>CM051531.1:17173834-18579459 GCA_028017165.1 Herpetospermum pedunculosum
CATTGTCAAGAGTGTGTGGTTTAATATGATTGGATATGAAGCTCTATTTAAAAAAGTTTTTTTGCTCATTGTTAGGTTAAGAGTCTTGTGTTGATTTGTGAGCAGCTGAGAAACATTAGGGTAACCAAGGGGTTGAGTCTTGATCCTTTCTCTATTGATTTATCATCACATTTACTATTTTTCTTCGCTAAAGAATTTTACTTCATTGCACAAACCATCCAACGAATATCTTTTATAATTGGTTACCCATTTGTTACGTATTTGTTTCTTATTATTATTCTCGATATGCACTCTAATCCTCACTTTTTCCCGGGGATCAACCTTGGAATACTTGGAATACAAACAAGGTATATTATATGCTAGCGCGTTGGCATATACTTATGCTAGCATGATAGAAGATTTAGTTTTGTGTGATTTCTACTTTTGAGCACATCATTTGTCATTCTCATTTCACATGATCATCATATTAGAATCCCCTTAAATCTGAACGCTTCATATTTCTATCTTTGTTGCTGAGAATAAGGGAATTTGACGAAGGAATGAGTTGTAGCATTGCTTGAGGATAAACAATGAGTTAAGTTTGGGAGGTTTGATAATTTGTGAATAACAAGTTATTTGGCATCAAAAATCAAATCATTATTAACTTTAACTTACAAATAACATATTGGCTTTGGGTTGGCTGGACAACTTTCTTAAGCATGATTTTCTCCCCAGTGCAAGCATGTTATGGCAGCAAATGACTTAACTATGGTAGTTGGTTGATTTGATAGAGTCTTCACAAAATTCGTCAATTCTGCAATTTGAAGCTTCATGGATGTCATTTTCCATTTTTCTAAAGTTTGATCCGGTAGCAGTTGCTGATGTAAACCTTCTGTCGTAGTTGCCCTCCATTCACAATTTTTTCTAGAGTTTCTAGATATTTGTTCCAAAATCTCATATGCCTCATCGAAGATTTTCCTTAGTAGGGCGCTAGCGGCTGAAAAGTCCACTAGCACTCTATAATTTTTGCTCAGGCCATAAAATATTTCAAGCTAAAGACAATATAGTAAATTGTAGAGCAAACATTCTTGTTGTAGGAGTTTAAATATTTCACAAGCATCGCTCAGGGCTTCATCATCTTCATGCACTGCATTATATCCAAGAGCAACTTGGCGGTAGGTGGAAAGTATTTTTCTAGGAATAACTCTGGTAGTGTGTTCCTACTAGTGATAAAACCAACAGATTGTGAATTCAGTCAAATCTTTGCATCGCCTCTTAATGAATATGGGAAGAAGATGAGTTGTAGTTTCTCATTGGTTACTCCTAGAATAATGAATTTGTTGCATACGTCGAAAAAATGATTTGAGATGGGAGTGATGATATTCTTTACTGTTTCCATCAATCGGTCCTGCGGTAGAGAGCATCTGAAACATAATAGGTTTAAGCTTAAATCGCTCAACCTCAATCTCCGATCTCACAATACATGGGTTGAAATTACAAAATGTTGGCGCAATGTGGTCTCCCAAGCTTTTGTCTCTGGCACATGCCAACATGATAGAATTTATAGGCCTAAGAGATGTTGGTGCCTCTAAATTTGGGTTTCTAGCGCGTTCAACCATGGTGTTTGTTCTGGCCCTCTGTTGTGCTCTCCTTCTCAAACGAAAAGTTCTCTCAATCTCAAGGTCTGCAGTGCGCTGAAATTTTTTAGGCGTATTGCTCATGCACTGGATCAACTTAGGAGCCAAACAATAGGTAAATCGACCTTAAGACGAGAAAAATCTAACGCAATACTTAAAAATTGGAAAAATTGACAAACACAAAAAATCATAAACAAATATTCTTTGGCAACGACGCCAAAAATATCGTTTGCTTAGAATCGATGCTTTATTTTGTGTGTGAACATGCAGTGGGTGAATGAAATTGAGAATACAGGTTGTGAGAAATGGATGAGAATGAACACGAAAAATGCGTCTCCTACCTCAATGACACAAGTATATATTAAACTGCTAGCATGTAATATCTCAAAATATTCCAGAGTCGATCCATAGAGAATAATGAATGGTATGTTTTAGTGAGATGTCGAATGCGCCAAAATTTAATAACACGCGTCACATGTGGTAGTAAAGTGATAGAATAACTTGTGGTTGTTTGATTCGTGCAATAAAGGTAAATAAACAACATATGAAAGTAATATAGAAAACAGAGATGATCTCTCAGACATGACTCTTCAGGACACTCTATGTTGCATCTACTCACTCGCCAGCATAAATATCCTATCCACCATCAATTAGATCTAAGCGGGGAAGAGTCCGTCATATATTTCCCTTTTGTACAGTATCGTATTTAGCTGCTATAGTTGTTTCTCAGCTTGCTACAACATGTAATCAACTTGTACCGCAATTCTCATTTTGCTTACGAGAGGTTGTAAAAGTGTTTGTTCACGACATATGGTTGTTTTACAAACCCATTTTTGTTCTTCTTCAAGGGTTCCATACACTGAGTTCCTTTTCCAGACTCTATGTACTGCTACTTTCTACCTGTTAGCTACTTGGACAAAAGCAATTAATAAGAAAAAAATACTTAAGAAGATGTGAATTAATGGCTTCAAATCAATTCTGCCGAAACAACAAAAATAATACAACATTAGAGGCCTTTAGTCCAGCCTCAAAGAATAATTTTAGCTACTCATGCTTAAAATAACAACAAAAAACAATCGAAAACTGGAAAAAGAAATGTAGAAATGTAAATCAAAGTTGTAATAAGAGTTGTAGATGGACGCGCTGGAGTTTGCAAAGTAAGAGGTCTTCGCTCGACTGCAACATTGGCGGGCTGTCACTTCCACCCTTGCACATAAATGGAGGTCGACTATCTTCATCTTCAACTCTTCCTTCGAGGTTAAGCAAAACTTACCCAAGAAATTCCTCAATCGTTCGTCTCTTTCTTTCGTCAATTCAGGGCCTTTAAATAGGCATAAATTAGCGAGGAGGTGAGCTTCATGCGCTCTCGACAAGATTACTTTATGGTAGATGCACAACTATTTTTTGCAGTTGCGCAGGCGCGGCGACGCGTTCCCTTCTATACTTTTTAGTCGGTCGACATTGTCCTTTCCTATAAAACTGCTCCCCGATCCTTGTACGACTGAAAAGCGATAGATTCCTTCGCCTATTCAACGTGATAACATCTAGGATTCGCGAGGTGCCCTGAAATTAATGGACAATTCTTAAGCTCTAGCTCAGGTTCAAGTGATTTTTTTTTTTTTTTTTTAATTTTAATTTGCAACAAGTTTTCTTATAAAGCATGCCTTGCAGCTAGGGTGTGTAACTTCTAATCAATTTCATAACTTTAAAAGCTTTTGCATGCAATTTCTAATGCTTTGAAGACAATAATTAATTAATTTTAGGTGCTATATAAATAAGTTCGTGTTTGACTATTCGCCTCACATAGTTCGACTCAAAAAATGAAAATTAAAAACAGAAGACTAATTTATTATTATTTGCAATGAGTAGAAAAACAAGAAAATAAAATAAATACTTTTTTTAATATGGCTAGTTCAAAATTTAAATTTTATTTTATTATACTAAGTTTCAAAATAAAAATATAATATACTTTTGTTACTTTAACTAATTTGAAAGTGATTTTTTTTTTATTGAGTATGCTAACTAAAAATTAAACACTACTTTATTTTTTATTTTAATATTAGTAAGTACAAAATAAATTAGTAGTATTTTTGTTTACTAAGGATGAGGATGGAACATCTGATCTCTTGAGAAGTAATACATGTCAATTACGGTTGAATTATGCTTACTTTAATTAAATTAATAGTTTTATCTCAAAACTAGTTATTGAAAAATATATATTTTTGGTCAAATTATACTTTTAATTCCTAAAGCGTTAGTTTAATTTTTATTTTACCAATGAATTTTCAAAAAAAAAAAATTAATTTTTTAAATTTAAAAATTAATTCTAAAAAGTCTTCAGAAAAAACTTGAGAATGATGTTGTATGAAATTAACGAAAAATATTATTGTCATGTAAAAATACCTGGTGCGAAGTTGCAGGTAACACATTTGAAAAAGAAAAAGAAAAGAAAAATAAGACACTACTCCAGAGGAAGTAGGAAGAAAAGGAAAAGGAGTTTTAAAAATTAAACTAATAATAAAATTAAAAAGAAACCCGATCAATAAAAAATAAGAACAAAAAAAATTTATTATTATTATTATAATTTAAATTAAAAAAGAAACAAATAATTAATTAATTAGTTTGAAAAAAAAAATGGTAAGCCATGGAATTGAATTGTGGTTTGGGTCAAGAAGCGGAGGCTTCCTAAATCATAGCCCCAAACAAGGGTTGGGCAAAGAACCCTAATCCACCCTAAGCCCAGCCCATGAAACAAACACTTTTATAAATCGGCGAACTACAATAATAACTAAAATTAAGTTGAAAAATAGCTAGTATTTAGAATAATATTTACAATAGGTTTGGACGAAATTATCTGTATGGAAACGTTAGAAAATTGAACCCAAAGTCCTAAAAAAAATATATTCTGAGAGAAAATGAAAGGGAAAATAAAGATTTATTCTCTAGGAGAAAAATAAAGATTTATTTTAAGAGAAAATCACGTAAAAAATAATAAAAAATTAAGATATGATCAACCAAGGATAACAACCCCCATTAAATCGAAACATGTAAACAAAATTCAATAAAATATAATCTAGACAATTAATTCAAATTAATTTTTAAACTAAAATTTTCATAGACGGTTGTGACAAAAATTATAATAACGATGCTCTCGATAATTTCTAATGTGTATATATTCGAAGTTACATGTACATATAAGTATATCATATGAAGTATATGTGTATATATACAAACCATTAATTGGTGGACGTACATGTAAGTATAACATAGACCGTAAGAAAATTATATAAGCAATTAAATTTTCAGCATATTGATGTTTATAAAAACTAAAATGTTCATAGACGGTTGTAAGAAAATTATAAAAATGACACCCTCGATAACTTCTAGTGTGAGTATATATTCATAGTTACATCTATAACAACGTACATGTAAGTATATCATATGAAGTATATGCGTGTATATACACCATAAACGATTACTCTGTGAGCATTGAACAAATGATACTAAAAAATTTTAAATGTTCATAGACGATTGCAAGAAAATTAAAAAAATGAGGCTCCTCGATAACTTCTAGTGTGGGTATATATTTGTAGTTACATCTATAACAATGTACATGTAAGTATATCATATGAAGTATATGCGTGTATATACACCATAAATCATTAATCCGTGAGCATTGAACAAATGATACTAAAAAACATTCAAATTGGTATGCATGTTGGGTTTACCCGAGAAAACGTTCAATCAATTGTATCATTACCTGCAACATTAAATTAGGAGATTTGCAAATCTTCCCTCCTCCAAATCGATTTGAAACAACCATCGATTCTCAACTTTGAAACTCTCTACCTTGAAAAAAAAACACTATCTACCTCAACCTTTTACATTGTTGAACGCTTGAATTGGGATGGAAATTTCGACTCCCAAAACCTTCTATGACGTATTTTCGGAGTGAGTAAGGATCTTAGTCTCTCTTCACTCTCGTCTCTGTACATTGTACTCGTTTCAACTTTGGAAAAAAAAAATAAACCCCTCCTTCCAAAATGCATGAATCTAGGAAGGTAATCTATGAGGGTTGTTAGTGAGATAAATTTGTATTTTTTTTTTCTTAAACATTTTCAAATCTAAGTTGTTGAGATTTTTTGTTTTCTTCAAAATCCATGAATTTGGTTGTTAGAAATTTTTTCTTAAAAAATGGATGAATGAAACTGATTGTTAGAAACTAAAATAAATATTAAAAAAAAAAATTAAAATTAGTTATGTCGGTTGTCCGTAAATAAGCGTATATACCAGGGGTATAATTGGAATGAAAATTGTCAACTTCATTCCTTAAAATTGTGGTAGTGATGAGATGAAAATATAAAATTTTCTTAGCTATTTTTCAATTCAATTTTTTATTCTTAGCTATTTTTGAAAATTTCTCTTTATAATATATAAATTTTGTCATGTTTTCTCTTTCTTTTTTTCATTTTAATTTTTTAATTAATGTATATATGAACCAGAAAGAACTATAATTATGTAATTCTTTATAAGGAAAAGAAGACAATATTTTCTTTTGCAAGGGTCATAAAATAATTAAAAATATAGTATTTTTTTAAAAGATTTATAAATATAGCAATTTTTATCACTTATAATAATTTTGGTAAGTATAGCATATCAATAACTATCGGTATAACTGTTCATATCTGATCCGGATACATTCTAAATTCGAAAGGATAAGGCACCAGCCCAAGTTGAAAACTAAGTCGACGCGTCTTCTATTTTTTTTAATAGAAATTTGTCAATGACTATCAATAATAGCAGTCTATTAGTATTTTTTTTTTTGTCATATTTGTAAAATATTTTATATTGTACTAGATTTGTCATTATTTTGAGTTCATTGTTATTTATGCAACAAACCTTTTTATTTATTTTTTTATTATTATTACTTTTTAAAGGTTATAGTTTGTGAAATATGAACTTGGATTGCCTATCAAACATCATTTCTGATTTTTTTTTGGAAAATTTTCAAAAATAACTAGGAATAAAAAACTGAATTGAAAAATAGCTAAAAAAGTTTCATATATTCATCTCATGACTACCACAATTTTAGGGAATAAAGTTCACAATTATCATCCAAATTATACCCCTGATATATATACTTATTTACGGACAACCGACATAACTAATTTTAATTTTTTTTATATTTATTTTAATTTCTAACAATCAGATTTATTCCTCCGTTTTTTAAGAAAAAGTTTCTAACAACTAGATCCATGAATTTTGAAGAAAAGAAAAAATCTCTACAACTTAGATTTGAAAATGTTTAACCGCAAAAAAAAATAAATACAAATTTATCTCACCAACAACTCTCCTAGATTACCCTCCTAGATTCATGCATTTTGAAAAGAAGGGTTCATTATTTTTTTTCCAAAATTGAAACGATCACAATGTACAGAGACGAGAGTGAAGAGAGACTAAGATCTTACTCACTTCGAAAATATGTCATTTTGGGAGTCGAAATTTTCAGCCCAATTCAAGCGTTCAACGATGTAAAAGATTGACGTAGATAGTTTTTTCTCAAGGTAGAGAGTTTCAAATGTGAGAATCGATGGCTGTTTCAAATTGATTTGGAGGAGGGAAAATTTGCAAATCTCCTAATTCAATGTTGCAGGTAATTATACAATTGATTGAACGTTTTTCCGAGTAAACTCAACATGCATACCAATTTTAATATTTTTTAGTATCATTTGTTCAATGCTCACGGATTAATGGTTTATGGTGTATATACACGCATATACTTCATCTGATATACTTACATGTACATTGTTATAGATGTAACTACGAATATATACCCACACTAGAAGTTATCGAGAACCCTCATTTTTATAATTTTCTTACAACCGTCTATGAACATTTTAAATTTTTTAGTATCATTTGTTCAATGCTCACGGATTAATGGTTTATGGTGTATATACACGCATATACTTCATATTCTATACTTACATGTACATTGTTATAGATGTAACTACGAATATATACCCACACTAGAAGTTATCGAGGACCCTCATTTTTATAATTTTCTTACAACCGTCTATGAACATTTTAAATTTTTGAGTATCATTTGTTCAATGCTCACAGAGTAATGGTTTATGGTGTATATACACGCATATACTTCATATGATATACTTACATGTACGTTGTTATAGATGTAACTACGAATATATATATACTCACACTAGAAGTTATCGAGGGTGTCATTTTTATAATTTTCTTACAACCGTCTATGAACATTTTAGTTTTTATAAACATCAATATGCTGAAAAATTTAATTGCTTATATAATTTTCTTACGGGTTATGTTATACTTACATGTACGTTCACCACTTAATGGTTTGTATATATACACATATACTTCATATGATATACTTATATGTACATGTAACTTCGAATATATACACATTAGAAATTATCGAGAGGATCGTTATTAAAAAAATTGTCACAACCGTCTCTAAAAGTTTTAGTTTAAAAATTATTTTGAATTAATATTCCAGATTAGATTTTATTGAATTTTGTTTACATGTTTCGATTTAATTGGTGGTTATTATCTTGGTTTAACCATATCTTAATTTTTTATTATTTTTTACATGATTCTCTTAAAATAAATCTTTATTTTTCTACAGGATTCTTTTTTTTGAATAAATCATTATTTTCTCTTCATTTTCTCTCGGAATAAATCTTTTTTTTATGGGGTTGAGTTCAATGTTTTCTTTTTTTTTTTTGAATAAATCATTATTTTCTCATTCATTTTCTCTCGGAATAAATCTTTTTTTTTTGTGGGGTTGAGTTCAATGTTTTAACGTTCACATTTTTTTTTTGTTTTTTAGTGTGATTAAATCTCTCCTTTTTTTTTTGTAGGTAGTTCAACAGTTAAATGGCTGGAGGGTAGTTTCGTCCAACTACATTCTAAAGAAGTTTCTAATTATAGGAGTTAGCTATTTTTCAACACAATAATTAGTTTAGCTATTTTTCATCTTGCATAGCCTCGTTTCAGCTATTCTTGTAGTTGCCCCTTTTTTTTTCTTTTAGGCCCAAAATGAAACTTAGAAATAGGGGATATTTTCATCTCATGCCCTAAATGAAATTATAGTTATTCATCATGTCTCAACCATTAAGGGTCGTTTGATAACGCATTCAATTCCTAGTTTTGGTTTTTGATTTTTGATTTTTAGAAAATAGGTATGTTTGGTAACCAATTAAGTTTTTGGTTTTTATGTTTTTGAAAACGTTTTTACATTCATTAGAAAATTTAAAAAACCAAAAAAGAAGGTTTTCAAAAACAGGTTTTTTATTTCAAAATTTCAATTTTTTTTTTCTTCAACTTTATTTAAATTGTCAAATTAGGTATAATTATTGAAATTATCTTCAAATGTTTATTTATTTGTTGAAATTAATATCAAATTGTCATTAATATTTTTTGCAAAGTTGTTTAATTAATGCGGGGATTGAACTCATGACGTCCTTGACTAAGACAACATCAACCATAATTATAATTATTGAAAAAATTAAAATACAAATTGTTATACCTTGTCGTCTTAGTTAAAGGCACCATCTTTGGAGAATGCACGACAGACATAGGTGCACGGGAGGATGCGCAGACAGAGGCGCACAAACAGATGTGCACAAATAGGTTTGCGCGAACGAATGATTTGCTTGAACAGAATCAAACCAACGTGAACCGAACCAAAATGAACCAATCAGAACCAAAGATGCACCAGACCAGAAAGAACCGAACTAATCCGAGACGAAAATAGGTCTTTTATTCTTGATGATGGAACGCGCAGATAGAGGGAGTGCGGCGGCTAGGCGCGAGAAGGGAAAAAGTGCGACGACGACTCAGATTTGGGAAACATGGAGCTTGGGGTAGCAGCGGCGTGCGGAGGTGAACGACGGTAAGTGAGCGTCGTCGGATCTATGTTGGAACAGGGAGGGCAGCGCCAGAATTGTTCATGAACAGGGGCGGTGCGATGGAGCTTCCAGGCGGACAGAGGGTGATCGAAGTCGGAGTCGCAGTATATGCGCGCTGCAGACGCAAATAGAGGAGGGTGTATGCGGCGATTGTGAGAAAATCTGAGCGGTGGAGGGCAGTTCTTCGCGGATTGCCAAATCTTGGTTGGAGGGTGTGCGACAACGGGGTGATCTGGGAACAACCTCCTCGAGTTGCAGCAGCGATAGTTCTGGAAATAACCTCGAGTTGCGGCGGCGACAAGCGTAGAGAGTGGTGGTTCTGATCTGGAGGAAGCAGCGGCGGGCAGAAGTGGAAGGCAGGAGATCTGAACGACAGCGAGTGCGGCGATGGCAGGTGGCGGTGATTGCAGGCGGCGAGTGCGGCGGTGGCAGGTGGCGGTGACAAATGGGAATGGTTGATCAGAGTGGTGGCGGCAGGCGGAGGTGGCTGAACGGAGCGGCGGCGGGCAGCGGTGGATATGAACGGCGGCGACGGGAGGCGGCTGAACAGGGGCCGCGAAGGGTAGCGACGGGCGGCGGTAGGTGGTTGAATCAGAGTGGGGACGAAGAGAGGGAGGAGAGAGGAACAAAGGCGAGAGATTCTTGGAGCTGAACGAAAAAAAAAAAAAAAAAAAGGCAGAGGAACAAAATTGGGCGGCGACGCCCTAGGGTTTAAGATGATTTGTTTTCTAGGGTTTGAGACGAGGTTTTGATACCATGTGGAAACGAATACCGATTTTAGGATCAAACCCGTGACGTGTTGGTAAATACCAAATTTAGCGAACCAAAGAAACCAACAAGCTACGAATCATATCGCTTTCTTGGAGCAGACAAAAACAGAAATCAGATGAACGAGATCGGGCGACGTCAGCGGCGCGTCGCCGCCCTAGGGTTTTAAGAAGATTTGTTCTCCTAAGATTTCAAACGGGGTTCTGATACCATGTAGAGAATAATAGGGGAATATATTATTCAGCATATTTGGAGAGGATTACGTAGAAATTTATACAAAGTTGCTACGACAAATAAGAAAAAATTAACGAAAATAATAACAAAATAATTATATGATAAATTAGGAAAGGATGATAAATTTCTTAATTTACATTAACAATTATTATGACATTTAATATTAATAAATTTTATTTGAATAGTTTATTTAGTATCACTAAATAATAACAAGAAAAATTGTAACATATGTCAATTTAGAGTAAAATAATTAAAAATATAGCATTTTTTAAAAAAAATTACGGATATGGCAATTTCTATCACTGATAGTATGATCTATCGCTGATAGAAGTTTATCGCTGATACTAGTCTTTTTTATAAAATTTTGTTAGTGATAGAAGTCTATCACATATTTGTAAAAGATTTTAAATTTTGCTAAATTTATAATTATTTTTGGTCTAATTGTTGTTTGAAATAAAATTACTTTTATATGCTATCAAATAAAAATAGATTTGTTAATGAGCATATCAATTGATGTTTACAAGTGTGAACTATGACTAAAAGTTGGAAAGTCTTCATCCACATTTATATAAATAAAATTGCAAAAAAATTAATAATAATAATATATGGGCAGCACTCCTCATCCGAATTTAAGGCTCGAAGTGTCATCAAGTAAAGAGTTCAAAATACAGATTGTCATACCTTGTCGTGTGTGTAATGTGTATAGACTAGAAATGATTTTTCCCCCTTTTGTTAAAACATATATCTCGTGACCTATAATACTACATATTTTTTTTTTCATTTTCTGGAAAAATAAAAAAAGGAGAAATCTTAAAAGACAATATTGAATAAATGTTAGCACCGACACAAAGATGAGGGATGAGATGGAACTTGGAACTCTGAAACACCGAGCTGGTGACGTGTCAAACAACATTACATAAGCTGTCGCATTCAGAGATATGTGGGAGAGAAAAATAATGAAGGATCAAAAATGAAAAAATAGATAGATTTTAATTTAATTTATCAAAAATATTCATGCGCTGTACCCATAAGTTCATTTTAAAAACACCTCTGAATTTTTTAAATATTCATAAAAACATTTTAAAAATATTTCTGAAACGTAATTTTTTTTCTTTAAAAAATGAAACGACGCATACAAAATTTTGATGTAAACGACTAAATTCTAATTTGTACAACATGAAAAAATGTAAAGATAAAGTTTGAAATGTTAAAAAATTATGAAAATTGTATTTTATCGATTCAAAAAATTAGAGAATAGAACAAAACCTAAACAAAATCGATAAAGAATAGATCATATGTCTACGTTTTCATGATTTTTTTAACACTTCAAACATTTACATTTTCATTTTTTTCATGTCACACAAGTTCGAACTTATAGGTTAACATCATAATTTGATCTGTTGTTAATATTGATGACATTTTTTAAACATTTGTTATAATTTAGAGATTTTTTTTTTAACTTTTAACTTCTTTTTGTTTTTCATAGTTAAAAGTAATTTTGAAATTTTTGAAAATCGATAGATATTATTATTAATTTTTTTTTTTTTTTTTTTTTTTTAAACCAACACGACATCAATTTAGTTTTTGATAATTTAACATTTTTTAAAAAAGAAAAAAAGAAAAATATAGGAGGACACGAATCTTGAGTGAGGACAAAAGGACAAGCAGGAAACGGCGAGGGTTTTCCACGAAAGGTAACACGTGGCAGACATGCCACTTTTCTCCCATTCTTATCTGCAACTCGAACGCGGCAACTAGATAACGTTTTTTCTTTTTTTCTATTTCCTTTTTTCTCCTCATCTAATTTAATTTGTCATCTACCCTTACCAAAATATCGAAAATCTTTTTAAAGTTTAAGATATTATAATTTCCCTAAAAAATGCTAGAGGTTAAATCTATAATTATTATTATTTTTTTTTTTTTTTTTGTTAACTCTAATCTCTTTACTTACTAGAAATTAGAATACGAGAAAATAGAATGAAAATCGAAATGAGAATATTATTCTTTTTCGTTGCTTATTATAATTTATTTGTGTTTGATTACTACACATTGTTAGAAAATGAAATAGGGTATATTATAATGATTAGATTATTCATTTCCTTCATTAAACACATAAAGAATATACTTTCATGTTTAAAATTAATTAAATGCCATATTATTAATATGGTGGAGCGCACAACCTGCAAGATAAATGAGATGAGAGATCTTACACCGGTGTGATACTGATTATAACTTTGACGCTCAAATTAACTTGAGAGAAAAATAAGGTAGAATATGAAAAAGTATCGGTTTAGAATCACAAAGTTTTTTTTTTTTTTTTTTTTACAAAAGTATTTAATTAATGCCGGTGGGGATTGAATCATTGACCTCTCAATCTTTCCTTGTCTCTTATATATACTTCTCATATGACCATTATTCTACGATTTCGTTATTAAAGTAGGTAATGATGGTTATTCTAACTCCCGCGTAATGATTACATAATCGTCCTTGCTAGGGCGATTTTCTTTATGCTCGGCTGACCCTTCAGGATCAACCTTCTTCTTCTTCTTGAACCGACCCCATTGGGGTCAACAATACGGCCGCGGGCCAATCTCTTGAAGGGTTCAACCACTTTCTTCGATGTCGACCCCTCTTTGGGAGTCAGCCATTTCCTGAAGCTGAACCGACCCCAATGGGTCGATTTTCATCATCACCTTACGTCGACCCCGAGGGGTCGACTTCTCATGTCTTGGGTCAATCCCTTTCAAGGGGTTGACCCTTGCCTCTTTCAGTCGATCTCTTAGCTAGACGGGGTTGGCAATTCTTCCCGTTTGCTCGATTCTTTTCAGTGGGTTGGGCCTTGATCTCGTTAGACTTTTGTCCAAAGTCAAATGATTTTACCAATAACAGTTGCCCTCAAACCTTATTCTAACTTTGTTGCGAGTCTTGACTGAGGATTTTGTTCGTAGGGTTTGTCATTCACCCTTTTGTAGAGTGCGTTTTGCCTCTGTCTTTATCGTTCACGCCCAATCTTCTTTTTGGTGCCTAGTTTCACGTGTCCTTTCTTCCTTCTTCCCCATAGGTGACTTGGTAGGACAATCCAAGGTTGCAGAGCCGAGTTTGACCGACCTGAACGATGTAACTTTCAAACCTAGTTCTTCAGAAGGACGAGCCAAACGTCGACCTTCTTCTCGACCTCGCACTACCGCTCTTCAAGATCGTTCTTTAGAGCCTTTGATTCAGAAGGTTCTAGATAACCTCAAGGCTACCTATAACGTTTTCACGGATGTTTGAATGAGACCTCTAGCTTTGGGCGAGCGCGCAGAGCTTCCTCTTCCGGGAGAAGTGGTGCTCTACCCGACTATGTTTGATAATGGTGTTCGACTTCTCCTTCACCCTTTTGTTCAGAAGTTTTTGTCTCTAGTGGATATTGTCTCTTACCCTATACAACTCTGCACCTCAAACACAAACATACTAAACTCAGACTAGACAACTCTGCACCCCAAACACAGACTATTATAACTCATTGTGCGCCCCAAACGCCCAGTCTAATAGAACTCCAACCTAATTTCAATTTTATTCTACACAGCTTGTGGATATTTAATAAAAAAAATTGTAAAAATTGAATTCTTAAATTTTCATACACAAAACTCTAAAAGTTTAGAGACTAAATTTATAATTATCAAATTACTTGAATAGTTAAAGACTACGGTTTGATAACAATTGCGTTTTTAATTTTCTGTTTTTGAAATTTATATTAGTTTTCTGATAAATTTTTTATTATGTTTTTCACCTTTCTTAAATAAGCATTTGAATTCTTGGTTAATTTCTTTTTTTTATAAAAAAACAAATTTTAGTTTTAAAATTTGAAAACATTTTTAGATGGTAGATAACATAAAACAAAAACAAAATTATAGGTAAAAGTAATATTTATAAACTTAATTTTTAAAAATAAAATAATTATTAGTGTAAATTTATAATTTTACCTAATAAAATAAAAATGATGATGAATAATGCATGTGACTATGTGAGTGTGATAGTTGTAGTAATAATAGCATAGCCAAACATACATGTGGCCTCTTGAATCTCCACCAAAACCATGGCTAAGTTCATCTATATAAAAACTGAAACAATACTACGTACTCGCATGTCTTCTCTCTTTAATTACCGATTTGAAAGTTAAATACAAAAAAAAAAAAAAAAAAAAAAAAAATTGATACTCCATATTTTATAATTATTTTTTTATTTTAATTTTTAAAAATTGTACTTGTTTTCTTTATTTTTTATATATATATTTTTTAAACATTTGAGTTTTTAATCCAATTGTATCTTTTTTATACATATAATTTTAAGTTGGCTGGTTGCATAAACAACAATCATACTCAAAATAATGACAAATATAACCAAATTTAAAATATTTTGCAAATATGACAAAAAAATCAGTGACTATCACTGGTATATGACTATCACTAACAAAATTCTATAAAAAAAATTGAGGTGATAGACTACTATCAGTGATAGAAATTGTCATATAATTTGTAATTTTTTTAAAAAAAATACTATATTTTTTTAATTATTTTATTCTAAATTGACACCGGTTACAATTTTTCTTTTAAGTTCGTACCAATTTTCTTCAATTTTAATTGCTTAAAATTTACTTTGGTCTTTTTCACTTTTTTATGTTTTAGTCCCTAAACTTACCATGATATTGACTTTAGTGATAGTTAATCTTTTTTAACATTAATGTGGTTTCAAATATTTTTTTGTTTACATGCATAAACATCTAACTCGTTAGATAAAATGAAAGCAAATAATATAGGGCTGGTTGCACAAGGCCCAAACTAATTGCAAATTTAGCAAACTTTAAAATGTTTTGCAAATATGGCAAAAAAACTCGTTTCTATCACTGATAGACTTTATTATATCACTGATAGACTTCTATCAGTGATAGACTATTATCTCTGATAGACTATTATCACTGACAAAAATCTATAAAAAGCTGAGGTGATCAGCGATAGACTTCTATCAGTCATAAGATATCAGCGATAGAAATTGCTATATCCGCAAATTTTTTAAAAACATGCTATATTTGCAAACAATAAGTCTTAAATTGTCATTTACTACAATTTCCCAATAATATATGCCTATATTAGATTTCCATTAAATAATTTACCCATTATCGGTGAATTAAACGAAAGCTTATAGAATTATTTTAATTTTCTAAAAACTTCAATTATATCATCATTAGTTTTCTAATAATCTCCCTAGTTGGAATATTGTTTAGCTTATCAAATACTGATTAAATGAGTGAAAAAAAAAATCAACCTATTGTTCTTCCTTCCCTAGTAAAAAGAAATCCAATATTATTTAAGATAATTAGTTGATAGATCTACAAAATTATGAGTGTTGTAGAATTTAAGATTCATGGCGGATCCTCTTGAATCTCAACCAAAATCATGTCTATGTTCAACTTATATGAACAAAAAGTGAACGAATCTCATCTCTTCTTCTCTTCTTTCTTTATTGTCCGACAATTTCAAATTTTTAGTGATTTTATGTTGTTTGATGTAGATGACAAGTTATATACGGAGCCCTTGAAACATTTCAGGCAGAGTTTTAGGAGGTGTTAGAGGCACCAAACTTAAAGTTAGATGAACTGGGTTATTATAATTCAGTCTACGTTTGACTTACTAATTATTTAAGTCTAAGTAAATAAAGTAACTACATTCAAGAACATACTATTATAACTACGAACTATTTTAACCAATTCAGCGTCCTAAATAGATTCTTAGTATTAGTTCAATGTGAGTTTGAGTCTTAGGCATTTGAGTTATCAAGTAGGTTATGCTCTAATTAAAGTTTTTGTAATTTTTTTATTTTTTTTTTAAAAGAAAGCCTTGTAATTTTATTGTAAACATTTTAATATAAAATAAAATTGATTGTTTCTAATGCTACTAGAGGATGGAGAGCTTGTGGTGATGTCGCACCAAATGTCATGACAATAAGATTAGAAGTTGATGAAGATGGATAGGCTTGTGTGTAGACTAAGGAGGCCTCTTTATATCATTATTAAGACACATAAGACTTTCATTAAATTTTCAATAATTTTTTTTTTTTTTAAGTGTATGTTATGAGTGATTTTGAAATGATTAAAATTATTTTTTAATGTACAAAATCACTCTAAAACATTTTTAATAATTCAAAATCAATTTAGTATTTAATTTTATACCTTTAAATTCAAAATCAATTTAGTATTTGATTTTATACCTTTAAACACAATTTTCATGCAATCGAAATTGATTTTAAATTACTAAAGACATACTTTGGAGTGATTTTAACTATTTCAAAATCACTCCTGAAGGAGAACATGCTCTTAGATATCGCCAATGACTCTTTATTAGCACCCAATTACAACCCACTCTTTTCTCTAAAGATTTGGGGTACGTATGACATTGTTATCGATGTTGGGCAAAAACTCGAAACTTGAGATGTTGAAGTTGGCCACCCTAGTTTTCTCCACAAGATTTGTTGGATGTGATCGGTAGGTTTGTTAGCTTAGATAGTTGGTGTCATCTCTACATCTCAATTAATTGGGGGGTTTTGTATGGATGACGCCTCTCGGGAGCGCAAGATTTTTTGACCCAAAGTTTAAACAACATGTTTTTTTATCTTCTCTCGTGATCAACCCAACCTCCTCTGTAAAAGTCATTCATACCCTTCGTTGGACGAGACGACTATAGTGCCCCCGTGCTCAACGAATGATACGAATGACTTTTCACAGAGGGGATGAGTTTGCTGATCACAAAAGAAGATGAAAGAACATGCATTTTAAAAAATTGTGTAAAAAAACCTTACGCCTCAAGAGGGGGTCATCCGTACAAAAACCCTCAATTAAGTGGGGTTTTTTTTGCACAGATGAACCCCTCTCCTCCTCGGTCTTAATGCTAAATTATCCAATTTTTTAAAACGCATAATTTTTTACTTTCTCTCGTGATCAGCAAGTCCTTTCAAGTCATTCGTACCCTTTCGCCGAGCATGATCGCGAGAGAGACGATTATAGTACCTTCGTGTTCACTGCTTACAATTGTGCTCAATGTAGCGTCGATGACATCAGCAAAGAGACAAAAAACATGCGCTATCAAGAGATTAAAAAAATATTGTGATTTTCAAGAAATATCATCTTTTGCAAATATTCCCAATTAAGGGTCCTAGATTTGCTTTTCAAAGAAGTTATGTTGTCCTTATCTAAAGAATGATGTGGTTATGTGATTGATATATCGAAATGTGGATGATTGAGCCTCAAATTATTTTTACTGAGTTGCACTACTTTTATGATTAAAACTATAAATCATTAAATAAAACTTCAAAACAAATGTTCAAAAAAGTATATAATAATAATAATAATAATAATAACACATAAACAAATGTTCTTGAAAAAAAAAATTAAGAAATGTTCAATTCTCAAAGTTACAACATTAAAGAGGGTCCAAAATTTCAGATTTTTTTTTTTTTTTCCTTACACAGAAAAAATTCAGTTTGAAGATGGTGGCAAAATTACTCCAAAAAGTGATCCAAGGGAAGTCCAAAATGGCATCATGGTGTCAATTGAAAAAAATATTATAATTTTATTTTAAACACACAAAAAAAAAAAAAAATGTTTGAAAAATAGTTGACCGTCAATTGAGAAGAGGCAAAAAGCAAAACGCAAAGAGGAGAGAGAAACTTCCGGGATGCAAATGTGACCATTTATTTTAGTCTTATATCAACACAACAATACAACAAAAGGGAATGCTCAAAAAAAAAAAAAAAAATACAAAAGGAATTTTCAAATATAAATAAAGAATATTCCCACCACACACTTCCACATCCTATCTCTCCCTTTTATTATTATTATTATTATTTTTTCAAAAGTCGGCCGACATAGATTTGTATAATGTAGTTATTATAAAGTTAGAACCTATATTTCATACGAAGTTTTGTTTATTTTCAAGTACGTTCTTTCGAACAATTTAAATCTAGCCTACACATATCAGACTTCTCATGAGTCATGCCTAATTAAATTGTGAGGCAAACATTTTTTTTAAGGCAGTTTGTTTCGTGGTATTAAACGTTTACTTCATTCCAAATCGTAATCAATCGAAGGTAATTTTGACGGTGAATTTCTTCCTTTTTCATCATTCAAACTCTTTATCGAAAATTACAAATGCAAAAAAAAAAGTGTGGATCCCATTCCGTAATCTTCCAATAGATTACACCCCTAGATTACATCCAATAAGGTGTGTAACAAAACGAAGAGAACGAAAGTATGGAAACAAGAGAGAAAATACACTCCTAGATTACATCCAACAAAGTGGGTAACAAAACGAAGAGAACGAAAATATAGAAACAAGAGAGAAATTACACGAAGTAAATAATTACTTCAAATGAATTCTATATATTGAATTGAAAATAATCTTACAAGCATTTATATGTAATTAAATAGTAAACCACTAAGTCATTAATTATCCCACTAACTTTAAAATTCTCTATAACCATCTCATTATGCCACTAAACCACATTCCTAAATGCATGCCACTACAATCATCCAACTATGCCACTAGCTTATATGAGTGTCACTATCCTAATTTAAATGATATCATTTTAATTTCAAATAAGTAAAAATAAAACTTTGCACTAATTTCTAACATAAGGTTCTCCATACGATTTTCATTGCACATTATCTGGACCACCTCTCCATTTTTGCATCTATTCCATGTTTTATCCTATTTTTTTCTTCTTCGAAATTCTATCCGTCACCATTGCCATCTCATTCATCCCCTGTTTTTCTCTCTTTCTTCAGGTTCTTGTAATCTGAAACGTTTTCAAATCAATTTTTAAAAATCTCATTTAGTAAATATCTTGAACGTCGTCATTACCATCTTCTTCGTCTACTATTTTTCTCTCCTTCTTCATGTTCTTGTAATTTGAAACGTCTTCAAATCCATTTTCAAAAATCAATTTTTTATAAATCCTGAATGTCGCCATTATCATCTTCTTCGTCTTCTGTTTTTAAAATTTCATTTGTAATATATTTCTTTTCGTTGTTGTCGTACATGATAACAATTCAAAGAGAGTCGGTAAAATAATCAATTTCAGTTTATAAGTGACTATTATACATCACGAAAATTCAAATCCTCAACGTTCCTTTAATTGTAGACAATAGTCTGTCGAAAATCAAAGTTCTGCTAAATCAATAGACTGTACAGGAAACAAAAATACTGGTAGATGAGTGCGCACAAGAGTTTGAACACGAGTTTGAAAAATAGTACGAGTCTGAACACGAGCTAGAGGGTATTATGGTAAAATTATAAAATTTTACATGCAAGTAAACACTCCCAATGAAAATAAGATTACATTTGAATCAGACCTTAAGTAAACAACATCAAAAGGAAACCGATTGCGATTGAGCCTTTTTTTATTACGATTGATTATCATTACGATTGCAAGCCAATTTACATTACAGTGAAGTAGACGAAGCTTAATTGTTCAAAATGCGTTTGATGAAATATTTAATAAACCATAAAACTAGTTGTAGTTACCAACTAAATATTTGGTTGTATAGTAACTATTATTAATTAATTTATAAACATGTTGTATGCTATAAATTTTGTATAATTATTATTTTAAAATATCATATAATTTATAATATATTATATCATACATATATTTGAATGTAACAAAAAAAAAAAAAAAAAAAATTGAATTTATAACATAAAATATTATATTATTTAAACAAAATATAAAATACTATATTTATTAAAGTTTTTATCATTTTAAATGGTAAATAGCAATCAAGTCCAAAATAATGACAAATATAACACAATATAAAATATTTTACAAATATAGAAAAAAACCAGTGATAGTCATTGATAGACGACTATCACGAATAGTCATTGATAAAATTGCTATCAGTGATAATCTACTACTAATGATAGTCATTGGCAAAATTGTATAAAAAACATAAGTATATCAGTAGTTATCACTGACTATAACTGATATGTTATCCGTGACCATCACTAAATGATAAGAATTGTCATATTTGCAAATCTTTTAAAAAAGTGGTATATTTTTAATTATTTTACCCTGACACATGTTGTAATTTCTCTTTTAAATATTATTCGCATTTTAAAATTCAAAATTCAAAATTTGGATATATTGGAAACATAAATATGTTATTTTTTGAATTTTCATTATTTAGATCATAATATTCGAAAATTGTTTTAAAATACAGAACTCAAAATGCAACGTATATTCACTGAAGTCAATGAATTTGAAAAACATAAAATAGAATCCAGAATGCATACCAAACACTCAAACAGACCTTAGGATTCCCCTATGTCGAGGGACATCCTCTAATAACAATTTTGTCCTTCATTTTTATTTTTTTTTATCAAATTTCTTTATTTTACATTTTTAATTTCTTTTTTCTAATTTAAAAACAATTTAGGCAATATTTACTAAACCGTAATGAAAATTTCCCAACAATTGTAATGAATCAATAGTAATCAATTAAGACTTCAATCGTAATCAGTTTCTCTTATGACAGTGTTTAGTTAAGGTTAATTTAAACGTAATCTGATTTTCATTGGGAGTGTTTACTTGCATGTAATATTTCATGAATTTACCATAATACATTTTCACTTTAATCTTGTTCAGAATCGTGTGCAGACTCGTTGTTCGAATCGTGTTATTTTAGTGGATTCGCGTTACTCTTGTGCATACTCGTGAATCCATTTTCCAACATGAATTTTCACTTTTCTCTGTTTATTCTCTCGTTTTTCTTCGTTTTTTTGTTATTTGAACTTCAATCTCTTCCCCCCTCCATTAACACATTTATGTTTCTTCCTCACAAAAGAAAAACAACACTAATTTTCAACTGGATTTCAACGTTAAAGTAATGAATTTATTATTTTTTTTTTTCACAATTTGTTCATCTTTTTATCCGACACCAACAATTTTTTTTTATTTTCAAAATGAGTTTCTCTTTTTTCTCCACAGGTTTTGGATTAAAAAACTTGTGGAGAAAAAAAAATGAGATTGACAAGCTGCAATTTTTTTTTAAAGGAAAAAGAAAACTCAGTTCAACCAAAACAATTTGTTGAAAAAAAATAATTAATTTCTTTCTAACGTATAAGTTTTTTGGCGAGCAGACGACGTTTTGAAATGAGATTGGCGGGTCGGAGTGAGGTGAGCGGCGACGAGGTTAACCGAGGAAGGGGAGAAGAAGAAGATTGAGTTTGAAGGAAATGACCATCGAAGATTTAAATGAAGAGAGAGAACAAGATAAACATGGAAAAAATGAAGAAAAAAAATGGTGTGACCCATGTAATAATCAATGATAATTTGATTGAGTACATGGGTGGTAGAGAAATAGTGATTGCAGATTTTGAAGTGTTACCAATACACTTTGATTATTACTTTGGCAGATTTTGGTAAACGCGTCATCAACTATAATGGATGTAGGTCTCAAAACATTATCGAGACCACTTCTGAATGAGGAGGATCCTGATGATTCAGAAAGTATAGTTAAGAAACACTTAAAATAAATGATAATTACTACTTATACCAACAATGTGCACTTTTCATTTTTGATGACTCAATCATAGAAACTCCAAACTTAAAGGTGTTTGGCTTGGATAAATTCTTGTTGGGTGACCTATAATTTTTTTTTAAAAAAATTTATTGCTATTTATGCAACCGGCCCTTAAATTAATATGTAAATTACTTCAACATTAGTAAAAAAATTATTGAAATTTAGAATCATGATTCAAAAAAAAAAATTCATATTGACTTTGATCTTTCACACGATGCAAAAATAGGGCTGGTTGCACAAATAACAATCAGACCCAAACTAATTGCAAATTTAGCAAACTTTAAAATGTTTTACAAATATGGCAAAAAAATGCGTTTCTATCATTCATAGACTTTGATAGACTATTATCACTGACAAAAATCTATAAAAAGCTGAGGTGATCAGCGATAGACTTCTATCAGCCAAAAGATATCAGCGATAGAAATTGCCATATCTGCAAAATTTTTAAAAACATGCTATATTTTTAATTACCTTATTCTAAATTGACATCTATTACAATTTCCCTCCAAAAAAAAATATGTTATTTCATTTAATTTATTGTTTTTTTTTTTTTTTTTGAAAGGCATTTAATTTATTGTTTGAACTTAAAACACTCATTAAAAAAAAGAAGATATTTTTGACACTTGCAAAAAAATAACATGGTCTTATGTGATATATGTTTTCTTTAAACATGGGTAAAATAAACACATTCAATTTTTTATCAAAAAAAAAAAAGAAAAAAACACACATTCAATTTTTATTAAATCTAAGGACATTAAAACTATAAAAATTAAATTGAAACTTTACACATAGAAATTATTATATTGTTTAAAAAAAAACATAAAAATTATTATAGGCTAAGATATTAATGTAAATTTTTTTAAAAAATATATATGAGTTCAAATTTTATTTTGGTTCACTCATATTATTTTTCAATTTTTTATTTTTAAATATTTTTTAACTTAAAATGAAAAGCGACGGTATTTTTTTTTTCCAATGATATTAAATTGCAAAAGTAAACGAGGATAACTCCACAATCTCGGACCAGGACACTAAGGGCTTGTTTGGTAACGTTCCCGTTTCCTGTTTCTTATTCCTGTTTCTCATTTTTTAAGAAACGAACTTGTTTGATAACTATTCTCGTTTCTTGTTTCTAAATTTTGAGAAACGTTTCTAAAAAAAAGGCAAAATTTGAGAAACTTCAAAAAGGTGTTTCTCCCAGTTCCGTTTCTCTTTATATTAATCTGTTCCCAAAATGATGATAAATTAGTGTTGGTTCATTGGCAAGAGAAGCACCCAAATAAACTCCTCCCCTATGAGGTCTTGGCTTCAAATCTTCATTATAATACTTTTTTTTTTTCTTTTTTTTTTCTTTCTCAATTATGCAATGTTTTTTTTTTTTATATATTATTTTAATTTTAAATTTTGCTATTTTTTTTTTTTAGGATACATTACTAATTACTTTTTATTTTATTTAAATACATAAAAATATTTATTATATTTATTTATTAATTGTAAAAAAAAAAAAATATTATTATTTTTTATGTTTTTTTAATAAGTATCCATTCACATCGATATTTTCATATTTTCATCGAGAACGACACTTTAAACTTTGCAAATTAGCATTTCAATATTTTTAAATCAGTTTAAATTTCTCACTATTAAATATTAGATTCACAAATAGTGATATTTTAGTTATATAAGATAAATTTATCTATAATATAATTGAAATGTCGATTCACCTCTCATGTCGATATTGAGCTCATTGACACGCAGAAATGTCTACACGTCAACGAAAATTTAAAACATGACCAATAACAAACAATGACGAATGACAACGACTTCGAGATTTTAGAGCAAGGAAAGCATCATCCTCGAGGTAGAGAAAAATGTTTAACTATCGAAATTTTTTCACTGCAAAATGTTATTGAACGTTGTTTTGGCGTGTTGAAGACTCGCTTCCCTATTCTTAAATAAACGTCTCCTTATCAACACACAAAAACATATACCAAATCAAATCAAATTGCAATTTATTTTTTATTTTATTATTTTTTTTTTAATGCATGTTATATCTTTTTTATATTATGTATACTAAATTTTATTTAAACTATAAAAAATAAAAAATAAAACATAAAGAGAAAAAAAAAAAAAAGAAAAAAGAAACAATTAACAGAAAAAAAAATTATCAAACATGATGATATTTCTATTTTTTTTTTTCAAGAAACAAGAAACAAGAAACGTTATCAAACAAGTATGTGTTTTTGTTTTCTTTTTTTCAAGAAACAAGAAACAGGAGTAGTTATCAAACATGTTTCTGTTTCTGGTTCTAAAAAAACAGGGAACAAGAAACAGGGAACGAGAAACGGGAAACAGGGAACAAGAAACAGGAACGTTACCAAACGGGCCCTAAAAGAACACATAAAAAAAGAACAAGAAAGATAACTCACCTAAACAAGTCACACAAAGGAACACTAATAGATAGAGATCAACAAAACCCTCAACCACGAAGCACACCTATAAGCCATATCGACCTGAACATTAATAAGAATGAGAACTAGTCTCATGAACACCTGTCGCCGATAGAAACGACCGTTTTTAGTTAATAAAAAGGGTTGATTGCACAAACAACAATCAAACCCAAAATAATTACAAATTTAGCAAAATTTAAAACATTTTACAAATATGACAAAAAATTAGTAGCTATTATTGATAGACTACTATTAGTGATAGACTACTGATAGACTAAAATTTTATGAAAAAAATTGAAGTGATAGACTACTATATAGAGCATACTATATTTTTTTCAAGAATATCCATTTTCATCTATATGATTATATTCCAGCACCTAAACTTTGTTCACTTAATACGAAAACTCAACCAATTTATGTAATCCAAAAAGTAAGAGGATGAAAATGAAATAAGGTAAAAGAGCAAGGACTAAAACGAAAATAGATGAAAAAAAGGTAGATTAAATAATAAATAGAAAGAAATAAACAAATTCGGAGATAATGATGTGAATTTTGATGAGAGCATGAGTTTAAAAAGAGGAGTTTGTTGTTGTTGAAAGTGTGAGAAGTCAGAAATGGAGGGTGGTGGGTATTGTGTAAAGGAGCGAAAGGGTTGTGTAGGATGGGTGGAAATATACTTCAAAGATTGTCTTTGCAATATGAGAGACGACATGTCGTTCGGGTTCGGCCTCATAAGTTTGGCCTGCTGGGGTTTGGCTGAAATCCCTCAGATCGTCACCAATTTCCGTACCAAATCCAGCCATGGCGTCTCTATCATCTTCCTCCTCACCTGGGTCGCCGGGTACTTCTTCATTCCTTCTTCCCTTCCAAAAACGCTGTCGTTTCATCTCACATTCAACCTTTTTGTTTCAGTGATGTGTTTAATCTTGTGGGCTGCCTTCTTGAACCTGCGACGGTGAGTCTCCTCGTGTCATGACTCGGGTTCGACTCGGTTTGTCAGTGACGCGTTTGGTTTCTTCGTCCCCTTTAATTTTGTTTGTGGTCCTCGATGCTTAAAAACCGCACCACTCATTTTCTCTCATCTTTTTCTTTTTCTTCATTTCAGCTCCCTACTCAGCTCTACACAGCACTGGTCAGTAACTTTTTTGTTTTCTTTTTCTTTTTCTCTCTCTCATTTTTCATATATGAACATATTGGATTATGTTTTGAAAAACAAAAAAATTATTAGTATTTGAGTTTATCATGAATATTCAGATTTAATGAGTTTTTTTTGTTGGTAGGATAAGGACAGTGAACATTCTATTTTGTATTTAATAGTTTCTTAAGCTTTTAATATTATTGGATCTCTAGCTACTTTTTTTTTATAGTACATGATTATGCGGTTCTGAGATTTGCATAATTTTTTATATTTCTAGAGAAATCGACTATTTATTATTATTATTTTTGTAATATTGAATTTTAGGATCACAACAAATAATGATGGAGTTCCCCACTTACCTTTTTCTTATGTATTTCTTTAATTGGCATTTTCCCCTTTTACCTAAAGATGCAACCCTTCCCAATAATTTATTCGGTGGGGTTTTCAAGATCATGTTGGATCCATTTTTATAATTATCTAAAAATACAAAAAAGAAAACAAAAGAGTAAACTATATTTTTCTTCCCATTTTCCATTTTTATTCATTCTATTTATAATTTAAAGGTTTAAGAAATGATTTCATATTCTTCAATTTTCTTTTTCTGCTTTTAAAACTTAAAAATAAAATTGTATAAAAAATCGATAAGTTAAATATATTAAAGTAAAAAAAAAGAAAAAAGAAAAAGACAAATATATATGGAGAAAATAAAAAAAGATATTTTGTGATGTGATTATACATACTGTGCAGCTTTATACCGTGAATACGATAGTTTTGGTACTGCAAAGTTTGTATTATGATTACGTCTACAGATTGTGCAGCGACCGGAAGAGGAAATCTGATCAAACGGTACCGTTTCATTTCCCTCCAACTTTTTACTTTTTTTTTTTTATATATGATTTTAATTTCTAAAATATTATGCATTTGCTATTTTTTAAATTCTAGAACTTTAGGTATTTGTCTTTTTCTGTTTTGGTTAATTAAATTATAAGATTCGTATCTTTTGAAATATTCTTAAATTCCGCCTTTAATCTCTCTGAAATCAGTAATTACAAACATTTGCAAATAACCTATTGTGTAATTTTTTAAATATATAATTAGCTTTTTTCTATGAAAAATATCAAGTTTTACCTATGAACTTGACATGTTACTTTCATCTTATGTTAAATTTACTAATTAATTTTAACGAAATGTTAAGTGACATCCTTTCAAAATTAACCCTTTATTAGTGCAATAAGTTCATTTAAAATTCAGAAATTTCAACAAAATTCGTCATTTTTCTTTGAAGTTTGTTAATAAATTGATGAGTTTTCAAATGAACCTTCATTACATGGTAAACTGATTATTAAAATTTAAGGGGTAATTTGATGAATTAAGAGTTATGGATAAAAATTGATACAAAATGTATATTTTTCTTTGGTTTAATTAGTCTTAAAAAGAGCTACTGTTTTAGTATATTTTTTTTTCTGCAAGTTTCTGTAAGAAAAAACAAAGTTACCGTACATTAAAAAATAATTGTTTTATTTTTAATTTGTTTATATATGAAAAGGAGGTGGAAGAGGAAAATACGCCGTTAAAGGGAAGTAAAGCCGTTAGCTACGCCGAGATTCCAATTCCGAAAGCTTCGCCGAAGGCCACTCCTCGGCGGGAATTCTACTTCACGTCAGCTAGATCGTTGGCTGGCAGCGATACGCCGCCGTTTCGGGCGTTTCTCCGGCTACCAAAAAGTGGGCCCTCCGCCCTCGCCAACGACAGCTCATCTTCCGACGATGAATCTGATTCCGCCGCCGTCTCCTCCAATTCCACTGTCACCCAGCCTAGACCCATTCCTCGATCGGTACCTCTCTTACCCTCATTTATTTATTTATTATTATTATTATTATTTTTACTCTTTACGGTCATAAATTTGCCGCTTTCAAATTTACTTTTTTGAGTTCGACCGGTTGGGTTTAATTTTTTTTTAAAGTTATTTAATTAATGCATGTGGGAATCGAACCTCTTTGTTCGTGATAATTAGTTCATATTTTATGTCATTTGAGCTATTTTTTTTTTTTTTTATCGATAGTTGCTTCAAAATAGGTCTTTTTATTCTCTCATGCTTTAAAATTTTTTAGTTGTCAAAGCGAGTATAACTCAGCTAACATAAAACTTTTTAGTTGTCAAAGCGAGTATGACTCAGCTAACATACGTATGTGTAAAAAAATTGTTTAGTTATATCCCTCCCGACAATGAGTTTTAAAATTAGTTGATGATAAATTTACGTGACTCATTTACTTAATGAGTTTAGTACAAGATTTAAGAAGAAGAATTAGACCATCTCAAATTGATTTTTTTTTTTCCATATTTTTATAAATTTGGAGACAAATTTAAAAAGTTCTCTCTGTCTAATTTGTCTTTTAAATTTTTACATTTCACTAAATATCATGCAAGGGACGTTAGTCAATTTCGATATTTAATGATATAAATTGTATAATGATAAAATGATAATTGTAATGATCAACAAAATTGGTTTCTATATTTGTAAATGTCACACAAATAAATAATTTACAAAAATATCAATTTTTTAAATTTTTTTGGGTATATCACTAACAGACATCAGCACTGAGACTATTTTTATAGTCTATAATTTCTATCACTGGTAAAATTTTGTCATATTTGTAAATATTTGTAGATTGTGCTAGATTTACTACTATTTGTGTTAGATTGTCATATATGCAATTGTTCCTATCAATAATAGTATGCTTTGCCAAATCGAGCATAACTCAATTGACATAAAGTTGTGTTTTGACTAAGAGGTCAATGGTTCAATCTCTACCCCACATTAATTAAATATCTTAAAAAAATAAAATAAAAAATAATAGTGTACTTTTAATTATCAAAATTTTGATCAACGTAAATTACATATGCTTAAATTGAATTAATAGAGGTGTGGTATTTTTCAGTTAGGTTATGGGACATTTTTAGCAGCAGCAGCAAATTTACCATTCCAAAGCAAGGGCTTCTCAGATGGATTTAGAGGAAGGAAACTTTTACAAGTAAGTAGGATTAATTATTATGCATTTAAAAAAAGATACAATACAAATTCTATTTAGTGGATATAACACTTTTTTAAAATGATTTGCAATATGACAAATTATATCATTGATAAAATTATTAATAACACTGATAGTAGATCAATCAATGACTATCGGTAATAGCTACAGATACACTTCTACTTTTAATAGAATTTTATCAATGGTTATTATTGATTTTTTTGCTACATTTGCAAAATATTTTATATTATGCTATATATGTCATTATTTTGGGCATGAATACATGCAATCAACCCTTATCATTACTTATAATTTTAATTTAACAAAGAATAAGAGAAGAGAATGAGATTGAGTGCCATGAGCATAGCTCAACTCAAATATGAACTAATCACAAGGTTCGAGATTTGATCCTGGCCTCGCCTTGCATTAATTAAATACATTTGAAAAAAAAATGGAGTTTAATTAACAAAATTTATGGTTGGTTTAATGTTGTTAATTTGGCAGGAGCATGGAAGTCATAGTGGTTTTGGCCAATTATTGGGTTGGCTTATGGCTGCTATTTACATGGGTGGTAGACTCCCTCAGATTTGGTTAAATGTGGGTATTCAAATCAACCTTTAAAAATAATATTAGATCATTGTTAAAACTCATTTTTTTTTTTAATTATTATTATTATCCTCTAATTTATGCTCTTTTTTTTTTACCAGATCAAAAGAGGGAATGTGGAGGTAAGAATGCTCTTGTTTACTCCTTTTTAGAAAAAAAGAAGAAAAAAACACACATTTGCAATTTTTCTTTCTTTTACTTATATGTTTATATATCATTCAAAGTTTTTTCTTTTTAGAAACTTATTTCTTGTTATTGGTTTTGATTTCAAAACATTGATTAGATTTTAAAAAGGTTTAAATCATATTATAGTCTCTAAAGTTTTATTTTTATCTAACTTTAGTCTCAAACCTTCAAATTTTCTATTTTAGTCTCACTTTAGATAAATAACCATTTTAGACTTTATGATTAATAAATCATTTATTATTAACCTAATATAGACACATCTTTTGTTCATTTATTTAATCACTAAACAAGGACAAGTGTTTAAAGCCACATATAGTAGGTTAGATCTCGAGTTTCAAACAAATTTAGGCTCTTGTTAAATGGTTATTGTTGAAAGATTAATAATAAGTCAAAGCGAGCATGGCTCGGCTGACATATGTATGTGCTAGAACCAAGAGGTCTGTGGTTCGAATCCCCTCACCCCCAATAAAGTAGATAACAAAACAAGGAAAGTTATACGGTGGGAGTAGTGTTGATGGACTTAATTTTCAAAAACCAACCAAAAACTAAGTGGTTATCAAACCTAAGTTAATGGATACAAGTTTAAGAATCAAAGTAGGAAAATAAGTTTTTAGAAAAAAAAAGAAATAATTGAAGGTAGGTTGATGGGTTGTGATTTGATGTGAACAGGGGCTGAATCCTCTGATGTTTGTGTTTGCCTTGATTGCCAATGCCACTTATGTCGCAAGGTTTGCTCTCTCGATCTCGGTTTTGATCTCGACATCGAAGTTATTTTTACATGTGATTGATTTAAAGATCTTTGATTGTTTTGTACTGAATGAATGAATATATGAATAAATGCAGTATTGTTGTGAGAAGTACAGAATGGGAGAAAATCAAAGCCAACATGCCATGGCTGCTCGATGCTGTTGTTTGCGTCCTCCTAGACTTATTCGTATCCTTTATCTTCTTCCTTTAACTTCACATTTTACTACTCATGCTTTTTTGTACCAATTAAGTGCTTTTAATTGGGCAACAGTATGCTTTGGGAGTGCTTATGCATAAGATCATCATGTTTTGAGTAAATTGTTTTAGAAAAATTCGGAAATTCTTAAAAGTACTTTGTGAAAAAGTTTTTATATAGAATGTTTTTGGCTCAAATGCTTGACTAGGAAACATTCAATAAAGTGCTTTTAGTTAAAAGTAATTTTGTATTTTACACTCTTTACTAAAGTGCTTTTAGTTGAAGTAGTTTTGCATAAAGTACCTTTTTTGAATTGGTAATATACCTCGAAGTACTTTTACTAAAAATACTTAAGCACTCAGTAAAACGTACTTTTGGTTATATACACTACAAAGTGTTTTCGAATTGATGTTGGGTCAAGCAGTTGGGTAAAATAAAATATGATATGATCAGAAAACACAGATCACATGTTTTTTTGTTTTTTGTTTTTTTTTTGTTTGTGATATTCAAAATCGCTCCAAATTATGCCTTTGATTATTCAAAATCATTTTAATATTTGGTTTTACACTTTTAAATCAAATGATGAAATACATGTTGGAGTGATTTTGTGATTTTTAAATATTTAAGAATCAATTCCAAACATATCCAAACTTCTCTTGATTTTTATCAAAAACAACCTCCCAATCATTAGGATTTTGAGCGTGGAGTTCATTTAGGCATGGCCAAAGCACTTCCAAACATAGTCTTTTAAGTTTGAGATATGTTAAAATCACTTTTGTCGTGTTTACTATCAAAATTGCATTTAAAAATATAATGTCGAACATTAAAATATTTTTGAATGGTTAAATGCATATTTTGGAGTATATTTTGGAGCGATTTTAACCATTTTAGAATTACTCCAAAACATCATGTTGTAAAGCACGTTTCGAGTTAGCCAAATTCATGGATTGAAAAACGCTCGTGTGATATTGTTGGAATGTACACATTATTATGATTTGATTTGATTTGATTTGAATGAAAGCTTTAACTCACACACCCAATAGATAATTCTGCAGTACATATATTACAGAAGGTTTAGAAGAAAGAGGCAAATTGGAGGCAGAGACTATGAAGAAGCAACAAAACATGCAACCTTCTGACCTATTTAATTAAACAAACCCTTCTCTTCTTAATTACTTGCCTTCATCAAAGGCAACATAAAAAGATCCCTTTATGGCCTCCTGACTGAGTGATTCAAGTGGCTGATAATGGAAGATTAGACCCATCTAAGTGAAGATCATCATGTTTTTAACTTCAGCCAATGCAATAAGATTTCAAAGCTTGAATATTCTTTTTGCTGTTTTTTAAGATTTCTAGACTTGTTTTTAATTTAATTCTTCAAAGGGTGTTTTGCACATCAATGTTATTTGATTTTAAGTTTGTGTAGTTTGGAGTTCAAATACTAAGAATGAATTTAATTTGGGTTTCTCAAATAGCAAAACCCAATGAGATTCAACCTATCTTTTAAGACTAGGTTTTACTAGTTATTGAAGTCCAGCAAATATAAATGATAGATTTAATGATATCTAATATGATTAAATACATGTTTCGAAGTGATTTTGAAGATGACAAAAGTATTTTTAATAAATTTAAAATCACTTATAAGTTAAAACATGTCATTTTAAGTCGTACAACTATTATTATTTTGAGTCATGTTGATGACTCGAATTCGAGCTAGAAACGCCTCTTTACAACTATTATTATTTTGAGTCATGAATCTTTTCTGCGGTGTGCTTTGTTTACTATTTTTTTTCGTACTCTCTTCTCTTTACCATGCCATAGTTCAACGAAGCGTGACTAGGTGCGGAGAAGGAAATGCCAAACACTCGAGTCTAACGGGAGTGTACAACGACGAAATTACAAGATGAGGTACTCTAAGTATCTCCATTTAGAAAAAAAGGGTGATTTCAAGTTCCAAGTGGACCCTCTTAAGCCACCCTTGGCTTTGATGCCTTTAGAATTATCTCCACTAATATTTGATGATATGAACGAGATAATATTGTTTTATATAAAAACTTTATTTTAATTATTTTTTACAAGATGTTTACTATACCTTTATTTTGTTTGTTTGAGTGGAACCTGGGATGAGGAGTGGAGGACAAATGTTATAAAATAAATCGTTTGAAAGGGATAGTTCTAGAGAGAACGATAAAGTCCGAGGAATTACCATCTTGATCGTATGGAATCTTCACATAAGTTAATTTTATAGTAGTGTTTAATTGTATGAAATAAATACTCGACTTAGAATTATCTCCATTGTACATAGATGATTGATAGTACACATAGTGAGCTATTTCAAGGACTTAATTATTGCTAATTTTGATGCTTAATTGATTATTTTCACGCACACATTTGTTTATTTTGTAGAAATTGAGAAATTGGAGCAAAACAAAGCATTTGAAGTAATTAGCAAGAAAATCGAGCCAATTTGACAAAAAAAAAAAAAAAAAAAAATCAAATCGAGGAATTAAAAGAGAAGATGAAGCCAAAAAAACCCGAGGGGGTAGCGTCGTGACGCTGCAAATACTCAAGAAAAGTTGCCAGCAGGGTAGTGGTGAAACGCTACTATAGAGCGTCTCAACCTACGGAATAAGCCCCAACGTTAGCTTTCGTCGCACAAAGCGCATGCGTGTCCCTCCTCATTTCCACCAGTAGCGTGTCCACGCTACGAGTTTGATCGTTGGCGCACGGGTTGTTGAGTCCCGCCAAATTACTATTTATAAACTAGCTATGCTTATCTAGCTTGTAGATAGCGATAGTCAGGTCGATCCACAAAGAACCTTGAATTAGCTTCTTCTAATTAATTTTTATTCGACTTAATTAAAACAATAAATAAAATGGAGGATTGGTTAAGCTAAAACTTGTAGAAAATTAACTAACGGAAAATTAAAGAGCGAAAAATAAAATTGTAACCTGTGCTTCTAATTTAAGAGATCAAGATTTACTTTGATGCGACTTAGATCATAGGGATTCTAACATGCATAGCTATTCTATCTCAAGCACACGAAATGTCTGGCCATGTTCTAGCACAAACACCCCCAACGAATTAACTAGAAACGTGCAATTCTAATTAAACTTGCCCTTTAACTAATCTAAGGTGATTAGTCCTACACTAATTAAAAGGCAGTGACAGGTAACATCGCGACGAACTATTCCGAAGAATAATTCGATTTCTCTCATAACCTTAAGTACACCATGAAAACAATAAGCAAATCTAGCGTCTACCATTTGTATAGGCTCGAAATACTTAGCCATGATTAGACCCTTGCTACTTGGCAATCAAGACTTGTCAGGACTCAATTGCTAACAAACTAACATGTGTAACAATTAGGGGCGTCAATCCTAATTAGAAAGGCATGCTATTCGAGATCGATATAGGAAGAAGATGCTAAAAGCTAATAAAATGCTAAGCTATAAATTAAACACCAACTCTCATTAAATGCATCAAATGTATAATCCCTAACCTTAAATTAGAGCACTTACCTTAGTTGCTCGTAATGAAAATCAAGAAAAATCAATCAAGATTTTAGCCTTCATACAAGAAACTAGAGAGAAAATTGAGTTTTTGCTCCAAAAATTATAATTGGAGGAAAAGGGGTGAAGGTGATTGAGGGAATAACCTAAAAAACTCGGAGCTTTCCTATTTATACTATCGGCAGCGTCTCGACGCTACAGACGGAATTTCTCTCTCGCGCGCTTCATAGCGTCGTGACGTTGTGGCAACTTTTGCTCTCGGGTTTGAATTTCTGAATTTGCCTTTGCACAGCGCCGAGACGCTACAAACAACGTCTCGACTCGGGACCTTTAGCGTCAAATGGCCCTTTTACTTCTCTTCTTCGCCCAGTTCATCCCCCGAAGCCTTAAAACACTTTTCTTAGCACCGAAACGCGTTCTTGGACTTATCGAGCTCCAACCGTGAATTACATACAACAAGATCAATTTATCAATATCAAGCACGATAATTAGCCAGAATTAGGGAATAAATAATAGCTCATTTGGAGAGCTATTAATCGCGCCCACCAGCTTCTACATGGCGAGGCGCACACCTCCCTCTCTTGTATTTTCGTCTGTAGCATCGAGACGCTACGCTTGTTTCCATAAGTATTTCACGCCTTTTCTTGGGCGTGTTGAGACACCACCCACAACATCTTTCAACGCTGCCCCAATTTCCTATACATATACCACTTTTATGTGTTGTTTGCAGGAGGATTCTCTTTGAGAACTTAGACCTAAATGCAATATTAAAATTCTGAGGTGCTTAGGCGACAATATTGGAGTTAAGGAAAAATATTTTCAAGGCTCGAGAGAGTGGAGATCGCACTAGAGATTGGGAGATTGCAACGAAATTCCTAATTTGTTCTTCTACCCTTACTTTTGAAGTTTTGTTTTGATTTTAGGCTACAACTTTGTTGTTCTTTTGTGAACATGAGTGACTAGATCCTTTGTTCTTAGGGATTGATGCAGTTGTTAGTTTTCATTGTTTAATTAATTGAATGCTTTATTAATTAATACGTGTTTTCCATTCATGCAATTACTTACTTATTGCTTTTAAGCTATTGGTCATGGATTGAATGTTGTTGTTTCTGAATCTTCAATGGGGATGACGTTATTCAGAGTGAACCTTAATTGCATGACTAAGGTGAATCTAAAATCAGGGAGATTTAGGGTCGCTTTAGAAGTTGTTAAAAGATTTAAACTTAAGTCTTGCATGTTAGTGAAGAATTTTGACCTTAGAGTTCTTGACTTATGGAATATTGCATGTTTGTTGTTGCATTCAATTTAATTAAATCATGAATAGATTGGTGAAATCAAATCATCCCTAGGACATGTTTCTCATTGATTTCCTCACTTGCTCTAGTTGTCTTTAATTTAAATTCAATCTCATCCCATATCTTTCTCTAAATAAAATCAAACGTACGTTAGTATCTGTGATACTTAAGTGAGCTAGTATAAAAACCCAATTCAGAAGACGACATTCGTAATCACACACTATTTTATAACTTGACCTCGTACACTTGCGAGTACGCATTTTTGGCACATCAATGATGACTAGTGGTGGCCATCGGTCGGTCGGAGTCGGCTTTGGTCGAAAACCGGCGTCGACCACCGACATGTCAGTTTTGCGTCCGTCGGTGATATTCAGTTTTGGGAGGTTTAGAGCGCCGATCGTCCGATCATAGTAGCGGTCGGTCGGTTTCAGTCGGTTTAAGGAGAGAATATAAGAGGAGATTCACGCAGCGACGGTGGCTGGTGAAAGGAAGAGGCGGTAACGATGGCGGCGACATGGCTGGTGGAAGGAAGGGGCGGTGACGATGGCGATGGCTAGTAGAAGGAAGGGAGAGATGAGAGATCATAGGAAAGGACGGTAAAAACAAGCCAAACCCGAGAGTGAATGACCTAAAAAACGCTAAAAAATGGATTTTATACAGTCGTAGCGTCGAGACCCTACAGGCAGCGTCTCGACGCTCGTACGAAAATTTCTAGCGTCTCGACGCTAGGGTCTGTGCATGAGGAAAAAATATGAAAATTCTACATTCCCCTGGTCTCAAACTCCGACCAGTCGTTCTACCAAGGATCCCTTGCACCACCAAACCACTAATCACAATTGAGACAATATTTGATTAATTAATTTATATGGTATAAATACTTAAAACGATTACAAGGAGCCTTTCAGGGTGACAACAAGCAATCAAGCCTGATAACCCTAATCTAGACCTTCAGGCCCCAACTAGGGGACAAAAAGAGTGCAAGGACAAAGCAAGAGAAGAAAAGCCAACTGCCTAAAGAACAAGCATCCTACTGAACCATTAACTGTAGAGTTAGTCACCAATCAAAACAAAGACTATAGTCACTAAAGCTCGATGGGCCCTCCAGGGGAAAAGAGAGACCAAGAAAGGCAGAAGACTGTGACTTCAACCGGAGAAAATAGCAGGCACCTGCACGAACCGTGACTAAGCAGCGACCGCTTGACCAACCTGCACAAACTCAAGACCAAGAATAAAGTTAAGGAAAAGAGTTCCATGGGGATGCAGCCGAAACTGCACCCACCCATGACAAAAAAACAGAAGTCAGGTTAGAGCGGCGGTGGCGTGGTTGGTGGAAGGTAGGCAGTGACAATAGCTGTGGCCAGTGGACGGAAGGGAGAGAGGAGAAATCATAGAAAATGGAGAAAAATTAAAAGGGAGAAGAAGACGAAGTAAAATCGAAAAGAGAATGAAAAGAAAATTAGGAGGGAGAAAGAGAAATAAAAAAAATGAAGGAAGATTGAATGATTGATGAGATATGAGATGTAAAGAAGGAGGAAAAGAGAGAAGGTAAAAAGTCATAATTATTTTTTCTTTTGAAAAGATTGATTTTGCAATAATCAAGGTGATTTCACAACAATCCGCGTAGTTCACATGAATTCAGGATGAGTTTTTGAAGAAATCAAAATATATTAAAGAGAGATTTTTAATTATAATAATAAAATTAAAAATATATATATAATTCATTTAAGTTTTCGGTCGGTCGAAAATGTGCTTTTCGGCCACTCCGACCGACCGATCTTCGTTTTTTTTTAAAAAAACCGACCCCGACCGGAAATCACTCTAAACCGACCGATTGATGTCGGTTTGGTCGGTTCTTCGGTTTGGTTTGTCCACCCCTAATGATGACTTACATTTTTCTTTTATTCGAGAAGATGTATCTAAAGTTCAACTACTTGTATTGTTTGAACTTAAAGAAGTTGGCCTTGCGGAAGAAGAAGTGTATATGAAACTCACAAGGTTGATTATATATGCGAGAACTGGAGTGTTGCATATACTATCCATGAAAATAATAGATAGAATGCATAGAACTCGTACACATACGAGTCAAGCATTCACGAGGGCATAGATAGAAAAATGAGAAGTCAGTTGAACCTTATCCTCAATTTGTTCTCATTCATTCCAAAGTTGATCAAAGGGGAATATAGGGATGAAACTTTTGTCTGGTTGGACCAAATGACCTTTTTTATGCTTGACATTTTTTAACTTGCTCAACCGAGCAACTTTCTAAGCTTATTGTTCCAGTTCCTACAAGTTCTAAAAATCTAATATTATCATGGTAGGTCATAAGCGTGGAAAGCACATTGAGCGGAAATATTATCTCATCAAGGAGATAATGCATCGAGGAGACGTGATCGTTATGCAGATCGCCTCAGAGCACAATATTGCTGATCCATTTACAAAGTCCCTCGCGACTAAAGTGTTCGAGGGGCACCTAGTGAGTCTAGGACTGCGAGTTGTACAGTAGGACAATGGGAGAAAAACCATGGATGTATTTGATATTCCAGTTTTTCTCATCCAGCATGGAATACTCCATTGACGTTTTAGTTCAAGTGGGAGTTTGTTGGGTTTTATGTCCTAAATCTCGTGGTTTGTAAATTGAATGTATATTCTATTATGCAATAAAGTTGTTATTGAGATTTATTCAGTAAAGTTGTTATTGAATAAAGTGAATTGTGTTTACTTTTAACCTAACTCCAATAAATAAAGAACCCATGACTATAGGTTGTATACTTGAACTTCATGTGTGACATGATTGTGGATCAAGTTTAAGTAATAGTCAGAACGACATGTACAAACGATGTGATCCGAAATCGTTCATGTGGAGACATGCGAGTGGGGGCATCCTGTGCAATGAGTTTGCATAAGACTGAACCGCGAAACAAGTCGCTCTTTCTTTATAACTCCGTTTACTGTAAAGACCGGCTTTTTCATATGATGACCTAGGTAACTGTTATGTCTCCAAAAGTGACTTATTTAGGACTTATTTAGCTTAGAAAGATGCACACTCTTAGGTATTTTTGATAGGATTTAGCTTAAACCTATGCTTATTTGTGAGAATTAAAAGAAGGTAGCTAAATTAGGACTTGTGTGCAAAAGGAAAGAAAAGGATTGAAAACCGAAGTAAAAGAAAGAAAAAAACTACATTGCGATAGCATTGCGGAAACATTGCTGAAACCGCAATGTTTCAAGTGAAAACCGTAAGTTGACTGATCTTTTTCTGTTAATTTCCGTTATTTCAGGGATTCGTTCTTTCTCCTCCATCCATTTTGAAGTACGACGTTGAAGATTGATGGTTCTCCTTGGCCCAAACGCACCTGCAAATTACTATAAAAGGGGGTCCAAGTCGAGGGTTCAATCATCATCCGAAAGCGTAGAAGTCTTCTCGCAGCTCCATCTTTTCTCCTGTCGTTCTTCTCTGTCTGTTGGTGTGAGAGTCTCAGCTGTTGGAATCGACAATCTGATAGGAAGGAGAGAAGATTCATCTTCTCTCCCGATTGGATTCATCCAAGCAAAGCTATTCTTTCATCCCCTTCAGCCGAGGCATCTGCAACTAGGCGTTCACGCTCGTTTTTATGCTTTCTGTCTTTATTTCCATTTTCCAGCTTTAGTTTGTTGTTGTTTCCTTTCTTGTAACTAGATCAGTCCATTTCGTTGTGTTCTGTCTTTCTGTTATGCACTTTAAGTTCCTCTTCTTGGCCATTCAAACAATCAAGTAATCAAAGCATAGTTATTATTTCACAAGTTTTCCATCTTTTGCTGCTACGGTTTTTCCTTACTGTTTTAAGTATATTTCTCTTCTAAGCATGTTTCCTTCATCTCTTATTTCTGTTTACCCCATATCCATGAGTAACTAAGTCACTTAGGGGCATGCTAATGACAGTACTATAGGCTAAAAAACGTGAATCAAGCATGTAGGATAGCTCTCGAAGCATTGATTGTATGTAAGCTTCATCCCACGGGCAATTTCGAGTGGCCATCCATTTTGTCCAAAGAACTCCTAACCTCTGGAAGGAGTAAGAGTTCAGAGTCATACACTCATGCTAGCCTTTCAAGGTAGCCAGAAAATGACCTAGGAATAGGCGTTTCCCTAGTACAAACCATAACTTTCTGCTTTAACAAGATGCTTAAGACCTTACTTGGACATGAGTAAACTAAAGAATCTAATGCATGGAATCGGACGATACATGAGATTGAGTGAGTTTGATGCATAGAGAGTTGATCCAATGCTTGAGAAGCGTGAGAAAATGCCTATAGAGGAGTCGTTAGTAGCCCTTGTTTCTCCATTTTACACACTTTCGCTGTTAGGAAAATTGCGGTAGAATTGCTGTTTCCGCAATTCTGCTAAGTTCACAATTCTGTTTAGCTGTTTTCTTATTCGTTTATTAATCTCATCTCTTTTCCTTTGAGTTTAACTTTGATTTGCACTTGTTTATGTTGCTACCCTCTACACATTCCTTAGAAAATAGACAATTTAAAACCAATTCTACCCCATCAACCCATCCATTCTTTCTTAACAAAACACTTCATGAATAGCTTATAATAAATCTCTGTGGGAAAACGAATGAAAAAATACTTACTACTTGCTATAAGATCATGTATGCTTGCATGTTCTGAGTGCTTTTCTATCTTATTGCTTATTTATTTTAACACATTGAGCACGCAACAAGTTTTTGGCGCCGCTGCCGGGGATTTATTTAAGTGAAAACGAGGTTTGTTAAGTTTGAAACACCAAGTTTATTGCCTATTGAAGCTGATCTGTTTCATTTCTTTTGCAGGTACTATTGGGCTAGTTTATGAGTGAGCCTTCAAGTAGTGATCTAGAGTTCAATCCTGAGCCTGAGAGATTACTTAGGGCCAGAAATAGAGCCAAGAAACGTCTTTTTAACCAACCCTCTAGACCTCCAATAATTGCGGGGACCGCAATTCCTCCGCAATTGTCTCAAGAAGAAATGGATGGAATAGTTCCAAATCCGGTGCCTGTCACTCGCAATCCCATCGAAATAGCGAATGATAAGGATAGCGCCATACTTTCTTACCTAGTACCTATTCCTGGGGAGCTGAACCCCAGCATAATCCGTCCTGAAATCACTGCCAACTCTTTCGAGTTAAAGCCAGTGATGTTCCAAATGTTGTCCACTGTGGGACAATTCTTTGGAGTGGAAAATGAGGATCCCCATAACCATCTTAGAAACTTCTTAGGAGTCAGTGATACCTTCATCATCCCTGGAGTTTCCCAAGAAGCCTTGAGGCTATACCTTTTCCCTTACTCTTTGAGGGACAAAGCCAAAACATGGTTGAACTCATTACCCTCTGGATCTGTCCGCAATTGGACAGACTTAGCAGAAAAATTCCTAGTCAAATACTTCCCACCTGATAGGAATTCTACCTTTCGTGATGACATAATCAAGTTCAAACAAGCTGACACTGAGTCTCTTCACGAAGCTTGGACAAGGTTTAAAGATCTTCTTCTTAAATGTCCACACCATGGCATCCCATGGTGTATCCAAATAGAGGTCTTTTTCAAAGGATGCAACCCCAGCACTAGACAAGTCTTGAATTCATCTGCTGGTGGTTCCATGTTGTCCAAAAGTTACAACGAGGCCTATGAGATCTTGGAAAAGATCTCAGCATATCACTGTAGGTGGTCAGATGATCCAGTTGAGCCAACTAGAGCTCAAGACAAGGATGCTCTAAGTGCAATGAGCAGCCAAATAAATGCCCTGACCAACCTAGTTAAGCAAATGGCTCAAGCCAATCTCCAAACAAGTGTCAACACCGCCACAGCCATGTCAATGGGCACCCAACCAAGTCAAGGTGAGACACTTATCTGTGGATTCTGTGGGGAAGGGCACCTGTATGAATATTGTCCTGGAAATCCAGCCTCAGTCTGCTATATTGGAAGCCAGCAGCAGCCTAGGAACAACCCCTATTCTAATACTTACAACCCTGGTTGGAGGAACCACCCAAACCTGTCATGGGGTGGCCAACAAAATGCTAACCAAGTTCCTAACCAACCAAGACCGAGTGGAACACCTGGTTTCACTCCCCAACATAACCAATCCATGTATCAAAAACCGTACAACCAACCTGTAGGATCTTCTGTAGAAAACTTACTCAAGGAATACATAGCCAAGAATGATGCCACTCTACAGAGTCAGCAAGCTACTCTTAGGAGCCTAGAGAACCAAATAGGGCAACTAGCCAATGAAATCAAAAGTAGGCCCCAAGGTAGACTCCCTGCTGACACTGAAGTGCCAAGGAGAGATGGTAAAGAGCAAGTTCAAGCAATTGAACTTAGAAGTGGTAGACCATTGGTAAGCAGCACCAAGGACACACCAAAGAGAGTAGAGAACACTGAGTCTAGTGCTCCACTGGAGTCTCTGCCAAACCAAGGTCCACCACCACCAAGCACATCAGGACAAAGGCTGGAACCAATCATAGAGGAGATAGAAGAAATTCCAAGGCCTCCACCTATCCTAAGGCGACCTGAAGTGCCTGCACATGTGCCACCACCTCCGTTCCCTAGAAGGCTAAAGAAAAAACAAGAACAGGAAGTGCACTTTAATAAATTTCTAGAAATTCTTAAGCAAGTGCATGTTAATATTCCTTTTGTAGAGGTTTTACAGTCTATGCCTTCTTATGTAAAGTTTTTGAAGGATATTATAACTAACAAGAGAATAATTGGTGAGTTTGAAACAATCAATCTCACTGAGGAGTGCAGTGCTATACTCCAAAACAAGCTACCCAAGAAGGAGAAGGATCCTGGTTCCTTCACCCTACCTGTAGAGCTAGGAGGCAAGCACGTGGGCAGATCTCTTTGTGACCTGGGAGCCAGCATAAACCTCATGCCCCTATCACTATTCCGCCAGCTTGGAATAGGAGAAGCACGTCCAACCACTGTCACTTTACAACTAGCAGACAGATCCATTGCATACCCTGAAGGTAAGATTGAGGATATTCTAGTAAAGGTTGACAAGTTTATTTTCCTTGCAGATTTCATTATCCTGGATTATGAAGCAGACAAGGAGGTCCCCATCCTGTTAGGCAGACCATTTCTAGCCACAGGTAGGGCACTAATAGATGTCCAAAAAGGTGAGCTCACTATGAGGGTTCATGATGAAGAGGTGAAATTTAGTGTTTATAAAGCCTTAAGGTACCCCTCTGACTCTGAATCTTGTGCTAGCATGGACATTGTTGATTCACTAATGGAAGAACAATTGGAGCATGAATTGTTGACTAAGCATGCTAATAACTATGTAGGACTAGAATTAACTGACTTAAACATAGCTGAGATAATGGACATACCTGTAAATAACCCTCAGCATGTTTGTATGAATATTGACTTAACTGAAAAATCTGTGAATCCATTAAAACCATCCATTGAGCATCCACCTGTCTTAGAATTAAAACCTCTCCCCACTCACCTCAAGTATGCATATCTAGGAAGTAATGATACTTCGCCTGTGATTATTTCTTCTAAATTAAGTGAAAAGCATGAGGTTGAACTGATTTTACTACTTAAGCAACATAGGAAGGCTATTGCATGGACTATTGCTGATATTAGAGGCATTAGCCCTTCTTATTGCATGCATAAGATTATACTAGAGGAAGAGCATACACCTAGAGTAGATCACCAACGTAGGCTGAATCCCTCTATGAAAGAGGTAGTTAAGAAAGAAATAATTAAATGGTTAGATGCTGGTGTGATCTTCCCCATAGCTAGTAGTCAGTGGGTGAGCCCTATACAATGTGTACCTAAGAAGGGGGGGATGACTGTGGTAGTCAATGAGAACAATGAACTGATTCCAACAAGGACTATCACAGGGTGGAGAGTTTGCATGGATTATAGGAAACTAAATAAAGAAACCAAAAAAGACCATTTCCCTCTACCGTTCATTGACCAAATGCTAGATAGGATAGCTGGTAGAGCCTACTACTGTTTCTTAGACGGTTATTCAGGATATAACCAGATTACTATAGACCCTAAGGACCAAGAGAAGACTACCTTCACTTGCCCTTTTGGAACTTTTGCCTTTCGCAGAATGCCTTTTGGCTTATGCAATGCACCGGCAACTTTCCAAAGGTGCATGTTGGCAATCTTCTCTGATTTGGATGAGTCCATGATAGAGATATTCATGGATGATTTCTCAGTCTTTGGGGATTCATTTACAAACTGTCTAGAGAACCTAGGACAAGTCCTGGCTAGGTGTGAGGAGACCAACCTAGTCCTAAATTGGGAAAAGTGCCACTTCATGGTGGATGAAGGGATTGTCTTAGGTCATAGAGTGTCAAGGGCAGGTGTAGAAGTTGACAGGGCAAAAATTGATATAATAGAGAAATTGGTAGAACCCCAAAATGTCAAGGCCATTAGAAGTTTCTTAGGGCATGCTGGTTTCTATAGAAGGTTCATTAAGGACTTTTCTAAGATCTCAAAGCCTCTATGTGAGCTTCTAGAGCTAAAAAAACCATTCATTTTCTCTAAAGAGTGTGTCCTAGCTTGGAAAACCCTTAAGAAAGCACTAGTCACAGCGCCTATTATAGTAGGGCCAAATTGGGATCTCCCATTTGAGATGTTATGTGATGCTAGTGACTATGCTGTAGGGGTTATGTTAGGACAGAAGATTGACAAGTTAACACACCCTGTCTATTATGCTAGTAAGACACTTAATGAGGCACAATGCAACTACACAACCACTGAGAAAGAAATGCTAGCTGTAGTGTTTGCTTGTGAGAAATTTAGGAACTATATTGTAGGCACTAGGACAATCATGTACACTGACCATTCCGCTTTAAAGTACCTTATGAGGAAGGCTGATGCTAAGCCTAGGTTGATTAAGTGGGTACTGCTGCTGCAAGAGTTTGATCTAGACATTAGAGATAAGAAAGAAAGTGAAAATGTGGTTGCGGATCATCTTTCTAGATTGCAGCATAATTGCGAAAAAATTGCGGAACCCGCAATTTCTGATGCTTTTATTGATGAACATATCTTTGTATTGACTCATCGTGATAACGATGAGGAACCTTGGTTTGCTGACATTGCTAACTTCCTTGCATCACAGGTACTACCAACTTTCAAGGGAAGCCAAGAGAAGAAGAGGTTCCTTCATGAAGCAAGGAAATTCATATGGGATGACCCCACCCTTTACAAAACATGTGCTGACGGCTTGCTAAGGAAGTGTGTTTCAGCTGCTGAGGCGAAGTCTGTGCTGCAGCACTGCCACACAGCTCCTTATGGTGGACACTTTGGTGGCCAAAGAACAGCTGCAAAGGTATTTCAGAGTGGCTACTATTGGCCAACGATCTTCAAGGATGCACACAACTATGCACACAGCTGTGATGAATGCCAAATGACAGGTAACCTTAGTCGCAAGGATGAAATGCCTCTCACTTACATCTTAGAGTTGGAGCTCTTTGATGTGTGGGGCATTGACTTCATGGGACCATTTCCCCCATCATCAGGTAACCTTTACATATTAGTGGCAGTAGACTATGTATCCAAGTGGGTAGAGGCCATAGCATGTCCCAATAATGATGCCAAAACAGTCATAAAATTCTTGCATAGGCACATTTTTACTAGGTTTGGAACACCACGTGCCATCATTAGCGATGAAGGGACACATTTCATTAATAAAGCTATGGAGAGAGTGTTGGCTAAGTATAACATTAGACATAGAGTAGCCACTCCCTATCACCCACACTCGAATGGTCAGGCTGAAATTTCTAATAGGGAGATTAAGAACATCCTAGAAAAAGTGGTCAAACCTAATAGAAAGGACTGGTCATTTAAACTCGAGAATGCACTTTGGGCGTATAGAACTGCATATAAGACACCCCTAGGTATGTCTCCTTACAGACTTGTGTATGGTAAAGCTTGTCATCTTCCATTTGAGTTAGAAATTAAGGCATTTTGGGCACTAAAAGAGTTGAATTATTGCGTGACCGATGCGGGAACGTTACGGTCCTTGCAATTACATGAGCTTGATGAGCTTAGGCATATGTCTTATGAAAATGCCAAAATGTATAAGGAAAAGACCAAGATTTGGCACGACAGTAGACTTAGGATTAAGGACTTTAAGAAAGGCCAACTTGTCTTATTGTTTAACTCACGATTGAAATTATTTCCAGGCAAACTTAAGTCTAGATGGTCAGGTCCTTTTGTAATTATTAATGTGTTTGTTCATGGTGCCATCGAGATAAAGAACCTGCAGCAAGGCCAACCATTCATGGTTAATGGTGCAAGATTGAAGCACTACTATGAGGAAGGGGATGTGAAGACTCTCTCGGCCTTCCTCTTGACTGAAGCGTGAAATCAAGAACGAGAGAGGACGAGTGATTGCTGTGCTCGTCAATATGAGGCTCATGCCTTAGTTTATTTTTTTGCGATTTTCCGGTTATCGTTTGTGTATATGTTTGTATGATTTTAATTACGAATTTGATGTTGATTTTATTTCTTTTTGTAGGGAATCGATAGAGGGAATCAAGGAGATTAAATCCAGCCAAAAAGATCAAAAAGATATTGGGCCAAATCAAAGATACGGTTGAGCAAAGATTGACATTTAAATGCAGAAAATCTCCAACGGTCACTAGAATTGCGCTGGATTTGCAGAATCCGCAAAAATATAGCCGTTGAGATTTTTTTTTTGGGTTTCTTTATATCCGTTAGAAGGCGCGTTGATCCGCACGATTCCCCCATTATCTGAACTCCAAGAAAGCTGCTTTTCTCTTCATCTGTGATTCCTCTCTCCAAATCTCCACAATTCAACAATGGTGCTAACAAGGGCCGAACGATCTGCGTCCAAGAAAAGGGCTGATGAAGCTGAAACGGCTGCGAGGGAAGCACTTCTTGCCCTTGCAGACGCTGATGCTGCGCGAACTGAGCGACTACCCAAACTTCCGATCTGCAAGAAGAAGTGGAAGGTCGTCACAGAGATACCTGCTGGACCCTCTGAACCAGCAGGCACACCCAAGAAGCGCAAATGGAGTATGGCTGTGGCCGAAGAAGAAAGCAAGAAGACCCCCTCTGTGGGGAGTCAAGAACGAGGCCAGCCATCCCACGAGACAGCCGAGCGCAGCCCTTCACCATCTCCACCAGTTCAAAGCCCTGAGCTCTCCTCATCGCCGCCAGCGCAGAGCCCTGAGCTGCCTTCATCACCACAGAGTTCTGCACAGACCCCTACAGCAGTACAAAGCACCACTCCTTCGCCCACTTCCCCACAACATGACCCTGAATTCCCATATGGTGAGTATCAAGAATCGACGCAGGGCAGTGGGGAAGGTGAGGAAGAAGAAGTCTTCTCCCCTGTGAGGGAAGCCAGCCCTGAGAGTCTTGCGCAGAAGGATGACTCGATGGACGAGACACTAGGGGCTTGCCTCCAGCAGATCACCACCAAGGCAAAGCTGAAGAAGAAGAAGGCTGCCAAGATTATCAAGGCCAAGCGGTTCAAAAAGTCAAAAAAGAAGAAGGCCAAAAGAGCGCCTTCATCAGAGAAAGAGAGCGCTGAGCCGTCGCTCAAGAAGCTCAAGATTGAGGCTGCAGAGTCAGCCAAACCAAAGGACAAAGGGAAGGCCAAGCTTTACCCTGAAGATGAGCCTCAGTCAGTGAGGTACGTGTCTTCTGACGCTGAGTCTAGAGGCATGGAGCTGAGGAAACGAGAGCTGCTGCACGAGAAGGGCTTCCTCGACAGACCTGCTGACCTGCCGCAATTCTTGCGCGCAGGAGTTACGAATCACGGCTGGGAGGAGTTGTGCAGACCACCCAATCCAGCTTACACAAGCATGGTGTATGACTTCTACGCCAACCTGAGGAATTCTGAGGAGGGGTTGTCTGTGGTCAGGGGAGTAGAAGTGGACTTCTCAGCAAAAGCCATCAACGAAGCCTATGGCCTCAAGGGCCAAAAACATACTGACTATGCGAGGATTGTTGATGAGCCTACTGAAGCCGTCCTGGAAGAGGCCATTCGGACCATTGGCCAGCCTGAAGCATCCTGGACCGTGTCACGCAATGGGAGGCACACTCTCATGAGTGCCAACCTCACAGCTAAGGCGGCTGTATGGTTTTCCTTCGTGAGAAGGAAACTATCCCCAGTGACTCATGAGACCACCATCAACCAGAGCAGATCGCTGCTGGTCTATGCAATCATGCGAGGTCTCACGATCAACGTGGGTGAAGTCATGTCAGCTGCCATTGCTGAGTGCGCCAAGAAGGGTAAGGGTCCATTGTTTTTCCCTAATACTATAACTAAACTCTGCTTGCGTGCAGGGGTTCCCATTGAGCGAATGGAGCAGCAGATGGCTTACACAGGCCACTTGGAGCTCCCTGCTGGCTTGAGGCTAAAAAGGAAGGGGAACATGGAATTCGAGCTGGATAGGTTGGCTGCTGATCAGTCGCTGTCCATGGCTTGCCTGATGGATATGCAGAAGAGGATGGCTCAATGGGCCACTTACGCACAGGCAAGGGACAAGGAAGTTGCTGACCAACTTGGATGCATCTTCCCTGATTTTCCCACGAATCTCCTGACTCCATGGGTGCCTCCAAGATCAAGAAGGAGTGATGATGAGGAAGATGTCTGAGTGCTAGTTTGAGGAGCACCAAAAGGGAGTATTGCTGTTCCTTTAGAAAAATACAAAAAAAAAAAAAAAAAAATCTGCTTTCTGTTAGACCATGTGAATTATGCTGTTTTTAGTTAATATTTTGATCTGTTTTAGTTGCTTAGTTTTAAGTTTTTAAATTGTTTAGTGTAGTCTGATGATAGCTGAGTAGGTAGGTTAGTTTAGTTTTATTTTTGTAGAGCTTAAGTGACGGGAAAAAAGCATGCTTAGGGGCCTTAATCACTGTTATATCTGCCCTGTATCTATTGCGAAATAATTGCGGAAACCGCAATTTTTATTACTGAATGCATGTTTTGGACTGTCTGTTCAGCTAGGCTGTGATCTGTTTAAATTCTATCTTTTGCTGCTATCATGACTACCTTGTATAGCTTATCTTAAAGCATGCTGGATGAGTGTCATAGGACACCCTTTGATAGTTTAAATTAACCTCTAAAAAGCTCAGCATGCATAGCTTTAAGTCCTTACCTGTCTGTTTTCAAATGTCTGCTGCTGTGATATTTGCTTTTAGAATGTTCTGTCTATGCCTAGGGCTTTTAGATTCTCTTTGTTTTACCTTAGACTAGATGCTTCTAGGACAAGTTTGGGGGTGTGCCACCTCAGACACTCATTGGGGACAATGAGTAGTTGAAGTTTGGGGGAGGCCACCCTAGGCCTAGGAACATTCCTCTCTCCCTTAAAACATAAGCATTCTTCTTCTCCTTTTTTAAAAAAAAAAAAATGAGCTGAAAAGAGAAAATGAAAAAAGAATAAAGGAGAGGCTCCACCAAAGTAAGAAAGAAAGAAAAAGAAGAAATAGGGAAGAAGAATGTATACCTAGGAGTTGCAACTTTGTGGCTTAGATGTCCTGTTTAAAAAGAACTCTGATCCTCAATTAGCTAAGAGCAAAGTTGTAGCTTGTAGGGTTGTTTAGGGAGATGAGTGTATATCCAATGTAGTGATGCCAGGGTTTAGGTTGTTCTCTTAAAGTACTAGTGTCACTGTTAATACTAAGACTGACATGACTCTAAGGAATCCTAGGTAGCTCATAAGTATAAACTAGAAGCATGTACTGAGTCTGGGGTAAAGCTTGGTAGAATTTGAAACCTTAGGGATAGTGGCATGATATGACAAAAGTAGGTAGATCAGTTGTAGGGAGTTAATAAAAACAGCAGGAGTATTAGGCATGCGAAGTCAGAAGAAGCTAAATAAGAGGGTAGTTTTAAGCTTAGAAGTATGTCACAGGACAGGACTGCTATAGATAGGGATATAGGGGAGTCAGTAAGTGGTTAAAGAAGATGAAACAGCAGCCTAAATAAGCCCTTAGTTGCTTGAGGACAAGCAAAACCTTAAGTTTGGGGGTGTGTTATGTCTCCAAAAGTGACTTATTTAGGACTTATTTAGCTTAGAAAGATGCACACTCTTAGGTATTTTTGATAGGATTTAGCTTAAACCTATGCTTATTTGTGAGAATTAAAAGAAGGTAGCTAAATTAGGACTTGTGTGCAAAAGGAAAGAAAAGGATTGAAAACCGAAGTAAAAGAAAGAAAAAAACTACATTGCGATAGCATTGCGGAAACATTGCTGAAACCGCAATGTTTCAAGTGAAAACCGTAAGTTGACTGATCTTTTTCTGTTAATTTCCGTTATTTCAGGGATTCGTTCTTTCTCCTCCATCCATTTTGAAGTACGACGTTGAAGATTGATGGTTCTCCTTGGCCCAAACGCACCTGCAAATTACTATAAAAGGGGGTCCAAGTCGAGGGTTCAATCATCATCCGAAAGCGTAGAAGTCTTCTCGCAGCTCCATCTTTTCTCCAGTCGTTCTTCTCTGTCTGTTGGTGTGAGAGTCTCAGCTGTTGGAATCGACAATCTGATAGGAAGGAGAGAAGATTCATCTTCTCTCCCGATTGGATTCATCCAAGCAAAGCTATTCTTTCATCCCCTTCAGCCGAGGCATCTGCAACTAGGCGTTCACGCTCGTTTTTATGCTTTCTGTCTTTATTTCCATTTTCCAGCTTTAGTTTGTTGTTGTTTCCTTTCTTGTAACTAGATCAGTCCATTTCGTTGTGTTCTGTCTTTCTGTTATGCACTTTAAGTTCCTCTTCTTGGCCATTCAAACAATCAAGTAATCAAAGCATAGTTATTATTTCACAAGTTTTCCATCTTTTTCTGCTACGATTTTTCCTTACTGTTTTAAGTATATTTCTCTTCTAAGCATGTTTCCTTCATCTCTTATTTCTGTTTACCCCATATCCATGAGTAACTAAGTCACTTAGGGGCATGCTAATGACAGTACTATAGGCTAAAAAACGTGAATCAAGCATGTAGGATAGCTCTCGAAGCATTGATTGTATGTAAGCTTCATCCCACGGGCAATTTCGAGTGGCCATCCATTTTGTCCAAAGAACTCCTAACCTCTGGAAGGAGTAAGAGTTCAGAGTCATACACTCATGCTAGCCTTTCAAGGTAGCCAGAAAATGACCTAGGAATAGGCGTTTCCCTAGTACAAACCATAACTTTCTGCTTTAACAAGATGCTTAAGACCTTACTTGGACATGAGTAAACTAAAGAATCTAATGCATGGAATCGGACGATACATGAGATTGAGTGAGTTTGATGCATAGAGAGTTGATCCAATGCTTGAGAAGCGTGAGAAAATGCCTATAGAGGAGTCGTTAGTAGCCCTTGTTTCTCCAGTTTACACACTTTCGCTGTTAAGAAAATTGCGGTAGAATTGTTGTTTCCGCAATTCTGCTAAGTTCACAATTCTGTTTAGCTGTTTTCTTATTCGTTTATTAATCTCATCTCTTTTCCTTTGAGTTTAACTTTGATTTGCACTTGTTTATGTTGCTACCCTCTACACATTCCTTAGAAAATAGACAATTTAAAACCAATTCTACCCCATCAACCCATCCATTCTTTCTTAACAAAACACTTCATGAATAGCTTATAATAAATCTCTGTGGGAAAACGAATGAAAAAATACTTACTACTTGCTATAAGATCATGTATGCTTGCATGTTCTGAGTGCTCTTTCTATCTTATTGCTTATTTATTTTAACACATTGAGCACGCAACAGTAACTCGATCTGAATCCTGAGCACGCTATGAACTGCTGTTTATTCGGGCTTATCATTTGACTTGTATGTGTGAGAGCGACCCGAGATCGCCGACTCAATAAGCCTACCAACTTGGGGATAAGACCGGGTAGGTAGCGGGAAACATAGTCCTGCGAGATGGAATTCACTCCTACCGGCCTTTAGGGATTAGTAGAGAGGTTGTTCCCTTAAGTGCTGACTCCGAGTCTTGAACTAGGGATCCCACCCTCTCATTGGCCCGAGAGGGACTTGGTATAGTGATGAGATCACATACCAATCAATTTGGTGGTTGGACCACAAACCAATAGTTCATTAGATGATCAATGGGACTTAAGGAACAAGATGTAATTACGGGGGTAAAACGATTATTTTGACCCAGCTGTAATTACGAACGACCTGTGAAGGATCGACTTACTGATGATGGTTATATCAAGAGGACATAAATATATCTACGATGAGGAGAGTGCAACCCTTGGACTTTAGTGGAGTCTCCGGGGGTTAACGAATGTTGGTTAGCTTGGCTAAAGAGTTTGGCCAATTAATCTCGTATCGTTGGAGCTCATGATCTGTAGGTCCTTTAGGTTCTCCTAGCTAGCTCGGATTAAGCCGTGTAACAATATGAGATATTTTTTTAATTCAATTCAAATTCGTTTTTGGAAGAATGATGGACATATTTAAATATGATTTAAATATGGGATCAGTCGAAAACATGAATAGGGATTCACGTGTGATGATTCGGTTTAAGAAATCGGGATTAGTCTTATTATTTAATTAATATTTGATATTGAATTAAATAATAATATTAATTAATTAAAATTTATTTTGTTTATTAAAATTATTTATGAATTAATTTTAAAATGACAAAATAATACAAGTGGGATTATCCAAGTTGAGTGGATTTATCCAAGTTGAGTGGGTTTATCCAAGTTTAGTAAGTGGATTGTGAATCACTAACTACATGCATAAACTCATCAATTGTTGAACACTTGTGTGAAGACTAATTCATCCATTTTTAAGGTGTCATGCTAAGCAAAGAGTTTGTTGCATGTGAATGACCTATAAATTGGATGGAGTTCAAATGGTTTGAGTTTGATGATGCTGGAGTTTTTTTGCAATTTTTTGGACGTGTGACATTCTCCTTCAAAACTCTCATCACAAAAATCTCTTCTCTTTCCATCTTCATCTTCAAAAGTTTTTCTCTTGTAAAGGAGTCGCACCACTCCGTTGCTCGGCCCGAGGATAGCGGGACTACCGGAGGTGGTTCTCAAAGAGTTCGAGGGGAGCTTCGAAGGGTTCGTGTGGAGATTCGAGCATTGGAATAGAAGAATTTCGAACTACAAGAGGTTTGTGTTCTAATTTCTTTTATTTCCAAGTTTTGAGCATGTTTCTAGTTTAGCTAAATTGATGAAGTTAGAGTGCCAATGATTCGAGCATTGGCGGGTCACACTTACAAGATTTGCTAAGGAGTTAGTAAATTCTTGACCAAACAACGATAACTAAGATGCTATAGGAATATGAGTTATTCTGGTATTAGCATTTAGTCAAGATTGTCTTGGTTCAGTGAAGGAGTGGTTGACTTCCCCACGATAGCAATCATTCTGACTCACTGAAGTATCGTTGCAAATTAATAATGAGTTTTTGGGTACATTATTACTTTTTTGCTAAATTATTGACTGGTTCTTAAAAATAGGTTAAGTTCAATTCACTAATATAATTCATTCTTTTCAGCATGTCTAGCTCTAGTTCGTTTATCCAGTTACTAACTTCCGATAAACTGAACGGTGATAACTACGCGACCTGGAAATCGAACTTGAATACGATTCTTGTTATCGATGATCTTTGGTTTGTCTTAACAGAGGAATGTCCTCCCCCTCCTAGCTCGTCTGCAACTCGAAATGTTCGAGATGCATTTGACAGGTGAACTAGGGCTAATGATAAAGCCCGGGTCTACATCTTAGCCAACATATCCGATGTGTTAGCTAAGAAGCATGAGGTAATGATATCCGCTAAGGAGAACATGGATTCATTACAGACGATGTTTGGACAACCGTCCTCATCGATCTGTCATGATACCATCATTACGAGGAAAGCTGAGAAGAAGAACAAAGTAAATATGATTTACTTATTGTTGAACCATGCTTAGTGGAACATGATAGTCCTGTCTGGATACTGGATTCAGGAGAAACTAACCATGTTTGTTCTTCTATTCAGGAAACTAGTTCCTGGCAGCTGCTTGCTGAAGGTGAGATAACTCTCAGAGTTGGAACTGGAAAGGTTGTCTCAGCCAAGACAGTGAGAGCTGTCAAGTTGTTATATAGAGATAGTTTCATTTTACTTGAAAATATATTGTTGGTTCCTAGCTTTAAAAGGAACCTTGTATCTATCTCTTGTTTGCTTGAACATTTGTATAAAGTATCTTTTGATTTTAATGAAGCGTTCATTAGCAAAAGAGGTGTACATATATGTTATGTGAAACTTGAAAACAACTTGTATGTGTTAAGACCAACAAAGACAAAAGCTATTTTGAACACCGAGATGTTTAAAACAGCTGAGACTCAAACTAAAAAGCAGAAACTTTCTCCAAGTACCTATCTTTGGCACTTGAGACTAGGCCACATTAATTTCAATAGGATTGAGAGATTGGTTAAGAATGGTCTCCTAAATCGGTTAGAGGACAACTCTTTACCACCATGTGAGTCTTGTCTTGAGGGCAACATGACCAAACGATCTTTTTCTGAAAAAAGGTCATAGGTCCAAAGAAACTCTAGAGCTTGTACATTCAGACCTTTGTGGTCCGATGAATGTTACAGCACGAGGAGGGTATGAATATTTCATCAGCTTCATTGATGATTATTCTAGGCACGACTATCTTTACCTAATGCATCATAAGTCCGAAGCTCTTGAAAAGTTCAAGGAGTATAAGGCAGAGGTTGAGAACACATTAGGTAAAATGATTAAAACACTTCTATCAGATCGAGGTGGAGAGTATATGGATTTAAGATTCCAGGACTATATGATAGAACATGGAATAGTATCCCAACTCTCAGCGCCCGGAACACCGCAGTAGAACGGTGTGTCCGAAAGGGGAAATAAAACCCTGTTAGACATGGTTCGATCTATGATGCGCTATGCTCAACTGCCTAGTTCGTTTTGGGGATATGCAGTAGAGGCTGCTGTATATATTTTGAACGCAGTTCCATCTAAGAGTGTTTCAGAAACACCTTATGAGTTATGGAGAGGGCGTAAAGTGAGTTTACGTCACTTCAGAATTTGGGGGTGTCCGACACATGTGCTGGTGCCCAATCCAAAGAAGTTGGAACATCGTTGAAAATTATGCTTATTCGTAGGCTACCCCAAGGAAACGAAATGTGGTCTATTTTATGATCCTCAACAGGACAAGGTGTCTGTATCGACAAACACCACATTCTTAGAGGAAGACCACATGAGAGATCACCAACCTTCGAGCAAAATTGTTTTGACCGAACTTTCCAGGAAAGCTACAGATGGATCAACAAGAGATGTTGATCAGGCTGGTCCTTCTCAAGAGTTGAGAATAACTCGACGTACTGGGAGGGATGTGAGACAACCCGACCGTTACATGGGTTTAACGGAAACCCAGGTTGTCATACCTGATGACGGTGTTGAGGATCCATTAACCTTTAAATAGGCAATGAATGACATGTTAAAGTCGATTAAAATACTCTTATCCATTGCCATGTTTTATGATTATGAAATTTGGCAAATGGATGTCAAGATAACCTTTCTGAATGGCAATCTTGAAGAGAGTATCTATATGACTCAACTAGAGGGGTTCATAGTTCAGGGTCAAGAGCAAAAAGTTTGCAAGCTTAATCGATCCATTTATGGGTTGAAGCAAGCGTCTAGATCCTGGAATATAAGGTTTAATACTGCGATCAAATCTTATGGCTTTGAACAAAATGTTGACGAACCTTGTGTCTACAAGAAAATAGTCAATTTTGTTGTAGCTTTCTTAGTCTTATACGTAGATGATATCCTACTCATTGGGAATGATGTAGGATTCCTGACTGACGTTAAGCAATGGCTAGCGACTCAATTCCAAATGAAAGATTTGGGAGAGACTCAGTTTGTTATAGGGATTCAAATCGTAAGGAATCGTAAGAACAAAACGCTAGCGCTGTCTCAAGCATCTTATATCGACAAGGTGTTGGTACGATATTCGATGCAGAATTCCAAGAAAGGCTTTTTTACCTTTCAGGCACAAAATTCAATTGTCAAAGGAAGAGTGTTGTTGCGTGCTCAGTGTGTAAATAAAATGTGATGCGAAGAGCACTCAGATCATGCAAGCATACATGGTCTGCAGCAAGTGATAAGTATTTTTTAATTCGTTTTCCCACAGAGATTGAGTTTAGTTACTAACGAGTTGAGGTGCCAAATTAGATAAGGTCACTTAAATTGGGTAGATTTGGGGTTGATGTACCGAAATAATAAAGAATGCAAGAAGAAAGTAAATGTAAAAACCAAACAAGCAAGAGATAAAGCTATAATGTGAAGAAGAATAATTGCGGATCTCGCAATTATTTAGCAATAAAATCGCAAAGGTAGAAAGCTCATAAAAAGACTAAGGCAAAAAAAAACAGAAATGTTTTATTGCGGTTCTCGCAATAATCTAGCAATAAATTAGCAACGTTCTTAATGTAAAGTAAAGCAGCAAGGTCAACTTAAGACTCTTCTATAGGCACTTAACTACGATCATTCAGCAGTAGATTAACATATCATGCATCGTTTTAGCTCAGTCTCATGCATCTCTCGATTACATGCATTAGATCTTTAGTTCACTCATATCCAAGTAAGACATAAACACCTATTTATATAAACAAGCTAATGAACGTGCTAGGAAAACGCCTATTCCTAGGTCGTTTTCTGGTTACCATAAAAGGCTAGCATGAATGGATGACTCTGAACTCTTACTCCTTCCGGAGGTTAGGAGTTCTTTAGACAAAATGGATGGCCGGTCGAAATTGCCCGTGGGATGAAGCTTACATACATTCAATGCAATCATACTACCCTACATGCTGAATTCTCGTATTTCTAGCCTACAGATTCATCTTTAGCCGACCCTTCTTAGATTAGTTATGCATGGTTTCCAAAGTAAAAGAGACGGATTGATTGATTATGATTTGAATGACTTAGTAAACACAACTGAATACGAGATAACAAAATGAAGAACTCAAGAAACTTAATTGATTACTCTTTAAAAACCGAATACAAATACTTCATAAACAGACGTGCAAAGGTTCGAAAGCAGTAAAGAATAAGGGATGTAGAAGTAACGATCCATATCAATGTGTAAATGGAAACAATAGAGAGAAAACAATAGAGAAAGCTTGTAAAAGTGCACGGATCTCCTCGTCGCAAACGCCTCAGATGAAGGAGAAGACTAGCTGTTCTTGGGGATGAATTCAATCAGAAGAGAAGAAGGATTTTCTCTTCTTCCTCTCGAATTATCGACGCCAAGGGCTGATTTCTTCGTTCCATCAAACGGGAGAAGGAAATTCGTCTGCAGATTGCTTTGCAACCGAGAACTCCACTCTTCTCAGCTGTTTCTTTCCTTCATCATCCTTCTCTTTTTATAGCTTCTGCAGGTACCTTCAGCCGCGAATTTCCATCCATTTTGAACAACAATCCTCCACGTGGCAGCAGTGGAAAGCTTAGGCGGCTGGAAGATCGCAACAAGGACGACTGACGGCTGGAAAAGTTCAGCAGAAGACCATTTCCTTGCGATTTCCTTGCGAGGGTCGCAATGCCTCATTGCGGCTTCAGCAATTTTTCAGCAAAGTTTCCTGCAATGTACATTTTAGCTTGCTTTACATCATTTTGCATCCTTTTTCGTTCCTTTTCCAAATAAGTCCTATTTTAACATCACTTCTCAAATTCTCACATTTATGCACACATTAAGCTAATTTCCAACAAAAAACACTCAAGACTGTGCATGATTTAAAGGTAAATATAGCCCTAAATAATGAACTTTTGGCGAGGTAACACACCCCCAAACTTGAGTTATTGCTTGTCCTCGAGCAATATAAAAGCTTACTTTGGTTGCTAAATCTTGTCTTTTAAACTCTACCTAGCTGACTTGCTGACTTCCCTAGGCTTACTATCAGAGACATTGCTATCCTGTGACACTCTCCTAGGTTCAAACTAGCTTCATATTCTGCCTATTCTGATTTCCCTTGCCTTTAAAACCTTCTGTTTTTACTAACTTCCTACCTTATGGTTTATCTGCCTATGTCATTGGGCTCATTGTACAGTTATCCCTAAGCTTTCAAATTCTCCCAAGTTTTAACTCAGACTCAGTACATGCTTCTAATGTTTTTATTTTTGACTCACCTAGGATTCCTTAAAGTCGTGCCAGGCTTAGAGCACATAAGTATCAGAGTTCAGTATCCATAGAACAGACTAAGCCCTGACACCACTATGTTGGATAGACACTCATCTCCCTTGACACACCTTCAAGCTACAGCCCTGTGCTTAGCAAACTAAGGATCAAAGTTCAATTTCACAGGACACCTAAGCACTTAGGCCATAGCTTGTTGGCACACATTCTTCTTCCTTGGTTTTTCCTTCTCTTTCTTCTTCTTTTGGTAAAGTCTTTCCCTTCGAATTGCCTTTTGATGCAGTGCCACTTGTGGGTTACACAAATGGCCCTGATTACTCAGCATCCTTAGAGAGAGACAATACCCTTTATTTTGCTTCCTTTTTCATTTTTTTTTTACAGAAGAAGAATGTCTATTTTACAAAGGAGAGAGGAGTGTTCCAAGGCCTAGAGGTTGCCTCCCCCAAACTTAAACGTCTCATTGTCCCCAATGAGAGTCTGAGGTGGCACACCCCCAAACTTGTCTTAGAAGCATCTAGTCTAAATAAAAACCAGACAGACTTAAAACTCCTAGGGATTGAATGACCCTCCACGTTTAGATAACTCATAAGCAGAAGTGTATTAAAACCAACATGGTAAGGTCTAACAGAGGTACATGCTCAACATTTACGAAGCTAATTAAAACTAACAAGGGTGTACTTGACACTCATCCAGCATGCTCAATAGACAGACTACCTATGGACATCAGCAATGCAGCCAAATAATGAGATTTAAAGACAGACAACCCATCAGAAAGTCATACAAAAGCATGCTTAAACTACCAAAATATTGCGGTGTCCGCAAAGAATTCGCAATGATTCTAACAGAGCAGTTTTAACTGTGATCAAGGCTCCTAGCATGCGATATTCGTTCATAAACAACTACAGAAAATAGCAAAATTATCTAAGCTACCTAATCATACGACATTAAACTAAACTAATCTACTCTACTCAGGCAAATTAAGAATTCAAAACAGAACAAACAGTTGATAATGGTGGGGTAACAGGTCACAGAAAAGCAGATTTTTTTTCTTGTTTTTGAGAGGGATCAGAAATACTCCCTCGAATGCCGTCAATCTGGCATTCATTCATCCTTATCTTCTTCATCATTCCTCTCACTTGGAGGCACCCAAGGACTCAACAATCCAGCAGGGAAGGTGGGGAACGTGCACCGCAGGTGCTCAGCCAGCTCTTGGTCCCTTGCCTGCGAATACTCAGCCCATTGGGCTAACTTTCGTTGTAAGTCCATCAGGCAGGCCATTGATAATGACTGTGCAGCAGCAAGTCCATCCATCTCGAACTCCATGTTGCCTCTTCTCCTCATCCTCAGGTCACTGGGCAGCTCAAGGTGGCCAGCATAGGCCAGTTGTTTCTCCTCCATCGTCACAGGTACCTGTTGCGTGCTCAATGTGTAAAGATAAATATGCAAAAGGGTAGGGAGAGCACTTAGAACATGCAAGCATGCATGGTCTCACAGCAAGTAGTAAGTATATTTCATTCGTTTTTTCCACAGAGACTCATTTTTAGCTATTCGCGAAGTGTGATTGTTAAGAAAGATGGGATGAATTTGATGGGGTAAAATTGGTTTTTAATTATCTAATTTTTGCTGAATGTATAAAGGGATATAACATAAACAAATGCAAGTTGAAATTAGATGCAAAGGACAAGAGATGGAATTAATAAACGAGGAAGAAAACAGCTAAACAGAATGCAACTTAGCAGAATTGCGAGAACCGCAATTAATCCGCAATTAACTCAACAACAAAAGTATGTAAATGGGCGAATTAAGGGCTACTAATGACTATCCTATAGGCAGTTTATTACGATTATCAAGCTTTGGATCAACTCTCTATACATCAAACTCACTCTATCTCAAGTATCGTCCGATTCCATGCATTAGAGTCTTAAGTTTACTCGACTTCAAAGTAAGGTCTCAAGCATCTTATTTACGCAGGAGTGTTCAGTTGTACTAGGGAAACGCCTATTCCTAGGCCGTTTCCTGATTACCATGAAAGGCTAGCATGATTATATGACTCTGAACTCTTACTCCTTCCAGAGGTTAGGAGTTCTTTGGACAAAATGGATGGCCAATCGAAATTTCCCGTGGGATGAAGCTTACATACAATCAATGTTCGAGTGTTAATCTGCCTACTTGATTCACGTTTTTTAGCCTATAGTTCTGTCATTAGCATGCCCCTAAGTGACTTAGCTACTCATGGATATATAGAGAACAGAAATGGCAGATAAGATAGACATGCTTAGAAGGGAAATGTGCTTAAAACAATAAGCCAAACCCGTAGCAGAAAATAGGAAATGCGAAATGCAGAAATGAACTTTAATTACTGAAATTGTTTGTTGAACAGACAAAAGCTGTAAAGTAAATAGCAACAAGACAGAAAGCAACGAAATAAACTAATCTAGCTACTTAGGAAAAGAACAGCACGAAGCAGAATGTAAAACAGAAGAGAAAGACAGAAAAACAGTAAAGAGTTGCTGGAAAGCTTCGTGGCAGTCGCCTCGAATGAAGGGGATGAAAGATCAGCCTTGCTTGGATGAATCCAATCGAGAGAGAAGAAGAATCTTCTCTCCTTCCTATCAGATTATCGATTCCAACAGCTGAGACTCTCACTCCAACAGACGGCAAAGGAAAACAGATGGAAATGGTGGACTGCGAGAAGACTTCTGCGCTTCGAGTGATGATCAAACCTCCGACTTTGACCCCCTTTTATAGTAGTTTGCAGGTGCGTTTGGGCCAAGGAGAACCATCAATCTTCAACGTCGTATATCAGAATGGATGGAGGAGAAAGAATGAATCCCTGAAATTACGGAAATTAACAGAAAAAGATCAGTCAACTTACGGTTTTCACTTGAATAATTGCGGCCTCAGCAATGTTTTCGCAATTCATTCGCAATGCTCATTTTTTCATTCTTTTCCTTCGGTTTTCAACCCTTTTTCTACCTATTGTACATAAGTCCTATATTAGCTACCTTCTTCTAATTCTCATATTAAAGCATAGGTTTAGGCTAAATGCTAACAAAAACACCTAAATGTGTACATCTTCTTAAGCTAAATGGGTCATAAATAAGTCACTTTCAGAGACTTAACACACCCCCAAACTTAAGGCTTTGCTTGTCCTCAAGCATACTAAGGACTTACTTAGGCTGCTGTTTTATCTTCTTTAACTACTTACCGACTCCCCTATATCCCTATCTCTAGCAGTGCTGTCCTGTGACACACTTCTAAGTTTAGAATTAACCTCTTATCAAGCTTCTTCTGACTTCACCTGCCTACTATACCTGCTGGTTTTGTTAACCCCCTACTATTTGATCTAACTACTTTTATGATATCATGCCACTATCCCTAAGGTTTCAAATTCTACCAAGCTTTACTCCAGACTCAGTACATGCTTCTAGCTTAACTTTTAATGTGCCTAGGATTCCTTAGAGTCATGCCAGTCTTAGTATTAACAGTGACAGTGGTACTTTTAGAGAACAACCTAAGCCCTGGCATCACTACATTGGATATACATTCATCTCCCTAGACAAACCTAAAAGCTACAACCTTGTGCTTAGCTCATTAAGGATCAGAGTTCTTTTTTTAACTAGGACATCTAAGCCACAAGATTATAACTCCTAAGCATACATTCTTCTTCCCTATTTCTCCCTTTTTTACTTCGGTGGAGTCTCTCCTTGGGTTGCCTTTTGATGCAATGCCACTTGTGGTTTACACACTTGGCACTGATTACTCAGCAACTTGAGAGAGACTCCCCTCTTTATTCTATTTTTCACTTTTTCTATTTATCACAAATTTTTTTTTTCTTAGGAGAAGAAGAATGCTTATGTCCTAAGGAAGAGAGGAATGTTCCTAGGCCTAGGGTGGCCTCCCCCAAACTTCAACTACTCATTGTCCCTAATGAGTGTCTGAGGTGGCACACCCCCAAACTTGTCCTAGAAGCATCTAGTCTAAAGTAAAACAAAGAGAATCTAAAAATCCTAGGCATAGGCAAAACATTCTAAAAGCAATTATTCCAACAGCAGAAAATTTGAACATAACAGACAGTTTTTAAGGACTTCCGGTTTATGCATGCTGAGCACTATTCAGAGGCAAATTTAAACTATCAAAGCGTGTCCTATGACACTCATCCAGCATGCTTTAAGATCAGCTATATAAGGTAGTCATGCTAGCAGCAAAAGATAGAATATAACAGATCATAGCCTAACTAAAGAGACAGTCCAAAACATGCAATCAGTCACAAAAATTGCGGGAACCGCAATTATTTCGCAATTCAATCCGGGCAGATTTAACATTGATTCAGGCCCCTAGCATGCTTTTTCCTGTTACTCATGCCTCCTAAAAATAAAACTAAACTATCCTACCTATTCAGCTAACATCAGACTAGACTAAGCAAAAGAAAAAACATAAAACTAAACATTAAAAACAGATCAAAAATTGAACAAAAAACAGCATAATGCACATTATCTATCAGAACGCAGAAAAATTGTTTGTTTTTTTCTAAGGGAACAGCAATACTCCCTTCAGTGCACTTCAAACCAGCACTCAATTCTCGTCATCCTCATCTGGTTGCCGTGGTCGTGGGGGCACCCATGGAGTTAGGAGATTAGTAGGGAAGTCCGGGAAGATGCACCCCAGCTGGTCTGCAACCTCCTTATCCCTCGCCTGCGCATAGTTGGCCCATTGAGCCATTCTCCTCTGCATGTCCATTAAGCAGGCCATGGATAGGGACTGTTCAGCAGCCAGCCTATCCAACTCAAACTCCATATTCCCCTTTCTTCTCAGCCTCAGGTTCGCAGGCAGCTCCAAATGGCCTGTGTACGACATCTGCTGCTCCAAGCGCTCGGTGGGGACTCCTGCAAGCAAACACAATTTTGTTATAGTGTTGGGGAAAATAATGGCCCCTTACCTTTTCTGGCGCATTCAGCAATGGCAGCTGACATGATCTCCCCTACATTGACCGTGAGACCGCGCATGATGGCATAAACCAGCAGTGATCTACTCTGGTTGATTGTTGTCTCGTGAGTCACAGGGGACAACTTCCTCCTCACAAAGGCAAACCAAACAGCTGCCTTTGCTGTCAGATTGGCACTCATTAAGGTGTGCCTCCCATTGCGTGAGACAGTCCACGCTGCTTCAGGCTGGCCAATTGTGCGAATGGCCTCTTCCAGCACGGCCTCAGTCGGCTCATCAACTATCCGTGCATAATCTGTGTGCGTTTGGCCCTTGAGACCAAAGGCTTCATTGATGGCCTTGGCTGAGAAATCAACTTCCACCCCTCTGACCACAGATAGGCCATCCTCAGGGCTGAGCATATTGGCGTAGAAATCGTACACCATGCTCGTGTAGGCTGGATTAGGCGGTCTGCAGAATTCCTCCCAGCCATGGTTGATCACTCCTGCGCGCAAAAACTGCGGCAGGTCAGCGAGTCGGTCGAGGAAACCTTTCTCGTGCAACAGGTCTCTCTTCCTTAGCTCAGCCCCCCTGGATTCAGCATCAGACGAAACATACCTCACTGACTGAGGTTCGTCTTCAGGGTAGAGCTTAGCCTTCCCCTTGTCTGCTGGTTTGGATGATTCGGCAGCCTCCACCTTGAGGCGTTTGAGCGAAGGCTCAGTACTCTCTTTGTCCGCCGAGGGCACCTTCTTGGCCTTCTTTTTCTTCAACTTCTTGGCCTTGCCAATCGTGGCCTTCTTCTTCTTCTTGAGTCTGGCCTTGATATTGATCTGCTGGAGGCATGCCCCCAACGTTTCTTCCATAGAATCGTCCTGCTGTGCAGGCTCGGCAGGGCTATCTTCCCTCATAGGAGAGAAGACTTCGTCTTCCCCAGCATCTCCACTGCCTTGCGTGGATTCTTGATAATCTCCATAAGGAAATTCCGGATCAGGCCGTGGAGAATTATGTCCTGCTGATGGTGTCTGCGCAGAACTCAGTGGCGAAGATTGCAGCTCAGGGCTCTGCGCTGCTGCAGGTGTCGGATCAGAACTCTGAGGTGCTGGAGACAACTCAGGGCTCTGTGCAGGCGGTGACGACTCTGCGCTTGGCACTGGTTTAGCTGGGAGAGGGCTGCGCGCAGGTGAGGCAGACGGCGACGAACCTTCTTTGGCTGACTCGTGGGATGCACGATCAGTTTCTTGACTCTCCACAGAGGGAGTCCTTGCTGTGCTTGGTTCGGCGGCTGTCTTGACACTCCACCGGCGTTTCTTGGGCGTGCCCACTGGCTCAGATGGTCCAGCAGGGATCTCAGTGACCACCCTCCACTTCTTCCTACGAATAGGAAGCTTGGGAAGAGGACCGGTGCGAACGGCACCATCGTCTGCAAGGGTGAGAAGCGCTTCCCTCGCAGCTGCTTCAGCTGCGTCATCAGCCTTCTTCTTGGCTGCGGATCTTTCAGCACGTGTGGCCACCATTGTCAAGTCTTGAAGATCTTGAGAGAGGAATCAAAGATGGAGAGAATCGCTGAATTCTTGGAGAGCAAAGAGAGAGATAATCGTAACATTCGAGCGCCTTCCAACGGATATAAAGGCAACGGATAAAATCCCAACGGCTCTTTTTGCGGATCCAGCAATTTTAGCGCAATTCCAGGGATATTATTTCATTGAAATCTCCAACTTTGCCCGTCCGTATCTTTTATTTGGCTCAACCGTTTCTTGATCTTTAAAGTGGGATTTACTCTCCTTGATCCCCTCTTTCGATTCCCTACAAAAACAAATAAAACAAACATTAAATACGCAATTAAAAACACACCACAAAACATACAAACGATAATCGGAAAAACAGTAAAAATAAACTAAGGCATTTGGCCTTGACTAAACGAGCACAGTAACCACTCGTTCTCTCTCTTTATTTTTGTCATGCTTCAGTCAAGAGGAAGGCCGAGAGAGTCTTCACATCTCCTTCCTCATAGTAGTGCTTCAACCTAGCACCATTGACCATAAATGGCTGGCCTTGCTGCAAGTTCTTTATCTCTATTGCACCATTAACAAAGACATTAGTAATAACAAATGGACCCGACCATCTAGACTTTAGTTTGCCTGGAAATATCTTTAAACGTGAGTTAAATAATAGGACAAGTTGGCCTTTCCTAAAGTCTTTGATCCTAAGTCTACTGTCGTGCCATATTTTGGTCTTTTCTTTATACATTTTGGCATTCTCATAGGCCATATGCCTAAGCTCATCAAGTTCATGTAGCTGCAAAGATCTCAATGTCCCCGCATCCTTTACACAGAAATTCAATTCCTTCATGGCCCAAAATGCTTTGTTTTCTAACTCAAGTGGCAAGTGGCAAGCCTTGCCATACACCAACCTATAGGGCGACATACCTAGAGGTGTCTTATATGCTGTTCTATAAGCCCAAAGTGCATCCTCAAGCTTAAATGACTAGTCTTTCCTATTAGGTTTGACTACCTTTTCTAGGATGTTCTTTATCTCCCTATTGGAAATTTCAGCTTGGCCATTCGAGTGTGGGTGATAGGGAGTAGCTACCCTATGTCTAATGTTATATTTAGCCAATACTTTCTCCATAGCCTTATTAATGAAATGTGACCCCTCATCACTAATGATAGCACGAGGAGTCCCAAATCTAGTGAAAATGTGCCTATGCAAGAAGTTAGTGACTGTTTTAGCATCATTATTAGGACATGCTTTGGCTTCTACCCACTTGGACACGTAGTCCACTGCTACTAAAATGTACAGGTTACCTGATGATGGAGGGAATGGTCCCATGAAATCAATGCCCCATACATCAAAGAGCTCCAACTCTAAGATGTAGGTGAGGGGCATCTCATCCTTGCGACTGAGGTTACCTGTCCTTTGGCATTCGTCACAGCTGTGGGCATAATTGTGGGCGTCCTTGAAGATTGTTGGCCAATAGTAGCCACTCTGAAATACCTTCGCAGCTGTTCTTTGACCACCAAAGTGTCCACCGTAAGGAGATGAGTGACAGTGCTGCAGCACAGACTTCGCCTCAGCAGCTGAAACACACTTCCTCAACAACCCATCAGCACAAGTTCTGTAAAGTGTGGGGTCATCCCAGATGAATTTCCTTGCTTCATGAAGGAACCTCTTCTTCTCTTGTCCTCCCTTGAACACTGGTAATACCTGTGATGCACGGAAGTTAGCAATGTCAGCGAACCACGGTTCCTCATCGTTATCACGATGAGCCAAAGCAAAGACATGTTCATCTATAAAAGCATCAGAAATTGCGGTCTCCGCAATTTTTTCGCAATTGTGCTGCAATCGAGAAAGGTGATCTGCAACCACATTTTCACAACCTTTCTTGTCCCGAATGTCCAAATCAAATTCCTGCAGCAATAACACCCATCTAATCAATCTAGGCTTGGCATCAGCCTTCCTCATAAGATATTTTAAAGCAGAATGGTCAGTATATACAATGGTCCTAGTGCCTACAATATAGTTTCTAAATTTTTCACAAGCAAATACTACAGCAAGCATCTCTTTCTCTGTAGTTGTATAATTACATTGAGCCTCATTCAAGGTCTTACTAGCATAATAGACAGGATGTGTGAGCTTGTCAATCTTCTGTCCTAACATGACTCCTACAGCATAGTCACTGGCATCACATAGCATCTCAAATGGGAGATCCCAATTTGGTCCTACTATGATTGGTGCTGTGACCAGTGCGTCCTTAAGGGTTTTCCAAGCTACTACACATTCCTTAGAGAAGATGAATGGTCTATTTAGCTCTAGAAGCTCGCACAGAGGCTTGGCTATCTTAGAAAAGTCCTTAATGAACCTTCTGTAGAAGCCAGCGTGCCCTAAGAAGCTCCTAATAGCCTTGACATTCTGGGGCTCTACCAACTTCTCTATGATCTCTATTTTTGCCCTATCCACTTCCACACCTGCCCTTGACACTCTATGTCCTAAGACAATCCCTTCGTCTACCATAAAATGGCACTTTTCCCAATTTAGGACTAGGTTGGTCTCCTCACACCTAGCCAGGACTTGTCCTAGGTTTTCTAGACAGGTTTTAAATGAATCCCCAAAGACTGAGAAGTCATCCATGAATATTTCTATCATGGACTCATCCAACTCAGAGAAGATTGCCATCATACACCTTTGGAAAGTTGCCGGTGCATTGCATAAGCCAAAAGGCATTCTGCGGAAGGCAAACGTTCCAAAAGGGCAAGTGAAGGTAGTCTTCTCTTGATCCTTAGGGTCTATAGTAATTTGATTATAGCCAGAGTACCCATCTAAGAAACAATAGTAGGCTCTACCAGCTATTCTGTCTAGCATCTGGTCAATAAACGGTATAGGGAAATGGTCTTTTTTAGTTTCTTTATTTAATTTTCTGTAATCCATACATACCCTCCACCCTGTGACAGTCCTTGTTGGAATCAGTTCGTTGTTCTCATTGACTACCACAGTTATTCCCCCCTTTTTAGGTACACATTGGATGGGGCTCACCCACTGGCTACTAGCTATGGGGAAAATTACTCCTGCATCTAACCACTTGATTATTTCCTTCTTCACTACCTCTTTCATAGAGGGGTTCAACCTACGCTGGTGATCTACCCTAGGTGTGTGCTCTTCCTCTAGTATAATTTTGTGCATGCAATAAGAAGGGCTAATGCCTCGAATATCAGCAATAGACCATGCTATAGCCTTCCTATGTTGCTTAAGCAGTAAAATTAAATCAACCTCATGCTGTTCACTTAGTTTAGAAGAAATAATTACAGGCAGCGTATCATTATCTCCTAAATATGCATATTTGAGGTGAGTAGGTAGTGGTTTCAGTTCTAACACAGGTGGATGCTCAATGGAGGGCTTTAACGGATTTATAGTTCTATCAGTTAAATCTATATTCATACATACATGCTGTGGTTTATCTACAGGCATATCCATTATGTCAGATACATTTAAATCAGCTACATCTAATCCTACATATTCATTTGCATGCTTGGTTAATAATACATGCTCTAATTGTTCTTCCATCAGTGAGTCAACAATATCCATGCTAGCACAGGATTCAAGGTCAGAGGGATACCTTAAAGCTTTATAAACACTAAATTTTACCTCTTCATCATGAACTCTCATAGTTAACTCACCTTTCTGAACATCTATGAGTGCCCTACCTGTGGCTAGAAATGGTCTACCTAGCAGGATGGGAACCTCCTTGTCTGCCTCATAGTCCAGGACAATGAAATCTGCAAGGAAAATGAATTTGTCAACTTTAACTAGAATATCCTCGATCTTACCTTCTGGATATGCGATGGATCTGTCTGCTAGTTGTAAAGTGACTGTGGTTGGACGTGCTTCTCCCATTCCTAACTGGCGGAATAGGGACAGGGGCATGAGATTTATGCTGGCGCCCAGGTCACAAAGCGCTCTGCCCACGTGCTTGCCTCCAAGTTCTACAGGTAAGGTGAAGGAACCAGGATCCTTCTCCTTCTTGGGCAGCTTGTTCTGGAGGATGGCACTGCACTCCTCGGTGAGGTTCACTGTTTCAAACTCACCAATTATTTTTTTGTTAGTAATAATGTCCTTCAAAAACTTTACATATGAAGGCATAGACTGTAAAACCTCTACAAAAGGAATGTTAACATGCACTTGCTTAAGTATTTCTAAAAATTTATTAAAATGAACTTCCTGTTCCTGCTTCTTTTTAAGCCTTCGAGGGTATGGAGGTGGTGGCACATATGCAGGCACGTCAGGGCGCCTTAGGATGGGTGGAGGCCTTGGAATTTCTTCTACGTCCTCAACAATTGGCTCTAGCCTGGCTCCTGATGTGCTAGTTGGTGGTGGACCTTGGCTTGGCAGAGACTCCAGTGGAGCACTAGACTCAGTGTTCTCTACTCTCTTTGGTGTGTCCTTTGTGTTGCTCACCAATGGTCTCCCACTCCTAAGTTCAATTGCTTGAACTTGTTCTTTGCCATCTCTCCTTGGTACCTCGGTATCAGCAGGGAGTCTACCTTGGGGCCTACTTTTAAGTTCATTGGCTAATTGGCCTATTTGGTTCTCTAGGCTCCTAAGAGTAGCTTGCTGGCTCTGAAGAGTAGCATCATTCTTAGCTATATATTCCTTGAGTAGGTTTTCTACAGAAGATCCTACAGGTTGATTGTAAGGCTTTTGGTACATTGACTGGTTATGTTGGGGAGTGAAACCAGGTGTTCCACTCGGCCTTGGTTGGTTAGGATTTTGGTTAGTGTTCTGTTGGCCACCCCATGACAGGTTAGGGTGGTTTCTCCAACCAGGGTTATAGGTGTTGGAGTAGGGGTTATTCCTAGGCTGCTGCTGGCTTCCAACATAGCAGACTGAAGATGGATTCCCAGGGCAGTATTCATAAGGGTGCCCTTCCCCACAGAATCCACAGATTGGTGCCTCGCCTTGACTTGGTTGGGTGCCCATTGACATGGCTGTGGCGGTATTGGCACTGGTTTGGAGATTGGCCTGAGCCATTTGCTTAACTAGGTTGGTCAAGGCGTTTATTTGGGTGCTCATGGCGCTTAGAGCATCCTTGTCTTGAGCCCTAGTTGGCTCTACTGGATCGTCTGACCACCTACAATGAGATGTTGAGATCTTCTCCAAGATCTCATAAGCTTCGTTGTAACTCTTGGACAACATGGAACCTCCAGCAGATGAATTTAAAACTTGTCTGGTGCTGGGGTTGCATCCTTTAAAGAAGACTTCTATTTGGATACACCATGGAATGCCATGGTGTGGACATTTAATGAGAAGGTCTTTGAATCTTGTCCAAGCTTCGTGAAGAGACTCACTTGGAGCTTGTTTGAACTTTATGATATCATCACGAAAGGTAGAATTCCTATCAGGTGGGAAGTATTTGACTAGGAATTTTTCTGCTAAATCTGTCCAATTGCGGACAGATCCTGAGGGTAAAGAATTTAACCATGTTTTGGCTTTGTCCCTCAAAGAGTAAGGGAAAAGATATAGCCTCAGGGCTTCTTGGGAAACTCCAGGGATTAGGAAGGTGTCACTAACTCCTAAGAAGTTCCTAAGGTGGTTATGGGGGTCCTCATTTTCTATTCCAAAGAATTGCCCCACAGTGGACAACATTTGGAACATCACTGGCTTTAACTCAAATGAGTTGGCAGTGATTTCAGGACGGATTATGCTGGGGTTCAGCTCCCCAGGCATAGGTACTAAATATGAGAGGATGGCGCTATCCTTGTCATTCGCTATTTCAATGGGATTGCGAGTGACAGGCACCAGGTTTTGATTTACTCCAGCCATTTCTTCTTGAGGTAATTGCGGAGGAATTGTAGTCTCTGCAATGATTGGAGGTAAAAGGGTTTGTTTAAAGAGACGTTTCTTGGCTCTATTCCTAGCTCTAAGTAATCTCTCGGGCTCAGGGTTGAACTCTAGATCACTAGATGGAGTCTCATTCATAAACTACCCTAAATGGTACCTGAAAAAGAAATGAAGATGGATCAAATTCAATGAAAAATACTTTGATGTTTCAGACTTAACAACTTCGTTTTCACTTAAAATAAGTCCCCGGCAGCGGCGCCAAAAACTTGTTGCGTGCTCAATGTGTAAAGATAAATATGCAAAAGGGTAGGGAGAGCACTTAGAACATGCAAGCATACATGGTCTCACAGCAAGTAGTAAGTATATTTCATTCGTTTTTTCCACAGAGACTCATTTTTAGCTATTCGCGAAGTGTGATTGTTAAGAAAGATGGGATGAATTTGATGGGGTAAAATTGGTTTTTAATTATCTAATTTTTGCTGAATGTATAAAGGGATATAACATAAACAAATGCAAGTTGAAATTAGATGCAAAGGACAAGAGATGGAATTAATAAACGAGGAAGAAAACAGCTAAACAGAATGCAACTTAGCAGAATTGCGAGAACCGCAATTAATCCGCAATTAACTCAACAGCAAAAGTATGTAAATGGGCGAATTAAGGGCTACTAATGACTATCCTATAGGCAGTTTATTACGATTATCAAGCTTTGGATCAACTCTCTATACATCAAACTCACTCTATCTCAAGTATCGTCCGATTCCATGCATTAGAGTCTTAAGTTTACTCGACTTCAAAGTAAGGTCTCAAGCATCTTATTTACGCAGGAGTGTTCAGTTGTACTAGGGAAACGCCTATTCCTAGGCCGTTTCCTGATTACCATGAAAGGCTAGCATGATTATATGACTCTGAACTCTTACTCCTTCCAGAGGTTAGGAGTTCTTTGGACAAAATGGATGGCCAATCGAAATTGCCCGTGGGATGAAGCTTACATACAATCAATGTTCGAGTGTTAATCTGCCTACTTGATTCACGTTTTTTAGCCTATAGTTCTGTCATTAGCATGCCCCTAAGTGACTTAGCTACTCATGGATATATAGAGAACAGAAATGGCAGATAAGATAGACATGCTTAGAAGGGAAATGTGCTTAAAACAATAAGCCAAACCCGTAGCAGAAAATAGGAAATGCGAAATGCAGAAATGAACTTTAATTACTGAAATTGTTTGTTGAACAGACAAAAGCTGTAAAGTAAATAGCAACAAGACAGAAAGCAACGAAATAAACTAATCTAGCTACTTAGGAAAAGAACAGCACGAAGCAGAATGTAAAACAGAAGAGAAAGACAGAAAAACAGTAAAGAGTTGCTGGAAAGCTTCGTGGCAGTCGCCTCGAATGAAGAGGATGAAAGATCAGCCTTGCTTGGATGAATCCAATCGAGAGAGAAGAAGAATCTTCTCTCCTTCCTATCAGATTATCGATTCCAACAGCTGAGACTCTCACTCCAACAGACGGCAAAGGAAAACAGATGGAAATGGTGGACTGCGAGAAGACTTCTGCGCTTCGAGTGATGATCAAACCTCCGACTTTGACCCCCTTTTATAGTAGTTTGCAGGTGCGTTTGGGCCAAGGAGAACCATCAATCTTCAACGTCGTATATCAGAATGGATGGAGGAGAAAGAATGAATCCCTGAAATTACGGAAATTAACAGAAAAAGATCAGTCAACTTACGGTTTTCACTTGAATAATTGCGGCCTCAGCAATGTTTTCGCAATTCATTCGCAATGCTCATTTTTTCATTCTTTTCCTTCGGTTTTCAACCCTTTTTCTACCTATTGTACATAAGTCCTATATTAGCTACCTTCTTCTAATTCTCATATTAAAGCATAGGTTTAGGCTAAATGCTAACAAAAACACCTAAATGTGTACATCTTCTTAAGCTAAATGGGTCCTAAATAAGTCACTTTCAGAGACTTAACAGTACCCCTGCGTGTAAGCATAATTTAGTGATGGTATTGGGGAAAAAGAGTTGACCCTTACCTTTCTTGGAGCATTCGATGATTGATGCTGCTATGACTTCACCCACATCGATGGTGAGTCCCTTCATTATCGCATAAATCAGCAGCGATCTCCCCTGATTGATGGTCGTCTCATGTGTGACAGGGGAGATTCGTCTTCGAATCAGAGAGAACCACACAGCTGCCTTGTCCCTGAGGGTTGCACTCATTAGTGTGTGCTTCCCATGCTTTGAGACTGCCCATGCTGCCTCAGGCTTCCCTATTATATTCAGTGCTTCCTCCAGGACTCCCTCTGAAGGTGAAGCCATAATCCTTGCGTATTCAGAATCTTTATGCCCCTTGAGAGCATACACGTTGTTGATTGTTTCGGCTGAGAAGTCAACTACTACTCCCCTCACCATTGAAGAACAGCCTTCGGGGCGAGTGAAGTTAGCGTAGAAGTCATACACCATGTCAGAGTAGGCCTGAATTGGAGGCCTACACAGCTCTTCCCAACCGTGGTTCATAATTCCCGCGTGTAGAAATTGCGACAGGTCCGCAACAGAATTAAGGAACCCTCTCTCGTGGAGGAGTTCTTTTTTCATCAATTCCAGGCCTCTTGCCTCCGCTTCCTTGGACACATACCTCGCAGCTCGAGGCTCATCTTCTTGGTACATCTTTCTCTTCCCATTGTCCTTCGCCTTGGCTGCTTCAACAGCCTCAGATTTCATTTTCTTGATGGAAGGCCCAACTTCGACCTTCTTCTTTTTGGATTTCTTTGAGGCTTTTGAACGTTTGGCCCTCACAATCACAGAGACTCGCTTCTTGAGCTTTGCCTTGGCAGCTATCTGTTGGAGGCATTCATCCAGCGTATCCTCCATTGAATCCTTGCTTTCCCTCTCCACAGGGCTGTCAAGATTGACATCCCGGAAGGGGGAAAACACCTCTTCTTCTTCATCCGCACCACCAACTGATGACGATCGTTGTTCTTCAGATGGAACTTCAGGTTCCGACTGCTGCTGAGGGGAATTGGGGCTCTGCATGGCCGTCTCAAACGAAGGCCTGCCACTGCTGACGCTTTCCTTACTCATGGACTTCCTACTCTTGATCTTTGGATCTTCCTCAGTAATCTTCCACTTCTTCCTAGGGGATTGTGTTGGATCAGCGCTGGTTGCAGCCTCAGTCGTGGCAACCCGCCACTTCCTCCTCACAGGGAGCTTCGGCGGTCTCGACGGTTTCACAGTTTCAGCGTTCGCCAAGGACAACAACGCATCTCTCACCAATTCAGCATCCTTCGTGATTGGGGATGTTTTCTTGGTTGTGGATTGATCAGATCTCGTAGACACCATGGCCGTTTCGTGGAGTTGAACTTTAGAATTTTCAGAGGAAGGAGAGAGCTGGTTGTTTTGGAATTCAAGGGTTTGAGAATCGTAAATGGGGATGATCCCCAACTCGTCCTATATATACTCGGTTGTTGCCCCAACGGCCATATTATTGCGGATCCCGCAATTATTTCGCAATTTTCTTGCAAATCCTTGAAGATATAGCCGTTGGGATTTCATCCTTGATTGTTATTTGTTGCAGGATTCTAGCAACTAAATCTTCGATTTTTGCAAGATCTCTTCCTCAACTTTCCTTGCCTCGTGGTTTACTCCCTTCCTTGCCGTTTAAAAATCTCCAATTACCACGTTCCTAATCAATAAAGACAAACTTAATTAAAGCTAGAAATAATAATACTGTAAACAATCTAAAAGAAAAACAATAACGAAAGACTATCTATTCCATATTCCTCTAATGATTGAGCATAGAGATATTTCCATTAAACGCCCTTGCTCATCCTTTCTTTCTTCGATCTTAGGCTTCGGATAGGAGGAAGGCTGAGAGTGTCTGCACATCTCCTTCCTCATAGTAGTGCTTCAATCTAGCACCATTTACCATGAACGACTGACCTTGATTCAGATTTTGAATTTCAATCGCACCATGAACAAATACATTAGTGATCACAAAAGGACCTGACCAACGAGACTTAAGTTTACCCGGAAATAATCTAAGTCGTGAGTTAAATAATAGAACATGCTGGCCCTTTTTGAAATCCTTAATCCTAAGTCTACTATCATGCCAAATTTTAGTCTTCTCCTTATACATTTTCGCATTTTCATATGACATATGTCTTAGTTCATCCAACTCATGCAATTGCAGAGATCGCAATGATCCCGCATCAGTTACGCAAAAATTTAACTCTTTCAAGGCCCAAAATGCTTTGTTTTCTAATTCAAGAGGTAAGTGGCATGCTTTTCCATACACTAACCTATAAGGAGACATCCCTAGTGGTGTCTTATATGCAGTCCTATAGGCCCACAGTGCATCATCCAGCTTAAAAGACCAATCACTTCTATTTGGTTTTACAATTTTTTCTAAAATATTCTTGATCTCTCTATTGGATATTTCAGCTTGTCCATTCGAGTGTGGATGATAAGGTGTTGCTACTCTATGTCTAACATTATATTTAACTAACACTTTTTCCATAGCTTTGTTTATAAAGTGGGTTCCTTCATCACTTATGATGGCACGCGGTGTGCCAAATCGTGTAAAGATGTGCCTATTTAGAAATTTAACAACTGTTTTGGCATCATTTAGGGGACATGCAATTGCTTCTACCCATTTTGAAACATAATCTACAGCTACTAGAATGTAAAGATTACCAGCAAATGGAGGGAATGGTCCCATGAAGTCAATGCCCCATACATCAAAGAGTTCTAACTCTAAGATATAGGTGAGAGGCATCTCATCTTTTCTACTAAGGTTACCTGTACGTTGACACTCATTGCAGCTGTGTGCATAGTCGTGTGCATCCTTGAAGATCGTGGGCCAGAAGTAGCCACTTTGGAACACCTTTGCAGCCGTTCTTTGACCACCAAAGTGTCCACCATAAGGAGCTGTATGACAATGCTGCAAGACTGACTTTGATTCAGCAGCTGACACACACTTCCTTAGCAATCCATCCGCACAACTTTTGTAAAGTGTTGGATCGTCCCATATGTACTTCCTAGCCTCGTGTAAGAACCTCTTCTTTTCTTGCCCCCCTCTGAAAGTTGGTAACACCTGTGAGGCAAGGAAGTTAGCAATATCCGCAAACCAAGGTTCATCATTGTTATCACAATGCACTAACACAAAGACATGTTCATCAATAAAGGAATCAGTCATTGCGGGCTCCGCAATTTTTCCGCAATGACTCTGCAATCTTGATAAATGATCAGCAATTACATTTTCACTTCATTTTTTATCTCTAATCTCTAGATCAAACTCTTGCAATAGTAACACCCATCTAATTAGACGAGGCTTAGCATCAGCCTTCCTCATTAAATATTTTATTGCAGAGTGATCAGTATAAACAATCGTTTTATTTCCTACAATATAAGGCCTAAATTTTTCGCATGCAAACACTACCGCTAGCATTTCTTTCTCTGTGGTAGTGTAGTTACATTGTGCTTCATTTAAAGTTTTACTTGCATAATATACAGGGTGTGTTAGTTTATCTATTTTTTGCCCCAGCATAGCCCCAATTGCATAGTCACTAGCATCACACATTAGTTCAAAAGGTAAATCCCAATTTGGGCCTACTATAATTGGTGCTTTGACTAAGGCATCCTTAAGTTTTTTTCATGCTATTAGACATTCATTTGAGAAGACAAAAGTTTTATTTAGCTCTAGAAGCTCACACAGAGGTTTAGAGATTTTTGAAAAGTCTTTTATAAATCTTCTATAAAATCCTGCATGACTTAAGAAACTTCTTATAGCTTTGACATTCTTAGGTTCTACTAACTTCTCAATGATTTCTATTTTGGCCCTATCGACCTCCACTCCTGCTTTGGACACTCTATGTCCTAATACTATTCCTTCTTCCACCATAAAGTGACATTTTTCCCAATTTAAGACTAGGTTGGTTTCTTCACACCTAGTTAGGACTTGTCCTAGATTTTCTAGGCAATGGTTAAAGGAATCACCAAAGACTGAGAAGTCATCCATAAATATTTCTATTATGGACTCATCTAGGTCAGAGAAGATAGCCAACATGCATCTTTGGAACGTTGCTGGTGCATTGCATAGGCCAAATGGCATTCTGCGAAAAGCAAATGTTCCAAAGGGACATGTAAAGGTCGTTTTCTCTTGATCCTCAGGGTCTATGGTGATTTGGTTATATCCAGAGTAACCATCTAAAAAGCAGTAAAAGGCTCAGCCAGCTATTTTATCTAACATTTGGTCTATAAAGGGTAAAGGAAAATGGTCTTTTTTGGTTTCTTTATTAAGTTTTCTGTAGTCCATACAGACTCTCCATCCTTTAACAGTTCTAGTTGGTATTAGTTCGTTATTTTCATTGACTACTACAGTCATACCACCCTTCTTAGGTACACATTGAATAGGACTGACCCATTGACTATTGGCTATTGGAAAGATCACTCCTGCATCTAACCATTTAATAATTTCTTTTTTAACTACCTCCTTCATGGAGGGGTTCAACCTACGTTGGTGATCTACTCTAGGTGTATGTTCCTCTTCCAACAATATTTTATGCATGCAATACGAGAGACTTATACCCCTAATGTCAGCAATCGTCCATGCAATAACTTTTTTATGTTGCTTGAGCAACAATATTAACGCAATTTCATGCTGTTTACTTAGTTTGGACGAAATAATAACAGGCAAGGTATCTTTCTCTCCTAGATATGCATACTTAAGGTGTTCAGGCAATGGTTTCAGTTCTAATAAAGGTGGTTGTTCAATTGATGGCATCAAAGGAGTTGTGGTTCTTTCAGACAATTCATTAGTCATGCATACATGCTGAAGGTTGTCCACAGATACGTCCATCAATTCAGAAATATTTAAATCATCTATATCTACTTGTGCATAATTAGTAGCATGCTTAATTAACAATTCATGCTCAAGTTCTTATTCCATTAAAGAGTCTACTATATCTACAGTTGCACAGTGTTCAAGGTCAGAAGGGTACCTTAAAGCTTTAAACACACTGAACTTAACCTCCTCATCATGAACTCTCATGGTGAGCTTACCTTTCTGGACATCAATTAGAGCCCTACCTGTGGCTAAGAACGGTCTGCCCAATAGGATTGGTACTTCTTTATCTGCCTCGTAGTCCAAAATTATAAAGTCTGCAAGAAAAATAAATTTGTCAACCTTGACAAGTATATCCTCAATCTTACCCTCAGGGTATGCGATGGATCTGTCTGCAAGTTGCAAGGTGACAGTGGTTGGTCGTGCTTCACCTATCCCAAGCTGTTGGAATAGTGACAAGGGCATGAGATTGATGCTGGCTCCCAGATCACACAAGGCTCTGCCCACGTACTTGCCTCCCAATTCTACTGGTAAGGTGAAGGAACCAGGATCCTTCTCCTTCTTTGGTAGTTTATTTTGGAGGATGGCACTGCACTCCTCAGTGAGATTGACTGTTTCAAACTCACCAATAACTTTTTTATTAGTAATAATGTCTTTTAAGAATTTTACATAAGATGACATAGATTGCAAAACTTCCACGAATGGAATATTAACATGAACTTGTTTTAAGATTTCCAAGAACTTGTGGAAATGAGCTTCATGCTCTTGTTTCTTCTTGAGTCGTCTTGGAAATGGAGGTGGTGGCACATATGTAGGCAAGTCAGGTTGCCTAAGGATAGGGGGAGGTCTAGGAATTTCTTCTGATTCCTCGATGATAGGTTCCAGCCTCACCCTTGTTGTTTTGGTTTGTATTTGATCAAGATTAGGCAGAGAATCCAGTGGAACACTAGACTCTTCATTCTCTACTCTCTTTGGTGTTTCTCTGTTGTTGATCACCAATGGCCTTCCACTTCGAAGTTCAATGGCTTGAACTTGTTCTTTGCCATCCCTTCTTGGGGTTTCAGTGTCTGCAGGCAATCTGCCTTGGGCCCTATTTTTCAGCTCGTTTGCTAACTGCCCTATTTGGTTTTCTAAGCTTCTTAGTGTTGCTTGCTGACTCTACAAAGTTGCATCATTCTTCGCTAAGTACTCCTTCAGCAAGTTCTCCACTGATGTCCCCATTCGTTGGTTGTATTGTTTTTGATAAGGGGGTTCGTTAGTTTGTTGAGTGAAACCAGATGTTCCACTTGGTCTTGGTTGGTTTTGCATTTGGTTGGTGTTTTGTTGTCCACCCCAAGAGAGATTTGGGTGGTTTCTCCAACCAGGGTTATAAGTGTTTGAGTAGGGGTTGTTCCTTGGTTGTTGTTGACTTCCAACATAACATACCGAGGATGGATTCTGTTACGTCTCCAAAAGTGACCTTTTTAGGACTTAATTATCTTAGAAAGATGTACACTCTTAGGTGTTTTTGATAGGATTTAGCTTAAACCTATGCTTATATATGAGAATTAGAAGAAGGTAGCTAAATTAGGACTTGTGTGCAAGAGGAAAGAAAAGGAATGAAAACCGAAGTTAAAAGAAGGAAAAATGCGCATTGCGGTAGCATTGCGGAAACATTGCTAAAACAGCAATGTTTTAAGTGAAATCCGTAAGTTGGCTGATCTTTTTCTGTTATATTCCGTTATTTCAGGGATTCGTTCTTTCTCCTCCATCCATTTTGAAGTACGACGTTGAGGATGGATGGTTCTCCTTGGCCCAAACGCACCTGCAGATTACTATAAAAGGGGGTCAAAGTAGAGGGTTTGATCATCATCCGAAAGCGTAGAAGTCTCTTCGCAGCTCCATCTTTTCTCCTGTTTTTCTTCCCCGTCTGCTGGTGTGAGAGGTTCAGCTGTTGGAATCGACAATCTGATAGGAAGGAGAGAAGATTCATCTTCTCTCCTGATTGGATTCATCCAAGCAAGGCTATCCTTTCTCTCCCTTCAGCCGAGGCATTTGCGACGAGGCGTTCAAGCTTAATTACTGCTTTCTGTCTTTTATTTCTAATTTCTAGCTCTGTTTAGTTGTTGTTTCTTTTCTAGTGGCTAGTTCATTTCATTTCGTTGCTTTCTGTCTTTATGTTATTCACTTTAAGCTTCCCTTTGTTCATTCAAACAATCAAGTAATCAAAGCAAAATTCATTATTTCACAGTTTCTTGTCTTTGTTGCCTACTGTTTTTTCCTTGCTGTTTGTCTTTAAATTCCTTCTAAGCATGTCTACTTCATCTCTTATTTCTGTTCTGTCTATATCCATGAGTAACTAAGTCACATAGGGGCATGCTAATGACAATCCTATAGGCTAAAAAAAACGAGAACCAAGCATGTAGGATAGCTCTCGAAGCATTGATTGTATGTAAGCTTCATCCCACGGGCAATTTCGATTGGCCATCCATTTTGTCCAAAGAACTCCTAACCTCTGGAAGGAGTAAGAGTTCAGAGTCATACACTCATGCTAGCCTTTCAAGGTAGCCAGAAAACGACCTAGGAATAGGCGTTTTCCTAGTACAAACCATAACTTTCTGCTTTAACAAGATGCTTAAGACCTTACTTGGACATGAGTAAACTAAAGAATCTAATGCATGAAATCGGAAGATACATGAGATTGAGTGAGTTTGATGCATAGTGAGTTGATCCAATGCTTGAGAATCGTGAGAAAAGGCCTATAGAGAAGTCGTTAGTAGCCCTTGTTTCTCCATTTTACACACTTTCGCTGTTAGTAACATTGCGGTAGAATTGCTGTTTCCGCAATTCTGCTAAGTTAAATATTCTGCTTGACTACTTTTCTCTTCGTTTATTAATTCTTTCTCTTTACATTTTGCGTTTACCATTGACTTGTACTCGTTTATGTTGCTACCTTCTATATATTCAGCAATAAATAGGAATTTTAAAACCAAGTCTACCCCTTCAAATCCACCCATTCTTTCTTAACTTTACACTTCACGAGTAGCTAATAATAAATCTCTGTGGGAAAACGAATGAAAAAATACTTACTACTTGCTATAAGATCATGTATGCTTGCATGTTCTGAGTGCTCTCTCTCTTTTATTGCTTATTTATTTTACACATTGAGCACGCAACAAGTTTTTGGCGCCGCTGCCTGGGATTTAGTTTAGTGAAAACGAAGTTTGTTAAGTTTGAAACACCAAGTTTATTATCTATTGAAGCTGATCTATTTTCATTTCTTTTGCAGGTACCATTGGGTTAGTTTATGAATGAGTCTTCAAGTAGTGATCTAGAGTTCAATCCTGAGCCTGAGAGATTATTTAGAGCCTGAAATAGAGCCAAGAAACGTCTCTTTGACCAACCCTCTATACCTCCAATAATTGCGGGAACCGCAATTCCTCCGCAATTCTATCAAGAAGAAATGGATAGATTAGTTCCAAATCCGGTGCCTGTAACTCGCAATCCCATCGAAATAGCGAATGATAAGGATAGCGCCATACTCGCTTACCTAGTACCTATGCCTGGGGAGCTGAACCCCAGCATAATCCGCCCTGAAATCACTGCCAACTCATTCGAGTTAAAGCCAGTGATGTTCCAAATGTTGTCCACTGTGGGACAATTCTTTGGAGTGGAAAATGAGGATCCCCACAACCATCTTAGAAACTTCCTAGGAGTCAGTGATACATTCATCATCCCTGGAGTTTCCCAAGAAGCCTTGAGGCTCTACCTCTTCCCTTACTCATTGAGGGACAAGGCAAAGACGTGGTTAAACTCATTACCCTCTGGATCAGTCCTCAATTGGACAGATTTGGCAGAAAAATTCCTAGTTAAGTATTTCCCACCTGATAGGAATTCTACCTTTCGTGATGATATAATCAAGTTCAAACAAGCTGAGAATGAGTCTCTTCACGAAGCTTGGACAAGGTTCAAAGACCTTCTTCTTAAATGTCCACACCATGGCATCCCATGGTGTATCCAAATAGAGGTCTTTTTCAAAGGATGCAACCCAGCACTAGACAAGTCTTAAATTCATCTGCTGGTGGTTCCATGTTGTCCAAGAGTTATAATGAAGCCTATGAGATCTTGGAGAAGATCTCAGCATCTCACTGTAGGTGGTCAGATGATCCAGTTGAGCCAACTAGAGCTCAAGACAAGGACGCACTCAATGCCATGAGTAGCCAAATAAGCGCCCTGACCAACCTAGTCAAGCAAATGGCTCAAGCCAATCTCCAAACTAGTGTCAACACCACCACAGCCATGTCATTGGGCACCCAGCCAAGTCAAGGTGAGACACTTATCTGTGGATTCTGTGGGGAAGGGCACCTGTATGAATACTGCCCTGGGAATCCAGCCTCAGTCTGCTATATTGGAAGCCAGCAGCAGCCTAGGAACAACCCCTATTCCAATACTTACAATCCTGGTTGGAGGAACCACCCAAACCTTTCATGGGGTGGCCAACAGAATGCTAACCAAGCTTCTAACCAACCAAGACCGAGTGGAACACCTGGTTTCACTCCCCAACATAACGAATCCATGTATCAGAAACCATACAACCAACCAGTAGGGTCTTCTGTAGAAAATCTACTCAAAGAATACATAGCCAAGAATGATGCCACTCTACAGAGTCAGCAAGCTACTCTTAGGAGCCTAGAGAACCAAATAGGGCAACTAGCCAACGAACTTAAAAGTAGGCTCCAAGGTAGACTACCTGCTGACACTGAAGTGCCAAGGAGAGATGGTAAAGAGCAAGTTCAAGCAATTGAACTTAGAAGTGGGAGACCATTGGTAAGTAACACAAAAGAAACACCAAAGAGAGTAGAGAACAATGAGTCTAGTGCTCCACTGGAGTCTATGCCAAACCAAGGCCAACCATCACCAAGTACATCAGGACCAAGGCTGGAGCCAATCATATTAGAGATAGAAGAGATTCCAAGGCCTCCACCTATCCTGAGGCGACCTGAAGTGCCTGCGTATGTGCCACCACCTCCATTTCCTCGAAGGCTAAAGAAAAAACAAGAACAGGAAGTGAACTTTAACAAATTTTTAGAAATTCTTAAGCAAGTGCATGTTAATATTCCTTTTGTAGAAGTTTTACAGTCTATGCCTTCTTATGTTAAGTTTTTGAAGGATATTATCACTAACAAGAGAATAATTGGTGAGTTTGAAACAGTAAATCTCACTGAGGAGTGCAGTGCCATACTCCAGAACAAGCTACCCAAGAAGGAGAAGGATCCTGGTTCCTTCACCTTGCCAGTAGAGCTAGGAGGCAAGCACGTGGGCAGAGCTCTTTGTGACCTGGGAGCCAGCATAAACCTCATGCCCCTATCACTATTCCGACAGCTAGGAATAGGAGAAGCACGTCCAACCACTGTCACTTTACAACTTGTAGACAGATCCATAGCCTACCCTGAGGGTAAGATTGAGGATATTCTTGTAAAGGTTGACAAGTTTATTTTCCTTGCAGATTTCATTATCCTGGATTATGAAGCAGACAAGGAGGTCCCCATCCTATTAGGCAGACCATTTCTAGCCACAGGTAGGGCCCTGATAGATGTCCAAAAAGGTGAGCTCACGATGAGGGTTCATGATGAAGAGGTGAAATTTAGTGTATATAAAGCCTTAAGGTACCCCTCTGACTCTGAATCTTGTGCTAGCATGGATGTTATGTCTCCAAAAGTGACTTATTTAGGACTTATTTAGCTTAGAAAGATGCACACTCTTAGGTGTTTTTGAGAGGATTTAGCTTAAACCTATGGTTATATATGAGAATTAAGAGAAGGTAGCTAAATTAGGACTTGTGTGCAAAAGGAAAGAAAAGGAATGAAAACCGAAGGAAAAGTATGAAAAATGCACATTGCGATAGCATTGCGGAAACATTGCTGAAACCGCAATGTTTCAAGTGAAAACCGTAAGTTGACTGATCTTTTTCTGTTAAATTCCGTTATTTCAGGGATTCGTTCTTTCTCCTCCATCCATTTTGAAGTACGACGTTGAAGATTGATGGTTCTCCTTGGCCCAAACGCACCTGCAGATTACTATAAAAGGGGGTCAAAGTCGAGGGTTCAATCATCATCCGGAAGCGTAGAAGCCTCTTCGCAGCTCCGTCTTTTCTCCTGTTTTTCTCATCCGTCTGTTGGTTTGAGAGGTTTAGCTGTTGGAGTCGACAATCTGATAGGAAGGAGAGAAGATTCCCCTTCTCTCCCGATTGGATTCATCCAAGCAAGGCTGATCTTTCTCTCCCTTCAGTCGAGACATTCGCAACGAGGCGTTCAAGCTTAATTACTGTTTTCTGTCTTTCATTTCCAATTTCCAGCTCTGTTTGAGTGTTGTTTCTCTTCTGATAGTTAGTTCATTTCATGTCGTTGCTGTCTGTCTCTACATTGTTTACTTCAAGCTTCCCTTTGTTCATTCAAACAATCAAGTAATCAAAGCACAATTTGTTATTTCACAGTTTCTTAACTTTTGCTGCTACTGTCTTACCTTGCTGTTTTCAGTCTATTTCTCTTTTAAGCATGTCTCTTTCATCTCTTATTTCTGTTCTCCCCACGTCCATGAGTAACTAAGTCACATAGAGGCATGCTAACGACAATACTATAGGCTAAAAAAACGTGAACCAAGCATGTAGGATAGCTCTCGAAGCATTGATTGTATGTAAGCTTCATCCCACGGGCAATTTCGATTGGCCATCCATTTTGTCCAAAGAACTCCTAACCTCTGGAAGGAGTAAGAGTTCAGAGTCATACACTCATGCTAGCCTTTCAAGGTAGCCAGAAAACGACCTAGGAATAGGCGTTTTCCTAGTACAAACCGTAACTTTCTGCTTTAACAAGATGCTTAAGACCTTACTTGGATATGAGTAAACTAAAGAATCTAATGCATGGAATCGGAAGATACATGAGATTGAGTGAGTTTGATGCATAGTGAGTTGATCCAATGCTTGAGAATCGTGAGAAAATGCCTATAGAGGAGTCGTTAGTAGCCCTTGTTTCTCCATTTTACACACTTTCGCTATTAGGAAAATTGCGGTAGAATTGCTGTTTCCGCAATTCTGTTAAGTTCACAATTCTGTTTAGCTGTTTTCTTCTTCATTTATTAATCTCGTCTCTTTTCATTTGAGTTTAGCTTTGACTTGCACTTGTTTATGTTGCTACCCTCTACGTATTCAGTAGGAAATAGACAATTTAAAACCAATTTGACCCCATCAAATCCACCCATTCTTTCTTAACTTTACACTTCACTAGTAGCTTATAATAAATCTCTGTGGGAAAACGAATGAAAAATACTTACTACTTGCTATAGGACCATGTATGCTTGCATGTTCTGAGTGCTCTCTCTATCTTATTGCTTATTTATTTTAACACATTGAGCACGCAACAATGGACATTGTAGATTCATTAATGGAAGAACAGCTGGAGCATGTATTATTAACTAAGCATGCTAATGAATATGTACAATTAGATTTAACTGATTTAAATGTTTATGAGATAATGGATATACCTGTAGATAAAACACAGCATGTATGTATAAATAAAGACCTGACTAACAGATCCATGAATCCTATAAAACCATCCATTGAGCATCCACCTGTCTTAGAATTGAAACCTCTACCCACTCACCTCAAGTATGCATATCTAGGAAGTAATGATACTTTGCCTGTGATTATTTCTTCTAAACTAAGTGAAGAACATGAGGTTGAACTGATTTTATTACTTAAGCAACATAAGAAGGCTATTGCATGGACTATTGCTGATATTAGAAGCATTAGCCCTTCCTACTGCATGCATAAGATTATATTAGAGGAAGAGCATACACCCCGAGTAGATCACCAACGTAGGCTGAACCCCTCTATGAAAGAGGTAGTTAAAAAAGAAATAATAAAATGGTTAGATGCTGGTGTGATCTTCCCCATAGCTAGTAGTCAGTGGGTGAGCCCTATACAATGTGTACCTAAGAAGGGGGGGATGACTGTGGTAGTCAATGAGAACAATGAACTGATTCCAACTAGGACTATCACAGGATGGAGAGTTTGCATGGATTATAGGAAATTAAACAAGGAAACCAAAAAAGACCACTTCCCTCTACCATTCATTGACCAGATGTTAGATAGGATAGCTGGTAGAGCCTACTACTGCTTCTTAGACGGTTATTCAGGATATAACCAGATCACTATAGACCCTAAGGACCAAGAAAAGACTACCTTCACTTGCCCTTTTGGAACTTTTGCCTTTCGCAGAATGCCTTTTGGCTTATGCAATGCTCCGGAAACATTCCAAAGGTGCATGTTGGCAATCTTCTCTGATTTGGATGAGTCTATGATAGAGATATTCATGGATGATTTCTCAGTCTTTGGGGATTCATTTACAAACTGTCTAGAGAACTTAGGACAAGTCCTGGCTAGGTGTGAGGAGACCAACCTAGTCCTAAATTGGGAGAAGTGCCATTTCATGGTGGATGAAGGGATTGTCTTAGGTCATAGAGTGTCTAGAGCAGGTGTGGAGGTCGATAGAGCAAAAATTGAAATAATAGAGAAATTGGTAGAACCTCAAAATGTAAAAGCCATTAGAAGTTTCTTAGGACATGCTGGCTTCTATAGAAGGTTCATTAAGGACTTTTCTAATATCTCCAAGCCTTTATGTGAGCTTCTAGAGCTAAACAAACCATTCATTTTCTCTAAAGAATGTTTCCTAGCTTGGAAAACCCTTAAGGAAGCACTAGTCACAGCACCTATTATAGTAGGGCCTAATTGGGATCTCCCCTTTGAGATGTTATGTGATGCTAGTGACTATGCTGTAGGGGTTATGTTAGGACAAAAGATTGACAAGTTAACACACCCTGTATACTATGCTAGTAAAACACTTAATGAGGCACAATGTAATTACACAACTACTGAGAAGGAGATGCTAGCTGTAGTGTTTGCTTGTGAGAAGTTTAGGAATTACATTGTCGGCACTAGGACAATTGTGTACACTGACCATTCTGCTTTAAAGTACCTTATGAGGAAGGCTGATGCTAAGCCTAGGTTGATTAGATGGGTACTGCTGCTGCAAGAGTTTGATCTGGACATTAGAGATAAGAAAGGATGTGAAAATGTGGTTGCGGATTATCTTTCTAGATTGCAGCATAATTGCGAAAAAATTGCGGAAACCGCAATTTCTGATGCCTTTATTGATGAACATGTCTTTGTATTGACTCATCGTGATAACGATGAGGAACCTTGGTTTGCTGACATTGCTAACTTCCTTGCATCGTAGGTACTACCAACTTTCAAGGGAGGCCAAGAGAAGAAGAGGTTCCTTCACGAAGCAAGGAAATTCATATGGGATGATCCCACACTGTACAAGACATGTGCTGATGGTCTGTTCAGGAAGTGTGTGTCAGCTGCTGAGGCGAAGGCTGTACTGCAACACTGCCATACAGCACCCTATGGTGGACATTTTGGTGGCCAACGAACAGCTGCAAAGGTGTTCCAGAGTGGCTACTATTGGCCAACGATCTTCAAGGATGCCCACAACTATGCACACAGCTGTGATGACTGCCAGAGAACAGGTAACCTTAGTCGAAAGGATGAGATGCCTCTCACTTACATCCTAGAGTTGGAGCTCTTTGATGTGTGGGGCATTGACTTCATGGGACCATTCCCCCCATCATCAGGTAACCTTTACATCCTTGTAGCAGTAGACTATGTATCTAAGTGGGTAGAGGCCATAGCATGTCCAAATAATGATGCCAAAACAGTCATTAAGTTCCTTCATAGACATATTTTTACTAGGTTTGGAACATCTCGTGCCATAATTAGTGATGAAGGGACACATTTCATTAATAGAGCTATGAAGAAAGTGTTGGCTAAATATAATGTTAGACATAGAGTAGCCACCCCTTATCACCCACATTCGAATGGACAAGCTGAAATTTCAAATAGGGAGATTAAGAACATACTCGAAAAAGTGGTCAAACCCAATAGAAAAGATTGGTCGTTTAAACTCGAGGATGCACTTTGGGCATATAGAACTGCATATAAGACACCTCTAGGTATGTCTCCTTATAGACTTGTGTATGGCAAAGCATGTCACTTACCATTCGAGTTAGAAATTAAAGCATTTTGGGCCTTAAAAGAACTGAATTATTGCGTGACCGATGCGGGAACATTGCGGTCTTTGCAATTACATGAGCTTGATGAGCTTAGACATATGTCCTATGAAAATGCTAAAATGTATAAGGAAAAGACCAAGATTTGGCACGACAGTAGACTTAAGATTAAGGACTTTAAGAAAGGCCAGCTTGTCTTATTATTTAACTCACGGTTGAAGTTATTTCCAGGCAAACTTAAGTCCAGATGGTCAGGACCTTTTGTGATAACTAACGTGTTTGTTCATAGTGCAATCGAGATTAAGAACCTGCAGCACGGGCAACCGTTCATGGTTAATGGTGCAAGATTGAAGCAATACTATGAGGAAGGAGATGTGAAGACTCTCTCGGCCTTCCTCTTGACTGAAACGTGAAAATAAGAACGAGAGAGGACGAGTGATTACTGTGCTCGTCCATGCGAGGCTAATGCCTTAGTTTATTTTTTGCTATTTTTCCGGTGACTGTTTGTGTATATTGTTGTGTGATTTTAATTACGAATTTGATGTTAGTTTTATTTCTTTTTGTAGGGAATCGATAGAGGGAATCAAGGAGATGAAATCAAGATAAAAAATCGAGGAGATATTGGGCCAAATCAAAGATTCAGATGAGAGAAGATTGGCAGTTAAACTCAGAAAATCTCCAACGGTCACTAGAATTGCGCTGGATTTGCAGAATCCGCAACGAATATAGCCGTTGGGATTTCCATCATTATTTATATCCGTTAGAAGCGCGCTGATCCGTACGATTTCCCAATTATCTGAACTCCCAGAAATCTCTCTCCCTCTTCATCTGCAATTCTTCTTTCCAGATTCCCACGATTCAACAATGGTGCTAACGAGAGCTGAAAGGTCTGCGTCCAAGAAGAAGGCCGACGACGCTGAAATTGCTGCGAGGGAAGCACTCCTCGCCCTGGCAGATGCTGAGGCTGCGCGCACTGAAAGACTCCCCAAGCTGCCTGTCCGCAAGAAGAAGTGGAAGGTAGTTACGGAGATACCTGCTGGACCCTCTGAACCAGCAGGAACACCCAAGAAACGCAAGTGGAGTATGGCTGTGGCCGAAGAAGCAAGCAAGGAAAAGACTCCCTCTGTGGAGAGTCAAGAAAGTGATCGTCGGTCACACGAGTCAGCCAAGCAGAGCTCTTCGCCATCTCCACCAGCGCGAAGCCTTGAGCTTCCTCCATCGCCGCAGAGTTCTGAACACACCCCACCAGCAGAGAGCCCTGAAGCATCACCCACTTCCCCACAACCTGACCCTGAATTTCCATATGGAGAGTATCAAGAATCGACGCAGGGTAGTGGGGAAGCTGAGGAAAACGAGGTCTTCTCTCCTTTGAGGGAAGCCAGCCCTGAGAGCCCTGCGCAAAGGGATGATTCAATGGACGAGACACTGGAGGATTGCCTCCAGCAGATGACAACAAAGGCAAGATTGAAAAAGAAAGCCGCCAAGGTTGTCAAGGCCAAACGGCCAAAAACAAAAAAGAAGTCCAAGAAGAAGAAGTCCAGGGATGCGTCTTCATCAAAGAAGGGGAGTGATGAGCCTTCCCCAAAGAAGCTCAAGATTGAGGCTGCTGAGCCAGCCAAACCGAAAGACAAAGGGAAAGCCAAGCTTTACCCTAAAGATGAGCCTCAATCAGTGAGGTACGTGTCCTCTGATGCTGAGTCCAGAGGCACTGAGCTGAGGAAGAGGGAACTGCTGCACGAGAAGGGATTCCTAGACACCCTCACAGACCTGCCGCAATTCTTGCGCGCAGGGATCACGAATCACGGCTGGGAGGAGCTGTGCAGACCACCCAATCCAGCCTACTCCAGCATGGTGTATGACTTTTACGCCAATTTGATGAATCCTGAGGATGGCCTGTCTGTGGTCAGAGGAGTTGAGGTGGACTTCTCAGCGAAGGCGATCAACGAAGCTTATGGCCTCAAGGGTCAAAAACACACTGATTATGCAAGGATCGTTGATGAGCCAACAGAAGCTGTCTTGGAGGAGGCAATTCGGATCATTGGCCAGCCAGAGGCCTCGTGGACAGTATCGCGCAATGGGAGGCACACCCTGATGAGTGCTACACTCACAGCCAAGGCGGCTGTCTGGTTTTCCTTCGTGAGGAGGAAGCTGTCCCCAGTGACCCATGAGACAACCATCAACCAAGGCAGATCGCTGCTGGTCTACGCGATCATGAGAGGCCTCACAATCAACGTGGGCGAGGTCATTGCAGCTTCAATTGCTGACTGCGCCAAAAAGGGTAAGGGTCCACTTTTCTTTCCTAATACAATTACTAAGCTTTGCTTACGTGCAAGGGTCCCAATCGAGCGGATGGAACGGCAACTGGCCTACACGGGTTACCTGGAGTTGCCTACTGCCTTGAGGTTGCGAAGGAAGGGAAACATGGAGTTCGAGCTGGATGGTCTGGCTGCTGCTCAGTCGTTGACCATGGCGTGCCTGATGGACCTGCAGAAGAAGATGGCTCAATGGGCCACATATGCGCAGGCAAGAGATAAAGATGTGGCAGACCAATTGGGCTGCATCTTCCCTGAGTTCCCCACGGACCTGCTGACTCCATGGGCGCCTCCACGGCCAAGAAGGAATGATGATGAGGAAGACATCTGAGTGCTAGTTTGAGAAGCACTAAAGGGAGTATTGCTGTTCCCTTAAAATAAGAAAAAACAAAAATCAAACTGTTTTTGAACCATGTGAATTATGCTGTTTTGAGTTAATATTTTGATCTGTTTTAGTTCTTTAGTTTTAAAGTTTAAAGTTGTTTAGTGTAGTCTGATGGTAGCTGAATAGGTAGATTAGTTTAGTTTCATTTTTGTATAGCTTGGATGACTGAAAAGAGCATGCATAGGGGCCTTGATCACTGATATATCTGCCCTGTATCTATTGCGAAATAATTGCGGAAACCGCAATTTTTATTAGTAAATGCATGTTTTTGACTGACTGTTTAGCTAGGCTGGTTCTGTTTAAATTCTGTCTTTTGCTGCTATCTTGTCTACCTTATATAGCTTATCTAAAAGCATGCTGGATGAGTGTCATAGGACACCCTTTGATAGTTTAAATTAACCTCTAAAAAGTGCTCAGCATGCATAGCTTTAAGTCCTTGCCTGACTGTTTTTATAAATTTCTGCTGCTATGATGTTTGCTTTTAGAATGTTCTGTCTATGCCTAGGGCTTTTAGATTCTCTTTGTTTCACCTCAGACTAGATGCTTCTAGGACAAGTTTGGGGGTGTGCCACCTCAGACACTCATTGGGGACAATGAGTAGTTTAAGTTTGGGGGAGGCCACCCTAGGCCTAGGAACATTCCTCTCTCCCTTAAAGCATAAGCATTCTTCTTCTCCTTTACAAAAAATGATGAGCTGAAAAAAAAAAAAAAAAAAAAAATAGAATAAAGAGGGGTGTCTCTCTGAGGTTGCTGAGTAATCAGTGCCAAGTGTGTAAACCACAAGTGGCATTGCATCAAAGGGCAACCAAAGGAGAGGCTCCACCAAAGTAAGGAAGAAAAAGGAAAAAATAGGGAAGAAGAATGTATACCTAGAAATTGTAACTTTGTGGCTTAGATGTCCTAAATAAAAAGAACTCTGATCCTCAATTAGCTGAGCACAAAGTTGTAATTTGTAGGGTTGTTTAGGGAGATGAATGTATGTCCAATGTAGTGATGCCAGGGTTTAGGTTGTTCTCTAAAAGTACTACTGTCACTGTTAATACTAAGACTGGCATGACTCTAAGGAATCCTAGGTAGCTCAAAAGTAAAAACTAGAAGCATGTACTGAGTCTGGGGTAAAGCTAGGTAGAATTCGAAACCTTAGGGATAGATGCACGATATGATAAAAGCAAGTAGATCAGTTGTAGGGAGTTAATGAAACAGCAGGAGTATTAGGCGTGCGAAGTCAGAAGAAGCAATATGAAAGGTTAGTTGTAAACTTGGAAGTGTGTCACAGGACAGCACTGCTATAGATAGGAATTTAGGGGAGTCAGTAAGTGGTTAAAGAAGATGAAATAGCAGCCTAGGCAAGTCCTTAGATTGCTCGAGGACGAGCAAAACCTTAAGTTTGGGGGTGTGTTACGTCTCCAAAAGTGACCTTTTTAGGACTTAATTATCTTAGAAAGATGTACACTCTTAGGTGTTTTTGATAGGATTTAGCTTAAACCTATGCTTATATATGAGAATTAGAAGAAGGTAGCTAAATTAGGACTTGTGTGCAAGAGGAAAGAAAAGGAATGAAAACCGAAGTTAAAAGAAGGAAAAATGCGCATTGCGGTAGTATTGCGGAAACATTGCTAAAACAACAATGTTTTAAGTGAAATCCGTAAGTTGGCTGATCTTTTTCTGTTATATTCCGTTATTTCAGGGATTCGTTCTTTCTCCTCCATCCATTTTGAAGTACGACGTTGAGGATGGATGGTTCTCCTTGGCCCAAACGCACCTGCAGATTACTATAAAAGGGGGTCAAAGTAGAGGGTTTGATCATCATCCGAAAGCGTAGAAGTCTCTTCGCAGCTCCATCTTTTCTCCTGTTTTTCTTCCCCGTCTGCTGGTGTGAGAGGTTCAGCTGTTGGAATCGACAATCTGATAGGAAGGAGAGAAGATTCATCTTCTCTCCTGATTGGATTCATCCAAGCAAGGCTATCCTTTCTCTCCCTTCAGCCGAGGCATTTGCGACGAGGCGTTCAAGCTTAATTACTGCTTTCTGTCTTTTATTTCTAATTTCTAGCTCTGTTTAGTTGTTGTTTCTTTTCTAGTGGCTAGTTCATTTCATTTCGTTGCTTCCTGTCTTTATGTTATTCACTTTAAGCTTCCCTTTGTTCATTCAAACAATCAAGTAATCAAAGCAAAATTCATTATTTCACAGTTTCTTGTCTTTGTTGCATACTGTTTTTTCCTTGCTGTTTGTCTTTAAATTCCTTCTAAGCATGTCTACTTCATCTCTTATTTCTGTTCTGTCTATATCCATGAGTAACTAAGTCACATAGGGGCATGCTAATGACAATCCTATAGGCTAAAAAAAACGGGAACCAAGCATGTAGGATAGCTCTCGAAGCATTGATTGTATGTAAGCTTCATCCCACGGGCAATTTCGATTGGCCATCCATTTTGTCCAAAGAACTCCTAACCTCTGGAAGGAGTAAGAGTTCAGAGTCATACACTCATGCTAGCCTTTCAAGGTAGCCAGAAAACGACCTAGGAATAGGCGTTTTCCTAGTACAAACCATAACTTTCTGCGTTAACAAGATGCTTAAGACCTTACTTGGACATGAGTAAACTAAAGAATCTAATGCATGAAATCGGAAGATACATGAGATTGAGTGAGTTTGATGCATAGTGAGTTGATCCAATGCTTGAGAATCGTGAGAAAAGGCCTATAGAGGAGTCGTTAGTAGCCCTTGTTTCTCCATTTTACACACTTTCGCTGTTAGTAACATTGCGGTAGAATTGCTGTTTCCGCAATTCTGCTAAGTTAAATATTCTGCTTGACTACTTTTCTCTTCGTTTATTAATTCTTTCTCTTTACATTTTGCGTTTACCATTGACTTGTACTCGTTTATGTTGCTACCTTCTATATATTCAGCAATAAATAGGAATTTTAAAACCAAGTCTACCCCTTCAAATCCACCCATTCTTTCTTAACTTTACACTTCACGAGTAGCTAATAATAAATCTCTGTGGGAAAACGAATGAAAAAATACTTACTACTTGCTATAAGATCATGTATGCTTGCATGTTCTGAGTGCTCTCTCTCTTTTATTGCTTATTTATTTTACACATTGAGCACGCAACAGATTCCCAGGGCAAAAGTCATACATATGCCCTTCCCCATAGAATCCACAGACTAGTGCCTCACCTTGGTTGGCTGCTGCGCTTGTTGAAACAGCTGCTGCGGTGTTGACACTTTGTTGAATATTGGTTTGAGCCATTTGTTTTACTAGGTTGGTCAGGGCATTGATTTGGCTGCTCATTGCACTAAGTGCATCCATGTCTTGAGCCTTCCTTTTGTTTGGCTCTACAGGATCGTCTGACCATCTACAATGTGATGTTGAGATTTTCTCCAAAATCTCATAGGCTTCATTATAACTCTTGGATAGCATGGAACCTCCAGCTGAGGAATTCAACACTTGCCTCGTGCTGGGGTTGCATCCTTTGAAGAATACACCATGGAATGCCATGGTGTGGACATTTGAGTAATAGGTCCTTGAATCTAGTCCAAGCTTCGTGTAATGATTCGTTTTCGGCTTGCTTGAATTTGATAATATCATCACGAAAGTTAGAGTTCCTATCTGGAGGGAAGTATTTTACTAGGAACTTTTCAGCAAGGTCTGTCCAATTGACAATTGATCTAGAGGGGAAGGAATTTAGCCACGTCTTGGCCTTATCTCATAATGAGTATGGGAAGAGGTAAAGTCTCAAGGCTTCTTGAGACACTCCTGGGATGACAAAGGTGTCACTTACTCCCAAGAAGTTTCTCAAGTGGTTGTGGGGGTCTTCGTTCTCCACTCCAAAGAATTGTCCAACTGTGGACAGCATTTGAAACATGATGGGTTTTAAGTCGAATGAGTGAGCTGTAATCTCAAGGCGTATGATGCTCGGATTAAGCTCCCCAGGCATTGGTACAAGGTATGATAGAATAGCATTATCCTTATCATTCGCAATTTCAATGGGGTTGCGAATGATAGGTGCTCGGTTTGGTGCTCCTTCTGCTCTATCCATTTCAGCTTGTTGTGATTGCGATGACTCTGCGTGGTCCGCAATGTGCTGAATTACAGGTTGTTTTGGCTGTTTAAAAAGGCGTTTCTTAATTTTGTTTCTGGCCCTTAAAGTCCTTTCGGGTTCAGGATCAAATTCTAAGTTGAGATTGGGAAACTCATTCATAAACAAACTTGTTGGTACCCGTAGAATAAATGCAAAAGATTAGCTCCACTAAATTAAGCTCTTCTAAAATAACACAAATCGTGTTTACTAAACAAAATCCCCAGCAGCGGCGCCAAAAACTTGTTGCGTGCTCAGTGTGTAAATAAAATGTGATGCGAAGAGCACTCAGGTCATGCAAGCATACATGGTCTGCAGCAAGTGATAAGTATTTTTAATTCGTTTTCCCACAGAGATTGAATTTAGTTACTAACGAGTTGAGGTGCTAAATTAGATAAGGTCACTTAAATTGGGTAGATTTGGGGTTGATGTACCAAAATAATAAAGAATGCAAGAAGAAAGTAAATGTAAAAACCAAACAAGCAAGAGATAAAGCTATAATGTGAAGAAGAATAATTGTAGATCTCGCAATTATTTAGCAATACAATCGCAAAGGTAGAAAGCTCATAAAAAGACTAAGGCAAAAAAAAGCATAAATGTTTTATTGCGGTTCTCGCAATAATCTAGCAATAAATTAGCAACGTTCTTAATGTAAAGTAAAGCAGCAAGGTCAACTTAAGACTCTTCTATAGGCACTTAACTACGATCATTCAGCAGTAGATTAACATATCATGCATCGTTTTAGCTCAGTCTCATGCATCTCTCGATTACATGCATTAGATCTTTAGTTCACTCATATCCAAGTAAGACATAAACACCTATTTATATAAACAAGCTAATGAACGTGCTAGGAAAACGCCTATTCCTAGGTCGTTTTCTGGTTACCATGAAAGGCTAGCATGAATGGATGACTCTGAACTCTTACTCCTTCCGGAGGTTAGGAGTTCTTTAGACAAAATGGATGGCCGGTCGAAATTGCCCGTGGGATGAAGCTTACATACATTCAATGCAATCATACTACCCTACATGCTGAATTCTCGTATTTCTAGCCTACAGATTCATCTTTAGCCGACCCTTCTTAGATTAGTTATGCATGGTTTCCAAAGTAAAAGAGACGAATTGATTGATCATGATTTGAATGACTTAGTAAACACAACTGAATACAAGATAACAAAATGAAGAACTCAAGAAACTTAATTGATTACTCTTTAAAAACCGAATACAAATACTTCATAAACAGACGTGCAAAGGTTCGAATGTAGTAAAGAATAAGGGATGTAGAAGTAACGATCCAGATCAATGTGTAAATGGAAACAATAGAGAGAAAACAATAGAGAAAGCTTGTAAAAGTGCACGGATCTCCTCGTCGCAAACGCCTCGGATGAAGGAGAAGATTAGCTGTTCTTGGGGATGAATTCAATCAGAAGAGAAGAAGGATCTTCTCTTCTTCCTCTCGAATTATCGACGCCAAGGGCTGATTTCTTCGTTCCAACAAATGGGAGAAGGAAATTCGTCTGCAGATTGCTTTGCAACCGAGAACTCCACGCTTTTGAGCTGTTTCTTTCCTTCATCATCCTTCTCTTTTTATAGCTTCTGCAGGTATCTTCAGCCGCGGATTTCCATCCATTTTGAACAACAATCCTCCACGTGGCAGCAGTGGAAAGCTTAGGCGGCTGGAAGATCGCAACAAGGATGACTGACGGCTGGAAAAGTTCAGCAGAAGACCATTTCCTTGCGAGGGCCGCAATGCCTCATTGCGGCTTCAACAATTTTTCAGCAAAGTTTCTTGCAATGTACATTTTAGCTTGTTTTACATCATTTTGCATCCTTTTTCGTTCCTTTTCCAAATAAGTCCTATTTTAACATCACTTCTCAAATTCTCACATTTATGCACACATTAAGCTAATTTCCAACAAAAAACACTCAAGACTGTGCATGATTTAAAGGTAAATATAGCCCTAAATAATGGAGTTTTGGCGAGGTAACAAGTGTCCTAAGACACCTCAAGAAGTTGAGGATATGAGACGAAATCCCTATGCATCAGTAGTCGGTAGTCTGATGTACGCCATGTTATGTACAAGACCCGACATATGTTATGCAGTAGGAATTGTCAGTAGGTACCAGCCCAATACGATATTTGATCATTGGATTGCCGTTAAACACATCCTCAAGTATCTACGGAGAACGATGGATTATGTGCTCGTGTATGGCGCGAAGGATTTGTTCCATACATGATACACTAACTCTGATTTTCAAACCGATAAGTATTCACGGAAATCTACATCGGGATCAGTGTTCACTCTTAATGGAGGGACAATAGTATGAAGGAATATAAAACAAGGTTGTATTGCTGACTCCACCATGGAAGCTGAGTATGTCGCGGCTTGCGAAGCTGCGAAAGAGGCTGTATGGCTTAGGAAGTTCTTGACGAATTTGGAAGTTGTTCCAAATATGAATTTGCCTATCACACTTTATTTGTGATAATACTGGTGTTGTGGAAAATTCCAGAGAACTAAGAAGCCATAAGCGTGGAAAGCACATTGAGTGGAAATATTATCTCATCAAGGAGATAATGCATCGAGGAGACGTGATCGTTATGCAGATCGCCTCAGAGCACAATATTGTTGATCCATTTACAAAGTCCCTCGCGACTAAAGTGTTCGAGGGGCACCTAGTGAGTCTAGGACTGCGAGTTGTACAATAGGACAATGGGAGAAAAACCATGGATGTATTTGATATTCCAGTTTTTCTCATCCAGCATGGAATACTCCATTGATGTTTTAGTTCAAGTGGGAGTTTGTTGGGTTTTATGTCCTAAATCTCGTGGTTTGTAAATTGAATGTATATTCTATTATGCAATAAAGTAGTTATTGAGATTTATTCAGTAAAGTTGTTATTGAATAAAGTGAATTGTGTTTACTTTTAACCTAACTCCAATAAACAAAGAACCCATGACTATATGTTGTATACTTGAACTTCATGTGTGACATGATTGTGGATCAAGTTCAAGTAATAGCCAAAACGGTCTATAGTATAGGGATAAGGCTGGGTACCTTATCCTGAGGACACTATTGGACGCGGCCCGCTTTGCATAGTACAAACGATGTGATCCGAAATCGTTCATGTGGAGACATGCGAGTGGGGGCGTCCTGTGCAATGAGTTTGCATAAGACTGAACCGCGAAACAAGTCGCTCTTTCTTTATAACTTTGTTTACTATAAAGACCGACTTTTTCATATGATGGCTTGGGTAACTCCATCTGAATCCTGAGCACGGTATGAACTCCTGTTTATTCGGGCTTATCCTTTGACTTGTATGGGTGAGAGTGGCCTGAGATCGCCGACTCAATAAGCCTACCATCTTGGGGATAAAACGGTAGGTAGCTGGGAACATAGTCTTGCGAGATGGAATTGACTCCTACCCGCCTTGAGGGATTAGTAGAGAGGTTGTTCCCTTAAGTGCTGACTCCGGGTCTTGAACTAGGGATCATACCCTCTCATTGGCCCGAGAGGGACTTGGTATAGTGATGAGATCACATGCCAATCGGTTTGGTGGTTGGACCACAAACCAATAGTTCATTAGAGGATCAGTGGGACTTAAGGAACAATATGTAATTACGGGGGTAAAACAGTTATTTTGACCCAGTTATAATTACGAACGACCTGTGAAGGATCGACTTACTGATGATGGTTATATCAAGAGGACAGAAATATATCTACGGTGAGGAGAGTGCAACCCTTGGACTTTAGTGGAGTCTCCGGGGGTTAACGAATGTTGGTTAGCTTGGCTAAAGAGTTTGGCCAGTTAATCTCGTATCGCTGGAGCTCATGATCTGTAGGTCATTTAGGTTCTCCTAGCTAGCTCGGATTAAGCCGTGTAACAATATGAGAGAAAAAGAATTTTAATTCAATTCAAATTCGTTTTTGGAAGAATGATGGACATATTTAAATATGGGATCGTTCTAAAACATGAATAGGGATTCATGTGTGATGATTCGGTTTAAGAAACCGAGATTAGTCTTATTATTTAATTAATATTTGATATTTAATTAAATAATAATATTAATTAATTAATATTTGATATTTAATTAAATAATAATATTAATTAATTAAAAATTTTAATTAATTAAAATTTATTTTGTTTATTAAAATTAATTATGAATTAATTATAAAATGACAAAATAATACAAATGGGATTATCCAAGTTGAGTGGGTTTATCCAAGTTTAGTAAGTGGATTGTGAATCACTAACTACATGCATAAACTCATCAATTGTTGAACACTTGTGTGAAGACTAATTAATCCATTTTTGAGGTGTCATGCTAAGCAAAGAGTTTGTTGCATGTGAATGGCCTATAAATTGGATGAAGTTCAAATGGTTTGAGTTTGATGATTCTTGAGTTTTGTTGGAATTTTTTTGGATGTGTGACATTCTCTTTCAAAACTCTCATCACAAAGATCTCTTCTCTTTCCATCTTCATCTTCCAAAGTTTTTCTCTTGTAAAGGAGTCCCACCACTCCGTTGCTCGGCCCGAGGATAGCGGGACTACTAGAGGTGGTTCTCGAAGAGTTCGAGGGAAGCTTCGAAGGGTTCGTGAGGAGATTCGAGCATTGGATTAGAAGAATTTCGAACTACAAGAGGTTTGTGTTCTAATTTCTTTTATTTCCAAGTTTTGAGCATGTTTCTAGTTTAGCTAAATTGATGAAATTAGAGTGTCAATGATCCGACTCGTTTCCGCTGCCCTACATGGGCTCCATCACAATGTTCTACAAGCGATGATGTTGAAGTAAGAAAAATTTATCCATGAGATATTCATTCATGAAATTTATCCATGAGATATTCATTTATGAGATCATGAGCATTTTTTTTTTTTTTTTTTTTTTTTTTTGTAAAATGCTTTACCAAGGATTTTTATTTATTTTATTTTATTTTATTGCAAAGTGGATACTTTGAGCATATTTTTAAGATATTGATGTATGCAAATGTTGGTACATGCAACTTTGAAGTCTTGAAGCATGACCATAGAAAAGCTAGAAGTTGGGTGGATGGTCAACTAAAAATAAAGTGAACTTGAGCAACTATATTGCAGGATGCTAGAGAATTTTCGTAGATGCATTATTCGATCACATACTTCTCTTCTCGTACTTCGTTATATTATTAATTATGTGGAATAAGAACTTGTAATGGTAAATGAGAAATCCATAAAATATAGTGTCTCCCATTGATGTGTTTGCATACGTGAAGGACACCAAATTTTATTTTTAATTTGAAATGTTTTTACTTAAAATAAAATAATACATGTTTATATTTATTTTAACTTATTTAGTAATCTCCTTTAAATCTTTTGTTCTTTAGAAAACCTTTAAAAAGTAATTTATGAAATTTGTTAATATAAAATTCCACATGGAGTTAATTAATCTTAAAAATATAAGAAACTAGTTTTTTTTTTTTTTTTTTTTTTTTTTTTTTTTTTTGTGTCAAAGTGATCCGTACCTCTCTTAGGTTGAAAGTTCAAATAGTGTCAGTTTAGAGCTGTCATTTAATTTTTATTAAAATAGTGACAGATATAAATCGTCATCGCAACAAATCGTCATCATGGTATGTGCGTTTGAGCCAATAGAAGATGCCAATTTTTACGTCTTAAATTTCCAACGTTGCAAACTGTCGTTGTATGGGTATGATGACACTGTATTTAATGTCGGTTTGGAACTGTGATGGCTTCAAACTGTGATAATATATATATATATATATGGGTAAAATGACATTGGATTTGATGTAAGTTATGAACTGTCATTGTAGCTAGCTGCCATTGTACCCCTACGATGACACCAAAAAAGATGGTGATTTTAAAATCGTCATCATATGGGCTCAATGACGGTTCATAACTGACATCTTAGGTCGAATTTGTTGTAGTGATCTCACAATGTAGCCTAAATTTTAAATAATTAGCCCTCATTTTTCCATACTCAAATTAAAGAACGAATTGAAAAAGAAACGAGAGCATAAACATTTGGGAAAATTTAATGAGGTGAAAGTTACAAACTTCCAAATCCAAATGTGTAGCCAAAATCCAATTAAAAGGTATATAGGTAAATCATACTCTCCAACTAAGTCAAACAATAATAATCTCCAATTAAAAAATATATCACTCGATGCGGGTGAAGCGAGAGCCCTTCACTGCATTCATAGGAGAGAAGGGATCATACTAGCTAGAGCATACAAATTTGAAGAGTTCTTTACCCTAAACATTGTTGTTGCCGCTGAAATTGGATACCGTCGCATAAATGACCACGCATGCCGCCGTTGACCACACCTCTGGATTAGAAACCACGCCGCCATTGAATGATTCGTCCGAGAATGCCGAAGATGGGATCGTCGCACGAGAGAAAAACAAAAAAAGAGAAGAAAATGAAAGAAGAAGAAGAAAGGGTGCAAGATTTTTTTATAGAGGTTTTTTTCGACGCACGCATGCATTGAGAGAAGTAAACAAAGTGCCATCGCTTGAAATAAATGTTTTTTGACACATGGTGCCCCAACATCTTCGCGCCACATGGTAGGCTTAAGCACCAATATTTTTTCTCGATTTCTCCGGATGTGAGGCTTTGCGTCGACATAGACAGGGTTTGGCCGACGCAAAGCCTTGCTTCGACGGTTATACAACTATTTTGGTTGTATAATTGCCGACGCAAGCCATTTGCATCGACCAAATCCTGTATATGCTGACGCAAAGCCTTACATCGACAAAAATAATATCACTATAGCCGAAAATTCTTGTAGTGTTTATTATGGATATAATATAAAAAAAAATCTCAAATATATATATATATATATATATATATTTTTGTTATATCCGTATAATAATATGTGGCCGAACATATATTGAAGTCACATAAGTTGAGTAAGATCAATATTTGATAATAATGATTTTTCTTTTCAAAATTGGGAGACTAAAATAGAACCAACTTCCAATTTCAAGACTTCCAATATAGAATTGAAATCATATTTTTATAAACTTGATTAGAGGCTCAAATTTCCCTTGTATTATTTTAAAGACCCCAAAGCAGATAAGGGCAGCAGGTTCTGAGTCAGCTCCACAATTTTAGATAATTAAAAGGGTAATGGAGGAACACATAAACCCATCCTTGAATAAAATAATCTTCACCATGCATCCTCCACATATTTATTATGATTGTCTTTAAATTTATTATTTAGTACATGGTTATCTTTAAATTAATATTTAAGTCAAATATTAATTATCTATATTAACAATTATTGGAATAATAAGAGATTGAGTGAATATATTATTAGAATAATTTATGATTCTTGTCTATCATAAAGCATATTATATTTGTAATAAACTATAAAAAAAAAAATGTGGCTACTAAATATTTTTTTTATTAGTGGTTTTTAAAAATCAAATGACTGAAATTTTGGATCAAGAGAGCCAAAATGATTTGAGATGGGTTAAGTAAACTTATTACTGTTATTTTATTATTATTTTATTATTTTTTTTTAAAGAAGGGTTGAATAAAATTATTGATTTGGTTTGGGTTGAAGTTATATTCATATGGAATGAATTAATTTAAGGATTCTTTTAAAATTAATTTAAACATGTCGATATTTTTAGGGAGAATTGTACGACTGACCCCCTATTTTAATCCATTTGTCAAACTGACCCGGATCTGAAAAATAAGTCAAACTGACCTTCTGCTGACATCATCAATTTTTTTTTAATATTATTTTCTAGTTCTAGCTGCGGGCGCGGGCTGATCTCGCTCTAGCTCGGGCGCGGGCTGGTCTCGCTCTAGCTGCGGGCTGGTCTCCAATCTGAAAAAAACTTCAAGATTTTAAAATTTCCAGGTCTTAAATGAAGCTAGAGCTAGAACGAGATCAGCCCGCAGCTAGAGCGAGACCAGCCCGCGCCCGATCTAGAGCGAGATCAGCCCGCGCCCGCAGCTAGAGCTAGAAAATAATATTAAAAAAAAAACTGATGATGTCAGCAAAAGGTCAGTTTGCCTTTTTTTTCAGATCCGGGTCATTTTGACAATTCGCTTAAAATAGGGGGTCAATCGTACAATTCTCCCATATTTTTATATGCTAATAAGTTCAACATTGATAAAGGAGTATATCGTCATTTCCATTATATGATAAAAAAAATCAAAAGAATATAAAAAGTTATCAACAAAATATTACTAATATGAACTTAATATTAGTTATAATAAAGGTAAATTGCACAAATGTCAATTTAGAGTCAAATAATTAAAAATATAGTATTTTTTAAAAAAATTGGGGATATGGCAATTTCTATCTCTGATAGTATGGTCTATCGCTGATAGTAGTTTTTTTTTATAGAATTTTGTCCGTGATAATAGTCTATCAGTGATAGCCACTGATTTTTTGTCATATTTGCAAAATGTTTTAAATTTTGCTAAATTTACAATTATTTTGAGTGGGTGAAACCAACCCTATAATAAATTTAAATTTATTTAAAAAAGATGGAATGCTTATTTGTTAATTTAAATATTTTTCATGTATTTTATATATTTATATTTTTTTTTCAGAAATGGTTTGCGACATCAACATTTTCTTGATATTTTCATCGACATTTTTCATAAAACTGAGTTAAAACTTTAGTTTGAAGTGAACATATATCCAACTTGATTTTATTAATTAAGGACATGTTTAATAATATTTTGTATATTATTTTCGGTTTTAAAAAAAAAAAAAATTTAAAAAAATCAAAACAGGCAAGAAGTCCCTAATTCTCATTCAAAACATCATTGTGAACAAAACGTTTAACATCAAAATGATAGGATTCCATCATATCTAGGAGAAGACAACAAAAGGCCCAGCCGTCCAAATCTGATAGAACTATCTCACGTGATTAGTCGTGGAGCCCGCACGCGAGTTGCGTGTTATAGCGAGATTACGAGTCCAATTCAAAACAGGAGCACCCCTCGTACCTCGCCTAAATCAAGAAAAGTTGGGGGATCCGAAGAAATTAACCTTGATTCAGATTTACGAGACCTCATGAAGCGAAAACGTCAAGAACTGGATGATAAGGAGACTGAGACCAGACTTGGGGCACGTGATCCGCGAAGAATACAAAGTCAACTTGGAAACGTAAGGAAAGCTAAAGACAACAAAGACTTGAACTTGAAGAACCTTTTCACACCGAGTGATCCTCCATTCACAGATAAAATCATGGGGGAAGATGTTTCGTCGAAATTCAAGTTACCAATCATGAAGGCATGCGACGGTTAAAAAGATCCAGAAGAACACTTCGACATCTTCCAGTCATGGATGAAACTTCAGAGAGTCCAAGATGCGATCAAATGAATGACATTCTCGATTACCCTCATGGGACGAGCGATGAGTGGGTTGAGCAGTTGAAATGAAGGTCAATTTCCTCTTTTGACGAGTTGACACAAGCATTTGTCACTCAATTCTCGGGCAGACAAGATCAACGAAAACCATCAACCCACCTTCTCACGATCAAACAAAAGCAAAACACTTCAGATCAAGCATTATTCTGGTGGAGTGACCCTCGCCGTCATCTTAGCCGGACTAAAAGTCGAAAGTTTCCTTGAGTCACTAGAAGCACCAACTATTTATGAGGAACTGCTAGAAAACGCACAAAGGTACATGAGTGCTGACAAATTATAGGACACGAGAAAAATACCAGGGGAGAAGAATAATCGACCCAACAACGAAAAAGAAACAAGTCCAAGTAAAGGGGGGAAATTCGAAGTGAAAAAGAGAAAAACAGAAGACCGACTCGACCACCACCGCAGAAATTCAGAACAATCTCAGGTGGAATCACAAGTTAAGACAAGAAAACACCCGAATTAGTTGAGCTTGTTTACTTTATAATAGTAGTTAAATTTGCAACGCAACTACATGTCTTTTTCTCTCAAGCCCAATAAGCTCCCCCCGTGAAATGTTGAGTACCTGAATATTTATTTTCGGCAAATGAGCTCTCGCACAAGAGGAAAAAGGTTGACCCGCGGGTCAGCCCATGCCCAAGATGAGAGGGTTGACTTTTCGTCATCCCTTACCTAAAATTAGGCTGACCTCCGACTCAACGATTGCTAATGAAGGGAGGACCCGCATGTCAGCCCATGGCTCGACGATTGCCAATGAAGGGTCGACCCGAAGGTCAGCCCATGGCACGATGACTGCCAACGAAGGATTGACCAGCAAGTCAGTTCATGGCTCTACAGAGGTTGACCCACGTATCAACCTCTAACCGCCAATGAACGGTTGACCAGCAGGTCAGCCCATGGCACTACGGATGATTGACCTGTTGGGTTTTATGTCCTAAAACTCGTAGTTTGTAAACTGTTTGAATGTATATATTCTAATTTCAATAAAGTTGTTATTGAATTTTAGTGAATTGTGTTTGTATTAACCTATACCAATAACTAACACCCTTGGCGATAGTGTGAGTACTTGAACTTCATGTGTGACATGAATGTGAATCAAATTCAAGTAGACAGCCAAAAATGGTCTATAGTATAGGGATAAGGCTGGGTACCTTATCCTGGGGACACTATTGGACGCGGCTCACTTTGTATAGTACAAAACGATGTGATTCGAATCGTTTCATGTAGAGACATGTGAGTGAGGGCGTCCTGTGCAATGAGTTTGCACAAGATCGAACCAAGAAATAAAGTCGCTCTTTCTTTATAACACCGTTTACTGTAAAGACCGATTTTTTTTTCATATGATGACTTAGGTAACTCGATCTCAATCCTGAGCTCAGTATGAACTCCTGTTTATTCGACCTTATCCTTTGACTTGTACGGGTGAGAGTGGCTAGATCGCCGACTCAATAAGCATACCATCTTGGGGATAAGATCGAATAAGTGGCTGGGGACGTAGTTGTGCGAGATGGAATTCACTCCTACCCGCTTCAAGGGTTAGTAGAGAGGTTGTTCCCTCAAGTGCTGACTCCAGGTCTTGAACAATGGGTCCATCCTCTCCTGATCAGGGAGGAATCTGATTTGATGGTTGGACCACAAATCAATTGTTCATTAGAGGTGTCAGTGGTACTTAAGGAACAAGATATAATACAAGGGTTAAACGGTATAAATGACCCGTTGTGATTATGAACAACCTGTGAAGGATCGACTTACTGATGATAGTTATATCAAGAGGACACAATATATCTATAGTGAGGAGAGTGCAACCCTTGGACTTTAGTGGAGTCTCCGGGGGTTAACGAATGTTGGTTAGTTCGGTTGAAAGAGTTTTGACCGGATAATCTCGTATCGTTGGAGCTCATGATCTGTAGGTCCTTACGGTTCTCCTGGCTAGCTCGGATAAAGCCGTGAAACAATATAAAAGAAAAGAAAAGAATTTGAATCGTTCAAATTCGGGTTTGTGGAAGAATATGGACATACTTAAATATGATTTAAATATGAGATTGGTCTACAATATGAATTGGATTCATATGTGAAAAGTCGGTTTTCGGAAAACCAGGCTTAATCATATTATTTAATTAATATTTGATATTGAATTAAATAATATTAATTAATTAAAATATATATTAATTAAAAAGTTTAATTAATATATGGACATATTTAAATATGATTTAAATATGAATTTGGTCTTAAAACATGAATAGGATTCATGTGCAAAAAGTCGGTTTTCGGAAAACCGGGTTTAATTATATTATTTAATTAATATTTGATATTGAATTAAATAATATTAATTAATATATATATATATATATTTTTATTAATTAAAAAGTTTAATTAATAAAATAATTATTATTATTTTTAATAATAATATATATATATATATATATATATATATATATACATGTGTCTTACATGCATGTAAGACACATGTATAATATATACAAGGGATATATATATAAAAGATCATATCAAATTAAAAAAAAAAAAAAAAAAAAAAGAAAGAAAAGAAAAAGAAAGGTTGAGTGCTCTTTGGGGTATTCAAATGGAAATTGAATTCTCAATTTCACTTCTTCTTCTTCTTCTCTCGGCTCTCTGCTCTCTGTAAAAAGAAGAAAATTGTTTTCTTCAGTGAGCTTCTTTCTTCTTTTCTTTTGTAAAAGGAGTCCCACTACTCCGTTTCTCGGCCCGAGGATAGCGGGACTACCGTGGGTGGTCCACGAAGATTTCGTGAGTAGGATCGGTGAGCTAGTGAGGAGCTTCTGGCGGTGAAAATTGAAGAAATTCGAACGACAAGGGTATGTGTTCTAATTTCTCTTTTTCATTGCTTTTGCATGTTTCCGTTTGTTTAAATTGATGAAATTAGAGTGTCTATGATCCAAATCGCTTCCGCTGCGTGCCATGCGCTCCATCAATTGGTATCAGAGCGTTTTTGGCCACTCAATTTCTATCAATTTAAGTTATGGTGGGTTTTATTTAGAAATTGTTTCTGATTGGCGTCTAAAGTGAATATCAATTTTGGCATAGTTTCTTTTTGAATTTCATTATTTGTAATTGCCCGAGAATGTATGGGCTTTAATGCATGCTAAAGAGTCTGTATTTTAGAGTTATTAGAGTCCATATAGGTTTCTTTGTGAAAGAAGTTTGAGTTTGAAACTCGCCGAAATGTTCGGTGTAAGTTCAAACTCGTTCTAGGCATTACGAGGAGAAATTCGAAGAGTTTTTGGCCGAAGCGTTCGGAGGAAGCAAGTTGGTCAAAGGCGGTGCGAAGAGTTCGAAGTCCGCTCAAGGCGTAGCTTGTTGATCAAGCTTGTAATAAATTAGTTATTGCTTGCTAAATGCCAAAATCGATCCACTTTAGTGTGTTTAATTAATTATGCATTGCGAATGTATGTTTTAATTAAATTTCATGTTTATATGTGCATAGCGTATGCCATATAGATTTAAAATCCCACCGTAGGAAGCATGCTTCATGCATTGAAAATATGTTATAAGTGTTATAATATATCGTATGCATATTTGGCAATTCATGAGTTTTGATATAAAAGTTATATTAATTCATGAATTAGTTGTTGTTTGCTTAATAAAATAATTGATATAAGTCTTATATTAATTATGAAATTGAATGAACAACATAGGTTGCCCTAATTTTATGCACATGGTAAATTATAAGTGTTATAATGTATAGGATGCATGTTTATTCATGAGTATTAATATAAAAGTTATATTAATTCATGAATTAGATGTTGTTTGCTTAATAGAATAATTGATATAAGTGTTATATTAATTATGAAATTAAACATCCAACATTAGATGCATTTTGTTTGTTATAAGTGTTATAATGTATAGGATGCATGCTTAATTCAGAGTATTGATATAAGTGTTATATTGATTATGAATTAAGAGTTGAATGTTTAAGAGCATAATCGATATAAGTGTTCTATTGATTATGAAATTAAATATTCAACTTATCATGCCTTAGTGATGCATGTTTGAGAAGCATGTAGAAGTTTGTTGTAGTAAGTCTTAGTTTTGCAAAGTGTTGTAAAATTGGCATAGACTTTTAAAATCTATAACAAAGACAAAGGCATGCTCACTTAGGGTTGAATGTATCGTTCCGTTTCATTAGATGAATAGGTCGATATCTTGTAAATGCTAAGGTTACAAGAAACTCACCCGGGGACATCCTGTTCAAGGTTGGAGGTATTTAAGCTGACGGTTTACGGAACACCTCCTACCTGGGGACCATCCGGTACCTGAGTAAAGTTAACCCGGCTTTATGAGCATGCGTGAGTGGTGTGAGGTAATAAAGTGATTATCACCTAGACATCATAGGTAAAAGTTTGTTTTACCTAGACTTAGGTCTTATTGTCTTAGCCGGATAATGCCTGAGTAATTTACCCATTCCGTCTTAAAATACTTAGTAGAGGTGTTGAGAAGGTATATATGATATATTCCTCTCCTCCTACGTTCTCTGTCAAAGTTCACACCGTGAGAATTATGCTCGGCCTCGTGATGTCAATAGGGCATCCCCATTCGGATGGTATTTGCATAATTCAAGAGCAAGGTGAATGGAGAAAGTATTTATAGTAAGTGGGAGAAGGAAGTATGTCAATACATCCTGCGGTCTCCTCCATTGGATTGAACCGTGAGATTCCTATGATCCGCCTGCTAGGTGCCCACAAGAGGTACCGATCCATTCGGAGGGCCGTTTCATAGGAATCGGAACATCTCAATCACCATTTATGGATAAAGAAACATAGAGCCATTCCCAACTTTGACATTTCCATTCGGTTGCATCGTTTGGGCCGCCCTATGAATTCTAAAAATGGAGGGTCACACTTACGAGATTTGCTAAGGAGTTAGTAAATCTTGACCAAACAGCGATAACTAAGATGCTATAGGAATATGAGATATTCTGGTATTAGCATTTAGTCAAGAATGTCTTGATTCAGTGAAGGAATGCTTGACTGCCCCTCGGTAGCGACCATTCTGACCCACTGAAGTATCGTTGCAGTTTAATAATGAGTTTTGGGTACATTATTATTCTTTGCTAAATTCTTGATTGGTGTGTAAATTAGGTTAAAACCTTTTCACAATTTTTTTTTCATTCTCTTTTCAGCATGTCTAGCTCTTTCATTCACTTACTAGCTTCCGATAAGTTAACCGGCGATAACTACGCGACCTGGAAATCGAACTTGAATACGATTCTCGTTCTAGATGATCTCATGTTCGTCTTATCAGAGGATTGTCCTCCCCCTCCTAGCTCGGATGCGACTCGAACTGTTCGAGAAGCATATGATAGATGGACAAGGGCTAATGATAAAGCCCGAGTCTATATCTTAGCCAGCATATCTGATGTGTTAGCTAAGAAGCACGAGGATATGGTTTCTGCTAAAGAAATCATGTCTTCATTACAGGAGATGTTTGGACTACCGTCCTCATCGGTCTGTCATGAAGCCCTCAAATACGTTTACAACTCTCGCATGAAAGAGGGTACCTCTGTTAGGGAGCATGTCCTTAACATGATGGTCCACTTCAATGTGGCGGAAGTAAATGGAGCTACTATTGATGAGTCAAGTCAAGTAAGCTTTATCATGGAATCTCTTCCGAAGAGTTTCCTTCAGTTCATAACCAATATGGTAATGAACAAGATAAAGTATAATTTCACTTCTCTCCTCAGCGAGCTACAGACCTATCAGTCCCTTCATACTTCTAAAGGAAAAGAGAAGGAGGCAAACGTTGTCAATTCTAGGAAATTCCAAAAGGGGTCGTCTTCAGGGAGTAGGTCTGAACTTTCTTCTATTAAGAATAAGAGTATTCAAAAGAAGAAGAAAGATAAAAGGAAGGGAAAAGCACCTGCTGCAGGTAAGAGCAAGACTAAATCTACAGACAAAGGAAAATGTTTCCATTGTGGTGTAGATGGGCACTGGAAACGGAATTGCCCAAAGTATCTTGCAGAGAAAAAGGTTGAGAAGGAAAGACAAGGTAAATATGATTTATTTGTTGTCGAAACATGTTTAGTAGAACATGATTGTCATACCTGGATACTTGATTCAGGAGCTACTAACCATGTTTGTTCTTCTTTTCAGGAAACTAGTTCTTGGCAGCCACTTTCTCGAGGTGAGATAACTCTCAGAGTTGGAACTGGAGAGGTTGTCTCAGCTAAAGCAGTGGGAGATGTAAAGTTGTTGTATAGAGATAGTTTCATTTTACTAGAAAATGTACTCCTGGTTCCTACCTTCAAGAGGAATCTTGTATCTATATCCTGTTTGTTAGAACAGTTGTATAAAGTATCTTTTGTTCATAATGAAGCGTTCATTAGCAAAAGAGGTGTACGTATTTGTTCTGCGAAACTTGAAAACAACTTGTATGTGTTAAGACCAACCGAAGCCAAAGCTATTTTGAACACTGAAATGTTTAAAACAGCTGAGACTCAAACTAAAAGGCAGAAACTTTCTCCAAGTACTTATCTTTGACACTTAAGACTAGGTCACATTAATCTCAATAGGATTGGGAGATTGGTTAAGAGTGGTCTGCTAAATCGTTTAGAGGACAACTCTTTACCGCCACATGAGTCTTGTCTTGAGGGCAAAATGACCAAACGATCTTTTTCTGAAAAAGGTCTTAGGTCCAAAGAACCTCTAGAAATCGTGCATTCGGATCTCTGCGGTCCTTTGAATGTCAAAGCACGAGGAGGGTATGAATATTTCATCAGTTTCATTGATGATTATTCTAGGTACGGTTATCTTTATCTAATGCATCATAAGTCCGAAGCTCTTGAAAAGTTCAAAGAGTATAAGGCTGAGGTTGAGAACACATTAGGTAAATCGATAAAAACACTCCGATCAGATCGAGGTGGAGAGTATATGGATTTAAGATTCCAGGACTATATGATAGAACATGGAATAGTATCTCAACTCTCAGCGCCAGGAACACCACAGCAGAATGGTGTGTCCGAGAGGAGAAATAGAACCCTGTTAGACATGGTTCGATCTATGATGAGTTATGCTTATTTGCCTAGTTCGTTTTGGGGATATGCAGTAGAGACTGCAGTATATATTTTGAACATGGTTCCCTCTAAGAGTGTTTCTGAAACACCTTATGAGTTATGGAGAGGGCGTAAAGGTAGTTTACGTCACTTCAGGATTTGGGGGTGTCCGGCACATGTGCTAGTATCCAATCCAAAGAAGTTGGAACATCGTTCAAAATTGTGCCTATTTGTAGGTTACCCTAGGGAAACGAAAGGTGGTCTATTTTACGATCCTCATGAGAACAAGGTACTAGTATCGACTAATGCCACGTTCTTATAGGAAGACCACATGAGAGATCATCAACCGTCGAGCAAAATTGTTTTGTCCGAATTTTCCAGGAAAGCTACAGACGAATCAACAAAGGTTGTTGATCAGGCTGGTCCTTCTCAAGAGTTGAGAAAGCCTCGACGCAGTGGGAGGGATGTAAGACAGCCCGACCGCTACATCGGCTTGTCTGAAACTCAAGTCGTCATACCTGATGATGGCGTTGAGGATCCATTGATCTTTAAACAGGCAATGAATGACATAGACAAGGACCAGTGGCTTAAAGCCATGGATCTCGAAATGGAGTCTATGTACTTCAATTCGGTCTGGGATCTTGTAGACCAACCAGATAGTGAAAGACCTATCGGTTGCAAGTGGATCTACAAGAGAAAACGAGACCAAACCGGTAAGGTGCAAACCTTTAAGGCTCGACTTGTGGCAAAAGGTTATTCCCAAAGAGAAGTGGTGGACTATGAAGAAACCTTTTCTCCTGTTGCCATGTTAAAGTCGATTAGAATACTCTTATCCATTGCTACATTTTATGATTCTGAAATCTGGAAAATGGATGTCAAGACTGCCTTTCTGAATGGTAATCTTGAGGAGAGTATCTATATGGCTCAACCAGAGGGATTCATACTTCAGGGTCAAGAGCAAAAGGTTTGCAAGCTTAATCGATCCATTTATGGGTTGAAGAAAGCATCTAGATCCTGGAATATAAGGTTTGATACGGCGATCAAATCTTATGGCTTTGAACAAAATATTGACGAACCTTGTGTTTACAAGAAAGTAGTCAATACTGTTGTAGCTTTCTTTGTCTTGTACGTAGACGATATACTACTCATTGGGAATGATGTAGGGTTCCTAACTGACGTTAAGAATTGGCTAGCGACCCAATTTCAAATGAAAGATTTGGGAGAGGCTCAGTTTGTTCTAGGGATTCAGATCATAAGGAATCGTAAGAACAAAGTGCTAGCGTTGTCTCAAGCATCTTATATTGACAAGGTGTTGTCAAGATATTCGATGCAAAATTCCAAGAAAGGTTCGCTGCCTTTTAGGCATGGAATTCACTTGTCTAAGGAACAGTCTCCTAAGACACCTCAAGAGGTTGAGGATATGAGACGAATTCCCTATGCATCTGTTGGTAGTCTCATGTACGCTATGTTGTGTACAAGACCTGACATCTGCTATGCAGTAGGAATTTTCAGTAGGTTCCAGTCCAATCCAGGATATGATCACTGGACATCCGTTAAACACGTCCTCAAGTATCTTAGGAGAACGAAAGACTATGTGCTTGTGTATGGCGCGAAGGATTTGATCCTTGCAGGATACACTGACTCTGATTTTCAGACTGATATAGATTCCAGGAAATCTACATCAGGATCAGTGTTCACTCTTAACGGAGGAGCAATAGTATGGAGGAGTATAAAGCAATGTTGTATTGCTGACTCCACCATGGAAGCTGAGTATGTCGCAGCTTGCGAAGCAGCGAAGGAAGCAGTATGGCTTAGGAAGTTCTTGACAAATTTGGAAATTGTTCCAAATATGAACTTGCCAATCACCCTTTATTGTGATAACAGCGGTGCAGTGGCAAATTCTAAAGAACCTAGAAGCCATAAGCGTGGAAAGCATATTGAGCGGAAGTATCATCTCATCAGGGAGATAGTGCAACGAGGAGATGTGATCGTCACACAGGTAGCCTCGGAGCACAACATTGCTGATCTGTTTACTAAGTCTCTCACGGCTAAAGTGTTTGAGAGACACCTAAAAAGTATAGAGCTGTGAGTTGCTCAGTAGGACAGTGGGAGAAACTTTAGATATTTGATATTCTAGTTCTCTCGACCAGCATGTACTTCACTGACGTTTTAGTCCAAGTGGGAGTTTGTTGGGTTTTTTGTCCTAAAACTCGTAGTTTGTAAACTATTTGAATGTATATATTCTAATATCAATAAAGTTGTTATTGAATTTTAGTGAATTGTGTTTGTATTAACCTATACCAATAACTAACACCCTTGGCGATAGTGTGAGTACTTGAACTTCATGTGTGACATGAATGTGAATCAAGTTCAAGTAGACAGCCAAAAATGGTCTATAGTATAGGGATAAGGCTGGGTACCTTATCCTGGGGACACTATTGGACGCGGCTCACTTTGTATAGTACAAAACGATGTGATTCGAATCGTTTCATGTAGAGACATGTGAGTGAGGGCGTCCTGTGCAATGAGTTTGCACAAGACCGAACCAAGAAATAAAGTCGCTCTTTCTTTATAACACCGTTTACTGTAAAGACCGATTTTTTTTTTCATATGATGACTTAGGTAACTCGATCTCAATCCTGAGCTCACTATGAACTCCTGTTTATTCGACCTTATCCTTTGACTTGTACGGGTGAGAGTGGCCAGATCACCGACTCAATAAGCCTACCATCTTGGGGATAAGATCGAATAAGTGGCTGGGGACGTAGTTGTGCGAGATGGAATTAACTCCTACCCGCTTCAAGGGTTAGTGTTAAGTGATATTTTGATGTATTAAAGCAAGGTGTTTTTTAGAGTTTTAATTGAGTAAGAAGACGTTTTATCTCTTGTTTCTATCTAATTGTTGCTTATTTTGCGTATAGGTGAAGAAAGAAGGAAGTTGGATGAAGATCGGAAATAAGAGTGAAAAAGAGGGCAAAAACAGCTGGAATTTGATGGAAAAGGCCTAGCGCCTAGGCGCTGCCTTACGGCGCCTAGACGCCGATGAGAAGAGATGGACAGTAGCTGTAGCGCCTAGGCGCTGCCTTTCGGCACCTAGGCGCTGATCAGATGAAGAATGCAGAAGCGTTGGCGCCTCGGCGCTACCCTTCAGCGCCTAGGCGCCCAAACGTAAAAATTGGGCAGAAGGTATAGCGCCGAGGCGCTGCCTCTCAGCGCCTAGGCGCTACGAAGGCTGAAGCTGCGATCCCCCTGGCGCCGAGGCGCTGCCTTTCAGCGCCTAGGCGCTACGAAGTCTAAAGCGGTGATCCTTCCTAGCGCTGAGGCGCTGTAACTGAGCGCCTAGGCGCTGCGACGGAAATTGACCTAAATTTATAAGAGGGTCGGTTACTATTTGAAAGGAAGAAGAGCGTGGACGAGGAACGAAGTGACGAAAGAGAGCGGAGAGAGCAGATCTTGATATCCGAGTATCCAAACGAAGCGAGAGCTACGCTAGGGAGATCGAGGATTCATCGTAGCTCGTTTCTTTTCCAAATTTCTCCCTTCATCTCTTTTCTCTTCCAAATCTTCTCCTTTACCCACAAATTTCTCCCCTTTGTTTTTGTTTCACCAACCAAACCCTTGCTTTACCACTAACATTTGATTTTGTAGGAGTTTGAAGTTTGCAAAAGTGTGAAGTTCTCCAAGAGCTTCTTCTCCACAGTGACGGTTCTTCTTCAAGGTTGCCTCTTCGCCTCAACCCTCTGTGTTTCTTCTCCAAGTAAGCATTTATCTTGTAAAGTGTTTATTGGGGCTGAAATTTAGAGCGTGTGGAAGATTGGTTAATTTTTTTTGGAAGTGCTGGGATTTCTGCTTTGTTAATTTGGGTGGTTGGAAGTGTTGGATTATTGAGTGTTGATACAAAAGTTGGAAGATACCGGCATTGAGCGTGCGAAATAGTTATGGCTCCCAAGACTTCTAAGCGTGCGAAAATGGGCGAAGGGTCTTCTGAATCCTTTGATAGATATCGATTCAGGGACGAAGAGGCTTCGAAATTATATTCCGAGTTGGTTATTAAGCGGAATGTAATTCCGGAGCGAGGTTTACTCCCTTGTATTGGCGAGCAGCCATGTATTTATCATAATATTAGGGAAAGAGGTTGGGAAGCATTCACGAAGCAACCTGAGTCTGCTGTTGTCCCGCTTGTTCGGGAATTTTATGCGAATATGCAAGAAGACAGAACAAAGGTCTTTGTGCGGGGCAAGTTGGTGCCGTTTGATTTTGCATCCATAAACAGATTTTATAATCTTCCAAGCATTGATAGGGATGGTTATGCAACATATGCCGCCAATGAAGTTGATTATGATGAGATCATAGCGACATTGTGTCAGCCGGGCACTCAATGGGCAACCCGACAAGGAGAAAAGCTGAATTTTAAGGCAGCCCATCTTAGTGTTATGAATAAAGTTTGGCACAATTTTATTTGTGCTAAGCTTTTGCCTGTAACACATGTGAGCGATGTGACCAAGGACAGAGCCGTCCTTTTGTACGCCATTGTAACTGGTAAATCTATTGATGTGGGTCGCATTATTCAGCAATCAATCAATCACACCAAGAAGGCTTCCACAACCGGTGGCCTCGCTCACCCTTCATTGATTACATCCTTATGCAAAGCCGCCGGAGTGACTTGGGGCTCAGATGAGGAGTTAAGGCATCCTAAATGTGTGATGGACAAAAAACACATCTTAGGATTAAAAGGCCCGACAGTGGTTGAAGACCCGGCCCATAGCCAACAATTTTTAATTGGCAGTTCGTCCCAACCTCCTCCAGAGCAATCATCTCATGATCCACCTGAGGATCAGTTATCCTTGGAGGAAAGATTAGAGCGAATGGAGCTTCGTCAAACACAACGGTTGGACAGGATGGAGGAAAGACAAGAGCAAGGACGACGAAGAATGGAAAGACGAATGCATCGACACATGGAGCATAGCAATCAATGCTTTGATAGGCTTTTTCAGGTGTTGGCACGTCCTGGGTTCAATCAAGGAGATGATCCCATTATTTGTCCAACACCCCCTAGATCATCTGATGAAGAAGAGAATATGTGAGCGGCGCTCACTCAGGGAAGTTTTCGTTTCCCTTATTCGTTTTCTTTTTATTTGTTGTTTTTCCTTTGTGTCATTCGTTTCTTTTCGCATTGAGGACAATATTGAATTTAAGTTGGGGGTGGGATTATATTCTGTTGAGTATGTTTTTGAGGATAGGTGTGACATTCTATATGATTTCTACATTCTAAGAAGTGTGTCTCTTCAATTTTTCGAGATATTTTGGAAAACTATGTAAGTTAGGGACACATTGGTTGTTAGGTTATATTGCATAAGAGAGAAGAGCTTGATTCATGTTTTTACTTAAAAGGAATGCATGATAGTGTTTGTTGAATTATTAAATGACGAATGCGCAAGATCTATTGCCAAAACAACCTGTTTTCATGTGAGCTTTTGAGCCTTTAAGCACATTCATTACATGGTGCTTTCAATTCTTAAAATGTGTGAATGCCGTGCATATTTAGATTTTTGTAGAACTTGCTTTGTTATGCATGTCTGTAGCCTCTGAATAGTTTTGAATGTTTAAATTTTAAGGGTAATTTAGGTGAAGCCAATGTTTAGCTTTCTAAAATAGCCTACCTCAACATTGAGTCCTTAGTTAAGCCAAATATTGAGCCTTAGACCTTTTTCATTGGAAGATTACCGCACTAAAAGCCAAAAATGTCATTTGTTGTAATCCTTTTCTATGAATCCAAGATTGAAAGATTACATATGCTTACCACATGAAGTTTTTAATTTGTTGGGAAAGTTGCAACATGTGAATTAAGGGATTCCTAAATGGAAGCGTGATTAGAAAAAAAAAAAAAAAAAAAAAAAAAAAAAAAAAAAAATCGTACTTTAAGTTTAAATTCCTTGGAAGTAGAAGTGTTAGCTTCATGTGGATAAGTTGTGTAAAAATTCTTTCAATAAAAAGCTTAAAATTTCCCTTTCCATCCACCCGTTCCTAAGCCAAATTACATCCAAAATAAAACCCTTAATTTTTGTGCATTCATTATGTTCATCGATGGCTTGGATGTGATATATGAGCAAGTTTATGACAAAAGTTTTGTATGTATTGGTGTGAGAGTCATTGAAATATGCCTTAAACAGTTGAGCGTTATGAGTGAATCCCTGTGAGGGTAGTAGACCTTGTGCATTCAATTTTGATAGTTTGATGAGATACTTGAGTTTTAGTTAAAATTGTACTCGATGAATGCTTCTTCTCTTGACTGTTTGTATAACCGAAGTAATTGATGTGTACTTAGCTTACCAGTATTCTTAGATATTACGAAATTTGAAAAGAACACTTGGAATTGTAAGGAATCTAGAAGTCTCACTGGTCAATTGTACTCAATTGTTTCACTTACTTTCGTGTACCTTTAGGTCGTCAATAAATGCGTGAGATTTGAGTCATTTGATTGTAGTTGTCTTTCTTTAGAATCCTGTTGCTCTTTGCTCGAGGGCGAGCAAAATGATAAGTTGGGGGTAGTTTGTTAAGTGATATTTTGATGTATTAAAGCAAGGTGTTTTTTAGAGTTTGAGTAAGAAGACGTTTTATCTCTTGTTTCTATCTAATTGTTGCTTATTTTGCGTATAGGCGAAGAAAGAAGGAAGTTGGATGAAGATCGGAAATAAGAGTGAAAAAGAGGGCAAAAACAGCTGGAATTTGATGGAAAAGGCCTAGCGCCTAGGCGCTGCCTTACGGCGCCTAGGCGCCGATGAGAAGAGATGGACAATAGTTGTAGCGCCTAGGCGCTGCCTTTCGGCGCCTAGGCGCTGATCAGATGAAGAATGCAGAAGCGTTGGCGCCTCGGCGCTACCCTTCAGCGCCTAGGCGCCCAAACGTAAAAATTGGGCAGAAGGTATAGCGCCGAGGCGCTGCCTCTCAGCGCCTAGGCGCTACGAAGGCTGAAGCTGCGATCCCCCTGGCGCCGAGGCGCTGCCTTTCAGCGCCTAGGCGCTACGAAGTCTGAAGCGGTGATCCTTCCTAGCGCTGAGGCGCTGTAACTGAGCGCCTAGGCGCTGCGACGGAAATTGACCTAAATTTATAAGAGGGTCGGTTACTATTTGAAAGAAAGAAGAGCGTGGACGAGGAACGAAGTGACGAAAGAGAGCGGAGAGAGCAAATCTTGATATCCGAGTATCCAAACGAAGCGAGAGCTACGCTAGGGAGATCGAGGATTCATCGTAGCTCGTTTCTTTTCATCTATTTCTTCCTTCATTTCTCTTGTAATGATTATGTTTCCGAACATGAATATTGTTGAGATTTTCTCCATGAACTAACTTTTCTATCTAGAGTATTGATGTAGTCGTTGTTGAATTCTATTTCTTATTGATCAATAGTTAAGAGCTTGATTCCTTGTTCGATTGTGAAAATTCTTATATGCTTACTAAGTACATGTTAGGATTTGGCCAGTCTTAGTGTGAGATTTTATCAATGCGTTGAAGTCGATAGACAATTCTCGTTGACGAACCTTAATTATTTTCCCTAACTTATATGAGAGATAGACATATCCTTGTAGGTTTTGTGGCATGATTTAGTTCTACAGTCTTAATAGTTGAAGTGTTCTGATTGTCATAGAGATATAGGCAATTGTCATTTTAACGAATATTGTTATTACTCGAGAGAGAGTAACAAGTCTTATGAGTAGAACTTGTCAACAATCATAGGGTCAAGCGTTTATAACTAGAGATTAATAAGGAATAGGATGAGACAACGATGAAATCTTTGCTCTAGAACCTCTATCATCTACACAAGTATAAATGTTTCGTTTAGTTTTCTGCATCATTTTAATTACTCAAGTCAATAGCATATTAAATTTTCGTACAACTCTGATAATTGATTGCTCAGATAAAACTAAGGTTTAGAATTCTGGTAATTAGTAACTTTCATTCCCTGTGGAGAACGATAATCATACTTACATTACTATATTACTTGGAACGATTCGTACACTTGCGATTTCGGACAACAGTTAGTAGAGAGGTTGTTCCCTCAAGTGCTGACTCCAGGTCTTGAACAATGGGCCCATCCTCTCCTGATCAGGGAGGAATCTGATTTGATGGTTGGACCACAAATCAATTGTTCATTAGAGGTGTCAGTGGTACTTAAGGAACAAGATATAATACAAGGGTTAAACGGTATAAATGACCCGTTGTGATTATGAACAACCTGTGAAGGATCGACTTACTGATGATAGTTATATCAAGAGGACACAATATATCTACAGTGAGAAGAGTGCATCCCTTGGACTTTAGTGGAGTCTCCGGGGGTTAACGAATGTTGGTTAGTTCGGTTGAAAGAGTTTTGACCGGATAATCTCGTATCGTTGGAGCTCATGATCTGTAGGTCCTTACGGTTCTCCTGGCTAGCTCGGATAAAGCCGTGAAACAATATAAAAGAAAAGAAAAGAATTTGAATCGTTCAAATTCGGGTTTGTGGAAGAATATGGACATATTTAAATATGATTTAAATATGAGATTGGTCTACAATATGAATTGGATTCATATGTGAAAAGTCGGTTTTCGGAAAACCAGGCTTAATCATATTATTTAATTAATATTTGATATTGAATTAAATAATATTAATTAATTAAAAAGTTTAATTAATTAAAATATATATTAATTAAAAAGTTTAATTAATATATGGACATATTTAAATGTGATTTAAATATGAATTTGGTCTTAAAACATGAATAGGATTCATGTGCAAAAAGTCGGTTTTCGAAAAACCGGGTTTAATTATATTATTTAATTAATATTTGATATTGAATTAAATAATATTAATTAATATATATATATATATATATATATTTTTTTTATTAATTAAAAAGTTTAATTAATAAAATAATTATTATTATTTTTAATAATATAATGTATATATATATATATATATATATACATGTGTCTTACATGCATGTAAGACACATGTATAATATATACAAGGGATATATATATAAAAGATCAGATCAAATTAAAAAAAAAGAAAAAAAAAAAAAAAGAAAAAGAAAGGTTGAGTGCTCTTTGGGGTATTCAAATGGAAATTGAATTCTCAATTTCACTTCTTCTTCTTCTCTCGGCTCCCTGCTCTCTGTAAAAAGAAGAAAATTGTTTTCTTCGGTGAGCTTCTTCCTTCTTTTCTTTTGTAAAAGGAGTCCCACTACTCCGTTTCTCGGCCCGAGGATAGCGGGACTACCATGGGTGGTCCACGAAGATTTCGTGAGTAGGATCGGTGAGCTCGTGAGGAGCTTCTGGCGGTGAAAATTGAAGAAATTCGAACGACAAGGGTATGTGTTCTAATTTCTCTTTTTCATTGCTTTTGCATGTTTTCGTTTGTTTAAATTGATGAAATTAGAGTGTCTATGATCCAAATCGCTTCCGCTGCGTGCCATGCGCTCCATCATGACCCTCGTGTCAACCTGTAACCGTCAATGAAGGGATGACCAACAGGTCAACCCATGACACTACGGAGGATTGACCGTCATGTTAACCTCTAAACTTCAACAAAGAGCCGACCCGCGGGTCAGCCTAGAAACTCTTCCCTCGACTACAGTGAACCTGGGACATTACCTAAGTGTTTGGACTTGGAGAACGTTAGAGGAGAGGGTAAACCTATTGTAACGGGACCCCCTTGGAGCGTAACAGTTCAAACACCATCAATAAGGAACATTTATTGTGTCGTTTCGGTTGCACTACGATCCACTATAAATATGTGGATCGACGTACGTGAGAAAAAAGTACGCTCAGTTTTGGGAACAAAATCACTATTATTCCAATACTCTCAAGTCTCTTGATTAACTTGACCGTCGGAGTATCTGTGGTATAAAGTCATACCGATGCTAGCTCACTCCTTTTTTTTTTATTTATTTATTATTTTGCAGTCGTGCTCAAATATAAATTCACCGTTGATATCAAAATCGATACCAACAACTTTCATATTTATTCCATTTTAGTTAAACTTTTAAAATGTATTTTACTCTTTAATTTTTTTTAAATAACTCTTTTGGTCGGTATGTTTCATTCCCTAAACATAACATTAAAATAATAATAATAATAAACAAATTTAGTTCTTATTATTATTTTTCCATTAATACCAGCTCAACCCAACCAACATTTGGTTTCAATGCATGCTCGGATCAACACATTAATACAGTACACATTTTAGGAATTGCATTATTTATTTATTAAAAAATGAATGATAAGAATCAAAATTACTATTTTATATTTTTTTATGAAATCTGGTCGTATCAACAGACAAATCTAGTGATATAAGTAGATGTGTCGAAATGAATTTGCTTGGTTAAAAACGATATAATACCAAAATCGGTAACAACAACTTTCATATTTATTCCATTTTAGTTAAACTTTCAAAATGTATTTTACTCTCTAACCTTTTTTTTAAATAACCCTTTTGGTCTGTATGTTTCATTTCCTAAACATAAAATTAAAATAATAATAATAATAATAAACAAATTTGGTTCTTATTATTATTTTGCCATTAATATCAGCTCAACCGCCAGTAAGATTATAGCTCAAACGACATGATGTATTGTCTAGTGACCATGAGATCCTAGACTCAATCTCCCACCCCAACATGTTGTCAAAAAATATCAGCTCAGCCTAACCAATTTGGTTTCAATGCATGCTCGGATCAGCACATTTATTTAGATTTGCTTGGTAAAAAGCCCTTTCAGACCAGAACATTAATCTGGCGCCTTAGACCAAGTCGATCATCTCAACATTGTTGTTAATATATATTACTCATAGAACATTGTTAAAGCGTAAAGAATAAAATGGTATACACCTAAAAGTTCAAGGATATAAATAGACATTTTGAAAGTTTAAGGATCAAAATAAAAATAACAATAAAATAAACTAATAAAGTTTAGAAATTAAAATTGTATTTGTTAAAAAAAACTATTTTCTATCCATTTTTAGTAATGATGTTTTAAATCTTATGAGTAGATCGTAGAACTTGGGGTGCTAACTGAGCTACAACAATCCAACCTGTGGCCCAACCAATGCAGGGCGCCACATGTCAACGTAATTTTTAAATCTTTTCCTTTTCTTCTACCCTTCTCATTTAATATATTATATATGGGGACAGCCAAAACAATGGTTAAGATGAAATAGTGGAACTTGAAAAATAACAAACTCAAATTAAATAATAAAAATAGTTAAACTCCTATACTTAGTATAATTTTTATAATATCTCCATTGGAATTTACCAGTTATTTAGTATAATTTTTATAATATCTCCATCGGAATTTACCAGTTGAAAAATTTAATCACCTATGAACAAAAAAAAAAAGATTTAATGAGAGAAAAAGATGTGGAAAAAAAATTGGAACAATTAGTAAACGATTCAAATAATTTGAATTTTTTTTTTTTTTTGAGTACAAATAATAATTTGAATTAACCAAGCACTAATGATGATTTAATGAGAGAGAAATAGTGCTGAAGATTTAAACATATGTCGAAGATCACAACCATGGAAATCAAAGGGTTTCGGCTAACCCAATTAAAACAATGACCTAGGATAAATAGTATGTACGGTGAAATACACCATTGATTAAAATGATGACCTAATATAAGTAGTATATATTGAGAAATACACTTAATAATTAATATATATTGAAAAATACATTTGTTTATAAAAAAAATGCAGTTAAGTAGTGTACGGATAAATAGACCCAGACAAGTAGTATATATAGGAAAATACATGGAAAGAGATAAAGACTAATAGGTTTAAAAACAAGACAAATGGGTAAATAAAACTAATTACACACTTGATCCTCAAATTCAACTCCAAAATCCTCAAATTCAACCCCAAAACTTTGTTTTTCTCGATGTTTCAGCTTCGCTGAAATAAACCACCAAGGTCCTTAAATTCGACCCCAAGGTTTGATATCCTTCTAGCAGCAGAAATTCAAAAGGAAAACTTTAGTTTCTTTTCGTATGTTCTCTAATCATAAAACAGATGTCGATGTCGACGAAGAATCGAACCTTGCTTGTGCTAAGGTCCGTGATTTACAGCGGCATCATAGTTTTTGTGAGATGTCATTTGTAAGGAACTTTCTTCTCCTCCAAAATTAATAGAACCCTCTGGGCGAAAGGGCCGGCAAGAAAAAGAAAAAAAAAATCACCCAAAAGAAAAATTAACAAAAATTCAAACAAATTCACGCGGAGAAGATGAAAGAGAAAGAAGAACATACCGTCTTCAAGACACATAGGGTGCACTAGAGGCACCCTTAACAACAACCTTAATGGTCATTTACCGATCGAGGTTGCAAGTGAGCGTGGGAATTTGGGTATAAATTGGGTATCTCGATAGATTTCAAAGCATTCTCCGAGTCTCTGACATTGATCGATAAGATGTGGTTCGTTTTAAAGAAAAAATATAGAAAAAGAAAACATGTGGTTTCGAATATGATACATGAATCATTGATGGGATAAAAAAAAAAAAAAATGGAGATCATTGGAGCTCGTCTAAAGTTGAGAAATTTGGCTAAACTCATAAATCTCGCATGCGCTCAATTTGAGCGTGAATGAAAGGGAGAAGATGAAGTTCTCAATTTGAGCGTGAATGAAAGGGAGAAGATGAAGTTCTCAATTTGAGTGTGAATTAAAGGAAGGAGATGAAGTAAAAAAACTCTTTTAAGATTCCAATATTAGACAGTCTAAAATTAATCCCATATTTTTAGGGATTTGTAGAGAGATAAACTTTTGGGAAAAATTTAGGATGAAAAATATTTGGTTGTTGGAAATTAAAATAAAAAATAAAATTTTAGTTAGGTGGGCTGACCGTAAAACCGTTATCTACCAGGAATATAATCGAAAAGAAAATTGTTCACCCTCTACCACTCAAATTAATTTAGGTAGTGATTGAATCCAAATATTAAACATTTTACTATTTTTCGATTTGACATTTTATTCTTAATTTTCTCTATATATCCCTGTATGTTCATACTCCAAAAAAATTCAATCATGCCACCATAAAAATAAATTTAATTTTTTATTTTTAAATACCTATTTTTTTTTTATTTCCTCTCACATGTATTTAGCCGCGATAAGTGAACTCTTGAGTTTTATGTAAAATTCATGGTTTGTAAACGATAAACATATTTTATTACTAATAAAAGTGTTATTGAGATTTATTCAATAAACTTGTTATTGAATATGTGAATTGCTTATTTCATTTTAAAAAACCCTAAATCCAATAAACTAAGATTCATGGCTATAGCATGAGTACTTGAACTTTATGTGGAGACATAAAAGTGGATCAAGTTCGAGTAAATAGTCAAAATGGTCTATAGTATACGGATAAGGATGGATACCTTATCCTGGGGACATTATGGACGCGACCCACTTTCTATAGTACAAACTGTTGGGTTTTATGTCCTAAAACTCGTGGTTTGTAAACAATAATGTTTGTAATCTCTCTATTAAGTAATAAAGAGTTATTAAGTTTTAATTAGTAAAAGAGTTTACTGGAATAAAGTGAAACGTGTTTAGATTAACATATACCAATGACAAACACCCATGGCGAAGTCTGAGTACTTGAACCTCATGTATGACATGAATGTAGATCAGGTTCAAGTATACAGTCAAAACGGTCTATAGTATATGGATAAGGCTGGGTACATTATCCTGGTAAAACTATTGGATGCGGCTCGCTTTGTATTGTACAAAACGATGTGATCCTAATCGTTTCACATGGAGATGTGCGAGCGAGGGCGTCCTGTGCAATGAGTTTGCATAAGACTAAACTGTGAAATTAAGCCGCTCTCTCTTTAACACCGTTTACTGAAGAGACCGAATATTTCATATGATGGCCTAGAGGTAACTCGATCTCAATCCTGAGCTCGCTATGAACTCCTGTTTATTCGAGAGTATCCTTTGATTTGCACGAGTGAGAGTGGCCAGATCGCCGACTCAATAAGCCTACCATCCTGGGGATAAACTCGAATAGGTAGCTGGGGACATAGTACAAAAAGATGGAATTCACTCCTAACCCGCCTTCAGGGTTAGTAGATAGGTTGTTGTTGGGATAGATGTCCTAAAACTCGTCGTTTGTAAACCGTTATGTTTGTCATTATCTATTTAGAATAAAGAGTTATTAGTTTTATTCAGTAAAAGAGTTTACTGGAATAAAGTGAAACGTGGTTAGGTTAACCTATACCAATGACCAACATCCATGGCTGAATATGAGTACTTGAGCCTCATGTACGACATGATTGTGGACCAGGCTCAAGTAGTCAGTCAAAACGGTCTATAGTATACGGATGAGGCTGGGTACCTTATCTTGGTAACACTATTGGATGCGGCTCACTTTGTATTGTACAAAACGATGTGATCCGAATCGTTTCACATGGAGATGTGCGAGTGAGGGCGTCCTGTGCAAAGAGTTTGCATAAGACCGAACCGCGAAATATGTCGCTCTCTCTTTATAACATCGTTTACTGATGAGACCGACATTTTCATTTGATGGTCTAGGTAACTCGATCTCAATCCTGAGCTCGCTATGAACTCCTGCTTATTCGAAACTATCCTTTGACTTGCATGGGTGAGAATGGCCCATTAGCGCCGACTCAATAAGCCTACCATCTTGGGGATAAAGTCGAATATGTACGTAGCTGGGGACATAGTACAACAAGATTGGAGTTCACTCGTAACCCCCTCTTCAGGGTTAGTAGATAGGTTGTTCCCTTAATAGCTGACTCCGGGGCTTGAACAATGAGCGCTCACACTCTCATGAGATGAGAGGGTTAATTGATCTGTTGGTTGGACCACAGATCTATTGTTCATTAGAGGTGTCAGTGGTACTTAAGGAACAAGAGTAATGCAGAGGTTAAACGGTTTAAATGACCCAGCTGTGATTACGAACAACCTGTGAAGGGTCGACTTCCCCGTGACGGTTATATCAGAGGACATAATATATCTACAGTGAGGAGAGTGCAACCCTCGGACTATAGTGGAGTCTCTAGGGGTTAACGAATGTTGATTAGTTCGGTTAAAAGAGTTTTAATCGGATAATCTCGTATCGTTGGAGCCCATAATCTGTAGGTGCTTTAGGTTCTCCTAGCTAGCTCGGATAACGTCGTGCAACTATATAAGAGAAAAGAAAAAGAATTTGAATTGTTCAAATTCCGTTTGTGGAAGAACGATGGACATATTTAAATATGATTTAAATATGAGAATGGTATAAAACATGAATACAATTCATGTGCAAAAAATCGGTTTTCGAAAAATCGGGTTTAGCCATATTATTTAATTAATATTTGATATTGAATTAAATAATATTAATTAATTAAAAAGTTTAATTAATTAATATATATATATTTTTTTTATTAAAATGTTTAATAAATAAAAATATTTATTATTATTTAAAATTAATTAAAGTTTTAATTAATTTTTAAAATAATAATATTTATATATATAAATGTTTTACATGCATTAGACATTTGTAAAGGTTATATATATATATATATATATATATATATATATATATATATATATATATATATAACTTTTTTGGCTAAAAAAAAATGGATGAGTAGTTTTTAGGTTTCATAAATGAATAGAGAATTCATTTTGGTTGAAGAAGGGTATTCGTTTGACAGAGAAGCACAAATGTCAAAACTTTTTTAGTTTTGTTTTTGAAGCTTCTGCCTTCTTTTGAAACCTTCCATACTCTCAGACCTTCCTTTTTCTTCTTCTTCTTCCTTTCTTTTCTTTTGTTTTCGGAGTCCCACAACTCCGTTGCTCGGTGCCGAGGATAGCGGGACTACCTAGGGTGGTCCTCGCGGCGTTCGTGAGAAGAGGTCGGAAGAGTTCGTAACGAGGAACGAGCGGCGGAGCTTGAAGAAATTGGAACTACAAGGGTAAGTATTCTAATTTCTCTAATTTTCGTTATTAGAGCATGTTTTCTAATTGTTAAATTGATGAAATTAGAGTATCATCGATCCAAAATCGCTTCCGCTGCGTATATCGCTCCATCAGTTGTTCCCTTAATAGCTGACTCCGGGGCTTGAACAATGAGCGCTCACCCTCTCCTGATCAGAGAGGGATCTGATCTATTGGTTGGACCACAAATCAATTGTTCATTAGAGATGACAGTGGTACTTAAGAAACAAGAAGTAATGCAGGGGTTAAACGGTTTAAATGACCCAACTGTGATTATGAACGAACTGTGAAGGATCAACTTGCCGATGACGGTTATATCAAGAGGACATAATATATCTATAGTAAGGAGAGTGCAGCCCTCTGACTTTAGTGGAGTCTCCGGGGGTTTGATGAATGTTGATTGATTCGATTGAAAGAGTTTTGACCGGATAATCTCGTATTGTTGGAGCTCATAATCTGTAGGTCCTTTAAGTTCTCCTAGTTAGCTCAAATAAAGCTGAGTAACAGTGCTATAAATATGTGACCGAAGGAAGATGTATTTAAATATGATTTAAATACTTTACCGGAGAAAAATATGAATATAGATTCATATTGGAAAAGGCGATTTTCGGTAAACCGAGGATAGTTTTATTATTTAATTAATATTTGATATTAAATTAAATAATAAAATAATTAATTAAAATTTGTTTTAATTAATTATAATTAAAATTATTATTTATAATAATTTTAATCTTTTTAGTGTTCAACATGCATGTTGAACACTTGGATCCCATATTCTCATTGTAAAGATTGAGATGAGAATGAATTTTGTCATTCAATCAATTCTTTCTCTCTCCTCCAAAAAATATCTTCTCACGATTGAAGCTCTTCAATGGTTGAAGGAGCTCCGTTGATGAAGATGCTGAAGAATTGGAGATTGGAAACTTAATTGAGGTGAGTTTCTTGAGGAAAAAATGTTGAAGCACTGAAGGAGTTCAATCTTCCTCCCTCAATTTTGTAATTCAATTGTTAAATTACATGAGATTAGTTGAGATGAGTTTGAAGATGTTGATGAACAGTTCATCAAATTCAAACTAAGTATCATCTCCTATCTTAACCCCTACCTCCATCTTCTTTTTCCTCCTTCCGTCTCAAAATACCCCCTTAGCTCAAGGAGTCCCACAACTCCACTACTAAGCCCGAGGATAGCCGGGACTCCTCTAAGGGTGGTCCTCGACCTGTTGTGCTCGTGACCAGAAGGGAATGAGCTGATTGCAGAGGAAACGAGAAGAAGGTCTTCTGTAGAAAAAGGTATGATTTTCAGTTGTTTCGCGAGTTCTGGTAAATTTACCGGTGGCAATTACAGGTCGGTATACCGGTATTGCTTATCGATCGTGATATTTACCGGTGTCTCGTTTAACGCGTTTTAGCGTTGGCTCTTCGGTTTAAATTTATTGGTCGAGCATATCGGTGGGAATTTACCGAAGGAGCTGACCGGTAAGTGTTTACCGGTCGTGGCCAGACCGGTATATCGGTAAAAATCTTGTGAAGATTTTTCTATCGATTTACCAGTCTAGCTTACCGGTCTAAAACTTACCGATGTTTGTTTATCGGTTTACCAGTGCAAGTTTAATGAAACTTGAACCGGTTTACCGGTGGAAACTTACGAGTTTGATTTACCGATGTGAAGATATCGGTGCCGGTTTACCGGTGCTCGTTTCTTCACATGGTTTACCAGTCGAAGTTTTACCGGTGTGTCTTTTACCGGTGTAGGCTTGTGAAGCTTACCGGTCTGGCACACCTCAGTAAATTTATCGGTGGCTCATTTACCGGTTGAAATGCTTGTGAAGTATTTACCGGTCGAGGCTTACCGGTAAGCCATTTACCGGTGGAAAAGTATGATTTTTACCGGTGGTTTCTTTATCGGTCAACCCTTACCGGTTGACTTTATCGGTGGTGTTTACCGGTGGTCTCGGGCTGAAGAAAAATTCTAAGTGTTAGATTTTTCTCTCTCCCGGTTTGTTGCTTATTGATTGTTGAAGATCCTCAGCCAGTTTACGCATCTTCTGATGTGCTTCTTGTTGTTTCAGGATCTCAGTTCCATCAATTGGTATCAGAGCATGCTTTAAGCTCTCAATTTGGAACAAATTGAGTCCTTAGGTGGGTTGTATTTGATTTCTATGCTTGGGTGACTGAGGTGATATCGGTTTATGACATCTTCTTTATTTCTTGTTCTTACTATCGGTTTGTAATAGTCTGTCTGTTAATAAGGCTTAATGTTTGGCTGAGAGTCTGTAATTCGTTGAGTCTTAGAGTCTTAGGCTGTTGAGGAGCCGAGAAGGAGTAGGAGAAAATAAGCAAGGAGTCTTGAAGGAGTTCGAAGAGTTGAAAAGCTTCGAGAGCCTAGCTTGGGGTTGGAGAACAAGCTTGTAATATTTAGTATTGCTTGCTTGATGCCAAAAACCGAATCACTTTAGTGTGTTTAATTTATAGGATGCATGAGATGTATGGTTTAAATTAACGTCATTGCTTGTGCATAGAGTATGCTATATAGATTTCAAATCCCACCTTAGGTAGCATGTTGCATGCATGAAGTATGTTATAAGTGTTATAATGTATAGGATGCATGCTTAATTCATGAGATTCAATATAAGTGTTATATTGTTTATGAATTAAGAGTTGTTTGTTTAAGACCATAATCGATATAAGTGTTATATTGATTATGAAGTTAAATATTCAACTTGTCATGCCTTAGTGATGCATGTTTGAGAAGCATGTAGATGTTTGTTGTAGAAAGTCTAAGTTTTGCAATGCGTTGTAAAATTGACATACACTTTTAAAATCTATAACAAAGCAAAGAGCATGTTCATTTAGGGTTAAATGAGTCGATCTCGTTCATTAGATGAATAGGTCGATATCTCGTAAATGCTAAGGTTATGAGAAACTCACCCTGTGAAATCCTGTCTAGGTTGGAGGATTTTGAATTGACGGATCACCTCCTACCTGGGGACTATCTGGTACTTGAGTAAAGTTAACCCGACTTTATCATCATGCGTGAGAGATGTGAGGTTAGTAAAATGTTTATAACCTAGACATCTCAAGGTAAATTGTTTGCCTAGACTTAAGGTTTTATTTTCTTAGCTGGATAAAACTTGAGTAGCTTACCCTAAAACCCCGTCTATAATACTTAGTAGATGTGTTGAGAATGAATATATTATATATCCCTCTCCTGCTACGCACTCCCTGAAGTTCAAAAGTGAGAATTTTTTTCGGTCGTGCGATGTCAATAGGGCATACCCCAGAAGGGCGGTGTTTGCAACTTTCAATATCAAAGTGAATGGAGTAAGTATTTATAGTAAGTGGGAGAAGGAAGTACGCATACTTCCTGCAGTCTCCTCCGTTGGATTGAACTGTGAGATTCCCATGTTCCGCCTGCAGGCTGCCCTAGGGGCACCAATCCAATAAAGAGGGTCGTTCATGGGAGTTGGAACATCTCAGTCACCATTTATGGATAAAGAAACATAGGGTCATTCCCAACTCTAACATTCCCTAAGGTTGCACTGTTGGGGCCTTCCTGTGCATTCTAAAATGGAGGGTCACACTTACAGGATTTGCTAAGGAGTTAGAAAATCCAGACCGAAAACGATAGTTAAGATGCTATAGGAATATGAGTTATTCTGGCATTAGCATTTAGTCAAGAATGTCTTAATTTAGTAAAGGAGTGCTCGACTGCCCCAAGGTAGCGACCGTTCTGACTTACTAAAGTATCGTTGCGAGTAAATAAAGAGTTTGGGTACTTTTTTTTACTGCTAAATCTTTTAATTGGTTTAAATAGGTTAAAACCATATCACTAATAGATTTACATTCTTTTTAGCATGTCGAGTTCGTTTATTCAACTCTTAGCTCACGACAAGTTGACCGGCGAGAACTACGGAACCTGAAAGTCGAACATGAATACGATTCTTGTTCTTGATGACCTTAGGTTTGTCTTAGCAGAGGATTGTCCTCACCTTCCTAGCTCGAATGCAACTCGAATAGTTCGAGAAGCATTAAATTTGCTTACAACTCTCGCGTGAAGGAGGGAACCTCTGTAAGGGAGTTTGTTCTTAACATGATGGTCCACTTCAATGTGGCGGAAGTAAACAGAGTTTCCATTGATGAGAAAAGTCAAGTTACGTTTTATTTTGGAATCTCTTCCGAAGAGTTTCCTTCATTTCAGAACCAACATGGTGATGAATAAGATAGAATATAACTTGACGTCTCTTCTGAATGAGCTTCAGACTTACCAGTCTCTTCACACTTCTAAAGGAAAATAGAAGGATGCAAACGTTGTCACTTCTAAGAAATTTCATAAGGGGTCGGGGTCAGGGAGTAAGTCTGAATCTACTTCTGTGAGTAATAAGAGAATTAAGAAGAAGAAGAGAAACAGGAGGAAGGGCAAAGCCTCTGCTGTTCACAAGGTAAAATCTTCTGACAAAGGAAAATGTTTCCATTGTAATGAAGATGGGCATTGGAAGCGCAACTGTCCAAAGTACCTTGCAGAAAAAACAGGTTGAGAAAGAAATACAAGGTAAATATGATTTACTGATTGTCGTAACAAGATTAGTGGAATATGATCGTCATACCTGAATACTTGATTCAGGAACCACTGATCATGTTTATTTCTTTTTCTGGAAACTAGTTCCTGACAGTTGTTTTCTCGACGGAGATGACTTATGAAGACGTCTTCGCAGTTGAACGAGTGAGAGCTTATGTAGTTGTTGTATAGAAATAATTTCATTTGTCGAATGGAATTATTGTCTATATTTATACTTTGTATTGAACACTTGTATATTGTATCTTTTGTTTTCATAATGGATGGTTCATTTAGCAAAAGATGTATACCTTTGTGTTCTAGTAAACTCGAAAACAACTTGTGTGTTAAGACTAACAGTTTAAAGGAAAGATATAATTAGATTAACAAAGGTTGTTGATCAGGCTGGTTCTTCTCAAAAGTAGAGAAAGCCTCGATGCAGTGGGAGGGATGTAGGACAACCCGGTCTGCTACATTGGCTTGTTTTCAAACTCAAAGTTATCATGCCTGATGATGACATTGAGGATCTGTTGACCTTTAAACAAGCAATGAATTACGTAAACAAGGATCAGTGGTTCAAAGCCATGGATCTACGAAAAGTTATGAGACCTAGCCTTTGAGGTGAAAACCTTGAAGGCTTTACTTTCTGGCAAAGGGACTGTCCCGAAGGGAAGAGGTTAATTGTGTATTAACTTCATCTCTTGTTGCCAGATCAGAGTTAAATAGATTACTCTTATCCGTTGTCATATTCTATTCTGATAGAATAAGGCAAGTGGATGTCAAGATTTGCAAACTTGATCAGAGTATGTATAAGTCTCATTCAAAGAGATTCATTGTTCAGGATTAAGAGCAAATGGTTTGCGGGTTTATTCAGTCCATTTATGAATTGGAATAAGCATTTATATCCTAAATAATAAGATTTGATATGTGATCAAATCTTATGGCATTGAACAATAGATTGATAAACCTTGTTTGACAAGTTGTTTAGTCAATGTTGTAGCTTTCATAATCAGTTTTCGTAATTGATGTCCTAATCACTGAGAATGATGTAGGATTCTCTTCTGGCAATTATGCATATACTAGAGACTCAATTCCAAATATCAGTTTTGGGATAGGCTCATTTTGTTCTGTTGATTCAGATTGTCTGAATCGTAAGAACAAAGTGCTAGTATTGTCTCAATCATATTATATTAACAAAGTGTTGTTAATATTGGCAAAGTGTTGTTAATATTAACAAGGTGTTGCCAATATTCGATGTAGTATTCCTCAAAAGTTGAGTGATATGTGCTATGCAGTGGGAGTTGTCAGTTGACTATTAGTCCAATTAGATTTGATCATTGGACTTCGGTTAAAGTTTTGTCCAACTATGGAGGAATAGGATACAAAAGTTGTATTGTTGTTTTCTATGTAGGAGCTAAGTATGTTGCAACTTATAAAGCAGCAATAGTTTATAAGTTGAACTCTTGGTTGGTGCTCTGAGGAGATGTGATGGTCACATGGAAAGCCTCACAGCATTACATGCTGATATGTTTACTAAGTCTTTCACAGCTAAAGTGTTTGAGAGACACCTAAAGAGTTTAGGGCTGCGAGTTGTCAAGTAGGACAGTGGGAGAAAACTTCGTATATGAGATATTTTAGTTTTCTCAACCAACAAGTACACCACGAACATTTTAGTCCAAGTGGGAGTTTGTTGGGTTTTATGTCCTAAAACTCGTAGTTTGTAAACAGTAATGTTTGTAATCTCTCTATTTAGTAATAAAGAGTTATTAAGTTTTATTTAGTAAAAGAGTTTACTGGAATAAAGTGAAACGTGTTTAGATTAACCTATACCAATGACAAAAACCCATGGCGAAGTCTAAGTACTTGAACCTCATGTATGACATGAATGTGAATCAAGTTCAAGTATACAGCCAAAACGGTCTATAGTATATGAATAAGGTTTGGTACCTTATCCTGGTAACACTATTGGATGCGACTCGCTATGTATTATACAAACTGATGTGATCCTAATCATTTCACATGGAGATGTGCGAGCGAGGGCGTCTTGTGCAATGAGTTTGCATAAGACTGAACCGCGAAATTAAGTCGCTCTCTCTTTAACACCGTTTACTGAAGAGACCGACTATTTCATATGATGGCCTAGGTAACTCGATCTCAATCCTGAGCTCGCTATGAACTCCTGTTTATTCGAGGGTATCCTTTTATTTGCACAGGTGAGAATGGCCAGATCCCCGACTCAATAAGCCTACCATCTTGGGGATAAACTCGAATAGGTAGCTGGGGACATAGTACAGTAAGATGAAATTCACTCCTAACCCGCCTTCAGGGTTAGTAGATAGGTTGTTCCCTTAATAGCTGACTCCGAGGCTTGAACAATGAACGTTCACCCTCTCCTGATCAGAGAGGGATCTGATATGTTGGTTGGACCACAGATCAATTGTTCATTAGAGGTGTTAGTGGTACTTAAGGAACAAACAGTAATGCAGGGGTTAAACGGTTTAAATGACCTAGCTGTGATTACGAACGACTTGTGAAGGATCGACTTGCTGATGACGGTTATATCAAAAGGACATAATATATCTACAGTGAGGATAGTGTAGCCCTCAGACTTTAGTGTAGTCTCCGACGGTTTGACGAATGTTGATTGATTTATTTTAATTAATTATAATTAAAATTATTTATAATAATTTTAATCTTCTTAGTGTTCAACATGCATGCATGTTGAACACTTGGATCCCACCTTCTCTTTGTAGAGATTGAGATGAGAATGAATTTTGTCATTCAAGCAATTCTCTCTCTCTCCTCCCAAAAATCTCTTCTCACGATTGAAGCTCTTCAATGGTCGAATGAGCTCCGTTGATGAAGATGCTAAAGAATTGGAGATTAGAAACTTAATTGAGGTGAGTTTCTTGAGAAAGAAATGTTGAATTACATGAGATTAGTTGAGATGAGTTTGAAGATGTTGATGAACAGTTCATCAAATTCAAACTAAGTATCATCTCCTATCTTAACCCCTACCTCCATCTTCTTCTTCCTTCTTCCCTCTCAACATACCCCCTTAGCTCAAGAAGTCCCACAACTCCACTACTAAGCCCGAGAATAGTCGGGACTCCTCTAAGTGTGGTCTTCGACCTGCTGTGCTCATGACCAGAAGGGAAGAAGGGCCTGATTGCTGAGGAAACGAGAAGAAGGTCTTCTACAGAAAAAGGTATGTTTTTCTGCTGTTTCGCGAGTTCTGGTAAATTTACCGGTCGGTATACCGGTATTGCTTATCGGTCGTGATATTTACCTGTGTCTCGTTTAACGCATTTTAGCGTTGGCTCTTCGGTTGAAATTTACCGGTCGAGCATACCGGTGAGAATTTACCGAAGGAGCTGAACGGTAAGTGTTTACCGGTCGTGGCCAGACCGGTATATCGGTAAAAATCTTGTGAAGATTTTTCTATCGATTTACCAGTCTAGCTTACCGATCTAAAACTTACCGATGTTTGTTTATCGGTTTATCGGTGCAAGTTTAGTGAAACTTGAACCGGTTTACCAGTGGAAACTTACCGGTTCAGTTTACCGATGTGAAGATACCGGTGCCGGTTTACCGGTGCTTGTTTCTTCACATGGTTTACCGGTCGAAGTTTTAACGGTGTGCTATTATTGGTTGAAATTTACCGTTGTGCCTTTTACCGGTGTAGGTTTGTGAAGCTTACCGGTCTGGCACACCTCAGTAAATTTACCGGTGGCTTCTTTACCTGTTGAAATGCTTGTGAAGCATTTATCGGTCGAGGCTTACCGTTAAGCCATTTGCCGGTGAAAAAGTGTGATTTTTACCGGTGGCTTACCAAATCCTTTTCCGGTGGTTCCTTTACCGATCAACCCTTACCGGCTGACTTTACCGGTGGTGTTTACCAGTGGTCAAGGAGTTTACCGTTTGTCTCGGGCTAAAGAAAAAAACTAAGTGTTAGATTTTTCTCTCTCCCAGTTTGTTGCTTATTGATTGTTGAAGATCCTCAGCCAATTTAGGCATCTTCTGTTGCGCCTCTGGTTGTTTCGGGATCTCGGTTCCATCACAAACGATGTGATCCGAAATCGTTCATGTGGAGACATGCAAGTGGGGGCGTCCTGTGCAATGAGTTTTCATAATATCGGACCGCGAAACAAGTCACTCTTGCTTTATAACGTTGTTTACTGCTTTAAAGACTGACTATTTCAAAACGATGACCTACGTAACTTTACCTTAATCACGAGCTAACTATGAACTCCTGTTTATTCGAGATTATCCTAAGATATGCATGGGTGAGAGTGGCTCAACAGCGCCGACTCAATAAGCCTCCCATTTCAGAGGTAAGACCGGATAGATAACTGGGGACATAGGGTGCAAGATGAAATTCACTCCTACCCGTCTCTAGGGATAATAGATAGGTTGCTTGATAGCTCTATTTTGGAGCTATATTTCACTCCCTAATTCTAGCTAAAGTCGTGTTTAAATGTGCTAATTTGCCTTGTTTATAGGTGATTCGCGGCGAAGAGCTCGTGGAGTCCGTTTGGCGTGTTTCGGGGATAAAGAAGTCAATTTAGAGTTTCGTGGACGCATCGAGATTGAGAGAGCTCAAGAAAGGAAGAAATTGCCAAAAAGACCAAAAATTAGCAAAGTTTTTAGCTAAAACACGAAAGCTAGCGTCGAGCAGTCAACGTCGACACGCTAGCCCGAAGCGTCTCGACGCTCCAAAGAGGCGCGCGCTGAAAATTCCGTCTGTAGCGTCTCGACGCTACGACAGGTTATAAAACACATTTTTACTGATTTTAGGGCGAGTTTTATCATCTTCTTCACCATTCTCTCTCGGGATTACGTTTTTGCAGCCATTGGAGCTCCCATTTCATCTTTTTCATCTTGTATTAAGCCATTAGCTTCCATGGAAGCTTGGAGATCCTCCAAGGCCATGGTAGGCTAAGGTAAATGAAGAATTTGGTATTTTAGTAAGGATTTGTTAAGTGTTGTAATGACTTGATAACTTAGAGGTTTTTAATTCTGTCTTGGCATGAATTTCTTGTAGTATTTGCTATTTCTTGCTTAATCTATGAGTATGCTTTAATGATTTACGGACAATCTTGAATTCTAACGTATTCTACCGTTATAGATTAGTGAAGCGTTGGCCTCTCCTAATCGCCTTTGTAACACAGAAGAGTAAAACAAATCGAAGTATCAATTTGGATGTTATAAATGTTGATTGCTTCAGGGTTGCCGGGTGATCGCCTCGCATTGAGAATTTTCAATTGAATGTTCGTCATAAATTGCTAGTTATTGTTTTAGTTAATTTGGAGCTGATCATTCTAAGTTAATTAGTAGCATCGTTTAATTAGAATTGACAACACTGATTAATTACCATGTGGCCAGTTGCTTCAAGGTTGTCGGGCAACCGTGTATGTACTCAATTTATTCATAGTCATGCCATAGAGTTAAATGATCGTAATTACATCGCTTAGCAAATCCCGAATCTCCCAAATCCATCAGGCTCGACTTGTTGGTTATTTTTCCGTTAGCGCACTCTAATTTTCTTTGCATGACAAACCCCCATTTTTGTTACTTTACTTCAATCAATTTTCAATTCAATTCAAATATTAAATCCCAATTCGACACGCTCCCTGTGGACCGACCCCGTTACCACTAGCTGCAAAGCTAAGGGATATACGGGTTATAAATTTCATTTTGGCAAGCTTCGACAACTTGAGATTGGAACACACCATAAAGTGCATCTACCAAAATTGGCGCCGTTCCCGGGGAGCAACTGAAATGGAGTTTAAGTTTGTTTTGGATTTAGGTTAATAGATTGTTTTCTAAATTTTTTTCTGAATTGATTGTGTTTGTGTTGAACTTTCTTTTGTTGTATGACCCGTTCTTCTGAGTTGAGTGGATTGCAGTACATACCGGAGATTGACAGGGAAGAACGAAGGTTGAGAAGAGAAGGCCGCGAGGGCCAAAGACTGTTTGAAGAGGAAGGACTCGGTCCTATCTTACACGAGAAGATGGCACAAGGAGAGGTGCCAAAGACGTTGAAGCAGCTTGCAGCGCCAGATCTGAACCAGCAACAGCTCTGCATTACGTAACCAATCGTAGCAGGTAACTTTGAATTAAAGTCAGGTTTAATTCACCAGTTACCTTCTTTTCATGGAAATGCAGGCGAGGACGCGAACAAGCATTTTACGGAGGAGCAGCTCAATTTAAGGGCATTCCCCTTTACGCTGAAGGATAAGGCCAAGGATTGGCTGTATTATTTTCCCTCCGGATCGATTACAACCTGACAGGAGATGAAAAGGTTGTTTCTAGAGAAATATTTTTCTGCATCTCTCGCGACGACACTGGGGAAGAGGATATACAGTATCACCCAGGACGTGGGTGAGTCTTTACACGAGTATTGGGAAAGATTTGAATACTTGTGCGCGAGTTTTCCACACCATCAGATTAGAGACCAGCTCTTGATTCAGTATTTCTATGAGGGGATGACTCCTCATGACCGGCAGATGATCGATGCTGCCAGCGGAGGTTCGCTTATGGACAAGACTCCTGTAGAAGCTAGGCTTTTAATTTCGAATATGGTCCGAAACTTTCAGCAGTACAGAAGTGGAACACACGAGCAACTCGCCTCTCAAGCGAAATCAAGGAGCTTAGAGCCCAGATGTCTGAGGTATGTAGCGTTGTTCTTGAATTGAAAGAAAACTCATCACAGGCCCATTCCTCTTTTCAGGTCAATCCCTTGAGAAGATGGTGAAATCCTTCATGGAAATGAATAAATCACATCGCGAGGAAACTCGAGCACAACTTCAATCTGATCGCGAGGAAACTCGAATGGAATTTCAATCTCTGAGCAAGGCGATGACTCAAGCACAAGATAAAATAAGCAAGGTGGAAACTCAGGCAGCAAAACGCCTAAATGTTATTGCTCTTAGGAGTGGAAGGGAGATTCCCTCGAGTTCTACACCTGTTGAGTTCAACAAGAATCTTTGGATGTTATCCCCACACACGACAATGAATTCATGTGCGCAGGTGTGTGCTATAAATTTACGAAGTGAGAAAGAAATTTCTTCAAACACCGTTGTTTTGGAGAAAGAGGAAAGCAAGGCTGAGGGAAAGATTGAAGATCTTGAGTCAAGAAGAAAGGGAGTTTGGTTTGACCCAACCTTAAAGTTGAATGATTACAAGCCCAAGGCTCCTGGGCCGTTTGTTGAGTTCCAATTTAGAGAAAAATGGGAAATCGATTGCGTCCTCCCTGAGCCATGTGTTGAATGAAGAATTTGAGAAAAAGAAAGATTTAAAGGAAAGTGTACCGGCGAGTGTCCACACAGTACCTTTCCCAAGCAGGCTTGCGAAGCCTAGGGAAGTTGATGAAGACGAGGAGGTCTTGAAAAAGGTGATGGTGAACATTCCGCTCTTGGAGGCCGTGAGTCAAATTTCCAAATATGCAAAGTTTCTAAAGAGCTGGTGCACGGGCAAAAGAAAATCAAGAAAAAGTGATGAGAAAAGAAAGGAAAGTGTCTTTGCAATTTTTCCAGGTACGTTTCCAACAAAGTGTGCAGACCCAGGTATGTTTACTATCCCATGCATTGTTGGAACTAAACTGATTAAGAATGCCATGCTTGATCTTGGTGCCTCAATTAATGTGATGTCTCTCGACATGTTTAAATAACTGAAATTGTGCAATTTAATTGAGACTAGCGTAGTTATCCAACTAGCCGGCCGATCTTATGTGCATCCATTATGAAAAATTGAAGACATCTTAGTTAAAGTGAATGAATTGTTGTTTCCAGTTGATTTCTACATACTTGAAATGAACAAAGATTCTTTGCATGTTCCCTCTTATATCTTATAGGCCGCCCATTTATGAAAATCGCTAAGGTCAAGATCGATGTTGATAGGGGCGTCTTATCAGTAGAATTTGATGGAATGGTGAATGAATTTTTTATGACTGCTTTGAAATTTTCTATGCATGTTGAGAATGAGAATGAAAATATAAAATTTGTTGATTGTGTGAAAGATATGAATTTGACCTCGAGCTTGAGGGATAGTTCTTATGTTTCTGAGAAAAATGAGAATTTGAATTTGACAGTTGATGGTTCTGTTTTTTATCTGATTGTTAATGATGATATTCACGTGCTTGAGGCACGAAGAGAGAAAATATGTTTGATGAATGATTGTAGGTCCAACGCGGATAGGGAAAAGATTGGAACGTCTCTCGCGCTGTCGGACTATGGATGATTTCGAGAAGAGAATTCAGTCGAGCAAACGACTTTAAAAATTCTGCGCTTCTCGGAGGCACCCGAGCGATGAAATATTTTTCTGTTCTAGTTTAATTGCTTTTGATTACATAGTTTAACTTAATTCGTTTATTTTTTGTTTGCTGTTTTTTTTTAGGAGTTGAAGGGAGAAGTTGAGGAAGTTGGCTTTAAATGGGAAAGCGTCGCCTCTCGTCCCTCACTAACCTCGCTAAGATCAGGGAAGTTTCGTTTTTCCCTTTTTATTTTGCGCACATCTGATGGTAGAAGCATTGGGGACAATGCTTTCTTCTGAGGTTGGGGTGGACTTTGTGGAGTGTTGTATGGATATCCATGTGTAGTCGTTGAGCAAGAGTTAATTTAGAATTTGAAGTGCTTGGGACTCTATTTACATGCTTTCTGATTATGATAATCTAGGAAATGTTTTTAGAATCTTGACATTTGCATATCTAGAATAGCATGAAGTAGTTTGCACTAATTAGGTCCATGTCAAAAATTTTAATTTTTTTTCTGTTGCTCCCTCGCACCCATCGAGCACTTAACAGCCTCTTCTTAGACTCTGTAGGCTTAGATTGACCGCATGTTGCATGAATTCTTGTTGTCACCTGTTACCTCTCCAAAAGTGCATTATTTAGGGCTTTAATTACCTAAAAATCATGTCTTGAGTATTTTTGTTAGAAGTTAGCTTAATGTGTGCTTAAAAGTGAGAATTTGAGAAATGATGCTAAATCAAGGCTTATTTGGAAAAGGAACGAAAAATGATGCAAAATGATGAAAATAGAGCTAAATTGTACATTGCAGGTGCATTGCGAAGAAATTGCGGACTCGCAATGGAATCAGCCAAAACAGAGCATTGCGGCCCTCGCAATAAAACCGCAACGCCAGTCTTTGCTGCTGCACTTTTCCAGCCGTCAGTCTTCGTTGTTGCGATTGTTCAGCCGCCCAACCTTTCTACTACTGCCACGTGGGAGGCTGTTACTCCAGAATGGTTGGAGATCCGCGGCTAAAGGTACCTGTAGAAGCTATAAAAGGAGTTGGATGGCGATGGAAAAAGGAATCAATCAGAAGCGAGGAGATCCCAGTTGCGAAGCAACCCGCAGACGAAATACCTTCTGCCGTTTGTTGGATCGAAGAAATCAGCCCTTGGCGTCGATAATTCGAGAGGAAGAAGAGAAGATCCCTCTTCTCTTCTGATTGAAATTATCCCCAAGATCAGCTAATTTTCCCCTTCATCCGAGGCGTTTTGCAACGAGGAGGATCCTTGCACGTTTACAGCTTTCTTACTGCTTTCCATTTGCGACATTGTTCTGAATCATTCTCTAATACACTTAATCTTTACGGCTTTCGGATCATCGCACGTTGTTCTATGAAGTGTTCTGAACCTTGTTTTTAAAGAGTAATCAATTAGTTTTGTTGAGTTCGTTATCTTATCATTTCTTATTCAATTAATATTACTGAGTTCTTTAATTCATGTTCAATCAATCCATCTCCCTCAGTTCTTCGAAAACCATGAGTAACTAATCTAAGAGAGGTCTGCTAAAGATGAATCTGTAGGCTAGAAATATGAGAATTCAGCATGTAGAATAGCATGAATGCATTGAATGTATGTGAGCTTCATCCCATGGGCGATTTCGACTGGCCATCCATTTTGTCTAAAGAATTCCTAACCTCCGGAAGGAGTAAGAATTCAGAGTCATCTATTCATGTTAGCCTTTTATGGTAATCAGAGAATGACCTAGGAATAGGCGTTCTCCTAGCACGTTTGTTAGCTTGTGTGTATAAATAGGTTTTTAAGTCTTACTTGGATATGAGTAAACTAAAAGATCTAATGCATGTAATCGAGAGATGCATGAGACTTAGTTAAAACGATGCATGATATGTTAATCTACTGTTGAATGATCGTAGTTAAATGCCTATAGATGATTCTTAAGTCGACCTTGCTGCCTTACTTTACATTTAAATCGTTGCTAATTTATTGTGAGATTATTGCGAGAACCGCAATAAAACATTTCTGCTTTTTGCCTTAGTCTTTCCCATAAGTTTTTATCTTTGCGATTTCATTGCGAAAGAATTGCGAGACCCGCAATTCTTCTTCTCCACATTATAACTTTACTTCTTTACTCGCTTTGCTTTTACACTTGCTTTCTTCTTGCATCTTCTATATTTCGGCACACCAACCCAAAATCTACCCAATTTAAGTTACCTTATCTAATTTAGCACATCAAATCGTTAGTCACTAAACTCAATCTCTATGGGAAAACGAATTAAATTATACTTATCACTTGCTGCAAGACCATGTATGCTTGCATGATCTGAGTGCTCTCCCATTTAATGTTACACACACACTGAGCACGCAACAAGTTTTTGGCGCCGCTGCCGGGGATTTTGTTTAATAAACACGATTTGTGTTATTTTAGAAGAGCTTAATTTAGTGGAGCTAATCTTTTGCATTTATTTTACAGGTACCAACAAGCTGGTTTATGAATGAGTTTCCCAATCACAACTTAGAATTTGATCCTGAACCTGAAAGGACTTTAAGGGCCAGAAACAAAATTAAGAAACGCCTTTTTAAACAGACAAAACAACCTGTAATTCAGCACATTGCGGACCACGCAGAGTCAGCGCAATCCAACAAGCTGAAATGGATAGAGTAGAAGAAGCACCAAACCGAGCACCTATCATTCGCAACCCCATTGAAATTGTGAATGATAAGGATAGTGTTATTCTATCATACCTTGTACCAATGCCTGAGGAGCTTAATCCGAGCATCATACGCCCCGAGATTACAGCTCACTCATTCGAATTAAAACCCGTCATGTTTCAAATGTTGTCCACAGTTGGACAATTTTTTGGAGTGGAGAATGAAGACCCCCACAACCACTTGAGAAACTTCCTGGGAGTAAGTGACACCTTTGTCATCCCAGGAGTGTCTCAAGAGGCCTTGAGACTTTACCTTTTTCCATATTCATTAAGAGACAAGGCCAAGATGTGGTTGAACTCCTTCCCCTCTGGTTCAATTGTCAATTGGACAGACCTAGCAGAAAAGTTCCTAGTAAAATACTTCCCTCCAGATAGGAACTCTAACTTTCCTAATGATATTATCAAATTCAAGCAAGCCGAAAACGAATCATTACATGAAGCTTGGACCAGATTTAAAGATCTGTTACTCAAATGTCCACACCATGGCATTCCATGGTGTATTCAAATTGAAGTGTTCTTCAAAGGATGCAACCCCAGCACGAGGCAAGTGTTGAATTCCTCAGCTGGAGGTTCAATGTTATCAAAAATTTATAATGAAGCCTATGAGATTTTGGAGAAAATCTCAACATCACATTGTAGATGGTCAGACGATCCTGTGGAGCAAAACAGAAGGAAGGCTCAAGACATGGATGCACTCAGCGCAATGAGCAGCCAGATCAATGCTCTGACCAACCTGGTAAAGCAAATGGCTCAAACCAACATTCAACAAAGTGTCGACACAGTGGCAGCTGTTTCAACAAGCACATCAGTGGCCAACCAAGTGGATGCACTAGTTTGTGGATTTTGTGGAGAAGGGCATGTGTATGAATATTGCCCTGCTAATACAGCTTCGGTGTGTTATGTTGGAAGTCAACAACAAACAAGAAACAACCCCTACTCAAACACATATAACCCTGGTTGGAGAAACCACCCAAATCTCTCTTGGGGTGGACAACAAAACACAAGCCAAATGCAAAATCATCCAAGACCAAGTGGACCATCTGGTTTCACTCAACAAACTAGTCAACCCCCATACCAAAAATAATACAACCAACCGATGGGAACATCAGTAGAGAACTTGCTGAAGGAGTACATAGCAAAGAATGATGCAACTCTGCAGAGCCAGCAAGCAACACTGAGAAGCTTAGAGAACCAAATTGGGCAGTTGGCAAACGAGCTGAAGAATAAGCCCCAAGGCAGACTGCCTGCAGACACAGAAACTCCAAGAAGGGATGGTAAGGAACAAGTTCAAGCTATTGAACTTTGAAGTGGAAGGTCATTGGTGATCAACAACAGAGAAGCACCAAATAGAGTAGAGAATGAAGAGTCTAGTGCTCCACTGGATTCTCTGCCTAATCTTGATCAAATACAACCAAGCACAACAAGGGTGAGGCTGGAACCTATCATTGAGGAACCAGAAGAAATGCCTAGGCCTCCCCCTATCATTAGGCAACCTGACTTGCCTACATATGTGCCACCACCTCCATTTCCTAGACGGCTCAAGAAGAAACAAGAGCAGGAAGCTCATTTCCATAAGTTTTTGGAAATTCTGAAACAAGTCCATGTTAATATTCCGTTTGTGGAAGTTTTGCAATTTATGCCATCATATGTTAAATTCTTAAAAGATATTATAACTAACAAAAAAATTATTGGTGAGTTTGAAACAGTAAATCTCACTGAGGAGTGCAGTGCCATACTGTTGCGTGCTCAATGTGTTAAAATGATTAGGCAATAAAAGAGATAGAGCACTCAGAACATGCAAGCATACATGATCTTATAGCAAGTAGTAAGTATATTTCATTCGTTTTCCCACAGAGATTTATTTTTAGCTATTCGCGAAGTGTTTTGTTAAGAAAGAAGGGGTGGATTTGATGGGGTAAAAATTGGTTTTTAATTATCTAATTTCTGCTGAATGTGTAAAGGGTAGTAACATCAACGAGAACAAGTGAAATTTAAGCTCAAATGAAAAGAAACGAAATTAATAAATGAAGGCAAAGACGGCTAAACAGAATTTTAACTTAAGCAGAATTGCGGAGACAGCAATTCTACCGCAATTAAATAACAGCGAAAGTGTGTAAATGGGTGAGTTAAGGGCTACTAATGACTATCCTATAGGCATTCCTATACGATTCTCAAGCACTGGATCTACTCTCTATGCATCAAACTATCTCAATCTCATGTATCGTCCGATTCCATGCATTAGATTCTTTAGTTTACTCAACTCAAAGTAAGGTCTTAAGCATCTTGTTAAAGCAGAAAGATATGGTTTGTACTAGGGAAACGCCTATTCCTAGGCCGTTTCCTGGTTACCTTGAAAGGCTAGCATGATAATATGACTCTGAACTCTTACTCCTTCCAGAGGTTAGGAGTTCTTTGGACAAAATGGATGGCCAATCGAAATTGCCCGTGGGATGAAGCTTACATACAATCAATGCTTCGAGAGCTATCCTACATGCTTGATTCACGTTTTTTAGCCTATGGAGTTGTCATTAGCATGCCCCTAAGTGACTTAGTTACTCATGGATATAAGGAGAACAGAACTAAAGGATAAGATGGACATGCTTAGAAGGGAAATGTGCTTAAAACAGCAAGGGAAAGCAGTAGAATGCAAAGGCAGAAACTGTGAAGACTGAACTTTGCGTTTGATTAATTGATTGTTTGAGTGAATATAAAAGATACTTAAAGTAAAGAACAGATAGACAGAACGCAACGAAATGATCTAAACTAGCCACAAGAACAAAAACAACACAAGACCGAGTTGTAAAGTAGAAATGAAGAACAGAAAACAGTAAAACAGCTCGAAATCTCGTTGCAGCCGCCTCGAATGAAGGATGAGAAAGGTCAGCCTTGCTTGGATGAATCCAATCGGGAGAGAAGAAGAATCTCCTCTCCTTCCTATCAGATTATCGATTCCAACAGCTGAGCTTCGCAAACCAGCAAACGGCAAAAGAAAACTAGGAGAAAAGATGGACTGCTAGAAGACTTCTACGCTTTCGGATGATCCTTGAACCCTCGACTTTGACCCCTATTTATAGTAATCTGCAGGTGCATTTGGGCCAAGGAGAACCATCAATCTTCAACGTCGTACTTCAGAATGGATGGAGGAGAAAGAACGAATCCCTGAAATAACGGAAATTAACAGAAAAAGATCAGTCAACTTACGGTTTTCACTTGAAACATTGCGGTGACCGCAATGTTTCCGCAATGCGTTCGCAAAGCTTGTTTTTCATTCTTTTCCTTCGGTTTTCAACTCTTTTCTTTCCTATTGTACATAAGTCCTAATTTAGCTACCTTCTTCTAATTCTCATATTTAAGCATAGGTTTAGGCTAAATGCTATCAAAAACACCTAAGAGTGAACATCTTTCTAAGCTAATTAAGCCCTAAAAAGGTCACTTTTGGAGACGTAACACACCCCCAAACTTAAGGTTTTGCTTGTCCTCAAGCAATCTAAGGACTTTCCTAAGCTGCTGTTTCTTCTTCTTTAACCACTTACTAACTCCCCTATATCCCTATCTAGCACTGCTGTCCTGTGACACACTTCTAAGCTTAAAACTACCCTCTTATCTAGCTTCTTCTGACTTCGCCTGCCTAACACTCCATCTGTTTCCATTAACTCCCTACAACTGATCTACTTGCTTTTGTCATATCATGCCACTATCCCTAAGGTTTCAAATTCTGCCTAGCTTTACCTCAAACTCAGTACATGCTTCTAGCTTTATTTTTAATGTGTCTAGGGTTCCTTAGAGTCATGCCAGTCTTAGTATTAACGGTGACAGTAGTACTTTTAAAGAACAACCTAAACCCTGGCATCACTACATTGGATAAACACTCATCTCCCTAAACAACCCTACAAGTTACAACTTTGTGCTTAGCTAATTGAGGATCAGAGTGCTTTTTAAATAGGACATCTAAGCCACAAAGTTATAACTCCTAGGTATACATTCTTCTTCCCTATTCTTTACCCTTTTTCTTACTTAGGTGGGGCCTCTCCTCTGGTTGCCTTTTGATGCAATGCCACTTGTGGGTCACACACTTGGCACTGATTACTTAGCAACCTAAGAGAGACCTCCCTCTTTATTCTATTTTTCATTTTTTTTTTTTTTTTAGTTCATCAATTTTTGTAAAGGAGAAGAAGAATGCTTATGTTTCTAAGGGAGAGAGGAATGTTCCTAGGCCTAGGGTGGCCTCCCCCAAACTTCAACTACTCATTGTCCCCAATGAGTGTCTGAGGTGGCACACCCCCAAACTATCCTAGAAGCATCTAGTCTAAAGTAAAACAAAGAGAATCTAAAGCCCTAGGCATAGACAAAACATTCGAACGGCAAATATCACAGCAGCAGTAATTTTAAAAAAAAAACAGACAGATAAGGGCTTAAAGCTGTGCATGCTGAGCTTTTTAGAGGTTGATTTAAACTAGCAAAGGGTGTCCTATGACACTCATCCAGCATGCTTTTAGATAAGCTATATATGGTAGTCATGATAGCAGCAAAAGATGGAATTTAAACAGATCACAGCCTAACTAAACAGACAGTCCAAAACATGCTTTCGGTAATAAAAATTGCGGGTACCGCAATTATTTCGCAATCAAGTCAGGGCAGATATAACAGTGATTAAGGCCCCTAAGCATGCTTTTTCCAGTCATTCGAGCTCTCTAAAAATACAACAAAACTAACCTACCTAGTCAACTATCATCAGACTATACTAAGCAAGATTAAAAACATAAAACTAAGCATCTAAAACAGATCAAAAGTGTACGAAAAACAGCATAATTCACATGGTCTATCTGAAAGCAGAAAGTTGTTTTTTTTTTTCTAAGGGAACAGCAATACTCCCTTCAGTGCAATTCAAACCAGCACTCAAACGTCTTCATCCTCATCTGGTTGTCGTGGTCGTGGAGGCACCCATGGAGTCAGAAGGTTTGTGGGGAAGTCAGGGAAGATACAGCCAAGTTGGTCTGCAACTTCCTTGTCCCGTGCCTGCGCGTAAGTGGCCCATTGAGCCATCCTCCTCTGCATATCCATCAGGCATGCCATGGATAGTGACTGATCAGCAGCCAGCCTATCCAGTTCAAACTCCATATTCCCCTTCCTTTTCAGCCTCAAGCTAGCAGGCAGCTCCAAGTGGCCCGTGTAAGCCATTTGCTGCTCCATTCGCTCAATGGGGACTCCTGCAAGCAAACATAATTTGGTTATGGTGTTAGGGAAAAACAATGGTCCCTTACCTTTCTTGGCGCACTCAGCAATGGCGGCTGACATGATTTCCCCCACATTGACCGTGAGACCTCGCATAATGGCATAGACCAGCAGCGATCTGCTCTGGTTGATGGTCGTCTCATGGGTCACAGGGGACAGCTTTCCCCTTACAAAGGCAAACCATACAGCTGCCTTTGCTGTCAGGTTGGCACTCATGAGGGTGTGCCTCCCATTGCGTGAGACAGTCCACGCTGCTTCAGGCTGGCCAATGGTTCGAATGGCCTCCTCCAGCACTGCCTCAGTAGGCTCATCAACGATCCTTGCATAATCAGTGTGTCTTTGGCCCTTGAGGCCATAAGCTTCGTTGATGGCTTTTGCTGAGTAATCCACCTCTACTCCCCTCACCACAGAAAGCCCTTCCTCAGAGTTTCGCAGGTTGGCGTAGAAGTCGTAAACCATGCTCGTGTAAGCTGGATTGGGCGGCCTGCACAACTCCTCCCAGCCATGATTTATGATTCCTGCGCGCAAGAACTGCGGCAGGTCAGCAGGTCTGTCGAGGAAGCCTTTCTCGTGCAGCAACTCCCTCTTCCTCAGCTCAGCACCCCTGGACTCAGCATCAGAGGAAACATACCTCACTGACTGAGGCTCATCTTCAGGGTAGAGCTTGGCCTTCCCTTTATCTGCTGGCTTGGCTGACTCGGCAGCCTCAACCTTGAGTCGTTTGAGCGAAGGCTCAGTGCTCTCTTTGGCTGACTCGGCAGCCTCAACCTTCTTGGCCTTCTTCTTCTTCAGCTTCTTGGATCGCTTGGCCTTAAGAATCTTGGCCTTCTTCTTCTTCTTGAGCTTTGCCTCAATGGTGATCTGCTGCAGGCACGCCCCCAACGTCTCTTCCATTGAGTCAGTCTTCTGTTCAAGACTCTCCGGGCTAGCTTCCCTCACAGGCGAGAAAACCTCCTCGTCCTCACCTTCCCCACTGCCCTGCGTTGATTCTTGGTACTCCCCATATGGGAATTCAGGGTCAGGCCGTGGGGAAGTGTGCGACGGCGTGGTGCTTTGCTCTGCTGTAGGTGTCTGTGCAGAACTCAGTGGTGAAGACGGCTGCTCAGGGCTCTGCGCTGGCGGTGATGAAGAGAGCTCTGGGCTCTGCACTGGTTCAGATGGTGAAGGGCTGTGCGCAGGCGATGCAGATGGCGACGAACCCTTCTTGGTCGACTCGTGGAACGCACGATCCGTTTCTTGACTCTCCACAGAGGGAGTCTTTGCTTTGCTTGGTTCGGCGGCCATCTCGACACTCCACCGGCGCTTCTTGGGTGTGCCCGCTGGTTTAGAGGGTCCAGCAGGGATTTCTGTGACAACCCTCCACTTCTTCCTACGGATCGGAAGCTTGGGAAGACGTTCGGTGCGTGCAGCACCAGCATCTGCGAGGGCAAGAAGTGCTTCCCTCGCAGCCGTTTCAGCTTCATCAGCCCTTTTCTTGGCTGCAGATCTTTCAGCCCGTGTGAGTACCATTGTTGGATCTTGGAGATTTGGAGAGAAGAATCAAAGATGAAAAGAATCGCAGCTTTCTTGGAAATCAGAGAGTGGGAGAATCGTATCGATCGAGCGCCTTCTAACGGCTATAAAGGAAACGGATAAATCCCAACGGCTATATTTTGCGGATACTGCAAATCCAGCGCAATTGTAGGGATTTTTTTTCATCTAAATGGCAAACTTTAGGCAATAAAAGAGATAGAGCACTCAGAACATGCAAGCATACATGATCTTATAGCAAGTAGTAAGTATATTTCATTCGTTTTCCCACAGAGATTTATTTTTAGCTATTCGCGAAGTGTTTTGTTAAGAAAGAAGGGGTGGATTTGATGGGGTAAAATTGGTTTTTAATTATCTAATTTCTGCTGAATGTGTAAAGGGTAGTAACATCAACGAGAACAAGTGAAATTTAAGCTCAAATGAAAAGAAACGAAATTAATAAATGAAGGCAAAGACGGCTAAACAGAATTTTAACTTAAGCAGAATTGCGGAGACAACAATTCTACCGCAATTAAATAACAGCGAAAGTGTGTAAATGGGTGAGTTAAGGGCTACTAATGACTATCCTATAGGCATTCTTATACGATTCTCAAGCACTGGATCTACTCTCTATGCATCAAACTATCTCAATCTCATGTATCGTCCGATTCCATGCATTAGATTCTTTAGTTTACTCAACTCAAAGTAAGGTCTTAAGCATCTTGTTAAAGCAGAAAGATATGGTTTGTACTAGGGAAACGCCTATTCCTAGGCCGTTTCCTGGTTACCTTGAAAGGATAGCATGATAATATGACTCTGAACTCTTACTCCTTCCAGAGGTTAGGAGTTCTTTGGACAAAATGGATGGCCAATCGAAATTGCCCGTGGGATGAAGCTTACATACAATCAATGCTTCGAGAGCTATCCTACATGCTTGATTCACGTTTTTTAGCCTATGGAGTTGTCATTAGCATGCCCCTAAGTGACTTAGTTACTCATGGATATAAGGAGAACAGAACTAAAGGATAAGATGGACATGCTTAGAAGGGAAATGTGCTTAAAACAGCAAGGGAAAGCAGTAGAATGCAAAGGCAGAAACTGTGAAGACTGAACTTTGCGTTTGATTAATTGATTGTTTGAGTGAATATAAAAGATACTTAAAGTAAAGAACAGATAGACAGAACACAACGAAATGATCTAAACTAGCCACAAGAACAGAAACAACACAAGACCGAGTTGTAAAGTAGAAATGAAGAACAGAAAACAGTAAAACAACTCGAAATCTCGTTGCAGCCGCCTCGAATGAAGGATGAGAAAGGTCAGCCTTGCTTGGATGAATCCAATCGGGAGAGAAGAAGAATCTCCTCTCCTTCCTATCAGATTATCGATTCCAACAGCTGAGCTTCGCAAACCAGCAAACGGCAAAGGAAAACTAGGAGAAAAGATGGACTGCTAGAAGACTTCTACGCTTTCGGATGATCATTGAACCCTCGACTTTGACCCCTATTTATAGTAATCTGCAGGTGCATTTGGGCCAAGGAGAACCATCAATCTTCAACGTCGTACTTCAGAATGGATGGAGGAGAAAGAACGAATCCCTGAAATAACGGAAATTAACAGAAAAAGATCAGTCAACTTACGGTTTTCACTTGAAACATTGCGGTGACCGCAATGTTTCCGCAATGCGTTCGCAAAGCTTGTTTTTCATTCTTTTCCTTCGGTTTTCAACTCTTTTCTTTCCTATTGTACATAAGTCCTAATTTAGCTACCTTCTTCTAATTCTCATATTTAAGCATAGGTTTAGGCTAAATGCTATCAAAAACACCTAAGAGTGAACATCTTTCTAAGCTAATTAAGCCCTAAAAAGGTCACTTTTGTAGACGTAACACATACTTCAAAACAAACTGCCAAAGAAGGAGAAGGATCCTGGTTCCTTCACCTTGCCAGTAGAATTGGGAGGCAAACATGTGGGCAGAGCCTTGTGTGATCTGGGAGCCAGCATCAACCTTATGCCCTTGTCACTATTCCAACAGCTTGGGATAGGTGAAGCACGACCAACAACTGTCACGTTGCAACTTTCAGACAGATCCATCGCATACCCTGAAGGTAAGATTGAGGATATACTTGTCAAGGTTGACAAATTTATTTTTCTTGCAGATTTTATAATCTTGGACTACGAGGAAGACAAAGAGGTGCCAATCCTACTGGGAAGACCTTTCTTAGCCACAGGTAGGGCTCTAATTGATGTCCAAAAAGGTGAGCTCACCATGCGAGTCCATGATGAAGAGGTTAAGTTCAGTGTTTTTAAAGCTTTAAGGTACCCCTCTGATCTTGAACACTATGCAACTATAGATATAGTAGACTCATTAATGGAAGAAGAACTTGAGCATGAATTGTTAGTCAAGCATGCTACTAATTATGCACAAATAGATATGAATGATTTAAATATTTCTGAATTGATGGATGTATCTGTGGATAACCCTCAGCATGTATGCATGACCAATGAACTGTCTGAAAGAATTACAACTCCTATGATGCCATCAATTGAACAACCACCTTTACTAGAACAGAAACCATTGCCTGAACACCTTAAATATGCATATCTAGGAGAGAAAGATACCTTGCCTGTCATTATTTCGTCCAAATTAAGTAAACAACATGAAATTGCGTTAATATTGTTGCTTAAGCAACATAGAAAAGCTATTGGTTGGACGATTGCTGACATTAGGGGTATAAGTCCCTCTTATTGCATGCATAAGATATTGTTGGAAGAGGAACATGAAGGGAATGAACTCTTCATTCCCCGCAGCGGAAGCGTTTGGAACCGTTACTTTGGTTTATTTAGAATTAAACTAAAATACATGTTAAGCAAATATATTACCTTTGATGACTACAAAGCTCTTCTTGTGTTCCTTTTTCCACGAGATCTTCCTCGCTATGACTCGAACACGGGATCAAGGCTTGTGGGAGCTCTTTGAAAGAATGAGAGAACAATTCTCTGCAGAAGGTGAGTAGTGTGTTTGACCATCCTTTTGGCTAAACCTAAATGTCTTATTTATAATAAGGCTTTTAGGAATTAATTTTATTTTATAAAATACATTTTAATATCTAATATATTAAAATATGTATTTTATATTTATTTGAATCTTATTCAAATATTATAAAATTAATCTTTTATAATATACTTTAAACCAATTTGAATCTCATTCAAATAACATATGTATATAGTTTTTAATATTAATGTATCATATACATAAACTATTTCGTCTAATATTTAATGTATGAAATACAATAAATATACTTTACTCTTCTACATTTAATCTATCAAATATATTAAATATTAATTTGAATATTTCAAATTTTTCAAATTTTTCTTTCAACTAAATTGATCCTTTTAGTGTTACTATGAGCTAGCAAGGGGACCTTATGGACCTACAGATTTATAAGCTTCAATGATACAAAATTAATTAATTAAACTCTTTAATTAATTAACTTTCATTCATTAACTCTAGGTCACTCCACTATAGGCCTAGAGTTGCACTCTTATGCACTGTAGGACAAGTTGTGTCCATGGATATAACCATTACATGCAAGTCGATCCTTCACGAGTTGTTCGTAATTACAGCTGGGTCAAAAGTCCGTTTTACCCCTGTAATTACATCTTACACCTTAAGTACCACTGATTCTCTAATAAACAACTTGTTTATGATCCAACCATAAACCAAGTCCCTCTCGGGCCAGTGAGAGGGTGGGGCCCCATTGTTCAAGTCCCGAAATCAGCACTTAAGGGAACTACTCATCTACTTTCCCTATATGGGAAGGAGTGAATTCCATCTTGTGAAACTTATGTTCCCAACTCCCTATTTGGTCAAGTCCCCAAAATGGTAGGCTTATTGAATCGGCTATAAAGGTCATTCTCACCTATACAAATCAAAGGACGAGCCCTTGTTAAGTCTCTGAAAGTGACTTATTTAGGACCCATTTAGCTTAAGAAGATGGACACTTTTAGGTGTTTTTGATAGCATTTAGCCTAAACCTATGCTTAAATATGAGAATGAGAAGAAGGTAGCTAAATTAGGACTTATGCACAATAGGAAAGAAAAAGGTTGAAAACCGAAGGAAAAGAATGAAAAAAACTGCATTGCGACAGCATTGCGAAAACATTGCTGAAGCCGCAATTATTCAAGTGAAAACCGTAAGTTGACTGATCCTTTTCTGTTAATTTCCGTAATTTCAGGGATTCATTCTTTCTCCTCCATCCATTCTGATATATGACGTTGAAGATTGATGGTTCTCCTTGGCCCAAACGCACCTGCAAACTACTATAAAAGGGGGCCAAAGTCGGAGGTTCAGTCATCATCCGAAAGCGTAGAGTCTTCTCGCAGTCCGTCTTTTCGTCCTGTTTTCCTTTGCCGTCTGTTGGAGTGAGAGTCTCAGCTGTTGGAATCGATAATCTGATAGGAAGGAGAGGAGATTCTTCTTCTCTCTCGATTGGATTCATCCAAGCAAGGCTGCCCTTTCATCCCCTTCATTCGAGGCGACTGCAACGAGGCTTTCAAGCACCCTTTACTGTTTTCTGTCGTATTCTTCTAATTTCCAGCTTTGATCAGTTGTTGTTTCTAGTTTAGTGTTTTATCTACTGCATTTCGTTGTTGTCTGTCTTTGAATTATTTACTTTAAGTTTCCCTTTGTTCGTTCAAACCTTCAAAATAATCAAATTACAAGTTTGCATTTCACAGTTTCCATCTTCTGCTGCTACGGTTTTATCTTACTGTTTTGAGTTCATTTCCCTTCTAAGCATGTCTGTTTTATCTTGTATTCCTGTTCTCCATATATCCATGAGTAGCTAAGTCACCTAGGGGCATGCTAATGACAGAACTATAGGCTTAAAAACGTGAACCAAGTATGTAGGATAGCTCTCGAACCATTGATTGTATGTAAGCTTCATCCCACGGGCAATTTCGATTGGCCATCCATTTTGTCCAAAGAACTCCTAACCTCTGGAAGGAGTAAGAGTTCAGAGTCGTATAATCATGCTAGCCTTTCATGGTAACCAGGAAACGGCCTAGGAATAGGCGTTTCCCTAGTACAAACTAAACACTTCTGCTTTAACAAGATGCTTAAGACCTTACTTTGAGTCGAGTAAACTAAAGAATCTAATGCATGGAATCGGACGATACATGAGATAGAGTGAGTTTGATGCATAGAGAGTAGATCCAATGCTTGGGAATCGTACAAAAATGCCTATAGGATAGTCATTAGTAGCCCTTAATTCGCCCATTTACACACTTTCGCTGTTATTCAATTGCGGTAAAATTGCGGTGTCCGCAATTCTGCTAAGTACCATTCTGTTTAGCTGTTTTCTTCTTCGTTATTAATTCCATCTCTTGTCTTTTGAGTCTAATTTCAACTTGCATTTGTTTATGTTGCATTCCTTTACACATTCAGCAAAACTTAGATAATTAAAAACCAATTTTACCCCATCAAATTCACCCCTTCTTTCTTAACAAATACACTTCATGAATAGCTAAAAATGAGTCTCTGTGGAAAAAACGAATGAAATATACTTACTACTTGCTGTGAGACCATGTATGCTTGCATGTTCTGAGTGCTCTCTCTACCTTCTTGCTTATTTATCTTTAACACATTGAGCACGCAACAAGTTTTTGGCGCCGCTGCCGGGGACTTATTTTAAGTGAAAACGAAGTTTGTTAAGTCTGAAACACCAAGTTATTTTCCATTGAATTTGATCCATCTTCATTTCTTCTTCAGGTACCATTTAGGGTAGTTTATGAATGAGACTCCAAGTAGTGATCTAGAGTTCAACCCTGAGCATGAAAGATTATTTAAAGCTAGAAATAGAGCCAAGAAACGTCTCTTTAAACAACCCCTTTTACCTCAAATAATTGCTGAAACCGCAGAGTCTCCGCAATCCACTCAAGAAGAAATGGATAGAATAGATCAAAACCTGGTGCCTGTCACTCGCAATCCCATTGAAATAGCGAATGACAAGGATAGCGCCATCCTTTCGTACCTAGTACCTATGCCTGGGGAGCTGAACCCCAGCATAATCCGTCCTGAAATCACTGCCAACTCCTTCGAGTTAAAACCAGTGATGTTCCAAATGTTGTCCACTGTGGGACAATTCTTTGGAATAGAAAATGAGGACCCCCATAACCACCTTAGGAACTTCCTAGGAGTCAGTGATACCTTCCTCATTCCTGGAGTTTCCCAAGAAGCTCTGAGGCTATATCTGTTCCCTTACTCTTTGAGGGACAAAGCCAAAACGTGGTTAAATTCATTACCCTCAGGATCTGTCCTCAATTGGACAGATTTAGCAGAAAAATTCCTAGTCAAATATTTCCCACCAGATAGGAATTCGACCTTTCGTGATGATATCATCAAATTCAAACAAGCTCCGAGTGAGTCTCTTCACGAAGCTTGGACAAGATTCAAAGACCTTCTCATTAAATGTCCACACCATGGCATTCCATGGTGTATCCAAATAGAAGTCTTCTTTAAAGGATGCAACCCCAGCACCAGACAAGTTCTAAACTCATCTGCTGGAGGTTCCATGTTGTCCAAGAGTTACAACGAAGCTTATGAGATCTTGGAGAAGATCTCAACATCTCACTGTAGGTGGTCAGATGATCCAGTAGAGCCAACTAGAGCTCAAGACAAGGATGCTCTAAGCGCCATGAGCACCCAAATAAATGCCCTGACCAACCTAGTTAAGCAAATGGCTCAGGCCAATCTCCAAACCAGTGCCAATACCGCCACAGCCATGTCAATGGGCACCCAACCAAGTCAAGGCGAGGCACTTATCTGTGGATTCTGTGGGGAAGGGCACCCATATGAATACTGCCCTGGGAATCCATCCTCAGTCTGCTATGTTGGGAGCCAGCAGCAGCCTAGGAATAACCCCTACTCCAACACCTATAACCCTGGTTGGAGAAACCACCCAAACCTGTCATGGGGTGGCCAACAAAACATTAACCAAAATCCTAACCAACCTAGACCGAGTGGAACACCTGGTTTCACTCCCCAACATAACCAGTCAATGTACCAAAAACCATACAATCAACCTGTAGGATCTTCTGTAGAAAACTTACTCAAGGAATATATAGCTAAGAATGATGCTACGCTTCAAAGCCAGCAAGCTACTCTTAGGAGCCTAGAGAACCAAATAGGCCAATTAGCCAATGAACTCAAGAGTAGGCCCCAAGGTAGACTCCCTGCTGACACCGAGGTACCAAGGAGAGATGGTAAAGAACAAGTTCAAGCAATTGAACTTAGGAGTGGAAGACCATTGGTGAGTAACACAAAAGACATACCAAAGAGAGTAGAGAACACTGAGTCTAGTGCTCCACTGGAGTCTCTGCCAAACCAAGGTCCACCACCAACTAGCACATCAGGAGCCAGGCTAGAGCCAATTATTGAGGAGGTAGAAGAAATTCCAAGGCCTCCACCTATCCTAAGGCGCCCTGACGTGCCTGCATATGTGCCACCACCTCCATACCCTCGAAGGCTTAAGAAGAAGCAAGAACAGGAAGTTCATTTTAATAAATTCTTAGAAATTCTTAAGCAAGTGCATGTTAACATTCCTTTTGTAGAAGTTTTACAGTCTATGCCTTCTTATGTAAAGTTTTTGAAGGACATCATTACTAACAAAAAAATAATTGGTGAGTTTGAAACAGTAAACCTCACTGAGGAGTGCAGTGCCATCCTCCAGAACAAGCTGCCCAAGAAGGAGAAGGATCCTGGTTCCTTCACCTTACCTGTAGAACTTGGAGGCAAGCATGTGGGCAGAGCGCTTTGTGACCTGGGCGCCAGCATAAATCTCATGCCCCTGTCCCTATTCCGCCAGTTGGGAATAGGGGAAGCACGTCCAACCACTGTCACTTTACAACTAGCAGACAGATCCATCGCATACCCTGAAGGTAAGATTGAGGATATTCTAGTGAAAGTTGACAAATTTATTTTCCTTGCAGATTTCATTGTCCTGGACTATGAGGCAGACAAGGAGGTCCCCATCCTGCTAGGCAGACCATTTCTAGCCACAGGTAGGGCACTTATAGACGTCCAAAAAGGTGAGCTTACTATGAGGGTTCATGATGAAGAGGTGAAGTTTAGTGTATATAAAGCTTTAAGGTACCCCTCTGACCTTGAATCCTGTGCTAGCATGGACGTAGTAGACTCCTTGATGGAGGAACAATTGGAGCATGTATTATTAACTAAGCATGCTAATGAATATGTACAATTAGATGTAGCTGACTTGAATGTATCTGACATAATGGATATACCTGTAGATAAACCACAACATGTATGTATGAATATAGATTTAACTGATAGATCTGTGAATCCTTTAAAGCCCTCCATTGAGCATCCACCTGTTTTAGAACTGAAACCACTACCTACTCACCTCAAGTATGCATATCTAGGAAGTAATGAAACTCTGCCTGTTATCATTTCTTCTAAATTAAGTGAAAAGCATGAGGTTGAACTGATTTTATTGCTTAAGCAACATAGGAAGGCTATAGCATGGACTATTGCTGATTCCGAGGCATTAGCCCTTCTTATTGCATGCACAAAATTATATTAGAGGAAGAGCACACACCTAGGGTAGATCACCAGCGTAGGCTAAACCCCTCTATGAAAGAGGTAGTAAAGAAGGAAATAATAAAATGGTTAGATGCAGGAGTGATTTTCCCAATAGCTAGTAGCCAGTGGGTGAGCCCCATCCAATGTGTACCTAAGAAGGGGGGAATAACTGTGGTAGTCAATGAGAACAACGAACTGATTCCAACAAGGACTGTCACAGGGTGGAGAGTGTGTATGGATTACAGGAAATTAAATAAAGAAACTAAAAAAGATCACTTCCCTCTACCGTTCATTGACCAAATGCTAGACAGAATAGCTGGTAGAGCCTACTATTGTTTCTTAGACGGGTACTCAGGCTATAATCAAATAACTATAGACCCTAAGGATCAAGAGAAGACCACCTTCACGTGCCCTTTTGGAACTTTTGCCTTTCGCAGAATGCCTTTTGGCTTATGCAATGCACCGGCAACGTTCCAAAGATGCATGATGGCAATCTTCTCTAAGTTGGATGAGTCCATGATAGAAATATTCATGGATGACTTCTCAGTATTTGGGGACTCATTTTCAAACTGTCTAGAAAACCTAGGACAAGTCCTGGCTAGGTGTGAGGAGACCAACCTAGTCCTAAATTGGGAAAAATGCCATTTTATGGTGGATGAGGGGATTGTCTTAGGACATAGAGTGTCAAGGGCAGGAGTAGAAGTTGATAGGGCAAAGATTGAGATCATAGAGAAGTTGGTAGAGCCCCAGAATGTCAAAGCCATTAGAAGCTTCTTAGGGCATGCTGGCTTCTACAGAAGGTTCATCAAGGACTTTTCTAAGATAGCCAAGCCTCTGTGTGAGCTTTTAGAGCTAAATAGACCATTCATCTTCTCTAAGGAATGCTTAGTAGCTTGGACTACCCTTAAGAAAGCACTAGTCACTGCACCTATAATAGTAGGACCAAATTGGGATCTCCCCTTTGAGATGTTATGTGATGCCAGTGACTATGCTGTAGGAGTGATGTTAGGCCAGAAGATTGACAAGCTAACACACCCTGTCTATTATGCTAGTAAGACCTTGAATGAGGCTCAATGTAATTATACAACTACTGAGAAAGAGATGCTTGCTGTAGTGTTTGCTTGCAAAAAATTTAGAAACTATATTGTAGGCACTAGGACAATTGTATATACTGACCATTCTGCCTTGAAATATCTCATGAGGAAGGCTGATGCCAAGCATAGGTTGATTAGATGGGTGTTATTGCTGCAGGAATTTGATTTGGACATTCGGGACAAGAAAGGATGTGAAAACGTGGTTGCAGATCACCTGTCTCGATTACAGCACAATTGCGAAAAAATTGCGGACCCCGCAATTTCTGATGCTTTTATTGATGAACATGTCTTTGCTTTGACTCATCGTGATAACGATGAGGAACCTTGGTTTGCTGACATTGCTAACTTCCGTGCATCACAGGTATTACCAGTGTTCAAGGGAGGACAAGAGAAGAAGAGGTTCCTTCATGAAGCAAGGAAATTTATCTGGGATGACCCCACACTTTACAGAACATGTGCTGACGGCTTGCTAAGGAAGTGTGTTTCAGCTGCTGAAGCGAAGTCTGTGCTGCAGCACTGTCACACATCTCCTTATGGTGGACACTTTGGTGGCCAAAGAACAGCTGCAAAGGTATTTCAGAGTGGCTATTATTGGCCAACGATCTTCAAAGATGCTCACAACTATGCCCACAGCTGTGATGAATGCCAAAGAACAGGTAACCTTAGTCGAAAGGATGAGATGCCCCTCACCTACATCTTAGAGTTAGAGCTCTTTGATGTATGGGGCATTGACTTCATGGGACCATTCCCTCCATCATCAGGTAACCTTTACATATTAGTAGCAGTGGATTATGTGTCCAAGTGGGTAGAGGCCAAAGCATGTCCTAATAATGATGCTAAAACAGTCACCAACTTTTTGCATAGGCACATTTTCACTAGGTTTGGGACACCTCGTGCTATCATTAGTGATGAGGGGTCACATTTCATTAACAAGGCTATGGAGAGAGTGTTGGCTAAATATAACATTAGACATAGAGTAGCCACTCCCTACCACCCACACTCAAATGGCCAAGCTGAAATCTCAAATAGGGAAATTAAGAACATCCTAGAAAAAGTGGTCAAACCTAATAGGAAAGACTGGTCCTTCAAGCTTGAGGATGCACTTTGGGCTTATAGGACAGCATATAAGACACCCCTAGGTATGTCGCCTTATAGGCTGGTATATGGCAAGGCTTGTCACTTACCACTTGAGTTAGAAAACAAAGCATTTTGGGCCATGAAGGAATTAAATTTTTGTGTAAAAGATGCGGGGACACTGAGATCTTTGCAATTACATGAGCTTGATGAGCTTAGGCATATGGCCTATGAAAATGCTAAGATGTACAAGGAAAAAACCAAGATTTGGCACGATAGTAGACTTAGGGTTAAGGACTTTAAGAAGGGTCAACTTGTTTTGTTGTTTAACTCACGGTTGAAACTATTTCCAGGGAAACTTAAGTCTAGATGGTCGGGTCCATTTGTCATTACTAATGTGTTTGTTCATGGTGCAATAGAGATAAAGAACTTGCAGCAAGGCCAGCCATTTATGGTCAAGGGGGCGAGGTTGAAGCACTACTATGAGGAAGGAGATGTGAAGACTCTCTCGGCCTTCCTCTTGAATGAAGCATGAAACTAAAAACGAGAGAGAACGAGTGGTCACTGTGCTCGTTCAGTCAAGGCTAATGCCTTAGTTTATTTTTTCACTTTTTTCGGTTATCATTTGTATGTTTTGTGGTGTGATTTTAATTAAGTATTTAATGTTTGTTTTATTTGTTTTTATAGGGAATCGAAAGAGGGGATCAAGGAGAGTAATCCCAACTTTAAAAATCAAGAAACGATCGAGCCAAATAAAAGATACGGACGAACCAAGTTTGCCGTTTAGATAAAAAGAAATCCCTAAAATTGCGCTGGAATTGCAGGATCCGCAAAATAGAGCCGTTGGGATTTAGCCGTTGCCTTTATATCCGTTAGAAGGCGCTCGATCGATACGATTCTCTCATTCTCTGATTTCCAAGAAAACTGAGATTCTCTTCATCTTTGATCCTTCTCTCCAAACCTCCAAGATTCGACAATGGTGTCCACAAGGGCTGAGAGATCCGCAGCCAAGAAGAAGGCTGATGACGCAGCTGAAGCGGCTGCGAGGGAAGCACTTCTGACCCTTGCAGATGCTGGGGCTGTACGCACCGGACCTCTTCCCAAGCTTCCGATCCGTAGGAAGAAGTGGAGGGTTGTCACTGAGATCCCTGCTGGACCTTCTGAACCAGCGGGCACGCCCAAGAAACGCCGGTGGAGTATCGAGACGGCCGCCGAACCAAGCAAAGCCAAGACTCTCTCTGTGGAGAGTCAAGAAACAGATCGTGCGTCCCACGAGTCGCCCAAGAAGAGTTCGTCGCCATCTGCCTCACCTGCGCACAACCCTTCATCATCTGAACCAGTGCACAGCCCAGAGCTTTCATCGTCACCGCCTGCACAGAGCCCTGAAACGCCGTCTTCACCACTGAATTCCGTGCAGACGCCTACAGCAGAGCAGAGTGCCACACCTTCGCACACGCCTCCACGGCCTGACCCTGAATTCCCCTATGGGGAGTACCAGGAATCCACTCAGGGCAGTGGGGAAGGTGGTGAAGACGAGGCCTTCTCACCTGCAAGGGAAGCAAGCCCAGAGAGTCCTGCACAGCAGGATGATTCCATGGAGGAGACGCTGGGGGCATGCCTGCAGCAGATCAACATTGAGGCAAAGCTGAAGAAGAAAAAGAAGGCCAAGATCCTTAAAGCCAAGCGATCCAAGAAACTAAAGAGGAAGAAGGCTAAGGAGGTGCCTTCATCAGAGAAGGAAAGTACTGAGCCATCGCTCAAACGACTCAAGGTTGAGGCTGCCGAGTCAGCCAGGCCATCAGATAAGGGGAAGGCAAAGCTCTACCCTGAAGACGAGCCTCAGTCAGTGAGGTATGTTTCATCTGATGCTGAGTCCAGGGGTGCTGAGCTGCGGAAGAGGGAGTTGCTGCACGAGAAAGGCTTCCTCGACCGACCTGCTGACCTGCCGCAGTTCTTGCGCGCAGGAGTGATCAACCACGGCTGGGAGGAATTTTGCAGACCGCCCAATCCAGCCTACACGAGCATGGTGTATGATTTCTACGCCAATGTGCTCAGCCCTGAGGATGGCCTGTCTGTGGTCAGAGGGGTAGAAGTGGATTTCTCAGCCAAGGCCATCAACGAAGCCTATGGTCTCAAGGGCCAAACACATACAGATTATGCTCGGATCGTTGATGAGCCTACTGAGGCAGTGCTGGAGGAGGCCATTCGAACCATTGGCCAGCCTGAGGCAGCGTGGACCGTGTCACGCAATGGGAGGCACACTCTCATGAGTGCCCAGTGACTCACGAGAGAAGGAGATTGTCCCCAGTGACTCACGAGACTACAATCAACCAGAGCCGATCGCTGCTGGTGTATGCGATAATGAGAGGTCTCACGATCAACGTGGGAGAAGTCATCACTGCTGCTATTGCTGAGTGCGCCAAGAAAGGTAAGGGACCACTGTTTTTCCCTAACACAATAACCAAGCTATGTTTGCTTGCAGGCGTCCCCACCGAGCGCATGGAGCAGCAAATGACTTACACAGGCCACTTGGAGCTGCCTGCTAGCCTGAGGCTGAGGAGGAAGGGAAATATGGAGTTTGAACTGGATAGGCTGGCTGCTGAACAGTCCCTATCCATGGCCTGCCTGATGGATATGCAGCGGAGAATGGCTCAATGGGCCACTTATGCGCAGGCGAGGGACAAGGAAGTTGCAGACCAACTTGGGTGCATCTTCCCTGATTTCCCTACGAATCTCCTGACTCCATGGGTGCCCCCACGACCACGGCAACCTGATGAAGATGAAGACGTTTGAGTGCTGGTTTGAATTGCACTGAAGGGAGTATTACTGTTCCCTTGCAAAAAAAAAAACAATTTTCTGTTAAACTATGTGAATTATGCTGTCTTTTAGTACACTTTTGATCTGTTTTAAATGCTTAGTTTTATGTTTTTAATTTTGTTTAGGATAGTCTGATAATAGGAGCTTAGGTAGGTTAGTTTTGTTTTATTTTTAGAAGAGCTTGAATGACTGGAAAGAGCATGCGTAGGGGCCTTAATCAATGTTATATCTGCCCTGATCTAATTGCGAGATAATTGCGGTACCCGCAATTTTCATGACTGAAAGCATGTTTTGGACTGTCTGTTTAGCTAGGCTGTAATCTGTTTAAATTCTATCTTTTGCTGCTAACATGACTACCTTATATAGCTTATCTAAATGCATGCTGGATGAGTGTCATAGGACACCCTTTGTTAGTTTAAAATCAACCTCTAAAAAGCTCAGCATGCACAGCTTTAAGCCCTTAACTGTCTGTTTTTTTAATTTACTGCTGCTATGATATTTTCTTTTAAATGTTCTGTCTATGCCTAGGGCTTTAGATTCTCTTTGTTTTACCTTAGACTAGATGCTTCTAGGAAAGTTTGGGGGTGTGCCACCTCAGACACTCATTGGGGACAATGAGTAGTTGAAGTTTGGGGGAGGCCACCCTAGGCCTAGGAACATTCCTCTCTCCCTTAGAAACATAAGCATTCTTCTTCTCCTTTACAAAAAAATGATGAACTGAAAAAAAAAAAAAATGAAAAATAGAATAAAGAGGGGGGTCTCTCTTAGGTTGCTAAGTAATCAGTGCCAAGTGTGTGACCCACAAGTGGCATTGCATCAAAAGGCAACAAAAGGAGAGGTCCCACCTAAGTAAGAAAAAAGGGAAAAGAATAGGGAAGAAGAATGTATACCTAGGAGTTATAACTTTGTGGCTTAGGTGTCCTATTTAAAAAGAACTCTTATCCTCAATTAGCTAAGCACAAAGTTCTAACTTGTAGGTTTGTTTAGGGAGATGAGTGTTTTTCCAATGTAGTGATGCCAGGGTTTAGGTTGTTCTTTAAAGTACTACTGTCACCGTTAATACTAAGACTGGCATGACTCTAAGGATTCCTAGACACATTAAAAGTAAAGCTAGAAGCATGTACTGAGTCTGAGGTAAAGCTAGGCAGAATTTGAAACCTTAGGGATAGTGGCATGATATGACAAAAGCAAATAGATCAGCTGTAGGAAGTTAATAAAAGCAGGTGAGTGTTAGGCAGGCAAAGTCAGAAGAAGCTAGATAAGAGGGTAGTTCTAAACTGAGAAGTGTGTCACAGGACAGCAGTGCTATAGATAGGGATATAAGGGAGTCAGTAAAGTGGTTAAAGAAGGTGAAACAGCAGCCTAGGTAAGTCCTTAGTATGCTTGAGGACAAGCAAAGCCTTAAGTTTGGGGGTGTGTTAAGTCTCTGAAAGTGACTTATTTAGGACCCATTTAGCTTAAGAAGATGGACACTTTTAGGTGTTTTTGATAGCATTTAGCCTAAACCTATGCTTAAATATGAGAATGAGAAGAAGGTAGCTAAATTAGGACTTATGCACAATAGGAAAGAAAAAGGTTGAAAACCGAAGGAAAAGAATGAAAAAAACTGCATTGCGACAGCATTGCGAAAACATTGCTGAAGCCGCAATTATTCAAGTGAAAACCGTAAGTTGACTGATCCTTTTCTGTTAATTTCCGTAATTTCAGGGATTCATTCTTTCTCCTCCATCCATTCTGATATATGACGTTGAAGATTGATGGTTCTCCTTGGCCCAAACGCACCTGCAAACTACTATAAAAGGGGGCCAAAGTCGGAGGTTCAGTCATCATCCGAAAGCGTAGAGTCTTCTCGCAGTCCGTCTTTTCGTCCTGTTTTCCTTTGCCGTCTGTTGGAGTGAGAGTCTCAGCTGTTGGAATCGATAATCTGATAGGAAGGAGAGGATATTCTTCTTCTCTCTCGATTGGATTCATCCAAGCAAGGCTGCCCTTTCATCCCCTTCATTCGAGGCGACTGCAACGAGGCTTTCAAGCACCCTTTACTGTTTTCTGTCGTATTCTTCTAATTTCCAGCTTTGATCAGTTGTTGTTTCTAGTTTAGTGTTTTATCTACTGCATTTCGTTGTTGTCTGTCTTTGAATTATTTACTTTAAGTTTCCCTTTGTTCGTTCAAACCTTCAAAATAATCAAATTACAAGTTTGCATTTCACAGTTTCCATCTTCTGCTGCTACGGTTTTATCTTACTGTTTTGAGTTCATTTCCCTTCTAAGCATGTCTGTTTTATCTTGTATTCTTGTTCTCCATATATCCATGAGTAGCTAAGTCACCTAGGGGCATGCTAATGACAGAACTATAGGCTTAAAAACGTGAACCAAGTATGTAGGATAGCTCTCGAACCATTGATTGTATGTAAGCTTCATCCCACGGGCAATTTCGATTGGCCATCCATTTTGTCCAAAGAACTCCTAACCTCTGGAAGGAGTAAGAGTTCAGAGTCGTATAATCATGCTAGCCTTTCATGGTAACCAGGAAACGGCCTAGGAATAGGCGTTTCCCTAGTACAAACTAAACACTTCTGCTTTAACAAGATGCTTAAGACCTTACTTTGAGTCGAGTAAACTAAAGAATCTAATGCATGGAATCGGACGATACATGAGATAGAGTGAGTTTGATGCATAGAGAGTAGATCCAATGCTTGGGAATCGTACAAAAATGCCTATAGGATAGTCATTAGTAGCCCTTAATTCGCCCATTTACACACTTTCGCTGTTATTCAATTGCGGTAAAATTGCGGTGTCCGCAATTCTGCTAAGTACCATTCTGTTTAGCTGTTTTCTTCTTCGTTATTAATTCCATCTCTTGTCTTTTGAGTCTAATTTCAACTTGCATTTGTTTATGTTGCATTCCTTTACACATTCAGCAAAACTTAGATAATTAAAAACCAATTTTACCCCATCAAATTCACCCCTTCTTTCTTAACAAATACACTTCATGAATAGCTAAAAATGAGTCTCTGTGGAAAAAATGAATGAAATATACTTACTACTTGCTGTGAGACCATGTATGCTTGCATGTTCTGAGTGCTCTCTCTACCTTCTTGCTTATTTATCTTTAACACATTGAGCACGCAACAGCCCTCACAGGCAGGAGTTCATAACTCACTCAGGATTAAGATCGAGTCACATATGATCATCCTGTGAAATATTAATCTTCTCAAATAACGGATTTATAAAGAGAGATTATATATTTCGTGGTCCAGTCTTATACAAACTCATTGTATAGGATACCCCCACTCACATGTCTCTACACGAATGATTTGGATCAAATCATTTGTAACAATTACAAAGTGGGCAGTATCAATAGTGTTACCAGGATAAGGCACCCAACCTTATCCATATACTATAGACCCTTTAGGTTATTACTTGAACATGATCCTCTCGTATGTCAACTAGTTCAAGATTACACTAATAACCTTGGATTTTATATATATAATGAATATTATAAATTGCAAATAATAATAATAATAATAAAATAATTATCAAATAATTATTAATTAATTACGAGGCTTTAGGGCATAAATCCCAACAGAACATACACCTAGAGTAGATCACCAACGTAGGTTGAACCCCTCCATGAAAGAGGTAGTTAAAAAATAAATTATTAAATGGTTAGATGTAGGTGTGATCTTTCCAATAGCCAATAGCCAATGGGACAGTCCCATTCAATGTGTGCCTAAGAAGGGTGGTATGACTGTAGTAGTTAATGAAAATAACGAATTAATACCAACTCGAACTGTTACAGGATGGAGAGTATATATGGATTATAGAAAACTTAATAAAGAAACCAAAAAAGACCATTTTCCTTTACCCTTTATAGACCAAATACTAGATAAAATAGCTGGCCAAGCCTTTTACTGCTTTTTAGATGGTTACTCAGGATATAACCAAATCACCATAGACACTGAGGATCAAGAGAAAACAACATTTACATGTCCCTTTGGAACATTTGCTTTTCGCAGAATGCCATTTGGCATATGCAATGCACCAGCAACATTCCAAAGATGTATGTTGGCTATCTTCTCTGACCTAGATGAGTCCATAATATAAATATTTATGGATGACTTCTCAGTCTTTGATGACTCCTTTAACCACTGCCTAGAAAACCTAGGACAAGTCCTCACTAGGTGTGAAGAAACCAACCTAGTATTAAATTGGGAAAAATGCCACTTCATGGTGGAAGAAGACATAGTATTAGGACATAGAGTGTCCAAAGCAGGAGTAGAGGTCGATAGGGCCAAAATAGAAGTCATTGAGAAGTTAGTGGAACCTAAAAATGTCAAAGCTATAAGAAGTTTCTTAGATCACGCAGGCTTTTATAGAAGATTTATAAAAGACTTTTCAAAAATCTCTAAACCCCTGTGTGAGCTTCTAGAGCTGAATAGAACTTTTGTCTTCTCAAATGAATGTTTAATGGCATGGACCAAGCTTAAAGATGCCTTAGTCAAAGCACCAATCATAGTAGGCCCAAATTGGGATATGCCCTTTGAAATAATGTGTGATGCTAGTGACTATGCAATTGGGGCTATGCTTGGCCGAAAGAGAGATAAATTAACACACCCTGTATATTATGAAAGTAAAACTTTGAATGAAGCACAATGTAACTACACTACCACAGAGAAAGAGATGTTAGCAGTAGTGTTTGCATGTGAAAAGTTTAGGCCATATATTGTAGGAAATAAAACGATTGTTTATACTGATCATTCTGCAATAAAATACTTAATGAGGAAGGCTGATGCCAAGCCTCGTCTAATTAGATGGGTGTTACTTTTGTAAGAGTTTGATCTAGAGATTAGAGATAAAAAAAGGATGTGAAAACGTAGTTGCTGATCATTTATCAAGATTGCAGAGTCATTGCGGAAAAATTGCGGAGCCCGCAATGACTGATTCCTTTATTGATGAACATGTTTTTGCTTTAATACATTGTGATAATAATGATGAACCGTAGTTTGCTGACATTGCAAATTTTCTTGCCTCTCAGGTGTTACCAGAATTCAGAAAAGGGCAAGATAAAAAGAAGTTCTTAAATGAGGCTAAGAAGTACATTTGGGATGATCCAACCTTATACAGAAGCTGTGCGGATGGATTGCTAAGAAAATGTGTGTCAGCTGCTGAAGCAAGGTCAATCTTGCAGCATTGTCATACAGCCCCGTATGGAGGACACTTTGGTGGTCAGAGGACTGCTGCAAAGGTGTTCCAAAGTGGCTACTTCTGGCCTACAGTCTTCAAGGATGCACATAACTTCGCACACAATTGCAATGAATGTCAACGTACAGGTAACCTTAGTAGGAAGGATGAGATGCCCCTAACATACATCTTAGAGTTAGAACTCTTTGATGTATGGGGTATTGACTTCATGGGTCCATTCTCTCCATCTGCTGATAATCTTTACATCTTAGTAGCTGTAGACTATGTCTCAAAATGGGTAGAGGCAATTGCATGTCCCTTAAATGATGCTAAAACAGTTGTTAGATTTCTAAATAGGCATATTTTCACACGATTTGGCACACCACGTGCCATCATAAGTGATGAAGGAACACACTTCATAAACAAAGCCATGGAAAAAGTATTAGCTAAATATAATGTTAGGCATAGGGTAGCAACACCCTATCACCCCCACTTAAATGGACAAGCTGAAATTTCTAATAGAGAGATCAAAAGCATACTTGAAAAAGTTGTAAAACCGAATAGAAATGATTGGTCTTTTAAATTAGATGATGCACTATGGGCGTATAGGACTGCATATAAAACACCATTAGGAATGTCTCCTTATAGGTTAGTTTATGGAAAATCATGCCACTTACCCCTTGAATTAGAAAACAAAGCTTTTTGGGCTTTAAAAGAGTTGAATTTTTGCTTAACCGATGCGGGAACATTGCGGTCTCTGCAATTGCATGAATTAGATGAACTAAGACACATGTCATACGAGAATGCTAAAATGTATAAGGAAAATACTAAAATTTGGCATGATAGTAGACTTAGGATTAAGGACTTCAAAAAGGGCCAGTGCGTTCTATTGTTTAACTCACGATTGAAATTGTTTCCTGGCAAATTAAAATCTCGTTGGTCTGGTCCATTTGTGATCACTAAAGTGTTTGTTCATGGTGCAATTGAAATCCAAAATATGGACAAGGTCAACCGTTCGTGGTGAATGGTGCTAGATTGAAGCATTACTATGAGGAAGGGGATGTGAGAACACTCTCAGCATTCCTCTTGTCTGAAGCTTGAAAGTCAAGCAAAAGAAGATGAGCAAGGGCATTTAATAGAATTATCGTTATGCTCAACCATCGAAGGATTATGGAATAGATATCTCTATTTACTGTTTATTTATTTTGTTTAGAGTATTTTTAATTTGCTAGTACTAATTAAGTTTGTTTTTAATGTGATTAGAAGCATGATAATTGGAAATCTTAACGACAATAAGAGGTGAACAACCAAGAGGCAAGGAGAAGATGAAGGGAGAAATCTTGGAAAATCAAAGATTTAGTTTGTTAGAATCTTGCAAACACACAACAATCAAGGATAAAAATCTCAACGGTTACATTTCCAAAACATTTGATGAGATTCGAAGCGTTGCGGAAATATTGCGGAGTCTGCAATAATATAACCGTTAGTGCGCAACCCATTATAAATAGGAAGGGTTGCTGATCATTCCCATTTACGATTCTCAAACCCTCGAATTCACAAATCAGATCTCTCCTTCTTCAGAAATTCTCAAAGCTCCACCTTCAAGAAACAACCATGGTGTCAACGCGAGCTGAAAAATCCACTCCCAAAAAGACATTCCCAATCACAGAGGATGTTGCCTTGGTACGAGATGCGTTACTGTCTTTAGCAAACGTTGAAGCGGTAAAACCTTCAAGACCTCCGAAGCTCCCTGTGAAGAGGAAATGGAGGGTTGCAACAACTGAAGCTGCAACCAGCTCTGATCCAACGCAGCCCCCTAAAAGAAAGTGGGAGGTTACCTTGAAAGCTCCAAAGACCAAACGTCGGCAATCCGTGAGTGAGGAAAGCTTTACCAGTGGCTATATACAAAAAAAATATATAATTATCTTATGCAAAGTCTTGAACACACTCAACAACCATCGAAACCTGAAGTCCCCCTTGTAGGACAACCAGACTCTACATCAATCGGGGATGCGGATGAAGACGAGGAGGTAGTCTCTCCCTTCAGGGATGTCAATCTTGACAGTCCTGTGGAGAAGGAGAGCAGAGATTCAATGGATGACACGCTGGATGAATGCATCCAGCAATTGGCTGCCAAAGCGAGGCTCAAGAAGAGGGCCCCCGTGATTGTGAAGGAAAAACGGCCAAAGCTCTTCAAGAAAGCTAAGAAGAAGAGGGCTGAAGCCAAACCCTCTATCAAGAAGATGAAGACTGAGGCTGTTGAAGCAGCCAAGGCAAAGGATAAAGTGAAGAAGAAGATGTTCCAAGAAGATGAGCCTCCAGCTGAGAGGTATGTATCCAAGGATGCTGAGGCCAGGGGCGTGGAACTGATGAAAAGGGAACTCCTCCACGAGAGAGGATTTCTAGACTCCCTTGCGGACCTACCGCAATTTTTGCGCGCATGAATCACAAACCACGGTTGGGAAGAGTTGTGTAGGCCTCCAATTCAGGCCTACTCGGACATGGTTTATGACTTCTACGCCAACCTCACTCACCCCGAAGGCTGTCAATCGGTGGTGAGGGGCGTGGAAGTAGACTTCTCTGCTGAAGCGATCAACAAGGTGTATGCTCTCAAAGAGCATAAGAGCTCTGAATATTCAAAGATCGTGGCTTCACCCTCAGAAGCAATCTTGGAGGAGGTGCTGAATATGATAGGTAAACCAGAGGCAGCATGGGCAGTCTCAAAGCATGGGAAGCACATACTGATGAGTGCAGCCCTCAAAGACAAGGCGGCCATTTGGTTCTCCCTAATTCGGAGAAGAATATCCCTGTCACGCACGAGACGACCATTAACCAAGGGAGATCGCTGCTGGTTTATGCGATCATGAAGGGACTCACTATTGACGTGGGTGAGATCATAGCAGCCTCGATCGTTGAATGCTCCAAGAAAGGTAAAGGTCGACTCTTTTCCCTAACACTATTACTAAGTTATGCTTGCGCGCAGGGGTGCCTGTGACGATAAAGGAGAAGCAATTGGCCTATGCTGGCCACCTTGAGCTGCCCAGCAACCTGAGGATGAGAAGGAGAGGCAACATGGAGTTCGAGCTGGATAGACTTGCAGCTGCACAATCAATGTCCATGGCCAGCTTGATGGACTTACAAAGGAAATTAGCCCAATGGGCTGAGTACTCCCAAGCAAGAGACCAGGAATTAGCTGAACACCTACGATGCGAGTTCCCTACTTTTCCAGCTGGATTGTTGAGCCCCTGGATGCCTCCGAGCGAGAGGAGTGATGAAGAGGACAAGGACGAATGAAGGAATGCCACAGACTGACGGCATTCGAGGGAGTATTTCTTATCCCTCTCAACCTGCTTTTCTGTAACCAGTTACACCCCCCCCCCCCCCCCCCCCGCCCCCTCCCCCCCCAATATCAATTGTTGTTATGTTTTGATTTCTGTAACTAGCTTGAGTAGAGTAGCTTAGTCTAGTTTAGTTTCGCATGATTATTTAGCCTAGTTAGTTTTTCCTATTGCCTGTACTTGTTCGCAAAAGGAATAATGCATGTTAGGAGCTTTGATCACGGTTAAATCTGCTCTGTTAGTATCATTGCGATTTCTTTGCGGAAACCGCAATATTTTGTTAGTTTAAGCATGTTGTTATATGACTTTCTGCTGGGTTGTATGTCGTTAAATCTCATTATTTGACTACATTACTGATGTCCATAGGTAGTCTGTCTATTGAGCATGTTGGATGAGTGTCAAGTACACCCTTGTTAGTTTTAAATTAGCTTCATAAATTGCTGAGCATGTACCTCTGTTAGACCTTACCAGGTTGATTTTAGTAAATTTTTGCTGATGAGTTATCTGAACTATGAGGGTCATTCTATCCCTAGGAGTTTTAAATTTTGTCTGGTTTTTATTTAGACTAGATGCTTCTAAGATAAGTTTGGGGGTGTGCCACCTCAGACTCTCATTGGGGACAATGAGAAGTTTAAGTTTGGGGGAGGCAGCCTCTAGTCCTAGGAACATTCCTCTCTCCCTTGAAAAAGACATGTTTCTTCTTAAAAAAAAATAAAGTAAAGCAAAGGAAAGAAAGGGGCATTGTCTTCCTCTAAGGATGCTGAGTAATCAGGGCCATTTGTGTAACCCACAAGTGGCAGGCACTGCATCAAAAGGAAATTCGAAGAGAAGACTTTGCCAAAAGAAAAAGAAAAGAAGAAAGATAAAAAGAAGAAGAATGTGTGCCAGAAAGCTGCAGCCTAGGTGCTTAGATGTCCTGTGAAACTGAACTCTGATCCTAAGTTAGCTAAGCACAAGGCTGTAGCCAGAAGGTTGTCGAGGGAGATGAGTGTCTATCCAACATAGTGATGCCAGGGCTTAGTCTGTTCTATGGACTGTACTCTGATACTTATGTGTTATAAGGCTGGCATGACTCTAAGGATTCCTAGGTAGTTCAAAAATAAAAACATTAGAAGCATGTACTGAGTCTGAGTTAAAACTAGGGAGAGTTTGAAAGCTTAGGGATGTTTGCACAATGTGCTCAATGATATAGGCAGATAAACCAAAAGATAGGAAGTTAGTAAAAACAGAAGGTTTTAAAGGCAAGAGAAATCAGAATAGACAAAGTATGAAGTTAGTTTTAGCCTAGGAGAGTGTCATAGGACAGCAATGCTTTTGACAGTAAACCCAGGGAAGTCAGCAAATCAGTTAGGTAGAGTTTAAAAGACAGGAGTTAACAGCTAATTAGAGAGAAAGTAAGCCTTTATATTGCTCGAGGTCTAGCAATAACTCAAGTTTGGGGGTGTGTTACCTCTCCAAAAGTGCATTATTTAGGGCTTTAATTACCTAAAAATCATGGAAGTTCCTGAGTATTTTTGTTAGAAGTTAGCTTAATGTGTGCTTAAAAGTGAGAATTTGAGAAATGATGCTAAATCAAGGCTTATTTGGAAAAGGAACGAAAAAGGATGCAAAATTATGAAAATAGAGCTAAATTGTACATTGCAGGTGCATTGCGAAGAAATTACGAACTCGCAATGGAATCAGCCAAAACAGAGCATTGCGGCCCTCGCAATAAAACCGCAACGCCAGTCTTTGCTGCTGCACTTTTTCAGCCGTCAGTCTTCGTTGTTGCGATTGTTCAGCCGCCCAACCTTTCTACTACTGCCACATGGGAGGCTGTTACTCCAGAATGGTTGGAGATCTGCGGCTAAAGGTACCTGTAGAAGCTATAAAAGGAGCTGGATGGCGATGGAAAAAGGAATCAATCAGAAGCGAGAAGATCCCAGTTGCGAAGCAACCCGCAGAAGAAATACCTTCTCCCGTTTGTTGGATCGAAGAAATCAGCCCTTGGCGTCGATAATTCGAGAGGAAGAAGAGAAGATCTCTCTTCTCTTCTGATTGAAATTATCCCCAAGATCAGCTAATCTTCCCCTTCATCCGAGGCGTTTTGCGACGAGGAGGATCCTTGCACGTTTACAACTTTCTTACTGCTTTCTCTCTACTGCTTTCCATTTGCGACATTGTTCTGAATCATTCTCTAATACACTTAATCTTTACTGCTTTCGGATCATCGCACGTTGTTCTATGAAGTGTTCTGAACCTTGTTTTTAAAGAGTAATCAATTAGTTTTGTTGAGTTCGTTATCTTATCATTTCTTATTCAATTAATATTACTAAGTTCTTTAATTCATGTTCAATCAATCCATCTCCCTCAGTTCTTCGAAAACCATGAGTAACTAATCTAAGAGAGGTCTGCTAAAGATGAATCTGTAGGCTAGAAATATGAGAATTCAGCATGTAGAATAGCATGAATGCATTGAATGTATGTGAGCTTCATCCCATGGGCGATTTCGACTGGCCATCCATTTTGTCTAAAGAATTCCTAACCTCCAGAAGGAGTAAGAATTCAGAGTCATCCATTCATGTTAGCCTTTTATGGTAATCAGAGAATGACCTAGGAATAGGCGTTCTCCTAGCACGTTTGTTAGCTTGTGTGTATAAATAGGTTTTTAAGTCTTACTTGGATATGAGTAAACTAAAAGATCTAATGCATGTAATCGAGAGATGCATGAGACTTAGTTAAAACGATGCATGATATGTTAATCTACTGTTGAATGATCGTAGTTAAATGCCTATAGATGATTCTTAAGTCGACCTTGCTGCCTTACTTTACATTTAAATCGTTGCTAATTTATTGAGAGATTATTGCGAGAACCGCAATAAAACATTTCTGCTTTTTGCCTTAGTCTTTCCCATAAGCTTTTATCTTTGCGATTTCATTGCGAAAGAATTGCGAGACCCGCAATTCTTCTTCTCCACATTATAGCTTTACTTATTTACTCGCTTTGCTTTTACACTTGCTTTCTTCTTGCATCTTCTATATTTCGGCACACCAACCCAAAATCTACCCAATTTAAGTTGCCTTATCTAATATAGCACATCAAATCGTTAGTCACTAAACTCAATCTCTGTGGGAAAACGAATTAAATTATACTTATCACTTGCTGCAAGACCATGTATGCTTGCATGATCTGAGTGCTCTCCCATTTAATGTTACATATACACTGAGCACGCAACATCACCCCGAAAGGCACCCATAGGGAAGCTTGTTGCATGAGAGTTAGTAATTGGTTAATCGAGTTAGCAAAGCTATTAAGCCTAAAATAAAATAAAAAGCAAAAAGCATGTTGTTTAGAAAATCCTCCTGAGGCGCTTCTTCTTCTTAAGTGCGCGCTAAAGAAGTGAACGTTAGTCCTTAAAAATGTGAAGCTTAGTCCTAAGCTTGACATGTTAGGCTTCTCGGAGAAGAAAAAGAAAATAAAGTTGAGTTAAAAGAACCGAAATAAAAAGTACAAAGTACTCAAACAAAAAAAAAAATAGAAAATTATTTTAAGGCCTCTTAATTTGTTGCTCTCTCTGATGTGATTAAGTTATAGTCTGTTCTTAAATGCTAGAAGTAGGGGAAAAACGGGATGAAATGTTGCATGTGGTTTTTCCGAGCTTGCGTAGGTTTAAGATAGGTTGGCTAGCGCACACACACACGTTAGGAAGCAATAGTTAATTTTTTATTTTTCTTAATTAAGTGAATGCGTCGATTGCTTTCTTGAGCATGTTAATGTTTTGATCTTTAAAAGCATCGAGGTTTGAATTAGAAGCATGCATGTATAGTCCTTAGAATTGAATTCTAAGTTTGCCTTGCTCGAGGACTAGCAAGATTTAGGTTGGGGGTGTTTGATAGCTCTATTTTGGAGCTATATTTCACTCCCTAATTCTAGCTAAAGTCGTGTTTAAATGTGCTAATTTTCCTTGTTTATAGGTGATTCGCGGCGAAGAGCTCGTGGAGTCCGTTTGGCGTGTTTCGGGGCTAAAGAAATAAGTTTAGAGCTTCGTGGACGCATCGAGATTGAGAGAGCTCAAGAAAGGAAGAAATTTCCAAAAAGACAAAAAATTGGCAAAGTTTTTAGCTCAAACCCGAGAGCTAGCGTCGAGACGCTAGCCCGAAGCGTCTTGACGCTCCGAAGAGGCGCGCGCTGAAAATTCTGTTCGTAGCGTCGAGACGCTACAACGGGTTATAAAACCCATTTTTACCGATTTTAGGGCGAGTTTTATCATCTTCTTCGCCATTCTTTCTTGGGATTACGTTTTTGCAGCCTTTGGAGCTCACCTAGGAGCTCCCCTTTCATCTTTTTCATCTTGTATGAAGCCATTAGCTTCCATGGAAGCTTGGAGATCCTGCAAGGACATGGTAGGCTAAGGTAAGTGAAGGATTTGAGATTTTAGTAAGGATTTGTTAAGTGTTGTAATGACTTGATAACTTAGAGCTTTTTAATTCTGTCGTGGCATGAATTTCTTGTAGTATTTGCTCTTTCTTGGTTAATCTATGAGTATGCTTTAATGATTGACGGACAATCTTGAATTCTAGCGTATTCTACCGTTATATATTAGTGAAGCGTTGGCCTCTCCTAATCGCCTTTGTAACACAAAAGAGTAAAACAAATCGAAGTATCAATTTGGATGTTCTAAATGTTGATTGCTTCAGGGTTGCCGGGTGATCGCTGTTGCGTGCTCAATGTGTAAAGATAAATATGCAAAAGGGTAGGGAGAGCACTTAGAACATGCAAGCATACATGGTCTCACAGCAAGTAGTAAGTATATTTCATTCGTTTTTTCCACAGAGACTCATTTTTAGCTATTCGCGAAGTGTGATTGTTAAGAAAGATGGGATGAATTTGATGGGGTAAAATTGGTTTTTAATTATCTAATTTTTGCTGAATGTATAAAGGGATATAACATAAACAAATGCAAGTTGAAATTAGATGCAAAGGACAAGAGATGGAATTAATAAACGAGGAAGAAAACAGCTAAACAGAATGCAACTTAGCAGAATTGCGAGAACCGCAATTAATCCGCAATTAACTCAACAGCAAAAGTATGTAAATGGGCGAATTAAGGGCTACTAATGACTATCCTATAGGCAGTTTATTACGATTATCAAGCTTTGGATCAACTCTCTATACATCAAACTCACTCTATCTCAAGTATCGTCCGATTCCATGCATTAGAGTCTTAAGTTTACTCGACTTCAAAGTAAGGTCTCAAGCATCTTATTTACGCAGGAGTGTTCAGTTGTACTAGGGAAACGCCTATTCCTAGGCCGTTTCCTGATTACCATGAAAGGCTAGCATGATTATATGACTCTGAACTCTTACTCCTTCCAGAGGTTAGGAGTTCTTTGGACAAAATGGATGGCCAATCGAAATTGCCCGTGGGATGAAGCTTACATACAATCAATGTTCGAGTGTTAATCTGCCTACTTGATTCACGTTTTTTAGCCTATAGTTCTGTCATTAGCATGCCCCTAAGTGACTTAGCTACTCATGGATATATAGAGAACAGAAATGGCAGATAAGATAGACATGCTTAGAAGGGAAATGTGCTTAAAACAATAAGCCAAACCCGTAGCAGAAAATAGGAAATGCGAAATGCAGAAATGAACTTTAATTACTGAAATTGTTTGTTGAACAGACAAAAGCTGTAAAGTAAATAGCAACAAGACAGAAAGCAACGAAATAAACTAATCTAGCTACTTAGGAAAAGAACAGCACGAAGCAGAATGTAAAACAGAAGAGAAAGACAGAAAAACAGTAAAGAGTTGCTGGAAAGCTTCGTGGCAGTCGCCTCGAATGAAGGGGATGAAAGATCAGCCTTGCTTGGATGAATCCAATCGAGAGAGAAGAAGAATCTTCTCTCCTTCCTATCAGATTATCGATTCCAACAGCTGAGACTCTCACTCCAACAGACGGCAAAGGAAAACAGATGGAAATGGTGGACTGCGAGAAGACTTCTGCGCTTCGAGTGATGATCAAACCTCCGACTTTGACCCCCTTTTATAGTAGTTTGCAGGTGCGTTTGGGCCAAGGAGAACCATCAATCTTCAACGTCGTATATCAGAATGGATGGAGGAGAAAGAATGAATCCCTGAAATTACGGAAATTAACAGAAAAAGATCAGTCAACTTACGGTTTTCACTTGAATAATTGCGGCCTCAGCAATGTTTTCGCAATTCATTCGCAATGCTCATTTTTTCATTCTTTTCCTTCGGTTTTCAACCCTTTTTCTACCTATTGTGCATAAGTCCTAAATTAGCTACCTTCTTCTAATTCTCATGTTAAAGCATAGGTTTAGGCTAAATGCTAACAAAAACACCTAAATGTGTACATCTTCTTAAGCTAAAAGGGTCCTAAATAAGTCACTTTCAGAGACTTAACACACCCCCAAACTTAAGGCTTTGCTTGTCCTCAAGCATACTAAGGACTTACTTAGGCTGCTGTTTTATCTTCTTTAACTACTTACCGACTCCCCTATATCCCTATCTCTAGCAGTGCTGTCCTGTGACACACTTCTAAGTTTAGAATTAACCTCTTATCAAGCTTCTTCTGACTTCACCTGCCTACTATACCTGCTGGTTTTGTTAACCCCCTACTATTTGATCTAACTACTTTTATGATATCATGCCACTATCCCTAAGGTTTCAAATTCTACCAAGCTTTACTCCAGACTCAGTACATGCTTCTAGCTTAACTTTTAATGTGCCTAGGATTCCTTAGAGTCATGCCAGTCTTAGTATTAACAGTGACAGTGGTACTTTTAGAGAACAACCTAAGCCCTGGCATCACTACATTGGATATACATTCATCTCCCTAGACAAACCTAAAAGCTACAACCTTGTGCTTAGCTCATGAAGGATCAGAGTTCTTTTTACATAGGACATCTAAGCCACAAGATTATAACTCCTAAGCATACATTCTTCTTCCCTATTTCTCCCTTTTTTACTTCGGTGGAGTCTCTCCTTGGGTTGCCTTTTGATGCAATGCCACTTGTGGTTTACACACTTGGCACTGATTACTCAGCAACTTGAGAGAGACTCCCCTCTTTATTCTATTTTTCACTTTTTCTATTTATCACAAATTTTTTTTTCTTAGGAGAAGAAGAATGCTTATGTCCTAAGGAAGAGAGGAATGTTCCTAGGCCTAGGGTGGCCTCCCCCAAACTTCAACTACTCATTGTCCCTAATGAGTGTCTGAGGTGGCACACCCCCAAACTTGTCCTAGAAGCATCTAGTCTAAAGTAAAACAAAGAGAATCTAAAAATCCTAGGCATAGGCAAAACATTCTAAAAGCAATTATTCCAACAGCAGAAAATTTGAACATAACAGACAGTTTTTAAGGACTTCCGGTTTATGCATGCTGAGCACTATTCAGAGGCAAATTTAAACTATCAAAGCGTGTCCTATGACACTCATCCAGCATGCTTTAAGATCAGCTATATAAGGTAGTCATGCTAGCAGCAAAAGATAGAATATAACAGATCATAGCCTAACTAAACAGACAGTCCAAAACATGCAATCAGTCACAAAAATTGCGGGAACCGCAATTATTTCGCAATTCAATCCGGGCAGATTTAACATTGATTCAGGCCCCTAGCATGCTTTTTCCTGTTACTCATGCCTCCTAAAAATAAAACTAAACTATCCTACCTATTCAGCTAACATCAGACTAGACTAAGCAAAAGAAAAAACATAAAACTAAACATTAAAAACAGATCAAAAATTGAACAAAAAACAGCATAATGCACATTATCTATCAGAACGCAGAAAAATTGTTTGTTTTTTTCTAAGGGAACAGCAATACTCCCTTCAGTGCACTTCAAACCAGCACTCAATTCTCGTCATCCTCATCTGGTTGCCGTGGTCGTGGGGGCACCCATGGAGTTAGGAGATTAGTAGGGAAGTCCGGGAAGATGCACCCCAGCTGGTCTGCAACCTCCTTATCCCTCGCCTGCGCATAGTTGGCCCATTGAGCCATTCTCCTCTGCATGTCCATTAAGCAGGCCATGGATAGGGACTGTTCAGCAGCCAGCCTATCCAACTCAAACTCCATATTCCCCTTTCTTCTCAGCCTCAGGTTCGCAGGCAGCTCCAAATGGCCTGTGTACGGCATCTGCTGCTCCAAGCGCTCGGTGGGGACTCCTGCAAGCAAACACAATTTTGTTATAGTGTTGGGGAAAAATAATGGCCCCTTACCTTTTCTGGCGCATTCAGCAATGGCAGCTGACATGATCTCCCCTACATTGACCGTGAGACCGCGCATGATGGCATAAACCAGCAGTGATCTACTCTGGTTGATTGTTGTCTCGTGAGTCACAGGGGACAACTTCCTCCTCACAAAGGCAAACCAAACAGCTGCCTTTGCTGTCAGATTGGCACTCATTAAGGTGTGCCTCCCATTGCGTGAGACAGTCCACGCTGCTTCAGGCTGGCCAATTGTGCGAATGGCCTCTTCCAGCACGGCCTCAGTCGGCTCATCAACTATCCGTGCATAATCTGTGTGCGTTTGGCCCTTGAGACCAAAGGCTTCATTGATGGCCTTGGCTGAGAAATCAACTTCCACCCCTCTGACCACAGATAGGCCATCCTCAGGGCTGAGCATATTGGCGTAGAAATCGTACACCATGCTCGTGTAGGCTGGATTAGGCGGTCTGCAGAATTCCTCCCAGCCATGGTTGATCACTCCTGCGCGCAAAAACTGCGGCAGGTCAGCGAGTCGGTCGAGGAAACCTTTCTCGTGCAACAGGTCTCTCTTCCTTAGCTCAGCCCCCCTGGATTCAGCATCAGACGAAACATACCTCACTGACTGAGGTTCGTCTTCAGGGTAGAGCTTAGCCTTCCCCTTGTCTGCTGGTTTGGATGATTCGGCAGCCTCCACCTTGAGGCGTTTGAGCGAAGGCTCAGTACTCTCTTTGTCCGCCGAGGGCACCTTCTTGGCCTTCTTTTTCTTCAACTTCTTGGCCTTGCCAATCGTGGCCTTCTTCTTCTTCTTGAGTCTGGCCTTGATATTGATCTGCTGGAGGCATGCCCCCAACGTTTCTTCCATAGAATCGTCCTGCTGTGCAGGCTCGGCAGGGCTATCTTCCCTCATAGGAGAGAAGACTTCGTCTTCCCCAGCATCTCCACTGCCTTGCGTGGATTCTTGATAATCTCCATAAGGAAATTCCGGATCAGGCCGTGGAGAATTATGTCCTGCTGATGGTGTCTGCGCAGAACTCAGTGGCGAAGATTGCAGCTCAGGGCTCTGCGCTGCTGCAGGTGTCGGATCAGAACTCTGAGGTGCTGGAGACAACTCAGGGCTCTGTGCAGGCGGTGACGACTCTGCGCTTGGCACTGGTTTAGCTGGGAGAGGGCTGCGCGCAGGTGAGGCAGACGGCGACGAACCTTCTTTGGCTGACTCGTGGGATGCACGATCAATTTCTTGACTCTCCACAGAGGGAGTCCTTGCGGTGCTTGGTTCGGCGGCTGTCTTGACACTCCACCGGCGTTTCTTGGGCGTGCCCACTGGCTCAGATGGTCCAGCAGGGATCTCAGTGACCACCCTCCACTTCTTCCTACGAATAGGAAGCTTGGGAAGAGGACCGGTGCGAACGGCACCATCGTCTGCAAGGGTGAGAAGCGCTTCCCTCGCAGCTGCTTCAGCTGCGTCATCAGCCTTCTTCTTGGCTGCGGATCTTTCAGCACGTGTGGCCACCATTGTCAAGTCTTGAAGATCTTGAGAGAGGAATCAAAGATGGAGAGAATCGCTGAATTCTTGGAGAGCAAAGAGAGAGATAATCGTAACATTCGAGCGCCTTCCAACGGATATAAAGGCAACGGATAAAATCCCAACGGCTCTTTTTGCGGATCCAGCAATTTTAGCGCAATTCCAGGGATATTATTTCATTGAAATCTCCAACTTTGCCCGTCCGTATCTTTTATTTGGCTCAACCGTTTCTTGATCTTTAAAGTGGGATTTACTCTCCTTGATCCCCTCTTTCGATTCCCTACAAAAACAAATAAAACAAACATTAAATACGCAATTAAAAACACACCACAAAACATACAAACGATAATCGGAAAAACAGTAAAAATAAACTAAGGCATTTGGCCTTGACTAAACGAGCACAGTAACCACTCGTTCTCTCTCTTTATTTTTGTCATGCTTCAGTCAAGAGGAAGGCCGAGAGAGTCTTCACATCTCCTTCCTCATAGTAGTGCTTCAACCTAGCACCATTGACCATAAATGGCTGGCCTTGCTGCAAGTTCTTTATCTCTATTGCACCATGAACAAAGACATTAGTAATAACAAATGGACCCGACCATCTAGACTTTAGTTTGCCTGGAAATATCTTTAAACGTGAGTTAAATAATAGGACAAGTTGGCCTTTCCTAAAGTCTTTGATCCTAAGTCTACTGTCGTGCCATATTTTGGTCTTTTCTTTATACATTTTGGCATTCTCATAGGCCATATGCCTAAGCTCATCAAGTTCATGTAGCTGCAAAGATCTCAATGTCCCCGCATCCTTTACACAGAAATTCAATTCCTTCATGGCCCAAAATGCTTTGTTTTCTAACTCAAGTGGCAAGTGGCAAGCCTTGCCATACACCAACCTATAGGGCGACATACCTAGAGGTGTCTTATATGCTGTTCTATAAGCCCAAAGTGCATCCTCAAGCTTAAATGACCAGTCTTTCCTATTAGGTTTGACTACCTTTTCTAGGATGTTCTTTATCTCCCTATTGGAAATTTCAGCTTGGCCATTCGAGTGTGGGTGATAGGGAGTAGCTACCCTATGTCTAATGTTATATTTAGCCAATACTTTCTCCATAGCCTTATTAATGAAATGTGACCCCTCATCACTAATGATAGCACGAGGAGTCCCAAATCTAGTGAAAATGTGCCTATGCAAGAAGTTAGTGACTGTTTTAGCATCATTATTAGGACATGCTTTGGCTTCTACCCACTTGGACACGTAGTCCACTGCTACTAAAATGTACAGGTTACCTGATGATGGAGGGAATGGTCCCATGAAATCAATGCCCCATACATCAAAGAGCTCCAACTCTAAGATGTAGGTGAGGGGCATCTCATCCTTGCGACTGAGGTTACCTGTCCTTTGGCATTCGTCACAGCTGTGGGCATAATTGTGGGCGTCCTTGAAGATTGTTGGCCAATAGTAGCCACTCTGAAATACCTTCGCAGCTGTTCTTTGACCACCAAAGTGTCCACCGTAAGGAGATGAGTGACAGTGCTGCAGCACAGACTTCGCCTCAGCAGCTGAAACACACTTCCTCAACAACCCATCAGCACAAGTTCTGTAAAGTGTGGGGTCATCCCAGATGAATTTCCTTGCTTCATGAAGGAACCTCTTCTTCTCTTGTCCTCCCTTGAACACTGGTAATACCTGTGATGCACGGAAGTTAGCAATGTCAGCGAACCACGGTTCCTCATCGTTATCACGATGAGCCAAAGCAAAGACATGTTCATCTATAAAAGCATCAGAAATTGCGGTCTCCGCAATTTTTTCGCAATTGTGCTGCAATCGAGAAAGGTGATCTGCAACCACATTTTCACAACCTTTCTTGTCCCGAATGTCCAAATCAAATTCCTGCAGCAATAACACCCATCTAATCAATCTAGGCTTGGCATCAGCCTTCCTCATAAGATATTTTAAAGCAGAATGGTCAGTATATACAATGGTCCTAGTGCCTACAATATAGTTTCTAAATTTTTCACAAGCAAATACTACAGCAAGCATCTCTTTCTCTGTAGTTGTATAATTACATTGAGCCTCATTCAAGGTCTTACTAGCATAATAGACAGGATGTGTGAGCTTGTCAATCTTCTGTCCTAACATGACTCCTACAGCATAGTCACTGGCATCACATAGCATCTCAAATGGGAGATCCCAATTTGGTCCTACTATGATTGGTGCTGTGACCAGTGCGTCCTTAAGGGTTTTCCAAGCTACTACACATTCCTTAGAGAAGATGAATGGTCTATTTAGCTCTAGAAGCTCGCACAGAGGCTTGGCTATCTTAGAAAAGTCCTTAATGAACCTTCTGTAGAAGCCAGCGTGCCCTAAGAAGCTCCTAATAGCCTTGACATTCTGGGGCTCTACCAACTTCTCTATGATCTCTATTTTTGCCCTATCCACTTCCACACCTGCCCTTGACACTCTATGTCCTAAGACAATCCCTTCGTCTACCATAAAATGGCACTTTTCCCAATTTAGGACTAGGTTGGTCTCCTCACACCTAGCCAGGACTTGTCCTAGGTTTTCTAGACAGGTTTTAAATGAATCCCCAAAGACTGAGAAGTCATCCATGAATATTTCTATCATGGACTCATCCAACTCAGAGAAGATTGCCATCATACACCTTTGGAAAGTTGCCGGTGCATTGCATAAGCCAAAAGGCATTCTGCGGAAGGCAAACGTTCCAAAAGGGCAAGTGAAGGTAGTCTTCTCTTGATCCTTAGGGTCTATAGTAATTTGATTATAGCCAGAGTACCCATCTAAGAAACAATAGTAGGCTCTACCAGCTATTCTGTCTAGCATCTGGTCAATAAACGGTATAGGGAAATGGTCTTTTTTAGTTTCTTTATTTAATTTTCTGTAATCCATACATACCCTCCACCCTGTGACAGTCCTTGTTGGAATCAGTTCGTTGTTCTCATTGACTACCACAGTTATTCCCCCCTTTTTAGGTACACATTGGATGGGGCTCACCCACTGGCTACTAGCTATGGGGAAAATTACTCCTGCATCTAACCACTTGATTATTTCCTTCTTCACTACCTCTTTCATAGAGGGGTTCAACCTACGCTGGTGATCTACCCTAGGTGTGTGCTCTTCCTCTAGTATAATTTTGTGCATGCAATAAGAAGGGCTAATGCCTCGAATATCAGCAATAGACCATGCTATAGCCTTCCTATGTTGCTTAAGCAGTAAAATTAAATCAACCTCATGCTGTTCACTTAGTTTAGAAGAAATAATTACAGGCAGCGTATCATTATCTCCTAAATATGCATATTTGAGGTGAGTAGGTAGTGGTTTCAGTTCTAACACAGGTGGATGCTCAATGGAGGGCTTTAACGGATTTATAGTTCTATCAGTTAAATCTATATTCATACATACATGCTGTGGTTTATCTACAGGCATATCCATTATGTCAGATACATTTAAATCAGCTACATCTAATCCTACATATTCATTTGCATGCTTGGTTAATAATACATGCTCTAATTGTTCTTCCATCAGTGAGTCAACAATATCCATGCTAGCACAGGATTCAAGGTCAGAGGGATACCTTAAAGCTTTATAAACACTAAATTTTACCTCTTCATCATGAACTCTCATAGTTAACTCACCTTTCTGAACATCTATGAGTGCCCTACCTGTGGCTAGAAATGGTCTACCTAGCAGGATGGGAACCTCCTTGTCTGCCTCATAGTCCAGGACAATGAAATCTGCAAGGAAAATGAATTTGTCAACTTTAACTAGAATATCCTCGATCTTACCTTCTGGATATGCGATGGATCTGTCTGCTAGTTGTAAAGTGACTGTGGTTGGACGTGCTTCTCCCATTCCTAACTGGCGGAATAGGGACAGGGGCATGAGATTTATGCTGGCGCCCAGGTCACAAAGCGCTCTGCCCACGTGCTTGCCTCCAAGTTCTACAGGTAAGGTGAAGGAACCAGGATCCTTCTCCTTCTTGGGCAGCTTGTTCTGGAGGATGGCACTGCACTCCTCGGTGAGGTTCACTGTTTCAAACTCACCAATTATTTTTTTGTTAGTAATAATGTCCTTCAAAAACTTTACATATGAAGGCATAGACTGTAAAACCTCTACAAAAGGAATGTTAACATGCACTTGCTTAAGTATTTCTAAAAATTTATTAAAATGAACTTCCTGTTCCTGCTTCTTTTTAAGCCTTCGAGGGTATGGAGGTGGTGGCACATATGCAGGCACGTCAGGGCGCCTTATGATGGGTGGAGGCCTTGGAATTTCTTCTACGTCCTCAACAATTGGCTCTAGCCTGGCTCCTGATGTGCTAGTTGGTGGTGGACCTTGGCTTGGCAGAGACTCCAGTGGAGCACTAGACTCAGTGTTCTCTACTCTCTTTGGTGTGTCCTTTGTGTTGCTCACCAATGGTCTCCCACTCCTAAGTTCAATTGCTTGAACTTGTTCTTTGCCATCTCTCCTTGGTACCTCGGTATCAGCAGGGAGTCTACCTTGGGGCCTACTTTTAAGTTCATTGGCTAATTGGCCTATTTGGTTCTCTAGGCTCCTAAGAGTAGCTTGCTGGCTCTGAAGAGTAGCATCATTCTTAGCTATATATTCCTTGAGTAGGTTTTCTACAGAAGATCCTACAGGTTGATTGTAAGGCTTTTGGTACATTGACTGGTTATGTTGGGGAGTGAAACCAGGTGTTCCACTCGGCCTTGGTTGGTTAGGATTTTGGTTAGTGTTCTGTTGGCCACCCCATGACAGGTTAGGGTGGTTTCTCCAACCAGGGTTATAGGTGTTGGAGTAGGGGTTATTCCTAGGCTGCTGCTGGCTTCCAACATAGCAGACTGAAGATGGATTCCCAGGGCAGTATTCATAAGGGTGCCCTTCCCCACAGAATCCACAGATTGGTGCCTCGCCTTGACTTGGTTGGGTGCCCATTGACATGGCTGTGGCGGTATTGGCACTGGTTTGGAGATTGGCCTGAGCCATTTGCTTAACTAGGTTGGTCAAGGCGTTTATTTGGGTGCTCATGGCGCTTAGAGCATCCTTGTCTTGAGCCCTAGTTGGCTCTACTGGATCGTCTGACCACCTACAATGAGATGTTGAGATCTTCTCCAAGATCTCATAAGCTTCGTTGTAACTCTTGGACAACATGGAACCTCCAGCAGATGAATTTAAAACTTGTCTGGTGCTGGGGTTGCATCCTTTAAAGAAGACTTCTATTTGGATACACCATGGAATGCCATGGTGTGGACATTTAATGAGAAGGTCTTTGAATCTTGTCCAAGCTTCGTGAAGAGACTCACTTGGAGCTTGTTTGAACTTTATGATATCATCACGAAAGGTAGAATTCCTATCAGGTGGGAAGTATTTGACTAGGAATTTTTCTGCTAAATCTGTCCAATTGCGGACAGATCCTGAGGGTAAAGAATTTAACCATGTTTTGGCTTTGTCCCTCAAAGAGTAAGGGAAAAGATATAGCCTCAGGGCTTCTTGGGAAACTCCAGGGATTAGGAAGGTGTCACTAACTCCTAAGAAGTTCCTAAGGTGGTTATGGGGGTCCTCATTTTCTATTCCAAAGAATTGCCCCACAGTGGACAACATTTGGAACATCACTGGCTTTAACTCAAATGAGTTGGCAGTGATTTCAGGACGGATTATGCTGGGGTTCAGCTCCCCAGGCATAGGTACTAAATATGAGAGGATGGCGCTATCCTTGTCATTCGCTATTTCAATGGGATTGCGAGTGACAGGCACCAGGTTTTGATTTACTCCAGCCATTTCTTCTTGAGGTAATTGCGGAGGAATTGTAGTCTCTGCAATGATTGGAGGTAAAAGGGTTTGTTTAAAGAGACGTTTCTTGGCTCTATTCCTAGCTCTAAGTAATCTCTCGGGCTCAGGGTTGAACTCTAGATCACTAGATGGAGTCTCATTCATAAACTACCCTAAATGGTACCTGAAAAAGAAATGAAGATGGATCAAATTCAATGAAAAATACTTTGATGTTTCAGACTTAACAACTTCGTTTTCACTTAAAATAAGTCCCCGGCAGCGGCGCCAAAAACTTGTTGCGTGCTCAATGTGTAAAGATAAATATGCAAAAGGGTAGGGAGAGCACTTAGAACATGCAAGCATACATGGTCTCACAGCAAGTAGTAAGTATATTTCATTCGTTTTTTCCACAGAGACTCATTTTTAGCTATTCGCGAAGTGTGATTGTTAAGAAAGATGGGATGAATTTGATGGGGTAAAATTGGTTTTTAATTATCTAATTTTTGCTGAATGTATAAAGGGATATAACATAAACAAATGCAAGTTGAAATTAGATGCAAAGGACAAGAGATGGAATTAATAAACGAGGAAGAAAACAGCTAAACAGAATGCAACTTAGCAGAATTGCGAGAACCGCAATTAATCCGCAATTAACTCAACAGCAAAAGTATGTAAATGGGCGAATTAAGGGCTACTAATGACTATCCTATAGGCAGTTTATTACGATTATCAAGCTTTGGATCAACTCTCTATACATCAAACTCACTCTATCTCAAGTATCGTCCGATTCCATGCATTAGAGTCTTAAGTTTACTCGACTTCAAAGTAAGGTCTCAAGCATCTTATTTACGCAGGAGTGTTCAGTTGTACTAGGGAAACGCCTATTCCTAGGCCGTTTCCTGATTACCATGAAAGGCTAGCATGATTATATGACTCTGAACTCTTACTCCTTCCAGAGGTTAGGAGTTCTTTGGACAAAATGGATGGCCAATCGAAATTGCCCGTGGGATGAAGCTTACATACAATCAATGTTCGAGTGTTAATCTGCCTACTTGATTCACGTTTTTTAGCCTATAGTTCTGTCATTAGCATGCCCCTAAGTGACTTAGCTACTCATGGATATATAGAGAACAGAAATGGCAGATAAGATAGACATGCTTAGAAGGGAAATGTGCTTAAAACAATAAGCCAAACCCGTAGCAGAAAATAGGAAATGCGAAATGCAGAAATGAACTTTAATTACTGAAATTGTTTGTTGAACAGACAAAAGCTGTAAAGTAAATAGCAACAAGACAGAAAGCAACGAAATAAACTAATCTAGCTACTTAGGAAAAGAACAGCACGAAGCAGAATGTAAAACAGAAGAGAAAGACAGAAAAACAGTAAAGAGTTGCTGGAAAGCTTCGTGGCAGTCGCCTCGAATGAAGGGGATGAAAGATCAGCCTTGCTTGGATGAATCCAATCGAGAGAGAAGAAGAATCTTCTCTCCTTCCTATCAGATTATCGATTCCAACAGCTGAGACTCTCACTCCAACAGACGGCAAAGGAAAACAGATGGAAATGGTGGACTGCGAGAAGACTTCTGCGCTTCGAGTGATGATCAAACCTCCGACTTTGACCCCCTTTTATAGTAGTTTGCAGGTGCGTTTGGGCCAAGGAGAACCATCAATCTTCAACGTCGTATATCAGAATGGATGGAGGAGAAAGAATGAATCCCTGAAATTACGGAAATTAACAGAAAAAGATCAGTCAACTTACGGTTTTCACTTGAATAATTGCGGCCTCAGCAATGTTTTCGCAATTCATTCGCAATGCTCATTTTTTCATTCTTTTCCTTCGGTTTTCAACCCTTTTTCTACCTATTGTGCATAAGTCCTAAATTAGCTACCTTCTTCTAATTCTCATGTTAAAGCATAGGTTTAGGCTAAATGCTAACAAAAACACCTAAATGTGTACATCTTCTTAAGCTAAAAGGGTCCTAAATAAGTCACTTTCAGTGACTTAACAATCGCCTCGCATTTAGAATTTTCAATTGAATGTTCGTCATAAATTGCTAGTTATTGTTTTAGTTAATTTGAAGCTGATCATTCTAAGTTAATTAGTAGCATCGTTTAATTAGAATTGACAACTTTGATTAATTACCATGTGGTCGGTTGCTTTAGGGTTGTCGGACAACCGTTTATGTACTCAATTTATTCATAGCCATGTCATAGAGTTAAATGATCGTAATTACATCGCTCAGCAAATCCCGAATCTCCCAAATCCATCACGCTCGACTTGGTTATTTTTCCGTTAGCGCACTCTAATTTTCTTTGCATGACAAACCCCCATTTTTGTTACTTTACTTCAATCAATTTTCAATTCAATTCAAATATTAAATCTCAATTCGACACGCTCCCTGTGGACCGACCCCGTTACCACTAGCTGCAAAGCTAAGGGCTATACAGGTTATAAATTTCATTTTGGCAAGCCTCGACAGCTTGAGATTCGAGCACACCATAAAATGCATCTACCATTGCTCCCTTAAGTGCTGACTCCAGGTCTTGAACAAGAGGCCTCACCCTCTCATTGGCTCGAGAGGGACTCGGTATAGTGATTAGATCACATACCAATCAGTTTAGTGATTGGATCACAAACCAATTGTTCATTAGAGGATCAGTGGGACTTAAGGAGCAAGATGTAATTACGGGGGTAAAACAGATATTTGACCTAACTGCAAATTACGAACAACCTGTGAAGGGTCAACTTACTAATCATGGTTATATCGAGTGGCCATAAATATATCTATAGTGAGGATAGTGCAACTACTAGGCTATAGTGGAATGTCCTAGTAGTTAATGAATGTTGAATAACTGGGTTAAAGAGTTTAATCAGTTAATCTCGGATCGTTGGAGCTCATGATCTGTAGGTTCATGAGGTCCCCCTGCTAGCTCATATAAGACTAAACCTTAAAACAATGTGACGAGTGAATTCTAAGTGTTCAAATTCGGATTAGGGAACAAGCGTTAAATATATGAGATATATTTAACGACATAACGTTCAATTACGAATTGAACAATAAAGAGATAAAGATTTTTAAATAAGATTTAAATATAAAAAATATGAATAAAGATTCATAATCGAGTATATCGGGAATGATTGAGATTAGTGATAGATTTATTGAATATTAAATTTGAATTAATTAAATTGTTTAATTAATTATTTGATATTAATTTAATTTAATTTAAAATTAATAATTTGAATTAATTTGGTCAAATGTTGACTCCACTAAAACCTTCAAAGTCAAAAGTCAATATGTTGACTAAAGTTAGTGGAACAAACGAATTCTTGAGTTAGTGTGAAAACCATTTTTTGATGTTTTTATGACTCAAACAATTTTGCTAGGTATTAATCCCACATCAAGCCACTAATACCACTAAATTGAGTGGATTCTAAGTGTCATCCTAATGTTAACTAAATTTTGCAAGATTTTGCATGTAGTCTTCTATATATACAAAGGGTTAATTAGATTAACTTCTTATTGAAATTTTGATTAATTTTGAGAATTGTAAAGACAATCTCTCTACCATTCTCTCCAAATCCATGTTCAATTCTCTTTCAAATTAGTCACTCAAAGGACCCCACAATCTCGTTCTAAGACCGGAGAATAGATGAGAAGACTTTCGTGGTGGTTCGTGACCGTTACATTTGAAGATCGGGCTTGGAATCGAGAAGAATTTGAACTTCAAAGGCAATTCTAAATTATTATCTTTGATTTTCAAATTATATGTTTTTTCCTTTGAAATTAACAAAATTAGAGTACTTAGATCCAACGTTGCTTCCGCTATGCATGCTGAAACACTTTCATGAACATATTTAAGAAAAATAAAAAAATAAACAACGAATAATAAAAAATTTAAATTAACCCAACACAAAAATAGAGCTCATTTTTTCCACGCTAGTCACCGTTTCTTTTAGGATATGAAATGTCTTTCTCATCTTGTTAATAGTTAAAAATAAAAGATAGATGGTAGATGGGCGTGGAAGTGTAGGAGAGGAGATAGGAGCCGAATGGGGGTCGGATGGAGTCCTCCGTCGTATGATTTTTATAAAGTGAATGTGCGTGGTAGTTCGGGATGCGCGAGGCCAGGTTATATTGACAGCGATGACATGAATTATGAATGTGCGGAATGTGTTGATGACGGAGGGGCTTGCGGCGATGGAGGGGTTTACGATTGGCATGAGAGGCGAGTTTGTAGCCTGTGGTTTTAGAGACGGACTCCTCTCGAATTTGTAGCTTGTTTCAGGAAGAAGTGGTGGATCTGACATAAGTTGATATGCTCGTGGGAGATCTATGCTCTCAAGTTGAACCTTTTATTTTGGATGAGAGGATTGTTGGTTGAGTGTTTGTATCTAGTTTTACTCTAAAAAAAAACTAAAATATAAAAGATACGAGAAAAGGAAATAAAAAGAAAAAAAACAATGAAACTGATATTTATGGTGGTACATGCATCTAGGAATATATATTCCTTACATGAAAAGGCTAAAAGAAAAAGAGAAATATATTAAAAAAAATATATATATATATAAATTACTTTGACACATAGTATCTGTGGTTGGGTCACATGTCTGCACAAACCAAGGAGCCTAGATAGCACCCAAATTTGCTCAATACTTACGTCGATAAAAACACAAATAGAAAAATTTTAAAAATAGCTAGAATATAAAATTGAATTGAAAAATAGATAAAAAAAACTTTCATATTTTTATGCAATGACTACCACTAAACAAAAGAAAAACAAATTCATCCCACTAACAACCCTCTTAAATTCATGCATTTTGAAAAATAGGTTGTTTTTTTTTTTTTTTTCCAAAGTTGAAACGCTTTCGGTGAAGGACACCAACACCTTTTGGCAACACTCTATTTTTTGAATTTTAGAACTTTGCAGCCCAATTTTTTACCTCTTTTACTCGGAATCACACTATTTGAACTCCTATAGCATCTCCAACTCCCGTCGAGCTCACCCTTACTTCGCGACGACAATGTATAGAGACGAAAGTTGAGGAAGACGAAAATACTTACTCACTCCGAACATACGTTATAGAAGGTTTTGGATGTCGAAATTTTCAGCTCAATTCAAGCGTTCAACGATGTAGAAGGTTGAGGTAGATAATTCTTTTTTTTTAAGGTAGAGGGTTTCAAAGTTGAGAATTGATGACTGTTTCAAATCGATTTGGAAGATGAAAGATTTGTAAATCTCCTAATTCAATGTTGCAGGTACTGATACAATTGATTTGATTGAATGTTTTCCCGGGTAAACTCAACATGCATACCAATTTTAATTTTTTTTTAGTATCATTTGTCCAATGCTCCATATATAAACGCATATACTTCATATGATATATTTACATGTACATGTAACTACGAATATATACACACATTAGAAATTATTGAGAGCACCGTTATTATCCTTTTTTCTTCACAACCGTTTATGAAAATTTTAGTTAAAAATTAATTTGAATTAGTATTTCAGATTAGACTATATTGAATTTTATTTTCATGTTTCGATTTAATTGGTGATTGTTATCCTTAAATCCTATCTTGATTTTTTATTCTATGATTCTCTCCTAGAATAAATCTTTATTTTTCTCATTCTTGTTAAAAAAATTTAAATTTTTCTCAACATTCTTTTGGAATAATTTTTTTTTTTTTTTTTTTTTTTAAGAGAGTTTGAGTTTCATACTCTTTTCTTTAACACAAGGTAGTTGTAAATATTATTCTAAATATAGAAATTAGTTATTTTTCAATAAAATAATCTAGAGCTATTTTTCAACACTTTTCAATTTCAGTTGGTCTTGGCCAACAAAATAAAAGCATTGCCATTAACCAAGTTTATTTTTTCTGGAATAAAATTAAATGGATCTACCATTTTCCATTTTTTTTTGTTAAATAATAATTTTAAGAAACCTTTGTTATTTATTTATTTTATTTTTTTTTTGATAATTTTTTGAGCTGGTTGCTACAAACAGCAATTAGGCTCAAAATAATTGCAGATTTAGCAAAGTTTAAAACTTTTTATAAATATGACAAAAAATTAGTGGCTATTCCTGATAGACTTTATGACTATTACTGATAGACTTCTATGACTGATAGATTACTATCACTGACAAAATTCTATAAAAAAAGGACTACTATAGCAATAGACCATACTATCAGTGATAGAAATTTTCATATCCGCAATTTTTTTAAAAAAATGTTATATTTTTAATTATTTTACTCTAAATTGACATCGGTTACAATTTTCCTAATTTTTTTTTCTTTCTATTTTTAAAATTGAGGAAAAAAAATGTAAATCACCTCTAAATTATAAAAATTATTACATTACACTTTCAATTTTTCATTTTTTTTTTTTTTTTTGCAATGGGACAAATTTTCATTTTTGGTACCTAAGTTTATGAAATAGTTGCAATTAATTAATTAATTAATTAATTTTTTTTTCAATTTTTTATTTTTGAGTTGAACAAATATGTAGATATAAATTCAACTTTCAATTTTATGGAAGGTAAAAACTATTTTTTCTACTATGCTACAGTTTTTTTTTCTACTTTAATAGAATGTTTAGGTGAAGAATAGTTATTGATTTTAAATGAAGTAAATAAAAATAATGAAGAATCAGTCGAAATTAATTTATTTATGAAAATTTAAGGTTTAAATTAGGGTTGATTGCACAAAACAAACAGCAACCAGATCCAAAATAATTACAAATTCAGCAAACTTTAAAACATGTTGCAAATATGTTGCAAATATGGCAAAAAAATCAGTGGTTATCACTTATAGACTCTATCGTTGATATATGACTATCACTCATAGACTTCTATCACGGACAAAATTCTATAAAAAAGACTACTATCAGCGATAGACTTCTATCAACGATAAATTTCTATAAGCGATAGACCATAATATCGGTGATAGATATTGTCATATCCACAATTTTTTTAAAAAAATACTATATTTTTAATTATTTTATTCTGATTATAATTTTTCTTTAAATTATATAATTATAAGTTTACTATTTTAATTGATTCAACGTAGGAAATTTAAAGTTTAAATAATTTTTTTTCCTATTAAAAAGTTCAAACTTTTATGGAAATTAATTATTAATATGGAGGTGATTTAATCTTTGTGAAAGAGAGGCCAATATAAAATATTTATAGAAGGGTAGTTTTGGAAATAAGATGGGATAAATGGACACTTGTGAAGTTTTGTACAAAATAATTAATAGGTAGGGCCTCTCAAATTTAAGAATCATTCTCAAAACAAGGAGAATCTCATTCCATGAAAAAATGTAATAAATTCTCCTCTCTCCCAATTTAATAGGATTTTTACATTTTCCAAGGTCCAAGATTTTTGTTTTTCCTTCTTTTGAGAATATCCAAAAGAGATGCCACCTATGGATTCTCAAACCTAACATTTGTTTTATGTTTTGTTTGCAAGTAAATGTATGTGTCAAATAAAGCTTCATAAGTTTGACAACATTCATTTACCAATACATGCACAGTCTCTCTCCACTATTTATGGACATCAAATTTAATAACACACCCACTTAATTTAATTTATTGGTTATGATTCAATGGATGTAAACATTCAATTCTTTTTCATACTTCTATAAATATATTATTATTAATAATTGCAATTATTTTAGTAGGTGAATTGAAGACATGAAGATATGTGAATTCATTCTTTATCTCATAAAATTGCGTAAATAGGGAATGGAATGAAATGCTTCCAAATAATAATATTAAGGCTAAATTATAATATATTATATATACCTCTAAACTTTGTTAAAAAATATCTATGATTGCAATATCATCTTTGACCTTTCAATAAAAATTGACGAAAGGTCAACATGGCATTAACATGGAACGACACAATGGTGACTGACTTGTTTGAATTAAGTTTAAAAAAATGGCGTTTCACCACGTTAATCTCCCGTCCAACATTCTAACAAAGTTCTACTCCAAATAGGTTTAAAATGTTTATGAAATACAAGAGTAATCTTACAACTAAAATAAAAATAACAATAAAGAACAAAATCAATATGTACTCCTAAGAATGGGTGTTTTTTTTTTTTTTTTGAGTACATTGGGGTGGGGGATTCGAACCACAGACCTCTTGGTCATCAAGTCATACATATGTTAACTCCAAATATGCTCGCTTTGGCCCTAAGAATGGGTGTTGGATGACTTAAAACCTAAATTTTATAATTGTATATCCATTAAAACTCTAAACCTTAATAAGTGAATTAATTTTGATCATCTTTGTTAGGATTTCATTTTAAAACCGTCTTTAAAGGTAGGGATTAATGTAATATTAGAGAGAAATGTGAGAATCAAATGGATAATAGTGATTTTTATTCTTCTCGTATTCTTCTATAATTATGTATTTTTTTTTTTTTTTTGACAACATGTGGGGGTGGGGGATTGAACTTAGGAACTCATAATCACTAATCGATACATCATGTTGAGCTATGCTATTGTTGGCATAATTATGTACTTATTTTAAGAAGTACATGATAACTTTTCTTACTACTTTGGTAGAATTTTGAAAGAAGAAAGTAATTTTATTTAAGTGATTTTGAGTTGATTTGAAATAGAATCTAAGTGAAAATAGTTATAAATTAGATCTAAATTGATTAATTTATTAAAATTTAAGATTTAAATTAATATAATTTTTAGTTTGTCTTTTTTCATGGATTTTAACCCTCAAAGTTTAGAAATACGAATTGATTTTTGCTTAATATCAAAAGTAAAGGGTGGTTTTCTTTTCAAAAAAAAAAAAAAAAAAAGAAAAGGGTGGTTTTTGTAATATTCTGAACAATGGAGTCATTTTATTGATGTTTCTTGTTAAGTGAGGTTTGACTTGTCTTTTTAACATAATAATATCAAAGTTAAAGGTAAGATTTTCGATTATTTATTGTTCCATCAAATTAGATGCTAGTAAGATTTTCTGAGTTTTTTTTAGGGGTAGTTTTTGAAATCTATTAGAAAAGAAGGATTATTTTTAAATAATTTAGAAGAAATAAGTTTTTTTTTTTTTTTTTTTTTGTCTTTCATGGGACTACGGGTCCTGTAGACGCGCATTCAGTATGTTTCAATATCAACGTTCAAGACGCAAATCCCAAAACATTTGACCAACGTTAGAACAATACAATTGAAGTATATATAATTTGACGAACAACAATTAAATGTAATCTTTAATTGCCTCGGTGGTTTCGCTGCGTGCCTGCATGGTTTCATGGTGTGGTTTGATATATCATCTCTCAATTGTTTTTTAATTTCATCGAATTGCACATTAATATATTCAATAATACTAACCTCAAATTTAAATAAGTGACGTAATTTTATTCTTTAAAAAACTTTCATTTGAAAATTCGTGAATGAAAATATTTTCATCCTCATTTAATGAATATAAAACATGTCTAACAGTTAACACGACATTAAAAAAAACAAACTTTTGAACGGAGAAACCTAGCATTGATATTTGATATAATAATATTTTTTATCTTACAAATAAAGTGTTTAACAATATTTAATCAGAACATAAAAAAAAAATTGAGATATGATGTAATATATATAATTTTTTTTAGTTAAATTATCAAAAATATCCAGAACTATGGGTTCCGTTTAAAAAATACTTTCAAACTTTCAACAATACCCCTAAACTTTGAAAAATGGGTATTTTGATTGATCATTTTTCAAATGAAAATATATTAAAGGATAAAAATTGCGACACGTAATTAAATTTGAGGTTAGTATTATTGCAAATATTAATGTGCAATTTGACGAAAAATAAAAGTTTGAAACTGAGTCCGTTTTGACTAATTTATTTTTTTAATTTTTATTTTTGCATGTTTTATATATTAATTAACGTTTTTTTTTATAATAATATTTTTTTATTTTACAAATAAAGTGGTTAAATTAATAATATGATGAAAATATATATATATATATATTTATATAATTATTAATTAAACTTTTTAATTATTAATTATTATTTAATTCAATATCAAATATTAATTAAATAATATGATTAAACCCAGTTTTTCGAAAACCGACTTTTTTACACATGAATCCTATTCATGTTTTAGGCCAATCTCATATTTAAATCATATTTAAATATGTCCATCCTCCTTCCATAAACCGAATTTGAACAATTCAAATTCTTTTTCTTTTTTTTTCTTTTATACTGTTGCACGACGTTATCCGAGCTAGCCAGGAGAACCTAAAGGACCTACAGATCATGAGCTTCAACGATACGAGATTATTCGGTCAAAACTCTTTTAACCCGAATCAATCAACATTCGTTAACCCCCGGAGACTTCACTATAGTCTGAGGGTTGCACTCTCCTCACTGTAGATATATTATGTCCTCTGATATAATCGTCACTGGCAAGTCGACCCTTCACAGGTTGTTCGTAATCACAGCTGGGTCATTTAAACCGTTTAACCCCTGCATTACGTCTTGTTCCTTAAGTACCACTGACACCTCTAATGAACAATAGATTTGTGGTTCAACCAACAGATCAGTTAACCATCTCATCACATGAGACTGTGAGCGCTCATTGTTCAAGCCCCGAAGTCAGCTATTAAGGGAACAACCTATCTACTAACCCTGAAGAGCGGGTTAGGAGTGAACTCCAATCTTGCTGTACTATGTCCCCAGCTACCTATTCGACTTTATCCTCAAGATGGTAGGCTTATTGAGTCGGCGTTTATGGGCCACTCTCACCCGTACAAGTCAAAGGATATTATCGAATAAGCAGGAGTTCATAGCGAGCTCAGGATTGAGATCGAGTTACCTAGGCCATCAATATGTATAAGTCGGTCTCATCAGTAAACGAAGTTATAAAGAGAGAGCGACTTAATACGCGGTTCGGTCTTATGCAAACTCTTTGCACAGGACACCCTCACTCGCACATCTCCATGTGAAACGATTCGGATCACATCGTTTTGTACAATACAAAGTGAGCCGCATCCAATAGTGTTACCAGGATAAGGTACCCAGCCTTATCCGTATACTATAGACCGTTTTGACTGACTACTTGAGCCTGATCCACAATCATGTCATACATGAAGCTCAAGTACTCATATTCAGCCAAAAGTGTTGGTCATTGGTATAGGTTAACGTAAACACGTTTCACTTTATTCCAGTAAACTCCTTTACTGAATAAAACTAATAACTCTTTATTCTAAATAGAATATTTACAAACATAACAGTTTACAAACCACGAGTTTTAGGACATAAAACCCAACAATGTCATATATCATGGTTAGGGAGCTAAAGTTTAATATTTTGCGTGAGACTGGCGTTGTTGTGCAACTCGCCGATAGATCTCGCATGCATCCCTTGGGAATAGTTGAAGACGTTTTGGTGCAAGTGAATGATTTATTTTTCCGTGTCAATTTTTCTGTGTTGCCTATGATTAAGAATGCATCCGATATTCCTTCTTCCATATTGTTAGGGCTCCGCCTTTCATGAAGACCTCAAGGGTCAAAATCGATGTTGATAAGGGAACGTTCTCTGTGGAATTTGACGGAGTAGTGAATGAATTGTCAATAAATGCTGAAAAATTTGACTTGCCTGCTGAAAATTTGGATGATAAGATTAATGTTGTTTATTCTGAGAATGAGAATTTGAAATTAATTGTGAATGATGATCTTGTTCCTGTTTGCTGTTTATTTGAGAATGATGATGTTTATGTGCGTAAGGCGCAAAAGAAAAGTTTTTCTGTTGTCTTTGATAGGTTTGAGAAATATGGGAAGATGGATGGTGCATTTCCCAAGTTGATGGACAATGGGTGACTTGATGTTGTTGAATACAGTCGAGCAATCGACTTTAAAAATTTGCACTTCTCGGAGGCACCCGAGTTTGGACTGTATTTCTGTTAGTTGTTGTTTTGTTGTTTCTGTCATTTCAGTTGTTTAAGTTTGTTGTTCTGTTTTTCTTAGGAGGAAGCGAAGGATGACCGACATTTTAGATCTATTTTGAAGATGAGGATGCGCATCCCTATCCACCGATCCCGCAAAAATTTCAGGGGAGGTTTTATGTTCCCCAAGAATTTTGTCGTTATCATTATTTATCTGATGGATTATTGCATTGAGGACAATGTAATCTTTTAGGTGGGGGTGGAGTTGTTATTAAACTTCGTTGTAGTCATCTAGCATGAATATACTCTGATTTTGAGATGTTTGAGAATCTGATTGCATGTTGTCCGATGAGGACTGTCTGTGATATACTCGTGAATACTCCATATTTATGCATTTCGAATAAACCATGAGAATGTATGCATATTTTGAGCCTATTTTAAAAAAAAAATCGAATACTCTCCTACATTCACTAAGCACGTAGACCTCTTACTCTTGAGTTCTGTAGGCTTAGAGTTGTTTTATTTGGACTGAAACCTTGTTGTCACCCCGAAAGGTACATTTAGGGAGGCTCGATGTGTTATAATTAGTAATGATTCACTTGTTGTATAGCAAAGCTATATGCCAAAAAAAAAAAAAAAAAGTGTAACCCACGGTCGTGTAATAATTCCTGAGGTGCTCCTCCTTCTTGTGTTGCCCGTGTAACCAGGGGCGATCGTGTAACCCACGGTTTCCACTGCATGAAAGGGAAACCAACATAAGTGAGCACTAGTCCTTAAAAACGTGAAGCGAAATCAAGCTTGATGTGTTAGGCCCTCGGGAAAAGAAAAGAATTAGAAATAAAATGAAGGAGTACAAAGTACTCAGAGAAAAGAAGAAAATAATTGGGCATTTTGTTTTGTTGCTCCTTCCGGCACTGATAAGCCGTTAGTCTGTTCTCATTGCCAGAAGTAGGGGAAAATGAGTCTTAGGATCGAATAAAGGGATTTCGGGTCTATAGAAGCTAAGATAAGAGGAGCTAAGCACACACACACGTGAGGGAGTAGGAGTTAAATTTTTGAAATGTTCACAATTTATGCATACACTTGATTGTTTTCCGTTAGCATGAATATCTTGTTTTCACGAGCATTGAGATTAGAGTTGTCAGCATGCAAGTTTATTCTTATGAGATAAATCTGAGTATAACTAGCTCGAGGACTAGCAAGGTTCAGGTCGGGGGTATTTTGATAGCTCTAAAATATAGCTATTATTATGTCCCTAATATAGCTAAATATCGTGCTTAACAATAGTTAAATTGCCTTATTACAGGTGTTTCGCGATGGAGAGCTCGAGAAGTTCATTTACGAGTTTCGGAGCTATTTCGGGTGATTTAGAAGCTTCGGAGAGTACCCGGGTCAAGAAGAGGTGCCAAAGGGAGCTTAGAGGTGCAAAAGTTGGGAAATTAAATCCCAAACCCGAGAGCAAGCGTCGAGATGCTGTCCCGATAGTGTCTCGATGCTCCGTCTGTGCGCTCGCTGAGTTTTCCGTCCGTAGCGTCTCGACGCTACGGAAAGTATATAAACGTAATTTGCCGATTTTAGGTCGTCTTCAACCTTTCTCTCTCGAACTTTTGAGCGTTTTTAGCCATTTTTGGCTGCTGTAACCTCCATTAATGGAGACCTTGAAGTTTTATTTGGATTTATTGCTTACTTTTGCTTCCATGACTAGCTAAAAGGTAACTCTTAATCTTTAGGTGACGGATTAAATTTGTAGATGTGATTAGGTGAGACTTTGGGTTGTTTATGTATGTTTAGCTTGCATTTAGCATTCAATTCTTCTCTTGTGCTTAATTTCCAGCAATTAATTTTTCCATGGATTGACTCCCATTTAGATTTTTGCTTGTTGGTTTGTTAACAATCATGAATGCGATCGCCTCTCTTGGTTAAAGTAACGGTAGTCTAATTTTGCCCAAACGAATATGGCCATATTTATCTTGGTTTCATGATAGACTATAGGGAAGAATATAATCGAGTCTGTTGTTAGAGATTTCTGCAATTTACTCGTCGCATCGTTACCCGTCGCTCGTAGTTGATTCATTATGAAGCGATCACCCTCAATTGGATTAATTATGAAGTTTAATTTAGAGCTGTCAACTCTTTATTAATTTATTGGGTTACTTGTTTCTGATTAGAGCATGTAATTTGCGTGTATGAGATTAAATTAGCTAAGTTTTGTGTGTCTATGATCTGAATCACATCGCATTGAAAATCCTGATCCTTTAGATTAAGTGTGCTCGTTAATATTTCTGAATCTCCCGCCTTTCCAAATTCTCTTTCAATCTTTATTCTTGCATGTTCCCATTTTAAATTCTAAAAGCCCCCCGTTAGCATATTCTTACAAATTGACAAGTAAAATTAGAATTTAGACAAGCTAAATTAGATTCCCTGTGGTTCGATCCTGACTACCGCTTTCTACGATTTTTAGAAGCTTTAGACAGTGTTTATAAAAATTCTACTACCAAAGGTCTTGAATGTACTTGGACTGACTGAGATGAATGCCAGAGTCTACATATGTTACTTGAATTCCCAGAAAGTAGTTGAGTTGTCCAAGATCTTTCAGGGCAAATTTGTTATTGAGCACACAGATGAGATGAGCAAGGAACAAATGATTGTTACCTGTAAGAATAACATCATCCACATAGAGCAGCAGAAGAACTGATACGGGTCCCTTCTGATAGAAGAACAAGGAAGCATCTGATCTACTCACTGAGAAGCCAAAGCCAACTAAGAAGGTTTTACGTTCATCATTTCATGCTCTTGGTGCTTGTTTCAGACCATAAATGGCTTTGTGGAGTTTACATACATGAGAGGACAGAGAAGAGCTTTCATACCGAGGGGGTTGTATCATATAGACTGCTTCTTGAAGAGTTCCATTGAGGAAGACGTTATTGAAGTCAAGTTGCCTGATTTTCCAGCCACGAGACAAAGCTAATAACAAAACAATTCGGATGGTTGAAGAATTCACCACAGGACTAAAGGTTTCAAAGTAATCTACCCCCGGATGCTGGTGAAACCTTTTAGCCACCAAGGGAGCCTTGTGTCTTTGCAGTGATCCATCTGCATTTTGCTTCAACCGAAATACCCATTTGCAGCCAACTATATTGTAATGATCAGAATGTGGTACTAGTGTCCATGTCTGAGACCGGTTGAGGGCAACTATTTCCTCATTAATGGCTTGTCTCCACTTTTGAGTGGCAAGATTAATAGAGACTCTTGATGGTTCTTTGAGAGACCAGTCAGTAGAACAAAAGGTAGTCCACACCTTGGGTCGAAAAATCTCAGCTTTGGCTCGAGTGGTCATAGGATGAATGTTGGTGTCTGGAGGAGGTGATGAAGGTTCCACAGGCGGAGAAGACACAGAGATTTGTAGTGGTAGAGAGGTATGGGGTGGGTCATAGGCATTATTTGTGGAATTGATTGATGAAGGAATATGACTGAGGGGAAGTTGAGTAAATTGTGGGTTAGGTGAGGGAGTTGACTCAGAGTCAGGAGAAGGCAATTGATTGTTATTGATCAATGTTGGATTAGAAGAGTGAGCCAGAGAAGTTGACTGACATGGTTGAGACAATGTCTGAGGTAAGATGGATGGGCTGAACCAGTGTAGAATAGAGGGAGCAGGGGTAGGTAGAGTGATGGTTGTAGGTTGAGGTCCAAAGCCGATTTGGAAGGGAAAGTGAGCCTCATTAAACCTGACATGTCTGGTTATAATAATTTGACCTGAAGGCAGTAAGCATAATGATCCCTTGTGATGTGGTGAAGGCCCAAGATACACGCAATGCTCATAATGAGGAGAAAATTTGTGCTGTTGTTATGGTCTCAAATTCGGGTAGCATGCGCAGCCAAAGACTTTGAGAGCTGAATAGTCAAGTGCCTTATTAAGAAGAACATCCATTGGTAATCTATGTTGAAGAATAGGGGATGGCAGTCCATTGATGAGCAACACAGTTGTACTGAAGGCATACCACCAAAATTTGAGAGGCATAGATGCCTGAGCAAGAAGGGTGAGTCTTGTTTCAACCAAGTGTCGGTGTTTGCGCTCACCTCTGCCATTCTGTGCAGAGGTATAGGAACAGGAGAAACGCACCACAGTGCCAAGGCTGCAACAGAGATGTGCTATTGGTTTGAACTCACCACCATTGTCCATTTGAATTACTTTTATGGTCTTCTGAAACTGAGTGTTAACAAAGGACTGGAACTCAGTGAAGGCTACATATGCATCACTCTTCTGTTGTAGTGGGAAAATCCATGTAAACCTGCTGAAGTCATCCACAAATAGTATATAGTATCTAAAACCATCAGAAGAAAGAACAGGGACAAGTCCCCATAAATCTGTGTGAACAAGTTCAAACTGTGTTGAGGCATGAGATTGAGAGTGAAAGAAAGGTAGATCGTGCATCTTTCCAAATTGACAAGACTCACAAAACTTTAATTCATCATTAACTGGGAAAGACAGATTACAATTTCTTACAATGCAGTCAAAAGTTTTAACAGATGGATGACCCAACCGTTTGTGTAACAAGGACTTGGTGAGAAAAAAATTAACTCTACTCTCAGACAAAAAAGGCAAACTATTAGCAGGAGCTGAAGTTGCATTTGAGGAGACTAGGCAGGCACCAACTGACTGTGCTGAATCAGGACTGGATGCTTGAACATTATTTATCGACAGCCTCGGAGAAGTGATCTGATATAAGCCGTCCCTAAGGGTTCCCTTCAGAAGTTCCACCCTCGTATCCTTGTCCTTAACCAAGCAAAAATCTGAGTGAAACTCAAAATATATGTTATTATCATTTTCCAATTTAGATACACTGACAAGGTTCTTGGAAATTAGAGGCACACATAGTACATTATCAAGTTTGAGGAAACCATTTCTGGTTGCTAAAGATGCATTGCCAAGATGAGAGATAGGGAGTTTTGTGCCATTGCCTACCACAACAGCCTCATTACCTGTGCATTCTGTTTTATTGTTTAGAAAGCCTGAGTTGGCAGTGACATGGTTCGAGGCACCCCTATCAGCGTACCAGTGAGGATCAATGGTTGTCTCTGGACTTGCCACTGCAACATTGGCCATAAGAGCTGAAGAAGCAGAACGAAGTTGCTGCTAATTGTATGCTGAGAAGGAGGGCCCTGCTCCTTGAGAGGTCTGATTTGGGGAATGTTGATTATCTCTTTGATGAGTGTTGCGAGGGTTGTTGACCTCTGGTAGAAAACGAGAATAACATACAGCTGCACTGTGGCCAATTTTGCCACATACTTGGCACTACATCTGACGAAAATCAAGGTTGTTACCTCCACGACCTCTTCCTCTGCCTCCTCGATTCCCTCTATTCCAAGAGTTAGATGAGCCTCTTGAGGTTGGAGCATTCTTTCCAGCATACCGAGTAAGATTGAAATTAGAAGATGAGTTTGGTCTCTATTGCACCATGTTAACAGAGGCTGAGCCATTAGACAGTGATAAACCAGTCAGACCTGACTTCAAAGCTGCTTGGTACTCCAGGCGTTTTTCGTATGAAAGGAGGTCTGCCTGCATTTCCGACCAGCCAATTCCAGCCTTCCCTTGGATCATGATGACTACTAGATTGTAGTCTTCATCTAGTCCCGAGAGCACCTGAGATATTAGGTCACCTGAAGACAAGGAACTTCCAGCAAGAGTTAGACTATCAGAGTATTTCTTCATAGTGACAAGGTACTCACTCATCTTCATTGACCCTTTCCTTGTTTGTTGAAACAGCCGCTTCGAGTAATCGACTTTAGCTCTAGAGTGAACACCAAACAGGTCTTGGACAGCTTCCCATAGGCTTTGAGAAGTGTAGAATCCCATCACCTGCATTGTAATCTCAGGAGACATGGAGTTGTAGAGCCAACCCAAGAGCAGTTGATCGACTGTTACCCATCGAGTGTAGTCTGGATTGGGAGTAAGCAGAGGTTTGGCCAAGGGAGTTATCGCAACAGTCTGTTCTATTCCAGGGGTAAGGGAGCTTGAGATTTCATCAGTGGTTACTGTCTCAGGCATTGTTTCAATGTGCATTGCAGGGAAGGGATCAGTCCCTGTGAGGTGACCTTCACAGCTAATAGGTCAGGCGAGATTCTGCCAAAGTAAGAAATTCGTTGGATCAAGCTTGATTGATGTGATCTGGTTCAGTAGCTGATTGAGAGGAGGTTCGGTGAAGCTGCCTGAAGTGGCACTTGAGGATGAGGAGAAGAAAGGATTGACGTTGGTCATGATGCTGCTCTGATACCAAGTTTGAGAGTGAAGAAGAAAGAATGTAGTAGACAAAAGAGCAAAGCAGAGGAGACAAATTAGGGTAGACTTCCCTTGTCTATATTCAATAAATGAATCAGCTTATGGAGGCTAGTAACCCTAGCCTCCCTTATATAGAGATGTACAAGAATGAAGAATCACAAGAGGACAAAAGAATACACCTATACAAGTAAACGTGTCACTATTCTTATGGATGAATAAAAACAGAAAAAGATTATTCTTCCAGCTTGTCATTATCATTTGAAGATGTCTCTATCAGCCTCTTCTTTTTCCTTATCAACCTTAACTCACAATCTCTCCTAGCAGAATATATAATTCAAACAATCTCTCATATTATTATGTTAACACCCCTTCATTTAATTGAGAAGAAACCACATTTTTAACATAACATCTCCAAACTCTGATACCAAGTTATGTTACGACTAAACCAAAAAATTAATTGTTATATCAATAACCTTACGGACTCAAAGTTACTTTAGTAAAAAATTAATTATTATATCAATAACCTTACAGACTCAAAGTTACTTTAGTAAAAAAACGCATTTACGCGGATTAAACTACGTGGAGTTTGATACTTTATAATCCCACTCTTTTGTCTCTTTGTTCGAACATCCAAGTATGATTGTAGAAATCTGGCCTGTACAAATATCATAGTGAAATTATAATGATTACTAATACATAAGTGAAGAGGATTAGGATTGATAAGAGATGGAACATCGCCAAAATGTGCTATCTTTTAACTTCAGTCAAATAATATGATTTTTCTGTTCATCTATTCATTTGACAAAACGTGATTTATATGCTAGTTACAAATTTATAATTAGTCTATGTGAATCACCAACAACATGCATAAACTCATCAATTTTGGAACACTTGGTTGAAGACTAATTCATCCAATTTGAGGTGTCATGCTAAGCAAAGAGTTTGTTGCATGTGAATTGCCTATAAATTGGATGAAGTTCAAATGGTTTGAGGTTGATGAATTTTCAAAGAGTTTGAACTTTTGGATGAGGGTTGATGAAGAGTTCATATTACTTGGAGAAATTAGAAATCTAAGTGTTAGATATTTCTCACAAAACCTCATCACTTTCACCTTCCCATCTTCATCTTCCAATCTTTTCCTCTTGTAAAGGAGTTCCACCACTCCGTTGCTCGGCCCGAGGATAGCAGGACTACCGGAGGTGGTCCTTGAAGTGTTCGAGAGAAGGTTCGAGGTGTTCGTGAGGAGATTCGAGCATCGAAATAGAAGTCCTTAGAACTACAAGAGGTATGTGTTCTAATTCCTTTTATTTCAAAGCTTTGAGCATGTTTCTTATTTAGCTAAATTGATGAAATTAGAGTGTCAATGATCCGTCTCGCTTCCGCTGCGCTACATGCGCTCCATCAGTCTAATCATATATTAAGATTAGATTATAAATATACTAAGGTCTCGTTTGACATTCTGTTTGTAAGAGTAAAAATTGATTGTGGGAGAATCAAATCTGAATATTTATTAATTTATGTAAAATCAATTTTCAATTTACTCCTTCAAAATGGGTTGGTACAATTTACTCGTTCAAAATGGGTTGGTACAATTTACTCGTTCAAAATCGGTTGGTACTAGCTTTTGGATTCTGTTCTCCTAAAAATCTGTCATATTCCCTAACTATTTTAAAAATTCTAATTTTTTTGTTTCCTCATGTTTATGTTATACAAACGAAATTTTAACAATTATTTCTTCTAAACTTTTATCAAATAATTAAAATTGAATAAATTTATTTGACATTTAAATCATATAAATTTAAAAATAATTATTTTATAATAAATTTAGATATTAACATCAAAATAAATATAATTGAAATAATATATCCAATTTAGATATTAGACTTTCGCTGTTATTTTTCTTTTTTGAATTTTAGTCAATAAATAATAGTTCTTCTCGTTGTCAATTAGACTTTGGCTGTCTTTTTTTTTTTTTTTTTTTTTTTTTTTTTTTTTTTTTTTCTTTTCTAGTTATTATATATTTTGGCTTTGTCAAGTTACCATCAATATCTTGACTTGAGAGAGAGTAATTTCATCTCTTCTTTCTCCATATATATTTTTTAATTATAATTTTTTTTTTTTTTTTTAAATTTTAGAGTTGTTTAATTGATGTCTAAAAATTCAAAAGTATAGGATAAATTTTTAAACTTTCAATTTTGTGTCTAACAATTATAAATTATACTTAAAAAAAAAAAGATAAAAATTCTTAAACATTAAAAATATCAAATACTCTTTAAAACTTTCAATTTTGTCTAAAATAGGTCTCCAACATATTGGTAAAATTAACGAATTTATTAGACATAAAATTGAGAACATTAAACTTTCAATTTTGTGTCCATTAAGTTCGATTTTTTTTTTTCGTTGCAAAAAAATGTTCGATTTTTTTTAAAAAAAAATGCTAAGTAGATTAAGGACCTATTAGATAAACTTGAAAGCTCATAGACTTATTAGACACAAATTGAAAGCTTATGAACTTATTGGACACTTTATAAAAATCGAGACCTATTAGTATTAGGCACAAAATTAACATTTCAAGAACTTATTAGATAATTTTTAAAATTAAAAGACCTATTGCTATTTGACACATACCTCAAATCCCGTTTAGAAACTGAACTTGTAATATGACCATCATTTTTTGAGCTCAAAACATGGAGTGTGAATGAGGCCTTTAAGATGTATAAAATGTTAATAAGTAGAACTACAACTACCCTCATCTTGACATCCACATTCCATTTATTGGTTTGCAGTTAATTTTTGTTATCATATTCACAAATCAAACAGTAAACAATTAAGGTGCTGTCAAAAAAATGATGTTTTCTTACATAACCAAAAAAAAAAAGCAATGAATATCAATGATTCAAGAAACAAAACAAAACAAAACAAAAGAAACCTTGTTAAGTTCAAAAATGTGCACTACAAAATTGAAGATGGATCATATCAGAAGATATATCTCTCATTGAAACCAATAAGCCTCCAATTCTAAAGTTTCTACTACTTTTGACTCCTTTCCAGTGGTACATGTTAATATTTGCGATATTAAAGAACAAAAATTGACTATAAATGGACTCAAACCAACCTATTTTTGCTCCTATTAACGTGTATTAAATAAGAAAAAGGATGAAGTTTTTGTTAGAAGAGGGGACAATTCTATGTACTCTGTTTACAGAAAGCCGCCGCACCTAATGAAAAGCACTATAAAAATAGCAGTGAAAAAAAGCTCAACAGCACTAATACTTATTATATTGAAGCTGTGTAATTTTTCTTTTTTTTTTGTTTTTTTTTTGTTTTAATGATGTGAAGATTCCAACTGCATCTTTGCTGAATTATCATACACCATAGAATCTGAAAAGGGAAGTCCTTGAGCTGAGGGGTGTGGTAAACAAGCTCTTCGGAGATCGTTGTAACGAGCAATATCGAAATTCTGAAGCTTCATCAGGCGCTTTTGCTTCGTGCTAAACCGGCTTTGGAAGAAACCTTCGAACGAAGGCTCTTTCGAGGTCCTGAGGAAGAAGGTATAGCCAGCAATAAAGTAAGCTGAGGTGACATAGAAGCAAATTGGCTCCATGACATCCCAAGTGAGCTCCCAGAAGGTGAGCCTCATGAATGCAGCTGTTTGAGCCACGAGGAAGCCTAGTCCGCACCAGAGCTCCCGTCGTGTGAGCGTTTCGGCTCTTTTGTCGATTGCAGCTTTCTGCATCTCCATTTCTTCAAGCTCTTCCCTTCTAGCATCATTTGGAATGACTGCTGGTAAGGGAATTAGACCTTCAATGGCTTTAGCTACCTGTAGTCAAACAATACACAGGACTTGGGTAAAAACTTGAACTACCTAGCATATTTACAGTTAGTTCTAATGGTTCACTGGATGAACTAAACCATTTGAAGGAAAAACTTGGTCACCAGTCACACAAAATACAGTATATATAAAAAACTATTGGCATCATAATTCAGAGAGGGGGCCGGATCAAAATGGCCGAGATGGTTAGTATCAAAAATAGCACAGCTACACAAAATACAATATACATAGAAAAAAATTGTTAGTATCATAATTTAGAAAGAAGGGGACCGGATCAAAATGGCTGAGCTGGTTTGGATGTTCAAGGATGGAAAAATGTTCAAAGTTGGATTTCATTAGGTCAGTAATTCAAAATATAATCAGAAAATCAGTAAGTTTCTGGGACTAGGATTAGAGAAGGGAGAAATAACAGGGGTTAGAATATCCATCGGCCCCACCCAAATGGTGAAGGAAAAGAAAAATGAAAACTTTGGGAAGAGAACCTCTGCAATCAACAATGGTGTAAACTGATCCTTCTAGATAAAATAAAATTACATTAGTTCTTTTGCCAAAAGAAGTTCGTAACCTTCTTGAAACTTCTAACTTGCTATGGTATTGAATTCTAATATTAATCCCAAAAATACTCATATACCAGAAAGTAAAAAAATGGTAGACCCTCTGGCCACTATTAACCAATCCATGATCAAATTAGACTTTGTTTATCTAGAGCTATAATAACAAAACCAATCCATGATTAAATTAGACTTAGTTGATCTAGAGCTATAATAACAAAACCTACACATCTTTAGTTCATGTATAGTCTTCCCTTCCATCCTAAACTTGTCTTCTTCTTCTCTCTCTCTGTATTTTTCTGGTAAGATTGTTTACTATATAATAAACTACACCCTTTCCCAATTCCCAAAAAAATTATCTCTATGAGTTTCAATTTGAAGCCCCTTTTAATTGAATCAGAAATTATGATCAAATTATGGTATTTCTAATAAACCCCAACTAGTATAAACCTCCCCCTAACTCAGACCACCCCTGTGAGTTCCATATCCATTGTAGCTAGAAAGTGTAACAATCTTGTCACTGAATGAATTGAAGGGCGTCTATATGATCCTTCAGATAACTCATCTCAAACGTGGAACCACTTTTTACGTTTTAGAGCTGGCCTGTCGAAGAAAACAAAAGAGAAAAAGAAAAAAAAAGAATAACCAGAAAAGAATATCAGTTCTCGGTAGTCTCCATCCATGATTAGAACTTAAAATTAAAGATATGGTGATAAAAAAAAAAAAACATAAAAACAGAGAACCTATTCGGTAAGCGGCATCAAAATCTGTAGAACTCAAAGGCAGAAAGTAACGAAAGAAATATCACAAGTAAAATTAAAAATGAGAAATCAAGATGGCATGGGAAAACAACAATTCACCTGTTCAGGTCTGAGATACACGACGTTCCCCAAGACAATGACAGTCCCTGATTCATCAAGCATTTGAGCAACTTCACGACCCTGATCGGGATCATCACAACCTTGACAACAAACCCTAACGAATTCCGAGAACGGAATCCACGATTTCTGAATTTCTCTCAATTTCCACTTCACCATCTCCATCCGCGCTACCCTAAGCAACTTCCTGGCATCCTCAACCGTCAAACCCTCCTTCAAATCCGAAGTATCCGGATCGGAAGCAGGGGGACGAAGACAATCGAGTCGGATACGATCAGGAGCAATCCCTAGAGATTTGAACTTCTCCACCATATTTCCACCAGTGGCCAGTTCCCGAAGCTCCGGTTGGGAAAGCGAAACCGCTCTCTTGTGAAGAAAGCGACGAAAAACGGCATTATCTCCGGGATCATGAGCAATGTTGGCAGTATTGGTATTGGAAGGAACACGAGTAGCAAGGGAAGAAGAAGAAATCCGGCATTTGGTGAGGGATTGTGTTGATACATTGGAGATGTTAAAGAGACGGTGAGCTAGGGTTTTCTTGAACGCCATTGATGAAGAAACAACAGTAAATTGGAGAATCGAAATCGAATTCAATCCCACAGTAAACAAGAGGAAGAAGAATCTACAAATAGAGCTAAAGAATTCAAAAAAAAAAAAAAGAAGGAAGAACAGAAAGATCTCTCCGTCAATATTTTGGATCGAATGAATGGCTTAGAACAATCACCGGGCCGCCTCACCACGATCGTCCTTCAATCCTGAACGCCCAAATTTATAGGTCGATCCATTGCCTTGCAGTTTCGTTTTCGATTATAAATTATTAATTTTGTTTTCAAATTCGTTTTTTTTTTAATCCAATTATTTAGGAGAGAGAGCGCGAGAGAGATAAAGCCTTCACCAAAAAATAGGGGAAAAAGACGCGACATTTTGGAAACCGTAAGCTATACGACAAACGCTGGCGTGTCACTCTTATCGCCACGTGGCGATACACGAGATAATGGTACAGTATACCACGGTATATTACGAAACGAGATGAAGTTTTAGAGATGTGTTCACGTGTGCTAATATCTACTTGCATTACTCTACCACCATGTTAATCACCATACACGTGGTTGGCTAACAACACTACGTATTCATGTTTGTTTGGACATGTGTTCCACAACTTTTGTATTCATTACGTTGAAGTTATAATATTTTGGAGTTGTTTGGGGCGAATGTGTTTAAATAGTTGGAGTTATAATGGCTTCTAAGTCCGTGAATAATAAGTATTATTTAAGTAAGTTATTTATTGATAGTGAGTTAACTTAAAATAACTCGGTCCATCCAATTTTAGGTTGGTGCTCAAACACTCGTTTGTGATGTAAGCAATGTTTGAAGTGATTTTAAAATGGTAAATTTTTGTAAAGTTTAAAATCATTCTAAATATGTATTTGATCAATTTAAAAATAATTTAATCTTTAGTTTTTACATTTTTAATTGTGATTTTAAAATGGTAAATTGGCATAAGATTGTGTCATGACTAAAAGATCATGAGTTCAATCCTCGCATTAATTAAAATACTGTTGCAAAAAAAAATAAAAATATATTTTGGAGTGATTTTGATGGTGATAAAAGTTATTTTAACAATTTTAAAATCACTCTCAAACAAATACTCCGGGCATGTTTGTGAGTGATTTTGGAAGGACCAAAATCACTTTTCCATGCCCAAAATCACTTCTATCTTAAAATTGTGATGTTTGGCAAAAGGGGTGATTAGTGATTTTTGAATAATACAAAATCAGTTTGAGTGATTCCCGGTCAATCACATAGGAGGTGATTTTTTAGTGATTTTTGGTGAATTTTTTTATTTTGAAAGGATTATTAATTTAAATTAAAAATACGAAAATTGATATATATAAAACTTTATGTACTTTTGGTACTAATTATAGTTTTTGCTTTGTTGGTAAAAGTAACATAAAAGTATCAGTTTGCTTCCCCTCCAAACCCAGGTTGGAATCCAAATAATGTTACTTTAAAGGGTTGGTTGCACAAATAACAATCATGCCCAAACTAATTGCAAATATGGCAAAAAAATCTGTTTGATAGTTTTTATCATATCACTGATAGACTTCTATCCGTGATAGACTATTATCACTGACAAAAATCTATAAAAAGTTGAGGTGATCAGCGATAAACTTCTATCAACCATAAGATATAGCGATAGAAATTGTCATATCCGCAAATTTTTTAAATTTTGATATCCACAAATTTTTTTAAAACATGCTATATTTCTAATTATCTTATTCTAAATTGAGTTACAATTTCTCTACTTTTAAAACCCTTAAACCCAGATTCGACTCCCATTGTTAGTTTTAATTTGTTTTTTCAATTTTACAAAATGTATATACTTTTAAATCTTGAGTTAATATTTTAAAATGAAAATATAAATTAATAAAAGTATATATTTTAAAATAAATAAATAAATTGTAATGATATTAATTTAATATATATATATATATATATATATATATATATATATATAATTATGGATTGGTTGCACAAATAGCTAATTGCAAATTTAGCAAACTTTAAAATGTTTTGCAAATATGGCAAAAAAATCTGTTTCTATAACTGGTACACTTTATCATATCACTGATAGACTTCTATCAGTGATAGACTATTATCAGTGACAAAAATCTATAAAAAGCTGAGGTGATCAGCGATAGACTTCTATCAGCCATAAGTTATCAGCGATAGAAATTGCCATTTCCCCAATTTTTTTAAAAACATGCTATATTTCTAATTATCTTATTCTAAATTGATTACAATTTCCCTATAATTATTGTATATAATTACTTATTAAATAGTTAAATAATTATTTACTTAAATAATTTCTCAAAATATAATTTCATTTTTTAGAAATTTAGTAATTTTAAAATTACTTCTAAAGAAAAACATTAATAATTCAAAATCACTTATAATCATATAAAAATAATTTCAATCCAAACGTTAAAATGATTATATAAAAATCAATTTTATAAAATCAATTGCAATTAAATCTCTTCTCCTAAAATCAATAACTCAATAATCACTCTCAAGCATGTCGTAAGAAGGTTCCATATCCTACCTCATTGTGATGTAATATTCTAAAGATTAGAGTGCTTCAACTTTTACGGTTGCTTTTACTCATTGACATTCAATTGTTTGGTTTTACCTCAAGACTCTTTAAATATTTTTTTTATATAGTATTTATGGTTGGTTGCATAAATAACAATGATACCTAAAATAATGGCAAATATAGCAAAATATAAAATATTTTGCAAATATGACAAAAACAATTAGTGATAGTCACTAATAGCCATGAATAAAATGGTTATCATTGATAGTTATTGATTTGTCCAGTGACTATTGTTGCGTGCTCAATGTGTTAATAAGAATAAGCAAGAAGGTAGAGAGAGCACTCAGGACATGCAAGCATACATGGTCTCACAGCAAGTAGTAAGTATATTTCATTCGTTTTTTCCACAGAGACTTATGTTTAGCTATTCACGAAGTGTATTTGTTAAGAAAGAAGGGGTGTATTTGATGGGGTAAAATTGGTTTTTAATTATCTAATTTTTGCTGAATGTGTAAAGGAATGCAACATAAACAAATGCAAGTTGAAATTAGACTCAAAAGACAAGAGATGGAATTAATAGACGAAGAAGAAAACAGCTAAACAGAATGGTAACTTAGCAGAATTGCGGACACCGCAATGTTATCGCAATTGTAAAAACAGCAAACGTGTGTAAAATGGAGAATTAAGGGCTACTAACGACTATCCTATAGGCATTTTAATACGATTCCCGAGCATTAGATCAACTCTCTATGCATCAAACTCACTCTATCTCATGTATCGTCCGATTCCATGCATTAGATTCTTTAGTTTACTCAACTCAAAGTAAGGTCTTAAGCATCTTGTTAAAACAGAAGTGTTTAGTTTGTACTAGGGAAACGCCTATTCCTAGGCCGTTTCCTGGTTACCATGAAAGGCTAGCATGATTATACGACTCTGAACTCTTACTCCTTCCAGAGGTTAGGAGTTCTTTGGACAAAATGGATGGCCAATCGAAATTGCCCGTGGGATGAAGCTTACATACAATCAATGCTTCGAGAGCTATCCTACATGCTTGGTTCACGTTTTTTAGCCTATAGTTATGTCATTAGCATGCCCCTAAGTGACTTAGCTACTCATGGATATATAGAGAACAGAAGTATAAGATAAAACAAACATGCTCAGAAGGAAAATGTACTCAAAACAGTAAGACAAAACCGTAGCAGCAGAAGATGGAAACTGTGAAATGAAGACTTGTAATTTGATTACTTTGAATGTTTGAACGAACAAAGGGAAACTTAAAGTAAATAATCCATAGACAGAAAGCAACGAAATGAAGTAAACTAATCACTAAACCAGAAGCGATAACTAAACAATGCTGGAAATGAGAAAGGAAAGACGAAAAGCAGTAAATGGTGCTTGGAAGCCTCGTTGCAGTCGCCTCGAATGAAGGGGATGAAAGGTCAGCCTTGCTTGGATGAATCCAATCGAGAGAGAAGAAGAATCTCCTCTCCTTCCTATCAGATTATCGATTCCAACAGCTGAGACTCTCACTCCAACAGACGGCAAAGGAAAACAGGGCGAAAAGATGGACTGCGAGAAGACTCTACGCTTTCGGATGATGACTGAACCTCCGACTTTGACCCCCTTTTATAGTAGTTTGCAGGTGCGTTTGGGCCAAGGAGAACCATCAATCTTCAACGTCATATATCAGAATGGGTGGAGGAGAAAGAACGAATCCCTGAAATTACGGAAATTAACAGAAAAAGATCAGTCAACTTACGGTTTTCACTTGAATAATTGCGGCTTCAGCAATGTTTTCGCAATGCAGTTTTTTTCATTCTTTTCCTTCGGTTTTCAACCCTTTTCTTTCCTATTGTGCATAAGTCCTAATTTAGCTACCTTCTTCTCATTCTCATATTTAAGCATAGGTTTAGGCTAAATGCTATCAAAAACACTAAAAAGTGTACATCTTCTTAAGCTAAATGGGTCCTAAATAAGTCACTTTCAGAGACTTAACACACCCCCAAACTTAAGGTTTTGCTTGTCCTCAAGCATACTAAGGACTTACCTAGGCTGCTGTTTCACCTTCTTTAACCACCTACTGACTCCCCTATATCCCTATCTATAGCACTGCTGTCCTGTGACACACTTCTTAGTTCAAAACTACCCTCTTATCTAGCTTCTTCTGACTTCGCCTGCCTAACACTCACCTGCTTTTATTAACTTCCTACAACTGATCTATTTGCTTTTGTCATATCATGCCACTATCCCTAAGGTTTCAAATTCTGCCTAGCTTTACCTCAGACTCAGTACATGCTTCTAATTTTATTCTTAATTTGTCTAGGATTCCTTAGAGTCATGCCAGTCTTAGTATTAACGGTGACAGTAGTACTTTTAAAGAACAACCTAAACCCTGGCATCACTACATTGGATAAACACTCATCTCCCTAAACAACCCTACGAGTTACAACTTTGTGCTTAGCTAATTGAGGATCAGAGTTCTTTTTAAGTAGGACACCTAAGCCACAAAGTTATAACTCCTAGGTATACATTCTTCTTCCCTATTCTTTTCCCTTTTTCTTACTTAGGTGGGGCCTCTCCTTTGGTTGCCTTTTGATGCAATGCCACTTGTGGGTCACACACTTGGCACTGATTACTTAGCAACCTAAGAGAGACCCCCCTCTTTATTCTATTTTTCATCATTTTTTTTCAGTTCATCATTTTTTTGTAAAGGAGAAGAAGAATGCTTATGTTTCTAAGGGAGAGAGGAATGTTCCTAGGCCTAGGGTGGCCTCCCCCAAACTTCAACTACTCATTGTCCCCAATGAGTGTCTGAGGTGGCACACCCCCAAACTATCCTAGAAGCATCTAGTCTAATGTAAAACAAAGAGAATCTAAAGCCCTAGGCATAGACAGAACATTGAAAAGAAAATATCACAGCAGCAGTAAATTAAAAAAAACAGACAGTTAAGGGCTTAAAGCTGTGCATGCTGAGCTTTTTAGAGGTTGATTTTAAACTAGCAAAGGGTGTCCTATGACACTCATCCAGCATGCTTGTAGATAAGCTATATAAGGTAGTCATGATAGCAGCAAAAGATGGAATTTAAACAGATTACAGCCTAGCTAAACAGACAGTCCAAAACATGCTTTCAGTAATAAAAATTGCGGGTACCGCAATTATTTCGCAATCAAGTCAGGGCAGATATACAGTGATTAAGGCCCCTAAGCATGCTCTTTCCAGTCATTCACGCTCTCCTAAAAATAAAACAAAACTAACCTATCTAGTCACCTATCATCAGACTATACTAAGCAAAATTAAAAACATAAAACTAAGCATCTAAAACAGATCAAAAGTGTACTAAAAACAGCATAATTCACATAGGCTATCAGAAAGCAGAAAATTGTTTTTTTTCTAAGGGAACAGCAATACTCCCTTCAGTGCAATTCAAACCAGCACTCAAACGTCTTCATCCTCATCAGGTTGCCGTGGTCGTGGGGGCACCCATGGAGTCAGGAGATTCGTAGGGAAATCAGGGAAGATGCACCCAAGTTGGTCTGCAACTTCCTTGTCCCTTGCCTGCGCATAAGTGGCCCATTGAGCCATTCTCCTCTGCATATCCATTAGGCAGGCCATGGATAGGGACTGCTCAGCAGCCAGCCTATCCAGTTCAAACTCCATATTCCCCTTCCTCTTCAGCCTCAGGCTAGCCGGCAGCTCCAAGTGGCCTGTGTAAGCTATTTGCTGCTCCATGCGCTCGGTGGGGACTCCTGCAAGCAAACATAGCTTGGTTATGGTGTTAGGGAAAAACAGTGGTCCCTTACCTTTCCTGGCGCACTCAGCAATAGCAGCAGTGATGACTTCTCCCACGTTGATCGTGAGACCTCTCATTATCGCATACACCAGCAGCGATCGGCTCTGGTTGATTGTAGTCTCGTGAGTCACTGGGGACAATCTCCTTCTCACGAACGAAAACCACACAGCCGCCTTAGCCGTGAGGTTGGCACTCATGAGAGTGTGCCTCCCATTGCGTGACACGGTCCAGGAAGCTTCAGGCTGGCCAATGGTCCGAATGGCCTCTTCCAGAACAGCCTCAGTAGGCTCATCAACAATCCGTGCATAATCTGTATGTGTTTGGCCCTTGAGACCATAGGCTTCGTTGATGGCCTTGGCTGAGAAATCCACGTCTACCCCTCTGACCACAGACAGGCCATCCTCAGGGCTGAGCACATTGGCGTAGAAATCATACACCATGCTCGTGTAGGCTGGATTGGGCGGTCTGCAAAATTCCTCCCAGTCGTGGTTGATCACTCCTGCGCGCAAGAACTGCGGCAGGTCAGCAGGTCGGTCGAGGAAGCCTTTCTCGTGCAGCAACTCCCTCTTCCTCAGCTCAGCACCCCTGGACTCAGCATCAGAAGAAACATACCTCACTGACTGAGGCTCGTCTTCAGGGTAGAGCTTTGCCTTCCCTTTATCTGATGGCTTGGCTGACTCGGCAGCCTCAACCTTGAGTCGTTTGAGCGAAGGCTCGGTGCTCTCTTTGTCTGCTGAAGGCGCCCTTTTAGCCTTCTTCTTTTTCAGCTTCTTGGATCGCCTGGCCTTGACAATCTTGGCCTTCTTCTTCTTGAGCTTTGCCTCAATGTTGATCTGCTGCAGGCATGCCCCCAGCGTCTCTTCCATGGAATCATCCTGCTGTGCAGGACTCTCTGGGCTAGCTTCCCTTGCAGGCGAGAAGACCTCGTCTTCACCACCTTCCCCACTGCCCTGAGTGGATTCCTGGTACTCCCCATATGGGAATTCAGGGTCAGGCCGTGGAGGCGTGTGCGAAGGTGTGGCACTCTGCTCTGCTGTAGGCGTCTGCACGGAATTCAGTGGTGAAGACGGCGTCTCAGGGCTCTGTGCCGGCGGTGATGATGAAAGCTCTGGGCTGTGCACAGGTTCAGATGGTGAAGGGTTGTGCGCAGGCGATGCAGATGGCGACGAACCCTTCTTGGTCGACTCGTGGGACGCACGATCCGTTTCTTGACTCTCCACAGAGGGAGTCTTTGCTTTGCTTGGTTCGGCGGCCGTCTCGACACTCCACCGACGTTTCTTGGGCGTGCCCGCTGGTTCAGAAGGGCCAGCAGGGATTTCTGTGACAACCCTCCACTTCTTCCTACGGATCGGAAGTTTGGGAAGAGGTCCGGTGCGTACAGCCCCAGCATCTGCAAGGGTCAGAAGTGCTTCCCTCGCAGCCGCTTCAGCTGCGTCATCAGCCTTCTTCTTGGCTGCGGATCTTTCAGCCCTTGTGGACACCATTGTCGAATCTTGGAGGTTTGGAGAGAAGGATCAAAGATGAAGAGAATCTCAGTTTTCTTGAAAATCAGAGAATGAGAGAATCGTATCGATCGAGCGCCTTCTAACGGATATAAAGGCAACGGCTAAATCCCAACGGCTATATTTTGCGAATCCTGCAATTCCAGCGCAATTTTAGGGATATTTTTTCATCAAAATGGCAAACTTTGCTCGTCCGTATCTTTTATTTGGCTCGATCGTTTCTTGATTTTTAAAGCTGGAATTACTCTCCTTGATTCCCTCTTTCGATTCCCTACAAAAAGAAATAAAAACAATATCAAATTCGTAATTAAAATCACACAACAAAACACACAAATGATAACCGGGAAATCGCAAAAAATAAACTAAGGCATGAGCCTTATGTTGACGAGCACAGCAATCACTCGTCCTCTCTCGTTCTCATTGTTATGCTTCAGTCAAGAGGAAGGCCGAGAGAGTCTTCACATCTCCTTCCTCATAGTAGTGCTTTAATCTTGCACCATTAACCATGAATGGTTGGCCTTGCTGCAAGTTCTGTATCTCTATTGCACCATGAACAAACACATTAGTAATGACAAATGGACCCGACCATCTAGACTTAAGTTTCCCTGGAAATAGTTTCAACCGTGAGTTAAACAACAAAACAAGTTGACCCTTCTTAAAGTCCTTAACTCTAAGTCTACTATCGTGCCAAATCTTGGTTTTTTCCTTGTACATCTTAGCATTTTCATAGGCCATATGCCTAAGCTCATCAAGCTCATGTAATTGCAAAGACCTCAGTGTCCCCGCATCCTTTACACAAAAATTCAATTCCTTCATGGCCCAAAATGCCTTGTTTTCTAACTCAAGTGGTAAGTGACAAGCCTTGCCATATACCAGCCTATAAGGGGACATACCTAGGGGTGTCTTATATGCTGTCCTATAAGCCCAAAGTGCATCCTCAAGCTTGAAGGACCAGTCTTTCCTATTAGGTTTGACCACTTTTTCTAGGATGTTCTTAATTTCCCTATTTGAGATTTCAGCTTGTCCATTTGAGTGTGGGTGATAGGGAGTGGCTACTCTATGTCTAATGTTATACTTAGCCAACACTCTCTCCATAGCCTTGTTAATGAAATGTGACCCCTCATCACTAATGATGGCACGAGGTGTCCCAAACCTAGTAAAAATGTGCCTATGCAAGAAGTTGGTGACTGTTTTAGCATCATTATTAGGACATGCTTTGGCTTTTACCCACTTGGACACATAGTCCACTGCTACTAATATGTAAAGGTTACCTGATGATGGAGGGAATGGTCCCATGAAGTCAATGCCCCACACATCAAAGAGCTCTAACTCTAAGATGTAGGTGAGGGGCATCTCATCCTTTCGACTGAGGTTACCTGTTCTTTGGCATTCATCACAGCTGTGGGCATAGTTGTGGGCATCTTTGAAGATCGTTGGCCAATAATAGCCACTTTGAAATACCTTTGCAGCTGTTCTTTGGCCACCAAAGTGTCCACCATAAGGAGATGTGTGACAGTGCTGCAGCACAGACTTCGCTTCAGCAGCTGAAACACACTTCCTTAGCAAGCCGTCAGCACATGTTCTGTAAAGTGTGGGGTCATCCCAGATAAATTTCCTTGCTTCATGAAGGAACCTCTTCTTCTCTTGTCCTCCCTTGAAAACTGGTAAAACCTGTGATGCACGGAAGTTAGCAATGTCAGCAAACCAAGGTTCCTCATCGTTATCACGATGAGTCAAAACAAAGACATGTTCATCAATAAAAGCATCAGAAATTGCGGGCTCCGCAATTTTTTCGCAATTGTGCTGCAATCGAGACAGGTGGTCTGCAACCACGTTTTCACATCCTTTCTTGTCTCGAATGTCCAAATCAAACTCTTGCAACAGCAGTACCCACCTAATCAACCTAGGCTTAGCATCAGCCTTCCTCATAAGATACTTCAAGGCAGAATGATCAGTGTACACAATTGTCCTAGTGCCTACAATATAGTTTCTAAATTTTTCACAAGCAAATACTACAGCAAGCATTTCTTTCTCAGTAGTTGTATAATTACATTGAGCCTCATTCAAGGTTTTACTAGCATAATATACAGGGTGTGTTAGCTTGTCAATCCTCTGTCCTAACATGACTCCTACAGCATAGTCACTGGCATCACATAGCATCTCAAATGGGAGATCCCAATTTGGTCCTACTATTATAGGTGCGGTGACTAGTGCTTTCTTAAGGGTAGTCCAAGCTATTAAGCATTTCTGAGAGAAGATGAATGGTCTATTTAGCTCTAAAAGCTCACACAGAGGCTTGGCTATCTTAGAAAAGTCCTTAATGAACCTTCTGTAGAAGCCAGCATGCCCTAAGAAGCTTCTAATGGCTTTGACATTCTGGGGCTCTACCAACTTCTCTATGATCTCAATCTTTGCCCTATCAACTTCTACTCCTACCCTTGACACTCTATGTCCTAAGACAATTCCCTCATCCACCATAAAATGGCATTTTTCCCAGTTTAGGACTAGGTTGGTCTCCTCACACCTAGCCAGGACTTGTCCTAGGTTTTCTAGACAGTTTGAAAATGAGTCCCCAAAGACTGAGAAGTCATCCATGAATATTTCTATCATGGACTCATCCAACTCAGAGAAGATTGCCATCATGCACCTTTGGAAAGTTGCCGGTGCATTGCATAAGCCAAAAGGCATTCTGCGAAAGGCAAAAGTTCCAAAAGGGCAAGTGAAGGTGGTCTTCTCTTGATCCTTAGGGTCTATAGTTATTTGATTATAGCCTGAATACCCGTCTAAGAAACAATAGTAGGCTCTACCAGCTATTCTGTCTAGCATCTGGTCAATGAACGGTAGAGGGAAGTGATCTTTTTTAGTTTCTTTATTTAATTTCCTGTAATCCATACACACTCTCCACCCTGTGACAGTCCTTGTTGGAATTAGTTCGTTGTTCTCATTGACTACCACAGTTATTCCCCCCTTTTTAGGTACACATTGGATGGGGTTCACCCACTGGCTACTAGCTATTGGGAAGATCACTCCTGCATCTAACCATTTTATTATTTCCTTCTTTACTACCTCTTTCATAGAGGGGTTTAGCCTACGTTGGTGATCTACCCTAGGTGTGTGCTCTTCCTCTAGTATAATTTTGTGCATGCAATAAGAAGGGCTAATGCCTCGAATATCAGCAATAGTCCATGCTATAGCCTTCCTATGTTGCTTAAGCAGTAAAATCAGTTCAACCTCATGCTTTTCACTTAATTTAGAAGAAATGATAACAGGCAGAGTTTCATTACTTCCTAGATATGCATACTTGAGGTGAGTGGGTAGTGGTTTCAGTTCTAAAACAGGTGGATGCTCAATGGATGGCTTTAAAGGATTCACAGATCTATCAGTTAGGTCTATATTCATACATACATGCTGTGGTTTATCTACAGGCATATCCATTATGTCAGATACATTCAAGTCAGCTATATCTAATTGTACATATTCATTAGCATGCTTAGTTAATAATACATGCTCCAATTGTTCCTCCATCAAGGAGTCTACTACGTCCATGCTAGCACAGGATTCAAGGTCAGAGGGGTACCTTAAAGCTTTATATACACTAAACTTCACCTCTTCATCATGAACCCTCATAGTAAGCTCACCTTTTTGGACGTCTATAAGTGCCCTACCTGTGGCTAGAAATGGTCTGCCTAGCAGGATGGGGACCTCCTTGTCTGCCTCATAGTCCAGGACAATGAAATCTGCAAGGAAAATAAATTTGTCAACTTTCACTAGAATATCCTCAATCTTACCTTCAGGGTATGCGATGGATCTGTCTGCTAGTTGTAAAGTGACAGTGGTTGGACGTGCTTCTCCTATTCCCAACTGGCGGAATAGGGACAGGGGCATGAGATTTATGCTGGCGCCCAGGTCACAAAGCGCTCTGCCCACGTGCTTGCCTCCAAGTTCTACAGGTAAGGTGAAGGAACCAGGATCCTTCTCCTTCTTGGGCAGCTTGTTCTGGAGGATGGCACTGCACTCCTCAGTGAGGTTTACTGTTTCAAACTCACCAATTATTTTTTTGTTAGTAATAATGTCCTTCAAAAACTTTACATAAGAAGGCATAGACTGCAAAACTTCTACAAAAGGAATGTTAACATGCACTTGCTTAAGAATTTCTAAGAATTTATTAAAATGAACTTCCTGTTCCTGCTTCTTCTTAAGCCTTCGAAGGTATGGAGGTGGTGGCACATATGCAGGCACGTCAGGGCGCCTTAGGATAGGTGGAGGCCTCGGAATTTCTTCTATCTCCTCAACAATTGGCTCTAGCCTGGCTCCTGATGTGCTAGTTGGTGGTGGACCTTGGTTTGGCAGAGACTCCAGTGGAGCACTAGACTCAGTGTTCTCTACTCTCTTTGGTGTGTCCTTTGTGTTGCTCACCAATGGTCTTCCACTCCTAAGTTCAATTGCTTGAACTTGTTCTTTGCCATCTCTCCTTGGTACCTCGGTGTCAGCAGGGAGTCTACCTTGGGGCCTACTCTTGAGTTCATTGGCTAATTGGCCTATTTGGTTTTCTAGGCTCCTAAGAGTAGCTTGCTGGCTTTGAAGCGTAGCATCATTCTTAGCTATGTATTCCTTGAGTAAGTTTTCTACAGAAGATCCTACAGGTTGATTGTATGGTTTTTGGTACATTGACTGGTTATGTTGGGGAGTGAAACCAGGTGTTCCACTCGGTCTAGGTTGGTTAAGATTTTGGTTAGTGTTTTGTTGGCCACCCCATGACAGGTTTGGGTGGTTTCTCCAACCAGGGTTATAGGTGTTGGAGTAGGGGTTATTCCTAGGCTGCTGCTGGCTCCCAACATAGCAGACTGAGGATGGATTCCCAGGGCAGTATTCATATGGGTGCCCTTCCCCACAGAATCCACAGATAAGTGCCTCGCCTTGACTTGGCTGGGTGCCCATTGACATGGCTGTGGCGGTATTGGCACTGGTTTGGAGATTGGCCTGAGCCATTTGCTTAACTAGGTTGGTCAGGGCGTTTATTTGGGTGCTCATGGCGCTTAGAGCATCCTTGTCTTGAGCTCTAGTTGGCTCTACTGGATCATCTGACCACCTACAGTGAGATGTTGAGATCTTCTCCAAGATCTCATAAGCTTCGTTGTAACTCTTGGACAACATGGAACCTCCAGCAGATGAGTTTAGAACTTGTCTGGTGCTGGGGTTGCATCCTTTAAAGAAGACTTCTATTTGGATACACCATGGAATGCCATGGTGTGGACATTTAATGAGAAGGTCTTTGAATCTTGTCCAAGCTTCGTGAAGAGACTCACTCGGAGCTTGTTTAAATTTGATGATATCATCACGAAAGGTCGAATTCCTATCTGGTGGGAAATATTTGACTAGGAATTTTTCTGCTAAGTCTGTCCAATTGAGGACAGATCCTGAGGGTAATGAATTTAACCACGTTTTGGCTTTGTCCCTCAAAGAGTAAGGGAAAAGATATAGCCTCAGGGCTTCTTGGGAAACTCCAGGAATGAGGAAGGTATCACTGACTCCTAGGAAGTTCCTAAGGTGGTTATGGGGGTCCTCATTTTCTATTCCAAAGAATTGTCCCACAGTGGACAACATTTGGAACATCACTGGTTTTAACTCGAAGGAGTTGGCAGTGATTTCAGGACGGATTATGCTGGGGTTCAGCTCCCCAGGCATAGGTACTAGGTACGAAAGGATGGCGCTATCCTTGTCATTCGCTATTTCAATGGGATTGCGAGTGACAGGCACCAGGTTTTGATCTATTCCAGCCATTTCTTCTCGAGTGGATTGTGGAGACTCTGCGGTTTCAGCAATTATTTGAGGTAAAAGGGGTTGTTTAAAGAGACGTTTCTTGGCTCTATTTCTAGCTTTAAATAATCTCTCAGGCTCAGGGTTGAACTCTAGATCACTACTTGGAGTCTCATTCATAAACTATCCTAAATGGTACCTGAAGAAGAAATGAAGATGGATCAAATTAAATGGAAAATAACTTGGTGTTTCAGACTTAACAAACTTCGTTTTCACTTAAAATAAGTCCCCGGCAGCGGCGCCAAAAACTTGTTGCGTGCTCAATGTGTTAATAAGAATAAGCAAGAAGGTAGAGAGAGCACTCAGGACATGCAAGCATACATGGTCTCACAGCAAGTAGTAAGTATATTTCATTCGTTTTTTCCACAGAGACTTATGTTTAGCTATTCACGAAGTGTATTTGTTAAGAAAGAAGGGGTGTATTTGATGGGGTAAAATTGGTTTTTAATTATCTAATTTTTGCTGAATGTGTAAAGGAATGCAACATAAACAAATGCAAGTTGAAATTAGACTCAAAAGACAAGAGATGGAATTAATAGACGAAGAAGAAAACAACTAAACAGAATGGTAACTTAGCAGAATTGCGGACACCGCAATGTTATCGCAATTGTAAAAACAGCAAACGTGTGTAAAATGGAGAATTAAGGGCTACTAACGACTATCCTATAGGCATTTTAATACGATTCCCGAGCATTAGATCAACTCTCTATGCATCAAACTCACTCTATCTCATGTATCGTCCGATTCCATGCATTAGATTCTTTAGTTTACTCAACTCAAAGTAAGGTCTTAAGCATCTTGTTAAAACAGAAGTGTTTAGTTTGTACTAGGGAAACGCCTATTCCTAGGCCGTTTCCTGGTTACCATGAAAGGCTAGCATGATTATACGACTCTGAACTCTTACTCCTTCCAGAGGTTAGGAGTTCTTTGGACAAAATGGATGGCCAATCGAAATTGCCCGTGGGATGAAGCTTACATACAATCAATGCTTCGAGAGCTATCCTACATGCTTGGTTCACGTTTTTTAGCCTATAGTTCTGTCATTAGCATGCCCCTAAGTGACTTAGCTACTCATGGATATATAGAGAACAGAAGTATAAGATAAAACAGACATGCTCAGAAGGAAAATGTACTCAAAACAGTAAGACAAAACCGTAGCAGCAGAAGATGGAAACTGTGAAATGAAGACTTGTAATTTGATTACTTTGAATGTTTGAACGAACAAAGGGAAACTTAAAGTAAATAATCCATAGACAGAAAGCAACGAAATGAAGTAAACTAATCACTAAACCAGAAGCGATAACTAAACAATGCTGGAAATGAGAAAGGAAAGACGAAAAGCAGTAAATGGTGCTTGGAAGCCTCGTTGCAGTCGCCTCGAATGAAGGGGATGAAAGGTCAGCCTTGCTTGGATGAATCCAATCGAGAGAGAAGAAGAATCTCCTCTCCTTCCTATCAGATTATCGATTCCAACAGCTGAGACTCTCACTCCAACAGACGGCAAAGGAAAACAGGGCGAAAAGATGGACTGCGAGAAGACTCTACGCTTTCGGATGATGACTGAACCTCCGACTTTGACCCCCTTTTATAGTAGTTTGCAGGTGCGTTTGGGCCAAGGAGAACCATCAATCTTCAACGTCATATATCAGAATGGGTGGAGGAGAAAGAACGAATCCCTGAAATTACGGAAATTAACAGAAAAAGATCAGTCAACTTACGGTTTTCACTTGAATAATTGCGGCTTCAGCAATGTTTTCGCAATGCTGTCGCAATGCAGTTTTTTTCATTCTTTTCCTTCGGTTTTCAACCCTTTTCTTTCCTATTGTGCATAAGTCCTAATTTAGCTACCTTCTTCTCATTCTCATATTTAAGCATAGGTTTAGGCTAAATGCTATCAAAAACACTAAAAAGTGTACATCTTCTTAAGCTAAATGGGTCCTAAATAAGTCACTTTCAGAGACTTAACAACTATCACGGATAAAAATTGTGATATTTGTAATTTTTTTTAAAATGTGTTATATTTGCAATTATTTTTACCCTAAATTGATACCTGGTACAATTTTCCTAGTATTTATTATCAACTTTTTCTCACTAGTTCATTTAATAAAAATTTGGCATGTAATTTGTTAGATGGGACTTTAAATAGTTTTCATAAGATATTTATTGATAGGTAGATGAATAAATTAAAGTATTTGTTATTGTGTAAATCTGGCTCACTTGCGTAGCTGATATAATATCCAAAGGAATGATGAACTCAACTATGAAACGTACTTCCACAAGGAACTCACACTAGTGTGGCGCTATGCTAAACACACTTCAATGACTTAAGTTAATACAAGTTTGAGGTGTTGTGGAGTTTAGTCGTGTATTTTCGTATACTTGGGTATAAGGTAAGAGTCTCACACTATTTATTAGGAACTTCGGAGGGACTGATTAGAACGTCAAATCCTCTGGTACTGTGATCTTCAGTGACTAGCACGTTGGGGCATCCTCTCGAGAGGGGATATCTTTACCCATTTTAAAATCACTCATAAACATGTCCTAAGACTATCTTCTATACTACATCACATGCAATGTAAATGATGTAACATTCTAATAAAGATAAAAGTGCTTCAACTTTTAAAGTTTCACATAATTGGGCATCTGCTCCAGAGCCTCCACTAACATACGAGATGTTTATGTGAAGTTGCTTCAAAATATCCAAGAAATTGTTGAATTGCATCTCCTGGTTCTTCTTTTTTAATCTCTAAGGATAAGGAGGTAATGGTCTAACACTTTGATACAAATTGTCTATTTTTTGAGAAATTCCACGCGCAGACTTCTTCAAATATTTATGTTTTTCTATATTTCTTCACTTGTTCCTTTATTCACTTCTTTCAAATTCTCTTCAATTTCCTTATTTTTTTCCTTAGGATCTTTTTCAGGTTTTGGGGTTGAATTCTTTTGTATCTCAGTCGGGAATGTCAGTTCTTCATACTTCAATCCGCTTCTCAAGGTTACAACTTTGTATTGGAGAATAATGAACCTACCTTCTAAGTTGTAGAGTAGTCAACACATTCTTCTCTTAAGTTGTAGAACCATTAAGCTTTCCATTATATTTGGTGTTGTTGTAACTTATTATAGTTCATAAATAGATAATTTGTAACCTATAAATATCTTTCATTTATCAATGGAAATGTCAAGTGATCATTTCATCATTTTCATACCTTTATATGGTATCATAGTTTTTGCTCCTAATCTCTTTTCTTCCTCAAGCGCAACGATCAACTATGGCCTTGGATAATGCCACTACCCCTCAAGGAGTCATCACCCCCAACACAGAAAATCTTACCCTTCCGCTCCAACTCATCAACACCCCTTATCAAAAAATCTTAAAACTTACCTCCACAAACTATCTTATCTGGAAACTTCAAATTGAAGTCATCCTAATCGGTTATGATCTCCACAAATATATTGATGAATCTCATCAATGCCCACCCAAAACCATCTCCATTGATGACACTTCATCTCCAAACCCACCTTTTCTTCCATGGTTTCGACAAGACAAACTTTTGTTTGGTGCCCTTGTCGGTTCCATCTTCTCTCCCCTTGTACCCCTGATCCAACAAGCTGCCACCTCCTGTGAAGCATGGAAAATTCTTGCCAACACATATGCTCGCCCGACTCGTGGCACATTAAGCAAATAAAGGATCAGCTCAAACGAGCTACCAAAGGCTCCAAGACAATTTCTGAATACATGCAATTCATTAAGTGTCGATCCGATCAACTCGCCGCTATAGGAAAACCCCTAGATCATGAAGACCTTTTTGAAAAAATACTTGAGGGCCTCGATGATGACTATCACCATATCGTTGACATTGTTGAAGGTCGAGACACACCTATCTCATTTGATGAGCTCCATGAGAAACTTATCAATCGAAAACTGTTTCTTCAGCAGTCAAAACTGACATCCTCTCTACACTCAATCACAGGGAATGTTACCTCAACACAACCTGGTGGTCAACGTCGCCCCTTGACACCTCGATTGGTGTCATCCTCTCAACCTCCTCAGTAAGAGTCAACCCCTCGCCAGCGTCGTCCATATCTCGATAAGTGTCAAGGTTGCCGGAATGTGGGTCATACTGTCGCAAATTGTCCAATCTACCAATTGATTCCCTCATCCACCCCTGGACGAATGCCCCCACCCAACAATAAGGAAGTAATCTCTCCATGGCAACCAAAGGCACATACAACCATCACCACTACATCTACGACGCATAATTGGCTTCTTGATAGTGGTGCATCTCACCATGTAACTGCCGACCTCAACAATCTCTCCCTCCACACTTCTTATGATGGTCCTGACAACATTGTCATCGGTGATGGTACTGGATTACATATATCACACACTGGCTCTACTTCTCTCTCAACTCCTACAAAACAATTTCAATTGCATGATGTTTTATGTGTTCCTAACATGAAAAGAAATATTATTTTCATATCACAATTTTGCAAGTCCAATAACACTTCTGTTGAGTTCTTACCCTCTTTGTTTCGTGTGAAGGATCTGTTGACGGGGGCAGTATTGCTGGAAGGACAACCTAAATATGGTGTGTATGAATTGCCTACCTCCCCCTCCTCACCTCGTCCATCTACTTTCATTAGTGTCAAAGTGTCTCACAATGACTGACATCATCGCTTGGGTCATCCGTCCGGGTCAATCCTACGCCACATTCTCTCTACATTCCAACTAGCAGTACATTCCTCCAGTCAAAAGACCTCTTATTGTAATGATTGTCATAGAAATAAAAGTCATAAATTACCTTTCTCTCAATCATCTCTTGTGTCTCACTCCCCTCTCCAAATAATATTCTCTGACGTGTGGACTTCTCTTATCTATTCCATTGATGGGTTCAAATATTATGTCATTTTTGTGGATCCCTTCACACACTATATTTGGTTTTACCCTGTCAAACGCAAATATGAGGTTGCAACAATTTTCCTTTGTTTTAAAGCACTTGTTGAAAACTTCTTTCATAAGAAAATTGTGACTCTCTACTCAGATAATGAGTGGGGTGGGGGGGGGGGGGGGGGGGGGAATATATTGGACTTGCGACCTATTTATCTACAAATGAAATCTCGCACCTCACGTCCCCTCCACATACCCCAGAACATAATGGCTTTTCTGAATGTCGTCATCGTCACATAGTTGAAACCGGTCTTTCACTCTTGTCTCGTGCTTTCCTACCTCTCAATTTCTGGTCATACGCGTTTCTCACTGCCACTTACCTCATTAATCGTCTTTCCACTCCCACACTCGAGTCAGTCTCTCCTTATCATAAACTATTTGACTTTCCACCAAATTACTCAAAACTACGCACGTTTGGCTGTCTCTGTTATCCTACCTCTCAATTTCTGGTCATACGCGTTTCTCACTGCCACTTACCTCATTAATCGTCTTTCCACTCCTACACTCGAGTCAGTCTCTCCTTATCATAAACTATTTGACTTTCCACCAAATTACTCAAAACTACGCACGTTTGGCTGTCTCTGTTATCCTTGGCTTCGCACAAACTTGCTAGTAGATCCATTCCGTGTGTCTTTTTAGGCTACTTGTCCACTCAAAGTGTTTACTTGTGTTACGATCCCCACACTCAGAAACTCTACTTATCTTGTCATGTTCACTTTATTGAGTCTGAGTTTCCCATGTTAACCTTAAAACCAAGTCTCGCACGACCAACTGAGTCCATCAACAACACTTGGTTACCACAACATGTCCTCCTTCCAACCACCTACAAGTTGCTCCCACAGCCCCTCGTCAATCAAACCTGCCACACAACTGGACGTGATCGCACAACAAACTCCTCTCATACCATCCCTTGCCCCTACCGACCTCACGCCTCTTCCACCACCTGTTTCAGAAATCTCTTATCCTTCACTTTCTTTATCCCCACCACTGGTACCCACTGATCCACCTCCTCAAGATGACCTTACAACCACAAACCTACCATTCGTACCAATTACCATCATCTGCACCTCGCCTATAATCACACGCTCCAAAAATAATATCTTCAAACCAATAATCAAACTCATCCTTTCAACCCAACTTGCCCAAGATATTGAGTCGACTTGTGTCACTCAGGCCATCAAAGACATCAACTGGCGACATGCAATGTCAGACGAGTTTGATACCTTGGTTAGAAATGGTACTTAGGAGTTAGTTCCTCTGACAATGGTTCAAAATATAGTCGGATGCAAATGATTTTTTCGAATAAAACGTTCATCTGATGGCTCTGTTTACAGGTACAAAGCTCGATTGGTTGCTAAAGGGTTTCATCAACGCCCCGACGTTGACTACCATGATACGTTTAACCCAGTTGTCAAACCCACCACAATTTGACTTGTCCTTTCCATGGCTGTCAGTAATGGTTGGGATATTCGTCAGCTATCTGTCAACAATGCATTTCTCCAAGGCACTCTTACTGATGATGTCTTTATGACTCAACCACAAGGATTTGTTGATCCTGATCAACCTCACCACGTGTGCCGCCTACGAAATGCCATTTATGGCTTTAAGCAGGATTCTCGAGTTTGGTACAATGAGCTTCACCAATTTCTGCTTGCATCTCACTTCTCGAACTCGGTCGCTGACACTTCCATGTTCATACAAACAACTAACAATGATACTGTGTTTCTACTTGTATATGTTGATGACATCATTGTCACAAGTAACAATGTTCTAGCAGTCCATAATTTCGTCTCGGTTCTTGCTTGTCGCTTCTCGCGGAAGGATTTGGGTAATCTCCACTACTTTCTCGGGATTGAGGTGGTTCCTCATTCCCACGGTTTACTCCTCTCTCAGTGGCGATACGTCATTGACTTACTTGCTCGAACAAAGATGATTGATGCTCGCCCTATCACCACACCTCTAGCTACTTCACCAGTCCTTACTCTTCACTCTGGCTCAACACTATCTGACCCAACCGAATTTTGGACCGTTGTTGGCAGTCTTCAATATCTCACTCTTACTAGTCTCGACATCGCTTATGCAGTCAATAAGTTGTCACAGTTCATGCATCGCCTGACTACTGATCATTGGAATGCTGTCAAACGACTTCTCCGATACCTATGTGGCACACTTGATCTTGGTGTTCTTCTTCATCGCCAATCACCCTTTACTCTCCATGCATACTCGGATGCAGACTAGGCAGGCAACAAAGATGACTTCACCTCCACTAGTGTGTATATCATATATTTGGGTAGGAATCCAATCTCTTGGTGCTCAAAGAAGCAACGTACAGTGGCTCGCTCATCAACTGAAGCCGAATATTGTTATGTTGCCTCTACCGCCGCTGAGGTTCGTTGGATCACTTCTCTTCTCGGCGAGCTTGGTCTAAGTTCCACACAGATGCCAATTATCTACTGTGACAACGTGGGAGCAACCAATCTATGCTCCAACCCAGTCTTCCACTCTCGTATGAAACATGTGGAACTTGATTACCACTTTATCCGTGAACAAGTTCAGGGTGGCATTCTTCGTGTCACTCATGTCTCATCAACATATCAACTAGCAGATGCGTTGACCAAACCATTACCTCGCATGCGGTTCAACCACCTACTTTCCAAGATTGGTCTCTCCTCTTGGAGCTCTATCTTGCGGGGGCATATTGGAGAATAATGAACCCACTTCCTAAGTTGTAGAGTAGTCAACACATTCTTCTCCTAAGTTGTAGAACCATTAAGCTTTCTATTATATTTGGTTGTTGTTGTAACTTATTATAGTTCATAAATAGATAATTTGTAACCTATAAATATCTTCATTTATCAATAGAAATGTCAAGTGATCATTTCATCATTTCCATACCTTTATACTTTGCACTATTTCTTTTCTTCACGCTTTGGAGTCTTAGTGATGCCTGGCAATGTCCCTTGTGGTTTGTTCTTGATTTCATTCGCCAATTGCCCTACTTGTATCTCCAAGTTCTGCAATGTTGCATCATTCTTTGTCATGTATTCCTTCATTAAACTTTTCATGCCTGAAGTATGTGTGGAAGTTTGCACTTGCAGTTGCAATTGTTGGTAACTCTTTTGTTATGTGTATGTTGTTGTTGTGGTTGGGAATTAAATCCCAGTGGAAATCCTTGCTTTCCATATAGGCTTGAAGTGTTGTTGTTCGAACTTGGTTGTCCTCCGTAGGAGAAGTTCAGATGTTGCCTCCAGTCAAGATTATATGTGTTTGAATAATAAGAATTCAACCAGTTCTGACTTCCATGTTGACCTACGTAATATACATATGCAACCCCAAGATTAAATGCTTCAACATATTGTTCATGCAAGTCAATTGTCCAATCATTGCAGAGATTGTGTCTGCTTCCATCATTCCAACAACATTCTTTGTGATGGTAGTTTCTTCCTCACCCAATGTAGATTGTGAAAGAGTTTGGGCATGCATAACAGAAACAATTTTGGATCTAAGTACTCTAATTTTCTTAATTTCAAAGGAAAAAACATGTAATTTGAAAAAAAAAGATAATAAACTAGAAATTACATTTGAAGCTCAAATTCTTCTCGATTCCAAGCCCAATCTTCAAACGTAACGGTCACGAACCACCACGAGAGTCTTCCCGACTATTCTCCGGCCTTAGAACGGGATTGTGGGATCCTTTGAGTGACTAATTTGAAAGGTAATTAAAGTTGAATTTGGAGAGAATGAAAGAGAAATTGTCTTTACAATTCTAAAAAATTAATCAAAATTCCAAGAAGAAGTTAATCTAATTAACCCTTTGTATATATAGAAGATTGGTGGTGGAAGTTGGAACGTTCCACAACTATCAGGTTGTCGAGGCCTGCCAAAATTATATTTCTAATACCGATTACACTGAGCTAACTTGTAGCTAGTGGTAACCGGGTCGGTGCACAGGGAATTGATTTAATTGTGGTCTTGATCAATTTAATTTGTAATTTAAGAAATAAAATATTGGGGAAAAATGATTTAAATCTCGAAACATGCAATAAATTTGCTAACGAAAAATTCAAAACCGCTGAATAATAAACTAACAAGAGTATCCAATTCGAGGTATCAGGATTGGTAAGTAGTGTACGTCAGATCATTGATTAACAAGGGAATTAGCTAGAATCAAACAAACACGCGAAATGTTCAATCAGAACATCGACATAAACATGCCCAAAAAATAATTAATTAGAAGGGTGCAATTCTAATTAAACTTGGCAATTGATCGATTGGGGACGACCGTTCCATAAGGATCAATTGCCAGTGACGGGCAAATCGTGACGGACATTTAATTTGGATAACCAAAATTAATCTACCGATTTGATTTCTACTCCAAGAATAATGAACACAACAACATACATGGATATCCAATGCAGAAAATTGTTCAATTAAACCCGCGTTACTTAGATGATTAGGAGAGGCAATCGCTTCACTAATCTAATTAACGGAATAATACACAAGCAATCAAGATTGTCAGCCCATCATGCATACATATTACTAAGATGAAGTTTAGGAGAAAAAAATGGTTGAAAGTTAAGCTAAACATTACAATTAAGAACTAATCTCCCTTAAGCACACTAATTAGCCAATCCTTACATCCTCTAATCGGATACTAACCTTCTACTCTTCCATGGAAGTTGGAAGTCCAAAGAATCTCATTTCAAGCTTCAAGAACATCCAACAATGGTGGAAAACCACTAAAAAACGGCAAAAATCAGTATTGGGATCGGAGAAGACAAGACAAGACAATCTAAAATCGTAACTTTTTCTTTTTATACTCGTCGTAGCGTCGAGACGCTACGAACGAAACTCAGTCGCGCAAAACTTCGGAGCGTCGAGACGCTTCGGGACAGCGTCGAGACGCTAGCGCTCGACGCTTGCTCTCGGGTTTGAAAAAAATTAAATTGCCTTTGGATGACTCCTTTTGGCAATTTCTTCATGTTTGAAGCTCCTCTTGTCTCGATGCGTTCTCGAGGCTCTAAAATGACCTTCTTAGCCTCAAACGACGTCTAACGGACTTTATGGGCTCTCGACCGTAAATCACCTGTAATCAAGGCAAAATAACATAATTAAGCACAATATTAGCTGAGATTAGGGAGTAAATTATAGCTCTAAATTAGAGCTATCAAACACCCCCAACTTAAGATCTTGCTAGTCCTCGAGCAAAGTAGAATTCAGAATTATCCCAACAGAAATAGACTTGCATGCTGGAGACTCAATTCTCTATGCTAAAAGAAACGAGGCATTTGTATCAAAAGGAAGTAATTGCATGCATCATAGGTTGAGAAAATTTCAGAAAAAAAAAGATTCGGACTACTACTCCCCTTAAGTGTGTGTGAGTGTGTGTTTAGCTACCCTATCTTAGCTCTTATAAACTCGGAGTACCCTTAATCGACCTTATGCCTCGTTTTTTCTCTACTTCTGGCGAATGAGAATAGTCTAGAGGCTTTTCAATATCAGAGCAAGCAACAGATCATAAGGCCTAAAACATTTTCTTTTCTCTATTTTTTTTTTTTTTTATCTCCAAGAGAGTCTAACATGTCAAATGCCTTCGTTCCAGCTTACCTTCAGTTCTACTGCACAATGTATCTGACTACTAGAAAACTTCACATTTTTAAGGACTAGTGTTCGCTTCTATTAGCTCCTCTTTCATGCAGTGACAACCGTGGGTTACACGATCGCCCCTGGTTACTTTGGGCAACACACGAACAAGGAACACCTCAGGAGATTTATTTTCGTACTTTTATTAATCTTTTTATTTTTGCCAGATAGCCATGCTATAATTCGAATGAAAAATTACAAACACTAACGCATCAAGCCCACCCTAAAGGTGCCTTTCGAGGTAACAACGAAAGTTCAAGCCTAGTAAGACCACTCTAAGCCTACAAAAACAAGATAAGGTGCTACGTGCTCAATTTATACAGGGAAGCAACACAAATTTTTATTTAAAATAGGCTAAACAAATGCATATATGCTCAACTTCTCGACAAACACAGATACAAAGGTTCCAGAAGTACTTCACAGAATGTCATAATCAAATCAACATGCAAAAATCAACTAATGAGTCTCCAATTCAGAATTTCACAAGACTCGACAACTACAATAAATCACAACCTCCACCCCCAACTTAGAGAACCACAATGTCCTCATTTGTAACTAATTTCCAGATCATGACAATACTTAATAAAAAACTAACGGAACAAAAAACATCTCCTGAATTTGTGGTTATGGGGTTGGAGAGCGCATTTCCTTCTTCAAAAGTTGTCTTTTAGGTTTAGTGATCTTGGTTCCTACAAACAAATAACGCAAGAATAAAAGACTTAACAAAATAACTAAAAGCGGTAAACAACACAAAACAGGTACAGTTCAAGCTCCGGTGCCTCCGAGAAGCGAAAAATTTTAGAGTCGATTGCTCGACTTTACCAATGGTCCTCAATCGACCTCATACACGGGCAGTGTCAAAAGCAAACATGCTTCGTAACTCCCAGTTTCCTCTTCATGGAAGATCTTAAGACAATGGTCATTCATCTTAAATGTCTTTTCAGTGTCTGAAATCTGTATTTCGACTGCACCATAAGGGTAAACATGAGTTATAATATAAGGTCCGTTCCAACGGGAACGAAGTTTACCTTGCATGAACGTCAATCGGGAATTGAATAAGAGAACCTTCTGACCCACTTCAAAATGTTTTCTAGTGATTTTTTGGTCATGGAACATCTTAGTCATTTCCTTATAAATTTTCGAATTTTTTTCGTATGCGTCCAGGCAGAGTTCTTCCAGTTCATGCAGTTGAAGAAGCCTTTCTTCCCCAGCTTGGTCGAAGCTCATGTTACACTTTTTGATTTCCCAATACACTTTATGCTCGATCTCAACCGGGAGATGATAGGACTTCTCAAAAACCAACCTGTAGGGTGACATTCCTATAGGGTTTTGTAGGTTGTTCTATAAGCCCACAAAACATCATCCAATCTTAGACTCCAATCCTTTCTCCCTGGGTTCACTGTTTTCTCGAGAATGGACTTCACTTACCTATTCGAGACTTCTGCTTGCCCGTTTGTCTGAGGATGATAGGTGGTCGATATTCTATGGTTGACACCGTATTTCCTCATCAGGGCTTCCACCGTTCTATTGCAGAAGTGAGTCCCTTGATCACTTATGATGGCTCGTGGGACTCCGTACCTGTTGAAAATATTCGACTTCACAAAACCAACAACAGCGTTAGCATCATCAGTTCGGGTGGCTTTTGCCTCCACCCATTTCGATACATAGTCCACAACCAATAAGATATAAACAAATCCACAAGAGGGAGGGAAGGGTCCCATAAAATCCATTCCTCAAACTTCAAAAATTTCACAGACATGCATGTGTCATGTTCTAATGATTCAAACAAGTCTACCTCACAGATCGAGTGTGTCATTATTGTGCTTCGTGGTATTGAAAACATTAAATTCAAACAGTTCTCCATCATACTCAACAGACAAGATTCCTTCATGCACATTAATTTTTGTTCAAGCAGTTTTCATGAAAGGTCTCCCTAACAACACAAAAGTAGAAGATCGGGCATTCTCATTCACATTCACAATATAGAACTCAACCGGAAAAATCAACTCTTCGACTTGAACTAACACATCCTCCACTACTCCTAAGGGATGAATAGAGGATCTATCAGCTAATTGAATTATGACACTAGTTTCCTGCAATTCCTTCAATTCAAGCTCTTTATACACAGAATAAGGCATGACATTTATCGAGGCTCTGAGATCTAACATTGCACGCTCGATTTTCTTATCACCTATTACGCAAAGTAGAAGAAACATACCTGGATCTTGGCATTTTTCGGGCATGTTTTTAGTGAGCAAAGCTGATACATTCTCACTTACCACCACTTTTTCGTTGTTTTTCGCCTTCCTTTTGTTGGTGCACAGTTCCTTAAGAAATTTTGCATACCTTGGAATTTGTTCAATGGCGTCTAGCAAAGGAATCTATATTTTCCTTAGGGGGCCTCACCAATCTACTAGGAAAAGGGGTTTTAGGAATATAAGATTTCATGAATGAAGGAGGATCGGAACGTACCGGACTTCTCGAAGATGTTGCCTCCTTTTCTACCACAGGTTTCTCTATTTTCTGCTCGCACTCAACGGGGGCAGAGCGTGGAGTGATTTCCTTCCTATTCCTGAGAGTGGTAGCATTCAGACTTTCTGCTGCTCGAATTTCCATCTTATCCATCCTCTCGGTTACTTGGGTCATCGTCTCGCTCATATTTTGAAACTGCACCTGAGCTTGTTTATGAAGTGCTTGATTTGACTCCATAAAATATTCCATCATCTCCTCAAATGATTTACCTGAAACAGAAAACGAGTTCGCGGTAAATTTTCCTTTAATTCATGAACAACACTACTTACCTCGGCTATGCGGTCTTTCAACTCGTTTACTTCGCTTGCGAGGCGAGTTTGGCTACTTGTTCCACCTCCATATTGCTGAAGATTTCCTGCCATACTTGAGATTAAGAGTCTTGCTTCCATTGGAGTTTTGTTCATGAGGGCTCATCCGCTAGCTGCATCTATCATTTTTTGGTCATAAGGGAGCAAACCTTCATAAACATACTCAATGAGAGTGTGTTCGGGAATCTGATGGTTCGAACATTCTTCGCACAATCTGATAAACTTCTCCCAATACTCATGGAGATTTTCGCCTTCTTCTTGTTGAATGGCATAGATTCTTTTCTTGGCGAAAGTGGCATTCGATGCGGGAAAATACTTCTCTAAGTAAAGTCTCTTAATATCGCTTCAGGTGGTGATAGACCCAAATGGAAGGTAGTGGAGCCATTCTCTTGCCTTTCCCTTTAAAGTGAAAGGGAATGCCCTTAAACTCACTTGATACTCAGTGGCTTCATTTGTCATCACCCCGGCTCTTACCAGCTGAAATTCTTTGAGATGAATATGAGGACTTTCCCCTACATTTCCATAAAAGGAGGGGAGTAAGTTAATGAAACTAGCCTTTAACTCAAAATTACATGTTACCGCAGGATACGATATACATAAAGGTTGTCGGTCTAAATCGGGCATCGCCAACTCCCTAAGAGTCTTTTGATACCCATCATTGCTTGCCAAGACTTCCATCATGTCCCTTCCTAGTTGTTGTTTCTCTTAATTGCAACTACAACCTGTTCTAAATAAATGCTAGAGAAACGGGTCACACAATAAAAGAAAGAAAAATAAACAAAACAATTTTTTTTTGAAAAGAGCAAATTAAGTTCAATCAAGTCAAATTAAAATTAATTCCCCGGCAACGACGCCAATTTTGGTGGTGGAATTTGGAACGTTCCACAACTATCAGGTTGTCGAGGCCTGCCAAAATTATATTTCTAATGCCGATTACACTGAGCTAACTTCTAGCTAGTGGTAACCAGGTCGGTCCACAGGGAATTAATTTAATTGTGGTCTTGATCAATTTAATTTGTAATTTAAGAAACAAAATATTGGGGGAAAATGATTTAAATCTCGAAACATGCAATAAATTTGCTAACGGAAAATTCAAAACCGCTGAAAATAATAAACTAACAAGAGTATCCAATTCGAGGTATCGAGATTGGTAAGTAGTGTACGTCAGATCATTGATTAAGAAGAGAATTAGCTAGAATCAAATAAACACGCAAAATGTTTAATCGGAACATCGACATAAACATACCCAAAAAAGTAATTAATTAGAAGGGTGCAATTCTAATTAAACTTGGCAATTGATCGATTGGGGATGACCGTTCCATAAGAATCAATTGCCAGTGACGGGCAAATCGTGACGGGCATTTAATTCGGATAGCCAAAATTAATCTACCGATTTGATTTCTACTCCAATAATAATTAACACAACAACATACATGGATAGCCAATGCAGAAAATTGTTCAATTAAACCCGCGTTACTTCGGCGATTAGGAGAGGCAATCGCTTCACTAATCTAATTAACGGAAGAATACACAAACAATCAAGATTGTCAGCCCATCATGCATACATATTACTAAGATGAAGTTTAGGAGAAGAAAATGTTTGAAAGTTAAGCTAAACATTACAATTAAGAACTAATCTCCCTTAAGAACACTAATTAGCAAATCCTTACCTCCTCTAATCAGATACTAGCCTTCTACTCTTCTATGGAGGTCGGAAGTCCAAAGAATCCCATTTCAAGCTTCAAGAACATCCAACAAAGGTGAAAAACCACTAAAAAATGGCAAAAATCAGTATTGGGATCTGAGAAGACAAGATAAGACAACCTAAAATCGTAACTTTTTATTTTTATACTCGTCGTAGCGTCGAGACGCTAAGGGTAGCGTCGAGACGCTTTGGGACAGTATCAAAACGCTTCGGGACAGCGTCTCGACGCTAGGGCAACGTCGAGCAGCGTCTCGACGCTTGCTCTCGAGTTTGAGCAATTTAAATTGCCTTTGGATGACTCATTTTGGCAATTTCTTCATTTTTGAAGCTCCTCTTGTCTCGATGCGTTCCCGAGGCTCTAAATTGATCTTCTTAGCCCCGAACGACGTCTAACGAACTTTACAGGCTCTCGATCGTGAATCACCTGTAATCAAGGCAAAATAACATAATTAAGCACGATATTAGTTGGGATTAAGGAGTAAATTATAGCTCTAAATTAGAGCTATCAAAGACCACATGCAAAATCGTGCAAAATTGAGTTAACATTAGGATAACATCTAGAATCCACTCAATTTAGTGAGATTAGTAGCTTGATGTGGGATTAACACTTAGCAAAAAAGTTTGAGTCATAAAAACACCAAAAAATGGTTTTTCCCACTAATTCAAGAATTGAATTTTTCCACTAACTTAGGGCCCGTTTCCTGTTTCTTGTTCCTGTTTCTCATTTTTTAAGAAACAGACTTGTTTGATAACTATTCCCGTTTCTTGTTTCTAAATTTTGAGAAACGTTTCTAAAAAAATGGCAAAAATTGAGAAACACCAAAAAGTTGTTTCTTCTGTTTCGTTCCCATTTATAAACTTCAGTTCCTATTTAAGCTAAAAAGGTGTGGTTGGTTTGTTGGCAAGAGGTGTGCTTACTTAAGCTCCTTACATTTAAGGTCTTTGCTTCAAATCCTAGTAGTGTCATTTTTGTTTGAGAATATATTAATAGTAATGTGAACCTAATATTAATAATAATAAATGTTTATTTATTAATTTAAATATATATATATATATATATATTAGATTCACAATAATTATATTGTGAATAAGCACATTTCACGGTTTTTAAATAATTTTAATTTTCTTACTATTAAATATTAGATTCACAATAATTATATTTTAGTTATATAACGTCAATTTATCTAAAATATAATTGAAATGTCAATTCACCTCTCATGTCGATATTAAGTTCATTGACACATGAAAATATCGATGAAGATGTATACACGTCGACGAAAATTTAAAACACAGTTCATAACAAATAAAGACAAATTGACAATGACTTCGAGATTTTAGAGAAAAGAGAGACATCATCCATAAATGTTTAACTACCGACATTTCTCACTCCAAAATCTTATTGAATGTTGTTTTGGTGTGTAGAAGGCTCAATTCCTTATTCTTAAACAAATGTCTCCTTACCCGGTTAACACACAAAAACATATACCAAATCAAATTTGGGTAACATTTGAAGTATAAATATAATTTTATGGTTGTTTTTAATTTTGCATCGAGACTTATTTGTATTCGATTATGTAAACTTTGGATAGTTTTTTTTGTATATATATATATATATATATATTTTAATGCATGTTATATTTTTTTATATTATGTATATTAAATTATATTTAAACTATAAAAAAGAAAAAACATAAAAAAAAGAAACAATTAACAGAAAATAATTATCAATCTATTTTGTTTATTTTTTTTTTCTTCAAGAAACAAGAAACAAGAAACGTTATCAAACAAGTTTCTGTTTTTGTTTCTTTTTTTCAAGAAACAAGAAACATGAGTAGTTATCAAACATGTTCATGTTTCTAGTTCTCAAAAAACAAGGATCAAGAAACAGGGAACAAGAAACAAGAAACAGGAAACAAGAAACGGGAACGTTATCAAACGGGCCCTTAAGAATTTGATTTTTCCACTAACTTTAGTCATCATATTGATTCTTGACTTTGGTTTAGTGGAGTCAAAATTTGACTTTTTGACTTTCAAAGTTTTAGTTAATTGTCAACATTTTGACTTTTGACCAACTTTGATCAAATTAATTCAATTTAAAAATTAAATTTTAATTAAATTAAATTAATATTAAATAATTAATTAAAAAATTAATTAATTCAAATTTAATATCCAATAAATCCAACACTAATCCCGATCATTCTCGATATACTTGATTATGAATCCCTATTCATATTTTCGATATTTAAATCTTATTTAAGTATCTCCATCTCTCTCTATTGTTCAATTCACAATTGAATGTTATGTCGCTAAATATATCACATATATTTAACCCTTATTCCCTAATCTGAATTCGAACACTTCGAATTCACTCGTCACATTGTTCTGAGGTTTAGTCCGATATGAGCTAGCAAGGGGACCTTATGGACCTACAAATCATGAGCTTCAACGATCTGAGATTAACTGATTAAACTCTTTAACCCAGTTAATCAACAGTCGTTAACTACCAGGACATTCCACTATAGCCTAGTAGTTGCACTCTCCTCACTGTAGATATATTTCTGTCCACTCGATATAACCATGATTAGTAAGTTGACCCTTCACAGGTTGTTCGTAATTTACGGCTGAGTCAAATATCTGTTTTACCCCCATAATTACATCTTGTTCCTTAAGTCTCACGGATTCTCTAATGAACAATTGGTTTGTGATTCAATCACTAAACCGATTGGTATGTGATCTAATCACTATACCGAGTCCCTCTTAAGCCAATGAGAAGGTGGGGCCCCTTGTTCAAGACCTGGAGTCAGCACTTAAGGGAACAACCTATCTACTTGTTTGGTTTTATGTCGTAAAACTCGTGGTTTGAAATCTGTTATGTTTGTAAATAATCTATTTAGAATAAAGAGTTATTAGTTTTATTCAGTAAAATAGTTTACTGGAATAAAGTGATACGTGTTTAGGTTAACCTATACCAATGACCAATACCCATGACTGGATATGAGTACTTGAGCCTCATGTATGACATGCTTGTGGATCAGGCTCAAGTAGTCAGTCAAAACGGTCTATAGTATACGGATAAGGTTGGGTACCTGTTACGTCTCCAAAAGTGACTATTTTAGGACTTATTTGTGATAGGAAGTTGTGCATTTGTAAGTGTTTTTGGTAGGATTTAGCTTGAACTTGTGCTTATATATGAGAATTAGAAGAATGAATCTAAATTAGGACTTGTATACAAAAGGAAAGGAAAAGAACCAAAAACGAAGTTAAAGGAATGAAAATTGTGCATTGCGGAAGCATTGCGGAAACATTGCTAAAACCGCAATGTTTTAAGTGAAATCCGTAAGTTGTCTAACCATTTTCTGTTTTGTTCTGATCTTTCAGGGATCCATTTTTTCTCCTGCAGCCACGTAGAAGTACGACGTTGAGAATGGATGGTTCTCCTTGGCCCAATCATACCTGCAGAACACTATAAAAGAAGGTCAAGATGGAAGGTTGAAACACACTCGAACAACGTAGACTTCTCAGTTCAACGCAGCTTTTCCACTCTTTTTCTCTCTTCCGTCTGTTGGCTTGAAAGGATCAGCTGTTGGAATCGACAATCTGATAGGAAGAAGAGAAGATTCATCTTCTCTTCTGATTGGATTCATCCAAGCAAGGCTTTCTTTCTTCCTTCAGCCGAGGCGTTCGCAACAAGAAGAACACGCTCGGATTTACTGCTTTCTGCCTTAGCTTTCTGTTTTCGTTGCTGTTTGTTGTCATTTCTCTTTCATTAGCTACTCTATTCCATTTCGTTGCTTTCTATTTTACTTTGGCTATTCAAAGCTATTACTTGTTTAGTTCAAACGCTAGTTAATCCAAGCATAATTTCATTACTTCGCACGTTCTTCATCTCGTATGTTCACTGCTTTTAGCTTCTGTTTTATCTTTAATCTTCTACTTAGTATGTTGTCTCCATCTATTCTCCCCAATCTATCTGCATCCATGAGTAACTAAATCACATAAGGGCATGCTAATGACAAGTCTATAGGTTAAAACACGTGAATCAAGCATGTAGGATAGCTCTCGAATGCATTGAATGTATGTAAGCTTCATCCCACGGGTAATTTCGATTGGCCATCCATTTTGTCAAAAGAACTCCTAACCTCTGGAAGGAGTAAGAGTTCAGAGTCATACACTCATGCTAGCCTCTCAAGGTAGCCAGAAAACGACCTAGGAATAGGCGTTTTCCTAGTACAAATCACAACTTACTGTTATAACAAGATGCTTAAGACCTTACTTGGACATGAGTAAACTAAAGGATCTAATGCATGAAATCGGAAGATACATGAGAATGAGTTAGTTTAATGCATGATGAGTTGATCTAATGCTTGAGAATCGTGTGATAAAGCCTATAGAGGAGTCGTTAGTAGCCCTTGTTTCCACACTTTACACACATTTCGCTGTTAAGAACATTGCTAAATAATTGTTGTTTCCGCAATTCCTTTAATTGAAATTTTGCCTTAGTCATTTTTCTCTTCGTTCGTTATTCCCTTCTCTTTACATTCAAGTTTATTGTTTACTTGCACTTGTTTATGCTTCCATTCTTTACACATTCCTTAGTAATTAGGCACATCAAAACCAAATCTACCTCATTTAATCCACCCAATCTCACTTAACAAAACACTTCGCTAATAACTAAGAATAAATCTCTGTGGGAAATCGAATGAAAAAATACTTATTACTTGCTACAAGATCATGTATGCTTGCATGTTCTGAGTGCTCTATCATTGCATATTTCTTTTAAACATTGAGCACGCAACAAGTTTTTGGCGCCGCTGCCGGAGATTTAGTTTAGTGAAAACGAAGTTTGTTAAGTTAGAAACACAAATCTTAATATCTATTGGAGCTGATCTATTTTTCATTTCTTTTGCAGGTACCATTGGGTTAGTTTATGAATGAGCATTTAAGTAGCGATCTAGAGTTCAATCCTGAGCCTGAGAGATTACTTAGGGCCAGAAACAGAGCTAAGAAACGTCTCTTCAACCAACCCCTTATACCTCAAACACTGTTGACTCTATTGAGTCATCACAATCCCATCAAATAGAAATGGATAGAACAAACCCAAATCCAGCACCTACCATTCGCAACCCCATCGAAATAGCGAATGACAAGGATAGTGCCATTCTCTTCTACCTAGTTCCCATGCCTGGGGAGCTAAATCCAAGCATCATACGCCCTGAAATTACTGCCAACTCATTCGAGTTAAAGCCAGTAATGTTCCAAATGTTGTCCACTGTGGGACAATTCTTTGGAGTGGAAAATGAGGACCCCCACAACCATCTAAGAAACTTCCTAGGAGTTAGCGATACCTTCCTTATCCCTGGAGTTTCCCAAGAAGCCTTGAGGCTTTACCTCTTCCCTTACTCATTAAGAGATAAAGCCAAAACGTGGTTGAACTCATTACCTTCCGGATCAGTTGTCAATTGGACAGATCTGGCTGAGAAATTCCTAGTCAAATATTTCCCACCTGATAGGAATTCAAACTTTCGTGATGACATCATTAAATTCAAACAAGCTGAAAATGAGTCTCTGCACGAAGCTTGGACAAGGTTCAAGGACCTTCTGCTTAAATGTCCACACCATGGCATCCCATGGTGTATCCAAATAGAAGTCTTTTTCAAAGGATGTAACCCCAGCACTAGGCAAGTGTTGAATTCGTCAGCTGGTGGTTCCATGCTTTCTAAAAGCTATAATGAAGCCTATGAGATCCTGGAGAAGATCTCAGCATCTCACTGTAGGTGGTCAGACGATCCAGTTGAGCCTAGAAGAGCTCAAGACAAGGATGCTCTGAGTGCAATGAGCAACCAAATAAACGCCCTGACCAACCTAGTCAAACAAATGGCTCAAACCAATCTCCAATCCAGTGTCAACACCGCAACAGCCATCTCAATGGGGGCACAAACAAGTCAAGGTGAGACACTGATCTGTGGATTCTGTGGGGAAGGGCACCTGTATGAATACTGCCCTGGGAATCCAGCCTCAGTCTGCTATGTTGGAAGCCAACAACAACCTAGGAACAACCCCTACTCTAACACTTACAATCCTGGTTGGAGGAACCACCCAAATCTTTCTTGGGGTGGCCAACAAAACACTAACCAAAGTCAAAACCAACCAAGACCGAGTGGAACACCTGGTTTCACTCCCCAAAATAACCAATCCATGTATCAAAAGCCATACAACCAACCAATAGGGTCATCTGTAGAAAATCTACTTAAGGAGTTGGTAGACGATATTTTGGAACTATCGCTATAAACTCAAGCTGTCGAGGCTTGCCAAAATGTAATTTATAAGCCTATGACCAAGGCTTTGCAGCCAGTGGTAACAGGGTCGATCCAAGAAGTAAGAACGATCAAAATTACTAGTGAAATTGGGATTTAATTAATTGATTGATTCTGTAACGGGGGGATCTTTAGCATGCAAGGAAAATAATAATAAAGCTAACGGAAGAATAATAAGCAGAAAAACGCGTGCACGGTTTGGGAGTTTCGGGATTAATTGCTAGATAATTTCGGTTCATCATTTAATGCTAAATTCATGGTATTCAGTTTATTATGCACACGGACGACTACCAGAGAAGCCCCAAAGTAGCCGACTCCATGGATTTTAATCAGACCACACAGTTCCAATTATACGTTATCCAAACTTACTTTAAGGTGATCAGCCCTAAGATAAATCTAGACAGTCACTAGCTAACCGCGACGAACATTTAAGCGTGAATTCTAATTGCTAGTAGATTGCCCGCAAACGCTGTATGCAATCAACAACTATCCTACACGACTTAATACTTCGATTTAGTTTTATCTACCTGTGTTACTTAGTCGAGCAGTGAGAGGCACGGCATCGCTACTCTTTAACATACACAACATGCAAGATGACTCGAGTGTCAATCGTCGAAATCTAACATGCGCGTTGGATTAAGCAAAGTAGATAAATGCAAATAAACAGAACCAATATGCATAATCGAAGCGTAAATTATCAGAACCCAAATATCTAACAAAATCTCCCTAAACTATTCCCAAATCGTTCACCCTTACCTTAGCCGCTCATGGCGCGGTTTGTCAAATCCGCTCCAACCACGGCCATGGAAGGCGTCATCAGCGTATTACAAGTAAAGGGGAGCTCACTCGCATGCCAACAATGGCGGAGCTCCAAAGGAAATAGAGAAAAATTGAGGACGAAGAAGATGAAGAAGACTAAAGTGGTGAAGAAGTCCCAAAAATCTGCAGAAAATCGTCCTAATAAGCTTCTGCCATCGTCGTAGCGTCGAGACGCTAGGCCAGCGTCTCGACGCTGTGCCCTAAGTTTTCCGCGCGCGTCTTCAATGGCGTCGCGACGCTGGGTCAGCGTCGCGACGCTGCCCCGATAAATTTCCTGCGCGCGCCTCCTCCGGAGCGTCTCGACGCCAAGCAGGGTCTCGACGCCAGGGCAGCGTCGAGCTAGCGTCTCGACGCTTGCTCTCGGGTTTTTCCAGCATCGAGCCAGCGTCTCGACGCTATAGCTCGACGCTGGCTCTCGGGTTTGGGGGCTGGAACTTTGCCTCTCCTAGGCGGTTTTGGCCCGTTTCTTCACGGATCAACTTCCCCTTTCCCGACGCATTCCCGGGGCGTTAAAACTCCACTTTAAGCACTCGAACGGGCCCAACGGACGCACGAGCTCTTTGCCGCATTTCTCCTACAAACGAGATATATTAACCAATTAAAAGCGGACTTAAGTTATAATTAGGAAGTATTTAATAGCTCCAAAATGGAGTTATCAAACACCCCCAACTTAAACATTGCTAGTCCTCGAGCAAGTACTACAAAGATATTGACTCTAAGGACGCGCATACATGCAACTAACTCAAACCTCCATGCATTTTGAAAACTTAAACACAACATAATCATGGAAGCAATTTGTTCATGCATTTACTACGAACATATCAAAAATTAACTCTTGCCCCCTAACGTGTGTGTGTGCTAGCCAGCCACTCCTAAACTCACGTAAACCCGGAAAACCTACATGCAATGCACATCCCGTTTTCCCCCTACTTCTAGCGTTTAAGAACAGTCTAAACTTGACTTACATGAGAGAGAGAAGCAAATTAAGAGACCTAATCATTTTTCTCATTCATTTTTCTTTTCACAAGTACTTTGTACTCTTTTATTTAGGTTCTTTGAACCAACATTTATTCACTCATTTTCCTTCCAACTCGAGCTGCCTAACACGTCAAACTTAGTCCTAAGCTTCACGTTTTTAAGGACTGACGCTCACTTCTTAAGCGCTAATAAGAAGGAGGAGCGCCTCGAGAGGAATTTTCCATCAAACATGCTTTTCTATTTTTTTTAAATTAGGCTAAGCACATGCTTTCTCAATTAACTAACCACTAACTCTCATGCAACAAGCTACCTATGGGTGCCTTTCGAGGTGACAACGAGAATTAGTGCTACATGCAAATTTTCTAGCCTACGGAATCTAGGAAGGGGCTGCTAAGTGCTCGATAAGATGCAAGGGAGCAACAGAAAAATTTTTAAAATTTTTGACATGAACCTAATAAACACAAAACTCATGCAAAAACTCGATTATGATCATGCTCAAATTTCCAACATGCATTTCCTAGGCTATCATTGTTAGAAAACAGTAAACAGAGTCCCAAGCACTTCAATATCAATATAGCACTTCTCAACAAACTACACATGCATATCCATCAGACCATCTCCACCCCCAACTTCAAAATTTGGCATTGTCCTCAATGCCATCCAGTCAGATATACAAAGTAAAAGGGAAGAAGAACTACACTTCCCTGACTCTTTGTGAAGCTGGCGAGGGCGAGGAAGCGGCGCACAAATGCATCAGAGCCCAAAATTGTCTTCTCTTCCTCGATTCCTAAAAAAAAACAGCAAGCAAATTAAAACTAAGTTAATCTAAAAAGCAATAAAACAAAAAACAGCAACTAAACTAAAGCATTAAAAACAGTCCATCGCTCGGGTGCCTCCGAGAAGCGCAGAATTTTTAAAGTCGTTTGCTCGACTGAATTCTCTCCACAGACTCATCCATAGTCCGTAAGTGCGGGGGACGATCCAAACTTGTCCTCATCCACACCTTTCCTGCAATCAAAATTTGAAACAACTTGCACTCTTCGTGCCGCAAGCACGTGAATATCAGAATCGTTAGTGCAAAAACCAGCATTATTATCAAACAAACTCAAATCAGATTTTCTAACTGAGACATGGGAACCATCCCTCAAGCGCGAGGGTAGACTCCCATTCTCGTCATGCTCAACCATTGAAACATTCTCAGCATTCACAGACGACTTCGATGCATGTATAAGAAACTCATTCACCATTCCATCAAATTCTACCGACAAGGCACCCCTATCAACATCAATTTTGACCTTAGCGGTCTTCATAAATGGGCGGCCTAATAAAATAGAAGAGGAAACATGCGAAGAATTTTCATTCATGTTCAGCACATAGAAATCGCATGGAAACAATAAGTCCTTTACTTTGACTAGAATGTCCTCAATCTTCCCTAACGGATGCACAAAAGATCGATCGGCTAGTTGGACAACTATATTAGACTCAATTAAATCACACAACTCAAGCTCTTTAAACACATCAAAAGACATGACATTAATTGAGGCACCGAGATCTAACATGGTATTTTCAATAAATTTAGTACCGATAGTGCATGAGATAGTAAACATACCAGGATCGATGCACTTCGGTGGAAGATTACCTTGGAAAATTGCGGAAACAGTTTCTTTCTTCGTCTCAGCACTCTTTCTTGACATTCTCTTGCTCGTGCACCACTTCTTGAGGAACTTGGCATATTTCGGCACTTGGCTTACTGCCTCAAGAAGCGGGATATTGACCACCACCTTTTGGAAGGTTCGAAGGACCTCCTCGTCATCGGATTCCAAAGTAGGTTTCGCAAGCCTACTCGGGAATGGTGCTCTGGCAACATCCTCAGGTACACTGACCTTCTCATCTCTTTTCTCATTCTGAATCTCTGGAGCAGGCGGGGCGGACTTGTTCAGGCTGTCCGTAGCTTCCTTCACAGCTCTAGTGGAAAGTGATTTCCCACTCCGCAGCTGAATAGCACTCACGTTTTCACATGAGTTGACCGTAGTTTGGGAAGGAAGCTTCCTTGAGCTCTTGCTCTCAATCTTACTGATAGACACCGCCATTTGTGTCAGCTGCTTGTTCAGATTCTGCAGCTCGGCCTTGTGAGAATTAAGCTCTTCTCGAGCTTCCTTTTGGAACTGACTGGTGCTCGTTACGATGGTCCTCACCATCTCTTCAAGTGAGCTGGAGGAGCTCGAGGCTTGAGCCTGGGTGGAAGAATGAGGCCTATCCTGAGACTGGCCTTGGAAGCGAGATTGTCCTTCCCTGTTCCCATAACTAAAGTTGGGGTGGTCGCGCCAACCGGGGTTATACGTGTTCGAATATGGGTCGTACTTCCTTGGGTTGGAAGCGTACCCCCCGATCGCGTTGACCTCCTCCGCCTCGCGGGTTCCTCCAACGAACTTTTTCAGCATATTTCCTATCTCGGCCACCTGGGCCCTCATCTCAGTCATCTCGTGGCTCTGAGCCACGTTGTGGACTTGTCCTTGCCCCCGAATACCAAACTGCTGCGAGTTGGTTGCCATGTTAGCTATCAACTGCTTGGCCTCAACTGGGGTCTTGTCAATCAATGCCCCTCCACTCGCTGCATCAATCATTTGCCGGTCGTGGGGCGTCATCCCCTCATAAAAGTACTGGATAAGCAGTTGGTCGGCAATCTGATGATGTGGGAATCTGGCGCACAGGCGCCCAAATCGCTCCCAGTATTCGTGCAGGGACTCACCGACATCCTGGGTGATCCCATAAATCCTCTTCCGCAGTGTAGTGGCCAAGGATGCGGGAAAGTATTTTTCCAGAAATACCCGCTTCATGTCCTGCCACGTGGTGATCGATCCAGAGGGCAGATAATATAGCCAGTCCTTGGCCTTGTCCTTGAGCGTGAAGGGGAATGCCCTCATGTTCAACTGCTCCTCCGTGACTCCCGCGGGCTTCATCCCCGCGCAGACGCAATGGAATTCCATCAGGTGTTTGTTCGCGTCCTCACCTGCATTGCCATGAAAAGAAGGTAACTGGTGAATTAAACCTGATTTTAATTCGAAGTTACCTGCTACTGTTAAGTCTCTGAAAGTGACTTATTTAGGACCCATTTAGCTTAAGAAGATGTACACATTTAGGTGTTTTTGTGAGCATTTAGCCTAAACCTATGCTTTAATATGAGAATTAGAAGAAGGTAGCTAATATAGGACTTATGCACAATAGGTAGGAAAAGGGGTGAAAACCGAAGAAAAGAATGAAAAAATAACCCTTGCGAATGCATTGCGGAATAATTGCGGTGGCCGCAATTATTCAAGTTAAAACCGTAAGTTGGCTGACATTTTTCTGTTTAGATCCGATTTTTCAGGGATTCGTTCTTTCTCCTCCACCCATTCTGATATACGACGTTGAAGATTGATGGTTCTCCTTGGCCCAATCGCACCTGCAAACTACTATAAAAGGGGGCCAAAGTCGGAGGTTCAGTCATCATTCAACGTGCAGAAGTCTTCTCACAGTCCACCATTTCTCTCGATTTTCCCTTGCCGTCTGTTGGAGTGAGGTTCTCAGCTTTTGGAGTCGATAATCTGATAGGAAGGAGAGAAGATTCTTCTTCTCTCTCGATTGGATTCATCCAAGCACGGCTGAATTCTCATCACCATCATTCGAGGCGACTGCCACGAAGATTTCCAGCACACCTTTACTGTTTTCTGCTCTTTCCTTCTCAATTCCATTTCTGTTCAATGTTGTTCTTAGCTTAGTCATTTACTTATTGCATTTCGTTGTTGTCTGCCTTGAATTCATTCTGTTTAAGCTTTCCTTTGTCATTCAAACACTTGAAGTAATCAAAGTAAGTTTCTGCATTTCACAGTTATTCCTTATTCTGCTACGAGTTTGGCTTGCTGTTTTAAGCACTTTTTCCTTCTAAGCATGTCTACTTTATCTTATATTTCTGTTCTACATATATCCATGAGTAACTAAATTCATTTAGGGGCATGCTAATGACAGAACTATAGGCTAAAAAACGTAAGTCAAGTAGGTAGATCAACACTCAAACATTGATTATATGTAAGCTTCATCCCACGGGCAATTTCGATTGGCCATCCATTTTGTCCAAAGAACTCCTAACCTCTGGAAGGAGTAAGAGTTCAGAGTCGTATAATCATGCTAGCCTTCCATGGTAATCAGGAAACGGCCTAGGAATAGGCGTTTCCCTAGTATAAACTGAACACTCCTGTTTTAACAAGATGCTTAAGACCTTACTTTGAAGTCAAGTAAACTTGAGTCTCTCATGCATGGAATCGGACGATACTTGAGATAGAGTGAGTTTAATGTATAGAGAGTTGATCCAAAGCTTGATAATCGTAATAAAATGCTTATAGGACAGTCATTAATAGCCCTTAATTCACCTATCTAACCAGTTTCGCTGCCATTTAATTGCGGATTAATTGCGGTTCTCGCAATTCTGCCAAATTGTCTTCTGTCTAGCTGTTTTCTTCTGCGTTTATTGATTTCATCTCTTGACCTTTAAGCCTGATTTTCACTTTAATTTGTTTATGGCATGTTCCTTTATACATTCAGCAAAAAGTAGTTAATTAAAAACCAAGTTTACCCCATCAAATCCATCCCATCTTTCTTAACAAACACACTTCGCGAATAGCTAAAATTAAGTCTCTGTGGAAAAAACGAATTAAATATACTTACTACTTGCTGTGAGACCATGTATGCTTGCATGTTCTAAGTGCTCTCTCCATCCTTTTGCTTCTTTATCTTTACACATTGAGCACGCAACAAGTTTTTGGCGCCGCTGCCGGGGACTTATTTTTAAGTGAAAACGAAGTTGTTAAGTTTAAGAAAACCAAGTTTATCATTGAGTGAAACTAATCTGTTTCATTTCTTTTGCAGGTACTGTTAAGGTAGTTTATGAGTGAGCGTTCACATAGTAATTTAGAGTTCGATCCTGAACCTGAAAGATCACTTCGAGCTAGAAATAAAGCAAAGAAACGCCTCTTTAAACAACCTCCTATACCTCAAATCTTACCTGAAAACAAAGAAATGGGCGATTTAGTTCCAAATCCAGCACCTGCCGTTCGCAACCCCATAGAAATAGCGAATGACAAGAATAGTGCCATTCTTTCATATCTAGTACCTATGCCTGGGGAGCTGAACCCCAGCATAATCCGTCCTGAAATCACTGCCCACTCTTTCGAGTTAAAGCCAGTGATGTTCCAAATGTTGTCCACTGTGGGACAATTCTTTGGAATAGAAAATGAGGACCCCCATAATCACCTTAGGAACTTCCTAGGAGTTAGTGACACCTTCCTAATCCCTGGAGTTTCCCAAGAGGCCCTTAGGCTATATCTTTTCCCTTATTCTTTGAGGGACAAAGCCAAAACGTGGCTAAATTCTTTACCCTCAGGATCTGTTCGCAATTGGACAGATCTAGCAGAAAAATTCCTAGTCAAATACTTCCCACCTGATAGGAATTCTACTTTCCGTGATGACATAGTCAAATTTAAACAAGCTCCAAGTGAGTCTCTTCACGAAGCTTGGACTAGATTTAAAGATCTTCTCGTTAAATGTCCACACCATGGCATTCCATGGTGTATTCAAATAGAAGTTTTCTTTAAAGGATGCAACCCCAGCACCAGACAAGTCTTAAATTCATCTGCTGGAGGTTCCATGTTGTCCAAGAGTTACAACGAAGCTTATGAGATCTTGGAGAAGATCTCAACATCTCACTGTAGATGGTCAGACGATCCTGTAGAGCCAACTAGAGCTCAAGACAAGGATGCTCTAAGCGCCATGAGCACCCAAATAAACGCCCTGACCAACTTAGTTAAGCAAATGGCTCAGGCCAATCTCCAAACCAGTGCCAATACCGCCACAGCCATGTCAATGGGCACTCAACCAAGTCAAGGCGAGGCACCAATCTGTGGATTCTGTGGGGAAGGACACCCTTATGAATACTGTCCTGGGAATCCATCCTCGGTCTGCTATGTAGGAAGTCAGCAGCAGCCAAGGAACAACCCCTACTCACAAACTTACAATCCTGGTTGGAGAAACCACCCTAACCTGTCATGGGGTGGCCAGCAAAACACTAACCAAAATCCTAACCAACCAAGGCCGAATGGAACACCTGGTTTCACTCCCCAACATAACCAGTCAATGTACCAAAAGCCTTACAATCAACCTGTAGGATCGTCTGTAGAAAACTTACTCAAGGAATATATAGCTAAAAATGATGCTACTCTTCAGAGCCAGCAAGCTACCCTTAGGAGCCTGGAAAACCAAATAGGCCAGTTAGCCAATGAACTTAAAAGTAGGCCCCAAGGTAGACTCCCTGCTGATACCGAGGTACCAAGGAGAGATGGCAAAGAACAAGTTCAAGCCATTGAACTTAGGAGTGGAAGACCATTGGTGAGCATTACAAAGGACACACCAAAAAGAGTAGAGAACACTGAGTCTAGTGCTCCACTGGAGTCTCTGCCAAGCCAAGGTCCACCACCAACTAGCACATCAGGAGCCAGGCTGGAGCCAATCAGTGAGGAGGTAGAAGAAATTCCAAGACCTCCACCTATCTTAAGGCGTCCTGACGTGCCTGCATATGTGCCACCACCTCCATACCCTCGAAGGCTGAAGAAGAAGCAGGAACAGGAAGTTCATTTTAATAAATTCTTAGAAATACTTAAGCAAGTGCATGTTAACATTCCTTTTGTAGAAGTTTTACAGTCTATGCCTACATATGTAAAATTTTTGAAGGATATCATTACTAACAAAAAGATAATTGGTGAGTTTGAAACAGTAAACCTCACCGAGGAATGCAGTGCCATCCTCCAGAACAAGCTGCCCAAGAAGGAGAAGGATCCTGGTTCCTTCACCCTACCTGTAGAACTTGGAGGCCAGCATGTGGGCAGAGCGCTTTGTGACCTGGGCGCCAGCATAAATCTCATGCCCCTGTCCCTATTCCGTCAGTTGGGAATAGGAGAAGCACGTCCAACTACTGTCACTTTACAACTAGCAGACAGATCCATCGCATATCCAGAAGGTAAGATTGAGGATATTCTAGTTAAAGTTGACAAATTCATTTTCCTTGCAGATTTCATTGTCCTGGACTATGAAGCAGACAAGGAGGTACCCATCCTGCTAGGTAGGCCATTTCTAGCCACAGGTAGGGCACTAATAGATGTGCAAAAAGGTGAGTTAACTATGAGAGTTCATGATGAAGAGGTAAAATTTAGTGTTTACAAAGCTTTAAAATACCCCTCTGATTCTGAGTCTTGTGCTAGCATGGATGTTATTGACTCACTTATGGAAGAACAATTAGAGCATGTATTATTAACCAAGCATGCTAGTGAATATGTACAAATAGATGTAGATGATCTAAATGTAGCTGACATAATGAACATGCCTGTAAATAACCCTCAGCATGTATGTATGAACATAGATTTAACTGATAGAACTATTAACCCTCTGAAGCCCTCCATTGAGCATCCACCTGTTTTAGAACTGAAACCACTACCTACTCACCTCAAATATGCATATCTAGGAGATAATGACACACTGCCTGTAATTATTTCTTCTAAGCTAAGTGAACAGCATGAGGTTGATTTAATTTTCCTGCTTAAGCAACATAGGAAGGCTATAGCATGGTCTATTGCTGATATTCGAGGCATTAGCCCTTCTTATTGTATGCACAAAATTATTCTAGAGGAAGAACACACACCTAGGGTAGATCACCAGCGTAGGTTAAACCCCTCTATGAAAGAGGTAGTGAAGAAAGAAATAATAAAGTGGTTAGATGCAGGAGTAATTTTCCCCATAGCTAGTAGCCAGTGGGTAAGCCCCATCCAGTGTGTACCTAAAAAGGGGGGAATAACTGTGGTAGTCAATGAGAATAACGAACTAATTCCAACAAGGACTGTCACAGGGTGGAGGGTATGTATGGATTACAGAAAACTAAATAAAGAAACTAAAAAAGACCACTTCCCCATACCGTTTATTGACCAGATGCTAGACAGAATAGCTGGTAGAGCCTACTACTGTTTCCTAGATGGCTATTCAGGCTACAATCAAATAACTATAGACCCTAAGGATCAAGAGAAGACCACCTTCACTTGCCCTTTTGGAACGTTTGCCTTCCGCAGAATGCCTTTTGGCTTATGCAATGCACCGGCAACTTTCCAGAGGTGCATGATGGCCATCTTCTCTGAGTTGGATGAATCCATGATAGAAATATTCATGGATGACTTCTCAGTCTTTGGGGACTCATTTAAAACCTGTCTAGAAAACCTAGGACAAGTCCTGACTAGGTGTGAGGAGACTAACCTAGTCCTGAATTGGGAAAAGTGCCATTTTATGGTAGATGAAGGGATTGTCTTAGGACACAGAGTGTCAAGGGCCGGTGTAGAAGTGGATAGAGCAAAAATAGAGGTCATAGAGAAGTTGGTAGAGCCCCAGAACGTCAAGGCCATTAGAAGCTTCTTAGGGCATGCTGGCTTCTATAGAAGGTTCATCAAGGACTTTTCTAAGATAGCCAAGCCTCTGTGCGAGCTTCTAGAGCTAGGTAGGCCATTCATCTTTTCTAAAGAATGTGTAGTAGCTTGGAAAGCTCTTAAGGAAGCACTGGTCACAGCACCAATCATAGTAGGACCAAATTGGGATCTCCCATTTGAGATGCTATGTGATGCCAGTGACTATGCTGTAGGAGTCATGTTAGGACAGAAGATTGACAAGCTCACACATCCTGTTTATTATGCTAGTAAGACCTTGAATGAGGCCCAATGTAACTATACAACTACAGAGAAAGAGATGCTTGCTGTAGTATTTGCTTGTGAAAAATTTAGGAACTATATTGTAGGAACTAGGACCATTGTATATACTGACCATTCTGCTTTAAAATATCTAATGAGAAAGGCTGATGCTAAGCCTAGACTAATTAGATGGGTGTTATTGCTGCAGGAATTCGATTTGGACATTCGGGACAAGAAGGGATGTGAAAATGTGGTTGCAGATCACCTGTCTCGATTGCAGCACAATTGCGAAAAAATTGCGGACCCCGCAATTTCTGATGCTTTTATAGATGAACATATCTTTGTTTTGACTCATCGTGATAACGATGAGGAACCTTGGTTCGCTGACATTGCTAACTTCCGTGCATCACAGGTATTACCAGTGTTCAAGGGAGGACAAGAGAAGAAAAGGTTCCTCCATGAAGCAAGGAAATTCATCTGGGATGACCCCATACTTTACAGGACCTGTGCTGATGGGTTGTTGAGGAAATGTGTTTCAGCTGCTGAAGCGAAGTCTGTGCTGCAGCACTGTCATTCATCTCCTTACGGTGGGCACTTTGGTGGTCAAAGAACAGCTGCCAAGGTATTTCAAAGTGGCTACTACTGGCCAACAATCTTTAAGGACGCCCACAACTATGCCCACAACTGTGACGAGTGCCAAAGGACAGGTAACCTCAGTCGTAAGGATGAGATGCCCCTCACCTACATCTTGGAGTTAGAACTCTTTGATGTATGGGGCATTGATTTCATGGGACCCTTCCCTCCATCATCAGGTAACTTGTATATTCTAGTAGCAGTAGACTACGTGTCAAAGTGGGTAGAAGCTAAGGCATGTCCTAATAATGATGCTAAGACAGTCACTAATTTCTTGCATAGACACATTTTCACTAGAGTTGGGACTCCTCGTGCTATCATTAGTGATGAGGGGTCACATTTCATTAATAAGGCTATGGAGAAAATATTGGCTAAGTATAACATCAGACATAGGGTAGCTACTCCCTACCATCCACACTCAAATGGCCAAGCTGAGATTTCCAATAGGGAGATAAAGAACATCCTAGAGAAGGTAGTCAAACCTAATAGGAAAGACTGGTCTTTCAAGCTTGAGGATGCACTTTGGGCTTATAGAACAGCATATAAGACACCTCTAGGAATGTCTCCCTATAGGTTGGTATATGGCAAGGCTTGCCACTTGCCACTTGAGTTGGAGAACAAGGCATTTTGGGCCATGAAAGAATTAAATTTTTGTGTGAAGGATGCAGGGACATTAAGATCTTTACAGCTGCATGAACTTGATGAGCTTAGGCACATGGCCTATGAGAATGCCAAGATGTACAAAGAAAAGACAAAGATATGGCATGACAGTAGACTCAGGATCAAAGATTTTAAGAAAGGCCAACTTGTACTGTTATTTAACTCACGATTAAAGCTATTTCCAGGCAAATTAAAGTCTAGATGGTCGGGTCCATTTGTTGTTACTAATGTCTTTATTCATGGTGCAGTAGAGATAAAAAACTTGCAGCAAGGACAACCATTTATGGTCAATGGTGCTAGGTTGAAGCACTACTATGAGGAGGGGGATGTAAAGACTCTCTCAGCCTTCCTCCTACATGAAGCATGAAGTTAGAAACGAGAGAGAACGAGTGGTTCCTGTGCTCGTTTAGTCCAGGCCAATGCCTTAGTTTATTTTTTTTTTGTTTTTATCGATGATCGTTTGTATGTTTTGTGGTGTAATTTTAATTGCGTATTTAATGTTTGTTTTGTTTGTTTTTGTAGGGAATCGAAAGAGGGGATCAAGGGGAGTAAATCGCACTTTAAAAATCAAGATTCGGTTGGGCCAAATGAAAGATACGGGCGATCAAAGTTGGGATTTATTATGAAATATTGTCCCTAGAATTGCGCAGAAATTGCTGACTCCGCAAAAAGAGCCGTTGGGATTTCATCCGTTGCTTTTATAGCCGTTAGAAGGCGCCCGTTTGATACGATCTTCTCATTCTTTGCTCTCCAAGATTTCTGCGATTCTCTCCACCTTTGATCTCTCTCTCCAAACCTCCAAGATTCGACCATGGTTTCCACTAGGGCTGAGAGATCCGCCGCCAAGAAGAAGGCCGACGACGCAGCTGAAGCGGCTGCGAAGGAAGCGCTTCTCACCCTTGCTGATCAGGGTGCTGTACGCACTGGCCGTCTTGGCAAGCTTCCTATTCGTAGGAAGAAGTGGAGAGTGGTCACTGAGATTCCTGCTGGCCCATCTGAACCAATGGGCACGCCCACGAAGCGCCGGTGGACTGTCAAGACTGCCGCCGGACCAAGCAAATCCAAGACTCCCTCTGTGGCGAGTCAAGAATCTGATCGTGCATCCCACGAGTCAGCTAAAGAAGGTGCGACGCCGTCTGCATCACCTGTGCGCAGCCCCCTGCCATCTGAACCAGTGCCAAGCACCGAATCATCACCACCTGCGCAGAGCGCCGAGTCATCTCCAGCGCCTCAGAGTGCTGATCTACCACCTGCGGCTGTGCAGAGTCCTGAGCTGCCGTCTTCGCCATGGAGTTCTGCGCATACCCCATCAGCAGAGCACAATTCTCCACGGCCTGATCCGGAATTCCCTTATGGGGATTACCAAGAATCCACGCAAGGCAGTGGAGAGGCAGAAGAAGAAGAAATCTTCTCTCCCATGAGAGAAGACAGCCCTGATGAGCCTGCACAGCAGGATGATTCTATGGAGGAGACGTTGGGGGCCTGTTTCCCACAACTCCAGGCAAAGCTGAAAAAGAAAAAGAAGGCCAAGCTTGTCAAGGCCAAGAAATCCAAGAAACTCAAGAAGAAGAAGGCCAAGCGAGTGCCTTCAGCAGACAAAGACAGTGCTGAGCTTTCGCTCAAACGCCTCAAGGTGGAGGCTGCTGAATCTTCCAAGCCAGCCGATAAGGGGAAGGCTAAGCTCTACCCTGAAGACGAACCTCCATCAGTGAGGTATGTCTCATCCGATGCCGAATCCAGGGGTGTGGAGCTGAGAAAAAGGGACCTGTTGCACGAGAAGGGGTTCCTTGATCGACTTGCTGACCTGCCGCAGTTCTTGCGCGCAGGGGTGATCAACCATGGCTGGGAGGAATTCTGTCGACCTCCCAATCCAGCATACACAAGCATGGTGTATGACTTCTATGCGAACGTGCTCAGCCCTGAGGATGGCCTGTCTGTGGTCAGAGGGGTAGAAGTGGACTTCTCTGCTAAGGCCATCAATGAAGCATTCGGTCTAAGGGGCCAGCCTCACACAGACTATGCACGGATAGTGGATGAGCCGACTGAGGCTGTGCTAGAAGAAGCCATCCGCACCATTGGCCAGCCTGAGGCCTCCTGGACAGTCTCACGCAATGGGCGGCACACGCTCATGAGTGCCAACCTCACGGCAAAGGCAGCTGTGTGGTTTTCATTCGTGAGAAGAAGACTCTCCCCGGTGACGCATGAGACTACCATTAACCAGAGCCGTTCGCTGCTGGTTTATGCTATCATGAGAGGTCTCACGATCAACGTGGGAGAAGTCATCAATGCTGCCATCGCCGAGTGTGCTAAAAAGGGTAAGGGGCCATTATTTTTCCCCAACATCATAACAAAGTTATGTTTGCTTGCAGGAGTTCCTACCGAGCGCTTGGAGCAGCAGCTGCCCTACACAGGCCATCTGGAGTTGCCTGCACACCTACGGCTGAGAAGGAAGGGCAATATGGAGTTTGAGTTGGATAGGTTGGCTGCTGAGCAGTCCCTATCCATGGCCTGTTTGATGGACCTGCAGAGAAGAATGGCTCAATGGGCCAACTATGCGCAGGCGAGGGACAGAGAAGTTGCAGACCAATTGGGGTGCATCTTCCCAGACTTCCCCACCAACCTCCTAACTCCATGGGTGCCCCCACGACCAAGGCGACCAGATGAGGATGATGAGAATTGAGTGCTGGTTTGAAGAGCACTAAGAGGGAGTATTACTGATCCCTCAAGAAACAAAAGACAATTTTCCTGCTTTTTGATAGAGTAATGTATATTATGCTGTTTTTTGGTTAAGTTTTGATCTGTTTTGGATGTTTAGTTTTATGTTTTTCCTTTTGCTTAGGATAGTCTGATGTTAGTTGATTAGGTAGGATAGTTTAGTTTTATTTTTTTTGGATGCATGAGTAACGGGAAAAAGCATGCTAGGGGCCTGAGTTAATGTTAAATCTGCCCAGATTGTATTGCGAAATAATTGCGGTTCCCGCAATTTTTGTGACTGATTGCATGTCTTTGACTGCCCGTTTAGTTAGGCTGTGATCTGTTAAATTCTATCTTTTGCTGCTAGCCTGACTACCTTATATAGCTGATCTTGAAGCATGCTGGATGAGTGTCATAGGACACCTTTTGATAGTTTAAATTTGCCTCTGAATAGTGCTCAGCATGCATAAACCATAAGTCCTTCAACCTGTCTGTTATGTTCAAATTTTCTGCTGCTGGGATAGTTGCTTCTAGAATGTTTTGCCTATGCCTAGGATGTTTAGATTCTCTTTGTTTTACTTTAGACTAGATGCTTCTAGGACAAGTTTGGGGGTGTGCCACCTCACACACTCATTGGGGACAATGAGTAGTTGAAGTTTGGGGGAGGCCACCCTAGGCCTAGGAACATTCCTCTCTTCCTTACGACATAAGCATTCTTCTTCTCCTAAAAAATTTTTGTGATAAATAGAAAAAGTGAAAAATAGAATAAAGAGGGGAGTCTTTCTCAAGTTGCTGAGTAATCAGTGCCAAGTGTGTAAACCACAAGTGGCATTGCATCAAAAGGCAAACCAAGGGGAGACTCCACCTAAGTAAAAAAAAAGAAAGAAAAAAGAGAAATAGGGGAAGAAGAATGTGTGCTTGGGAGTTATAATCTTGTGGCTTAGATGTCCTATGAAAAAGAACTCTGATCCTTAATGAGCTAAGCACAAGGTTGTAGCTTTTAGGTTTGTCTAGGGAGATGAATGTTTATCCAATGTAGTGATGCCAGGGTTTAGGTTGTTCTCTATAAAGTACCACTGTCACTGTTAATACTAAGACTGGCATGACTCTAAGGAATCCTAGACACATTAAAAATAAGCTGGAAGCATGTACTGAGTCTGGAGTAAAGCTTGGTAGAATTTGAAACCTTAGGGATAGTAGCATGATATCATAGAATTAGTTAGATCAGTAGTAGGGGGTCAACAAAAGCAGTGGGTATAGTAGGCAGGTGAAGTCAGAAGAGGCTAGACAAGAGGCTAGTTCTAAACTTGGAAGTGTGTCACAGGACAGCACTGCTAGAGACAAGAATATAAGGGAGTTAGTGAGTAGATAAAAGAAGAAGAAACAGCAGCCTAAGTAAGTCCTTAGTATGCTTGAGGACAAGCAAAGCCTTAAGTTTGGGGGTGTGTTAAGTCTCTGAAAGTGACTTATTTAGGACCCATTTAGCTTAAGAAGATGTACACATTTAGGTGTTTTTGTGAGCATTTAGCCTAAACCTATGCTTTAATATGAGAATTAGAAGAAGGTAGCTAATATAGGACTTATGCACAATAGGTAGGAAAAGGGGTGAAAACCGAAGAAAAGAATGAAAAAATAACCCTTGCGAATGCATTGCGGAATAATTGCGGTGGCCGCAATTATTCAAGTTAAAACCGTAAGTTGGCTGACATTTTTCTGTTTAGATCCGATTTTTCAGGGATTCGTTCTTTCTCCTCCACCCATTCTGATATACGACGTTGAAGATTGATGGTTCTCCTTGGCCCAATCGCACCTGCAAACTACTATAAAAGGGGGCCAAAGTCGGAGGTTCAGTCATCATTCAACGTGCAGAAGTCTTCTCACAGTCCACCATTTCTCTCGATTTTCCCTTGCCGTCTGTTGGAGTGAGGTTCTCAGCTTTTGGAGTCGATAATCTGATAGGAAGGAGAGAAGATTCTTCTTCTCTCTCGATTGGATTCATCCAAGCACGGCTGAATTCTCATCACCATCATTCGAGGCGACTGCCACGAAGATTTCCAGCACACCTTTACTGTTTTCTGCTCTTTCCTTCTCAATTCCATTTCTGTTCAATGTTGTTCTTAGCTTAGTCATTTACTTATTGCATTTCGTTGTTGTCTGCCTTGAATTCATTCTGTTTAAGCTTTCCTTTGTCATTCAAACACTTGAAGTAATCAAAGTAAGTTTCTGCATTTCACAGTTATTCCTTATTCTGCTACGAGTTTGGCTTGCTGTTTTAAGCACTTTTTCCTTCTAAGCATGTCTACTTTATCTTATATTTCTGTTCTACATATATCCATGAGTAACTAAATTCATTTAGGGGCATGCTAATGACAGAACTATAGGCTAAAAAACGTAAGTCAAGTAGGTAGATCAACACTCAAACATTGATTATATGTAAGCTTCATCCCACGGGCAATTTCGATTGGCCATCCATTTTGTCCAAAGAACTCCTAACCTCTGGAAGGAGTAAGAGTTCAGAGTCGTATAATCATGCTAGCCTTCCATGGTAATCAGGAAACGGCCTAGGAATAGGCGTTTCCCTAGTATAAACTGAACACTCCTGTTTTAACAAGATGCTTAAGACCTTACTTTGAAGTCAAGTAAACTTGAGTCTCTCATGCATGGAATCGGACGATACTTGAGATAGAGTGAGTTTAATGTATAGAGAGTTGATCCAAAGCTTGATAATCGTAATAAAATGCTTATAGGACAGTCATTAGTAGCCCTTAATTCACCTATCTAACCAGTTTCGCTGCCATTTAATTGCGGATTAATTGCGGTTCTCGCAATTCTGCCAAATTGTCTTCTGTCTAGCTGTTTTCTTCTGCGTTTATTGATTTCATCTCTTGACCTTTAAGCCTGATTTTCACTTTAATTTGTTTATGGCATGTTCCTTTATACATTCAGCAAAAAGTAGTTAATTAAAAACCAATTTTACCCCATCAAATCCATCCCATCTTTCTTAACAAACACACTTCGCGAATAGCTAAAATTAAGTCTCTGTGGAAAAAACGAATTAAATATACTTACTACTTGCTGTGAGACCATGTATGCTTGCATGTTCTAAGTGCTCTCTCCATCCTTTTGCTTCTTTATCTTTACACATTGAGCACGCAACAGCTACCACGAGGTAGTTTATGCACAAAGGCTGCAGGTTCAGGTCTGGCGCTGCCAGTTGCTTTAGCGTCCGTGGCGCGTCACCTTGCGCCATCTCGTCAACCAAGAAGGGATTGCCTTCTTCTCCTTCAACCGGTCTCTGCCCCTCACGGGCTTCTCTCCTTAACCGCCGCTCCTCTCTGTCGATTTCTGGGATAAACTGCAATCCACTAACCTCAGAGGAACGGGTCATACACAAACAAAAATCCAAACATACAAAATACAAACAGAAAAAAATTTCAGCCAACCATCAATCAATTAAATTCAAACTTCAATCATAATTCTAATCAAATTGCCTACTCCCCGGCAACGGCGCCAATTTCGGTAGACGGTATTTTGGAACTATCGCTATAAACTCAAGCTGTCGAGGCTTGCCAAAATGTAATTTATAAGCCTATGACCAAGGCTTTGCAGCCAGTGGTAACAGGGTCGATCCAAGGAGTAAGAACGATCAAAATTACTAGTGAAATTGGGATTTAATTAATTGATTGATTCTGTCACGGGGGGATCTTTAGCATGCAAGGAAAATAATAATAAAGCTAACGGAAGAATAATAAGCAGAAAAACGCGTGCACGGTTTGGGAGTTTCGGGATTAATTGCTAGATAATTTCGGTTCATCATTTAATGCTAAATTCATGGTATTCAGTTTATTATGCACACAGACGACTACCAGAGAAGCCCCAAAGTAGCTGACTCCATGGATTTTAATCAGACCACACAGTTCCAATTATACGTTATCCAAACTTACTTTAAGGTGATCAGCCCTAAGATAAATCTAGACAGTCACTAGCTAACCGCGACGAACATTTAAGCGTGAATTCTAATTGCTAGTAGATTGCCCGCAAACGCTGTATGCAATCAACAACTATCCTACACGACTTAATACTTCGATTTAGTTTTATCTACCTGTGTTACTTAGTCGAGCAGTGAGAGGCACGGCATCGCTACTCTTTAACATACACAACATACAAGATGACTCGAGTGTCAATCGTCGAAATCTAACATGCGCGTTGGATTAAGCAAAGTAGATAAATGCAAATAAACAGAACCAATATGCATAATCGAAGCGTAAATTATCAGAACCCAAATATCTAACAAAATCTCCCTAAACTATTCCCAAACCGTTCACCCTTACCTTAGCCGCTCATGGCGCAGTTTGTCAAATCCGCTCTAACCACGGCCATGGAAGGCGTCATCAGCGTATTACAAGGAAAGGGGAGCTCACTCGCATGCCAACAATGGCGGAGCTCCAAAGGAAATAGAGAAAAATTGAGGAAGAAGAAGATGAAGAAGACTAAAAATGGTGAATAAGTCCCAAAAATCTGCAGAAAATCGTCCTAATAAGCTTCTGCCATCGTCGTAGCGTCAGGACGCTAGGCCAGCGTCTCGACGCTGTGCCCTAAGTTTTCCGCGCGCTCCTTCGATGGCGTCGCGACGCTGGGTCAGCGTCGCGACGCTGCCCCGATAATTTCCTGCGCGAGCCTCCTCCGGAGCGTCTCGACGCCAAGCAGGGTCTCGACGCCAGGACAGCGTCGAGCTAGCGTCTCGACGCTATCACTCGACGCTTGCTCTCGGGTTTTTCCAGCATCGAGCCAGACGCTGGCTCTCGGGTTTGGGGGCTGGAACTTTGCCTCTCCTAGGCGGTTTTGGTCCGTTTCTTCACGGATCAACTTCTCCTTTCCCGACGCATTCCCGGGGCGTTAAAACTCCACTTTAAGCACTCGAACGGGCCCAACGAACGCACGAGCTCTTTGCCGCATTTCTCCTACAAACGAGATATATTAACCAATTAAAAGCAGACTTAAGCTATAATTAGGAAGTATTTAATAGCTCCAAAATGGAGTTATCAGGAGTACATTGCAAAGAATGATGCTACTCTACAAAGTCAGCAAGCTACCCTTAGGAGCCTAGAGAACCAAATAGGGCAACTAGCCAATGAACTCAAAAGTAGGCCCCAAGGTAGACTGCCTGCTGACACTGAGGTGCCTAGAAGGGATGGTAAAGAACAGGTTCAAGCAATTGAACTTCGCAGTGGAAGACCATTGGTGAGCAACACTAGAGAAGCACCAAAGAGAGTAGAGAATGAAGAGTCTAGTGCTCCATTGGATTCTCTGCCAAACCAAGGTCAACCACCAACAAGCACATCAAGGGTGAGGCTGGAACCTATCATAGAGGAACTAGAAGAAATTCCAAGGCCTCCACCTGTCCTGAGGCGACCTGAAGTGCCTACATATGTGCCACCACCTCCATTCCCTAGAAGGCTAAAGAAAAAACAAGAACAGGAAGTGCACTTTAATAAATTTTTAGAAATTCTTAAGCAAGTGCATGTTAATATCCCGTTTGTAGAGGTTTTGCAATCCATGCCTTCTTATGTTAAGTTTTTGAAGGATATAATCACTAACAAGAAAATTATTGGTGAATTTGAAACAGTGAATCTCACTGAGGAGTGCAGTGCTATACTCCAGAACAAGCTACCAAAGAAGGAGAAGGATCCTGGTTCCTTCACCTTACCAGTGGAGTTGGGAGGCAAGCACGTGGGCAAAGCTCTTTGTGACCTGGGAGCCAGCATAAACCTCATGCCCTTATCACTATTCCGTCAGCTTGGAATAGGGGAAGCACGTCCTACCACTGTCACCTTGCAATTGGCAGACAGATCCATAGCCTACCCTGAGGGTAAGATAGAGGATATTCTTGTCAAGGTTGACAAGTTCATTTTTCTTGCAGACTTCATCATTCTGGATTATGAAGCAGACAAGGAGGTCCCCATCCTATTAGGCAGACCATTTCTAGCCACAGGTAGGGCCTTGATTGATGTCCAGAAAGGTGAGCTCACCATGAGGGTTCATGATGAGGAGGTTAAGTTTAGTGTCTTTAAAGCTCTAAGGTATCCTTCTGACTCTGAATCTTGTGCAAGTATGGACATAGTAGATTCACTGATGGAAGAACAGCTTGAGCATGAATTATTGATTAAGCATGCCAATGATTATGTACAATTAGATGTAACTGACTTAAATATTTCTGAAATAATGGATATACATGTGGATAAACCTCAGCATGTTTGTATGACTAGTGACTTGACTGAAAGATCCATGAATCCATTGAAACCATCCATTGAGCATCCACCTATCTTAGAATTAAAACCACTGCCTGAACATCTGAAGTATGCATATCTAGGAAGTGATGATACTTTGCGTGTTATTATTTCGTCCAAATTAAGTGCAAAGCATGAAATTGACTTGATATTATTGCTTAAGCAACATAAAAAGGCTATTGCATGGACGATTGCTGATATTAGAGGTATTAGTCCTTCTTACTGCATGCATAAGATAATATTGGAAGAAGAGCATACACCCCGAGTAGATCACCAACGTAGGTTGAACCCCTCCATGAAGGAGGTAGTTAAAAAAGAGATAATAAAATGGTTAGATGCAGGTGTAATCTTCCCTATAGCTAGTAGTCAGTGGGTGAGTCCAATACAATGTGTACCTAAGAAGGGGGGGATGACTGTAGTAGTGAATGAGAGCAATGAACTGATTCCAACTAGAACTATTACAGGATGGAGAGTCTGTATGGACTATAGAAAATTGAATAAAGAAACAAAAAAAGATCACTTTCCTTTACCATTTATAGACCAGATGTTAGATAGAATAGCTGGCCGAGCCTACTACTGCTTTCTAGATGGTTATTCTGGATATAACCAAATCACCATAGACCCTGTGGACCAGGAGAAAACAACCTTCACATGTCCCTTTGGAACATTCGCTTTTCGCAGAATGCCTTTTGGCTTATGCAATGCACCAGCAACATTCCAAAGGTGCATGTTGGCCATTTTCTCTGACTTAGATGAATCCATGATAGAGATATTTATGGATGACTTCTCAGTCTTTGGTGATTCATTTACAAATTGCTTAGAGAACTTAGGACAAGTCCTAGCTAGGTGTGGGGAGACCAACCTAGTCCTTAATTGGGAGAAGTGCCACTTCATGGTGGAAGAAGGGATAGTCCTAGGTCATAGAGTGTCTAGAGCAGGAGTAGAGGTCGATAGGGCCAAGATTGAAATAATAGAGAAGTTAGTGGAACCTCAGAATGTGAAAGCTATTAGAAGTTTCTTAGGACACGCAGGTTTCTATAGAAGGTTCATTAAGAACTTCTCCAAGATCTTCAAGCCTTTGTGTGAGCTTCTAGAGCTGAATAAGCCATTTATCTTCTCAAAAGAATGTTTCTTAGCCTGGACAACCCTTAAGGAAGCATTAGTCAAAGCACCTATTATAGTAGGACCAAATTGGGACCTTCCATTTGAGATGTTATGTGATGCGAGTGACTATGCAGTAGGGGTTATGCTAGGACAAAAGATTGACAAACTAACACACCCTGTATACTATGCTAGTAAGACACTGAATGAGGCACAATGTAATTACACAACCACGGAAAAGGAAATGCTAGCTGTAGTGTTTGCCTGCGAGAAGTTTAGGAATTACATTGTAGGCACTAGGACAATCGTGTACACTGATCATTCTGCACTAAAATACCTTATGAGGAAGGCTGATGCTAAGCCTAGGTTAATTAGATGGGTATTGTTGTTGCAAGAGTTTGATCTAGACATTAGAGATAAGAAAGGATGTGAAAATGTGGTTGCGGATCATCTTTCTAGGTTGCAGCATAATTGCGATAAAATTGCGGAAACCGCAATTTCTGATGCCTTTATCGATGAGCATGTCTTTGTGTTAGCACATCGTGATAACGATGAGGAACCTTGGTTTGCTGATATTGCTAACTTCCTTGCCTCGCAGGTACTACCAACTTTCAAGGGAGGACAAGAAAAAAAGAGGTTCCTACATGAAGCTAGGAAGTTCATCTGGGACGATCCTACACTCTACAAGACATGTGCAGATGGTTTACTAAGGAAGTGTGTGTCAGCTGTTGAAGCGAAGTCTGTGCTGCAGCACTGCCATACATCTCCCTATGGTGGACACTTTGGTGGCCAAAGAACAGCTGCAAAGGTGTTCCAGAGTGGCTACTATTGGCCTACGATCTTCAAAGATGCCCACGACCATGCACACAGCTGCAATGAATGCCAGAGAACAGGTAACCTTAGTCGGAAGGATGAGATGCCTCTCACTTACATCTTAGAGTTGGAGCTCTTTGATGTGTGGGGCATTGACTTCATGGGACCATTTCCCTCATCAGCAGGTAACCTTTACATACTTGTAGCTGTAGACTATGTATCTAAATGGGTAGAAGCTATAGCATGTCCAACAAATGATGCCAAGACAGTCATTAAATTCCTTAATAGACATATCTTTACTAGGTTTGGTACACCTCGTGCGATAATTAGTGATGAAGGGACACACTTTATTAATAAAGCTATGGAAAAAGTGTTGGCTAAGTACAATGTTAGACATAGAGTAGCCACCCCTTATCATCCACATTCGAATGGACAAGCTGAAATATCAAATAGGGAGATTAAAAACATACTTGAAAAAGTGGTCAAACCCAATAGAAAAGATTGGTCGTTTAAGTTAGAGGATGCACTTTGGGCATATAGGACTGCATATAAGACACCCCTAGGCATGTCTCCTTATAGACTTGTGTATGGCAAAGCATGTCACTTACCATTCGAATTGGAAATCAAAGAATTTTGGGCCCTAAAAGAGCTGAATTATTGCGTGACCGATGCGGGAACATTGCGGTCTCTACAATTACATGAGCTTGATGAGCTGAGACATATGTCCTATGAAAATGCCAAAATGTACAAGGAAAAAACTAAGATTTGGCATGACAGTAGACTTAGGATTAAGGACTTCAAGAAAGGCCAGCTTGTCTTGTTATTTAACTCAAGGTTGAGATTATTTCCAGGCAAACTTAAGTCCAGATGGTCAGGTCCTTTCGTTATAACTAATGTGTTTATTCATGGTGCAATAGAGATTAGGAACCTGCAGCACGGGCAACCGTTCATGGTCAATGGTGCACGTTTGAAGCATTACTACGAGGAAGGAGACGTGAAGACTCTCTCGGCCTTCCTCTTATCTGAAACTTGAGAGCCAAATCGAGAGAGGACGAGTGATTACTGTGCTCGTCCATGCGAGGCTATGCCTTAGTTTATTTTTGCTGTTCTTATTTCTTCGGTTGTTATTTTGGTATGTTTATGTGTGATTTTTATTACGAATTTGTTGTTAATTTGTTACGTTTTTATAGGGGATCAAAAGAGGAAATCAAGGAGATGAATCAAGGGTAAAGAATCGGGGAAGATATCGGGCCGAATCAAAGATTAAGTTATGAGAATCTTGGCATTTAAATCAAGAAAATCTCCGACGGCCATTTAATTGCGGTGGATTTGCTGAAACCGCAACAGAAATAGCCGTTGGGATTCACTTGATTACAAATAGCCGTTAGAACAGCTGTGGCCCGTACGCTTCCTTCATTCGTTGAACTTCAAGAAAACTATCTTCTTCTTCCTCTGCGATTCCTCTTTACAGATTTCTCCGATTCGACCATGGTGCTTACACGGGCTGAGAGATCTGCTTCCAAGAAGAAGGCAACCGACGCAGAGGCAACTGCGAGAGAGGCACTACTTGCCTTGGCAGATGCCGAAGCTGCGCGACCCGAACGACCTTCCAAGCTTCCTATCCGCAAGAAGAAGTGGAAGGTGGTGACCGAAATCCCTGCGGGTCCATCTGAACCAGCAGGAACGCCCAAGAAGAGAAAGTGGAAGATGGTTGTCGAAGACGCACCGATCAAGGAAAAGACTCCCACTGTGGAGAGTCAAGGGAGTGGTCGTCCATCTTACGAGACGGCCAGACAAAGCCCCGAGCCATCTCCATCTCCACAGAGCCCTGAGCTCTCTCCACCTCCATAAAGCCCTGAGGCATCGCCATCATCGCAAACGCCCGAGCCTGAAATTCTACTTGAAGAACATCAAGAATCAGCACTGGGCGACGAAACGGCTGAAGAAGATGAGGTCTTCTCTCCTTTGAGGGAAGTCAGCCCCGATAGCCCAGCAAAGAGGGAAGACTCAATGGATGAGACGTTGGGGGACTGCCTCCAGCAGATCACCACCAGGGCACGGTTGAGGAAGAAAGCCCCCAAGGTTGTCAAGGCCAAACGGCCAAAAGCTTCAAAGAAATCCAAGAAGAGGAAGGTCAGTAGCGAGCCTTCTTTGAAGAAGCTAAAGATCGAGGCTGCTGAGTCAGCCAAGGCAAGGGAAAAGGGGAAAGCCAAGTTATACCCCGAAGATGAACCTCAATCTGTGAGGTATGTGTCTTCAGACGCCGAATCAAGGGGCACTGAACTGAAGAAGAGGGACCTACTCCATGAGAAGGGGTTCCTTGATGCGTTGGCAGACCTGCCGCAATTCTTGCGCGCAGGGATCACCAATCACGGTTGGGAAGAGCTGTGCAGACCGCCCATCCCCGCCTACTCCAGCATGGTGTACGACTTCTATGCCAATCTGACGCACCCTGAGGATGGCCTGTCCACGGTGAGGGGGCTTGAGGTTGACTTTTCAGCCAAGACTATTAATGAGGCCTATGGTCTCAAGGGGCAGAAGCATACTGACTACGCAAGAATCACCGACGCACCAACTGAGGCTGTCCTAGAAGAAGCACTGCGCTTCATAGGTCACCCTGAGGCAGCTTGGACGATCTCACGCAATGGGAAGCACACTCTGATGAGTGCTACCCTCACGGCCAAGGCAGCTGTCTGGTTCTCCTTCGTGCGAAGGCGTCTGTCCCCGGTGACCCACGAGACCACCATTAATCAGGGGAGATCGCTGCTGGTATATGCGATCATGAGGGGCCTCACTATCAATGTTGGTGAGGTTATAGCAGCCTCCATAGCAGACTGTGCCAAGAAAGGTAAGGGTCCTCTTTTCTTCCCAAACACCATCACTAAGCTTTGTTTACGTGCAGGTGTACCAATCGAGAGAATGGAGAGGCAGCTGGCCTACACGGGACATCTGGAACTGCCTACAGGCTTGCGAATGCGAAGAAGGGGGAATATGGAATTAGACGGCCTGGCTGCTGCTCAATCCCTCTCTATGGCCTGCCTGATGGACCTTCAAAAGAAGATGGCGCAATGGGCTGAGTATGCTCAAGCGAGGGATAAGGACGTGGCTGATCAGTTGGGCTGCATCTTCCCTGCCTTCCCCACTGATCTACTGAAGCCATGGACACCTCCAAGAGCACGGAGGGATGATGATGAGGATGTTTGAGTGCCAATCAGAAGGGCACTCGAGGGAGTACTTCTGTTCCCTCTTTGAAATATATAAAAAAAAAAATCAAACTGCTTTTCGTTAAACTGTGTGAATTCTGGTATTTTGAGTCAATATTTGATCTGTTTTTAGTTCTTTCTTTTGGTTGTTTAGGGTAGTGCAGTATAGTTAGATGGTATCTGAATAGATAGGTTGTTTTAGTTTCCTTTTTGTATAGCTGTGATGACTAGAAATAGCATGCAAAAGGGGCTGTTTACTGATATATCTGCCCTGTATATTCATTGCGAAATTATTGCGATTTCCGCAATTTTTGTTAGTTATCGCATGCTTTTGACTGACTGATTCGCTAGGCTGGTTCTGTTTCAATTTTGTTCTTTTGCTGCTTTCTTGACTACCTTATATAGCCTATCTGTGAGCATGCTGGATGAGTGTCTTAAGCCACCTTTGATAGTTTGAATTAGCTCTCTTAAGTTGCTCAGCATGCATGTCTTTAAGTCCTTGCCATACTGTTTCTACAAATTTCTGCTGCTAAGTTATTTGCTTTAAGAATGTTCTGTCTATGCCCAAGATTTTTAGATTCTCTTTGTTTTGCCCTAGACTAGATGCTTCTAGGACAAGTTTGGGGGTGTGCCACCTCAGACTCTCATTGGGGACAATGAGAAGTTTTAGTTTGGGGGAGGCCACCCTAGGCCTAGGAACATTCCTCTCTTCCTTTAGACATAAGCATTCTTCTTCTCCTTTGCAAAAAAATGATGAACAAAAAAAAAAAAAAAAAAAAAAAAAGCAAAATGAAAAAAGAATAAAGAGGGGTGTCTCTCTTAAAGTTGCTGAGTAATCAGTGCCATGTGTGTAACCCACAAGTGGCATTGCATCAAAAGGCAACTAAAGGAGAGGCCCCCAAAGAAAGAAAGAAAAAGGAAAAACTAAGGAAGAAGAATGTATGCCTAGGAGTTGCAGCTTTGTGCTTAGATGTCCTGAATGAAAGAACTCTGATCCTAAATTAGCTAAGCACAAGGTTGTAGCTTTTAGGTTTGTCTAGGGAGATGAATGTCTATCCAATGTAGTGATGCCAGGGTTTAGTTTGTTCTATGAATGTACTACTGACACTGGTTTGTACTAAGACTTGTATGACTCTAAGGAATCCTAGGTGGCTCAAAAGAAAAACATTAGAAGCATGTACTGAGTCTGGGGTAAAGCTAGGTAGAATTTGAAACCTTAGGGATAGTTGCACTATATGACAGAAGCAAATAGATCAGTCGTGGGGAGTTAATGAAACAGTAGGTTCATAAGGCAAGAGAAGTCAGAAGAAGCAAAATGAGAAGTTAGTTTTAAACTTAGAAATGTGTCACAGGACAGCTTTGCCATAGATAGGGAACTTAGGGGAGTCAGCAAGTGGTTAGAGAAGTTAAAACAGCAGCCTAAGTAAGTCCTTAGATTGCTCGAGGACGAGCAAAACGTTAAGTTTGGGGGTGTGTTACGTCTCCAAAAGTGACTATTTTAGGACTTATTTGTGATAAGAAGTTGTGCATTTGTAAGTGTTTTTGGTAGGATTTAGCTTGAACTTGTGCTTATATATGAGAATTAGAAGAATGAAGCTAAATTAGGACTTGTATACAAAAGGAAAGGAAAAGAACCAAAAACGAAGTTAAAGGAATGAAAATTGTGCATTGCGGAAACATTGCTAAAACCGCAATGTTTTAAGTGAAATCCGTAAGTTGTCTAACCATTTTCTGTTTTGTTCCGATCTTTCAGGGATCCATTTTTTCTCCTGCAGCCACGTAGAAGTACGACGTTGAGAATGGATGGTTCTCCTTGGCCCAATCATACCTGCAGAACACTATAAAAGGAGGTCAAGATGGAAGGTTTAAACACACTCGAACAGCGTAGACTTCTCAGTTCAACGCAGCTTTTCCACTCTTTTTCTCTCTTCCGTCTGTTGGCTTGAAAGGATCAGCTGTTGGAATCGACAATCTGATAGGAAGGAGAGAAGATTCATCTTCTCTTCTGATTGGATTCATCCAAGCAAGGCTTTCTTTCTTCCTTCAGCCGAGGCGTTCGCAACAAGAAGAACACACTCGGATTTACTGCTTTCTGCCTTAGCTTTCTGTTTTCGTTGCTGTTTGTTGTCATTTCTCTTTCATTAGCTACTCTATTCCATTTCGTTGCTTTCTGTTTTACTTTGGCTATTCAAAGCTATCACTTGTTTAGTTCAAACGCTAGTTAATCCAAGCATAATTTCATTACTTCGCACGTTCTTCATCTCGTATGTTCACTGCTTTTAGCTTCTGTTTTATCTTTAATCTTCTACTTAGTATGTTGTCTCCATCTATTCTCCCTAATCTATCTGCATCCATGAGTAACTAAATCACATAAGGGCATGCTAATGACAAGTCTATAGGTTAAAACACGTGAATCAAGCATGTAGGATAGCTCTCGAATGCATTCAATGTATGTAAGCTTCATCCCACGGGCAATTTCGATTGGCCATCCATTTTGTCCAAAGAACTCCTAACCTCTGGAAGCAGTAAGAGTTCAGAGTCATACACTCATGCTAGCCTCTCAAGGTAGCCAGAAAACGACCTAGGAATAGGCGTTTTCCTAGTACAAATCACAACTTACTGTTATAACAAGATGCTTAATACCTTACTTGGACACGAGTAAACTAAAGGATCTAATGCATGAAATCGGAAGATACATGAGAATGAGTTAGTTTGATGCATGATGAGTTGATCTAATGCTTGAGAATCGTGTGATAAAGCCTATAGAGGAGTCGTTAGTAGCCCTTGTTTCCACACTTTACACACATTTCGCTGTTAAGAACATTGCTAAATAATTGTTGTTTCCGCAATTCCTTTAATTGAAATTTTGCCTTAGTCATTTTTCTCTTCGTTCGTTATTCCCTTCTCTTTACATTCAAGTTTATTGTTTACTTGCACTTGTTTATGCTTCCATTCTTTACACATTCCTTAGTAATTAGGCACATCAAAACCAAATCTACCTCATTTAATCCACCCAATCTCACTTAACAAAACACTTCGCTAGTAACTAAGAATAAATCTCTGTGGGAAATCGAATGAAAAAATACTTATTACTTGCTACAAGATCATGTATGCTTGCATGTTCTGAGTGCTCTATCATTGCATATTTCTTTTAAACATTGAGCACGCAACAGTACCTTATCCTGGTAACACTATTGGATGCGGCTCACTTTGTATTGTACAAAATGATGTGATCCGAATCGTTTCACATGTAGATGTGCGAGTGAGGGCGTCCTATGCAAAGAGTTTGCATAAGACCTGATATGAATTATTTTGGCAATATAATTCATATCCATGATGAAGCTCCAGAAAGTCAAACCATTGTTATTGAGCAAGGACCAAAGTCATTAAAGAAGCTAAATACATGAACTTTACTTGGTCACAAGCCCAAATTCATGGAAGACTAATGAATTAGGTTTAAACTAAGTTTAATATCCATATTTTGTCACTTATTAAAGTAATTAAAAGTGTAACAAAGTCTTAGGCAACCTTTCATATTTCTAGATGACTTTTACTTTTCCAAGGTGCCTTTTAGAATATCAAGGCACCTTTTGGTATTTCAAGGAGACTTTTCATATTAGCATTTATGTTAGGGAATTAAAGGGATTGGTCTTGTCTTATGAAAACGACAACTTGATAATAGATATGAAATGTAGTGTTTTGGGTTTTAAACCCTGAAAGCTTTTAAGCTTTGTTTCTTGTGTGTTCTTGTGATAAAATGCATGAATATTTGGAGCATTCAAGTGAGGATTGATCTGTCTTGCTTGTGGAGTGCTTTGAAGATCGAGGGTTGATGGGAGCCAAAAGCTTTGTCTGATCCTTGGTTTGTTAGATCATCTAAGTAACCTGTATTCTAGTCTATCTTAGGGGCTGAGATCGAATTGGCTATTGGAGTTTTCAAGTTAATGTGTTGGGGGTCCGTATAATCAAGGGGTTCTCACGCTTATTCTTGGAGGTTTCGTATCATTTGGTATCAGAGCTTAGGTTGTTCTAACCGAAAGCTCAAGATTAGAAAAAAATCTATCTTTAAATTTTGTCTTTTAAATTTCCATGTTGCTTCCAATTCTGTAATTTTTTGTTCTTTTCAATTTTGAATTATTAGAACAATATATTACATCTCTATCCTTTACATTCTGTCCAAATTAAAAAAAAAAAAAAGGTGTCAAATTAGTTTGTTTCTAGTTTTGCATGTCACTTGTCCAATGCATGCATGAGTTGTAATCTACAATTTCAATACACTGCAATTAATGCATGAGTTGTAACTTGTGCTCATTGATTCCAATCACATTCTCAACCATAAAAAGTCAAATTGTGTCTTTTCATTTCATATTCTTTTCTTTAACTTTGTTCTTTGAATATATCCACTAATTAAGTTAATAGTTTCTTTTTTTACATGCTTGTTTATTACTTTATTGCAAAACTTTCATAGCTCTCAGTTTTGCTCCAACCAACTTGAGAGAAGTGAGCTGTGAGATTATAATCGAGTGTAAACATGAGTGATCTTCATTATAGAGAGTAAACACACGAGGAATTTCTTGTGAGGTTTTTCATTTGGCAACCATGTTGCACCAAAGAAGAAGACGCCATGAGACCTACAATCGTGATGATCATTTTATGAAGGATTTTCTAGATAATATAGCTGAGATGCGTCAATGCATCAATGAGCTATTTGAAATAGAGCAAGAGTTGTTTTTGCGGGACCAAGCAAGGGAGAAAAGGGTCATACAATCTCTTCAAAGAGGGGAAAATTGCCCTAAGAAATCTATAAGGTACACTAAACCTAAACCAACTTCCACTGTTACTTTATCTTTGGAAAAGGTTAATTTACCTACTGAAATTCGGCCTATTGAAGAGGTAGAAAATGATAAAGTTCAAGATGACACACTTTGTGATTTGGTGTCAATGCATACTAATGGTGATATCATACTTAGTACGCAATTAGATTGCAAAGTCTTGTTTGATTGTAACACTTCTAATGTTTTGCCTACACTTGAAGAAATGCATGTTGATGTGTGTGAGTTAGAGGAAAAGGCACAAAAGGCCAAGACAAAAGCATGCGATTGTATTGAAAAAGAATCACGTGAGAAAGAAAAGCATGAGATTAGTTTATGACCTACTATAAAAAATGAGAGAAAAGCCAAGAATGTGAGCTTGTGTGAAAGAAAATGTGCAGTTAAATCTATTTTGTTTTCAAAGCAAAATATTTATGATCTTTTATATAAAGGATCTTGTTTTCTAACGGGTGAGCTCAAACCATGTTTTGCTAGTATTTCTTTTGAGTTCTTACAGTAGGCCAAAACACTCATCGAGATGTTTGATTCAAAGATCGCTTCTACCGTCAACAATTGCAAACAACACATGGACATCAATGCCAAAATATTTATTGAGAAACAAAACACCAAAGTTTCTTTCAGGACCATCCATGGCAGCAAGCATAAGGTGTTCAAACCGGGTCATTGGGTTTGGAAATTATTTTGGAAAGATCATTGTTCTTTTGACAAGAAACCCAAGTGGAGTTCAAGAAGGAACTTGGCTATGAAAGCTCATGACTACAAGATTGCTCTACAAGGCGAAGGAGATGTCAATTACAAGTTAAATGCTGCTGATTTTCATCCTTTTGATCTAGATGATGGTGATGATTCGAGGACGAATCCTTTTTGAAGAAGGAGAGGATGATATGAATTATTTTGGCAATATAATTCATATCCATGATGAAGCTCCAGAAAGTCAAACCATTGTTATGGAGCAAGGACCAAAGTCATTAAAGAAGCTAAATGCATGAACTTTACTTTGTCACAAGCCCAAATTCATGGAAGACTAATGAATTAGGTTTAAACTAAGTTTAATATCCATATTTTGTCACTTATTACAGTATCAAGTTTAATATCCTGGTAACACTATTGGATCGGCTCACATTGTATTGTACAAAATGATGTGATCCGAATCGTTTCACATGTAGATGTGCGAGTGAGGGCGTCCTATGCAAAGAGTTTGCATAAGACCGAACCGCGAAATATATCGCTCTCTCTTTATAACACCGTTTACAGATGAGACCGACATTTTCATATGATGGCCTAGGTAACTCGATCTTAATCATGAGCTCTCTATGAACTTCTGCTTATTCGAAAGTATCCTTTGACTTGCACGGGTGAGAGTGGCCCATTAGCGTCGACTTAATAAGCCTATCATCTTGGGGATAAAGTCGAATAGGTAGCTGGGGACATAGTACAACAAGATTGGAGTTCACTCCTAACCTGCTCTTCAGGGTTAGTAGATAGGATGTTCCCTTAATAGCTGACTCCGGGGATTGAACAATTAGCGTGCACATTCTCATGAGATGAGAGAGTTAATTGATTTGTTGGTTGGCCACATATCTATTGTTCATTAGAGATGTCAGTGGTACTTAAGGAACAAGATGTAATGCAGGGGTTAAACGGTTTAAATGACCCAACTGTGATTACGAACAACCTGTGAAGGGTCGACTTGCCCATGACAGTTATATCAGAGGACATAATATATCTATAGTGAGGATAGTGCAGCCCTCGGACTATAGTGGAGTCTCCGGGGGTTTGACGAATGTTGGTTAGTTCGGTTGAAAGAGTTTTGACCGGATAATCTCGTATCGTTGGAGCTCATGATCTGTAGATCCTTTAGGTTCTCCTGGCAAGCTCGGATAACGTCGTGCAACAGTTTAAGAGAAAAGGAAAAGGAAAAGGAAAAAGAATTTGAATTGTTCAAATTCGATTTTTGGAAGAATGATGGACATATTTAAATATGATTTAAACATGGGAATGGTCTAAAACATGAATATGATTCATGTGAAAAAAAAACGATTTTCGGAAAATTGAGTTTAGTCATATTATTTAATTAATATTTGATATTGAATTAAATAATAATTATTAATTAAAAAGTTTAATTAATAAGTATATATATATATATATATTTTATTTATTAAAAAGTTTAATAAATAATTTTTTTATTATTATTTTTAATAATAATAATAATTAAATATATATATATATAGACTAGGGGTGATATCGGTTCGGTTTTCTTTGGTTTTGGGCCAAACCGAGAACCGAACCGAAAATATCGATTTTGTCAAATGTAGAACCGAACCGATGTCCAATAAGATGTATAACCCATTGGTTCGGTTATGCTCGGTTCGGTTTTCGGTTTGATGAACTATTTTTTTTTTGCCCTAAGCCAAAAAAAAGGTGGGTAAAACGGCATGAGATTGAGAGAAGATGGAGATGGTGTGAGGAAAACAGAAATCAAAACAAATTTCTTCCAAAATGGAAACAAATTCCTTCCCAAATTAAAAAAAAAATTGTTCCAAAATCAAAACAAATTCCAAAATCAAAACAAATCTCTTCCAAAATCATAACAAATTCCAAAATAAAAACAAATATCTTCCAAGAAATCCGTAGTTGTGAAGACATCAAGGAGTGTCAATTGCTGAGGAGGACCAAGGAAGTTGCGTGAAGATCCGAAGGAACCCAAGTAGCTGGAAGAGTCTTCATTAACCCTTCCTCGTTCTCTAGTTGTCTTGTTCTTCTTCCTTTCCATTTGTTGTTATTATAGCTGGATATGATGTGTATGAACTTTGTTGTTAAGATTTCTGTTGTTTATAGCATGAGTAGCTAATTTCGTTAAGGGATGGCTAGGATGATTCGGTAGTTAAGAGATCGGGTTTTCAGCGTAAGATTAGCATGATATTCTCAAAGCATGTGTATTTTTATTCCAATAATGCAATTTCGACTGGCCATCCATTTTGTATTACTGATTTCTGAACCTCCCAGAGGAGTAGGAAGTCCGAGTGATGTGCTTTTACTAGCCTTTCATGGTGGCCAGAGAGAAGGCTAAGCATAGTCACTCTCCTAGTACGCTTGATAGCATGTTGATATGAATAGGATGATAGTTCTGTTTGGATATGAATGGATCTTGATTCTTAATGCTCAAATCGATAGATCTTGTGTGTTTATGCTAAGCAGTTCATATTTTGCTAAATCGTTGATAAAATTCCTAATCCCGGAGTACCGTATGATTCCTAGCCTACCCCGTTTGTTAGAATAGATTCTTCTTCGTTTTTATATTCGTTGTTACTTCGCTATTTAAGCATTAATTCGAGTATTATCCTTGTGTATTGTTCAAGTCATTGCTATCTTGCATTTTCTCCGCATTTTTATAACTAGTTGCGTCTAGTTCTTTACATTCCGTTGCTCTCTTTGCATTTCCATAGCACTCCCAATCACACCAATTTGTCATTGGTTACCTTTCTCTAAGTTAACAACCCAAAATCGTGCATGCTCACTCAAATCTCTGTGGGAATTGACATAAATTATACTTATTACTTGCTGCAGACCATGCATGCTTGCATGAACTGAGCGCTCTTTATACTTATTTTATACACACATTGAGCGCGCAACATTTTGTGTGAAAATCATCCACCTTTTTTCTTTAGGAAAATCTTAGAATTTTTATAATTTCATACTTAGAATAAGATTTTTTCCCCTTATTATTTTGGGATGATTTTGCCTTAATAGTTCTAGGATTTTTGTCTTGTTGAAGTTGACAACCTTAAGGCCTATATATGTGCCTTCATTCCCCATGGAACTTTTGACAAAAAAATTGATCAATATAGAAAAAAAGGTTCTTTGAGCCAAGAACTTGTTCCCTTTGTGCATTCCATCTCTTCATAGAATCATTCAAGGATAGTTGGTTCACCAAACTTGTGGAGTGTTTCTCACCTTGGATTGAATTAAACAAAAGATAACCTGATATTGATTTAATTTTCTAATTTTTTAAGCATATCGATTGTGCGACACGAGATTCAAATTTGGTAGATTACTTGAGGATCTTTCCCTTTGTGGATTGCCTAAGCTCCAAATCTACTTGTCGTCTACATTATTTGGTGTCAAAACTTAGGCTCTCGAAATCAGGTATATCTTCTGCCTTTCAAATTTATGTTCTTTGTTACATATTTATGTCTACCCATCTTCTATTAAAATTACAAATATATATATATATATATATATATATATATATATATATTATCGGCTGTATTTTTTTTCTTTTTTTCGGTCATATTAGTGACCATAGTTCGAAAAGTTGTATCTTACAGTTTAGAGATCCAAAGTTTGAGAAATCAGTGTCATTGGAAATATATTCGTGTTAGCTTTCTAATGCACAAAATTTGAGTCAATTTCATTGGTCAAAAGTTATAGTTATTTTAGTGAAGACTGTTCACACAAAATCGCTTGTACGACAACTTTCAAAAACTTCACTTGCGGCCCTACCTATATATATATTTTTTTTGTTTTAAAATTTTGTATACTTCTTCCCTACTGGGAGAGGAAGAAAAAAGAAAAAGATAAGAAGTCAAAAAAGTGAGAAAGAAAAAGTCAAATTAAGAGAGTTTCATATAAGAAAAGTTTTGAAATTTGTGCATGTTTAGGAAAATATTTCTTAAAAAGAACAACAATGAATAAGGAAATGAAATTGAGTAAATATTCATTGGAAAAAAAATTGATGCTAAAAACAAAGAAAATAAAGAACAAAATGCATGCTACTTAATTAACCGAATACAAATGATATTTAGTAGTTTTGAGAAAAAAATTAATCTAGCAATCAATGAGTGGACAAACTTAATTGAAAACTAGATCTGAACTATTTTGGCACAAAAAATAACTCAAATGATATAGGAAACACAAAATAAGAAAAGAAATTTTCTCCAGTGAATATTTTTCTAAACATGCACAAATTTTAAAACATTCATTATATGAAACTCTCTCGATTTGACTTTTTTTTCACACTTTCTAGACTTCTTGCATATTTATTTTTTCTTCATTTGAGCGTTGAAGAAGTATACAAAATGTCATAACAAACAAACAATTATATGTAGGGTTGCAAGTGATGCTTTTTGGAAAGTTATCGTACAAGTAGTATTTTTTTTGACAGTCTTCACTCAAACATCTATAACATTTTAACCACGCAATTAAATTGACTCAACTTTATGCATTAGAAAGTTAACACAAATATATTTCCAAAGACATTGATATTCTATACTTTGAACATCTAAACTGTAGGATAGAGCTTTTCAAACTATAATCACTAATATGGTCGAAAAGAAAAACAAATTCCAACAAATAATAAAAAAATATATTTTATTTTTGTTTTTAATAGAATAGGGGCGGGAAGAAATTGAAAATAAGAAAATAAATTTAAAATGTGGAAGATATACCCTATTTTCTAGAACCTAAGCTCTGATACCAAATGATATAGACGGAAAATAAGTTTATAGCCTAGGCAATCCCACAAAAGGAAATATCCTCAAGTAATCTACCAAATCTGAATCTTGTGTCGCACCATCGATATGCTTACATGTTTAGAAAAGTAAATAAATATCAGATTTCCTTTTGTTTGGTGAAAGTCTAAGGAGTTGGTGTTGAAATTCCAATTAGTAGGGCGACATATATAACAATATTGTGTATGCTATTATTATTAATGAATTATAAAGTGATTAATTTATGTGATTAATGATTGTGAGTATATAATTTATGGTCATGGGTTAAATGTATAATTATACTATTATGCATAGATACATTAGTTATTTGTGTTTCTATGAGGGGCTGAAACACAAATAACAAATCTCATCAACCACCATTTTATCGATTTATTTGATGAGGGTTATGGTTCCTACTTCTAGAGATTTTCACGTGGAATTTTCTCATCACCATCAGAGAAACCTAAGCTCTCTACGGTAAAACAATCAGTAGAATAATTTTGTTATTTCTCAAGGAGTAGAAAGCCAAACCCGTGGAATCATGAATCCAACCACGAATACAGGTACGCTTCCGCTTCTTTAGGATTCTCTTGAATTCGTCATGGAAATTCTTTCTTGGCTTTTGTTGAAACTCTAATTTGAATTTTCAACAAGTGGTATCAGAGCCTCCCATGAACGATTCTTGAAGAATCAAGCATAAATTTTTTTTCTCTCTGTTAATTTATGAAATTGTGTGTGGATTTCATGAAATTTTGGTTTACACTGTGAAATTGATTGAAGATCTCTATGTTTTAAATCATTTTTGATTTAAATTGGGTTTATTTTGGAGAAGAAACCATTTTAGATTCGGTGTGTTGTGCCTCTGGATTTTTTTTTTCTTCGAGAAGATAACCATTTTTTTTATTCTGTATGTGTCTTCCCCGCTATACTGTACTAATAAAAAAAAAAAAAAATCATATATTTAGAAAATTTGTTCAGTATGATTTTTTCTTTGGTTTTGTTATTATTTTGATTAATTAATTATTGTTTTTAATTAATCATTTACAGAATACAGAATCTTTACAATTTTTAAATTATGGTTTTGTCATATCTATATGATAAATTAAAGTTAAATTAAATTTTTTGATTAAATTAATTAAAATAATGATGTCACCAAAGTGACATCTCTTATGGAAATTATTTATGACACTATTTAATTTATTTGGGTGTTTGCATATTATTTCCTTTTATTTCCCGGCCCAAAGGAAGGTTAATATTTGGTAGATTGCACACACAACTGTGGTGATAAATATGTGATGATTAACAAAAATTAAGCATGCAAATAATGAGACTATCCAAAGATATTTTATTATTTGGCGTGACCTTATCATCAATATTTGATCACTACATGACACCACTTACAGTTAATATTATTGTCCAAAGACTTGATACTAATGTTGTGTTGGGTGTCTTGTGATGGGATAAACCATGATTAAATTTTGTATGATTGTTTTGGCGATTAATAACGTTTGTTATTAATTATAAATGTGTCTATCTTTTGTTCTTTAAGAGCTAATGTTTCTACTAAAGCATTTACATATTTGGGGTTGTCTAGCTGAAGCAAGGTCTTATCGGCCTCATGAAAATAAACTGGACTCCAAAACAGTTAGTAGTTACTTTATTGACTATTATGAACAATCTAAGGGGTATAAGTTTTATGATCCCATGATTAAGATCATTTTTTAGACGAGAACTGCAACTTTTTTTTGAGGATATTGAATTTAGGGGGGAAAAATAAATTAAGGAACATTGTCTTTGATGAAGAATTGGAAGAAATTCCTACTCAATATTATTGACAGTGTACATGTTCCTATGCCTGTCATTGATCAAGAAATATATCAGGATTCACCAATAGACAATGTTAAATACTCTCTCATTCATGTTAAGACCATTGTTCCAGAAAGACAAACTCAAAATTCTCCTCAAGAATTTGTGCCTTTTAGGACAATCATGGCACTAGTTGCACATTTTAATCTCGAGCATCATCAAATGGATGTCAAAACAACGTTTCATAATGGTGACATTGATGAAACAATTTATATGGTGCAACCATAAAACTTTGTGTTGGGAGACCCAAAGGATACAGTTTGCAAATTGACTAAATCTATTTATGGGCTCAAACAGGCTTCTCGTCAATGGTACTACAAATTTCATCAAGTAATTATCTCATTTGGTTTTGAGATTAATGTAGTTGATGATTGCGTGTATCATAAGTTCAGTGGGAGTAAGTATATTTTTTTTTTTGTTTTGTATGTTGATGACATACTGCTTGCCACAAATAATATAGAGATGTTGCTCAAAAGGTATGGAATGTAAGATTGCAAACCAACTGACACCCCTGTGGCTAAAGAAGACAAGTTTAGTCTCAATCAATGCCCGTAAAATTGAAACTAAGGAAATGCAGAAGATTCCTTACTCTTCAGGAGTAGAGAGTCTAATGTATGCTCAGGTTTGTACGCGTCCAGATATTGCGTACATTGTTGGGATGTTAGGTAGATACTTGTGTAACCCTGGTATGGATCATTGGAAAGCAGTCAAACGGGTTATGAAGTATTTATAAAGAACAAAAGATTACATGCTGGCATATAAGAGGTCGGATCAGTTAGAGATCATTGGTTATACCGACTCTGATTTTGTTGGATGCCAAAATAGTAAAAGATCCACTTCAGGCTATGTTTATTTATTAGCTGGTGGAGCTATATCTTGGAGAAGTGTCAAGCAGACACTTGTAGCTTCTTCCACTATGGCAGCAGAATTCATAGCTTGTTATGAGGCATCCAATCATGGAATATGGCTACAAAACTTTGTCACTGGACTGCGAATTCTTCAAGGTGTTGAAAGACCACTTAACATCTATTGTGACAATAACTCAGCAGTGTTATATTCCAATAACAATAGGAGTTCATCTAAGTCTAAACATATCGACATTAAATTCCTAGTTGTAAAAGAAAGAGTGTAGAGTGGACATATATCCATAAAGCATATTGGGACAAACTCCATGATAGCGGACCCGCTTACTAAAGAATTACCACCCAAGGTCTTTCATGAGCATACTGCTCATATGGGTGTTACATTGTTAGATGATACTTCATTCTAGTGGGAGTTTGTATCATTTTGAATATTATGTTCTGATCAGAAGTAAAGTTTTTAGTTCGGACTCTACTCTGTCTTATTGTGCTAAAAGATTGATCTCTATAAAGTAAGGTAGAACAAGTTGGAAATAGACATGTGGTAATCACATTGCGTGTAATTTCCATGCTATGCATCCATGATTGATCTATGTCATTTGACTCTATTAGTGTAAGTGATCATTGATGGGTTTAGTTACGCTATTTGTAACGAAAACTGCTTTGATCCTACACCGGTTTTGCCAATGGACGAGATTGTTTTGATATACTCCATTATTTAATAGCATCTTTAGGAGCTCATTCGGTTGAACACATTTAATGTTACATATGTAGCCCAGTGGGAGATTGTTGAAATTCCAATTAGTAGGGCAACATATATAACAATATTGTGTATGCTATTATTATTAATGAATTATAAAGTGATTAATTTATGTGATTAATGATTGTGAGTATATAATTTATGGTCATGGGTTAAATGTATAATTATACTATTATGCATAGATACATTAGTTATTTGTGTTTCTATGAGGGGCTGAAACACAAATAACAAATCTCATCAACCACCATTTTATCGTTTTATTTGATGAGGGTTATGGTTCCTGCTTCTAGAGATTTTCACGTGGAATTTTCTCATCCCCATCAGAGAAACCTAAGCTCTCTACTGTAAAACAATCAGTAGAATAATTTTGTGATTTCTCAAGGAGTAGAAAGCCAAACCCGTGGAATCATGAATCCAACCACGAATACAGGTACGCTTCCGCTTCTTTAGGATTCTCTTGAATTCGTCATGAAAATTCTTTCTTGGCTTTTGTTGAAACTCTAATTTGAATTTCCAACAGTTGGACTATTAATTAATTCAATCCAAGGTGGGAAACACTCCATAAGATTGGTCACCAACCATCCTTGAATGATTCCACTAAAGGGTGCAAAACACAAAGTGAACAAGCTCTTGCCTCACATAAACTCTTTTCTATATGGATCAAATTGTCTTACAATTAAGAATAAAGACTTTTAAATAGTTATGAGATTGTCTGTGAGCCAGACATAAAACTAATAAAGAAAAAATCTCAAAACAAATAGGGAAAAGATTAAACATAATTCTAAAGTTAAAATATATTTTTCTAAAGTAAATTTGTTCGAAAAATAAACTCTAAACAAATAAAAATACCTTTTTAAAAGAAAATAACATGGCTTTTCGTACCAAAAAAAAAAAAAAAACTTCATATTTAAAAAGATTAAAGTGAGTTTTGTTGGTCATCTGAAAACGAAAATTTGAAAACAAGGAATTCAATAAAAATAATATATTTCATATTTTTTAACTAATTTTTCAAAATGTGCTTAAAAAGTTTTTTTATAAACCATAACTAGTTGTAGTCACAAACTAAATATTATTAGGTTGAATATAAAATATTATTAATTAATTTATGAACATATTTTCTGTTATAAATTTTGTATAATTATTATTTTATAATATCATATATTTTTATAATATATAAGTTTAAAACATATTTTAATTTAACAAAAATAAATTGAGTTTATCACATTAAATATTATATTTATTAATTTTTTTTTATCATTTTAAATATAATTCTGCATTTAAAATTTTAAATTCAAAATCTGGATATACTGAAAACAAAAAAAAATGTTTTCAGAATTTACACGACTTTGGATCACGCAATTCGAAAACAGTTTTCAAAAAACAGAATTCAGATTGCATACCAAACGCGTATTCGATGAACTCGGCGAATCTGAAAATGTAAAACAGAATTTGAATTGCATACTAAATATGCTCTTACATTTTATAGAAGTAAAGAAAAAAAACATAAATGGAAAGTTTTCAGATTGTACACTCTCTAGCAGTTTGATTATAACTTCTTCTCACGTGCTCGGATTGGAGTGTTCTTTAATATAGTTGGAAAGCTATTTCAAAGAGCTTCAAAATGGTACCCAATGGAGCTACATAACTGAAATACATCAGAAATATATAAACAGCCAAAATTTGTATAATGCTGAGAGTTTTCTTTCTTTAATTAGCCAAAGTTACTAATTCGTGGATGTGTGATGAGGTTTTCATGGCCCTCCAAGGTTGGTAATGCATTTGACCACTCCAAACTAATCTTCCACACATTGAAGCTCTTCTCGGTTGATTTTTCTTCTCCCTTAGCCAAAGTTGGTATTGCATTTGGCCCCTCGAAGGTTTTAGGGAGTGTTTGTGGCGCTGAGTGAATTATTACAGACGATGATTATAACCGTCTGTGGATTAATAATAATTGTGAATAGTAAATGTGGATTATAATAGTTGTGAATATTTAAGTCAGTATAATTATTTTATTTACTGTGGGTTATAATAGTCGGCGGGTCGAACGTGGACTAAATTATAATAATTCAGTCTACTCAACTTCAAGTTAATGTCTAAAAACTCCTTTAATGTTCGACTTGCATCGGTTTTTTTTTTTTTTTTTTTTTTTTTTTTTTTTTTTTTTTTTTATTGACTCTTTAAACTCACATTTTAGTCACATTGAAGTTTGAAAAATCCATGTGTTTTGGTCCATGTTGTTAGCTTCCAATGTTATTGTGGTTATCAGAAAGTTAACTCCATTTTTAAAATGATTTTGAAGTTGACATGTCATAAATTTTTTGTTTTTTTTTTTTGCTAACTTGGCATATGTATATTCATTTTATATTTCTATGTTGCTAATGTGGCACTTACGTGGCAAAATTTGTCATATTCAACTCATTCTCTTATATTTATAAATAATAAAACGTTAAAAAAAAAATTAAATACAAAGTTCAACCAAAAAAAAAAAAAACAGATTTTGTTTTTCATTTTTCTCATACCTTTTATATAAAACATATTCTTTGTTGCTCTTTGTTTTTTCTTTTTTCTTTTCCTTTATTGTTCATTTAATATTTTTTTTTTGTTCAAAATGAAGAAAAAAAAACGTTAGATTGTAGATCTAAATGAATAAAATGAAGAAGAAAAACGCTAGATTATAGATCTAGATGAATAAAATGAAGAAAGAAAAAACGCTAGATTATAGATCTAGATGAATAAAATGAAGAAAAAAAAAAACGCTAGATTCTAGATTTAAATGAAGTCAAACGAATTTCAAATCAAATAAGATTTTGAACCTATTCTATATATGTAGAGTTTTGTTTTTCATTGTGTTTATGTGTCTCCCATATTTGAAATTTGTTATATAAGTGGACAACATAATACTTTAAAATATATAATATTAGTAATGTATACAAGTCGACTTCCAAAATAAATGAAAAGACAGTTTGCTCCAAAATAATGTGTATAATATTAGTAAGGTATACAATTTATTTTTTCAAATTTCATTTATTTTTTATATATTTATATTAAAAAAAATGTTGAAATGTCATTTTTATTTACTTTAAAAATTGTATTATTTTAGTTCTTATAACTTCTCTAAATTTAGTTTCATATTCGGAACCAAAGTTAAACTTAATCCTTATGATTAGTTTATTTGTTAGTTTTTCCAAAAGTAATCTAGTCTATATTACATCTCTACTGTAAATTTTGGAAAAATATTCATATTAAATTGTGTTTTTTTTTAATAATTTTTTTTTAAAGTGTCTAATAAGTTTTTGAACTTTTAATTTTATGTTTAATAGATCTATGAACTTTAAAAAATGTTTGATATATTTTTTAATTTTTAATTTTGTATCTAATAGGTTACCAAATTTTCAAGTGTAATAGATTATTGTCTTATTCGGCGACTCATTAGAAACAAAAATGAATTATACGATGGTTCTAAGTTTATTTGAACTTGTCAAACCGAGTATAGCTCAATTGACATAAAGTTGTGCTCGACTAAGAGGTCGGAGTTCAATCCTCTACCTTGCGAAGTCGAATCTTGAATTTTTTTGTTATAATTTTTTTTTTATATTTTTACAACTTAAAATTTTTGGTCCAAATATTAATGTATAGATCCACCTTGTTTCTGTGTTTCTTATATGAAATGTTGAGTTTGGAAGCCTTAATTAAGTTTGTTTTCAATTTGAAATGAGTTCAAACTTGTTAGATCAAACTCATTCTATTAAAAGATTTTAGATCAGCAAGTTTACAGTTAATTAATTTTCTTAATCAAGTAATGTCACATCCAACACATAATTTAATAGGGTTATGATATTTGAGTTTCAAAATCAATTAAAAAGTGATCAATCAACTTTTTATTAACTAGGGTAATAGAAACTACGTCAACAAGAACATAGTTCAACTGACATGATGTATAGTAACTAAAAGATCTAGGTTGGATCACTCACACAACTAATTGTAAAAAAAATAAAAATAAAAAAATAAAAATAATAATAATAATAATAATAATAATAATAGAAAGTGCGCACACACCGACACCCAAAAACACATGCCTACACGCACGCACAAATTTATGCTTTGCATGTTGTGGAGAGGTTGCCAGTTGGGAGTTTAATTTCATTTTATAAAACCTTTTTTTTTTTTTCAAAATGATACACTTGATATATAATAATAAATTGTAAATATATTCTTCTAAAATTTCAAATTAAATAAAAATAATGAAGATTTTTTTTTACAAATTATATTTTTTAATTAATTTTCCTCAAATTAAATTCAATAATGAAGAAATTGTTTTCTTTTTTAATGAATAAATAAATCAACCATGAAAATTAACTTAATGAATTCAAAATAATAATATCTCCTCTAATAAATTTACAAATTGCCCCATAATGGTTAATAAATTGATTTACATACATTTTTTTCTAAATTTAACTCAAAATAATAATATCTCCTCTAATACATTTACAAATTGCTCCATAATAGTTAATAAATTGATTACCATACCAGATTTTCTAAATTTAACTTAATACCTCCTCTAATACATTTACAAATTGCTCCATAATAGTTAATAAATTGATTACCATACCAGATTTTCTAAATTTAACTTAAAAACTAAAATAAGTCATGAACATAGTTCTACGGTAATTAATATATATTATTCCCTTGAAGTCAGAGATTCAAATCTCAAATCTCATACTTCATATTTTCATTTTTGTTATACTCTTAAAAAAAAAAAAAAAATCACACAATAAATTTAGATAAACAATTTTTTTTTTTGTTTTTTTACTTCAATTTGAGAGTGAGGGGATTCAAATTTTAAACTTTATGGTCGAAGATACATCTTTATGTCAATTTAGCTATTTTCGGATCGACATAAATAAACAAATAAAAAAAAAATTTAATTTATTTCAATCATCCTATTTAATTAACTCAAGTAATTATAATGATTGGTATTAAATTTAAAAATTAAATTCTACTCACCTAAGTAATGTTCAACTTGATTGCAAAATATATATATATATATGTTCAACCAACAAAATAAAACAGTAGAAGTGATAGCAATACTGGTAACAAAATTTAGTCGGTTTAAAAAACAAATTTAGAAATTAATTATACGCAATAAATTATAATAAGAAATTACATGAAAAATAAATAAGTGAAGTTAATGTCTTTTTTTAACCATTTCGTTTTTAGTTTTGTGTTTTTGAAATTTAAACTTATTATTTATTTATTTATTTTTTTATATTATGAATTTCAATTTTACTAAAGAAAGATTTGAATTCTTAACCAAATTTAAAAAACATACTAGTTTTTTAAAACTATTTTTTTAGTTTTCAAAATTGAATTAATTTTAATTTAAAAAACATACGAGTTTTTTTATACTATTTTTTTTAGTTTTCAAAATTGAATTAATTTTTTAAAACATTGGTAAGAAGTAGATAACAAAACAAAAAAGTTATAAAATCGAAGGTAGTACTTACAAGCCTAATTTTTAAAAATAAAAAACTAAAAATTCACCGATCAGTTTTACTTACTTTAGATCTAAACCAAAACTGAACTATTTTACAAAAATAAAAAAAATGAATAATTAAAAATAAAAAATATTGAGTCAAACCAACCAAGGGTGGAAACCTCGTCGACTCGTTGGCTCCAAAATTAATTATTTTGGCATGTTGAGCTTATTAAAGGTATGTTTAAATTTTTATTAAATGGTTAATAAAACTAATGACAACTAAAATAATGTTTTATGTAAAGTTAAGGGATTAAAACTACTATTTGAGAGTTAAAGGATGTTGGGAATGACTAGCCCACGTGCAATAATGAAGGAGACTCCCTCCCAAGAATCCCACATTGAAAGATTTGCAAATGGGAATAAGGTATAAATACGGGAACCCTTTATTAGACTTGCAAAATTGGTTACTTTGGAGAACTATTCCCCATGCCACACACATTGCCGCTATCCGTTTGGTCAAATTTGTCGCTTTTATTTTTTCTACAACGCTTTGTTTCCAAACGAATTTGTTTTAAAACGGATTGAAACCCCCAATCTGAATTTAATTTGAGATTAAATTCATTTTGAAACTGCTCCTTTTATGTTCTATATAAAAGGGGAAGGTTGGGAGAAAAGAGATCATCCGAAAAATATTCTTCTCTTCTTCTTTGTCAAACCAAATTCTGAGCAAATTCTATCGTGAGTCCAATCCCTACCTGACGAGTGGACGCCAGTGAGGGGTGTTGCGTTAACCTTGGGGAGCAACCGAAGACAGACGATTCACACCGAGGTCGTGCCGAAATGGCTTTCAAGGCAGTGAAATCCACAGCGCAACTATTCATTTCTGACGATTTTCGACTAACAAGTTGAAAGCAATTCCGTTCTGTCCAAATGTCGATCAAGTCAGGAAAGGCGCTTCCAGATCTGTCCAAACTAGAGCCTCTCGATGGTTCGAACTACCGTTGATGGTCCCAAAAGCTACTGATTTTCTTCGAACAACTGGAGGTCGATTATGTCCTGCTCTCAGAAACTCTTGCTGCACCAATCACGGCGGCTGCCGTGGATCCAGAAACCTCAACGGATGCTACTGCACGAATCCAATCTGAATCGATCCCTGCAACTGGAACTGAAAAGTACGCCAAGGATAACAAGACAGTTTGGGGTCACTTGCTCAACCACATGACAGATTCAATGTTCGATCTATTTGTAGTCCAGAAATCCGCGTACAAAATCTGGACCACTCTGGAGTCTAGATACGGAGGTGACGACGCAGGAAGGAAAAAATACGTCGTGGGAAAATGGTTACAATTCCAACTGACGGATGAAAAACCAATCATGGAACAAGTCCATGCTTACGAAAATCTTGTGGCAAGTGTCCTATCTAAAGGCATGAATATGTGTGAAATTCTCCAGGCAAATGTGCTGCTTGAAAAATTCCCCCCTTCCTGGAGCGACTACAAAAATCATCTGAAACACAAAAAGAAAGATCTGACTCTCTAGGAACTGATCAGTCACATGCGCACTGAAGAGGCCAACAGGCAGAAAAATAAGTTGTCTTCATTATCTTCTTTTTCTGTTAATGCTAACCTGATTGAGCCTTCTGGTGCAAAAGACAGGTTTAATAAAGGTAAATGTAAACAGGTTCCAAGAGACAAAACAGTACAAAAAAGGGGACATCAATTCAAAGCTGCTGGAGGACGAATTGAGAAATCAAAACTAGTGTGTTATTTCTGTGGCAAACCAGGACACTGAAGAGAATGAACTCTTCAAACCCCGCAGCGGAAGCGTTGGAATCGATATTTGAGTTTAATTAGAATTAAATTAAATACAAGGTAAGCATATATATTACCTTTGATGAACAATCATCTTCTTGTGTTCCTTTTTCCACGAGATCTTCCTCGCTATGACTTGAACACGAGATCAAGGCTTGTGGGAGCTCTTTGAAAGAATGAGAGAACAATTCTCTCTGCAGAGGGTGAGTAGTGTGTTTGGCCAACCTTTTGGCTAAACCTAAATGTCTTATTTATAATAAGAATTTTAGGAATTAATTTTATTTTATAAAATACATTTTAATATCTAATATATTAAAATATGTATTTTATATTTATTTGAATCTTATTCAAATATTATAAAATTAATCTTTTATAATATACTTTAAACCAATTTGAATCTCATTCAAATAACATATGTATATAGTTTTTAATATTAATGTATCATATACATAAACTATTTCCTCTAATATTTAATATATCAAATATAATAAATATATTTTACTCTTCTACATTTAATATATCAAATATATTAAATATTAATTTGAATATTTCAATTTTTTCTTTCAACTAAATTGATTTTACTATGAGCTAGCAAGGGGACCTTATGGACCTACAAATTTATAAGCTCCAATGATACAAAATTAATTAATTAAACTCATTAATTAATTAACTTTCATTCATTAACTCTAGGTCACTTCACTATAGGCCTAGAGTTGCACTCTTATGCACTGTAGGACAAGTTGTGTCCATGGATATAACCATTACATGCAAGTCGATCCTTCACGAGTTGTTCGTAATTACAGCTGGGTCAAAAGTCCGTTTTACCCCTGTAATTACATCTTACACCTTAAGTACCACTGATTCTCTAATGAACAACCTATTTATGATCCAACCATAAACCAAGTCCCTCTCGGGCCAGTGAGAGGGTGGGGCCCCATTGTTCAAGTCCTGAAATCACCACTTAAGGGAACTACTCATCTACTTCCCTTATATGAGAAAGAGTGAATTTCATATTGTGAAACTTATGTTCCCAGCTCCCTGTTTGGTCGAGTCCCCAAAATGGTAGGCTTATTGAATCGGCTATAAAGGCCATTCTCACCCATACAAATCAAAGGACGAGCTCTCACAGGCAGAAGTCCATAACTCACTTTGGATTAAGATCGAGTCACATATGATCATCCTGTGAAATATTAATCTTCTCAAATAACGGATTTATAAAGAGAGATTATATATTTCGTGGTCCAGTCTTATAGAAACTCATTATATAGGATACCCCCACTCACATGTCTCTACATGAATGATTTGGATCAAATCATTTGTAACAATTACAAAGTGGGCCGTATCAATAGTGTTACCAGGGTAATGCACCCAACCTTATCCATATACTATAGACTGTTTAGGTTATTTCTTGAACATGATCCTCCCGTATGTCAACTACATACTGTTCAAGATTACACTAATAACCTTGGATTTTTATATATAATGAATATTATAAATTGCAAATAATAATAATACAATAATTATCAAATAATTATTAATTAATTACGAGGCTTTAGGGCATAAATCCCAACAGACACAAATCCTATCAATGCAACCAGAGGAAAGGAAGACCAGATCAAAATCATGTTATTGTCAAACCGGCTCCACAAGCCAACATTGTTGAAGAAGACATTATAGCTGCTGTGGTCGTGGAAGCAAACCTGGTAGAAAACAAATCCGACTGGATTCTGGACACTGGAGCCTCAAGACATTTTTGCTCAAACCAAAGTCTATTCCATGATTTCCAGGAGACAGCTGATGGTGAACATGTGTTTATGGGAAATTCAGCCACTGTTGGAGTTCTCGGAAAAGGGAAGGTTCTATTAAAACTTACTTCTGGAAAATCTTTATCGCTTAGTAATGTTTTGTATGTTCCCTCACTGCGTAGGAATTTGGTGTCTTGATTAAAGCTGGACTTAGGATTGTGTTTGAGGCAAACAAGGTTATCATCACCAAAAATGGTGACTTTGTTGGTAAGGGGTACCTAGCTGATGGTTTATTCGTTCTAAATATTGTTCCTGCTTTAATGAATGAAAACACATCTGATTTTGCCTATATTGTTGAGTCTTTTGATGTATGGCATGGTAGATTAGGACATGTGAATGTCACATCGATTAAAAGGCTTAGAAATTTGCATCTCATTAAAATATCTGATACGCATGATAATAGCAAATGTACTGTTTGTGTAGAAGCAAAATTCACAAAAAGACCTTTTAAATCAATTACAACAAGAAGCACAAAATTACTTGAATTAATTCACTCAAATTTAGCTGATTTTAGAAATACTGCAAGCAGAGGTGGTAAAAAGTATTATATATCTTTCGTATATGATTACTCTAGATATACAAGAATTTACCTCTTAAATTCAAAGGATGAAGCATGCAACATGTTTATTAAATTCAAGGCTGAAGTAGAAAATCATTTGGATAGAAAAATTAAAAAGCTAAGATCTGATAGAGGTGGTGAATACAGTAATAACTTTTTAAAGGAATTCTGCGAATTAAACGGTATCATTCATGAAGTTACTGCTTCTTATTCTCCCCAACAAAATGACATAGTTGAGCGTAAAAATAGAACTTTAAAAGAAATGATGAATGCCATGTTATTAAGTTCTGGACTATCAAATAACATGTGGGGGGAAGCTGTGTTTTCTGCCTGTTTTATTCTTAACAGAGTACCGCACAAAAGATTGGATAAGACTCCGTACGAGCTGTGGAAAGGATACTCACCCAACTTCAGCTATCTGAGAGTGTGGGAATGCTTAGCAAAAGTAGCATATCCAGAATTCAAGAAACCTACGGTTGGATCTAAAACTTTTGACTGCATTTTTATTGGTTATGCTCAAAATAGTGTTGCATATAGGTTTATGTGCTTGAATGATAATTCAATTTGCGAATATAGAGATACTGAATTCTTTGAACATATTTTTCCATTGGCTAAATCTGTTGATCAGTTAGACAGCATGTTAGGTCTTAATCATACAGCAGATTCGAATGATAATATAGTTGATACTTCACATAGTGATCAAATCTTTGACTTGTCTCACCCTACTACCTCTAATAGCATGCATGAATCTGAACCTAGAAGAAGTAAGAGACAAAAGTTTAGTAAAGATTTTGGACCAGACTTCCTAACTGTTTTCTTAGTTGAAAATTCAGATAAAATAGATAATCAATTTGCTTGCATGTTCCTAATAGATGAAGATCCCAAAACTTATCAGGAAGCATTAAGTACTGTAGACTCTAGCTTCTGGAAAGAAGCAATTAAGAGTGAATTAGATTCTTTAAGCATGAATCAAACATGGGACTTAGTAGATCTTCCTAAAGAAAATAAACCCATTAAATGTAAATGGATCTTTAAGAGGAAAACCAGACAAGATGGGTCAATAGAAAAATTTAAGGCCAGACTAGTAGTTGTGGGATATACTAAAAAACAAGGCATAGACTATTTTGACACCTATTCTCATGTAACCAAAATAGCTACAATTAGAGCCTTAATCGCCTATGCTGCAATTCGTGGTCTTATGATACATCAGATGGATGTAAATACCGCTTTTCTCAATGGTGATTTAGAAGAGGAAATATACATGTCACAACCAGAGGGCTTTATTATCCCTGGTCTAGAAAATAAAGTTTGCAAGCTTAAAAAATCTCTTTACGGTCTCAAACAAGCACCTAAGCAATGGTATGAAAAGTTTAATAATACCTTGGTAAACAACGACTTTAAAGTAAACTGTTCTGATACATGTGTTTACTAAAAAATGCTTGGAATTGATTGTGTGATCATTAGTTTGTATGTTGATGATATGCTTATTTTTGGAACAAATCTAGATATCATTAATGATACAAAGACTTTTCTGTCCTCACATTTTGAAATGAAAGATTTAGGTGAGGCTGATGTAATATTAGGAGTTAAGATAAGAAAAACTGTAAATGGTTTTTCTTTATGTCAATCACACTACATTGAAAAATGTTAAAGAGATTTGATTGTTTTGATAGCACCCCAGTAAGAATACCTTATAATGCTAGTATTAACCTTAAGAAAAATAGAGGAAATAGTGTCTCTCAATCTGAATATGCAAAAATAATAGGTAGTGTCATGTTTCTGATGAATTACACTAGACCCGACATTGCATATGCTGTTAGTAGATTGAGTAGATATACACATAATCCTGATAAAGATCACTAGACTGCTCTTCGTCGATTATTGGGATACCTGAAAGGTACAATAGATCTCTGGTTGCACTTCAACAATTTTCCTGCAGTATTAGAAGGATATTGTGATGCAAATTGGGTGACAGATAACGACGAGGTAAGCTTAACCAGTGGATATGTGTTTTTACTAGGTGGAGGAGCCATTTCATGGAAATCAGCTAAGCAAACATGCATAGCACGATCCACCATGGAGTCGGAGTTCATAACTCTTGAGTTAGCAGGGCAAGAGGCAGAATGACTAAGAAGCCTACTTGGAGACGTGCCATTGTGGGGGGCGTCTGTGCCAATATCAATACATTGTGATTCACAGGCTGCCATAAGTATTGCCAAAAATAGTGTGTATAACGACAAGAAAAGGCACCTACTCCTTAGACATGGAGCTGTGGAACAATTACTGGAAAGTGGAATTATCTCCCTAGAGTATGTAAGGTCAGAGAGAAATTTAGCGGATCCTCTCACCAAAGGCTTAACAAGGAGAGTAATTCTAGAGTCTTCACATAGTATGAGACTCACCCTTATAAGTGCATCCATAGCCCTCTATTTGGGTGGTCTAGGTAAGACTTGATGGATGGAACACTAAAGAAGTGTCCATAGCCCGTTATTTGGGTGGTCTAAATACAGACTTGATGGAACTCTTGAAAGTCTTCATAGCTCAGTTGTTGAGTGGTCTGGTACAGACTTGATGAAGCATTTAACGTGATTGTGAAGGTTGGCCGTCTTCTATGAAAGAGTTTAGGGTCTCTTTCTAGAGCTCTCACGGTGACCCAAGGTTCGATGTGCATGGCCATAAAAAGCACTTGAAAGTTGTATCAGTATCACGGACTCAAGATAAAACGTAAGGAACAGAGCGTGTTGTGGGGGTCTCAGCCCGAATGGATGGAAGTTCAAGAGGTAACTCACTCCCTTCCATTAGGTTGTTGCCCCACTTCACTATGCAACAATTCAAATCGTAAGATATTGTTGTTTAAGCTTATTGTTTCTTCTTTATTCAGTTTTTGGCTTTCTTGTTTTATTTGTTTCTTTATTCTATTTTGGTAGTCATTCGTGGGGGACAAACTCTCTCCCAAGAATCCCACATTGAAAGATTTGCAAATGAGAATAAGGTATAAATAGGGGAACCCTTTATTGGACTTGTAAAATTGGTTAGTGTGGAGAACTATTCCCCATCCCACACGCGCGTCGTCCGTCCGTTTAAACTGCGCAATGCGCGAAAAAAAGGAAAATCTTTTTTAAACGTTTTCTGCCGTTTTTATTTTTTCTACAACGCTTTGTTTCCGTTTTATTTCAGAAAAAATGGCGAATTTGTTTTAATTAATAAAAACAGATTTGTTTTAAAACATATTGAAACCCCCAATATGAATTTAATCTCATTTTGAAACTGCTCCTTTTATGTTCTATATAAAAGGGGGAAGGTTGGGAGAAAAGAGATCATCCGAAAAATATTCTTCTCTTCTTCTTTGTCAAACCAAATTCTATCGTGAGTCCAATCCCTACCTGACGAGTGGACGTTAGTGAGGGGTGTTGCATTAACCTTGGGGAGCAACCAGTGACAGACGATTCACACCGAGGTCGTGCCGAAATTGCTTTCAAGGCAGTGGAATCCACGACGCAACTATTTATTTATGATGATTTTCGACTAACAAAGGATACCTATACAAAATATTTGAGAGTTTAAGGATTAGTGTGAGTGTGTTTGATTGATCCCAAAATAAAGATTTGACATTGAATTTGAGAGAAGACATGTTTGGTAATAAATTTAGATAAAATGTCTAAATTTTAATACATAAACATTTTCAAATATTAATTAGGAAAAATAAAATAAATTCTTAACTCTTCTACTTCCTCAATTTATCAATTTTTAATGTTCAACTTTCAATGAATCAAATTAAACTCTAAACTTGAAGTCAAAGCGAGCATGACTCAACTGACATATGTATATGTTGACGACCAAGAGGTCTGAAAAAAAAACTTGAATAAGTATCGTATAGATATAATACTTCGTCAAAACTAAATCGAAAAACTTCCCACAAATTAACTTTTAAATCATACAGAATTGAACCAATAATAATAGGCACTTTAGTTCCGATCCGGTCACAAAAACTACTTAAAACTGAACAACGAAAATACTCAACCCTAACAAAAAATTTAAGTTAAATGTGTTGAATGAAACTACAAAATAAAATATTAAAACCAAGTTAAAAGGGATCTAATAGGATTATTATTTCCTTAAAAACAATATTGTACATCCAACTAGTTTTTGTTCGGTTGACCCCCTCCAAGTCTTAATACCATTTAACCCCACTTTTTTTAAACCGTGTTTTATGTCCTTATTCCGTGGTTATCAATACTATTCACTATGTGAAAAATCCGTAGTATCCTTTGCTCGCGATCAGCGTTCTCCCTTACGATTCTCCAAAAACGCAATTTTTTTCTCTCTAGAAAGTAAATGAGCATCGCGATTCGTAGAGAGGAAAAATCGTGAATGTCGTAATAAAACGAAGAGAACGAAAGTGTGGAAAACATGAGAGAAATTAGACGAAAGGAAAGAATTACTTTAAATAAATTCGATATCTTAATTGAAAACATTGCATATGCTTTTATAGGTAATTAAATAGTAAATCACTAACCCATTAATTTTCCCACCAACCTTGAATTTCTCTACCATCATGTCATTATGCCACTAAGTCACTACACCACAAAATTGAATACACTACCCTAAATACATGTCACTATCCTAAATGAATGACATGATCTTAATTTCAAATAATTAAAATAAAACTAAATGAAATAAATTTGCATAATGAATTTGCACTAATCTTTAACACTCCCCCTTAGTGCAAACATACGATCAACAACACCAAGTGCACTCCTGAATTCTTCAAACTTGGATTTACCAAGCGCCTTGGTAAATATATCAACAACTTGCTCATTGGAATGTATCTTCTGCAATTGAATGTCTTGCGTCAGAACTTTCTCTCGAACAAAGTGAAAATGTGTTTCAATGTGCTTTGTACGAGCATGAAACACTAGATTCCCTGCATGTTTGATTGAACTTTCATTGTCACAGAAAATGGAAACTGGATAATCCAAACTTGAAAAGATTTCTCCCGTAAGCCTTTTCAACCAAATACACTCTTGAGTAGGCATAGTAGCTGCTACATATTCTGCTTCACAACTTGAAAGAGCAACAAAGGTTTGCTTCTTACTGCACCATGGAATAGCCCCTAAACCTGTATTAAAACAATATCCAGTTGTGGAACGTCTGTCATTTACGTTACCAGTCCAATCTGCATCAAGAAAACCACTTAACACAAAAGATGTAGCTTCTTTATACAACAAGCCAAAACACATGGTGTTATTCACATATTGAACAATCCTCTTTGAAACAATTAAATGAGCTTCACACGGGTTAAACATAAACTTAGCAAAGACACCAACATAATAAGAGATGTTAGGTCTTGTGATAGTTAAATAAATTAAACTACCAACAAGTTGTCGAAAAAGTGTTACATCCGACAATCGTTTTCCTTCTTCTTTAATCAACTTCAAGGATGGCTCCATATGAGTAGTCATTGATTTTGACTCTTTCATATCCAACAAACTGTTTGAATACCATTTTTGTGAGACAAAATATCCACCTGACCTTTCAACCTTCAAGCCAAGAAAACATCCTGCTTCACCCAAACTCTTCATTTCAAAACGAATAGACAAAGCATCTCAAAGATTATTAATTTTAACTTCATCATCACCCATTATGATCATATCATCAAACTTGAGTAGAAGCATTGTACATATTGAAGTTGTCTTTTTAACAAATAGACTTGAATCTGCATTTGAAGACTTGAACCCACATAACTCAAGATATTGAGCAATCTTACCATACCAAGCACGAGGAGCTTGCTTAAGACCATACAAAGCCTTTTTGAGTCGACACACATAATTTGGAGACTCCTTAGAAACAAAACCATGAGGTTGTTCCATAAAAATGTCTCAATCCAACTCTCCATAAAGGAAAGCATTCTTCACATCTAACTGCCATAATTTCTAATCTTTGCAAGCAGCTAATGAAATAATTGTCCGAATAGTTACCATTTTTGCAACAGGACTGAAGGTCTCCTCGTAATCTACACCATATTGCTGTGAAAAACCTCGAGCAACAAGGCGAGCTTTATACCTGTCAATGGTACCATCAGACTTTTTCTTTAACTTGTAAACCCATTTACAAGTAACTAACTCAACATTCTTCGGCTTTGGAACAAGTTCCCATGTGTCATACTTGTTTAAAGTAGAGATCTCCTCATTCATTGCTTCTTCCCATTCAAGAATATCTCTAGCTTCATCATAAAACTGTGGTTCATCTTCAAAAATATCACCCATTAAAAAATAAGATACAACTGAACAATTATTTAATTGTACATCATAATCAGATAAATAACTGGGTTGCGTTCTTCGCCTAGAAGACCTTCGAACAACAGTCTCTGTATCTTCATTTGCTTGAACATTTTCTCCAGAACCAGTATTAATCTCATTTTCATTCGATTCATCATCAGTAAATAAAGGTGACAAGTCAACAACACCTTTCTTTGAACTTGCATCCATTTGATGTGATGAAACTTCATCAAACACCACATCTCGAGAAACAAAAACTTCTCTAGTATTTGGATCCATACATCTCCATCCTTTTATGTGAGTATCATATCCAACAAAAATACAACGCCTAGTCTTTGGGTCAAGTTTAGTATGCTTACTCTTTGAAACAAGAAAAAGAAAGACGGAAAAAAAAATGAAATTTTGCAGTGAAAGTTGCGGATCTCTGCGCCCCCCTCTCCCGACTCAGTCACATGCAACCAGGCTTGAAACCCGGCCCACTCTCCCTTCTGTGCCCCCTGACCAAAAAAAAGTATGGTCTTTCTGAGAAGAAGAGCATATCTACCTTAAAGACCTTCTGGAAAGTCGCCTATGGAAAGAGGATACCCAACCAATATGAGCCTGTCCAAGACTTGCCATTCCCATGGAAGAGAGTTTCCCTGCGTATTAATTCATTACCGACTGAACGGGAAATGCTTGCTTCTATTCTTTCTCTCTGAGCGATGAACCGTGGTTGTCTAGCTGTACGGAATCCCTGGGGAGTGAAGGGATAGGTGGAACAGGAGGGGATGGAAGAACTACTGAAAGTCATCCATAAGATTGAATACCTTTCTGGCTATACGGAAGGGCGGAATGGATCATCAATCAGAGGATGCGGACGCAACTTGTAGACTATTGAATTCCAACTTCTAGCTCTTTCGACTCTAAACTACCGTGTGCCTATTTGGAGCCTTCGGTGAGTTGTTCCCTTCCCTTTTATAAAATGCCCTAGGGTCCGCCTCAGCCATCACCTTGTAACAGAACGTGCCCTTCTATCTGAGATCATATCTAGTATTCAGAGTTTGCCGAACATAACAAACTGACCCAAAAACTCGAAGATAACTCACATTGGGTTTACAACGATATAGTACCTCAAAGGGAGATAGATCCGACCCCGCCCATGGAGGTAGACGATTTATGACTTGACAAACTGACTGAATAGCTGCTGCCCAAAGCTCCATTGGAAGGTTCTTTGCATGCAGCCAAGACAAGTACATAGATGTAAGATGTGCTAATTTACGTTCAGCAATTTCATTCTGCTGTGGAGTGTTAGGACATGTCATTTGGCGTTGAATGTCATGCTCTTTGCAATAATTCTGAAATTGATCAAACATATATTCTTCCCCATTATATGTGCGAAGACACTTTATCGGCAACATAAATTCATTCTCCACTAGCTCCTTGAACTGGATAAACTTGGAGAAAGTCTCACTTTTAGCTTCCAAAAAATACACCCAAGTAAACCGAGTAAAATCGTCCACTATAACCATAACATAATGACAACCAGAATAACTAGGTATTTTCGTCGGCCCCATCAAATCTAAATGAACTAACTGCAATGCAACAGTAGCTCTATTATTTGAATTTGGGAAGGGAAGACGATGTGATTTCCCAAATTGACAACCAGGACAAACCACATCATGGCGAATTTCTTTAAAGAGGGGAACACCCTCAAAGAGCTTCTTCATAGAAATTATTTGCAACAATTGATAACCAACATGGCCCAACCGAGCATGCCAAAATGTTGCACTATCATTCTGACATGTATTTTCAACATATGCATCAGTTGCTGACAAAACATAGAGGGAATCTTTCCCCTTTCCAATAAACAAAACATCAGCATTAAATTTCTTAATATTAGAAACAATTTTCACATCATCTGGACCAAAGAGAACATACCTCCCAGAGTCGGCAATCTGAGAGACCGAAACCAGATTCTTGTTTAAATCTGGAACATTATAAACATCTTCAAGAGAAACACCATCAACATTTGGTGCACCATCCTTAACGTTAACTTGCCCTTCTTGAACAACATGATGTATGGAATTATCATCCGTCGCAATGACTCTTCTTCCTTGATGGATACGTACATTAGAGACAAGAGAAACATTTCCAGTTGAATGATGAGAACAACCAGAATCAACAATCCAATCCTCATTATAATCTATAGAAGCATTAACATGCAAATTATTGGGTTGATCAAAAGCTTCAATTGATAAGCATTGTTCCCAAGTAACTTGTTCAGGTTTGTTACTTTCCTGTACAACATTTGCTTCTGCTTCTTTGAGAATCACCCGACAATTTTGTCTAATATGACCGAATTTTCCACAACGTTGACACACCACCTTCACCCGACAATCACGTTTGATGCGTCCCGACTTGCCGCACCTAAAATATTCTTTTAAAGTGCCCTTGTACTGCCCTTCAATCTTGGAATCATTGCCGTTATTTGAATAAAGCCTTGGAGAAGAATTAACTCTTCCCTTGTCTTTTGCATAAAGAACAGCTTCCACCTCAGAGTGAGTTTGCTTGTTGTTGCCAAACATTTGTTTCATCAATGCCTCCTGATTTGAGAGCAAATTTTCCAACTTAATAATAGAAGGTTGTTGGTAAGCGGAATTTTGTGAATATTCCGCATGTATCGGGTTGTCGAGACCCGCCAAATTAAAATTTATAACACTGCCTAAGGCTTCTTCAAAACTTATAGAAAGCGGTAGTCAGGATCGTACCACAGGGAATTTAATAGTTTAATCTAAATTCAGAATTTTAATTGCTTAATGAGAGAAAATGTTGATGGGGGTGTTTTGAGAATTAAGAGAAGAAAAGAGAAAATAAAGGAAAAAATTAAATGACAATTTGGAATAACGGGAGAAATGGAAATTGTAATGAAATTACTCAATCTAAAGGTTCCGGGTTATTAATTGCGATGTGATTCGGATCATAGACGCCCAAGACTTAGCATGCTTTTGACTAACACCCACGCAAATTACATATTTCTAAGAAGAAACAAGCAATCCCAAGTAGTTGATGAAGAGTTGACAGCTCTTCATTAAGCTTCGATGTTAATTCAATTGAGGGCGAACGCTCTGCCAAATAGAATTAACTACGAGCGACGGGTAACCATGCGACGAGTACGTTACTGAGATCTCTAATAACGGGCTCGATTTACTCTTCAACTAGAGCCTAATGGGTAGCTAAATTAAATGCTGCAGCACCAATTTAAATACACTAAGACTGCTGTCACTCAACCCATAAGAGGCAAACGCATAATGAGTTTTTAACCAACCCAACAATCAATTAACTAAATGGGAGGCAAACCAAGAACAAATTGATGCTGGAAATTAATGCTTAGATTAGAGAAGAGTTGAATGCTAAACATGCTAAACATACACAAAAAACCCAAGTCTCACCCAATCACATTTACAACATCTAACCCATCTCCTAAAGATCAAGTATTACCTCTTAGTTAGTCATGGATGCAAATGGGAAGAAAGAAATTCGTGGGTGACCTTCCAAGCTCCATTAATGGAGTTACAATAGCCAAAAGTGGGTGGAGAATCGTTTTTAGAAGAGAAGGGGGAGAAGAGAATGACCTAAAATCAGAAAAACGGACTTAAATACCCATTTCTGCGTCAGACTAGCACCTAGGCGCCATAAGTCAGCGCCTAGGCGCCTAGGCGCTGAGCTCTCTGGAAAATTTACAAAATCGGGCATTTTTTTATGACTTTTAATGTCGGACTTTTTTAGGACTTTTAATGATGGGCATTCTGAGTCATGGCTAGGGCGAGGGCGCGGACACGGGCGTGGCGAGGCGAGGGCGCGCGGACACGGGCGCGAGCGGCGCGCGCGGACACGGACTTTTCATGACGGGCGGCCTGGGCGCCTGGGCGCTGCGCGGGCGAGGGCGTGCGGCGCGCGCGGACTTTTGATGTCGGACACGAGCGCGGAGGCGGAGCGGTCGAGGACGCGCGGGCGGCGCGCGCGGGACTTACGATGACGGGCGCTCGGCTGCGCGGGGCGCGCGGGCGTCTGGGCGTGTGGCGCGGGCGTGGGTGGTCTGGGCTGCTGCCTCCGTTGGGCGCCTGGGCGCTGGGCGCCGGCGCCTGGGCGCTGACCTCTCGGGTTTAAGCCCAATTTTCGGTCATTTTGGCTCCCGAGTTCCGTTTGGCCTATCTCCTTGACCCGAACACTTCCCGAAACCTCTTAAATGACCGATTTAACCCTGAAATTCATAATTTGACTTCCCGAGCTCTTTGCCACGAAATACCTAAAGTAAGGAGATTTAATTGAATTAAGCATGACATTTAGCTAGATTTAAGGCTATAATTATAGCTCTATTTTAGAGCTATCAAAATACCCCCGACCTGAATCTTGCTAGTCCTCGAGCAAGGAATACTTTGATTTATCTCATAAGAATAAGCATGCATGCTGACGACTCGAATCTCAATACTTGCAAAACAAGATAATCATGCTAACGGAAAACAATCAAGCATATGCATAATTTGTGAACATTTCAAAATATTAACTCCTATTCCCTAACGTGTGTGTGTGATTAGCGCCTCCTATCCTAGTTTCTATAGACCCGGAACCACTTTAGTCAATCCTAATACTCATCTTCCCCCTACTTCTGGCAATAAGAACAGACTATCGGCTTTTCAATGTCGGAAAGAATAACAAAACAAAAGGCCTAACTAATTTTTCTTCTTTTCTTTTCTTGAGAGCCTAACACGTCAAGCATTTGTTCCGCTTCACGTTTTTAAGGACTAGTGCTCACTTCTGTTAGTTGCCCTTTCATGCAGTGGCAACCGTGGGTTACACGATCACCCCTGGTTACACGGGCAACACAAGAAGGAGGAGCACCTCAGAATATTTTGCAAACATGCTTTTACTCTCAATGAACATTATTTTTTTTTTATGGGCACATAGCTTTGCTAAATCAAATGATTCGTTATAAATTCTAACACATCAAGCCTCCCTAAATGGACCTTTCGGGGTGACAACGAGCTTTCAGACAAAATAAAATAATTCTAAGCCTACAAAACTAAGAGTAAGAGGTCTACGTGCTCAGTGAATGTAGGGGAATAATCGAAATTTTTTTAAAATATGCTCAAGATATGCATACATTCTCATAGTTTTCTCGCAATGCACAACTATGGAGTATTTACAAATAAATCACAGAAAGTCCTCATCGGACAACATGCATTCAAATTCCTAAACATCTCAAAATCAGAGTACAATATGCTCAAGAACTACAACGAAGTTCAAATATAAATTCCACCCCCCACCTAAAAGTCTGCATTGTCCTCAATGCATCTAATCCACCATATAATCAATGATAACAACAAAACTTAAAGGAAACAGAAACCTCCCCTGAATTTTTGTGGGATCGGTGAGAGGGTACGCACAACTTCAAGTTCAATGTAGTTCCGAAATATCGGTCATCTCTCCCTTATTACCTAAAAAAGAAAAATAACAAACTTAAACAACTAAAACTAAACAAGCAAAAACTATAAAAAACAGCAACTAATCAAAAATACAGTTCAATGCTCGGGTGCCTCCGAGAAGCGCAAATTTTTAAAGTCGATTGCTCGAATGAATTCTCCCTTTCAAATTCATCCATAGTCCAATGGCGCGGGGGGTACTCCAATTATCCCTTCGTCCGCGTCGGACCTACAAACATCAATTAAACAAAAATTTTCTTTTCGTGCCTCATGCACGCCAACATCATCATTATCAAATAACAAGCAAACAGATCCATCACTATTCACAATAAAATTTGGATCATCGTCAAAAGCATACAGAAAAAAAACATATTTAGAATTAATCTCATTCAAATTCAAATTCCCGTTCTTATCACAAGTAGACTTTAAATCATGCATAAGAAATTCATTCTTAGTCTCGTCAAATTCCACAGAGAGAGCACCCCTATCAACATCAATTTTGACCCTCGCGGTCTTCATAAAAGGGCGACCCAACAAAATAGAAAATGAGACAGTAGAAGGATTTCCATTCATATCCAGAACATAAAAGTCAGCGGGAAAAACCATGTCATTAACTCTAACAAGAACGTCTTCTACCTTCCCTAATGAATGGATGTAAGATCGATCGGCTAGCTGTACTACTACGCTCGCCTCATGCATTTCACTCAAGTTAAGTTCTTTAAACATGGCATGGGACATAACATTAATAGAAGCTCCGAGATCTATCATAGCATTTTTAATGACTCTACTACCTATCATGCAAGGAAGTGTGAACATACCTTGATCTCCGCATTTAGTAGGTAGAGTACCTTGAAGGATCGCTAAGACATTCTCTTTCTTCTTCTCATTATTCATTCTTGCCTTAATCTTGCAAGTAACCCAATCCTTCAACAATTTAGCATATTTTGGGATTTTCCTCACGGCCTCCAAGAGTGGAATGTTTACCATTTCCTTTTGGAAGGTCTTCAAAACCACCTCATCTTCGTTCACATCCTTGGGCTTTGCAAGCTTACTGAGGAGTGGTGCTATGGGGATACTTGCTGGAACAATTTCATGCAATTCTATCTTTTCTTCAAACTCCTCATTCAAAAGATGGCTCGTGGAAGGTGCATTCGGTTCACTCTTCTTCTCTGGATCAGGACTCAACAAACGACTTGGGACAACTTCATTACCATTGTTGACCGAGAAATTTCGGCCAATCAGTGGTCGCCACGTGTCTCCATTACGACCGGGGATCAGATAGACTTGACCGAGCAAAGTCGGCCAAACTGCAATTGGGCTCGAAGTCGAATCGGGCCAGAAAGATTAAATGACAATTTGACCCAAAGCCCAAAAACCCATTGGGTCCAAACCCATTGGGTCCAAACCCAAACCCATTGGGCCCAAAACCCAAGCCCATTGGATCCAGGCCCATGAAAACTCTATAAATAGAGAGTTCATTTTCATTTCTAGGGTTCAGAAAATTTCTTCTCATAAGAACTCAGAGAGAATTCTCAAACAACGAAAGACTCTTTGAATCCTGAAGACTGAACGCCACTCCAAATTCAAACATCTGAAGACTTCACCGCTACGTGAAAGCTGAAGATTCAACATCGAGAACAAGCTGCGAAGCCCTCGATCCAAATCCAACAACGAGAACAAGCTGCAAAGCCCTCGAAACAAATCCAACATCGAGAACAAGCTGCGAAGCCCTCGATCCAAATTCAACATCGAGAACAAGCTGCGAAGCCCTCGAGAAACGTTACATTTGAGAGAGAGAATCAGAGGATCAAACATTAGAGATTGTAATCCACTACGCACTGATACAGATAAATACAATACATCAATACAAAATTCAAATTCATTTACACGTGTCGAATTTCCATTCGTCGTTCGAATTCTCGTGTGAACAGATTGGCACGCCCAGTGGGACAACTCTACCTCTCATCTCTTTCCCTCATCTAAAAAAAAAACAAGTGAAGTTATGTCGTTCAGAACTCCTTCAACAACCGTAGTCATGAACAACCGCTACACGAGTTCTACTCCCCATGATTGTCCACATGATTTTGTCACAATTGTGAGCAGAGTAATGACATCGTCAGGGGCATCTACGAGTGACAAATTTAATGTTAGGTGTAACCCTTTGTTCGAGTTCGATTCTGACGTAGCATCCGTCATAACGACTGAAACAAATACTATGGAAGAAAGAATGACATTGGCGGGGGCGTCTACAAGTGACGAATTCGCCGTCAGGTGTAACCCTCTATTTGAGTTCGATTCTGACGTAACATCCTCCATGATGACTGAAATAAATGTTATGGAGGAACGAATGACAGAGTCTACGCGTGAGGGGATAATCACTCAGGAAAATTTCTTGTACGATGAATTTGTTCCCTCATCTGATCAACCAAATAAGGGGTCTGATCCAAATGTGATGTCTGTAATGATGGCAGACGCACGCATAAGCGACGAAGTGATCGCTGAAATGGAAAAGAAACTAAACTTTCTGATGAAAGTAGTTGAAGAACGAGACCTCGAGATTGCAAACTTAAGAAATCAGATGCAAAGTAGAGAGGCTGCAGAGTCAAGTCAAACTCCTGCAGCAAGAGGAAATGACAAAGGAAAAATTGTCATCCAGGAAGACCAAGCGCAACACTCAACGTCGGTCGCTTCCTTATCTGTCCAACAACTGCAGGACATGATTACCAACACCATCAGAGCTCAATACGGTGGACCCACCCAAAGCTCCCTCTTGTATACCAAACCGTATACAAAGAGGATCGACAACTTGAGAATGCCCATCGGGTATCAGCCGCCAAAGTTTCAACAATTTGACGGCAAGGGCAACCCTAAACAACACATTGCCCACTTTGTTGAGACGTGTGAGAACGCTGGAACTCGCGGAGACTTGCTGGTTAGGCAATTCGTCCGAACTCTGAAAGGAAACGCTTTCGACTGGTACACCGACTTGGAAGCCGAGACGATTGACAGTTGGGAGCAGTTTGAGAGAGACGTCTTGAATCGCTTCTACAGTACGAGGCGAACAGTTAGTATGTCTGAACTCTCGCATGCTAGCCAAAGAATGGGCGAGCCTGTCGTCGACTTCATTAACCGCTGGAGATCGTTGAGTCTTGACTGCAACGACCGACTCACGGAAGTGTCTGCTGTCGAGATGTGCATCGGCGGCATGCATTGGGGACTTCACTACATCCTGCAAGGGATAAAGCCCCAAACATTCGAGGAGTTGGCAACTCGCGCCCATGATATGGAGTTGAGTATTGCCAATAGAGGAAACAAAGACCTCTTAATCCCCGACGTAAAGAAAATAAAGACGGAAACGAAGGGAGTTGGGAAAATCACTAAAAATGTCGTGGAAAAATCCATGGTCGTCAACACGACCCCTTTCAGATTTCCCTCAAAAAGAAATGAAAACAAGACAGAGAGAAGAAATGACGGAGGCGAGAAACGTCGCCTTACTTTAAAAGAGAAACAAGAAAAAGTCTACCCGTTTCCAAACTCTGACATTCCTGACATGTTAGAGCAACTACTGGAAACAAGATTGATTGAGTTTCCCGAGTGTAGGCGCCCGGAAGAAATGGACAAAGTCGATGATCCCAACTATTGTAAGTATCATCGAGTTATCAGTCATCCAGTGGATAAATGTTTCGTCCTAAAGGAGCTAATTCTAAGGTTAGCTAAAGAAGGAAAAATCGAGCTAGACTTAGATGAAATAGCTCAATCAAACCACGCTGCAGTAACAATGAACTCCGGCACTCAATTATGTCAAGCCTCATTTGATAAGCAAAAGGAAAGCTTGATCCAGTTTGGGACCTTTGAACCAATAATTGTTCGGTTCGGACTCGAAACCCCAAAACAAATTTCTCAGGTAAAACATGAGGTCATCAGAAATGAGGATAAATGTTGGACCGTCGTGGCTCGTCAGAAAATACGACGACAAAGACCCGTCCAGAAAGAAGATTGCATGTTTCGAGATGATAAACGAAACAATAAGCTTTCGAAGAAGAAAGGAAGAATCAATTCGAGAAAACCTAAACACGAGAGAAGAGAAAACAAATATTTTTCTCAACCTCGACGACGGGTGACCTTAAAAGAATTCTTCTCAAGAAGTTTCCTTCCTATCAAGAAAAAGGAAGAAATCTTTGCAACTTCATGCTACATCAATGCAGAAGAAGTCGACGACTCAAAAGAAGTCGACCAAAGAACTTCTGTCTTCAATCGCATCAAGCCTTCAACTACTCGAACTTCGGTCTTCCAAAGGATGAGTATGGTCGCGACAAAAGAAGAAAATTCCTGTCTAACTTCTACCTCCACTCGAACTTCAGCTTTCCAAAGGTTAAGTGTTTCTACATCAAAGAAAGACGGACCTTCAAAATCTGTTTTTGATCGCCTCAAAGTTACAAGTGATCAACAACAAGGAAAGATGAAGACTGCAGGGGCAAGACTCTTCGATGAAGAAAGTAGCGACAAGAAGATTCACAGTCGTGTTCCTTCACGCATGAAGAGGAAATTTTCTGTCTATATAAACACAGAGGGTTCCTTGAAGGTGAAAAAAACTATCATTATTCTAACGAATCCTACAAACGAAGGATCTGATGAAGACCGTTATGAAGATAAGATCTTTTGAAATGTAATACTCCTTAACGTAAGAGTATAAACTACATGTTGCTCCTGGCCTGCACGAGCTTAAAAGGTGAACGGCCCACAAAAAAAAAAATCATTAATTTGAACTACGTTATGACTTGATCCCTTCCATCTAAGGGTACGTAGGCAACTTAAAGAAAAAAATACATATATACTTTAAGTCCAGTCGCGCGCAATAAAAAATTATACATTCATTCCATTCGAGCTACGTTCAAACAAGTGATCTCTTGATTTCAAAAATACGTAAGCAACAAAAAAAATTAAGTTCAACAAAGCAACAAAGGAAAATCATTATTCCAAAATGAGGGAGACAAGCCAAGTGTTCATAAAGAAAACATAAAAGTTCTTTTACACGAGAGAAATCTAGAAGAAGATAGATACAAAAAAAATATATATGCACATATATGCGTAAATCAAGGCGCCCACTGAAACTCTTTCAACTCCGCGCGCGAGCTCTCTAGAAGCTCACGAACTGCAGCAACGGCTCGAGCATCGTCCTCGTCAATAATGGGGGCACATTCGAGGGCACGAATCTCTTCGCGTACACGCGAGACTTCAAGTGTCCCGCGACTCAAGACTTGCTCCCGGGCGGAGACAAAGATGGAAAGCCTCTCAACCTCGATCTTCGCAGCTTCTATCTTCGCTTTCGCCTCTTCTATCTCTGTTTCCGTCTCTGTAACCTCTAGGAGAGATCGGTCCAAATAAATGTTCCTTTCTTCCAGTTGACGATCCCTACTGTTGGAGTTTAGATGGGTGGAAATTGAAGATTGCATCTGGTTGTAGTCTTCCACTCTCTTACAATAGCCTTCTACAAATTCTTGCAGAGACACCTGGTTGTTTGTCCGAGTGTCCGAGATGCCTTTAAGAATCTTACGAATCTCTGGCTCAAGTTTCGGAACATCCTCAAAAGGGGTACACGCCATTTTCTCTCGCAAGCTTTGCCACATAGACATGGCCGCTTTTCGTTGAAGGCTGGATACTATATTGTCAGCACAATAAACAGAGGTTTCAGGAGCTTGCGAAACTGCATTCAACGGAACATGTTGAGAACGCTCCCTGATGGTAAGCAGAGGTAAATTGGTACTTCGCTCTTCCAATGGGGCAGAAGAGCTCCCAGGTCGCCTATCAATAGAAATCGAAGCTTCTGAACCCTCCGACGATTGGTCGCTAGGTTGCTCGCCCTCGGCTTGAATATAATCATTCAAGTGAAGCTGTAACAATAGAAGATTTTCAAACAAGTTATTTGCCGATATATATATGTATACATAAAAATTTAAACGAAAGGTGGATGTAAAAATAAAAAAAAATATATATTAAAAAAAAAAGAAGAAGGAGAAAGTTACTGAACTAAGGCTCCAACGTCATCAGGTATGTCACAAGCAGTAGGGACATCGTCGAAAAATCTGTCGTCGAGATCGGGGAGATCGGGGGTCTGTCTGAGCCTTTTATCCTTCTTCCAATAAACGTCTCGACTACCTTCAGCTTGATCTGAGGCATGGCATGACGGTTTATCTGTGAGCAAATGAATTTTCTTTCCTCCGAGGTTAACATTGACCTTCTTAGGCTTCTTAGGTTTTGAACAATCTGAGTGAGGAAGAGCGCTGTCAATCAATTTATCAACACCTTTCCTCAAATAATCGCCATGCTTAATTGACCACCACTTTCGATAATTTGAAGTAACATGGTCATGGGGGTTCAACATTCGAGCTGGAAGAAACACTTCCCACCCTACGTCAGCGTAAATACAAACCCGCCAATGATGTAAAATAGTACACGAATCGACCGAAGGAGAAGCTTCCCTTATATCATTTGGCACGTCTTGGTAGAACCCGAACTGACGGCCAAATCGATACGGACTATATGATTCGATGACAAGCGATTCCCCACATCGCGCTGATATATAGCACGATCGGAGGCTCGAAAAATATGAAGAATCTTCAGAGTCGTTGATGGTTTCTCTATTTAAGATTTCGTGTTTATTCCTATGTTGGAGATTCACGTGCCATGCTATCGATGCACCCTCATGGATCAGTTCATGCGCTTCAGATTCATCTAGATATTTAGCCCCACCTTCGCCGGAAAATTCAACCATCCCTGGACCTTGGACCTCCTCAGGAGTCTTGTGATGAGTATTAAAGTAATGAGCTAACCAGCCTATAATGTAATGCACCGGGAGACAGGTTTCGATACGGCCGACCGAACTAGCAGTCATTGAGATTTTGCCTAACACGTGGTAAAGGTTAGCTAAGACTGGAACAGCAAGACTAAAAGTTTCACCCTCAGCCATCATACAAGCAATCTTGAAAACACCTGGACGAATGTGGTGAGCATTGGCCTGAGGAAATACGAAGGCACAGAGCCAGCAACATAAAAAGGCGGCCAAGTATGTTTTATCCTTCCATCCTTCTTCAATATTTAGATTATGGAACATGGCACACTCATCGTCTGACCATTCACGATATTTAACTTTCGTGCCGTCGGGGTTATGAGTCACGCCGGGGCGAGAAGTAGGCTTAGAAGCAGTTCTTTTCTTTGACCTTCGCGCCGGTATTTTACCATATCGCTGGACGCCTTTAAACCATAATGAAATCCAATCACTGATGGCAACGTGAGATGGATCCGTCTTCTTAGCAGTTAGTGTATAATAAGCGCGAAATAAATGTTCGCAACTTTTTGGAAGGTATCTGCCATTCCGTCTCGATCCAGTCAACTCTTCAAGACACGGAATGACTTCCTCATAAAATTTTCCATCAATAGGAAGACCCCCGAATTTCCAAAGGTCCCACAAAGAGATGGAAAGTTCCCCAGCTTGGGTATGAAGAGTATTAGTTGCAGGGCACCATGCTTCACAAAAGGCTCGTACCACGGCCTTATTGCGATCGTAAGTGTAGAGCGAAGCCATCACGGCATCTAGCAGACAAGCATGACGAAGTATCTTCCTACTGCGACCGACGACAAGCTCCAACCACTCCCAATATTGAGGGATAAAAAGGAATTCTCCAGAAATCTTTAATACAGAGCCCCAACGAGCGGTGCCTTCGATAATTCGGCGTCCCAATGTTAGCTCGGGGGTTTGACTGGGATTTTGGCGGTGAAGCGCAGAACCTAACATCCACACCTTAGACGAGGAACCTTGACCTAAAGGTTTTTCTGAGGACCATTTTGACAAACGACCTGGTTTTCCGAGTCGCGGCCACTTATTGGAGTAATCGCCGATCTTGGGTTCTTCTACTAGGAGGTTAACTCCACGTTTTAAGGGCTGATGTTCATCTTGTAAAAGAACGAGAAATTTCTCTCTAGAGACGATCTGCTCTGCAAAATACACCATGTTCCTGCAAAACAAATTCGAAAGAGTTAATAAATTCAAAGCAAAGCGATAAGTATGGCGAAGGAATTAAATGAGCTACACAAACATGCGAGCATGAAGCGGTTACCAAGAAAACGCAACAACAAAAAAAAGGGGAGCTATGTACGCCCTTAAAACAAAACAAACCAAATGACAAAAAAAAAAACTTTGAAAAAAGGACAACACATATAGCCTTCCAAAAATGGGAAGAAATCTTAAAGCAAAAAAAAAAAAAATAAAAAAAAAAAAGGTGAGAGTGTTATGGGGGAAGCACACCAACAAAGACGGAGTACGTTCTCTAAGTAGATGCGCTCATTTCACGTAGAGTGGAAATGCCCAAACTGACGCATCTACAAAAGAGAAGTAACGCCTTCAAGTCGGCACGCCAATCTCATGAGAACGGAACGCGACGATCCGACGCACCAACAAGGACGGAATACGTTCTCTAAGTAGATGCGCTCATTTCACGTAGAGTGGAAATGCCCAAACTGACGCATCTACAAAAGAGAAGTAACGTCTTTAAATCAGTACGTCGATCTCACAGAAACGGAACACGATGATCCGACGTACCAACAAAGACGGAGTACGTTCTCTAAGTAGATGCGCTCATTTCACGTAGAGTGGAAATGCCCAAACTGACGCATCTACAAAAGAGAAGTAACGCCTTCAAGTCGGCACGCCAATCGCATAGGAACAACTCGACGCACAACCTGGGACGGAATACGTTCCCTAAACAGACGTGCATCTGCATTAGAGAAGTAACGCCCGTAGATTGTTACGCCGAGGCCACAAAAGCAGAACAGAACGACTCGACGCGCAACCTAGGACGGAATACGTTCCCTAAACAGACGTGCATCTGCATAAGAGAAGTAACACCCGTAGATTGTTACGCCGAGGCCACGAGAACAGAACAGAACGACTCGACGCGCAACCTAGGACGGAATACGTTCCCTAAACAGACGTGCATCTGCATTAGAGAAGTAACGCCCGTAGATTGTTACGCCGAGGCCACAAAAGCAGAACAGAACGACTCGACGCGCAACCTAGGACGGAATACGTTCCCTAAACAGACGTGCATCTGCATAAGAGAAGTAACGCCCGTAGATTGTTACGCCGAGGCCACGAGAACAGAACAGAACAACTCGACGCGCAACCTAGGACGGAATACGTTCCCTAAACAGACGTGCATCTGCATAAGAGAAGTAACGCCCGTAGATTGTTACGCCGAGGCCACGAGAACAGAACAGAACGACTCGACGCGCAACCTAGGACGGAATACGTTCCCTAAACAGACGTGCATCTGCATAAGAGAAGTAACGCCCGTAGATTGTTACGCCGAGACCACGAGAACCGAACAGAACGATTCGACGCACAACCTAGGACGGAATACGTTCCCTAAACAGACGTGCATCTGCATAAGAGAAGTAACGCCCGTAGATTGTTACGCCGAGGCCACGAGAACAGAGCAGAACAACTCGACGCGCAACCTAGGACGGAATACGTTCCCTAAACAGACGTGCATCTGCATAGGAGAAGTAACGCCCGTAGATTGTTACGCCGAGGCCACGGAAACAGAACAGAACGACTCGACGCACAACCTAGGACGGAATACGTTCCCTAAACAGACGTGCATCTGCATAGGAGAAGTAACGCCCGTAGATTGTTACGTCGAGGCCACGGGAGCTGAACACGACGATTTGGCGGTAAAAAAAGTGACACACCTACAAAAAAAAAAGTCGCAACGTTCCCCATTTGGAATAAACAAATTAAAATCGAAAAGTGAATAAATTTCAAATCAAGGTGTATATATATATAATAAAATAATATATTCATAAAATGCCAAATTCAAAATCCATTAACTAATTTTAAAATTTCCTAACCCCCAATTCCCAAATTACTTTAATTTATTTATAAAATCTCATTTTCAAAATTAAAATAACTAATTCTAATTCTTAATTTCATTTAAAAAAAAAGAAGCAAAAATTAAAAATTTTAAGATCTCAAATCACTTAACTAATTTTAAAAAGTCTTAATTTAAAATTAAAATAAAAAAATTTTGGCTTTTTAATCACAAAATCCCAAATCACGTAACTAATTTTAAAAAGCTTTAATTTCAAATTAAAATTTATTTTTATTGGGTTTTTAATCACAAAATTCCAAATCACGTAACTAATTTTAAAAAAGCCTTAATTTCAAATTAAAATTTATTTTTATTGGGTTTTTAATTACAAAATCTCAAATCACTTTAACTAATTTTAAAAAGCCTTAATTTCAAATTAAAATTTATTTTTATTGGGTTTTTAATTACAAAATCTCAAATCACTATAGCTAATTTTGAAAAATTGAAAACGTTAATTTCAAATTAACAAATTTCTTATTTGGCTTTTTAATCACAAAATACCAAATTGAAAATTACTGAGGATTCCTAAAGCCCAATCTTCATAAAATAAATGTAATTTATCAATCACAACCAACAATAACAAAATGCAAAATAGCAAAACCTAAAGCCCAATCTTCATAAAATAAATGTAATTTATCAATCACAACCAACAATAACAAAATGCAAAATAGCAAAATATTACAGGCCATCACAAATAACATAAATTACAACTCATAAATAAATTACATCAAATTACACACATTAAATTACATAAATAAATTACAACCCATAAAAGTAAATTACAACCCATAAATTAAATTACATACATAAATCACATACATAAATTACATACATTAAAATTGCATACAATAAATTAAATTACCAAAGTAAGGTCACATAAATTACATACATTAAAATTGTATACAATAAATTAAATTACCAAAGTAAGGTCGGTACGAAGAACACCGGGAGAATGAAAATAAGCACCTGTATGTAAAAAAAAAATATATATATATATACATATTAAAATATAAAGTAAAGAATTGATAAAAGAAAAATAAAAAAAAAACCAAATAAAACCAAATAAAATTAAAAAAAAAAAAAAAAAAAAAAAAACCTTCACCTCACGGGTTGCGCAGGATCTGGCAGAGACGGAAGCGGCGGCTGCGGCGAGGGCGTGCGGCGGTGCGGCTGAGGCGCGGTGGATCTGGCAGAGACGGCGGTTCGGGCGGAGCTGCTGGCGGAGCGGTGGTGCGGCGCTGGCTGAAGCGTTCGGGCGCGGCGGTTCGGGCGGAGCTGCTGGCGGAGCGGTGGTGCGGCGCTGGCTGAAGCGAGACGGCTGCGGCTGGCTGCGCGGCACGGGCCGGATCGCAGAGACGGAGGCGCTGGCGGAGCGGCTGGCTGCGCGGCACGGGCCGGATCGCAGAGACGGAGGCGCTGGCGGAGCGGCGGCGCGCGATACGGAGGCGGCGGCACGCGAGACGGAGGCGAGGCGGATGCGGCGGCACGCGAGACGGAGGCGCTGGCGGTGCGGCTGGCGGCTGGCGGCGTGCGGCGGCGGCGGCTGGAGCTCTCCTTCTTCTTCTTCTCCAAACAAGTTTTCTCCCTTCCTCTCCAAACAAACCCTATTCTAACTCTTCAACTTCCATCTCATTCTATTTATATGGATTAGAAAACCTAAATGGATTAGGGTTTGGAGAGTAAAATTACTTAAATATCCTTCATTTAAGTTAAAAAAGTTGCAAAAATAATGTACAAAGTCAGACTCGAACTCAAGACCAAAGACAACTAAAGCCGTCCAAGTTCCGCTCTACCAAACAAGCTTCTAGGTTATCATTTGTCTTCACATTCTACTGTTGCATTTGGCCAATTATTTAAGCCAAAATAAATAAATTCAACACTCTTATTCCGAATTCAAGCAAAACTTTAGAAGCTTACCATTTTTTTTTTACCAAGAAAATTAAAAATTTTGGGCATATTCCAAATTTTATTTTCTGTGATGATTTAGAGTCAAAAGTTATCTAAATCCAAGTCTCAAATCAAAATTGGCGGTTTGGGTATATTTTATCCCCGTCGAAATTAGAGTAAAATTCAAAGTCAAACCCTATTCAAAATACAATTGGGCAGACACAAGTCCTTACTCTACATCTCAAGATAAACTAAGGTAGAAAAAAAATTAAATCTCTCTACCGAGGTTTAAATCAAATTTCTGTCAGATAAGAAAGATCAAAACTACGAGCCAAATTCATATTTTTGATCGATTGACATGGAAAGAGACGTCAAATAAAATAATTGATCTATGAATCGAACTTCATATTTCGATAAAATTGATACGTCAAAGCGGAGTCGAAATTAGGATGTCCTACGTTTCGATTTATCTATTTAACTTTTCCGAGACTCACCCACACATACTTGTGCATAACTCTCGAAAAAGGGGGCATTTGTTGACCGAGAAATTTCGGCCAATCAGTGGTCGCCACGTGTCTCCATTACGACCGGGGATTAGATAGACTTGACCGAGCAAAGTCGGCCAAACTGCAATTGGGCTCGAAGTCGAATCGGGCCAGAAAGATTAAATGACAATTTGACCCAAAGCCCAAAAACCCATTGGGTCCAAACCCAAACCCATTGGGCCCAAAGCCCAAGCCCATTGGATCCAGGCCCATGAAAACTCTATAAATAGAGAGTTCATTTTCATTTCTAGGGTTCAGAAAATTTCTTCTCCTAAGAACTCAGAGAGAATTCCCAAACAACGAAAGACTCTTTGAATCCTGAAGACTGAACGTCACTTCTTGAAAATCAAACACCTGAAGACTTCACCGCTACGTGAAGCTGAAGATTCAACATCGAGAACAAGCTGCGAAGCCCTCGATCCAAATCCAACAACGAGAACAAGCTGCAAAGCCCTCGAAACAAATCCAACATCGAGAACAAGCTGCGAAGCCCTCGATCCAAATTCAACATCGAGAACAAGCTGCGAAGCCCTCGAGAAACATTTACATTTGAGAGAGAGAATCAGAGGATCAAACATTAGAGATTGTAATCCACTACGCACTGATACAGATAAATACAATACATCAATACAAAATTCAAATTCATTTACACGTGTCGAATTTCCATTCGTCGTTCGAATTCTCGTGTGAACAACCATCACATAAATTTATTGCACATACCTGCTCGCAAGGATTAACTGTCAAGTGTGGAGGTATCATCCAATGGTTTCCGCTGAGCTCTACAGGTGCAGAACGTGAAAGACTGTGTCCAACCTTCTTGATCGCACCCAAAATCTCCTCGTCTTTAATCTCTTCAGGGGGTCTCATCAACCTACTAGGGAAGGGAGCCTTAGGAACATAAGATTTCATATATGAAAGAGGATTGGAACATACCGGATTTCTTGAAGATGTTGCCTCCTTTCTTACCATGGGCTTTTCTACCTTTTTCTCGCACTCAATGGAAACAGAGCGCGGTGAAATTTCCTCCCCACTTATGAGAGTGATAGCATTAATACTCTCCGCTTTACGAGTTTCCAACTTGACTATCCTCTCAGCTACTTGGGTTATCGCAGTGCTAAGGTTTTGGAATTGAACTTTATTTGACTCCACCAGAGATTCCATCATTTCCCCAAGTGATTTACCTGAAACAAAAGAACAAATTTGCGGTAAGCATTCTTTCAGTTCATATACAACGCTACTTACCTCAGCCACGCGGTCCTTCAGCTCGTTCATTTCGCTTTCGAGGCGAATTTGTTCACTTCTTCCACCTCCATATTGCTGAAGATTTCCAGCCATACTTGAGATTAAGAGTCTAGCTTCAGCTGGGGTTTTGTCCATTAGAGCTCAACCGCTAGCCGCATCAATCATCCTCTGATCATATGGGAGCAAACCTTCATACACAAACCCAATGAGAGTTTGTTCGGCGATCTTGTGATTCGGGCATTCTTCGCACAATCTAAGAAACTTCTCCCAATATTCGTGTAGATTTTCGCCCTCTTCCTGTTGAATGGCACGGATTCTTCTCTTAGCGGCAATAGCTTCCGAGGCAGGAAAGAATTTTTCTAAATAAAGCCTCTGCATATCGCTCCAAGTGGAAATAGAGCCCGGCGGTAGGTAGTGTAGCCATTCTCTTGCTTTTCCCTTTAAGGTAAAAGGGAAAGCCCGTAAGCTCACTTGATCTTTCGTGGTTTCTATTGTCATTAATCCCGCTCTCACCAACTGAAATTCCTTGAGATGAATATGCGGGCTTTCACCTGCATTACCAAAAAATGAAGGAAGTAAGTTGATGAAACTAGCCTTTAGTTCGAAATTACCTATTACCGTAGGATACAATATACATAATGGTTGACGGTTTAAATCTGGCATCGCCAACTCCCTAAGAGTCTTTTGATGCCCATCATTTCTTTCCAAGGCTTCCATCATACCCTGCTCTTAACAAACACTAGGGAAACGCTTAAAACAGTAAAAGAAAGAAAAACAAACAAAACAGAATTTTTAAACTTAAACAATTAAAATTTAAATCAAGACAAACTAATTTAAATTCCCCGGCAACGGCGCAAAATTTGGTAAGCGGAATTTTGTGAATATTCCGCATGTATCGGGTTGTCGAGACCCGCCAAATTAAAATTTATAACACTGCCTAAGGCTTCTTCAAAACTTGTAGAAAGCGGTAGTCAGGATCGTACCAAAGGGAATTTAATAGTTTAATCTAAATTCAGAATTTTAATTGCTTAATGAGAGAAAATGTTGATGGGGGGTTTTAAGAATTAAGAGAAGAAAAGAGAAAATAAAGGGAAAAATTAAATGACAATTTGGAATAACGGGAGAAATGGAAATTGTAATGAAATTACTCAATCTAAAGGTTCTAGGTTATTAATTGCGATGTGATTCGGATCATAGACGCCCAAGACTTAGCATGTTTTTGACTAACACCCACGCAAATTACATATTTCTAAGAAGAAACAAGCAATCCCAAGTAGTTGATGAAGAGTTGACAGCTCTTCATTAAGCTTCGATGTTAATTCAATTGAGGGCGAACGCTCTCCCAAATAGAATTAACTACGAGCGAAGGGTAACCATGCGACGAGTACGTTACTGAGATCTCTAATAACGGGCTCGATTTACTCTTCAACTAGAGCCTAATGGGTAGCTAAATTAAATGCTGCAGCACCAATTTAAATACACTAAGACTGCTGTCACTCAACCCATAAGAGGCAAACGCATAATGGGTTTTTAACCAACCCAACAATCAATTAACTAAATGAGAATCAAACCAAGAAGAAATTGATGCTCGAAATTAATGCTTAGATTAGAGAAGAGTTGAATGCTAAACATGCTAAACATACACAAAAAACCCAAGTCTCACCCAATCACATTTAGAACATCTAACCCATCTCGTAAAGATCAAGTATTACCTCTTAGTTAGCCATGGATGCAAATGGGAAGAAAGAAATTCGTGGGTGGCCTTCCAAGCTCCATTAATGGAGTTACAATAGCCAAAAGTGGGTGGAGAATCGTTTTTAGAAGAGAAGGGGGAGAAAAGAATGACCTAAAATAAGAAAACGGACTTAAATACCCATTTCTGCGTTAGACTAGTGCCTAGGCGCGCGCGCACAGAATCGGGACAGCGCCTAGGCGCTGAGCTCTCTGGAAAATTTACAAAATCGGGCATTTTTTTAGGACTTTTAATGTCGGACTTTTTTAGGACTTTTAATGACGGGCATTCTGAGTCATGGCTAGGGCGAGCGCGCGGACACGGGCGTGGCGAGGCGAGGGCGCGCAGACACGGGCGCGCGCGGACACAGACTTTTCATGACGGGCGGCCTGGGCGCTGCGCGGGCGAGGACGCGCGGGCGGCGCGCGCGGACTTTTGATGTCGGACACGGGCGCGGAGGCGGAGCGGTCGAGAACGCGCGGGCGTTGGCGTGTGGCACGCGCGGGACTTACGATGACGGGCGCTCGGCTGCGCGGAGCGCGCGCGGGGCGCGCGGGCGTGGGTGGTATGGGCTGCTGCCTCCGTTGGGCGCCTGGGCGCTAACCTCTCGGGTCTAAGCCCAATTTTGGGTCATTTTGGCTCCCGAGCTCCGTTTGGCCTATCTCCTTGACCCGAACACTTCCCGAAACCTCTTAAATGACCGATTTAACCCTGAAATTCATAATTTGACTTCCCGAGCTCTTTGCCACGAAATACCTAAAGTAAGGAGATTTAATTGAATTAAGCATGTCATTTAGCTAGATTTAAGGCTATAATTATAGCTCTATTTTAGAGCTATCAGTTGTTCTACCCAACCTTGTATCAACGAAATAAATGGCATAAACTTCTTTCGCAGTCCACGAATAAGATAACGACGCACACGAGCATCACTAATAGGATCCTCCTTGTCTAATTCTGAAATTTCAGAACATAAAGTTTTAATTTTTCAGAAAAATATTCTGGAACCGGCAAATTACATTGAATGTCCTTCCAGCAAGTTCGTTCTCCAAATATTGCAACCTCGTCGTGTTCTTTTGAGTGAACAACCTTTCAAGTGTGTCCCACACTTTCTTTGGAGAACTTACATTACGAACATGCTCAATGTACTCTTTGCCAATGAAAGTCCGCAAAGCAAATAAAGCTTTGCCACATTTGACCTTCCACTTTCTTTGTGCCTCAACATTCTCCAGAGTATCTTCTGGAATTTCTGCATCATCACCGGAAACAAGATCCCACAGATCTTGTGATATGAATCTCCATGTTATTTCAATAAAATCCATCAAGATCTCAACCAATGGATTACGACTTCAACTACATTCATATTCACTCATGGTTTTATTTGTCTTGTTGTATTTTTTACCTTTTAAATGTCGGGCTTAAGGTTAGATAATTAAGGATGAGAGTTACCAAACTTGCCAATCATGGCCATTACTCTTTGTAACTGATTTCTAGGCATTTGAAGAGTTTAGGGTTCCTTTTGAAGGGGGGTTATATATACCCACGAAATTGTCTTTGTAAGAAAGATGATGGATGAATGATAAGTAAGCTCTCAAGTTTGAGAACCATTTTCTTAGAAATCCCCGGCAACGGCGCCACGAAAACTTGTTGTTCGATTTCGCAAGTATACGAATCGTTCCAAGTAATATAGTAGTGTAAGTATTAATTATCGTTCTCCACAGAGAATGAAAGTTACTAATTATCAATTTCTTTAGCTTCAATTTTATCTAAGAAATCGATTAATCAAGGGTGAATGAATTATTAAAATGCTTTGAACTAAAGTAATTAAAACACTAAAACTAACAACCGTTATGATAAATATAGATGATTGAGACTCTAAAGCAAAGACTTCATCGCTATCTCCTCCTATTCTTCAATAATTAAAAGTTATAAATAAATAATTTCTAGATTGTTGACAAGTTCTACTCAATAGACTTGCTACTCTCTCTCTCGAGAAATAACAATATTCATTAAAAATGTCAATTGCCTATATTTCTATGACAATCCAAACAATTCAATTATGAAGGATGTAAAACTATCGTTGCCACAAAACCTACAAAGATATGTCTATCTCTCTGAAGCGAGCTTGTCGAGGCCCGTCAAATACAATTTATATTTATCGATCAACGACTTGCAGTAAACTACAGCGGACCGGGTAGAACTCAGGGAACCGAAATTTAAATTCTCTAAATTAAACTTTATGTAAAAACAATAAATGGGGGGTTTTTGGATTGCATATTAATCTAATGAATTAAAATAACAATTAAAGATAAAGGTTAAAGGTTAAAGAATTAAAGAAATAAACAAGAAATTACCTTTCTGATTCAAAGATTGTCGGGACTTAATGGATTTTGCTCATCGATTACTCCAATAAAAATATAATTTCTTAATTCAAAGCCTAATCGACTTAACTGGAACAACCATGAAAAGTCTCTAAAGTCCTCTCATGCAATTAATCTGACAAAGCATCGTAATTAACTCTAAACTGACCAATTAGCTGGGTACGATAGCGTTCCATGCTAACTAGCTAGCAGCTCTAAGCACATGGATTGATTAGAATGTTAATTAAATTGATCAGATTCAATTAAACATTTTTCTATTCCTAAGGTCTGTTATACGCACCATGTTAACTATGAAAAAGCCATAATATTAACACTAGTCATAACCTGACCCATCTTGCTACTATAATTAAGCATGCAATTTATGACAATTACGGATCACAAATTACAAACATAGCATACATGAACAATTAATATTTAATTGATTAAGCTGTCACATTAACCACCACTAAATGCACATGAAATAAACAAAGAATAGAAAACAATTAATCAAGAAATTAGATTGCAATTTAATATAAAAAATCTCACAAAAACGTTAAGCCCGACAAACCTCTAAATCAACATTACAAGTTTAGCTGAACATAAAAATAAATAAAAAAACTCTAAATAGAGGAAAATGGAGAATGAGATGTAAAGTGTAAGAGGAATGGTGTAAGTGGAAAAGGTGTGTGGTGTGTGTTGTTGGTGTAAGGTGTAAGGGTGTGTGTTGTTGTGTAGTGTGACTGACTCTTCTCTTCTTTTATAGTTGAAAGCTAGAGACCATTACTAAAAATAAATTAAAATGATGACACGTATGGGAGACACAACTTCTTCTTCGTGTTGAATGAGTTCAAATGTGTGAGGAGCTGACACGTGTCGTGAGTTGATGTTGAAGTAAAAATATAAGAAATAATTACATTCTTCAATAATCAAACTCGAGATCAAAGTCTAACATAATCAACCCTTCACCATCAGACTAAGCTTCCAACTTTGAACATTAAATGATTTTTATCTTTATAGTATCATCTGCGGCTCGGTTTGTTGATATTATACTCTAAAACTCATCTTTTGAGTTCTTATTTAATATAAGTGTCTCATTCACCTCTGAATGCTCGATTCCTGCAAAACATATGATTAAACACATTAATTTGAATCAACTAACAAGAATTAAAGGTTATAAAATAGCACTTTTGGAGTTCTATCAAATACCCCACACCTAAATCTTGCTAGTCCTCGAGCAAGAAATAATTTAAATATTAAAATAAATCGTTGGCTGCAAATTAATGACTCTAACCTCTGTATCTTAAACAATAAAAATATTCACAACTCACAACATTTAAATGCATTCAATCAACGAGAAATTTAAAATTAGTTCTTTCATCCCTTATGTGTGTGTGTGCGTAACCTTTCCTATCTTGATTTTTATAAGTCCGGGAATATTTTATTTAACCCTCAACTCGTTTTTCCCTTACTTCTGGTCATTAAGAACCAACTATTAAGCATCAACACATTCATGTAAGTAATATTTCTATTAAGGTGCCTAAAAACAACTTTGGGGATCCCCTAAACTTGCAACATTTTAACTCAAGGATACTAGCTTTCACACCCAACTGCAGGGCCTCTCACCCAGAGCACTCGCGGAATGGGCGGCCTAACTACTCACATTTGGGGCAACTCTTTTTACCCCTTATTGTTTTACTCATTACAAGCTGATTTTCATTTTTCTTGAGCTCGAGCATTATTTTATTTTTTTCATTTTTTTATTTTCACAAGGCAGATAGACATGCTATACCTCCTTAATATCTTATTACAATCTATCATGTAAGATAACTTTCTAATTAGTTCTAAGGGCCTTTCGAGGTGACAACAAACATATAGGTCAAATAATATAATCCTAAGCCTTTAAAATCATAGATGAGAAGACTATGTGCACAATAGTTATAAGAGAATCCAAAGAAATTTTTTAAATTTGACTCAAAATCATACATTCATTCTCATTCTTTGCAAGAAAAAGTAAAAAAACATAATGAAGAAAAAATGTATAAGACACATCATAGATTGTCATCATCATATAATATGCAACCAACTAATCATATTTTCATAATTAAAAAGTCAGATGCTCAATCACATGCTTTGCAAATATATATCACCCCCACCTAAAATAATACATTGTTCCCAATGTATAATTAAGTAGATTGATCCAAAAGAAATGAGAAAAACTTTTTTTTTTTAATTAAAGAAAAAAAAATTGAAGAACAAAAATCTTTCCATGTCAGTTCCCAGTTAGAGGTGTTCCCTTTCGGTCAACTTAAGTACCTTAGTCTAGACAGAACTATCCAGGTGTTCCCTTTCGGTCAACTTAAGTACCTCAGTCCAGACAAAACTATCCATAGGTAGATTTATCCTTAATGGATAACTAAGTAGATTATTCACAGAAGAAACAATAAAGAGAAGAAAACTCCCCTAAAATTTCTCCTGCATGGGTCTAACGGCGGTGGTGGCACTCTCGCATCTAACAGGTTCATATTTTTCTTCAAAGGCCCAAAACAACCTGAATCTCCAAACAACTAAAAAGCAACTCTGTTAGCAGTTAAATATTGTTGAGAAAGTTCTGCATGTTAGAATAATTAAACAAAACAAAAACAAACTAAAAGAAATATTTTTGTGATTTTTGTAAATTTTGTGATTTTTTTTTTTTAGGAAAAAAAATAATAATAAAAAATAAATTTAACAAAGACATTTGTTTTTTAATAAAGAACAGATTCAATTGGACTTTTGGTTAGGAAAGACATTTTTGTTTAAATAAATAAATAAATAAATAAATTTAACAAAAAGAATTTAATTGGCTCCCTGGCAACGGCGCCAATTTGATGCGAGCTTTGATCCCCGACAACGGCGCCAATTTGATGCGAGCTTGGATCCCCGACAACGACGCCAATTTGATGCGAGCTTGTCTTGGTTAAGAAAGACATTTTTTTTTAGGAAAAAATAAATAATAATAAATAAATTTTAAAAAGAGAATTTAATTGGCTCCCTGAGTTCGACCCGGTCCGCTGTAGTTTACTGCAAGCCGTTGATAGGTAATTATAAATTGTATTTGACGGGCCTCGACAAGCTCGCATCAAATTGGCGCCGCTGTCGGGGATCAAAGCTCGCATCAAATTGGCGCCGTTGCCGGGGAGCCAATTAAATTCTCTTTGTTAAATAAATAAATAAATAAATAAATTTAACAAAGAGAATTTAATTGGCTCCCCGGCAGCGGCGCCAATTTGAAGCGAGCTTGTCGAGACTCGTCAAATACAATTTATATTTACCGATGAACGACTTGCAGTAAACTACAGCGGACCGGGTCGAACTCAGGGAACCGAAATTTAAATTATCTAAATTAAACTTTATGTAAAAACAATAAATGAGGGGTTTTTGGATTGCATATTAATCTAATGAATTAAAATAACAATTAAAGATAAAGGTTAAAGGTTAAAGAATTAAAGAAATAAACAAGAAATTACCTTGTTGATTCAGAGATTGTCGGGACTTGATGGATTTTGCTCATCGATTACTCCAATAAAAATACAATTTCTTAATTCAAAGCCTAATCGACTTAACTGGAACAGCCATGAAAAGTCTCTAAGGTCCTCTCATGCAATTAATCCGACAAAGCATCGTAATTAACTCTAAACTGACCAATTAGCTGGGCACGATAGCGTTCCATGCTAACTAGCTAGCAGCTCTAAGCACATGGATTGATTAGAATGTTAACTAAATTGATCAGATTCAATTAAACATTTTTCTATTCCTAGGGTCTGTTATACGCATCATGTTAACTATGAAAAAGCCATAATATTAACATTAGTCATAACCTGACCCATCTTGCTACTATAATTAAGCATGCAATTTATGACAATTATGGATCACAAATTACAAACATAGCGTACATGAACAATTAATATTTAATTGATTAAACTGTCACATTAACCACTACTAAATGCACATGAAATAAACAAAGAATAGAAAACAATTAATCAAGAAATTAGATTGCAATTTAATATAAAAAATCTCACAAAAACGTTAAGCCCGAAAAACCTCTAAATGAACATTACAAGCTTAGCCGAACATAAAAATAAATAAAAAACACTAAATAGAGGAAAAGGGAGAATGAGATGTAAAGTGTAAGGGGAAAGGTGTGTGTTGTGTAGTGTGAAACTTATGATGACACGTATGGGATGAGAGAGACTTCTTCGGAGCTGAATGCGTATGAGAGACTTCTTCTTCGGAGCTGAATGCGTATGAGAGAATGCGTATGAGAGACGACTTCTTCTTTGGAGCTGAATGCGTATGAGAGACGACTTCTTCTTTGGAGCTGAATGCGTATGAGAGACGACTTCTTCTTCGGAGCTGAATGCGTATGAGAGACTTGAATGCGTATGAGAGACTTCTTCTTCGTGGTTGAATGAGTTCAAATGTGTAAGTAAAAATATAAGAAATAATAACATTCTTCAAGAATCGAACTCAAGATCAAAGTCTAACATAATCAACCCTTCACCATCAAACCAAGCTTCCAACTTTGAACATTAAATGATTTTTATCTTCATAGTATCATCTGCGGCTCGGTTTGTTGATATTATACTCTAAAACTCCTCTTTTGAGTTCTTATTTAATATAAGTGTCTCATTCACCTCTAAATGCTCGATTCCTGCAAAAACATATGATTAAACACATTAATTTGAATCAACTAACAAGAATTAAAGGTTATAAAATAGCACTTTTGAAGTTCTATCACTCTCATATAAATTGGGGAAAACAATTAAGGTTCATCAATGATTATCGTCTATTGAACTCAAAGCATTGATATAAATTCAAACTAAGATTGACCAAATCCTAACATGCATTAAGCTCATAAAAGTTTTCAAGATCTAATATGAAATCAAAGTTCTAACAATTAACAATGAAGAATAGGATTTAATAACGATTACATCCACGCTCTAGATAAGAGAGTTCGTTCATAATGAAAAACTCAACAAGAATCTAAAAATTCAGCAAGTTCATAACAAGTAAGAAAAGAGAATGAAAAGAGGAAAAGAAGCAAATTCCGGCGATTCCACGAGTTTCCTAGCGTTGTTCTCGCTCCGTTTGGGTGCTCGGATCTTCAAAATCAGTGCCCAACCGTTTCTCTATGTCCCCTTCTCAATCTTAGTCTGATTTCTCTATTAAAACATAACAAAATACTTTTAAACTTAGGGCAAAAGTCGTCGCAGTGCCTAGGCGTTGTAAAATCGTTAAAAAAACTTCGCCTCAGTCGTCGTAGCGCCTAGGCGCCGTGCATTCTGCCAATATGCGGTTTGTAGCGCCTAGGCGCCGGTTTTGGGCGCCTAGGCTCTGTAATTTTTTTTTAAATTTTTTTTTAAATCAGTGCGTTGTTGGACTTTTGCTTGAAACATCTCTTTTCTTCAACTTTCTTCCAATTTGCTTCTATAATTAAAATAAACAAGAAACAATTAAATTAGTCGATAAAATGTCTAAATAAACCAACAAAAGAACTAAAAAACAATCTATTTTACTATGCCTAAAATAAACTCATCAAAATACCCCCAAACTTAGCATTTTGCTCGTCCTCGAGCAAAGAACAAGATTTCTTTATGAATGAACAATTGTATTCAAATGACTCGAACCTCAATGTTCTAATTAACAAATCAATCCTAAATAAAGAAAACACTTAAGCACAATCAATCATCAAGAATTTAAATTCAACTCTTTTTTTCATCTCCTTTCGTGTGTGTGCAACTTATTTTCCTTCAACTTCTTCATCTTCCTCAGTATCTAAAAGTACAAATAAAGCTAAGCATGCATCAATACTTTGAGTCATAGTGGCAATTGAGAGATTAAGCAATCATAGACTTCAATTTTATAACAAAAAAAACTCAAGCATCTCATAAAATTACTAAAATCGAATGCACAAGACTTGATACCCTCACAGAATTTTACTCAATATGGTCAACTGTTTAGGGTATGTATAAGATAAACACTCAAACCAAAACATGAAAGATATTTATCATAAGCTTGCTAATATATCACATCCTCATCATCAATGAATAAAATGAATGCAAATGTTCAAGGGTCTCACTTTGGTTGTAATTGGGCTTAGGTAAGGGTAGATGGATGAAAATTTTAAGCTACTAGATTTGAAGAATTATAAGACTTTACCACATGAAGCTCAATTTTTTAGTTGACTGTTGATGAATGATAATTTTTTTTTTTTTGAAGAATAATTAACTTTCCTTCACATGGTGATTAGTTTTTTTTCTTTCTTTTTTTCTTTCAAGGAAGCTAATGAAGGTAATATTTCCCTTTGAATATTCTTTTGACACAATTCAACTCTCTCCTTCGAATAGATTGAAACATCATGTGGTAAGCACTTATAATCCTTCAGCTCAGGGTTCAAAGAAAGGAAAATAGAAAAAAAAAAATAGATAGGGCTTGTAATGTGGTAATTTTCCAATGAACATGTCTAAGGCTCAAAATTTGGCTTTCTAAAGATTATGTCAAGGTAGGCTGTTTGAGAAAGCTAAAATGAGTTTTACCTAATTTTCCTTGTGAAATTAAAACATTCAAATCAATTCAGAGATTCTAGACATGCATAACAAAGCAAGTTCTAGAAAAAAAAAATCAATCATGCATGACAATCACTCAATTTAACAGAGTGAGACACCGTATTAAGAAGGTGCTTATTGGCTCAAAAACTCAAAGAAAAGTAGGGTATTTTCGTATCAAATCTTATGCATTCTTCATTCAATAACAAAAAAATGAGACACCATCATATAGATTTTCAAAGAAAAAAAATACTACTCATGCTTATCTCTTTCATGCATTTAAACTCAAACTAAAGATGCATAATTAGCTTACAAGGTATTCAAAGGTATCACTCAAAACTCAAAGCTTAAAACAAAATAATGAACACTTTCTAGGTTGTCCTAATCATAAGCAATGCAACAATAGCCCATCATAAACATCATGCTAAAAATAACAAAAAATTATGTCCACACTCATTCAAACTCATGTTGAAGGCTCAACAAAAGTATTTCTCACCCGAAACTTAAGATCATACATTGTCCTCAATGTAGAAACTACTAAAGCATATATATATGACAAATAAAAGAGAAAGGTGAATAATACTGCCCTGATTAAATAAGAGAACCAACATATTCATCAGAGTTTGGAATGGAGAATATGGTGATCAAGCTCCTACAAAAAAAAAAAAAAAAATCAACAGAAACATAAGGACAACGACACACAACAAAAGATAGAAAATAACAAAGACTAAAAAAAAAAACAAATAACGTAAACTTGGGTTGCCTTCCAAAAAACGCTTTATTTAACGTCTCTAGCTAGACGCAATAAGCGTTTAAGCATTAAGGTGGTCGAAAGACATTTAATATATCACGAGCTCGCTTTCTTGCACCCTTTTTGTAGACCAACATTAATGTTTCAGTTTGAGATTAAGAGCCCACCACGGCTTTAAAAATTTCTTTTTCATGTTGGATTCTAATGGTCAAATCCCCTTTATCCACATCAATTAAGACTCTCCCAGTTGCTAGGAATGGCCTTCCAAGAATAACTGGTAGTGCATTGTCTTCCTTCACATCTATCACATAAAAGTCAATGGGGATAAATAATTTGCCCACTTTAATTAGTGCATTCTCTACAACTCCATATGGACAAACTATGGATCTATCAGCTAATTGGAGTTTCACAGTAGTGGGCTTTATCTCCCCAATTTTTAATTTCTTGCATAGTGACAGAGGGAGTAAATTAATGCTAGCACCTAGATCGCATAAAGCTCTAAAAGAATGACTACCAAAACTACAAGGAATATAAAAACTTTTTACATCATTCAATTTATGTGGTAGTTTCTTCTTAAGTCTGGCACTTCATGCCTCAGCGAGATGCACTGTCTCAACTGTTTTATTTTTCTTCTTCTTAGAGAGCCATTCCTTCATGAACCTAACGTAGTTAGGCATTTGCTTTAGAGCATCTGAAAAAGGAAGATTAATGTTAAGTTTCATGAAAATATCCATAAATTTAACAAACTCAGAATTTAAAATTTTCTTTTTTTTTTCTTGAGTTGAGGAGTAACTGAAGGAATAGAAGAAGTAGATAAAGTAGAAGTAATAGGCTTTTCAACCTCAAGTAAAGGTGATACTATTTCCACTTCTTTTTCAATGATTGATGTTGGCTCCTCAATCTTTTCTTCATCATGTTCTTGACTTTTACCCACATGATGCACCTTGATGACCTTAAAATGCTCAATTTGAGTTTGATCATTGACCACATGAGCCTTTCCCTTTTTTAGTATATTAAAATCAACCGCTAGTTGTCCAACTGGATTAATTTCGGTTGTGCTCGGTAAATTTCCTGGAAGCCTATCCACCATCATATTGGCTAGCTGGCCAACTTGCACTTCTAAACTCTTAATTGTTGCACCTTGATTTTGGAAGTTGGTCTTTGTTTCAGCCAAGAACTGACTCGTAGTGTTCGCCATCAGAATCATTGCCTCCTCAAGGCTAGTTTTCTTTTCTGGTTGTTGAAATCCCGATGGTGGTGGTAGATTTTTATTTTGATTATGCTTCCATGAGAAATTTGGGTGATTGCGCCACCCTGAATTATATGTATTGGAGTAGGGGTTGTTTGGTTGATGATGGTAATTGCCAACAAATTGAACTTGCTCACTTTGACCTTGCATAAATGGATTACCCATTTGACAATCTTCACTCTTGTGGCTTCCATGACAGTATTCACAAAAGATAGGTGGGGTTTGAATCAAATTTACTGCAAGTTGTCTTGATTGAAGTTGCTTAGTAAGCGAGGCAACCTGTGTGGTCAATGCAGTGATAACATCCACTTCATCAATTCCCATCACATTATTCTCAGACGTTCCCCTGCTTGGAAATTCATAATGGTTCACTATCATTTCCTCCAACAATTCAAATGCGTCATTATCTGTTTTCTTCATGAATGATCCTCCTGCAGTTGCATCAATTGTGGTCCTAGTACCACCATCTAACCCATTATAGAAATTGTGCACTTGCATCCATCGAGAAAATCCATGATGAGGACATTTTCTCAAAAGTTCCTTAAATCATTCCCATGCATCATATAGAGATTCTCCATCGTTCTGAACAAAATTTTCAATCTCACTTCGAATTTCTGCTGTCTTTGCTGGTGGAAAAAACTAAGCTAGGAACTTTTGCGCTAGATCATTCCATGTATCAATTGACGTTGCTGGCAACGAAGTCAACCATTGTTTAGCTTGCCCCTTAAGAGTAAAGGGAAACAACCTAAGTCTTATGGCATCGTCTGTCACCCCATTATACTTGAACGTGTCACATATTTCAAGAAAATCAGAGATGTGAGAATTTGGATATTCATTCCTAAAGCCAATATAACTGGCCGAAGTCTGAATCATTTGAATTGTGGCTGGCTTTATCTCATAAGTTATTTGCCTGAATTGTGGGCCTTTGAATAGCAGAATGTAACCCAATTATATTCGACAACACATAGTCCCTCAAGGTCTTGTTTTGATCATTCTGTTCTCCAACTTGTGCCATTTTTACTTGTTCTTGTGCAACACGCTCTCTTTGTTCTTTTTTGTTCCTTCCACAAGTCCGCTCGATCTCAAGATTAATTGGAAGTAGGCTACTACTTCCAAATTTTCGCATGCACTCTCTCTAACTCCTGTAACCAAAAACAAAAGAAAAAAATTAATAAAAGTAACACAAAACTCAGATTAAGACTAAAACTCTTGATTTTGATATTAGTAAAAAATAAACAATCATTCCCCGACAGCGGCGCCAAAAACTTGTTGTTCGATTTCGCAAGTATACGAATCGTTCCAAGTAATATAGTAGTATAAGTACTAATTATCGTTCTTCACAGGGAATAAAAGTTACTAATTATCAATTTCTTTAGCTTCAATTTTACCTAAGGAATCGATTAATCAATGGTAAATGAATTATTAAAATGCTTTGAACTAAAGTAATTAAAACACTAAAACTAACAAGCGTTATGATAAATGTAGATGATTGAGTGGCAACGATATTTTCGAACTATCGCCAATCATCGGGTTGTCGAGACCCGCCAAAATGAATTTATATTTACCCGAATTCACTGAACTATTAGTAGATTAGTGGCAACGGGGTCGATCCACAGGGATCTAAGCTAACTTGACTTAATCTTAATTAAATTTGCAAACTTATGATAATAAATGAAATGTGGGGGATTTGTTGGTTTTTAATTAACTAAGAGGGAACAATGCAAATGGGAAAATTTAACTAACGGAGCGTTCGACTCGGGACGATCGGGAATAAATTTAGCATGCCTCTTGGATCATAGGTTGACGAGTATAATGGCTAAACAGTTTAACGAATACGCAGCTCGTCTCAAATTAATAAATTAATTCGGACATGCTCCATGGAAATTGATTAGACACAATAAATCATGCTAATCAAGCATATCGATTGGACATTGGCGGCCAACGCTCTCCCAAGACCAATCGATAGCAACGAGCTAACTATGACGACTATCTAATTTGGACGCAAAATTAGTGTGTCGATTTCGGATTCTAATTCGAGAAGAACGAACACCAAGAACGCAAGGACGCCAATACGCTCAAAGGTGTCGTAAATCTTTGTTACTTGGCGGTTCAGAGAGGCACGACATCAAAATCTTTAACGAATGAAGCATGCTCAAAATCAAGGGTGCCTAGTCCTAAATCATTCAAGCACATTCATGGAATAAGGAAAGAAATAGAACTCAATTCAATAAACCATTCAAGCCAAATCAGAATTTAATTCAACAACCTCACCAAGAGTTCAAACTACATTATTCCTACACAATCCCGAGCCAAAAACGCTATAACTACTCACTCATGTTATGTGTGATGTGGGATGGCTCAAATCTAAGCTTCCTAGCCTCTCCCATGGTGAAAATGGCTGCTGGAACGTCTAATCAGGTCCGGAGCCCGAGGTAGGAGATGAAGATGGCGGCTAAAAATCGGACAAAAACTTAAGTAATCCGTCGGAGCGTCGAGACGCTAGGGCAGCGTCTCGACGCTGCGCCCTAAATAATCCGCGCGCGCAGTCGGGGTGGCGTCGAGACGCTTGCGCGGCGTCGAGCGAGCGTCGAGACACTGTCACTCGACGCTTGCTCTCGGGTAGATTTTCAATTTCACGCCTCAGACTTCGGTGCGTCGAGACGCTCTGGCAGCGTCTCGACGCTAGCTCTCGGGTTTTTGCATGGTATTTTGCCTTCAATTTCCCCAAAACGCCCAATCTTCATGCCTTTGCATGGTTCTTCCCCGGAAGTGTTCTTAGGTATTTAAAATGCGATATTAAGCCCCGAAAAGCGCCGGAACGCTCCCGAGGGCGAATTACCGAGAACACCTGCAATTAACACATAAAAACAAGATTAAGCAAGTAATAATCGTGAATTAGGGACATAATTATAGCTCCAAAATGGTGCTATCATTGAGACTCTAGAGCAAAGACTTCATCGCTATTTCCTCCTATTCTTCAATAATTAAAAGTTATAAATAAATGATTTCTAGACTGTTGAGAAGTTCTAATCAATAGATTTGCTACTCTCTCTCAAGCAATAACAATATTCATTAAAAATGTCAATTAAATATATTTCTATGACAATCCAAACAATTCAATTATGTAGGATGTAAAACTATCGTTGCCACAAAACCTACAAGGATATGTCTATCTCTCATATAAATTGGGAAAAATAATTAAGGTTCATCAATGATTATCGTCTATCGACCTCAAAACATTGATATAAATTCAAACTAAGATTGGCCAAATCCTAACATGCATTAAGCTAATAAAAGTTTTCACGATCTAATATGAAATCAAAGTTCTAACAATTAACAATGAAGAATATGATTTAATAACGATTACAACCACGCTCTAGATAAGAGAGTTAGTTCATAATGAAAAACTCAAAAAGAATCTCAAAATTCAGCAAGTTCATAACAAGTAAGAAAAGAGGATGAAAAGAGGAAAAGAAGCAAATTCCGACGATTCCACGAGTTTCCTAGCGTTGTTCTCGCTCCGTTTGGGTGCTCAGATCTTCAAAATCAAGGTCCAACCGTTTCTCTATGTCCCCTTCTCAATCTCCATCCGATTTCTCTATTAAAACATAACAAAATACTTTTAAACTTAGGGCAAAAGTCGTCGCAGCGCCTAGGCGTTGTAAAATCGTTAAAAAAACTTCGCCTCAGTCGTCGTAGCGCCTAGGCGCCGTGCATTCTGCCAATCTGCAGTTTGTAGCGCCTAGGCGCCGGTTTTGGGCGCCTAGGCTCTGTAGTTTTATTTATTTATTTATTTTTTAAATAAGTGCGTTGTTGAACTTTTGCTTGAAACATCTATTTTCTTCAACTTTCTTCCAATTTGCTTCTATAATTAAAATCAACAAGAAACAATTAAATTAGTCGATAAAATGTCTAAATAAACCAACAAAAGAACTAACAAATAATCTATTTTACTATGCCTAAAATAAACTCATCAAAATCTAGCAACATATTTGCATTTCTAAGTGTTTCTTGCAATTCTTGTGATAGATTGCAACTGAGCCATTCAATCGAGCCTTCATTAAGTTTGATTGTGGAGTGACTCAATCTAGAACAAGATTTTCCAATCTTGCTTCTAGATCTTTGATCTTAAGAGGTAATCTAATTCTAGCCTTTTCTCTTGGTTGATTCTGAATTTGTATAAGAAAGTGTTAACTTCTTTGATTCAAGGGTTCTTGCTCCATCATAAGCTTGGATCTTTGGGCTGAGGGTTAGGGTTGCCTTATACCCTTGCCCTTGTAGAAAAGCTTCTATACATAGCTTCCAATAACTATAATTATCACCGGCAAACTTATGTACACAAACACTGTTTCTACCGTTCATCTTCAACGAGTATTTAAACTCAAACACAAGACAAAGAACCTGAAAGTTCTGATACCATGTAACAAAAAGAATAGAACAAAAATGTGGAAAACAAGAGAGAAATTACACGAAGGAAAGAATTACTTTAAATGAATTCGATATCTTAATTGAAAACATTACATATGCTTTTATAGGTAATTAAATAGTAATTCACTAACCCATTAATTTTCCCACCAACCTTTAATTTCTCTACCATCATGTCATTATGCCACTAAGCCACTACCCCACAAAATTGGAGGCACTACCCTAAATACATGCTACTATCCTAAATGAATGACATGATCTTAATTTCAAATAATTAAAATAAAACTAAATGATATAAATTTGCATAATGAATTTGCACTAATCTTTAACAAATGTTCGCGATCACGATAGGGAGAATCGCAAATTTGAGGGAGAGATGAGGGCGAGGGCACTATAGACTTTTCACGCAATTGATAATGTTGATGACCTCAGTTAAATGTAAAAAAAAATATGCATTTTAAAGTCTTTGGTTAAATTTCATTAAGACCCCTAAAGTATCATCTGTACAAACCCCCCACAAAATTGTTTATATAGCAATCATTTTTGTTGATAATGCTCTAAGGCAAATGCCCTACATGGCTACATGACCAATGTCGATATTTGAAGATAAAACATAAATAATTAAGATGAGTCATTTAAAAAAAAAAATCAGTAAAAAAAGTAAACATAAGCATAGGAACCGTAATTTACATTTACTATTTTTGTTGAGATTAGAGGTTCAAATTCTTATACCCTATATTTGTTGTACTTAAATAATTAAAAAATAAAAAATTGTGTCGCCTACATCACCTTATTACATTTGTTGTGGTATTGGGATTGAAAAAGAAAAGAGCAACACATAAAAGAAAAGAAATGAAGAGTTTCTTTTGATCTTTTTGTAATGGAGAATTTGAACAACAAAGAATAAAACAAAAATCGACAGAGATTTTACGTGGTTCACTAACATCCACAAGCAAAAGTGAGAGATAATTGTATTACGAATTGTGAGAGATTATAGATTAGGGCGACATAAGTCATTAGAAGATATATATATATATATATATATATATATATATATATATATATATATATGACACCCATCTAATGACCTAAATACATAATGGGTCAAAGTCCAATTCAAATACATAATGGTAAAATTCAAATCATATTTTTCTTTAGGGAGACGTTTCTCTATATCTCTATCGGGCGCTTCGCTCCTAGATTCCGTACCGAGTCATTCACAGTGGGTCAAGCAGATTCAAAACATTCCAATAGTTTTTGTGACCATTTCTTTGTAAATTCTTTATCTCTTATATTGACAAACACTTTAATGAGAACATTTATTTGATGTACAAATTAAACTAAGCCATATGACTTGAGCTTTAGAGAGTTGACTTGGGAGATAGTTGAGTTAATTAAGATTTGTACACACTAGCGGTTACTTTTGTCCTACAAGCAATTCTGCCATGTGTCTTATTTTTGTGCTAATTATGAATAAAAGGGTGAAAACCTACCCAAAGACTAGGTAGTCTAAATTCCATTGCACACACTCCCTATCATTTTTGTTGGTTGTTTAATTCACATTTCTTTGTAAATTCTTTATCTCTTGACAAACACTTTAATGAGAACATTTATTTGATGTACAAATTAAACTAAGGGTGTGTTTGGTTTAGCTTCCTAAGTGTTTAATTTTTGCAAAAAGTCATTTTGGAATAAATTGAAGTGTTTGGCAACCATCCAAAATGAATTTTTGGAGAATGAGTTTTTGAAATAATGCATTTTGGATGAAACACTTGATATTAACTTTTGAAAAAAAATGTTTTTGAGTGTTTATTTGAAAAACCTACATGATTCTCATATTGTATTCAAATTACCAAAATACTCTCACACTCCTCTTTTAAATTTTCTCCACCAACCAACCTCCTTCGACCACCGCCGCCCCTCACTGACCATCTCCGATCGCCGCCGACCACCGTCGCCCCTCACCGACCATCTCCGATCGCCGCCGACCACCGCCTCCAAACTCCGACCACCACCGTCCAACTCCGGCCACCCGTCGCAGGCCACCGCCTCCCACTCTGGCCATCCGTCGCCCCGCTCAAACCGCGCGACCCCAGCCACCGCCGCCGCAACCCGACCCCCAGCAACCGCCGCCGCCACCCGACCCCGGCCACCGCCACCGCCACCCGACCCCGGCCACCGCCACCCGACCCCGGTCACCGCCACCGCCACCCGACCCCAGCCACCGCCACCGCCGCCGCCACCCGACCCCGGCCACCGCCGCCGCCACCCGACCCCGGCCACCGCCGCCCTATTCCGGCCACCCGAACCCGACCCCCGACCCCCGCCGCCCCCGCCACCTGGCCCCGACCCCGACACCGACCCCGACCACCGCCGTCCCCCGACCCTGACCACCCGACCTCGACCCCGACCCCGACCGCCCGACCCCGACCCCGACACCGATCGCCCGACCTCGACCCCTACCCCAGCCCCGACCCCGACCCCGTCTGCCCGACCGCGACCCTGACCCCGATCCCGACCACCGTCGGCCACCCGACCTCGACCCCGACCCCAGCCGCCCGACCCCGACACCAACCCCGACCCTAACCCTGGATGCCCAACCCCGTCCCTGACTCCGGCTGTCCGAACTCGACCCCGGCCCCGACCCCGACCGCCCGACCCTGACCCCGACTTCCCGACCCCGACCCCGACTCCGACCCTAACCGCCAGACCCCGACCCCGACCCCGACCGCCAAACCCCGACCATCAACAATAGTAAACCCTAAACTCTAAACGACAAATATAAGTTTAAACTTATTAATTCATATTGTTTATTAATAATTGTCCTTATAGTAATTTGACATTAAGAGAAACACTTTTAGTGTAGAACAAACCAAACACACTTGTAGATAAAAACACTTTTGAGAAAATGTAACCAAACACATGAGTGTTTTAATTATAAACATTTCTAGAAAAAATGTTTTTAAAAAAATGCATTCTTTGAAAAACAGTTTTTTAGTAGTCAATCCAAACACACCCTAAGTCATAAACCAAGCCATATGACTTGAGCTTTAGGCTCCGTTTGGGATTGCGGTAGCTTTTAAAATAATTGCTTTCAGCTTTGCTTTTAGAAAAATCAGCTGTCATATGAAGCTGATTAGTGTTTGGTAAATTTCAATTCAGAAGCACATGATAGTAAGTTCAAACAAAATTGTTGTGGCTTGAAAGTAATGACCAAAATAGACATACTATTTTAATTATTTATATGTCTTTTAGAGAATAATTATTTATATGTTAATATATATGAATGATTGTAATTTAATTATTTATAATTTTTATAGTTTAAATTAGAAATAATATTTTGATATTCCTTCAAATTTATATGATAAAAGGTTAGGAAAATAAATTGTATCTAAAACAAATTTTGAGTGACCATTTTTTCTTCTTTCTTTTGTTTCTACTTTTTCATCTAAATTAAGAAGAAAATTATGGCTTAAAAATAAAAAATGTGAAATAATCTTGATATTCTTATGTAATTGATTCCATGTTCATATAAAACTTAATTTATTTCCAACACCCGGAGAAGAGAAATTAGTTGCATGAAAAAAGGAAGGATGGGGAAGGATATATGTGGTCAAGGAAAATATTTTAATAGAAAAGACTCAGATTAATCCAGAAGTTAAAAGCTAAAGCTACTATTTTGAATTCTCAAAATCAAAGAATTTAGAACGAATTTAGAAAGTGATTTTATATAAATTTTAAAAAACTTTGTTTTACCGAACAACAAAAACCGTTAAGATTTTCTTAAAATTGATTTTTTATGTTTCCACGGCAATTCCAAACCGGCCCTTAGAGAGTTGACTTGGGAGATAGTTGAGTTAATTAAGATTTTGCGTACACACTACCCGTTACTTTTGTCCTACAAGCAATTCTGCCATGTGTCTTTTTTGTGTGCTAATTATGAATAAAATGGTGAAAACCTACCCAAAGACTAGGTAGTCTAAATTCCATTGCACACTCCCTATCATTTTTGTTGGTTGTTTAATTCACATTTCTTTGTAAATTCTTTATCTCTTATATTGACAAACACTTTAATGAGAACATTTATTTGATGTACAAATTAAACTAAGTCATAAACCAAGCCATATGACTTGAGCTTTAGAGAGTTGACTTGGGAGATAGTTGAGTTAATTAATATTTTGCGTACACACTAGCGGTTACTTTTGTCCTACAAGCAATTCTGCCATGTGTCTTATTTTTGTGCTAATTATGAATAAAAGGGTGAAAACCTACCCAAAGACTAGGTAGTCTAAATTTCATTGCACACTCCCTATCATTTTTGTTGGTTGTTTAATTCGCATTTCTTTGTAAATTCTTTATATCTTATATTGACAAACACTTTAATTTGAACATTTATTTGATGTACAAATTAAACTAAGTCATAAACCAAGCCATATGACTTGAGCTTTAGAGAGTTGACTTGGGAGATAGTTGAGTTAATTAAGATTTTGCGTACACACTACCGGTTACTTTTGTCCTACAAGCAACAAGCAATTTTGCCATGTGTCTTGTTTCTGTGCTAATTAATGAATAAAAGGGTGAAAACCTACCCAAAGACTAGGTAGTCTAAATTCCATTGCACACTCCCTATCATTTTTGTTGGTTTTTTAATTTGTTCTTTTCTTAAGTTTGGAGGTGTGAAGAGAAGAGAAAAGAAGAGAACGAAAAAGAGAAAGAGAAAGAGAAAGGATAGAGCTTTCCATGTTAGATAGAAAAATCACCAAATTTTACCGAAAAATTTCTAGTACATCGGTGGTATGAAGTTTTTCCATACCATTGTTGCCGGAAAAAATTGGAGTGAACTAATTCACGTCCGATCGGGTGATATCGCCGATTCCGCCAATATCAAAATAGAGTTGGCCTAAAAATTAATACTCATTTTGTTTTTATCTCTTTTCATCGAATATTTTAACTAAAGTGAGGATTGAATTCATGACCTCATAGTCATGGGCACAATCTTATGCCAATTGAGCTATGCTCGGTTTGGCAGTTAAATTATAAGTTTAGTCTATCAACTTTGAAATTTGTGTCAACATAAATATGGTTCAACTAAACTGTAAACTAAAAACCAAGAGGGCAAATGTTTGACCAAATGTTGGATCATTCATCCCATATTAATTAAATACCTTTTCAGAAAAAAAAAAAAAAAAAAAAAAAAAAAAAAAAAAAAAAAAAAAAAAAAAAACTTTGAAATTTGTGTCTAATAGGGCTCTAAAACTTAAAAAACTAAAAATAAAGGTCCCTAAAGTTTCAAGTTGTGTCTATTAGGCCCCTAAATTTTTAATTTAATATATGTTCTTGAACTCTTAATTTTGTGTCCAATATGTCTTTAATTTATTAGGCGTTTTTAGGAAATTACTAGACACTTTTTAAAGTTAGACAAACATAAATTTGAAAGTTCATGGGGCTAAATTTTTTATTTAATAATAATTAAAATTAAAAAATAATTTTTAAAAAAAAAAAATAATTGTAAGTCAATTGGAATGGGAGAGTGGTCAAAGGAAGGGGTGTATACTCGGGGTTTTTGTACGGATGACCCTCCCCTCAGGGAACGTAAGGTTTTATGACCTTCCTTTGAAGTTTTATGTTTTTTTTATCTTCTCTCGTGATAAGCATGTCCCCTCCCCTGTGAAAATTCATTTGTACCATTCGCTGAGCACGGAAGCACTATAGTTATCTTCTCGTGATTGTGACGAATACTACAGACTTTCTGGACAATCTTATCACGAGAGGATGTCAAAAAACATAAATTTTAAAATAAATGGATTATAAAACCTTATGCCCCGGGAGAGTCATCCGTACAAAAACTCCATGTATACTCTCTAAAATTCAAAATATAACCCTTCCTCTAATCTTATCTTACTATATATATACTATGAAAAGAAAAAAATTAGCTTCCTATTTTGTCCTCAACATTTCCACATATACTTATTTTGTCTTTCAAATGTTCAATTTTTTATTTCAAAAAATTGGAGTTTCATAAATAGAATCTGGACAAACTCTTTTTTTTTGACAACATGTTGGGTGGGGGATTGAACCTAGGACTTCATCGCCACTAGGCGATACATCATGCCATTGAGCTATGCTCTTGTTGGCAATCTGGACAAACTCTTGAACTCAAAGAAAATTAACCATTCGTATGACAAGTTGTCAATGAATTGAATGTTTAATAGACTGGAATCATTTTAAAATTATGTCTAGATTCAACTTTTAATTCCAATGAATTAAGACACTGTTCACCACCCCTCAAACGCAATCAATCAATGATAATCTTGATTGTGGGATCCACTGCCATTACCATAGAATGTATTTACCAAAATATGCAAACGTAATAAATTTTTGAATCCCACGTCGTAATCCGATTGCAGATTACGTTTGTTGATTACACCCAAAACGATGTTCATTCAAATTCTCATTGCGCAGTACATGAGACCCACCACTTATTTTTTGTTTCTCTTCCACGATTTGTCATTTCTCTTTCTTCCTTGACATCCTCAATTTTACCAATACCGCCTCGCCTTCATTTTTTTCTCTTCCTTCTTCAAGCTCGTCTGCATACCATCTACATAATGGATTTTAAATATTACATAAATATAATTTTGTTTTTTTGGTGTTCTTCAATGATAAATAATCGAAACAAATGTGATAAAATAATCATATTTTGGTTTATTAGTGACTATTAACATCACAAAAACGAACATAAACTCAGATCCTCGACAAATCCTTTAATTGTTCACGAGTGTCTACTAAATCACAAGAGTATGAGTCTGAACAAGAGTAAACTTAAGAATCTGATCAAGAATAGGTAAGAAACGACAAAAGAAATGAACAAAATTATTGTTCGTTGCATTCATTGTTTACTTTCCAAGCAAACATTAGTAAACAATATCTTCTTGGACACAAAAAAAGAAAAAAAAAACTCAGAAAAAAACATAAATAACAACTTATAAAGGAAATTCTTACAAAATTTAAGAGGGGGATTATTCAATCGATAATTCAACGTTCGAAAATGGGAAAACGAATATGAGCAGCGCGTTTTTCAATCTCTTTTATTTTTTTTTATTATATTAAAGGATATTATGGAAAACTTACAAAATTTAACATGCAAGTAAAAATCAGTTTACGTTTTGAATCATGTCTTAAATAAACAACATCAAAGTGAAATAAATTACGATTTAAGTCTTTTTTATTACGACTGATTTTCGTTACGATTGCAACTCATTTTGATTACGACAAAGTAAACGAGGCCTAAATAAGTATCGACTTAAATTTGTTCCTTTAGTCTTAATTAAATATTAAACTAAATTAAATTACGTATTATTATGCTATTTTTTTTTTTGAAGAAATATTATTATTTTAAATTGAGTTTCAAAATTTTAGCAAGTTGATTGGTGTTATTGTTGACCAATTTCGCAAGTGTACGAATCGTCCCAAGTAATCAAGTGTGTAAGTACTAATTATCGTCTCCACAGGGAATGAAAGCTACTAATTACCAAAAGTTTAAGCCTCAATTTGATCAGAGCAATCAATAAATCAAGAGTGGATGAAATTTAACATTGCTTATGACTTGAGTAATTAAAACACAGACAAACTAACAACAGTTATGCTAAATGTAGATGGTTGAGACTCTTAGAGCAAAGATTTCATCGCCATCTCCTCCTATTCTTCAATAATTGAAAGTTATAAAAGTTTGATTTCTAAATTGTTGACAAGTTCTACTCAAAAGACTTGCTACTCTCTCTCTCGAGCAATAACAATATTCATTAAAAAGTCAATTGTCTATATTTCTATGACAATCAGAACAATTAAATTATGAAGGTTGTAAAACTAGCATTGCCACAAAACCTACAAGGATATGTCTATTGCTCATATAAATTAGGGAAAACAATTAAGGTTCGTCAATGAAAATCTTCTATCGACCTCAAAACATTGATATAAACTCACACAAAGATTGACCAAATCCTAACATACATTCATTAAGCTCGTAAATGTTTTCACAATCTAAAATGAAATCAAGTTCTTAACAATCAACAAATGAAAAATAAGATTGAACAGCGAGTACATCTACGCTCTAGATAAAGAAATTAGTTCATGATGAAAATCTCAGCAAAATTCATGTTCAGAGGCATATTCATTACAAGTAAGAAAAATGATGAAATAGGGGAAAAGAAATAAGCCACAATGAATCCCCAAGTTTTCTAGCGTCGCTCTCGCTCCGTTTGGATGCTCGAATCTCCAAAAAAACTCATTTTTCTACTGTATTTTCTCTCTTTTTTGCCGTCCACCTTCAACTCCCTTCAAAATAAGGAGAAATTCCTTTTATACCTAGGGCAATTATCGTAGTAGCGCCTAGGCGCTCAGATACAACACCTAGGCGCTGAGGAAATCACTGCTTCAGTAATCGTAGCGCCTAGGGGCTAAGCCCTCTGCCCTGGTTGTCGTTCGGGCGCCTATGCGCCCAAATGCAGCGCCTAGGCCCTAAGCCTTCTGCCAATTTCGTCTCATCAGCGCCTAGGCGCCCATTTTCAGCGCCTAGGCGCTAAGCCTTCTGCCAAAATGTCCGTTAGGGCGCTTAGGCGCTAGGCATTATTCAACAACTTTATCACTTAGAAGCCGCGCTAGCATCCTTTTTCTCTTTATCTTCGATCTTCCTCCAACTTTCCTCCTTAAATCACCTGCACACAAAATAGGCAACAATCAGCCAGAAACAAGAGACAAAACGTCTTTTCACTCAACTAAAACTTTAAAAATAACTTGTTTTAACAAGTCTAAAAATCACTTAACAAACTTAGCATTTTGCTCGCCCTCGAGCAAAGAACAAGATGATTCTATGAATAGACAACTACATTCAACTGACTCAAATCTCAACGTTTTGATTGACAACTTAAACGCACACGAAAGAAACATTTGAGCACAATCAATTAGTAAGAAATCTAAATTCCTTAATTTTTCGAGTGTTCTTTTCAAATTCCTTAATATCTAAAAATACTGGTAAGGCTAAGTACACGACAGTTACTTTGGTTATAATAGCCGTCAAGAGAATAAGCATTCATAGAGTACAAATATAACTAAAAACTGAAGTATCTCATCAAACTATCAAAATTGAATGCACAAGGTCTATCACCCTCACAAAATTTCACTCATAGCGCTCAACTGTTTAGGGGATATATTCGATGAACTCTCACACCAATACATACAAGATTTTTATCATAAACTTGCTCATATATCACATCAAAGTCATCGATGAACATAGTAAATGCAAAAAAATAAGGGTCTCGTTTTGGATGTAATTTGGCTTAGGAATGGGTAGATGGATAGAGAATTTTAAGCTCTTTTATTGAAAGAATTATACACGACTTATCCACATGAAGCTTTTACTTCTACTTTCAAGGAGCTTAAACTCATACTTTCATTTCCAAGGTGGAATATCAAGTTTTTTTTTTTTTTTTTTACTTCTTCATCACACTTCTTCTTCACACATTATTATTATTTGTGTGTGAAAGATATGCTTCCATTTAGGAATTCTTTATTGGCTCATGTTTCAACTCTCCGGATAAATTAAAACTTCATGTGGTAAGCCTATGTAATCTTTCAATCTAGGGTTCAAAGAAATGATTACAACAAGAGAATAATTTTTAGGCTTTTAATGAGGTAATCTTCCAATGAAAAGGTCTAAGGCTCAAGATTTGGCTTAACTAAGGACTCAATGTTGAGGTAGACTCTTTTAGAAAGCTAAACATTGACTTTACCTAAATTACCCTTAGAAATTAAGCATTCAAAACTATTCAGAGGCTTCAGACATGCATAACAAAGCAAGTTCTACAAAAATTCAAATATGTATGGCATTCACACAATTTAAGAACTTAAAGCACCATGTAGTGAATGTGCTTAAAGGCTAAAAAACTCACAGGAAAGCAGGTTATTTTGGCAATGAACCTTGCACATTCGTCATTCAATAACTCAATGAGAAACTATCATGTATTTTTCAAAGCAAAAACACTAATCATGTTCTTCTCTCTTATGTAGTACAACCCAACTACAAATGTGTCCCTAACTTACATGGTACTCCAAGATATCACGAAAAATTCAAAGAACACTTCTAAGATTGTAATAATCATAAAGAATGCAACACCAATTTATCATCAACATCATGCTCAGCAAAATTGCTTCCCACCCCCAACTTAAAATTAAACAGTGTCCTCAATGTAAAATGAAAAGAAGGAATACACAAAGAAAAACAAAGCAAAGAAGAATAAAAAGAACAAGGAATACGAAAAATTCCCTAAGTGAGAGTTGCTCACATGTGTTCTTCTTCATCAGACGACGGAGGGGGGGTTGGACAACGAATTGGGTCAGTTCCTTGATTGAACCCTGGACGTGCCAACACCTGAAAAAGACGATCAAAACATTGATTGTTGTGCTCCATGTGTCTTTGCTCCATTCTATCCAACCTTTGTTCAGTTCGAAGTTCCATTCTCTCTAATCTTTCATCCAAAGACAACTGATCTTGAGGTTGATCTTGAGGTGATTGATCTGGAGGTGGTTGAGATGAACTGGCAGCTAAGTATTGTTGGCCATGGGCTGGTTCTTCAACCAATGTGGGACCTTTTAATCATAAAATTTGTTTTATCCATCACACACGTAGGATGTTTTAATTCCTCATCTGAGCCCCAAGAGACCCCGTCGGCTTTGCATAATGCCGTAATCAAAGAAGGGTGAGCGAGGCCACCGGTTGTAGATTCCCTTTTGGCATGTTTGATGGATTGCTGAATGATGCGACCCACATCAATGGACTTGCCGGTTACAAGTGCATATAGAAGGACTGCCCTGTCTTTTGTCACATCGCTCACATGTGTGACAGGTAAAAGTTTAACACAAATAAAATTGTGCCAAACCTTATTCGTCACACTAAGGTGAGCTGCCTTAAAATTCAGCTTTTCCCCTGTCGAGTTTTCCATTGAGTGCCCGGCTGACATAGTCTGGCTATGATTTCATCATAATCAACTCCATCGGCGGCATAGGTTCCATAACCATCCCGATCAATGTTTGGAAGGTTGTAAAATCGGTTGATGGAAGCAAAATAAAAATGCACATACTTTCCCCGCACAAATACCTTGGTGCTCCCCTATTTCATATTTGCGTAAAATTCACGCACAAGTGGGACAACAGCAGACTCAGGTTGTTTTGTGAATTCATCCAAACCTCTATTTTGAATATTATAAAAACTACTCGGCTGCTCTCCAATACATGGTTGTAAACCCCGCTCATGAATTACATTGCGCTTGATAACCAAGTCTGAATAAGATTTGGAGGCCTCTTCGTCCCGGAATCTAGATCTGTCAAAAGTTTCAGAAGAACCTTCGCCCATTTTTGCACGCTTCGAAGCTTTTGGAGCCATAACTAATTAACACAATTTGCTTCCCAAAAGCTAGCACCTTCAAATTAGCTTCCAATTTGGTTTACCAACACCTCAACAATTACACACTTCCACCCACTCAAACACACAAGCCAAATTTCCTCAATATCTATTCCAAATTATTTTTTACCAATCACCCACTAATTCAACCAATATACTCCAAATTCAAAAGTTGTCCTTAGATGTTCCACAACCCTCCACAATCTCTAAATTTGAGCCCAAATAAAACACATAACAAGGATAAATGCTTACTTGGAGAAGAAATCCATAGATTTGAAGTGGAGAGCCAATTTGGAGAAGAAACCCACAGATTTGAAGTAGAAATTCGTGGAGAACTTCGGAGAACTTTGGAAAGAACTTCACACCTTAGCAAGCTTCAAACACCTACAAAGAGCAATAGATTAGTGGTAGAGTAGTGGTTGGAAACTTTGTGAAAAAAGGGAAGAAATTTGTGGTATGGTAGAGCACTTTTGAATGTACTCCAAAATTCAAGCTGTCGAGGCTTGCCAAAATAATATTTATAAACACGAATCCACCGAGCTATTTGTAGCTTTATGGTAACGGGGTCGATCCACAGGGAATTAGGAAATTTAATTCGACTAAGTCTAAATTGCTAGCTATAAAAAGTGTGTAAAAAGATGGTGAAATGATGGTAAGATGATTGTAATTTTGTTTGGGGGAAGGGAGCTCCTAGCATGCAATGCTAACGGAAAATTAAATTGTGAATTGGCAAATTAAATGGTCGTGCTTAACTTCGAGTAATGAGATTGCTCGCTATGGAAGTTCAGTTCATCGATACAATTAATTAGCTAATCATGCTTCAGCACACAATTCATTTGGCTAATTTCTAACTCAAATGACCCAATGATTTAATTAGAAATGTGCAATTCTAATTGTTCTTGGCCAATAATCCATTCAAGGTAGCGGCCCTTAAATTAACCATAAGCCAGTAACGGGAACATTGTGACGGTTTAATCCTAAGACTAACCCGATTTCTCTCTCGCCCTAAGCCTAACATGAAAACGTTAACTAAATCAAATCCCCAACTGTTACTTTGGGTTGAATTACCTAGCCATGCTTAAGTTGTTGCTACCTAGCGATTTGGGCAATTATACGTCCCAATCTTTAGCCCTCTATCATGCATAGGAATTAGGGAGTCAACCTAACTAAGCTATACATGCTAGAATTGAATAAGAACAAGCAAGAGATGCATAAATTCCTAATTAGCTCAACATTTACAAAGGGGCAAATCTCCCCAAAAATCCATAGTTACAATCCCAAACTCAAAATTAAACACTTACCTTGTTTAGCCTTCCATGGAGGATGAATAAATCAATCCCCCCATGGAAGAGCTTAGTAGCATACAAGAAGAGGAGATGAAGAGCTCAAAATGGGTGTAGAAATGGCGTAGACCCGAGGCTAAAAATTGGAGAAGAAGATCCCCAAAATTTGGGCGTTTTCACGCTTTTAATCGTCGGAGCGTCGAGAGGGTGTTGAGAGGGCGTTGAGGGCGCGCGCTCGACGCTGGGGCGCGTCAAATTCCGGAAAGTTGTCGGGGCGGCGTCGAGCAAGCGTCTCGACGCTGCTGCTCATGCTTGCTTGCTCTTGGGTTGATCGCCAAAATTTGTCTTTTCATGGCAATTTTTGCCTAACTCTTCATGCTTGAAGCCCCTTCACTCCTGATGCATCCATGAAGCTCTAAAACGTCGCTTTAAGTCCCGAAACGTGTCCTTAGACTCCTCGAGCTCTCGACCATGAGATCACCTACAAAAAGGCATTTTAATCAATATTTGACATGGTTCTAGCCAATATTAGGGACATAATAATAGCTCTATTTTGGAGCTATCAAAATACCCCCGACCTAAATGTTGCTAGTCCTCGAGCAAGGTATACTCTAAATTATCTCCAAAGAATTAATTGCATGCTAAAAACTCTAACCTCAATGCTTGTGAAACAAGGTACTTAAATAAATGCAAAACCATCAAATTCATGCAAAAGTTGAAAACATTCCAAAATTTTTAATCCTAATCCCTTACGTGTGTGTGTGTTTAGCACCTCTCAACCTAGCTCATGCAAGCCCGAAATAACCTTATACAGCCCTATAACTCGTTTTCCCCCTACTTATGGCGATAAGAACAGTCTAACGGCTTTTAGTGATAGAAAGCGCAACAAAACCAAAGGCCTAAATTATTTTCTTTTCTTTGAGTACTTTGTACCCATTGTTCCTTTTTAACCACTTTTTTTTTTTTTATTTATTTCTCCAAGAGAGCCTAACACGTCAAGCCAAATTTAGCTTCACGTTTTTAAGGACTATTGCTCACTTCTATTAGTTCCCCTTTCATGCAGTGACAACCGTGGGTTAACCGATCGCCCCTGGTTACACGGGCAACACAAGAAGGAGGAGCAACTCTAGAGTTTTTATTTTCATGCGTACCCTTTTTTTTTAGGCAATAGCTTCGCTATACAACAAATGAATTATTACTACTTCTAACACATCAAGCCTCCCTAGTGGTACCTTTCAGGGTGACAACAAGGTTTCAGACCAAATAAAATCATTCTAAACCTACAGAACTGAGAATAAGAGGGCTATGTGCTCAGTGAATGTAGGGAAATAGCAGAATTTTTTTTAAAATAGGCTCAAAATGTGCATACATTGTCAAATTTTTCGAATTACACAAATACGGAGTGTTCACAAGCATATTACAGACCGTCCTCATCGGACAACATGCATTCAGATTCTAATCTAAAAATCAGAGTATACACAAGCCCGACAACTAGAAAGAAGTCTTTCTTTCAACAAACTCCACCCCCCACCGTAAGACATGCATTGTCCCCAATGCATTCAACAATCAAAACAATAAAATTCTAAGGGAACAGAAAACCTCCCCTGAATTTTATGCGGCCGACGGGTAGAGATGTGCATCATCGTCATCCAATATAAACTCGAATTGTCGGCCATTCCACTTTTTCTCCTAAGAAAAGAAATAAACAAACAAAAAAAAAATTCAAAAGCTAAAATAAACAAAAACAAAGCGATAAATAACAGAATTACAGTCCAAGTTCAGGTGCCTCCGAGAAGCGCAAATTTTTAGAGTCGATTGCTCGACTGTATTCTCGTATCCACTCATCCATAATCGAACTTGGAAGATGCCCCATCCATCTTCCTAGTTTCATCCTTCCTGCAAAAATCCACGAACAATTCTTTCTCTCGTGCCTTCTGCACACATACAACATCAATTTTAATTTTTGCAGTGTTCATAAAAGGTTTTCCCATAAAATTGATGCAAAAACATGAGAGAGATTATCATTCATTCCAAAAGTATAAGAATCAGCAGGGAAGTACAGGTCAGTTTCTCTGCCCAAAACGTCCTCCACCTTTTTCAAGGGGTGCACATAGGATTTATCAGCCAATTGCATAATAGAACCGGTTTCATGCAAGTCATTCAGATTAAGCTCATTATCAACAACATATGACTTAACATTAATCGATGGTTCTAAATCTAGCATGGCTTGATTAATCATTTTATCACCTATAGTGCAAGGCAAAGTGGAAGGGAGTAGCTTAGCAGGATTCTCAACAATTGTCAAGGCAGAAACAGTTGAATCACAAAATTCAGTCAAGGATGGTTCATGCAACTCATGTTCATCAAAAAGACCAGTTAAAAATAAGGGGTCATCCCCATCCTCAACAGTCATGCATTCATTCTGCTCTAGAGATTCAAATGTATCTACTTGACAAAGAGAGAATACATCCTCATCATGCTCTTCTACATAGGGCAAATGCATCTCAACAACCTCTCCGCCATACTCAATAGATAAAATGCCCTTATCAACATTTATTTTAGTTTTAGCAGTTTTCATAAAGAGCCTACCTAATAAGATCGAAGCAGGTGAAGATGAAGAGTTTCCATCCATTTTCAGAACATAAAAATCAACAGAAAAAATTAATTCATTAACCTGCACTAACACATCTTCAACTACTCCTAAAGGAAGCACAGAAGATCTATCGACAAGTTGGATAACTATTCCTGTTTTCTGCATTTCTTTCAATTTCAGTTTCTGATAAATGGAATAAGGCATAACACTAATGGAGGCTCCTAAATCCAGCATTGCTCAAGGTAGCGACCCTTAAATTAACCATAAGCCAGTAACGGGAACATTGTGATGGTTTAATCCTAAGACTAACCCAATTTCTCTCTCGCCCTAATCCTAACATGAAAACGTTAACTAATTCAAATCCTCAACTGTCACTTTGGGTTGAATTACCTAGCCATGTTTAAGCCGTTGCTACCTAGCGATTTGGGCAATTATACATCCCAATCTTTAGCCCTCTATCATGCATAGGAATTAGGGAGTCAACTTAACTAAGCTATACATGCTAGAATTGAATAAGAACAAGCAAGAGATGCATAAATTCCTAATTAGCTCAATATTTACAAAGGGACAAATCTCCCCAAAAATCCATAGTTACAATCCCAAACTCAAAATCAAACACTTACCTTGTTTAGCCTTCCATGGAGGATGAATAAATCAAACCCCCCATGGAAGAGCTTAGTAGCATATAAGAAGAGGAGAAAAAATACTCAAAATGGGTGTAGAAATGGCGTAGACCCGAGGCTGAAAATTGGAGAAGAAGATCCCCAACATTTGGGCGTTTTCACGCTTTTAATCGTCGGAGCGTCGAGACGCTGTGCCCTAAGTTGGCCGCGCGCGCGCGCGGGCTCGACGTTGGGGCTAGTCAAATTCCGGAAAGTTGTCGGGGCGGCGTCTCGACGCTCGGCCAGCGTCTCGACGCTGCTGCTCATGCTTGCTTGCTCTCGGGTTGATGGCCAAAATTTGTATTTTCATGGCAATTTTTGCCTAACTCTTCATGCTTCAAGCCCCTTCACTTCCGATGCATCCATGAAGCTCTAAAACGTCGCTTTAAGTCCCGAAACGTGTCCTTAGACTCCTCGAGCTCTCGACCATGAGATCACCTAGAAAAAGGCATTTTAATCAATATTTGACATGGTTCTAGCCAATATTAGAGACATAATAATAACTCTATTTTGGAGCTATCATGGGCAAATATGGAAATTTTGGGAGAGAAAAGAGAGGAAAAACTGAAGAATAGAGAGGGGTTAGGGTTTGAAGAATGAAAAAGGGGTTAGGGGATGATTTAAAAACCCCAAACTCGTTTTTAATTTTTTTTTTCGGCAGAATCGCGACAGCACCTAAGCGCTAATACATCAGCGCAGAGGCGCTGAGCGTTCTATCTTTCGAAGAGAGAAAAAAAACGCGTCAGCGCCTAGGCGCTGAGCATTCTGTCCTAAAAACTAAATATTGCTCTTTTTTTTTTTTCCAGTTGAATGCTACAGCGCCTAAGCGCCCAAAAGGTAGCGCCTAGGCGCTGAGCATTCTGTCCTAAAAACTAAATATTGCTCTTTTTTTTTCAGCTGAATGCTACATCGCCTAGGCGCTGAGCATTCTGTTTTTTTTTTTTTTTTTTTTTTTACAAGGACGGGTTGCCTCCCGATTAGCGCTTGGTTTAGAGTCCTCAGCCCGACATTCTCCTCCTAAAGTGAGCTCAACATCATCGTGGTTTTCACATCGTCAATCATATCGTGCACATACGGCTTCAAACGTTGCCCATTAACCTTGAATGTGTCTCCGATCTCGTTTCTCACTTCAACTGCACCGTGAGGATAAACTTGGCCCACAGTAAACGAACCCGACCATCTCGATTTCAACTTCCCAGGAAATAGCCTAAGGCGCGAATTGTAGAGCAACATCTTTTGGCCTGAATCAAAGCTTCTTCTTCTAATGTGCTTGTAATGTCATGCCTTAGTTCTGTCCTTATAGATGCGAGCATTCTCATAGGCCTAATTTCTGAACTCTTCCATCTGAGTCAATTGTAACAATCGTTTTTCTCCAGCTGACTTCAAATCCATATTGAGCAATTTCATTGCCCAATACGCCCTATGTTCCAACTCAACCGGCAGGTGACATGTTTTTCCAAATACTAACCTGTAGGGAGACATCCCTAGAGGAGTTTTGAATGTCGTTCGATATGCCTGTTAAGTCTCTGAAAGTGACTTATTTAGGACCCATTTAGCTTAAGAAGATGTACACATTTAGGTGTTTTTGTTAGCATTTAGCTTAAACCTATGCTTTAATATGAGAATTAGAAGAAGGTAGCTAATATAGGACTTATGTACAATAGGTAGAAAAAGGGTTGAAAACCGAAGAAAAGAATGAAAAAATAACCATTGCGAATGCATTGCGGAATAATTGCGGTGACCGCAATTATTCAAGTTAAAACCGTAAGTTGGCTGATCTTTTTCTGTTTAGATCCGACTTTTCAGGGATTCATTCTTTCTCCTCCATCCATTCTGATATATGACGTTGAAGATTGATGGTTCTCCTTGGCCCAAACGCACGTGCAAACTACTATAAAAGGGGATCAAAGTCGGAGGTTCAGTAATCAATTCGAAGCGCAGAAGTCTTCTTGCAGTCCACCATTTCCATCTGTTTTCCTTTGCCGTCTGTTGGAGTGAGGTTCTCAGCTTTTGGAGTCGATAATCTGATAGGAAGGAGAGAAGATTCTTCTTCTCTCTCGATTGGATTCATCCAAGCACGGCTGAATTCTCATCACCATCATTCGAGGCGACTGCCACGAAGTTTTCAGCAATCCTTTACTGTTTTCTGTTCTTTCCTTCTCATTTCCCTTACTGATCATTGTTGTTCTTAGTTTAGTAATTTACTTATTGCATTTCGTTGTTGTTTGCCTTGGATTCATTCTTTTTAAAGCTTTCCTTTGTCATTCAAACATTCAAGTTAATCAAAGTAAGTTTCTGCACTTCACAGTTTATACTTTCTTCTGCTACGGGTTTTGCTTCCTGTTTTAAGCACATTTCTCTTCTAAGTATGTCTGTTTTATCTACCCTCTCTGTTCTTCATATATCCATGAGTAACTAAATTCACTTAGGGGCATGCTAATGACAGAATTATAGGCTAAAAAACGTGAGTCAAGTAGTCAGTTCAACACTCGAACATTGATTGTATGTAAGCTTCATCCCACGGGCAATTTCGATTGGCCATCCATTTTGTCCAAAGAACTCCTAACCTCTGGAAGGAGTAAGAGTTCAGAGTCATACAATCATGCTAGCCTTTCATGGTAATCAGGAAACGGCCTAGGAATAGGCGTTTCCCTAGTACAAACTAAACACTCCTGCTTTAACAAGATGCTTAAGACCTTACTTTGAAGTCGAGTAAACTTGAGTCTCTCATGCATGGAATCGGACGATACTTGAGATAGAGTGAGTTTGATGTATAGAGAGTTGATCCAAAGCTTGATAATCGTAATAAACTGCCTATAGGATAGTCATTAGTAGCCCTTAATCCACCCTTTTAATCAGTTTCGCTGCCAATTAATTGCGGATTAATTGCGGTTCTCGCAATTCTGCTTTTTTTTATCATTCTGTTTAGCTGTTTTCTTCCTCGATTATTAATTCCATCTCTTGTCCTTTAGGTCTAGTTTTAACTTTAATTTGTTTATGTTATATCCCTCTACACATTCAGCAAAAAGTAGTTAATTAAAAACCAATTTTACCCCATCAAATTCATCCCATCTTTCTTAACATTCACACTTCGCGAATAGCTAAAAATGAGTCTCTGTGGAAAAAACGAATGAAATATACTTACTACTTGCTGTGAGACCATGTATGCTTGCATGTTCTAAGTGCTCTCTCTTCCTGTTTGCATATTTATCTTTACACATTGAGCACGCAACAAGTTTTTGGCGCCGCTGCCGGGGACTTATTTTAAGTGAAAACGAAGTTGTTAAGTTTGAAAAATCAAGTTGATCATTGAGTGAAACTAATCTGTTTCATTTCTTTTGCAGGTGCTATTAAGGTAGTTTATGAGTGAGCGTTCACATAGTAATTTAGAGTTCGATCCTGAACCTGAAAGATCACTTCGAGCTAGGAATAAGGCAAAGAAACGTCTCTTTAAACAACCTCCTATACCTCAAACCACACCTGAAACTAAAGAAATGGGCGATCTAGTTCCAAATCCGGCACAAGCCATTCGCAACCCCATCGAAATAGCGAATGACAAGAATAGTGCCATTCTGTCATATCTAGTACCTATGCCTGGGGAGCTGAACCCCAGCATAATCCGTCCTGAAATCACTGCCCACTCATTCGAGTTAAAACCAGTGATGTTCCAAATGTTGTCCACTGTGGGACAATTCTTTGGAATAGAAAATGAGGACCCCCATAACCACCTTAGGAACTTCCTAGGAGTTAGTGACACCTTCCTAATCCCTGGAGTTTCCCAAGAAGCCCTGAGGCTATATCTTTTCCCTTACTCTTTGAGGGACAAAGCCAAAACATGGTTAAATTCATTGCCCTCAGGATCTGTCCGCAATTGGACAGATCTAGCAGAAAAATTCCTAGTCAAATACTTCCCACCTGATAGGAATTCAACCTTTCGTGATGATATCATAAAGTTTAAACAAGCTGATAATGAGTCTCTCCACGAAGCTTGGACTAGATTCAAAGACCTTCTCATTAAATGTCCACACCATGGCATTCCATGGTGTATCCAAATAGAAGTTTTCTTTAAAGGATGCAACCCCAGCACCAGACAAGTCTTAAATTCATCTGCTGGAGGTTCCATGTTGTCCAAGAGTTACAACGAAGCTTATGAGATCTTGGAGAAGATCTCAGCATCTCACTGTAGATGGTCAGACGATCCAGTAGAGCCAACTAGGGCTCAAGACAAGGATGCTCTAAGCGCCATGAGCACCCAAATAAATGCCCTGACCAACTTAGTCAAGCAAATGGCTCAGGCCAATCTCCAAACCAGTGCCAATACCGCCACAGCCATGTCAATGGGCACTCAACCAAATCAAGGCGAGGCACCAATCTGTGGATTCTGTGGGGAAGGGCACCCTTATGAATACTGCCCTGGGAATCCATCCTCAGTCTGCTATGTAGGAAGTCAGCAGCAGCCTAGGAATAACCCCTACTCCAACACCTATAACCCTGGTTGGAGAAACCACCCTAACCTGTCATGGGGTGGCCAACAAAACACTAACCAAAATCCCAACCAACCAAGGCCGAGTGGAACACCTGGTTTCACTCCCCAACATAACCAGTCAATGTACCAAAAACCTTACAACCAACCTGTAGGATCTTCTGTAGAAAACCTACTCAAGGAATATATAGCTAAGAATGATGCTACTCTTCAGAGCCAGCAAGCTACTCTTAGGAGCCTGGAAAACCAAATAGGCCAATTAGCCAATGAACTTAAAAGTAGGCCCCAAGGTAGACTCCCTGCTGATACCGAGGTACCAAGGAGAGATGGCAAAGAACAAGTTCAAGCCATTGAACTTAGGAGTGGAAGACCATTGGTGAGCATTACAAAGGACACACCAAAGAGAGTAGAGAACACTGAGTCTAGTGCTCCACTGGAATCTCTGCCAAGCCAAGGTCCACCACCAACTAGCACATCAGGAGCCAGGCTAGAGCCAATTGTTGAGGACGTAGAAGAAATTCCAAGGCCTCCACCTATCTTAAGGCGTCCTGACGTGCCTGCATATGTGCCACCACCTCCATACCCTCGAAGGCTTAAAAAGAAGCAGGAACAGGAAGTTCATTTTAATAAATTTTTAGAAATACTTAAGCAAGTGCATGTTAACATTCCTTTTGTAGAGGTTTTACAGTCTATGCCTTCATATGTAAAGTTTTTGAAGGACATTATTACTAACAAAAGAATAATTGGTGAGTTTGAAACAGTAAACCTCACCGAGGAGTGCAGTGCCATCCTCCAAAACAAGCTGCCCAAGAAGGAGAAGGATCCTGGTTCCTTCACCTTACCTGTAGAACTTGGAGGCAAGCACGTGGGCAGAGCGCTTTGTGACCTGGGCGCCAGCATAAATCTCATGCCCCTGTCCCTATTCCGCCAGTTGGGAATGGGAGAAGCACGTCCAACTACTGTCACTTTACAACTAGCAGACAGATCCATCGCATATCCAGAAGGTAAGATTGAGGATATTCTAGTTAAAGTTGACAAATTTATTTTCCTTGCAGATTTCATTGTCCTGGACTATGAGGCAGACAAGGAGGTTCCCATCCTGCTAGGTAGACCATTTCTAGCCACAGGTAGGGCACTAATAGACGTGCAAAAAGGTGAGTTAACTATGAGGGTTCATGATGAAGAGGTAAAATTTAGTGTTTACAAAGCTTTAAGGTATCCCTCTGATTCTGAGTCTTGTGCTAGCATTGATGTTGTTGACTCACTAATGGAAGAACAATTAGAGCATGTATTATTAACCAAGCATGCTAACGAATATGTAGGATTAGATGTAGATGATCTGAATGTATCTGACATAATGAATATGCCTGTAGATAGACCTCAGCATGTATGTATGACTATGGACTTAACTGATAGAACTGTAAATCCGTTAAAGCCCTCCATTGAGCATCCACCTGTTTTAGAATTGAAACCACTACCAACTCACCTCAAATATGCATATCTAGGAGATAATGATACGCTGCCTGTAATTATTTCTTCTAAGCTTAGTGAACAACATGAGGTTGATTTAATTTTACTGCTTAAGCAACATAGGAAGGCTATAGCATGGACTATTGCTGATATTCGAGGCATTAGCCCTTCTTATTGCATGCACAAAATTATATTAGAGGAAGAACACACACCTAAGGTAGATCACCAGCGTAGGTTAAACCCCTCTATGAAAGAGGTAGTGAAGAAAGAAATAATCAAGTGGTTAGATGCAGGAGTGATTTTCCCCATAGCTAGTAGCCAGTGGGTGAGCCCCATCCAATGTGTACCTAAAAAGGGGGGAATAACTGTGGTAGTCAATGAGAACAACGAACTGATTCCAACAAGGACTGTCACGGGGTGGAGGGTATGTATGGATTACAGAAAACTGAATAAAGAAACTAAAAAAGACCATTTCCCCCTACCATTTATTGACCAGATGCTAGACAGAATAGCTGGTAGAGCCTACTATTGTTTTTTAGATGGGTACTCTGGCTATAATCAAATCACTATAGACCCTAAGGATCAAGAGAAGACTACCTTCACTTGCCCTTTTGGAACGTTTGCCTTCCGCAGAATGCCTTTTGGCTTATGCAATGCACCGGCAACTTTCCAAAGGTGCATGATGGCGATCTTCTCTGAGTTGGATGAGTCCATAATAGAAATATTCATGGATGACTTCTCAGTCTTTGGGGACTCATTTAAAACCTGTCTAGAGAACCTAGGACAAGTCCTGGCTAGGTGTGAAGAGACCAACCTAGTCCTAAATTGGGAAAAATGCCATTTCATGGTAGATGAAGGGATTGTCTTAGGACATCGAGTGTCAAGGGCAGGTGTAGAAGTGGATAGGGCAAAAATCAAGGTCATAGAGAAGTTGGTAGAGCCCCAGAATGTCAAGGCTATTAGGAGTTTCTTAGGGCATGCTGGCTTCTATAGAAGGTTCATCAAGGACTTTTCTAAGATAGCCAAGCCTCTATGTGAGCTTCTAGAGTTAGGTAGGCCATTCATCTTTTCTAAAGCATGTGTAGTAGCTTGGAAAACCCTTAAGGAAGCACTGGTCACAGCACCAATCATAGTAGGACCAAATTGGGATCTCCCATTTGAGATGCTATGTGATGCCAGTGACTATGCTGTAGGAGTCATGTTAGGACAGAAGATTGACAAGCTCACACATCCTGTCTATTATGCTAGTAAGACCTTGAATGAGGCTCAATGTAACTATACAACTACAGAGAAGGAGATGCTTGCTGTAGTATTTGCTTGTGAAAAATTTAGGAACTATATTGTAGGAACTAGAACCATTGTATATACTGACCATTCTGCTTTAAAATATCTGATGAGGAAGGCTGATGCTAAGCCTAGATTGATTAGATGGGTGTTATTGCTGCAGGAATTCGATTTGGACATTCGGGACAAGAAGGGATGTGAAAACGTGGTTGCAGATCACCTGTCTCGATTGCAGCACAATTGCGGAAAAATTGCGGACCCCGCAATTTCTGATGCTTTTATAGATGAACACATCTTTGCTTTGACTCATCGTGAAAACAAAACAATTTTCCCCTAGCATATATAAGGTAGTCATGCGAGCAGCAAAAGATAGTTTGGACACATTAAAAGCATGCTAGGATAGTCTGATGTTGAGATGAGGATGATGAGAATTGAGTGCTGGTTTGGAGAGCACTCGAGGGAGTATTACTGATCCCTTCAGAAAACAAAACAATTTTCCTGCTTTTTGATAGAATAATGTATATTATGCTGTTTTTGGTTCAATTTTGATCTGTTTTGGATGTTTAGTTTTATGTTTTTCCTTTTGCTTAGGATAGTCTGATGTTAGTTGATTAGGTAGGATAGTTTAGTTTGATTTTTAGACTGCATGAGTAACAGGAAAAAGCATGCTAGGGGCCTGCATTAATGTTAAACCTGCCCAGATTGAATTGCGAAATAATTGCGGTTCCCGCAATTTTTGTGACTGATTGCATGCTTTGGACTGTCTGTTTAGTTAGGCTGTGCTTTGTTAAATTCTATCTTTTGCTGCTCGCATGACTACCTTATATAGCTGATCTTGAAGCATGCTGAATGAGTGTCATAGGACACCCTTTGATAGTTTAAATTTGCCTCTGAATAGTGCTCAGCATGCATAAACCATAAGTCCTTAAAACTTTCTGTTATGTTCAAATTTTCTGCTGCTGGGATAATTGCTTTTAGAATGTTTTGCCTATGCCTAGGATTTTTAGATTCTCTTTGCTTTGCTTTAGACTAGATGCTTCTAGGACAAGTTTGGGGGTGTGCCACCTCAAACACTCATTGGGGACAATGAGTAGTTGAAGTTTGGGGGAGGCCACCCTAGGCCTAGGAACATTCCTCTCTTCCTTAGAACATAAGCATTCTTCTTCTCCTAAAAAATTTTTTGTGATAAATAGAAAAAGTGAAAAATAGAATAAAGAGGGGAGTCTTTCTCAAGTTGCTGAGTAATCAGTGCCAAGTGTGTAAACCACAAGTGGCATTGCATCAAAAGGCAAACCAAGGGGAGACTCCACCTAAGTAAAAAAGAAAAAGAAAAAGGAGAAATAGGGGAAGAAGAATGTATGCTTGGGAGTTATAATCTTGTGGCTTAGATGTCCTATGAAAAAAGAACTCTGATCCTTAATGAGCTAAGCACAAGGTTGTAGCTTTTAGGTTTGTCTAGGGAGATGAATGTATATCCAATGTAGTGATGCCAGGGTTTAGGTTGTTCTCTAAAAGTACCACTGTCACCGTTAATACTAAGACTGGCATGACTCTAAGGAATCCTAGACACATTAAAAATAAGCTAGAAGCATGTACTGAGTCTAGAGTAAAGCTTGGTAGAATTTGAAACCTTAGGGATAATAGCATAATATCATAAAAGTAGTTGGATCAGTAGTAGGGGGGTTAACAAAAGCAGCAGGTATAGTAGGCAGGTGAAGTCAGAAGAAGCTGGATTAGAGGTTAGTCTAAACTTAGAAGTGTGTCACAGGACAGCACTGCTAGAGAGAGGGCTATAGGGAGTCGGTGGGTAGTTAAAGAAGTAGAAAAAGCAGCCTAAGTAAGTCCTTAGTATGCTTGAGGACAAGCAAAGCCTTAAGTTTGGGGGTGTGTTAAGTCTCTGAAAGTGACTTATTTAGGACCCATTTAGCTTAAGAAGATGTACACATTTAGGTGTTTTTGTTAGCATTTAGCTTAAACCTATGCTTTAATATGAGAATTAGAAGAAGGTAGCTAATATAGGACTTATGTACAATAGGTAGAAAAAGGGTTGAAAACCGAAGAAAAGAATGAAAAAATAACCATTGCGAATGCATTGCGGAATAATTGCGGTGACCGCAATTATTCAAGTTAAAACCGTAAGTTGGCTGATCTTTTTCTGTTTAGATCCGACTTTTCAGGGATTCATTCTTTCTCCTCCATCCATTCTGATATATGACGTTGAAGATTGATGGTTCTCCTTGGCCCAAACGCACCTGCAAACTACTATAAAAGGGGATCAAAGTCGGAGGTTCAGTAATCAATTCGAAGCGCAGAAGTCTTCTTGCAGTCCACCATTTCCATCTGTTTTCCTTTGCCGTCTGTTGGAGTGAGGTTCTCAGCTTTTGGAGTCGATAATCTGATAGGAAGGAGAGAAGATTCTTCTTCTCTCTCGATTGGATTCATCCAAGCACGGCTGAATTCTCATCACCATCATTCGAGGCGACTGCCACGAAGTTTTCAGCAATCCTTTACTGTTTTCTGTTCTTTCCTTCTCATTTCCCTTACTGATCATTGTTGTTCTTAGTTTAGTAATTTACTTATTGCATTTCGTTGTTGTCTGCCTTGGATTCATTCCTTTTAAAGCTTTCCTTTGTCATTCAAACATTCAAGTTAATCAAAGTAAGTTTCTGCACTTCACAGTTTATACTTTCTTCTGCTACGGGTTTTGCTTCCTGTTTTAAGCACATTTCTCTTCTAAGTATGTCTGTTTTATCTACCCTCTCTGTTCTTCATATATCCATGAGTAACTAAATTCACTTAGGGGCATGCTAATGACAGAATTATAGGCTAAAAAACGTGAGTCAAGTAGTCAGTTCAACACTCGAACATTGATTGTATGTAAGCTTCATCCCACGGGCAATTTCGATTGGCCATCCATTTTGTCCAAAGAACTCCTAACCTCTGGAAGGAGTAAGAGTTCAGAGTCATACAATCATGCTAGCCTTTCATGGTAATCAGGAAACGGCCTAGGAATAGGCGTTTCCCTAGTACAAACTAAACACTCCTGCTTTAACAAGATGCTTAAGACCTTACTTTGAAGTCGAGTAAACTTGAGTCTCTCATGCATGGAATCGGACGATACTTGAGATAGAGTGAGTTTGATGTATAGAGAGTTGATCCAAAGCTTGATAATCGTAATAAACTGCCTATAGGATAGTCATTAGTAGCCCTTAATCCACCCTTTTAATCAGTTTCGCTGCCAATTAATTGCGGATTAATTGCGGTTCTCGCAATTCTGCTTTTTTTTATCATTCTGTTTAGCTGTTTTCTTCCTCGATTATTAATTCCATCTCTTGTCCTTTAGGTCTAGTTTTAACTTTAATTTGTTTATGTTATATCCCTCTACACATTCAGCAAAAAGTAGTTAATTAAAAACCAATTTTACCCCATCAAATTCATCCCATCTTTCTTAACATTCACACTTCGCGAATAGCTAAAAATGAGTCTCTGTGGAAAAAACGAATGAAATATACTTACTACTTGCTGTGAGACCATGTATGCTTGCATGTTCTAAGTGCTCTCTCTTCCTGTTTGCATATTTATCTTTACACATTGAGCACGCAACAATGCCCACAAAACATCATCTAACTTCTTTGCCCAATCCTTGCGTGAATGATGCACTGTCTTCTCAAGTATCATTTTCACCTCTCTGTTACATACTTCCGCTTGTCCATTTGTCTGAGGATGGTATGCTAGAGCCATTCGATGTTTTACCCCATATTTGACTAGAAATGCGGCAAATTGCTTATTGTAGAAGTGTGAACCTCCATCACTTATTATTGCTCTCGGTGTCCCAAATCTTGTAAAAATATTCTTTTTTAGAAAACTCAGGACTACCTTTCCCTCATTTGTTGGAGTAGCAATAACCTCTACCCATCTTGACACATAGCCAACAACTAGAATAATATATTTTTTGTTGAAGGACGATGGAAAAGGGCCCCATGAAATCCATGCCCCACACATCAAATAGTTCCACTTCCAAAATGTTCTGCAAAGGCATTTCATCTCTTCTAGATATATTTCCTGTTCGTTGACATTGGTCACAGCTCATCACAAAGGCATGGGCATCTTTAAACAACGTCGGCTAGTAAAAACCGCTTTGCAACACTTTTGCAGTTGTTCGACTTCCCCCATGATGATCCCCACACTTTAAATTGTGGCAATGACGCAAAACATCGTCCATTTCTTCTTCAGGAATGCATCGCCTCAAAATTTGATCAGAACAATGCTTGTACAAGATGGGCTCATCCCACAAATAATGTTTCACCTCTGAGAAACATTTCTTCCTTTGTTGATAAGAGAGTTCATGTGGCACTATTTTTGCTGCTAGATAGTGTTGGGAAAAATACACGAGATATAAATAACGCGGAATAACAACAATATTATATCTCACGCTCCCACTTCACAGGTTAGAACCAAATAAGTTATTGATCACAAAATACAATAATAAGGATAAGAGAAAGAGAGAACGACACCGTAAGTTCTACTGGTTCGCCCCGATCTCGGGACTACGTCCAGTCTTCTGCAACTGCAGCTTCAACTATAATGGAGATTACAAGAAACCTCAATTCAGCGCTACAAACTACCCTCAATAGCTCAACAATAACTATTGACTTCCAAGTATCACAACCCGTTAGCTTGGGATCAACAACGAAGGAAAAACGCTCAAAACTCCCGATAGAATTCTTTCTCCCTCACAGTAGCTTACTACTGCACAAACGAAAGAAAAAAGGAAAAAACAAAAGTTGAACACCCCACGACCACACTCTTTCTTCTTCTCCCTTTTGGAATTGAGCACAATCTATTTCCTTGATTTCATTTTGTTGTTGATAATTAAACACTCACCAATTTCTTCTTTTTATAGAAAGACCCACCAACATATAATCCAATGATATTAAACTAACCTACATCTCATCCAATCAAGTTAAAACCTCCTTGATTAAGTAATGGAATTTTGGGCTTGTATGGGCTTTGTTGTTTTGGCTCCATCTTTTCTAACAATCTCCCACTTGGAGACAAAACAGCAATCTTGCCTCCCACTGCAACGAAACTGGTCATCTTGGCAAACTCTAAGGATCTACTCCCACTACAACTGTTATTTCTAATCTTCTTGGCAAACTCCAAGGTTTAATAAAAAAACTGCAAAATAACAAAAGTTACAAAAGATAGGCAACCATCATAAAGTAACTGTAGTGTATCTGTGCTCGCCCCGAGGAATGGGCTCGCTACGTGGATATATCTCCTAGACGAAAAAGATAGACACGTACTCCCACTTCAGCTAAGTGGCAACAACTGACATCTTCTTCAACCCTGAATCACTGTTCTTGAAGAAAATATATTTTGAGAAGGGTTTGAATCTTCTATTCAAACCTGTTGCCAAACTAGAGACTTTTCCTTTGACCTTAGCAACTGCTCTGGCCTTCCACTTTGATGCCTCCACTCGCCTCGACGACTTCTTCAATTCGTTCGAGCGTCTGACAATTGAGGGTTGGCAATAGCCATCAATTTTCTCTTCTGAACTTCCCAATTGTGTCTGAATTGAAGAATCATGATCTAACTGATCAAACTTGGTTATCAATGCTGCTGGCTCACCTCTAAAACAACCATCTGCAACTTTAACTGGCATCCATTGTCTCTTTGATCCTTTGGCAACATTCAACTGACATCTGTACAGTGTAGATTTTCTGTGGCCAACTGCCACTACTTGGGATCCCAGTATGAGTTTACACTGGCGACTGCCAAACTCACACCTGTAGCCTTCATCTGTCAACTTGCCAATATAGATGAGATTCATCTTCATTCTAGGCACAAACCTGACATCATGCAATACCAGAACACTACCACATTCTAACTTCAGACTAACATCCCTAATCCCACTGGTTTTGGAGACTCTGTCATCACCCATTCTCACTAGACCATGACATCCTCTTGTGAAGGATGTGAACAAACTTCTATCTGAAGTTATGTGAACTGACGTTGCACTGTCTAAAATCCACTCAGATGAATTACTAAAACTTTCTGTGTCACTTCCAACACAGACACATGCATCATCATCATCAACTATGTTTGCCTCATGCTTCCTTTCCTGATCCTCTTTTAGTTTTCTACACTGACTTTTATAGTGACCTATTTTGTGACAGTAAAAGCATTCTATCTCATTATTCCTATTTCCCCACTTCTTTCCACTACTACTCGGTTTCATAAATTCTTTACCCTTAGTCAAAGCTAAAGCTGATCCCGTAGTAGATGACTCTCTACCACTACTCTTTCTACGAATTTCTTCAGCTAGAGCTAAATCACAAACCCCTGAAAACTTCAAAATATTTTCTCATACCGAATTAGACACAACTGTCTTCATCGTTTCCCAACTTTCAGGTAAAGACATTAATAACTGAATAGCGTATACTTCATCAGTAAAATCTATCTTAACAGACTTTAACTGATTTACCAAAGTGGTAACCTCATTGATATAGAAATTTACAGATGCATCTTCAGCCATTTGCATGTTAAAAAATTTCTTAAGAAGATATGCTTTACTATTAGCAGACGATTTCTCGTACCTGTTTGTAAGCGCTTCCATTAGCTTGATTTCGGTAGTCTCGTTGGCTACAAGACTAACAACTTCCATTGTCAAACACATTTTGATGTTTGCAACTACTTGTTCATCGAGATCTTCCCAATCTCCATCTGACAACTCTTTCGGTCTCTCCTTCAGTGCCTTGTGCAATTTCTTGCAGGTTAAAAAATCCTTCACCTGCATCTTCCAATAACCAAAATTTCCCCCATCAAATTTTGTGACTCCTTCGAAACTCTTTGGATTCGTCGCTCCCATGATTTCTGAACCAAAAGCTCTGATACCACTTGTTGGGAAAAATACACGAGATATAAATAACGCAGAAGAACAACAATATTATATCTCACGTTCCCACTTCACGGGTTAGAACCAAATAAGTTATTGATCACAAAATACAATAATAAAGATAAGAGAAAGAGAGAATGACACCGTAAGTTCTACTGGTTCGCCCCGATCTCGGGACTACGTGCAGTCTTCTGCACCTGCAGGTTCAACTATAATGGAGATTACAAGAAACCTCAATTCAGCGCTACAAACTACCCTCAATAGCTCAACAATAATTATTGACTTCCAAGTATCACAACCAGATAGCTTGGGATCAACAACAAAAGGAAAAACGCTCAAAACTCCCGATAGAATTCTTTCTCCCTCACAGTAGCTTACTACTGCACAAAAGAAAGAAAAAAGGAAAAACAAAAGTTGAACACCCCACAACCACACTATTTCTTCTTCTCCCTTTTGGAATTGAGCACAATCTATTTCCTTGATTTAATTTTGTTGTTGATAATTAAACACTCACCAATTTCTTCTTTTTATAGAAAGACCCACCAACATATAATCCAATGAAATTAAACTAACCTACATCTCATCCAATCAAGTTAAAACCTCATTGATTAAGTAATGGAATTTTGGGCTTGTATGGGCTTTGGTGGGCTTTGTTGTTTTGGCTCCATCTTTTCTAACAGATAGTTCACCAAATCTGCAAACCATGGAGTTTCTTGTTTTCCTGTTACTGCAAAAACATGGTCATCTGGAAAATCATCGTCAATAGGAGCTTTTAAAGATTCAATCTCAATTGGTAGTTCAAGTCTAGATAAATGATCTACTACTAAGTTTACTGACCCATTTTTATCTTTAATCTCAAGATCAAATTCCTGAAGGAGTAGAACCCACCTAATAAGCCTAGGTTTTGCATCTTTTTTTTTTTTTTTTTTTTTTTTTTTTTTTTTTTGATATCCGTGAGTGGTTTTGCATCTTTTTTAGTCATTAAATACTTAATAGCAGAATGATCAGTGAAAACAATGACTTTACTACCAATTAAATAAGACCTAAATTTTTCAAAGGCAAATACTATGGCAAGGAATTATTTTTCTGTTGTAGCATAATTCATCTGAGCATCATTAAGAGTCCTACTTGCATAATAAATGGCATGAAACACTTTATCACTCCTCTGTCCTAACAAAACCCCAACAGAATAATCACTGGCATCACACATTAATTCAAAAGGGCAATCCCATCGTGGGGTTACAACTATAGGAGCTTATATTAATTTCTCTTTCAATAATTGAAAAGCTTGGAAACATGCATCATCAAATTCGAATTGTGTACCTTGCACCAGTAGAGAGGATAGAGGTTTTGTGATTTTGGAAAAATCTTTTATGAACCTCCTGTAGAAGCCAACATGTCCCAAAAAGCTTCTGACTCCCTTTACTGAAATCGGCGGCGACAATTTCTCGATTGTCTCCACCTTCGCCCTATCCACCTCAATCCCTCGGGAAGAGATTTTATGCCCTAATACAATACCTTCTCGAACCATAAAATGACATTTCTCCCAATTCAAGACCAGGTTAGTTTGCTCACATCTTTTAAGGGTCATTTCTAAATTAATGAGACAATTATCAAATGAAATTCCAAAAACCGAAAAATCATCCATAAATACCTCAATACATTTTTCAACCATGTCGGAGAAAATTGACATCATACATCTCTGGAATGTGAAGGGTGCGTTGCATAGACCGAAAGACATTCTTCGAAACGCAAAAGTACCATAGGGACAAGTGAATGTGGTATTCTCTTGATCTTCTGGTGCAATTGCAATTTGATGGTATCCCGAGTAGCCATCCAGAAAGTAATAATACTCATGCCCTGCTAATCGATCCAGCATTTGGTCAATAAAGGGCAACGAAAAATGATTTTTTCTGGTTGCCTTATATAGCTTCCTATAATCTATGAAATTTATCCATCCCGTTACTATTCTTTTAGGAATCAACTCGTTGTTGTGATTTTTCACAACTGTCATTCCTTCTTTCTTGGTGTTACCTCTCCAAAAGTACATTATTTAGGGCCATATTTACCTTAAAATCATGTAATCTCTTGAGTGTTTTTGTTAGAAGTTAGCTTAAGGTGTGCTTAAATGTGAGAATTCGAGGAATGAGGCTAAAATAGGACTTATTTGGAAAAGGAACGAAAAAGGATGAAAAATGATGTAAAATGAGTTAAAATGTACATTGCAGGAAGATTGCGGAAACATTGCTGAAACCGCAATGAACATTGCGGCCCTCGTAAGGAAACCGCAATGCCAAGTTGCTTCTTCTAAACTTTTCCCAACCGCCAGTCGTCATTGTTGCGAGTTTTCAGCCGCCTAAGCCTTCCCCTGCTGCCACGTGGAGGATTGTTGTTCAGAATGGATGGATCTCCGTGGCTGAAGGAACCTGCAAAAGCTATAAAAAGAGGCAAAGGATGAAGGAAAAAAACAGCTCAGAAGCATGGAGTTCTCCGTTGCAAAGCGATATGCATACGAATTTTCCTTCTCCCGTTTGTTGGAACGAAGAAATCAGCCCTTGGCGTTGATGATTCGAGAGGAAGAAAAGAAGATCCTTCTTCTCTTCTGATTGAATTCATCCCCAAGAACAACTAATCTTCCCCTTCATCCGAGGCGTTTGCGACGAGGAGATCCATGCACTTTTTACAGCTTTCTTTACTGTCTTTTTCTCTACTGTTCCCATTGCTACACTGTTCTGAATTCTTCTCTAATTCACTTAATTCTTACTGTTTTCGTATTATCGTACAATGTTCTTGAGAAATGTTTTGAACCTTAGTTTTTATAAGTAATACATTAAGTCTCTTGAGTTCTTCATTTTGTTATCTCTTGTTCAATCGCTTTTGTTAAGTTCTTTTAAATCACGCTTAATCATTCCATCTCCCTTAGATCTGCACAAACCATGAGTAACTAATCAAACAAAGGTCTGCTAAAGATGAATCTATAGGTTAGAATACGAGAGTTCAGCATGTAGGATAGCTCGATTGCATTGAATGTACGTATGCTTCATCCCATGGGCAATTTCGACCGGCCATCCATTTTGTCTAAAGAACTCCTAACCTCCGGAAGGAGTAAGAGTTCAGAGTCATCCATTCATGCTAGCCTTTTATGGTAACCAGAAAATGACCTATGAATAGGCGTTCTCCTAGCACGAGTGTTAGCTTGCTTATATAAATAGGTTTTTATGTCTTACTGGGATATGAGTGAACTAAAGATCTAATGCATGTAATCGAGAGATGCATGAGACTGAGCTAAATCGATGCATGATAAGTTAATCTACTGCTGAATGATCGTAGTTAAGTGCCTAGAGAGGAGTCTTAAGTCGACCTTGTTGCTTTATCTTACCCTTAAATAATTGCTAATTTAATTGCTAGGTTATTGCGAGAACCGCAATAAAATAGTTTTGTTTTTGCCTTAGCACTTTTTTCTAGTCTTTTACTCTTGCGATTTTATTGCTAGAACATTGCGAGATCCGCAATTCTTTCTTCTCCACAATATAGCTTATTCTCTTTACTTGTTTGGTTCTTGCACTTGCTTTCTTCTTGCATTCTTTATCATTTCGGTACATCAACCCCAAATCTACCCAATTTAAGTGACCTTATCTAATTTAGCACCTCAACTCGTTAGTAACTAAACTCAATCTCTGTGGGAAAACGAATTAAAAAATACTTATCACTTGCTGCAGACCATTAATGCTTGCATGATCTGAGTTCTCTTCGCATTACATTTTATTTACACACTGAGCACGCAACACTTGGGCACTACATGAACTGGACTCACCCAAACACTATCTGAAATATGATAGATTATCCCTGCGTCAAGCCATTTCAGAATCTCACCCCTAACAACCTCTTTCATATTTGGATTAAGCCTTTTTTGTGCTTCTATTGTTGGTGAAATTCCTTCTTCTAATAAAATCTTGTGCATACACAGTGAAGGGTTCAGACCTCTGATGTCTGACAAAGTCCATCATATCGCCGGTTTGTGCTTTCGAAGCACACGTAACAACTTATCTTCCTCTTCACCAGATAACTCTGCTGAAATGATCACAGGAAGAGAAAACTCTTCTCCAAAATAAGCATATCTAAGATGAGAGGGTAGCACCTTTAACTCTAGAGTGGGTGCCTTCTCTGTCGATGGTAAGGACCTAGATGGAGTGTGTCCTAAGGATTCATCTTGTTGAAGTGTATCAACGCTGCGGAAGCGATTTTGGATCGTTGAAACTCTAATTACATCAATTTAACAAATAGAAAACATGCTCAAAGAACGGAAATAAAGAAATTAGAATACATACCCTTGTAGTTCCAATTTCTTCGAGCTCCGCCGCACGTTCCTCGTCACGAACTCTTCCGGACTCTTCTCACGAACGCCTCGAGGACCACCCCAGGTAGTCCCGCTATCCTCGGCGCCGAGCAACGAAGTGGTGGGACTTCATTAAAAGAGAAAAGAAAAGAAGAAGAGGAAGAAGAAGAAATGAAGGACGGAGGCAAAGGGCCTTGTAGAACAGAGAACCATAAAAAAAAAAAAACTTAAAAAAAAATAGAAGTTTAAAAAATTTTAAGGTTCAATTTAAAAACCCCTCGCGACACTGAAGTTTAGCCATATCTCAAAATTATATATATATATATATATATATATATATATAAATAATATATATATATATATATATTTATTTAATTATTATTATTATTAAAAATAATAATAAAAAATTTATTTATTAAACTTTTAAATAAAAAAAATATATATATAATTATTAATTAAACTTTTTAATTAATAATTATTATTTAATTCAATATCAAATATTAATTAAATAATATGAATAAACCCGGTTTTCCAAAAACTGACTTTTTTAAACATGAATCCTATTCATGTTTTAGGCCATTCCCATATTTAAATCATATTTAAATATGTCCATCATTCTTCCACAAGCCGAATTTGAACAATTCAAATTCTTTTTCTTTTTCTTTTCTTTTATGCTGTTGGACGACATTATCCGAGCTAGCCAGGAGACCCTAAAGGACCTACAGATCATGAGCTCCAACGATACGAGATTATCCGGTTAAAACTCTTTTAACCGAACTAATCGACATTCGTTAACCCCCGGAGACTCCACTATAGTCCGAGGGTTGCACTCTCCTTACTGTAGATATATTATGTCATCTGATATAACCGTCACAGGCAAGTCGACCCTTCACAGGTTGTTCGTAATCACAACTGGGTCATTTAAACCGTTTAACCCCTGCATTACATCTTGTTCCTTAAGTACCACTGACACCTCTAATGAACAATAGATCTGTGGTTCAACCAACAGATCAATTAACCCTCTCATCTCATGAGAGTTTGAGCTCTAATTGTTCAAGCCCCGGAGTCAACTATTAAGGGAACAACCTATCTACTAACTCTGAAGAGCGGGTTAGGAGTGAACTCCAATCTTGTTGTACTATGTCCCCAGCTACCTATTCGACTTTATCCCCAAGATGGTAGGCTTATTGAGTCGGCGCTAATGGGTCACTCTCACCCGTGCAAGTCAAAGGATACTTTCGAATAAGCAGAAGTTCATAGCGAGCTCAGGATTAAGATCGAGTTACCTAGGCCATCAAATGAAAATGTCGGTCTCATCAGTAAACAGTGTTATAAAGACAGAGCGACATATTTCGCGGTTCGGTCTTATGCAAACACTTTGCACAGGACGCCCTCACTCACACATCTCCATGTGAAACGATTCAGATCACATCGTTTTGTACAATACAAAGTGAGCCGCATCCAATAGTGTTACCAGGATAAGGTACCCAGCCTTATCCGTATACTATAGACTATTTTGACTGACTACTTGAGCCTGATTTACAATCATGTCATACATGAAGCTCAAGTACTCATATTCAGCCAAGGGTGTTGGTCATTGGTATAGGTTAACCTAAACACGTTTCACTCTATTCCAGTAAACTCTTTTACTGAATAAAAGTAATAACTCTTTATTCCAAATAGAATAATTACAAACATAACAGTTTACAAACCACGAGTTTTAAGACATAAAACCCAACACATATTTCTTTCCTTCTTAACGACTAGCAGAATTCAACCAATTTACACATTCACTCACATCTAAATCTTCTAGTCCTTCGGGATCTGGATGAGTAAGGCATACCTCTAATGGTTGTTTCATAGTAGTCAGCTCGTTGGACACCAAAGAGTCCAACACATCAATTCGAAAGCAACTGTCACTTTCACTTGGGTATTTGAATGCATTAAACACATTGAAAGTGACTTCCTCATCCTCTACCGTCAAACTTAGCACACCTTTCTGAACATCGATGAGTGCTCGTCCTGTCGCCAAAAATGGCCTCCCTAATATGATTGGTACTTCCCTATCTTCTTCTATGTCAAGAACAATGAAGTCAACGGGGAAAAAGAATTTGTCTACTTTTACCAATAGATCTTCGATGACTCCTCTTGGATGTTTGATCGATCAGTCTGCTAGTTGTAGTGTCACCGTTGTTGGGCTTGCTTCTCCCAATCCAAGTTTCCTGAAAATAGACAAGGTCATCAAATTAATACTTGTACCTAAATCACACAATGCTTTATCAAAAGTAAGTTTTCCAATAGAACATGGAATTGTAAAACTGCCTGGATTTTTTAGCTTTTGTGGTAATTTTTGTTACAAGATAGCACTGCATTCCTCAGTGAGTGTCACTGTCTCATAATCTTCAAGCTTCCTCTTGTTTTACAGAATTTCTTTCATGAACTTTACATAGCTCGTCATCTGTTCAAGGGCATTTGCAAATGGAATGTTAATATGCAGTTTCTTAAAAACATCTAAAAATTTAGAGAATTGCTTATCAAGTTTATTCTTTCGCAAACGCTAAGGATATGGCACGTTCTGCTCCGATTCTTGTTGTGACTGTACCTTTTTACTAGACACCTTTTTTTCCTTGTGGTCTTGAACTACTGGAGCTTCTGTAGAGGTCACTAAATCATAATTCTTTCTTTCTTTAATCTGGACTTCAACTATTTTTCCACTTCTCAACATGATAGCCTTGCATTGCTCTTTAGGATTTACCTCAGTTGTACTTGGTAAATTCCCTTGCTGTCTATCAGATAACATGTTTGCAATTTGACCAACTTGCACCTCCAAGTTTCGAATGGCTGATGCTTGATTTTTAAAATTGGTTTTTGTCTCAGCCATGAACTGATTTGTGTGGGTTGCCATTTGCAACATTGCTTCCTCAAGACTGTTCTTCTTCTCTGGTTGTTGAAATCCTGGTGGAGGTGGTGGATTTTGAGTCTGATTTTGCTTCCATGAGAAGTTAGGATGATTTCTCCAACCAGGATTAAATGTGTTGGAATAAGGATTGTTTGGTTGGCGATTGTAATTCCCAACAAATTGAGCTTGCTCAACTTGACCTTGCATAAATGGATTTCCCACCTGACAATCTTCACTCCTATGACTTCCATTACAGTATTCACAAAATAGAGTAGGCGATTGAATCAAGTTTACCGCAAATTGGTTTGATTGAAGTTTCCTAGTAAGCGAGGCAACCTGTGCAGTCAACGCGGTAATAGAATCCACTTCATTAACTTCCATCACACTCTTCTGAGTTGTTCTCCCACTTGGAATTTCATAGTGATTCACTGTCATTTCCTCCAATAACTCAAAAGCTTCACTCTCTGTTTTCTTTATGAATGATCCTCCTACAGCTGCATCAATTGTTGTCCTTGTACCACCTCCTAATCCATTGTAGAAGTTATGCATTTGCATCCATCTAGGAATTCCATGGTGAGGACATTTTCTCAAAAGCTCCTTAAATCTTTCCCATGCATCATAAAGAGATTCTCCATCATCTTGGATAAAATTTTCAATCTCACTTCGGATCTTTGTTGTCTTTGTTGGTGGAAAGAACTTGGCTAGAGACTTTTGAGCTAGATCGTTCCAAGTTTCAATTGATCCTGCTGGCAACGAGCTCAACCATTGTTTAGCTTGCCCCCTAAGAGTAAAGGGAAACAACCTAAGTCGCATGGCATCATCTGTCACTCCATTCATCTTGAATGTATCGCAGATTTCCAGAAAATCTTAAATGTGAGAATTTGGATCTTTATTCCTCAACCCGCTGTAATTAATTGAAGTTTGGATCATTTGAATCGTGGCAGGCTTAATCTCGAAGTTATTTGCCTGAATTATGGGTCTTTGGATTGCAGAATGTAACCCAGTTACATTTGGCAACACATAGTCCCTCAAAGTACTGTTCTCATTAGTTGCATTGTTTGTCATAGTCAACTGCTCTTGTGCAACACTCTCTCTCTTTTCTTTTCTGTTCCCTCGACAGGTACGCTCGATCTCAAGATTAATTGGAAGTAGGCTGCTACTTCCAAATTTTCGCATGCACTATCTCTAACTCCTGCAACCAAAAATAAAAGAACAAAATTAATAAAAGTAACACAAAACTCAGATTAAGACTAAAGCTCTTGATTTCTGATATTAGTAAAGAAAAACAATCATTCCCCGACAACGACGCCAAAAACTTGATGACCAATTTCGCAAGTGTACAAATCGTCCCAAGTAATAAAGTGTGTAAGTACTAATTATCGTCTCCACAGAGAATGAAAGCTACTAATTACCAAAATTCTAAGCCTCAATTTTATCTAAGCAATCAATAAATCAAGGGTGGATGAAATTTAACAATGCTTATGACTTAAGTAATTAAAAACACAAACAAACTAACAACAATTATGCTAAATGTAGATGGTTGAGACTCTAGAGCAAATATTTCATCGCTATCTCCTCCTATTCTTCAATAATTGAAAGTTATAAAAGTTTGATTTCTAAATTGTTGGCAAGTTCTACTCAAAAGACTTGCTACTCTCTCGAGCAATAACAATATTCATTAAAAAGTCAATTGCCTATATTTCTATGACAATCAGAACAATTCAATTATGAAGGTTGTAAAACTAGCATTGCCACAAAACCTACAAAGATATGTCTATCGCTCATATAAATTAGAGAAAACAATTAAGGTTCGTCAATGAAAATCGTCTATCGACCTCAAAACATTGATATAAACTCACACTAAGATTGGTCAAATCCTAACATACATTCATTAAGCTCGTAAATATTTTCACAATCTAAAATGAAATCAAGTTCTTAACAATCAAAAAATGAAAAATAAGATTCAACAACGACTATATCTACGCTCTAGATAAAGGAATTACTTCATGATGAAAATCTCAGCAAAATTCATGTTTAGAGGCATATTCATTACAAGTAAGAAAAAGGATGAAATAGGGGAAAAGAAACAAGCCACAATGAATCCTCGAGTTTCCTAGCGTCGCTCTCGCTCCGTTTGGATGCTCGAATCTCCAAAAAAAAACTCCTTTTTCTACTGTCTTTTCTCCCTTTTTCGCCGTCCACCTTCAGCTCCCTTCAAAATAAGGATAAATTCCTTTTATACTTAGGGAAATTATCATCGTAGCGCCTAGGCGCTGAGGAAATCACCGCTTCGGTAATCTTAGCGCCTAGGCGCTAAGCCCTCTGCCATGGTTGTCGTTTGGGCGCTTAGGCGCTAAGCCTTCTGCCAATTTCGTCTCATCCGCGCCTAGGTGTCCATTTTCAGCGCCAAGGCGCTAAGCCTTCTTCCAAAATGTTCGTTAGGGCGCCTAGGCGCTAGGCATTATTCAACAACTTTATCACTTAGAAGTCGCGCTAGCATCGTTTTTCCTTTTATCTTCGATCTTCCTCCAACTTTTCTCCTTAAATCACCTACACACAAAATAGGCAACAATCAGCTAGAAACAAGAGACAAAACGTCTTTTCACTCGACTAAAACTTTAAAAACAACTTGTTTTAACAAGTCTAAAAATCACTTAACAGTTATGGTAAAACATCTTAGTACTAACAAAATGCCCCCAAAAGGAACTGAGTGTTGGAAATATATTGGGAAAAAACACAATATATGATTATTCAAGAATAAATACATTTAATCCAAGAACAATCATGACAGAATTTTTAGGATCTAAGCATGGAAGAAAACTAAATTAAAGGGGATTAAAATTATCTGGAACCATTAGATGTGATGAATCTATAACCTACAACATTGTTTGTGGTCTTCCTCATCTATGCAACTCAGATCAATGATGGGCAATCCTCTCTATCAGATTGAGAATAGGAGGTTGTTGCGTGCTCAATGTGTAAATTAAAATGCAATGTGAGAGCACTCAGAACATGCAAGCATACATGGTCTTGTAGCAAGTAATAAGTATTTTTTCATTCGATTTCCCACAGAGATTTATTCTTAGTTACTAGCGAAGTGAGATGTTAAATTAGAAAGGATGGTTTAACTGGGGTAGAATTGGAATTAATGTGCCTAACTAATAAAGAACGTGCGAGGTATGCAAGCATAAACAAAGACAAGTAAAGAGGTTACTTGAATGTAGAAGGAAAAGAATTGCGGAGAAAGCAATTATCTAGCAATTAAATCGCAAGGCAGAAAACATAAGAAAAATGGCTAAGGCAAAAATTTAAACTAAGAAAATTGCGCAGACAACAATTTTCTAGCAATTGTACTAACAACATTTTAAGGGTAAAGGGTGGAAACAAGGGCTACTAACGACTCCTCTATAGGCTTTTTCATGTGATTCTTCAGCAGTAGATCAACTTATCATGCATCAAATTAACTCATTCTCATGTATCTCTCGATTTCATGCATTAGATCCTTTAGTTCACTCATGTCCAAGTAAGACTTAAGCATCTATTTATATAAGCGAGTTAATGAATTGTGCTAGGAAAACGCCTATTCCTAGGTCGTTTCCTGGCTACCATGAAAGGCTAGCATGAATGGATGACTCTGAACTCTTACTCCTTCCGGAGGTTAGGAGTTCTTTGGACAAAATGGATGGCCAATCGAAATTGCCCGTGGGATGAAGCACACATACATTCAATGCATTTGAAGCTAACCTACATGCTGAATTCACGTACTTCTACCTATAGATTCATCATTAGCAGACCCTTATGTGGTTTAGTTACTCATGGATGATGATGGATTGGGACGAATAGATTGTTTAGTCATGCTTGACAGTAATGAAATGGAAACAAAGGAAACAGAAAATAATGGAGAACTTGCGAAGTAGTCAGACAATTCTTCGATTAAACAAGATTCAAAGCTTAACAAGCAACAACTTTAGAACGATAAAGACTAAACAGACAAAGACGAAATGAAATAATGTAGCTAACAGAACCAAAAAGCAACAAACAGCAGCGAAAAGGAAAAGCAGAAAACAGTAGAAAGCAGTTAAACGTGTGCGTGAACTCCTCGCCGCAAGCGCCTCGGATGAAGAGAGAAGGGGAGCTTTGTTTGGGGATGAATCCAATAAGAAGAGAAGAAGGATCTTCTCTTCTTCCTCTCAGATTATCGATGCCAACAGTTGAATCCTTCACGCCAACAAACGGGAGAAGAAATAGAGAAGAAACTGCGTTGAGATGGGAGTTCTACGCTTCCAAGCTTATTGTTCTCCTTCCCCCTTGACCTCCTTTTATAGTGTTTTGTAGGTACGATTCGGCCAAGGAGAACCATCCATTCTGAACGACGACCTTTCACGTGGCAGCATGAGAGAAATTGGACGGCTGAAAGATCGCTACAAAACAGAAGACGGTTAGAACAACTTAACATTTTCACTTAAAACATTGCGGAGACAACAATGTTTTCGCAATGTTCCTGCAATACAAAAAATTCAACTCTTTAGCTTTGTTTTCGATTCTTTTTCCTTTCTTTTACACATAAGTCCTGATTTAGCTTCATTCTATAAATTCTCATATATAAGCACATGTTTAGACTAAATTCTATCAAAAACGCTTAAGAGTTTACACCATTCTATAGCAAATAAGTCCCTAAAATGTATACTTTTGGAGGCGTAACAGAGGCTAAAACAACATAGCTTATTGGGGACCATAACCTAAACTATATATAGGTTGATTCTAGGGTTTCCCATAATCCCATAAGACCAACGAGCTTGTATCTGCTCAACAGGCCACACAACTATATGAGAAGTCTTTGGCCTATAATCAAGATCACACAAATGCCTATTAAATAGCCCAAATATAATTGTTATTGAATTGTTACCCACATATGAATTAATTTCAACAATCGCCCACTTGGGCAACAATTTTCTTATTAACAATTATTAATTTATTCTTTAGTGCACAACTTAATGCTATTTTAAAAATAACTTCCCTTTAATCACAATCTGGTCCATTTTGTATACCAATGAGGAACCAAAGCGGCTTTTGTCACATGTATGGTCGCAACTCAGTCATCAATGATCACCACACCAAATATACTCAATGACATGGATCAAGTGTGGAAGAGCAACATGAAAATTACATGTAATGTGATCTAAACATGTCTATTTCCAACTGATGAACTTTCTTCTTTAGAGAGATCAAACTTAACTCTTTCTAGCCTTATGTTAAACTACTTTTAGACAGAAAGTGATTAAGAGTAACAAAGATAATTCATCTTCTTTATTCTGCAGAAACAAAATTTGGTGTCTACTTTACGAAAGCACAAACTCTCACTCAACTGACGTACCATAATTTTCACACTTGTATGAACATTATGCTCCCAAAACTTTTTGTGTGAAATTTCTTAATGAACGTATCCGCAATGATGGAGTTGTATTCCTCTAGACACAATAAAAACTCTCAATTTTCTTTATCAACTAAAGCTTATGATTCTCATAAAGCTTTTGTTGCTATAAATTGAAAAGAATTAAAAATTCTCGTCAAGATAACTTAGTGACAAAGATTAAAATTTTATGAGTTTGTTGCCACACAAAGTGCTATGACCACAAACCTCAATGGTAAAAGAAACTACTACAAATGACTATTTACTACTTTTATTTACAGTAGTATCTTTTACCCATTTAGTGAACATAGCCTGGAAGGTGGATCTTGTTGGCAACTCTTATTATTATCAAAATAAAATTACCTCATGATCTCTACTTTGTTTGATTCTGATGAGTGAGCATGTATCCTTTTGTTAATTACCTTAAAACTCTTTAGATCAAATTAAGAGTTATAAATATATTGTCTTTTGTTATTGATATGAATACCGAAGCGGAAGCGTCTAAACTTCAAGCATGAAATTCTTCATTTCTATATTCAAGGGGCCTTTATTGAGACTAAACTTGTCATCTTTAATGATTTGAATATTTCTAACTGCATACAACTTTATGCTAGAAAACTTGGAAGACTTTCTGACATAACCTCTTTTGTACAATTAGCTCTCAATGTTACTTGAGATTGATCTCACGATATCATTTCATAATATAAAAGAGATGTTCATACAAGTTTTCATCTTATAACGTAGTCTTATCATGCCATAAACATATTACACTAGAAAAATAAAATCTCCCACTAAGCTTGTAATTCATAATTATCACTCTTGTTTACCTTAGACCTTAAATGTGATAATTAATTAATTAAATTTATGAAATTACAAACAATAAACCTTATTGAAATCACAAATGGAATGAGACCTTTGAAACCTTGTGTTACTAGATCAAGAGTTTCTAAACTATACAAGCTTTGATTTCATAAATCATAAAATTGAGAAATCAATCTTTATATCCATTTGACATAACTTTAAAAAAAAAAGTTTTTAAGTGTTATCATTTACGTATTTTCAGTGAATGCCTTGATTTTTGTATTTTTTTTTTTTTTTTTGTTATATTCCCTGTATCTTCTTTTAGAATTCTCATATGTAAGTGCAATTTTTTGGATTGTTTCCTGATTACTGATTATGTTCAGAACAATCATTTGATTCACCTCAACTCATTTTGGAATAATTTTTTTTTTATATATTGTTGTGACTGAACTAAATTTTTTAGCTGTCTACGTACCCTTGAATGGAAGGGATCAAGTCATAATGTAGTTCAGATGGAATGAAATCTTTTTTTTTATGTGACTGAACTTAAAGTTTTTTTTCTTCTTCAAGTTGCCTACGTACCCTTGAATAAAAGAGATCAAGTCATAACGTAGTTCAGATACATGATTTTTTTTTATATTTTTTTTTCGGGTCGTTCATCTTTTAAGCTCGTGCGGCCAAGGAGCAACATGTAGTTTATACGCTTACGTTAAGGAGTATTACATTTTATGCATAAAATTTCTTGAGAAACATGTCGTTGATTGGGTCAATCCTTAACCCGTCTTGATCCACGATCTTGTATGCCCCATTTGTGTAGACTTCTTTGACAACATAGGGTCCATCCCACTTAGGGGTGAACTTGCTCCCCGTGTGTCGCGTTGTGATAATGGGTCTTCGAACTGTGAGTACTAGATCACCAACTTGAAATGATCGAGGCTTCAAATTTCTGTTGAAGGCCTTGGTCATTCGTGCTTGGTAGCATTCCAGGGCCTGCTGAGCATCTAATCTTCTTTCATCGAGTGCTTTCAATTCTTGGAGACGCAATCTTGCATTTTTTTCTATAGTTAACCCTTCTTGCACCGCCATCCTTAAGAATTTGATTTCTCTTTCCAATGGGAGCACAACTTCGACCCCATAGACGAGGGAATAAGGTGTGACCTCTGTAGGAGTGCGATGGGTAGTTCGGTAAGCCCATAATGCCTCACCAATCTTTTCCTGCCAGTCTCTTTTCGACTTGGAGACCACTTTCTTCAACAAGTTGCACAATGTCTTGTTGAACGCCTCTGCCAATCCATTTGCCGGAGCATTGTACATGGATAACTTGCATTGCTTGAACTCGAATTTCTCACATAACTTGTCCATTATACTATTGGAAAATTGTCTTCCATTATCGGTCAAGATCCGGTGAGGGATGTCGTAACGGTAAATGATGTGGGTTCGGATGAAATCCACAACAATTTTCTTCTTTGCTTCTTTTATCGCAATCGCCTTGGCCCAACTTGAAAAGTAATTTGTCCCAGCAAGGATATAAGAGTATCCCGCCGAGGACTTAGGTGTTATTGGACCAACGAGATCGAGCCCTCAAGCTTCAAGAGCCATGAAGTTATGGTTGGGTGAAAGGGTTCTAGCGGTTGATGTATGAAGTTTGCATGAAACTGACAAGCCTCACATTTCTTTGCATACTCCATCGAGTTTTGAATCATCTTTGGCCAGTGATAACCCATCCTCTTCAACCCAAAATGAAGTTTCGGTCACGATTGGTGAGCACCACAGACCCCTCAGTGCGCTTCCTCTAATGCCTTTATCGATTCTTCTTTTCCTAGGCATCGAAGAAAAAGTTCTTCATAGGAGCGCCGATAAAGGATGTCCTTGTAGTAGATGAACCGAGCACTTATTCTTCGTATATTGGCCTTACGTCGGGGCTCTGTGGAAGCTTTCCATGTTGTAGATAATCTACAATCGGTTGTCACCAATCCTCTTCTTCAATGACATAGACTGATATTACGTTTGCTTCTTGACTTTCTATTTCAGTTGGTGGTACAATCCATATTTGACAGATCGGGACATTCAATACTTCACTTTCTGAGAGAATCAGGGTTGTGGCCAAGTTTGCTAATGCATCTGCCTTTGCATTTTCAGCTCTTGGAATATGCTCTATCGTCACTCTGTCGAAGCTTTCTAGGAGTCGTCTTGCATAATTGAAGTAAGGTATTAAATATTGATGTTTCACCTCGTATTGGAGCAACAACTGATTAATTATCAGCTTTGAATCTCCATAGATCTCAATGTAGGTCACTCCAATTTCTATTTCTATTTGAAGACCCATAATGAGCGCTTGATATTCAGCAACATTATTCAAACATACCTCTCCAAATTTGAAGCTATACGGTAGCATGTGCTTTTCAGGGGTAATGAATACTATACCCGCTCCTGCACCATATCTTCGAGCTGCGCCGTCAAAATACATAGTCCAAGGCTCAGCAATTTCAACATAGAAGATTTCTTCGTCAGGCAGGTCGTCAGATAATTTCCAGTCCGACGACACTGGATGAGCTGCCAAGAAATCAGCCAAGGCTTTCCCCTTCACCTTCTTTTGCGGAACATAAACAATGTCACACTATTGCAATAAGATTGCCCACTTTGCCAACGGACCTGAGATAATTGGTCTAGACAAAACATACTTGATTGGGTCAGCCTTAGCCACCAAATGCACTGTGAATGCCTGCATATAATGCCTCAACTTGTCAATGGTGAAGAAGAGCGAAAGACACATCTTTTCAATGGGTGAATAATTCAAATCTGCCCCATTGAGAGTTCTACTTAAGTAGTAGAGGGCACATTCTTTACCCTTCTCACTTTCTTGTGCAAGTAATGCCCCAAGCGACCTTTCTTGCGCAGTAATGTAGAGTATCAACGGTTTTCCTGCTACGGGGGTGCCCAAGACAGGAGGGTTAAGCAAATATTGCTTTATGTTGTTAAGGGCATTTTGACATGCTTTATCCCACTCAAAGGTCGTGTCTTTCCTCATCAATCTCTAAAATGGTTGGCATCGGCCTACTAGATTGGAGATGATCCTCCTGATATAAGCAAGTCGTCCTTGGAGACTTCTTAGTTCATGCAAGTTTCGCGGCTTTGACATTTTTTGAAAGGCGTCGATTTTGGATTGATCAATCTCGATACCTCGATGTTTTACGACGGAACCAAGGAATTTCCCCGAAGTTAAACTGAATGCACATTTGAGAGGGTTCATCCTCAATTGGTATTTCCTCAAACGATCGAAAAATCACCTTTAGATCTTCCAAGTGATCCTGTCGCTTTTTAGACTTGACTACGAGATCGTCGACGTAGCACTCGACATGTTTATGCAGCATATCATCGAAGATCTTTTGCATGGCACGTTGATAAGTTGCGCCGACATTCTTTGATCCAAAGGGCATTACCTTGTAACAGTATATCCCTTTCGGAGTCCGGAACGCTATCATTTCTTCATCTTTGAGGGCCATTCGAATCTGGTTGTACCCTGATGATCCATCCATGAAAGACAAAGCTTCATGTCCTGTGGTAGCATCAAACATGAGTTCAGTGATGGGCAATGAGAAGTCTTCTTTTGGACATGCGCTATTCAGATCGCGAAAGTCAACGCATACTCGGAGTTGTCCGTTCTTCTTTCTGACGGGGACAATGTTTGTTATCCACGTCGGGTACTTTACTTCGCGAATGAACCCCGCTTAAATTAACTTGTTAACCTCATTTTCGATTTGGGGAATGAGCTCTGGCCTGAAACGTCGTTGAGCTTATTTGAGTGGTCGATACCCATGTTCGATAGCGAGATGATGTACAACTACTTTTGGATCAAGTCCTGGCATCTCCTTATACGACCAAGCAAAGACATCCTTGTACGCAATGAGCAAACTCAAGTACTCGCACTTCTCTTCACCAGAAAGTGATGCGCTTATAAAGGTTGGACGTGGTTCTTCCGTCGTACCAAGATTAACTTCTTTTAGTTCATCAACTGTTGGTTGGCTTCCATCTTCGAGTGACAGTGGTGCCTCTTCAACATCCTCTTCAGATATCTCGACCTCCGTTTCTTCCTCGGTGGTAATATGGTAACAAGAGGCTTCACCCTCTTCCTCCACTGCACATTTGCTTGCAGGGTTGGTGATGATGACATCGCGTCATTTAACCTTCAATGCACCCTTTGTATTCACGGTAACACAAGTTTTTCTTTTCATTCGTGAGGGAAAGATACTGCGGATCTCTCCATCGCCTTTTATCTTGCTAGGCTCTTTATCGTTCAAAGTATTTCGAGCCTCTTCGTGTAGGAGGCGATCAAAAATGGAAGTGGATGGAAGTTTCTTATCTCTTGGTAGAGCACTTTATGGTGTACTCCAACTTCAAGCTGTCGAGGCTTGCCAAAATAAAATTTATAAATACCGAAACTACTATGCTTTGCAGCTAGTGGTAACGGGTCGATCCGCAGGGAACCTAAATTACTTTCTCCTAATTAATTTCTATTTGCCTTTTTTTTATTGAAAACTAGAAATTAAGCGATAAAAGGGGGGGGGGAGATTTGGGTTAGGAAAAATTAAAAGAAAAAAAGAAAAATAAAGTAGCTAACGGAAAAGTAAAATAAAGTAACTTGTGCTCCTAATTTGAGTGCTCGGGATTTGCTTAATGCGCTTAGTTCATTGGGATTCTAATTATGCTTAGCTATTATTCTAATGCACACAAAATGCTTTGTCCCAATCGGGTCCAAAACACCCCAAAGAATTAGTTAGAAACTTACGAATCTAATTAAACATGCTCGCTAATTAATTTAAGTTGATTACTCCTAAATAAATTAACATACAGTGACGGGTAACATTGTGACGAGTTAATCCTATAATTAATTCGATTTCTCTCCTAACCTTGAGCCCACCGTGAAAACGTTAATCAACTTCTACCCCCAACTGTCACTTAGGCTCGAATTGATTAGCCATGAGCTAGACCCTCGCTACTTGCATTAAGACTAATCACGAATTAACGCTAACCCACTAACATGCGTAACAAATTATGGACGTCACTCCTAATCGGAAAGGCATGCCATTCGTTCTTTATACAGATTAAGAGATGCAAAAGATTAATAAAACTAAGCTAGAAATTCATACAAAACCCTCCCTAAGCATCAAGACAAATCCCTAACCTCAAATTAGGCTACTTACCTTGCTCGGGATGAACACCAAGCTAAATCCAACCAAGTCTTGCTTTGATATATAAGAAAAAGGAAGAAAACCGCAAAAATCTAGAGAGAAAACGCTCAAAAAATGTCCAAACCCGAGAGTGAATGACCTAAAAATCGGAAAAATGGGTTTTTATCATCGTCGGAGCGTCGAGACGCTCTTGACAGAATTTTCCAGCGCTGAAGTCGTCGTAGCGTCGAGACCCTACAGGCAGCGTCTCGACACTGGGGTCTGTGCCTGAGAAAAATAAATGGAATTTTGTCCTCTTTTAGACTCGAACTCAAGCCTATCGACTTGCCAAATTCCTCCTGCACCACCAAACCACTTATTACTGACATAGTATAAACACTCAGAACGATTAATCAAAATTATCCTCTAAACGTTCTTTTAAGCTCTTAATTAATGCAATGGTCTAATTTACCCCTAAGCAATTAATTTCCACAAAATATAAACATTAAACACAATTAATTACTTAATTCGCAAGACTTAGAAGCTAAATATTAGCACTTTTGGAGTGCTATCATCTCTCTTTGTGGTCACGCTTAATCTTTGCAACACTGACGTTTGTGAGAGAGGTTTATCGGGCAGCGTATTTTCTTTCTCATCTGCCGGCTTACTCAATCTTTGAAATGCTGACTGTCGTGAGAGAGGTTTAGTGGACAATGTGTTTTCCTTCTCATCTGCTGGCTTACTCAACCTTTGAAATACTGATTGTCGTGAGAGAGGTTCAGTGGACAGCGTGTTTTCTTTCTCATCTGCCGACTTACTCAACCTTTGAAAGACGGAAGACCTGATGGGGTTAGATGTTGAGTGCGGACTGTCTTCTTCTGTCACAGCCGTTTCCAATCGCTAGAAGGTCAAAGCGCGCGTAGCCGGCGGCTTGATGCGCTTAAAGATAGAGATTCTGGGTTCGACAACTTCCTCTTCTTTTCAGTTGTCTACCTCCTTGGTCATTATGTTATTAGCGTTGACCAGCTTCCATTTCCCTTTTCGGGTTATACGGACCGGTTCGAGCTACTTGTATCCAAGCCTTTTTCTTGACGCCAGTAAGGGGTATCCCTCCTTTAGGAGCTTCTTTTGTGTCAAAGAAAGCTCTGGCCTGCCTTCGAAGATTTCCAGGCCATTGAACTCGGTGTGAGTTGTGAAGTCATAACCTGCTTTTGCTAACAATTTATATGCTTTAGGATCGAATCACTCTTTCGTCCGTCTCTCAAGCAAGACCATCCCTTTCTAGGTATCTTTGGGCTTCCTGACCTCCTGTTTCGTTATCTTCGTAAGATGGGTGACAAAGCTTTCTTTCAAAATCTTAATGTCACAAACTTTCAAACTTTTCGTACATTCCACGAATGGAGATTCACCCTTCTTACGCCGGGACAAAGGGACGTAGCGGAAAACAGGAGGGTTCGACACTTTTTCATCCTTCAAGGCCTTAGCCTTTGTAGGGCTGGCGGATGTCTTGCTTTCTTGAAAACTGGGAACGTTTTTTTCTTTGATAGATTCTTTTCTCGCGTCAATTTATTGTTTCACGTCGACTTCACCATCCTATTGATCAAAAGAATTTCTATCGGCATTATTTCCCCGACGCTGCCGTCATTTATGTAAATTTTGGCATCTGCAAAGTGAGACTCGGGCCCTGAAAATGGCTTAGTGTCTGCCTCAACCTTTTTTACACCATCTTGATAAAATTTGAAGCATTGATGTAAGGTGGAACTTATTACCCCATTTCCATGAATCCAAGGGTCACCTAATAATATTTTGTAGGTGGTCCTAGAATCTATAACATGAAATAGGGTATGTGCTTTTAAGTCCCCAATGATGAGCTCCAAGCAAATCATGTCGATCGCTCGTTGTCCTCCCTAATTGAAGCCCTGGATTACCAGCTTGTTACTTGATAACTCTTCCATTAGGATGCCAATCTCTTTCATGACCGATTTCGACATTATATTGACAGCTCATCCATCATCAATGAGGATTCGACCAACCTTCTGTTCTCGGATGTACTCTGAGACAAACAAAGGTTTATTATGAGGTTTAGACCCAAGCATCAGATCTTCATCAGTGAAACCTATAGTCATACAACACGGTGCACATGCATGCACTGTAGAGGTTAGAATACTCGAACTGTCGGATTCCCTCGGCGCGTCGATGAGAGCACTCTTGGCCATTTGGGGCGGTGAGAACAATTTTGTTGTGTTGAAAGAGGGTATATCCTCTATCTTCGTCACCAATTCGGCTGAACTTGGAGAGGCGTCATCGTCTTCTGTCGTGCTGACAACATGGCACGCAGCAAATTCAAATGTTTCTCCTTCAATTTCGTTAAGGAATCCTTTTTTAAAGAATTACGATAGGGTCATGGGTTTTCGAGGCCGAGAGAGGTCTTCGCTTTCCTCCACGACGAGGTTAGGCCTTCTTGTGCTCTTTTTCCCTTTCTTTTTTGGCAGTTTACTTTTTCGTCTATGCTCTTGAAATAGGAGAGCTTCTTTCTGGAAAGGTCTTTGTCCTCATATTTTTCGACGAGTCACAACGATCCAACCTTCCTCCTCATCTCCGACGGGCTCAGGTTTTACCTGCAAAGTCTTCTTTGGGACCTCACATCTGAACTGAACAAGTGTCGGTTCGAAAGTCCCAAACTGGATCAGACCTTCCTTTTGTTTCTCAAATGAATCTGGACGTAACTGAATGCCGGAGTTCATTGTTACGGCGACATGATTTTCCTGAGCTACCTCGTCAAGATCCAGCTCGATTTTCTTTTCACTGGTTAACCTCATGATTAGCTCTTTCAGAACAAAACACTTCCCTACTGGATGACTGACGACCCGGTGATATTTGTAGTCGTTAGGATCATTTATCTTTTCTAACACTTCTTGTCGTTTACATTCGGGAAGTTGGATGAGTCGTGTTTCCAGCAATTGCTCTAACATGTAAGGAATGTCAGAGTCTGGAAACGGGTAAATTTTTTCTTGTCTCTTGTTGCGTGCTCAGTGTGTGTGTAAATTAGTTGCGAAGAGCACTCAGATCATGCAAGTATACATGGTCTGCAGCAAGTGATAAGTATATTTTATATCGATTTTCCACAGAGACTGGGTTGAGTGACTAGCGATTTGGTGTGTGTTAAATTAGATAAGGTAGCAAGAAATGAATGGATTTTGGGTTGAGACACGAATTTATAATGGGTGCAAGGAAAATGCAAGGTTAACACAAAGCAGATAAGTCGAGGAGACTACAATGTTTTAAGAATAGTATTGTGGGATTCGCAATAGATTAAAAGACTGATAAATACTAAGGTAAAGGCAGAAAATGATATTGCGGTTCTCGCAATATTCTCGCAATAAACTAGCAATGATTAAAATCTAAAATAAAGACAGCAAGGTTGGCTTAAGAGTCCTCTATAGGCATTTAACTATGATCATTCAGCAGCAAATTAACATATCATGCATCGTCTTAGCTAGATCTCATAAATCTTTCGATTATATGCATTAGATTCTTAGATTACTTATGTCCAAGTAAGGTTAACAACCTATTTATAAATGCATGCTAACAAACGTGCTAGGAGAATGCCTATTCCTAGGCCACTCTCTTTACTACCATGAAAGGCTAACATGAATGAACGACTCTGAATTCTTACTCCTTCCAGAGGTTAGGAATTCTTTAGACAAAATGGATGGCTGGTCGAAATTGTCCATGGGATGAAGATCACATTCATTCAATGCATTGATGTTACTTTACATGCTGAATTCACATAAGCATAACCTACAGATTCATCTCTAGCAAACCTCAAAACTAATTGATTACTCTTAAAGGGCAAATCAAATAACAATTCGTAAGCACACATATGACAATTCGAAAGCAGTAATGGAAGGGAAAAACAGTAGATGATCCAAAACAGGACTTAAAGAAAGTAGTAGCTAATTCAGAAAGCAACAAAAGAAAGCAGTAATGGAGTGAAGATCTTCCAAGCCGTGATTCGCCTCGGATGAAGGAGAAGATTAGCTGATCTTGGGGAATGAATTCAATTAGAAGAGAAGATGGTTCTTCTCTTCTTCCTTTCGAATTATCGACGCCAAGGGCTCTCGTTTCTTCGATCCAACAAACGGGAGAAAGGAATTCGTCTTCGGGTTTGGCCTTTGCGGATTCTCTTCACTGTTGAGAGATATCTTTCCTTCTCCCTTTTAGCTCTTTATATAGCCTTCAGAGGTTGCCATCAGCTGCGGATCTCCATCCAATTTGAGGTAACAACCTCACACGTGGCAGCAGCAGGGAGAGTTGGCGGCTGGAAAAACGCAACAACGAAGACTGGTATTGCGATTGCGTTGCGATCTCGCAATGCTCTGTTTCCAGCCTCCCTTCTTCTGATCCCATTGTGGTCCTCGCAAAACTTCAGCAATACATCTGCAAGGTATTAATTAGGCATTTTTGCATCACTTTGTACACTTATTCGTAGCTTTTTCACATAAGCCTCAAATTAACATCATTTCACAAAATGTCACTTTTAAACACATATTATGCTAACTTCTAATTAAAATGCTCAAGAGATGTCATGAATATAAAGTAATTAAAGTCCTAAATAACGCTCATTTGGAGAGGTAACACACCCCCAAACTTGAGTTATTGCTAGTCCTCGAGCAATACAAAGGCTTACTTTCCCTTCTTTGCCTAGCTGCTACCTTTTGTTCTTATTTCTACCTAACTACTTGCTTATTCTCTCGGCTTACTGTCAAAGGCATTGCTGTCCTGTGACACCCTTCAAGCTAAAACTAACTTCATGTTTTGTCATTTTGAATTCTCTTGCCTTTAAAACCTTCAGTTTTTACTAACTCCCTATCTTTTGGTTTATCTGCCTATATCATCAAGCACACTGTGCAGTCATCCCTAAGCTGTAAAATCTCCCTAGTTTTAACTCAAACTCAGTACATGCTTCTAAGTTTTTTTATTCTTTTATTACCTAGGAATTCTTAGAGTCATGCCATGCTTAGAACAACACAAGTATCAGAGTACAAAATCCATAGAACAGACTAAGCCATGGCATCACCTCTATTTTTAGGACAGACACTCATCTCCCTGATCAAGCCTTCCAGTTACAGCCCTGTGCTTAGCTAACTTAGGATCAGAGTTCATTACATAGGACATCTAAGCACCTAAGACTGCACTCTTTTGGCATACATCATCCTTCTTTGTTTTCTATATATTTTTTTTTTCTTTCTTGCACTTCTTTCTTTCCCTTAAGTATGTCTTTTGATGCAGTGCCCCTTGTGGGTTACACAAGTGGCCCTGATTACTCAGCAATCCTAAAGAAAAGCCAATGTTTTTTTTTTATCAAAGAAGGACAATGCATATCTTACTAAGGGAGAGAGGAGTGTTCCTAGGACTAGAGGCTGCCTCCCCCAAACTTGGACTTCTCATTGTCCCCAATGAGAGTAGGAGGTGGCACACCCCCAAACTTGTTTTAGAAGCATCTAGTCTAAGTTAAAAATGGACAGAAGTTAAATATCCAAGGGATGAAATGGCTCTCTTAGTTCAGATAACACATCAGCAGAGACTTATTAAAAACAAATGGTAAGGTCTAACAGGGTCACATGCTTATCAACTTATGAAGCTACTTCAATTTTAAAGAGTGTACTCGACACTCATCCAGCAAACTCAATAAACAGACCACAAAGAGACATCACAAATGCAGCCAAGTAGAGTTAAGAACAGAACAAAATAACAGAAAGTCATTACACAATAACAGCATGCTTGAATATTACTACTGAGACATGCTGATTAAGACAAAACATGCTTGAAAGGGCTTTGCGAAGTACGCAATGAAATCGCAATGAAAATAACAAAGCAGATATAGCAGTGGTCAAAGATCCTAACTATGCTAATTCTATTGTGGCTCATGGGGCTTGTGGAAATTCAAAAACAACTGCACAGAACTAACTGTCCTAAGCTAATTTAAACTACTCTTAACTAAACTAATCTATGGACATTGAAAACAAACAGCAATTTCATCTTTGGGTGGTGGGGGGGGGGGGGGGTGTGGGGGGTAACCAGTTACAGAAAAGCAGGTTTGATGGAGATAAAAAGTACTCCCTCGAATGCCGTCAAACCATGGCATTCATTCATTTCCATCTTCTTCATCTTCATCACTCTTCTCCACACTTGGAGGCATCCAGGGGCTCAACAAACTAGCAGGGAATGTAGGAAATTCGCACCTCAGGTGCTCAGCTAACTCCATATCCCTTGCTTGAGAGTACTCAACCCATTGGGCTAATTTTCTCTGTATGTCCATCAAGCAGGACATGGACATGGACTGAGCAGCTGCAAGACCATCCAGCTCAATCTTCATATTGCCCTTTTTTCTCATCTTCAGATCGTTGGGCAGCTCTAGGTGGCCGACATAGGCCAACTTCTTCTCCTCGCGTGTTACAGCCACACCTGCGTGAAGACACAGTTTGGTGATAGTATTGGGGAAAAAGAGTCTACCCTTCTCTTTCTTAGAACAGTCAATGATTGAGGCAGATATGATCTCGCCCACATCAATGGTGAGCCCTTTCATAATTGCATACACCAACAAGGACCTCCCCTGATCAATGGTCGTCTCATGTGTGACAGAGGATACTGTTGCGTGCTCAATGTGTCAAAATAAATAAGCAATAAGGTAGAGAGAGCACTCAGAACATGCAAGCATACATGATCCTATAGCAAGTAGTAAGTATATTTCATTCGTTTTCCCACAGAGATTTATTATAAGCTATTCATGAAGTGTAAAGTTAAGAAAGAAGGGGTGGATTTGATGGGGTAGAATTGGTTTTTAATTGTCTATTTCCTACTGAATACGAAGAGGGTAGCAACATAAACAAGTGCAAGTCAAAGCTAAACTCAAATGAGAAGAGACGAGATTAATAAATGAAGACAAAAACAGCTAGACAGAATTGTACTTTAGCAGAATTGCGGAGACAGCAATTCTACCGCAATGTAAATAACAGCGAAAGTGTGTAAAATGATGAGTTAAGGGCTACTAACGACTATCCTATCGGCTTTTTCTCACGATTCTCAAGCATTGGATCAACTCTCTATGCATCAAACTATCTCATTCTCATGTATCTTCCGATTTCATGCATTAGATTCTTTAGTTTACTCATGTCCAAGTAAGGTCTTAAGCATCTTGTTAAGGCAGAAAAATATGGTTTGTACTAGGGAAACGCCTATTCCTAGGTCGTTTCCTGGTTACCTTGAAAGGCTAGCATGATAGTATGACTCTGAACTCTTACTCCTTCCAGAGGTTAGGAGTTCTTTGGACAAAATGGATGGCCAATCGAAATTGCCCGTGGGATGAAGCTTACATACAATCAATGCTTCGAGAACTATCCTACATGCTTGGTTCACGTTTTTTAGCCTAAAGTGTTGTCATTAGCATGCCCCTATGTGACTTAGTTACTCATGGATGTAAACAGAACAGAAACAAGAGAAGAAGTAGACATGCTTAGAAGGAATTTAAAGACAAAACAGTAAGGGAAAGCAGTAGAATGTAAAGGCAAGAAACTGTGAAATGAAGAATTGAGATTTGATTACTTGATTGTTTGACTGACAAAGGAAAGCTTTAAAGTAAATAACAGCAAGACAGAACACAACGAAATAGTCTAATCTAGCTACTAGAAAAGAAACAACAACAAGACAAAGCTGGAAAATGGAAATGAAAAGCAGAAAGCAGTAAAACAAGCTCGAATGTCTCGTTGCAGCCGCCTCGAATGAAGGATGAGAAAGGTCAGCCTTGCTTGGATGAATCCAATCGGGAGAGAAGAAGAATCTCCTCTCCTTCCTATCAGATTATCGATTCCAACAGCTGAGCTTTGCAAACCAGCAGACGGCAAAGGAAAACAGGAGAAAAGTTGGACTGCGAGAAGACTTCTACGCTTTCGGATGATGTTTGAACCCTCGACTTTGACCCCTATTTATAGTAATCTGCAGGTGCATTTGGGCCAAGGAGAACCATCAATCTGCAACGTCGTACTTCAGAATGGATGGAGGAGAAAGAACGAATCCCTGAAATCACGGAAATTAACAGAAAAAGATCAGTCAACTTACGGTTTTCACTTAAAACATTGCGGTGCCCGCAATGTTTCCGCAATGCTATCGCAATGCTTGTTTTTCATTCTTTTCCTTCGGTTTTCAACCCTTTTCTTTCCTATTGTACTTAAGTCCTAATTTAGCTACCTTCTTCTAATTCTCATATTTAAGCATAGGTTTAGGCTAAATGCTAACAAAAACACCTAAGAGTGAACATCTTTCTAAGATAATTAAGTCCTAAAAAGGTCACTTTTGGAGACGTAACAGATACCCTTCTTCGAATCAAGGAGAACCAAATGGTTGCCTTGTCCTTAAGTGTTGCACTCATTAATGTGTGCTTCCCCTGTTTAGAAACTGCCCACGCTGCCTCAGGCTTGCCTATCATGCTTAATGCCTCCTCCAGGACTGCCTCAGATGGTGTGGCCATGATCCTTGCATACTCTGAATTTTTATGCTCTTTGAGAGCATAAATTTCATTGATCGCCTCGGGGGAGAAGTCTATCTCAACGCCCTTACTGTGGAATAGCAGCCTTCGGGGTGAGTGAGGTTGGCGTAGAAGTCATAGACCATGTCTGAGTAAGCTTGGATTGGTGGCCTACACAATTCATCCCAACCATGATTTGCAATGCCTGCGCGCAAGAATTGCGGCAGGTCCGCAGGAGAATCTAAAATCCTCTTTCGTGGAGGAGATCTTTTTTCATTAAAGACATACCTCTAGCCTCTGTGATAACTCCATTTTGGAGCTATATTTCACTTCCTAACTCTAGCTAAAAGTCGTGATTAATTGTTTAATATGTCTCGTTTATAGGAGTTTTGCGGCATAGAGCTCGGGGTATCCATTGAGTGCGTATTGTGGCTAAGGAAGGCGTTTTAGCGCCCCGGGAGTGCTTCGGGAAAAGGGCAAGCTCACTGTTACGTCTCAAAAAGTGACCTTTTTAGGACTTATTTATCTTAGAAAGATGTACACTCTTAGGTGTTTTTGATAGGATTTAGCTTAAACCTATGCTTATATATGAGAATTAGAAGAAGGTAGCTAAATTAGGACTTGTGTGCAAAAGGAAAGAAAAGGAATGCAAACCGAAGTTAAAAGAAGGAAATATGAGCATTGCGGCAGCATTGCGGAAACATTGCTAAAACCGCAATGTTTCAAGTGAAATCCGTAAGTTGACTGATCTTTTTCTGTTATTTTCCGTTATTTCAGGGATTCGTTCTTTCTCCTCCATCCATTTTGAAGTACGACGTTGAGGATGGATGGTTCTCCTTGGCCCAAACGCACCTGCAGATTACTATAAAAGGGGGTCAAAGTAGAGGGTTTAATCATCATCCGAAAGCGTAGAAGTCTCTTCGCAGCGCAGTCTTTCCCATTCATTTTCTTCTCCGTCTGTTGGTTTGAGAGGTTCAGCTGTTGGAGTCGACGATCTGATAGGAAGGAGAGAAGATTCATCTTCTCTCCTGATTGGATTCATCCAAGCAAGGCTCACCTTTCTCTCCCTTCGGCCGAGGCGTTTGCGACGAGGCGATCAAGCTTATTTTTATTGCTTTCTGTCTTTTCTTTTCATTTCCAGCACTGTTTTGTTGTGTTTCTTTTCTATTAAGCTAGTTCATTACATTTCGTTGCTTTCTGTCTTTATGTTATTCACTTGAAGTTTCCCTTTGTTCATCCCAACAATCGATTAATCAAAGCACAATTCATTAATTCACGGTTTCTTGTCTTTGTTGTTTCCTGTTTTGCCTTGCTGTTTTAAGTTTATTTCTCTTCTGAGCATGCCTACTTTATCTAATATTTCTGTTCTCTCTATATCCATGAGTAACTAAGTCACATAGGGGCATGCTAATGACAATACTATAGGCTAAAAAACGTGAACCAAGCATGTAGGATAGCTCTCGAAGCATTGATTGTATGTAAGCTTCACCCACGGGCAATTTCGATTGGCCATCCATTTTGTCCAAAGAACTCCTAACTTCTGGAAGGAGTAAGAGTTCAGAGTCATACACTCATACTAGCCTTTCAAGGTAGCCAGAAAACGACCTAGGAATAGGCGTTTTCCTAGTACAAACCATAACTTTCTGCTTTAACAAGATGCTTAAGACCTTACTTGGACATGAGTAAACTAAAGAATCTAATGCATGAAATCGGAAGATACATGAGATTGAGTTAGTTTGATGCATAGTGAGTTGATCCAGTGCTTGAGAATCGTGAGAAAATGCCTATAGAGGAGTCGTTAGTAGCCATTGTTTCTCCAATTTACACACTTTCGCTGTTAGTAACATTGCGGTAGAATTGCTGTTCTCGCAATTCTGCTAAGTTAAAAATTCTGTTTAGCTATTTTCCTCTTCGTTTATTAATCTCTTCCTTTTTCATTTGAGTTTATCATTGACTTGCACTTGTTCATGTTGCTATCCTTTATTGATTCAGCAGTAAATAGGAATTTTAAAACCAAATCTACCCCTTCAAATCCACCCATTCTTACTAAACAGTACACTTCACGAGTAGCTAATAATAAATCTCTGTGGGAAAACGAATGAAAAAATACTTACTACTTGCTATAAGACCATGTATGCTTGCATGTTCTGAGTGCTCTCTCTCTCTTATTGCTTATTTATTTTACACATTGAGCACGCAACAAGTTTTTGGCGCCGCTGCCGGGGATTTAGTTTAGTGAAAACGAAGTTGGTTAAGTTTGAAACACCAAGTTATTATCTATTGAAGCTGATCTATTTTCATTTCTTTTGCAGGTACCATTGGGTTAGTTTATGAATGAGTCTTCAAGTAGTGATCTAGAGTTCAATCCTGAGCCCGAGAGACTATATAGAGCCAGAAATAGAGCCAAGAAACGTCTCTTTGACCAACCCTCTATACCTCCAATAATTGCGGGAACCGCAATTCCTCCGCAATTCTATCAAGAAGAAATGGATAGATTAGTTCCAAATCCGGTGCCTGTCACTCGCAATCCCATCGAAATAGCGAATGATAAGGATAGTGCCATTCTCTCATACCTAGTACCTATGCCTGGGGAGCTGAACCCCAGCATAATCCGCCCTGAAATCACTGCCAACTCATTCGAGTTAAAGCCAGTGATGTTCCAAATGTTGTCCACTGTGGGACAATTCTTTGGAGTGGAAAATGAGGATCCCCACAACCATCTTAGAAACTTCCTAGGAGTCAGTGATACATTTATCATCCCTGGAGTTTCCCAAGAAGCCTTGAGGCTCTACCTCTTCCCTTACTCTTTGAGGGACAAAGCAAAGACGTGGTTAAACTCATTACCCTCTGGATCAGTCCTCAATTGGACAGACTTGGCAGAGAAATTCCTAGTCAAATACTTCCCATCTGATAGGAATTCTACCTTTCGTGATGATATAATCAAGTTCAAACAAGCTGAGAATGAGTCTCTTCACGAAGCTTGGACAAGGTTCAAGGACCTTCTTCTCAAATGCCCACATCATGGCATCCCATGGTGTATCCAAATAGAGGTCTTTTTCAAAGGATGTAACCCCAGCACCAGACAAGTGCTAAATTCATCTGTTGGTGGTTCCATGCTGTCCAAGAGTTATAATGAAGCCTATGAGATCTTGGAGAAGATCTCAGCATCTCACTGTAGGTGGTCAGATGATCCAGTTGAGCCAACTAGAGCTCAAGACAAGGACGCACTCAATGCCATGAGTAGCCAAATAAGCGCCCTGACCAACCTAGTCAAGCAAATGGCTCAAGCCAACCTCCAAACTAGTGTCAACACCGCCATAGCCATGTCAATGGGCACCCAACCAAGTCAAGGTGAGACACTTATCTGTGGATTCTGTGGGGAAGGGCACCTGTATGAATACTGCCCTGGGAATCCAGCCTCAGTCTGCAATGTTGGAAGCCAGCAGCAGCCTAGGAACAACCTCTATTCCAACACTTACAATCCTGGTTGGAGGAACCACCCAAACCTGTCATGGGGTGGCCAACAAAATGCTAACCAAGCTCCTAACCAGCCAAGACCGAGTGGAACACCTGGTTTCACTCCCCAACATAACCAATCCATGTATCAAAAACCATACAACCAACCTGTAGGGTCTTCTGTAGAAAACTTACTCAAGGAATACATAGCCAAGAATGATGCCACTCTACAGAGTCAGCAAGCTACTCTCAGGAGCCTAGAGAACCAAATAGGGCAACTAGCCAATGAACTCAAAAGTAGGCCCCAAGGTAGATTACCTGCTGACACTGAAGTGCCAAGAAGAGATGGTAAAGAGCAAGTTCAAGCAATTGAACTCAGAAGTGGTAGACCATTGGTGAGCAACACTAAGGAAACCCCAAAGAGAGTAGAGAACAATGAGTCTAGTGCTCCACTGGAGTCTCTGCCAAACCAAGGTCCACCACCAATAAGCACATCAGGACCAAGGCTGGAGCCAATCATAGAAGAGATAGAAGAAATTCCAAGGCCTCCACCTATCCTGAGGCGACCTGAAGTGCCTGCATACGTGCCACCACCTCCATTTCCTCGAAGGCTAAAGAAAAAACAAGAACAGGAAGTGCACTTTAACAAATTTTTAGAAATTCTTAAACAAGTGCATGTGAATATTCCTTTTGTAGAAGTTTTACAGTCTATGCCTTCTTATGTTAAGTTTTTGAAGGATATTATCACTAACAAGAAAATAATTGGTGAGTTTGAAACAGTAAATCTCACTGAGGAGTGCAGTGCCATACTCCAGAACAAGCTACCCAAGAAGGAGAAGGATCCTGGTTCCTTCACCTTACCAGTAGAGCTAGGAGGCAAGCACGTGGGCAGAGCTCTTTGTGACCTGGGAGCCAGCATAAACCTCATGCCCCTATCACTATTCCGCCAGCTAGGAATAGGAGAAGCACGTCCAACCACTGTCACTTTACAACTTGTAGACAGATCCATAGCCTACCCTGAGGGTAAGATTGAGGATATTCTTGTAAAGGTTGACAAGTATATTTTCCTTGCAGATTTCATCATCTTGGATTATGAAGCAGACAAGAAGGTCCCCATCCTATTAGGCAGACCTTTTCTAGCCACAGGTAGGGCCCTGATAGATGTCCAGAAAGGTGAGCTCACTATGAGGGTTCATGATGAGGAGGTTAAATTTAGCGTTTATAAAGCCTTAAGGTACCCCTCTGACTCTGAATCTTGTGCTAGCATGGACATTGTAGACTCACTAATGGAAGAACAGCTGGAGCATGAATTATTAACTAAGCATGCTAATAATTATGTAGAATTAGATTTAACTGATTTGAATATATCTGAGATAATGGATATACCTGTAGATAAAACACAGCATGTTTGTATGAATAATGACCTGACTGACAGATCCTTGAATCCTTTAAAACCATCCATTGAGCATCCACCTGTCTTAGAATTGAAACCTCTACCCACACATCTTAAGTATGCATATTTAGGAAGTAATGAGACTCTGCCTGTAATTATTTCATCTAAACTAAGTGAGAAGCATGAGGTTGAGCTGATTTTATTACTTAAACAACATAGGAAGGCTATTGCATGGACTATTGCTGATATTAGAGGCATTAGCCCTTCCTATTGCATGCATAAGATTATACTAGAGGAAGAGCATACACCCCGAGTAGATCACCAACGTAGGTTGAACCCCTCTATGAAAGAGGTAGTTAAAAAGGAAATAATAAAATGGTTAGATGCTGGTGTGATCTTCCCTATAGCTAGTAGTCAGTGGGTGAGCCCTATACAATGTGTACCTAAGAAGGGGGGGATGATTGTGGTAGTCAATGAGAACAATGAACTGATTCCAACTAGGACTATCACAGGATGGAGAGTTTGCATGGATTATAGGAAATTAAACAAGGAAACCAAAAAAGACCACTTCCCTCTACCATTCATTGACCAAATGTTAGATAGGATAGCTGGTAGAGCTTACTACTGCTTCTTAGACGGTTATTCAGGATATAACCAGATCACTATAGACCCTAAGGACCAGGAGAAGACCACCTTCACTTGCCCTTTTGGAACTTTTGCCTTTCGTAGAATGCCTTTTGGCTTATGCAATGGACCGGCAACATTCCAAAGGTGCATGTTGGCAATCTTCTCTGATTTGGATGAGTCCATGATAGAGATATTCATGGATGATTTCTCAGTCTTTGGTGATTCATTCACAAATTGTCTAGAGAACTTAGGACAAGTCCTGGCTAGGTGTGAGGAGACCAACCTAGTCCTGAATTGGGAGAAGTGCCATTTCATGGTGGACGAAGGGATTGTCTTAGGTCATAGAGTGTCTAGGGCAGGTGTAGAGGTCGATAGGGCAAAAATTGAAATAATAGAGAAATTGGTAGAACCTCATAATGTAAAAGCCATTAGAAGTTTCCTAGGGCATGCATGCTTCTATAGAAGGTTCATTAAGGACTTTTCTAAGATCTCCAAGCCTTTATGTGAGCTTCTAGAGCTTAACAAACCATTCATCTTCTCTAAAGAATGTTTCCTAGCCTGGAAGACCCTTAAGGAAGCACTAGTCACAACACCTATTATAGTAGGGCCAAATTGGGATCTCCCATTTGAGATGTTATGTGATGCAAGTGACTATGCTGTAGGGGTTATGTTAGGACAAAAAATTGACAAGTTAACACACCCTGTATACTATGCTAGTAAGACACTTAATGAGGCACAATGTAATTACACAACCACTGAGAAGGAGATGCTAGCTGTAGTGTTTGCCTGTGAGAAGTTTAGGAATTATATTGTAGGCACCAGAACAATCGTGTATACAGATCACTCTGCACTAAAGTACCTTATGAGGCAGGCTGATGCTAAGCCTAGGTTGATTAGATGGGTATTGCTGCTGCAAGAGTTTGATCTGGACATTAGAGATAAGAAAGGATGTGAAAATGTGGTTGCGGATCATCTTTCTAGATTGCAGCATAATTGCGGAAAAATTGCGGAAACCGCAATTTCTGATGCTTTTATTGATGAACATGTCTTTGTATTGACTCATCGTGATAACGATGAGGAACCTTGGTTTGCTGACATTGCTAACTTCCTTGCATCGCAGGTACTACCAACTTTCAAGGGAGGACAAGAAAAGAAGAGGTTCCTTCATGAAGCTAGGAAATTCATATGGGATGATCCTACTCTCTACAAGACATGTGCTGATGGTCTGCTCAGAAAGTGTGTATCAGCTGCTGAGGCGAAGTCTGTGCTGCAGCACTGCCATACAGCCCCCTATGGTGGACATTTTGGTGGTCAAAGGACAGCTGCAAAGGTGTTCCAGAGTGGCTACTATTGGCCAACGATCTTCAAGGATGCCCACAACTATGCACATAGCTGTGATGACTGCCAGAGAACAGGTAACCTTAGTCGAAAGGATGAGATGCCTCTCACGTACATCTTAGAGTTGGAGCTCTTTGATGTGTGGGGCATTGACTTCATGAGACCATTTCCCCCATCATCAGGTAACCTTTACATATTGGTCGCAGTAGACTATGTATCTAAGTGGGTAGAGGCCATAGCATGTCCAAATAATGATGCCAAAACAGTCATTAAGTTCCTTCATAGACATATCTTCACTAGGTTTGGAACACCTCGTGCTATAATTAGTGATGAAGGGACACATTTCATTAATAGAGCTATGGAGAGAGTATTGGCTAAATATAATGTTAAACATAGAGTAGCCACCCCTTATCACCCAAATTCGAATGGACAAGCTGAAATTTCAAATAGGGAGATTAAAAACATACTCGAAAAAGTGGTCAAACCCAATAGAAAATATTGGTCGTTTAAACTCGAGGATGCACTTTGGGCATATAGGACTGCATATAAGACACCCCTAGGGATGTCTCCTTATAGACTTGTGTATGGCAAAGCATGTCACTTACCATTCGAATTAGAAATTAAAGCATTTTGGGCCCTAAAAGAGTTGAATTATTGCGTGACCAATGCGGGAACATTGCGGTCTTTGCAATTACATGAGCTTGATGAGCTTAGAAATATGTCCTATGAAAATGCTAAAATGTATAAAGAAAAGACCAAGATTTGGCACGACAGTAGACTTAGGATTAAGGACTTTAAGAAAGGCCAGCTTGTCTTATTATTTAACTCACGGTTGAAATTATTTCCAGGCAAACTTAAGTCCAGATGGTCAGGTCCTTTTGTAATAACTAACGTGTTTGTTCATGGTGCAATCGAGATTAAGAACCTGCAGCAAGGGCAACCGTTCATGGTTAATGGTGCAAGATTGAAGCATTACTATGAGGAAGGAGATGTGAAGACTCTCTCGGCCTTCCTCTTGACTGAAACGTGAAAATAAGAACGAGAGAGGACGAGTGATCACTGTGCTCGTCCATGCGAGGCTAATGCCTTAGTTTATTTTTGCTATTTCTCCGGTTACTGTTTGTGTATATTTTTATGCGATTTTAATTACGAATTTGATGTTGATTTTATTTATTTTGATAGGGAATCGATAGAGGGAATCAAGGAGATGAAATCAAGATAAAAAAATCGAGGGAGATATTGAGCCAAATCAAAGATTCAGTTGAGAAGATATTAGCATTTGAAACGGCAAAATCTCCAACGGTCACTAAAATTGCGCTGGATTTGCAAAATCCGCAACGGAAATAGCCGTTGGGATTTCCATCATTACTTATAGCCGTTGGAAGCGCGCTGATCCGTACGCTTCTCCCATTCTCTGAACTCCAAGAAATCTCTCTCCCTCTTCATCTGCAATTCCTCTTTCCAGATTCCCACGATTCCACAATGGTGCTAACGAGAGCTGAAAGATCTGCGTCCAAGAAGAAGGCTGACGACGCTGAAATTGCTGCGAGGGAAGCACTCCTTGCCCTTGCAGATGCTGAGGCTGCGCGTACTGAAAGACTCCCCAAGCTGCCTGTCCGCAAGAAGAAGTGGAAGGTGGTTACGGAGATACCTGCTGGACCCTCTGAACCAGCAGGAACACCCAAGAAGCGCAAATGGAGTATGGCTGTGGCCGAAGAAGCGATCAAGAAAAAGACTCCCTCTATGGAGAGTCAAGAAAGTGGTCGTCTGTCACACGAGTCGGCCAAGCAGAGCTCTTCGCCATCTCCACCAGCGCGAAGCCCTGAGCTTTCTCCTTCGCCACAGAGCTCTGAACACACCCCACCGGCGCAGAGCCCTGAAGCATCACCCACCTCCCCACAACCTGATCCCGAATTTCCATATGGAGAGCATCAAGAATCAACGCAGGGTAGTGAGGAAGCTGAAGAAGACGAGGTCTTCTCTCCTTTGAGGGAAGCCAGCCTCGAGAGCCCTGCACAGAGGGATGATTTAATTCGTGCGGAGGAAGCTGTCCCCAGTGACCCATGAGACCACCATCAACCAAGGCAGATCGCTGCTGGTCTACGCGATCATGACAGGCCTCACAATCAACGTTGGCGAGGTCATTGCAGCTTCAATCGCTGACTGCGCCAAAAAGGGTAAGGGTCCACTTTTCTTTCCTAATACAATTACTAAGCTATGCTTACGTGCAGGGGTCCCAATCGAGCGAATGGAAAGGCAGCTGGCCTACACGGGCCACCTGGAGTTGCCTACTGCCTTGAGGATGCGAAGGAAGGGGAACATGGAGTTCGAGCTGGATGGTCTGGCTGCTGCTCAGTCTCTGACCATGGCGTGCTTGATGGATCTGCAGAAGAAGATGGCTCAATGGGCCACATATGCGCAGGCAAGGGATAAAGATGTGGCAGACCAATTGGGCTGCATCTTCCCTGAGTTCCCCACGGACCTGCTGACACCATGGGCGCCTCCAAGGCCACGAAGGAATGACGATGATAAAGAAGACATCTGAGTGCTTGGCTGATTAGCACTCCAGGGAGTATTGTTGTTCCCTTTAATAAACAAAAAAAAAAAACAAAAAAAACAAACTGCTTTTCGTTGAACCATGAGATTTTGGCTGTTTTGAGTTAATATTTTGATCTGTTTTAGTTCTTTGGTTTTAGTGTTTAAACTTGTTTAGTGTAGTCTGATGATAGCTGAATAGGTAGGTTAGTTTAGTTTCCTTTTTGTATAGCTTACATGACTGGAAAAAGCATGCGTAGGGGCCTTAATCACTGATATATCTGCCCTGTATCCATTGCGGAAATATTGCGGAATCCGCAATTTTTAGTAGTATATGCATGTTTTTGACTGACTGTTTAGCTAGGCTGGTGCTGTTTAAATTTTGTATTTTGCTGCTATCATGACTGCCCTATATAGCCTATCTAAAAGCATGCTGGATGAGTGTCATAGGACACCTTTGATAGTTTAAATTAACCTCTTAAAAGTGCTCAGCATGCATAGCTTTAAGTCCTTACATGACTGTTTTTATAAATTTCTGCTGCTGTGATATTTACTTTTAGAATGTTCTGTCTATGCCTAGGGCTTTTAGATTCTCTTTGTTTTACCTTAGACTAGATGCTTCTAGGACAAGTTTGGGGGTGTGCCACCTCAGACACTCATTGGGGACAATGAGTAGTTTAAGTTTGGGGGAGGCCACCCTAGGCCTAGGAACATTCCTCTCTCCCTTAAGGCATAAGCATTCTTCTTCTCCTTTACAAAAAAATGATGAGCTGAAAAAAAAAATGAAAAATAGAATAAAGAGGGGTGTCTCTCTTAAGTTGCTGAGTAATGAGTGCCAAGTGTGTAACCCACAAGTGGCATTGCATCAAAAGGCAACCAAAGGAGAGGCTCCACCAAAGTAAGAAAAAAGGAAGAAATAGGAAAGAAGAATGTATACCTAGGAGTTGCAACTTTGTGGCTTAGATGTCCTGATTAAAAAGAACTCTGATCCTCAATTAGCTGAGCACAAAGTTGTAACTTGTAGGGTTGTTTAGGGAGATGAATGTATGTCCAATGTAGTGATGCCAGGGTTTAGGTTGTTCTCTAAAAGTACTACTGTCACTGTTAATACTAAGACTGGCATGACTCTAAGGAATCCTAGGTAGCTCAAAAATAAAACTAGAAGCATGTACTGAGTCTAGGGTAAAGCTAGGTAGAATTTGAAACCTTAGGGATAGTTGCACGATATGACAAAAGCAAGTAGATCAGTCGTAGGGAGTTAATGAAACAACAGGAGTATTAGGCATGCAAAGTCCGAAGAAGCAATATAAAAGGTTAGTTGTAAACTCAGAAGTGTGTCACAGAACAGCACTGCTATAGATAGGAAGTTAGGGGAGTCAGTAAGTGGTTAAAGAGGATGAAACAGCAGCCTAAACAAGTCCTTAGATTGCTCGAGGACGAGCAAAACCTTAAGTTTGGGGGTGTGTTACGTCTCCAAAAGTGACCTTTTTAGGACTTATTTATCTTAGAAAGATGTACACTCTTAGGTGTTTTTGATAGGATTTAGCTTAAACCTATGCTTATATATGAGAATTAGAAGAACGTAGCTAAATTAGGACTTGTGTGCAAAAGGAAAGAAAAGGAATGCAAACCGAAGTTAAAAGAAGGAAAAATGAGCATTGCGGCAGCATTGCGGAAACATTGCTAAAACCGCAATGTTTCAAGTGAAATCCGTAAGTTGACTGATCTTTTTCTGTTATTTTCCGTTATTTCAGGGATTCGTTCTTTCTCCTCCATCCATTTTGAAGTACGACGTTGAGGATGGATGGTTCTCCTTGGCCCAAACGCACCTGCAGATTACTATAAAAGGGGGTCAAAGTAGAGGGTTTAATCATCATCCGAAAGCGTAGAAGTCTCTTCGCAGCGCAGTCTTTCCCATTCATTTTCTTCTCCGTCTGTTGGTTTGAGAGGTTCAGCTGTTGGAGTCGACGATCTGATAGGAACCTGATTGGATTCATCCAAGCAAGGCTCACCTTTCTCTCCCTTCAGCCGAGGCGTTTGCGACGAGGCGATCAAGCTTATTTTTATTGCTTTCTGTCTTTTCTTTTCATTTCCAGCACTGTTTTGTTGTGTTTCTTTTCTATTAAGCTAGTTCATTACATTTCGTTGCTTTCTGTCTTTATGTTATTCACTTGAAGTTTCCTTTTGTTCATCCCAACAATCGATTAATTAAAGCACAATTCATTAATTCACGGTTTCTTGTCTTTGTTGTTTCCTGTTTTGCCTTGCTGTTTTAAGTTTATTTCTCTTCTGAGCGTGCCTACTTTATCTAATATTTTTGTTCTCTCTATATCCATGAGTAACTAAGTCACATAGGGGCATGCTAATGACAATACTATAGGCTAAAAAACGTGAACCAAGCATGTAGGATAGCTCTCGAAGCATTGATTGTATGTAAGCTTCATCCCACAGGCAATTTCGATTGGCCATCCATTTTGTCCAAAGAACTCATAACTTCTGGAAGGAGTAAGAGTTCAGAGTCATACACTCATACTAGCCTTTCAAGGTAGCCAGAAAACGACCTAGGAATAGGCGTTTTCCTAGTACAAACCATAACTTTCTGCTTTAACAAGATGCTTAAGACCTTACTTGGACATGAGTAAACTAAAGAATCTAATGCATGAAATCGGAAGATACATGAGATTGAGTTAGTTTGATGCATAGTGAGTTGATCCAGTGCTTGAGAATCGTGAGAAAATGCCTATAGAGGAGTCGTTAGTAGCCATTGTTTCTCCAATTTACACACTTTCGCTGTTAGTAACATTGCGGTAGAATTGCTGTTCTCGCAATTCTGCTAAGTTAAAAATTTTGTTTAGCTATTTTCCTCTTCGTTTATTAATCTCTTCTCTTTTCATTTGAGTTTATCATTGACTTGCACTTGTTCATGTTGCTATCCTTTATTGATTCAGCAGTAAATAGGAATTTTAAAACCAAATCTACCCCTTCAAATCCACCCATTCTTACTTAACAGTACACTTCACGAGTAGCTAATAATAAATCTCTGTGGGAAAACAAATGAAAAAATACTTACTACTTGCTATAAGATCATGTATGCTTGCATGTTCTGAGTGCTCTCTCTCTCTTATTGCTTATTTATTTTACACATTGAGCACGCAACACTCACACATGAAGATATAGAGAAATTTGCCATGAAGAGGCAATTTTCCAGCCCCAAACCCGAGAGCAAGCGTCGAGCAACAGCGTCGAGACGCTTGCTCAACGCTGCAGCATCGAGACCCTTGCACCAGCGTCGGGACGCTCCGGAGGCACACGCGCGCTGGAATTCATCGGGGCAGCGTCGAGACGTTCGCCTGGCGTCTCGACGCCATCGCGAGCGCGCGCGCTGGAGAAATTGGCCGCAGCGTCGAGACGCTCTCCTAGCGTCTCGACGCCATCACGACAAAAGGCGCGCGATACTTAGGGCACCAGCGTCGAGACGCTTGCCTAGCGTCTCGACGCTCCGACGGCTTAAAACGCCATTTTGACGATTTTCAGCGGATCATCTTTACTCTCTCTCGGGTCTTCGGTTTTCTTCTTCGTTTCTCCGCCATTGTTGGCCGTTTTAGGAGGTTTTCTTGTGTATTTAGCTGGGGATGATGTCCAAAGCTTCCATGGGAGTATTGGGACTCCAAACCTCCATGGTTGGCTAAGGTATTTGTGTTTCGATTTGGGATAATTAGGGATCCTTGTTAAGCTTTTTAATGTTTTGATAATTTATGCTTAATGGTTCTGATTTGGCTTTAGTTATGTATGCATTTATTGTTCTTCCTTAATGCCATGCATGTGTTAGATTTCGCCGACGGACAATCGAGTTTTCTAGCATGTGTTAGAGTTAAAGAATAGTGATGTCGTGCCTCTCCTTTTCGCCTAGTAACACAGAACAATGAAACAAATCGAAGTATCGATATATGCATGATAACTGTTGGGTACTTCAGCGTTGGCGGGTAGCCAGTTAGCATTAGGATTGCATAGTCGAATGTTCGTCGCGGTTAGCTAGTGACTGTTTAGAGTAAATTTAGGGTTGATCACTCTGACGATACTTTAAATAATGTTTGATTAGAACTGTGTGATCTAATTAATTAATATGGAGCCGGTTACAAAAAGGAGTCCCCGTAACCGACCGCGTGCATGTCATTATTGATTAGCCTTACTTTAGAATTAAGTGATAAATGTTAAAAGTGCTTAGCAAGATCCCGAAATCCCCCAAATCCAACACTCTTCAATCTCAATCTTATTATTTTTCCGTTAGCAATTTCACTTACCTTGCATGATAAAATTCCCCCGTCTTTGTTACAAATCTCCCGGTCAATTTAATTTCAACTCAAACAGTTAATTCTCAATTTTATTCCTTCTCTGTGGTTCGACCCCGTTACCGCTAGCTGCAAAGCTAAAAGCTACGGGTTTATAAATTTATTTTGGCAAGCCTCGACAGCTTGATTTTGGAGTACCCGGAAAGTAACTCTACCAAAATTGGCGCCGTCGCCGGGGAGGGCAACTAAAAATGAAGTTAATGTTTGTTTTTGACTTAGGTTGATTGGTTGTTTTCAAAATTTTCTTTTAAGTGAATTGTTTTTTTTTTATTTGGATAACGGTCCTCTCTTCCAAGTTTTTTAAAGCCCAGATTACATTCGGAAGAGATGGAAGTTTTGGAGGGCAATAATGAGAGTCAGAGAACGCTGAATGAGTGGGCGATGCATGGCTTGCTCTGTCGACCGTTGTGCATAGCATTTCCGCCGACAACAGGTATTTTCGAGTTTAAATCAAGTTTCTTTAACTCACTTCCTTCTTTTTATGGTAAAACAGGTGAAGATCCTATCAAGCACCTTAAAGAATTCCACATGGTATGCTCCGCGATGAGGACAAGTGAGATAACGGAGGAAGAGCTGAATTTGAGAGCCTTTCCTTTCACCTTGAAGGATAATGCGAAGAATTGGCTACATTACTTACCCTTAGGGACCATCTCTACGTGGAAAGGGTTGAAGGGTCTGTTCCTAGACAAATATTTTCCCGCCTCAAGAGCCGCATTTCTAAGGAAGCAGATCTACGCTTTTGTTCAAGAGGAAATGGAGACCTTTCATGAGTGCTGGGAGCGGTATACCAGGATGTGTGAAGACTTCCCCCACCATCAGATATCAGAGGCTAATGTCGTTCGTTTCTTCTATGAAGGCTTGTGCATGCATGATAGTCGATTGCTTGATGCAGCTAGTGGAGGGGCGTTGCTTGACAAGACCCCAGCGGAAGCTCGGCGTTTGATTTCAAATATGGCTCAGAATATGCAGCATAATGGAAATGGAGCACAAGAGCGAGCCCGCCTCTCAAGCGAAATCAAAGAACTCAAGGACCAAATGTCTAAGGTATGTAGCGTTATTCTTAAAATACAAGAAGACTCATCGCAAATTCTTCCTTCTGTTTCAGGTCAATCCGTTGAAGGAATGTTCAAGTCCTTTATGGAAATTAGCAAGGAAACCAGTGCGCAAATTCAGTCTCTGAGCGAGGGGATCACGAAGATCAATGACAGGATAAGTAAGGTCGAAACTCAGGCAGCAGAACGCCTAAATGGTATTGCACTGAAGAGTGGAAGGGATATTCCCTCGAGTTCTGCACCTGTGAGTCCTTGGATGCTACCCCCACAAGCGAGGATGAGTCCCTGCGAGCAGGTCTGTGCCATTAACTTACGAAGTGGGAGAGAAATTTTTCCAAACACCGTTGTTTTGGAGAAAGAGGAAGGCAAGGATGAGAAAAAGATCGAGGATCTTGACTCAAGAAGGAAGGAAGTTCAGTTGGATGCACCCCCGAGCTTGAAAGGCTACAAGCCCAAGGCTCCCTTCCCAAGCCTTTTGTTGCCTCCTGTTGTTGAGAAAAAGGGGAAACCGATTGAATGCTCCCCAAGCCATCTTGAGGATGAGAAGATGGACAAAAATGAAGAATTGAAGAAAAATGTGCATGAGTATGTTCCCATAGCACCCTTCCCGAGTAGGCTCGCAAGGCCTATGGTCGTGAATGAAGATGAGGATGTCCTCAAAACATTCCAAAAGGTGACGGTGAACATTCCACTTTTAGAGGCCGTGAAGCAAATACCGAAATATGCAAAATTCCTCAAGAGTTGGTGCACAAGCAAGAGAATGTCGAGAAAGAATGATGAGAAGAAGAAAGAAACTATCTCTGCAATTTTCCAAGGCACGCTTCCACCAAAGTGCGTTGATCCTGGTATGTTTACTATCCCATGCACTATTGGTACTAAACTGATTGAAAATGCAATGTTAGATCTCGGTGCCTCAATTAATGTCATGTCTTTTGATGTGTTTAAAGAGCTTGAATTGTGCAATTTAATTGAGTCTAATATAGTTGTCCAACTGGCCGATCGATCTTATGTGCATCCGTTAGGGAAAATTGAGGACATTTTAGTTAAAGTGAAAGATTTGTTGTTTCCATGCGATTTCTACGTGCTAAATATGAACAAAAATTCTTCGCATGTTTCCTCTTCTATCTTACTAGGACGCCCATTTATGAAGACCGCTAAGGTCAAGATTGATGTTGATAGGTGTTACGTCTCCAAAAGTGACCTTTTTAGGACTTATTTATCTTAGAAAGATGTACACTCTTAGGTGTTTTTGATATGATTTAGCTTAAACCTATGTTTATATATGAGATTTAGAAGAAGGTAGCTAAATTAGGACTTGTGTGCAAGAGGAAAGAAAAGGAATGAAAACCGAAGGAAAAGAGTGAAAAATATGCATTGCGGCAGCATTGCGGAAACATTGCTAAAACAGCAATGTTTCAAGTGAAAACCGTAAGTTGACTGATCTGTTTCTGTTAATTTTCGTTATTTCAGGGATTCGTTCTTTCTCCTCCATCCATTTTGAAGTACGACGTTGAGGATGGATGGTTCTCCTTGGCCCAAACGTACCTGCAGATTACTATAAAAGGGGGTCAAAGTAGAGGGTTCAAGCATCATCCGAAAGCGTAGAAGTCTTCTCGCAGCTCCATCTTTTCTCCTGTTTTTCTTTGTCGTCTGTTGGTTTGCGAAGTTTAGCTGTTTGGAGTCGACAATCTGATAGGAAGGAGAGAAGATGTTTGGAGTCGACAATCTGAAAGGAAAGCTGTTTGGAGTCGACAATCTCCCGATTGGATTCATCCAAGCAAGGCTGATCTTTCTCATCCTTCAGCCGAGGCGGTTGCGACGAGGCGTTCGAGCGCATTTACCTGCTTTCTGTCTTTCATTTCTAATTTCCAGCATTGTTTAGTTGTTGTTTCTGTTCTAGTGACTAGTTCATTTTATTGCGTTGCTTTCTGTCTTTGTGTTATTCACTTTAAGCTTTCCTTTGTTCGTTCAAACAATCAAGTAATCAAAAGCAAAATTCAGCATTTCACAGTTTCTTGCCTTTGCGATCTACTGTTTGTTCTTACTGTTTTGTCTTTAAATCCCTTCTAAGCATGTCTGTTTCAACTCTTATTTCTGTTCTCCCTATATCCATGAGTAACTAAGTCACATAGGGGCATGCTAATGACAACACTATAGGCTAAAAAACGTGAACCAAGCATGTAGGATAAATCTCGAAGCATTGATTGTATGTAAGCTTCATCCCACGGGCAATTTCGATTGGTCATCCATTTTGTCCAAAGAACTCCTAACCTCTGGAAGGAGTAAGAGTTCAGAGTCATACACTCATGTTAGCCTTTCAAGGTAGCCAGAAAACGACCTAGGAATAGGCGTTTTCCTAGTACAAACCATAACTTTCTGCTTTAACAAGATGCTTAAGACCTTACTTGGACATGAGTAAACTAAAGAATCTAATGCATGAAATCGGAAGATACATGAGATTGAGTGAGTTTGATGCATAGTGAGTTGATCCAATGCTTGAGAATCGTGAGAAAATGCCTATAGAGGAGTCGTTAGTAGCCCTTGTTTCTCCATTTTACACACTTTCGCTGTTAGTAACATTGCGGTAGAATTGTTGTTTTCGCAATTCTGCTAAGTTTACAATTCTGTTTAGCTGTTTTCTTCTTCGTTTATCAATCTCGTCTCTTTTCCTTTGAGTTTAACTTTGACTTACACTTGTTTATGTTGCTATCCTTTATATATTCCTTAGGAATTAGACAATTTAAAACCAATTTTACCCCATCAAATCCACCCATTCTTTCTTAACTTTACACTTCACGAGTAGCTCATAATAAATCTCTGTGGGAAAACGAATGAAAAAATACTTACTACTTGCTATAAGATCATGTATGCTTGCATGTTCTGAGTGCTCTCTCTATCTTATTGCTTATTTATTTTAACACATTGAGCACGCAACAAGTTTTTGGCGCCGCTGCCGGGGATTTATTTAAGTGAAAACGAAGTTTGTTAAGTTTGAAACACCAAGTTTATTGTCTATTGTAACTGATCTATTTCCATTTCTTTTGCAGGTACCATTGGGTTAGTTTATGAATGAGTCTTCAAGTAGTGATCTAGAGTTCAATCCTGAGCCCGAGAGATATTTAGAGCCAGAAATAGAGCCAAGAAACGTCTCTTTGACCAACCCTCTATACCTCCAATAATTGCGGGAACCGCAATTCCTCCGCAATTGTCTCAAGAAGAAATGGATGGAATAGTTCCAAATCCGGTGTCTGTCACTCGCAACCCCATCGAAATAGCGAATGATAAGGATAGCGCCATACTCTCTTACCTAGTACCTATGCCTGGGGAGCTGAACCCCAGCATAATCCGTCCTGAAATCACTGCCAACTCATTCGAATTAAAGCCAGTGATGTTCCAAATGTTGTCCACTGTGGGACAATTCTTTGGAGTGGAAAATGAGGACCCCTACAACCATCTTAGAAACTTCTTAGGAGTTAGTGATACATTCATCATCCCTGGAGTTTCCCAAGAAGCCTTGAGGCTCTATCTGTTCCCTTACTCTTTGAGGGACAAAGCCAAAACGTGGTTAAACTCATTACCCTCTGGATCAGTCCTTAATTGGACAGACTTAGCAGAGAAATTCCTAGTCAAATACTTCCCACCTGATAGGAATTCTACCTTTCGTGATGATATAATCAAGTTCAAACAAGCTGAGAGTGAGTCTCTTCACGAAGCTTGGACAAGGTTCAAGGACCTTCTTCTCAAATGTCCACATCATGGCATCCCATGGTGTATCCAAATAGAGGTCTTTTTCAAAGGATGCAACCCCAGCACTAGACAAGTCTTAAATTCATCTGCTGGTGGTTCCATGCTGTCCAAGAGTTATAATGAAGCCTATGAGATCTTGGAGAAGATCTCAGCATCTCACTGTAGGTGGTCAGATGATCCAGTTGAGCCAACTAGAGCTCAAGACAAGGACGCACTCAATGCTATGAGTAGTCAAATAAGCGCCCTGACCAACCTAGTCAAGCAAATGGCTCAAGCCAATCTCCAAACAAGTGTCAACACCGCCACAGCCATGTCAATGGGCACCCAACCAAGTCAAGGTGAGACACTTATCTGTGGATTCTGTGGGGAAGGGCACCTGTATGAATACTGCCATGGGAATTGTTGCGTGCTCAATGTGTAAAGATAAAGAAGCAAAAGGATGGAGAGAGCACTTAGAACATGCAAGCATACATGGTCTCACAGCAAGTAGTAAGTATATTTAATTCGTTTTTTCCACAGAGACTTAATTTTAGCTATTCGCGAAGTGTGTTTGTTAAGAAAGATGGGATGGATTTGATGGGGTAAAATTGGTTTTTAATTAACTACTTTTTGCTGAATGTATAAAGGAACATGCCATAAACAAATTAAAGTGAAAATCAGGCTTAAAGGTCAAGAGATGAAATCAATAAACGCAGAAGAAAACAGCTTAGACAGAAGACAATTTGGCAGAATTGCGAGAACCGCAATTAATCCGCAATTAAATGGCAGCGAAACTGGTTAGATAGGTGAATTAAGGGCTACTAATGACTGTCCTATAAGCATTTTATTACGATTATCAAGCTTTGGATCAACTCTCTATACATTAAACTCACTCTATCTCAAGTATCGTCCGATTCCATGCATGAGAGACTCAAGTTTACTTGACTTCAAAGTAAGGTCTTAAGCATCTTGTTAAAACAGGAGTGTTCAGTTTATACTAGGGAAACGCCTATTCCTAGGCCGTTTCCTGATTACCATGGAAGGCTAGCATGATTATACGACTCTGAACTCTTACTCCTTCCAGAGGTTAGGAGTTCTTTGGACAAAATGGATGGCCAATCGAAATTGCCCGTGGGATGAAGCTTACATATAATCAATGTTTGAGTGTTGATCTACCTACTTGTCTTACGTTTTTTAGCCTATAGTTCTGTCATTAGCATGCCCCTAAATGAATTTAGTTACTCATGGATATATGTAGAACAGAAATATAAGATAAAGTAGACATGCTTAGAAGGAAAAAGTGCTTAAAACAGCAAGCCAAACTCGTAGCAGAATAAGGAATAACTGTGAAATGCAGAAACTTACTTTGATTACTTCAAGTGTTTGAATGACAAAGGAAAACTTAAACAGAATGAATTCAAGGCAGACAGCAACGAAATGCAATAAGTAATTGACTAAGCTAAGAACAACATTGAACAGAATTGGAATTGAGAAGGAAAGAGCAGAAAACAGTAAAGGTGTGCTGGAAATCTTCGTGGCAGTCGCCTCGAATGATGGTGATGAGAATTCAGCCGTGCTTGGATGAATCCAATCGAGAGAGAAGAAGAATCTTCTCTCCTTCCTATCAGATTATCGACTCCAAAAGCTGAGAACCTCACTCCAACAGACGGCAAGGGAAAATCGAGAGAAATGGTGGACTGTGAGAAGACTTCTGCACGTTGAATGATTACTGAACCTCCGACTTTGGCCCCCTTTTATAGTAGTTTGCAGGTGCGATTGGGCCAAGGAGAACCATCAATCTTCAACGTCGTATATCAGAATGGGTGGAGGAGAAAGAACGAATCCCTGAAAAGTCGGATCTAAACAGAAAAATGTCAGCCAACTTACGGTTTTAACTTGAATAATTGCGGCCACCGCAATTATTCCGCAATGCATTCGCAAGGGTTATTTTTTCATTCTTTTCTTCGGTTTTCACCCCTTTTCCTACCTATTGTGCATAAGTCCTATATTAGCTACCTTCTTCTAATTCTCATATTAAAGCATAGGTTTAGGCTAAATGCTCACAAAAACACCTAAATGTGTACATCTTCTTAAGCTAAATGGGTCCTAAATAAGTCACTTTCAGAGACTTAACACACCCCCAAACTTAAGGCTTTGCTTGTCCTCAAGCATACTAAGGACTTCCTTAGGCTGCTGTTTCTTCTTCTTTTATCTACTCACTAACTCCCTTATATTCTTGTCTCTAGCAGTGCTGTCCTGTGACACACTTCCAAGTTTAGAACTAGCCTCTTGTCTAGCCTCTTCTGACTTCACCTGCCTACTATACCCACTGCTTTTGTTGACCCCCTACTACTGATCTTAACTACTTCTATGATATCATGCTACTATCCCTAAGGTTTCAAATTCTACCAAGCTTTACTCCAGACTCAGTACATGCTTCCAGCTTATTTTTAATGTGTCTAGGATTCCTTAGAGTCATGCCAGTCTTAGTATTAACAGTGACAGTGGTACTTTATAGAGAACAACCTAAACCCTGGCATCACTACATTGGATAAACATTCATCTCCCTAGACAAACCTAAAAGCTACAACCTTGTGCTTAGCTCATTAAGGATCAGAGTTCTTTTTCATAGGACATCTAAGCCACAAGATTATAACTCCCAAGCACACATTCTTCTTCCCCTATTTCTTTTTTTTTTTTTCTTTCTTTTTTTTACTTAGGTGGAGTCTCCCCTTGGTTTGCCTTTTGATGCAATGCCACTTGTGGTTTACACACTTGGCACTGATTACTCAGCAACTTGAGAAAGACTCCCCTCTTTATTCTATTTTTCACTTTTTCTATTTATCACAAAAATTGTTTTAGGAGAAGAAGAATGCTTATGTCTTAAGGAAGAGAGGAATGTTCCTAGGCCTAGGGTGGCCTCCCCCAAACTTCAACTACTCATTGTCCCCAATGAGTGTTTGAGGTGGCACACCCCCAAACTTGTCCTAGAAGCATCTAGTCTAAAGGAAAACAAAGAGAATCTAAACATCCTAGGCATAGGCAAAACATTCTAGAAGCAACTATCCCAGCAGCAGAAAATTTGAACATAACAGACAGGTTTAAGGACTTATGGTTTATGCATGCTGAGCACTATTCAGAGGCAAATTTAAACTATCAAAAGGTGTCCTATGACACTCATCCAGCATGCTTTAAGATCAGCTATATAAGGTAGTCATGCTAGCAGCAAAAGATAGAATTTAACAGATCACAGCCTAACTAAACGGGCAGTCAAAGACATGCAATCAGTCACAAAAATTGCGGGAACCGCAATTATTTCGCAATACAATCTGGGCAGATTTAACATTAACTCAGGCCCCTCGCATGCTTTTTCCCGTTACTCATGCATCCAAAAAAAATAAAACTAAACTATCCTACCTAATCAACTAACATCAGACTATCCTAAGCAAAAGGAAAAACATCAAACTAAACATCCAAAACAGATCAAAACTTAACCAAAAAACAGCATAATATACATTACTCTATCAAAAAGCAGGAAAATTGTCTTTTGTTTCTTTAGGGATCAGTAATACTCCCTCTAGTGCTCTTCAAACCAGCACTCAATTCTCATCATCCTCATCTGGTCGCCTTGGTCGTGGGGGCACCCATGGAGTTAGGAGGTTGGTGGGGAAGTCTGGGAAGATGCACCCCAATTGGTCTGCAACTTCTCTGTCCCTCGCCTGCGCATAGTTGGCCCATTGAGCCATTCTTCTCTGCAGGTCCATCAAACAGGCCATGGATAGGGACTGCTCAGCAGCCAACCTATCCAACTCAAACTCCATATTGCCCTTCCTTCTCAGCCGTAGGTGTGCAGGCAACTCCAGATGGCCTGTGTAGGGCAGCTGCTGCTCCAAGCGCTCGGTAGGAACTCCTGCAAGCAAACATAACTTTGTTATGATGTTGGGGAAAAATAATGGCCCCTTACCCTTTTTAGCACACTCGGCGATGGCAGCATTGATGACTTCTCCCACGTTGATCGTGAGACCTCTCATGATAGCATAAACCAGCAGCGAACGGCTCTGGTTAATGGTAGTCTCGTGCGTCACCGGGGAGAGTCTTCTTCTCACGAATGAAAACCACACAGCTGCCTTTGCCGTGAGGTTGGCACTCATGAGCGTGTGCCGCCCATTGCGTGAGACTGTCCAGGAGGCCTCAGGCTGGCCAATGGTGCGGATGGCTTCTTCTAGCACAGCCTCAGTCGGCTCATCCACTATCCGTGCATAGTCTGTGTGAGGCTGGCCCCTTAGACCGAATGCTTCATTGATTGCCTTAGCAGAGAAGTCCACTTCTACCCCTCTGACCACAGACAGGCCATCCTCAGGGCTGAGCACGTTCGCATAGAAGTCATACACCATGCTTGTGTATGCTGGATTGGGAGGTCGACAGAATTCCTCCCAGCCATGGTTGATCACCCCTGCGCGCAAGAACTGCGGCAGGTCAGCTAGGCGATCAAGGAACCCCTTCTCGTGCAACAGGTCCCTTTTCCTCAGCTCCACGCCCCTTGATTCAGCATCAGACGAGACATATCTCACTGATGGAGGTTCATCTTCGGGGTAGAGTTTAGCCTTCCCCTTATCAGCTGGCTTGGAAGATTCAGCAGCCTCCACCTTGAGGCGTTTGAGCGAAGGCTCAGTACTGTCTTCTTCTGCTAAAGGCACTCGCTTGGCCTTCTTCTTCTTCAGTTTCTTGGCTTTCTTGGCTTTCTTGTTGGCCTTCTTCTTGGCCTTCTGCCTCGCCCGGAGTTGTGGGAAACAGGCCCCCAACGTCTCCTCCATAGAATCATCAGCAGGCGTTTGCTGTGCAGGCTCATCAGGGCTGTCTTCTCTCATGGGAGAGAAGACTTCTTCTTCTTCTGCCTCTCCACTGCCTTGCGTGGATTCTTGGTAATCCCCATAAGGGAATTCCGGATCAGGCCGTGGAGAATTGTGCTCTGCTGACGGGGTATGCGCAGAACTCCATGGCGAAGACGGCAGCTCAGGACTCTGCACAGCCGCAGGTGGTAGATCAGCACTCTGAGGCGCTGGAGATGACTCGGCGCTCTGCGCAGGTGGTGATGATTCGGTGCTTGGCAATGGTTCAGATGGGAGAGGACTGCGCGCAGGTGACACAGACGGCGACGACCCTTCCTTGGCTGACTCGTGGGCTGCACGATCAGTTTCTTGACCCGCCACAGAGGGAGTCTTGGATTTGCTTGGTCCGGCGGCAGTCTTGACAGTCCACCGGCGCTTCGTTGGCGTACCCACTGGCTCAGATGGGCCAGCAGGAATCTCAGTGACCACTCTCCACTTCTTCCTACGAATAGGAAGCTTGCCAAGATGGCCAGTGCGTACAGCACCCTGATCAGCAAGGGTGAGAAGCGCTTCCCTCGCAGCCGCTTCAGCTGCGTCGTCGGCCTTCTTCTTGGCGGCGGATCTCTCAGCCCTAGTGGAAACCATGGTCGAATCTTGGAGGTTTGGAGAGAGAGATCAAAGGTGGAGAGAATCGCAGAAATCTTGGAGAGCAAAGAATGAGAAGATCGTATCAAACGGGCGCCTTCTAACGGCTATAAAAGCAACGGCTGAAATCCCAACGGCTCTTTTTGCAGAGTCAGCAATTTCTGCGCAATTCTAGGGACAATTTTTCATAATAAATCCCAACTTTGATCGCCCGTATCTTTCATTTGGCCCAACCGAATCTTGATTTTTAAAGTGCGATTTACTCCCCTTGATCCCCTCTTTCGATTCCCTACAAAAACAAACAAAACAAACATTAAATACGCAATTAAAATTACACCACAAAACATATAAACGATCATCGATAAAAACAAAAAAAAAAAAATAAAATAAACTAAGGCATTGGCCTTGACTAAACGAGCACAGGAACCACTCGTTCTTTCTCGTTTCTAACTTCATGCTTCATGTAGGAGGAAGGCTGAGAGAGTCTTTACATCCCCCTCCTCATAGTAGTGCTTCAACCTAGCACCATTGACCATAAATGGTTGTCCTTGCTGCAAGTTTTTTATCTCTACTGCACCATGAATAAAGACATTAGTAACAACAAATGGACCCGACCATCTAGACTTTAATTTGCCTGGAAATAGCTTTAATCGTGAGTTAAATAACAGTACAAGTTGGCCTTTCTTAAAATCTTTGATCCTGAGTCTACTGTCATGCCATATTTTTGTCTTTTCTTTGTACATCTTGGCATTCTCATAGGCCATGTGCCTAAGCTCATCAAGTTCATGCAGCTGTAAAGATCTTAATGTCCCTGCATCCTTCACACAAAAATTTAATTCTTTCATGGCCCAAAATGCCTTGTTCTCCAACTCAAGTGGCAAGTGGCAAGCCTTGCCATATACCAACCTATAGGGAGACATTCCTAGAGGTGTCTTATATGCTGTTCTATAAGCCCAAAGTGCATCCTCAAGCTTGAAAGACCAGTCTTTCCTATTAGGTTTGACTACCTTCTCTAGGATGTTCTTTATCTCCCTATTGGAAATCTCAGCTTGGCCATTTGAGTGTGGATGGTAGGGAGTAGCTACCCTATGTCTGATGTTATACTTAGCCAATATTTTCTCCATAGCCTTATTAATGAAATGTGACCCCTCATCACTAATGATAGCACGAGGAGTCCCAAATCTAGTGAAAATGTGTCTATGCAAGAAATTAGTGACTGTCTTAGCATCATTATTAGGACATGCCTTAGCTTCTACCCACTTTGACACGTAGTCTACTGCTACTAGAATATACAAGTTACCTGATGATGGAGGGAAGGGTCCCATGAAATCAATGCCCCATACATCAAAGAGTTCTAACTCCAAGATGTAGGTGAGGGGCATCTCATCCTTACGACTGAGGTTACCTGTCCTCTGGCACTCGTCACAGTTGTGGGCATAGTTGTGGGCGTCCTTAAAGATTGTTGGCCAGTAGTAGCCACTTTGAAATACCTTGGCAGCTGTTCTTTGACCACCAAAGTGCCCACCGTAAGGAGATGAATGACAGTGCTGCAGCACAGACTTCGCTTCAGCAGCTGAAACACATTTCCTCAACAACCCATCAGCACAGGTCCTGTAAAGTATGGGGTCATCCCAGATGAATTTCCTTGCTTCATGGAGGAACCTTTTCTTCTCTTGTCCTCCCTTGAACACTGGTAATACCTGTGATGCACGGAAGTTAGCAATGTCAGCGAACCAAGGTTCCTCATCGTTATCACGATGAGTCAAAACAAAGATATGTTCATCTATAAAAGCATCAGAAATTGCGGGGTCCGCAATTTTTTCGCAATTGTGCTGCAATCGAGACAGGTGATCTGCAACCACATTTTCACATCCCTTCTTGTCCCGAATGTCCAAATCGAATTCCTGCAGCAATAACACCCATCTAATTAGTCTAGGCTTAGCATCAGCCTTTCTCATTAGATATTTTAAAGCAGAATGGTCAGTATATACAATGGTCCTAGTTCCTACAATATAGTTCCTAAATTTTTCACAAGCAAATACTACAGCAAGCATCTCTTTCTCTGTAGTTGTATAGTTACATTGGGCCTCATTCAAGGTCTTACTAGCATAATAAACAGGATGTGTGAGCTTGTCAATCTTCTGTCCTAACATGACTCCTACAGCATAGTCACTGGCATCACATAGCATCTCAAATGGGAGATCCCAATTTGGTCCTACTATGATTGGTGCTGTGACCAGTGCTTCCTTAAGGGCTTTCCAAGCTACTACACAATCTTTAGAAAAGATGAATGGTCTACCTAGCTCTAGAAGCTCGCACAGAGGCTTGGCTATCTTAGAAAAGTCCTTGATGAACCTTCTATAGAAGCCAGCATGCCCTAAGAAGCTTCTAATGGCTTTGACGTTCTGGGGCTCTACCAATTTCTCTATGACCTCTATTTTTGCTCTATCCACTTCTACACCCGCCCTTGACACTGGATGTCCTAAGACAATCCCTTCATCTACCATAAAATGGCACTTTTCCCAATTCAGGACTAGGTTAGTCTCCTCACACCTAGTCAGGACTTGTCCTAGGTTTTCTAGACAGGTTTTAAAGGAGTCCCCAAAGACTGAGAAGTCATCCATGAATATTTCTATCATGGACTCATCCAACTCAGAGAAGATGGCCATCATGCACCTCTGGAAAGTTGCCGGTGCATTGCATAAGCCAAAAGGCATTCTGCGGAAGGCAAACGTTCCAAAAGGGCAAGTGAAGGTGGTCTTCTCTTGATCCTTAGGGTCTATAGTTATTTGATTGTAGCCTGAATAGCCATCTAGGAAACAGTAGTAGGCTCTACCAGCTATTCTGTCTAGCATCTGGTCAATAAACGGTATGGGGAAGTGGTCTTTTTTAGTTTCTTTATTTAGTTTTCTGTAATCCATACATACCCTCCACCCTGTGACAGTCCTTGTTGGAATTAGTTCGTTATTCTCATTGACTACCACAGTTATTCCCCCCTTTTTAGGTACACATTGGATGGGGCTCACCCACTGACTACTAGCTATGGGGAAAATTACTCCTGCATCTAACCACTTTATTATTTCTTTCTTCACTACCTCTTTCATAGAGGGGTTTAACCTACGCTGGTGATCTACCCTAGGTGTGTGTTCTTCCTCTAGAATAATTTTGTGCATACAATAAGAAGGGCTAATGCCTCGAATATCAGCAATAGACCATGCTATAGCCTTCCTATGTTGCTTAAGCAGTAAAATTAAATCAACCTCATGCTGTTCACTTAGCTTAGAAGAAATAATTACAGGCAGCGTATCATTCTCTCCTAGATATGCATATTTGAGGTGAGTTGGTAGTGGTTTTAGTTCTAAAACAGGTGGATGCTCAATGGAGGGCTTCAGAGGGTTAATAATTCTATCAGTTAAATCTATAGTCATACATACATGCTGAGGGTTATTTACAGGCATGTTCATTATGTCAGCTACATTTAGATCATCTACATCTATTTGTACATATTCACTAGCATGCTTGGTTAATAATACATGCTCTAATTGTTCTTCCATAAGTGAGTCAATAACATCCATGCTAGCACAAGACTCAGAATCAGAGGGGTATTTTAAAGCTTTGTAAACACTAAATTTTACCTCTTCATCATGAACTCTCATAGTTAACTCACCTTTTTGCACATCTATTAGTGCCCTACCTGTGGCTAGAAATGGCCTACCTAGCAGGATGGGTACCTCCTTGTCTGCTTCATAGTCCAGGACAATGAAATCTGCAAGGAAAATGAATTTGTCAACTTTAACTAGAATATCCTCAATCTTACCTTCTGGATATGCGATGGATCTGTCTGCTAGTTGTAAAGTGACAGTAGTTGGACGTGCTTCTCCTATTCCCAACTGACGGAATAGGGACAGGGGCATGAGATTTATGCTGGCGCCCAGGTCACAAAGCGCTCTGCCCACATGCTTGCCTCCAAGTTCTACAGGTAGGGTGAAGGAACCAGGATCCTTCTCCTTCTTGGGCAGCTTGTTCTGGAGGATGGCACTGCATTCCTCGGTGAGGTTTACTGTTTCAAACTCACCAATTATCTTTTTGTTAGTAATGATATCCTTCAAAAATTTTACATATGAAGGCATAGACTGTAAAACCTCTACAAAAGGAATGTTCACATGCACTTGCTTAAGTATTTCTAAGAATTTATTAAAATGAACTTCCTGTTCCTGCTTCTTCTTCAGTCTTCGAGGGTATGGAGGTGGTGGCACATATGCAGGCACGTCAGGACGCCTTAAGATAGGTGGAGGTCTTGGAATTTCTTCTACGTCCTCTACAATTGGCTCTAACCTGGCTCCTGATGTGCTAGTTGGTGGTGGACCTTGGCTTGGCAGAGACTCCAGTGGAGCACTAGACTCAGTGTTCTCTACTCTCTTTGGTGTGTCCTTTGCAATGCTCACCAATGGTCTTCCACTCCTAAGTTCAATGGCTTGAACCTGTTCTTTGCCATCTCTCCTTGGTACCTCGGTATCGGCAGGGAGTCTACCTTGGGGCCTACTTTTAAGTTCATTGGCTAACTGGCCTATTTGGTTTTCCAGGCTCCTAAGGGTAGCTTGCTGGCTCTGAAGAGTAGCATCATTTTTAGCTATATATTCCTTGAGTAGGTTTTCTACAGACGATCCTACAGGTTGATTGTAAGGCTTTTGGTACATTGACTGGTTATGTTGGGGAGTGAAACCAGGTGTTCCATTCGGCCTTGGTTGGTTAGGATTTTGGTTAGTGTTTTGCTGGCCACCCCATGACAGGTTAGGGTGGTTTCTCCAACCAGGATTGTAAGTTTGTGAGTAGGGGTTGTTCCTTGGCTGCTGCTGACTTCCTACATAGCAGACCGAGGATGGATTCCCAGGACAGTATTCATAAGGGTGTCCTTCCCCACAGAATCCACAGATTGGTGCCTCGCCTTGACTTGGTTGAGTGCCCATTGACATGGCTGTGGCGGTATTGGCACTGGTTTGGAGATTGGCCTGCGCCATTTGCTTAACTAAGTTGGTCAGGGCATTTATTTGGGTGCTCATGGCGCTTAGAGCATCCTTGTCTTGAGCTCTAGTTGGCTCTACAGGATCGTCTGACCATCTACAATGAGATGTTGAGATCTTCTCCAAGATCTCATAAGCTTCGTTGTAACTCTTGGACAACATGGAACCTCCAGCAGATGAATTTAAGACTTGTCTGGTGCTGGGGTTGCATCCTTTAAAGAAAACTTCTATTTGAATACACCATGGAATGCCATGGTGTGGACATTTAACGAGAAGATCTTTAAATCTAGTCCAAGCTTCGTGAAGAGACTCACTTGGAGCTTGTTTAAATTTGACTATGTCATCACGGAAAGTAGAATTCCTATCAGGTGGGAAGTATTTGACTAGGAATTTTTCTGCTAGATCTGTCCAATTGCGAACAGATCCTGAGGGTAAAGAATTCAGCCACGTTTTGGCTTTGTCCCTCAAAGAATAAGGGAAAAGATATAGCCTAAGGGCCTCTTGGGAAACTCCAGGGATTAGGAAGGTGTCACTAACTCCTAGGAAGTTCCTAAGGTGATTATGGGGGTCCTCATTTTCTATTCCAAAGAATTGTCCCACAGTGGACAACATTTGGAACATCACTGGCTTTAACTCGAAAGAGTGGGCAGTGATTTCAGGACGGATTATGCTGGGGTTCAGCTCCCCAGGCATAGGTACTAGATATGAAAGAATGGCACTATTCTTGTCATTCGCTATTTCTATGGGGTTGCGAACGGCAGGTGCTGGATTTGGAACTAAATCGCCCATTTCTTTGTTTTCAGGTAAGATTTGAGGTATAGGAGGTTGTTTAAAGAGGCGTTTCTTTGCTTTATTTCTAGCTCGAAGTGATCTTTCAGGTTCAGGATCGAACTCTAAATTACTATGTGAACGCTCACTCATAAACTACCTTAACAGTACCTGCAAAAGAAATGAAACAGATTAGTTTCACTCAATGATAAACTTGACTTTTTAAACTTAACAACTTCGTTTTCACTTAAAATAAGTCCCCGGCAGCGGCGCCAAAAACTTGTTGCGTGCTCAATGTGTAAAGATAAAGAAGCAAAAGGATGGAGAGAGCACTTAGAACATGCAAGCATACATGGTCTCACAGCAAGTAGTAAGTATATTTAATTCGTTTTTTCCACAGAGACTTAATTTTAGCTATTCGCGAAGTGTGTTTGTTAAGAAAGATGGGATGGATTTGATGGGGTAAAATTGGTTTTTAATTAACTACTTTTTGCTGAATGTATAAAGGAACATGCCATAAACAAATTAAAGTGAAAATCAGGCTTAAAGGTCAAGAGATGAAATCAATAAACGCAGAAGAAAACAGCTTAGACAGAAGACAATTTGGCAGAATTGCGAGAACCGCAATTAATCCGCAATTAAATGGCAGCGAAACTGGTTAGATAGGTGAATTAAGGGCTACTAATGACTGTCCTATAAGCATTTTATTACGATTATCAAGCTTTGGATCAACTCTCTATACATTAAACTCACTCTATCTCAAGTATCGTCCGATTCCATGCATGAGAGACTCAAGTTTACTTGACTTCAAAGTAAGGTCTTAAGCATCTTGTTAAAACAGGAGTGTTCAGTTTATACTAGGGAAACGCCTATTCCTAGGCCGTTTCCTGATTACCATGGAAGGCTAGCATGATTATACGACTCTGAACTCTTACTCCTTCCAGAGGTTAGGAGTTCTTTGGACAAAATGGATGGCCAATCGAAATTGCCCGTGGGATGAAGCTTACATATAATCAATGTTTGAGTGTTGATCTACCTACTTGTCTTACGTTTTTTAGCCTATAGTTCTGTCATTAGCATGCCCCTAAATGAATTTAGTTACTCATGGATATATGTAGAACAGAAATATAAGATAAAGTAGACATGCTTAGAAGGAAAAAGTGCTTAAAACAGCAAGCCAAACTCGTAGCAGAATAAGGAATAACTGTGAAATGCAGAAACTTACTTTGATTACTTCAAGTGTTTGAATGACAAAGGAAAACTTAAACAGAATGAATTCAAGGCAGACAGCAACGAAATGCAATAAGTAATTGACTAAGCTAAGAACAACATTGAACAGAATTGGAATTGAGAAGGAAAGAGCAGAAAACAGTAAAGGTGTGCTGGAAATCTTCGTGGCAGTCGCCTCGAATGATGGTGATGAGAATTCAGCCGTGCTTGGATGAATCCAATCGAGAGAGAAGAAGAATCTTCTCTCCTTCCTATCAGATTATCGACTCCAAAAGCTGAGAACCTCACTCCAACAGACGGCAAGGGAAAATCGAGAGAAATGGTGGACTGTGAGAAGACTTCTGCACGTTGAATGATTACTGAACCTCCGACTTTGGCCCCCTTTTATAGTAGTTTGCAGGTGCGATTGGGCCAAGGAGAACCATCAATCTTCAACGTCGTATATCAGAATGGGTGGAGGAGAAAGAACGAATCCCTGAAAAGTCGGATCTAAACAGAAAAATGTCAGCCAACTTACGGTTTTAACTTGAATAATTGCGGCCACCGCAATTATTCCGCAATGCATTCGCAAGGGTTATTTTTTCATTCTTTTCTTCGGTTTTCACCCCTTTTCCTACCTATTGTGCATAAGTCCTATATTAGCTACCTTCTTCTAATTCTCATATTAAAGCATAGGTTTAGGCTAAATGCTCACAAAAACACCTAAATGTGTACATCTTCTTAAGCTAAATGGGTCCTAAATAAGTCACTTTCAGAGACTTAACAGGAATCCAGCCTCAGTCTGCTACGTTGGAAGCCAGCAGCAGCCTAGGAACAACCCCTATTCTAATACTTACAACCCTGGTTGGAGGAACCACCCAAACCTGTCATGGGATGGCCAACAAAATGCTAACCAAGCTCCTAACCAACCAAGATCGAGTGGAACACCTGGTTTCACTCCCCAACATAACCAATCCATGTACCAAAAACCATACAACCAACCTGTAGGGTCTTCTGTAGAAAACTTACTCAAGGAATACATAGCCAAGAATGATGCCCCTCTACAGAGCCAGCAAGCTACTCTTAGGAGCCTAGAGAACCAAATAGGGCAACTAGCCAATGAACTCAAAAGTAGGCCCCAAGGTAGACTTCCTGCTGACACTGAAGTGCCAAGGAGAGATGGTAAAGAGCAAGTTCAAGCAATTGAACTTAGAAGCGGGAGACCATTGGTGAGCAACACCAAGGACACACCAAAGAGAGTAGAGAACACTGAGTCTAGTGCTCCACTGGAGTCTCTGCCAAACCAAGGTCCACCACCAACAAGCACATCAGGAGCAAGGCTGGAGCCAATCATAGAAGAGATAGAAGAAATTCCAAGGCCTCCACCTATCCTAAGGCGACCTGAAGTGCCTGCATATGTGCCACCACCTCCATTTCCTAGAAGGCTAAAGAAAAAACAAGAACAGGAAGTGCACTTTAATAAATTTCTAGAAATTCTTAAGCAAGTGCATGTTAATATTCCTTTTGTAGAGGTTTTACAGTCTATGCCCTCTTATGTGAAGTTTTTGAAGGATATTATTACTAACAAGAAAATAATTGGTGAGTTTGAAACAGTAAATCTCACTGAGGAGTGCAGTGTCATACTCCAGAACAAGCTACCCAAGAAGGAGAAGGATCCTGGTTCCTTCACCTTACCTGTAGAGCTAGGAGGCAAGCACGTGGGCAGAGCTCTTTGTGACCTGGGAGCCAGCATAAACCTCATGCCCCTATCACTATTCCGCCAGCTAGGAATAGGAGAAGCACGTCCAACCACTGTCACGTTACAACTAGCAGACAGATCCATAGCATACCCTGAAGGTAAGATTGAGGATATTCTTGTAAAGGTTGACAAGTTTATTTTCCTTGCAGATTTCATTATCCTGGATTATGAAGCAGACAAGGAGGTCCCCATCCTGTTAGGCAGACCATTTCTAGCCACAGGTAGGGCCCTGATAGATGTCCAAAAAGGTGAGCTCACTATGAGGGTTCATGATGAAGAGGTGAAATTTAGTGTGTATAAAGCCTTAAGGTACCCCTCTGACTCTGAATCTTGTGCTAGCATGGACATTGTAGATTCATTAATGGAAGAACAATTGGAGCATGAATTGTTGACTAAGCATGCTCAGGAATATGTAGGATTAGAATTAACTGACTTAAACATAGCTGAGATAATGGACATACCTGTAAATAACCCTCAGCATGTTTGTATGAATATTGACTTAACTGAAAAATCTTTGAATCCATTAAAACCATCCATTGAGCATCCACCTGTCTTAGAACTGAAACCTCTCCCTACTCACCTCAAGTATGCATATCTAGGAAGTAATGATACTTTGCCTGTGATTATTTCTTCTAAATTAAGTGAAAAGCATGAGGTTGAACTAATTTTATTGCTTAAGCAACATAGGAAGGCTATTGCATGGACTATTGCTGACATTAGAGGCATTAGCCCTTCTTATTGCATGCATAAGATTATATTAGAGGAAGAGCATACACCTAGAGTAGATCACCAACGTAGGCTGAACCCCTCTATGAAAGAGGTAGTTAAAAAGGAAATAATAAAATGGTTAGATGCTGGTGTGATCTTCCCCATAGCTAGTAGCCAGTGGGTGAGCCCTATACAATGTGTACCTAAGAAGGGGGGGATGACTGTGGTAGTCAATGAGAACAATGAACTGATTCCAACTAGGACTATCACAGGATGGAGAGTTTGCATGGATTATAGGAAACTAAATAAAGAAACCAAAAAAGACCACTTCCCTCTACCATTCATTGACCAGATGTTAGATAGGATAGCTGGTAGAGCCTACTACTGCTTCTTAGACGGTTATTCAGGATATAACCAGATTACTATAGACCATAAGGACCAAGAGAAGACTACCTTCACTTGCCCTTTTGGAACTTTTGCCTTTCGCAGAATGCCTTTTGGCTTATGCAATGCACCGGCAACTTTCCAAAGGTGCATGTTGGCAATCTTCTCTGATTTGGATGAGTCCATGATAGAGATATTCATGGATGATTTCTTAGTCTTTGGGGATTCATTTACAAACTGTCTAGAGAACCTAGGACAAGTCCTGGCTAGGTGTGAGGAGACCAACCTAGTCTTAAATTGGGAAAAGTGCCACTTCATGGTGGATGAAGGGATTGTCTTAGGTCATAGAGTGTCAAGGGCAGGTGTAGAAGTTGACAGGGCAAAAATTGAAATAATAGAGAAATTGGTAGAACCCCAAAATGTCAAGGCCATTAGAAGTTTCTTAGGGCATGCTGGTTTCTATAGAAGGTTCATTAAGGACTTTTCTAAGATCTCCAAGCCTTTATGTGAGCTTCTAGAGCTAAACAAACCGTTCATTTTCTCTAAAGAATGTTTCCTGGCTTGGAAAACCCTTAAGGAAGCACTAGTCACAGCACCTATTATAGTAGGGCCTAATTGGGATCTTCCCTTTGAGATGTTATGTGATGCAAGTGACTATGCTGTAGGGGTTATGTTAGGACAGAAGATTGACAAGTTAACACACCCTGTATACTATGCTAGTAAGACACTTAATGAGGCACAATGTAATTACACGACTACTGAGAAGGAGATGCTAGCTGTAGTGTTTGCTTGTGAGAAGTTTAGGAATTACATTGTAGGCACTAGGACGATTGTGTACACTGACCATTCTGCTTTGAAGTACCTTATGAGGAAGGCTGATGCTAAGCCTAGGTTGATTAGATGGGTTTTGCTGCTGCAAGAGTTTGATCTAGACATTAGAGATAAGAAAGGATGTGAAAATGTGGTTGCGGATCATCTTTCTAGATTGCAGCATAATTGCGAAAAAAATTGCGGAAACCGCAATTTCTGATGCTTTTATTGATGAACATGTCTTTGTATTGACTCATCGTGATAACGATGAGGAACCTTGGTTTGCTGACATTGCTAACTTCCTTGCATCACAGGTACTACCAACTTTCAAGGGAGGCCAAGAGAAGAAGAGGTTCCTTCATGAAGCAAGGAAATTCATATGGGATGATCCCACACTTTACAAGACATGTGCTGATGGTCTGCTCAGGAAGTGTGTGTCAGCTGCTGAGGCGAAATCTGTGCTGCAGCATTGCCATACAGGACCCTATGGTGGACATTTTGGTGGCCAAAGGACAGCTGCAAAGGTGTTCCAGAGTGGCTACTATTGGCCAACGATCTTCAAGGATGCCCACAACTATGCCCACAGCTGTGATGAATGCCAGAGAACAGGTAACCTTAGTCGAAAGGATGAGATGCCTCTCACTTACATCTTAGAGTTGGAGCTCTTTGATGTATGGGGCATCGACTTCATGGGACCATTTCCCCCATCATCAGGTAACCTTTACATATTGGTAGCAGTAGACTACGTGTCTAAGTGGGTAGAGGCCATAGCATGTCCAAATAATGATGCCAAAACAGTCATAAGATTCTTGCATAGACATATTTTTACTAGATTTGGGACACCTCGGGCTATAATCAGTGATGAGGGGACACATTTCATTAATAAGGCTATGGAGAGAGTGTTGGCTAAGTATAATATTAGACATAGAGTAGCCACTCCTTATCACCCACATTCGAATGGCCAAGCTGAAATTTCAAATAGGGAGATTAAGAACATACTTGAAAAAGTGGTCAAACCCAATAGAAAAGATTGGGCGTTTAAACTCGAGGATGCACTTTGGGCGTATAGAACTGCATATAAGACACCCCTAGGTATGTCTTCTTATAGACTGGTGTATGGCAAAGCATGTCACTTGCCATTCGAGTTAGAAATTAAAGCATTTTTGGCCCTAAAAGAGTTGAATTACTGCGTGACCGATGCGGGAACATTGCGGTCTTTGCAATTACATGAGCTTGATGAGCTTAGGCATATGTCTTATGAAAATGCCAAAATGTATAAGGAGAAGACCAAGATTTGGCACGACAGTAGACTTAGGATTAAGGACTTCAAGAAAGGCCAGCTTGTCTTATTATTTAACTCACGATTGAAATTATTTCCAGGTAAACTTATGTCTAGATGGTCAGGTCCATTTGTAATAACTAATGTGTTTGTTCATGGTGCAATCGAGATAAAGAACCTGCAACAAGGACAACCATTCATGGTTAATGGTGCAAGATTGAAGCACTACTATGAGGAAGGAGATGTGAAGACTCTCTCGGCCTTCCTCTTGACTGAGACATGAAAACGAGAACGAGAGAGGACGAGTGATTACTGTGCTCGTCCATGCGAGGCTCATGCCTTAGTTTATTTTTTGTTATTTTTCCGGTTATCGTTTGTGTATATTTTTGTGCGATTTTAATTACGAATTTGATATTGATTTTATTTCTTTTTGTAGGGGATCAATAGAGGGAATCAAGGAGATTAAATCTAGCTAAAAAAATCAAGGAGATATTGGGCCAAATCAAAGATTCGGTTGAGCAAAGATTGGCATTTAAACGCAGAAAATCTCCAACGGTCACTAGAATTGCGCTGGATTTGCAGAATCCGCAAAAATAGAGCCGTTGGGATTTCATCAATACTTATATCCGTTAAGACGCGCGCTGATCTATACGATTTCCCAATTATCTGAACTCCAAGAAAACTCTCTCCCTCTTCATCTGCAATTCTTCTCTCCAGATTCCAACGATTCAACGATGGTGCTAACAAGAGCTGAACGGTCTGCGTCCAAGAAGAGGGCTGACGATGCTGAAACTGCTGCGAGGGAAGCACTTCTTGCCCTTGCAGACGCTGAGGCTGCGCGAACTGAACGACTCCCCAAACTGCCAATCCGCAAGAAGAAGTGGAAGGTTGTCACGGAGATACCTGCTGGACCCTCTGAACCAGCAGGCACACCCAAGAAACGCAAATGGAGTATGGCGGTGGCCGAAGAAGCAAGCAAGGAAAAGACTCCCTCTGTGGAGAGTCAAGAAAGTGATCCTCGGTCACACGAGTCACCAAAACAGAGCTCTTCGCCATCTCCGCCAGCGCAAAGCCCTGAGCTTCCCCCATCGCCGCAGAGTTCTGAACACACCCCACCAGAAGAGAGCCTTGCAGCATCACCCACTTCCCCACAACCTGACCCTGAATTCCCATATGGGGAGTACCAAGAATCGACGCAGGGCAGTGGGGAAGCTGAGGAAGAAGAGGTTTTCTCTCCTTTGAGGGAAGCCAGCCCTGAGAGCCCTGTACAGAAGAATGATTCGATGGACGAGACACTGGGGGATTGCCTCCAGCAGTTGACAACCAAGGCAAGGTTGAAGAAGAAGGCAGCCAAGGTTGTCAAGGCCAAACGGCCAAGAACAAAGAAGAAGTCCAAGAAGAAGAAGTCCAGGGCTGCGCCTTCCTCACAGAAGGAGAGTGATGAGCCATCTCTGAAGAAGCTCAAGATTGAGGCTGCTGAGTCAGCCAAACCGAAAGACAAAGGGAAAGCCAAGCTTTACCCTGAAGATGAGCCTCAATCAGTGAGGTATGTCTCCTCTGATGCTGAGTCCAGAGGCGCTGAGCTGAGAAAGAGAGAGTTGTTGCACGAGAAGGGATTCCTCGACGCACCTGCTGACCTGCCGCAATTCTTGCGCGCAGGAATCACGAATCACGGTTGGGAGGAGCTATGCAGACTGCCTAATCCAGCCTACTCCAGCATGGTGTATGACTTCTACGCCAATCTGATGAATCCTGAGGATGGCCTGTCTGTGGTCAGAGGGGTTGAGGTAGATTTCTCAGCAAAGGCGATCAACGAAGCCTATGGCCTCAAGGGCCAAAAACATACTGACTATGCGAGGATTGTTGATGAGCCAACAGAGGCTGTCTTGGAGGAGGCCATTCGGATCATTGGCCAGCCAGAGGCATCATGGACAGTATCACGCAATGGGAGGCACACCCTGATGAGTGCCACCCTCACAGCCAAGGCGGCTGTCTGGTTTTCCTTCGTGCGGAGGAAGCTGTCCCCAGTGACCCATGAGACCACCATCAACCAGAGCAGATCGCTGCTGGTCTACGCGATCATGCGAGGTCTCACAATCAATGTGGGCGAAGTCATTGCAGCTTCCATTGCTGACTGCGCCAAAAAGGGTAAGGGACCACTCTTCTTTCCTAACACAATTACTAAGCTGTGCTTACGTGCAGGGGTCCCAATCGCGCGAATGGAAAGGCAGCTGGCCTACACGGGCTACCTGGAATTGCCTACGGCCTTGAGGTTGCGCAGAAAGGGGAACATGGAGTTCGAGCTCGATGGCCTGGCTGCTGCTCAGTCTTTGACCATGGCCTGCCTGACGGATCTGCAGAAGAGGATGGCTCAATGGGCCACATATGCGCAGGCAAGGGACAAGGAAGTTGCTGACCAATTGGGATGCATTTTTCCTGAATTCCCCACGAACCTAATGACTCCATGGGCGCCTCCACGACCACGAAGGACTGATGATGAGGAAGACATTTGAGTGCTAGTCTGAGAAGCACTAAAGGGAGTATTGCTGTTCCCTTCAATTAAAAAAAAAAAAACAATCACCCTGCTTTTTGTTGAACCATGTGAATTATGCTGTTTTGAGTTCATATTCTGATCTGTTTTAGTTCTTTAGTTTTAGTATTTAAATTTGGTTAGTGTAATCTGTTGATAGCTGAATAGGTAGATTAGTTTAGTTTCATTTTTGTATAGCTTGGATGACGGGAAAAAGCATGCATAGGGGCCTTAATCACTGATATATCTGCCCTGTCTTTATTGCGAAATAATTGCGGAAACCGCAATTTTTATTACTGAATGCATGTTTTTGACTGTCTGTTTAGCTAGGTTGGTTCTGTTTAAATTCTATCTTTTGCTGCTATCTTGTCTGCCTTATATAGCTTATCTTAAAGCATGCTGGATGAGTGTCATAGGACACCCTTTGATAGTTTAAATTAACCTCTAAAAAGCTCAGCATGCATAGCTTTAAGGCCTTACCTGACTGTTTTTACAAATTTCTGCTGCTGTGATATTTGCGTTTAGAATGTTCTGTTTATGCCTAGGACTTTTAGATTCTCTTTGTTTTACCTTAGACTAGATGCTTCTAGGACAAGTTTGGGGGTGTGCCACCTCAGACACTCATTGGGGACAATGAGTAGTTTAAGTTTGGGGGAGGCCACCTAGGCCTAGGAACATTCCTCTCTCCCTTTAAGCATAAGCATTCTTCTTCTCCTTTAAAAAAAAAAAAAAAAAAAAAAAAAAAAAAATGAAAAATAGAATAAAGAGGGGTGTCTCTCTTAGGTTGCTGAGTAATCAGTGCCAAGTGTGTAACCCACAAGTGGTATTGCATCAAAAGGCAACCAAAGGAGAGGCTCCACCAAAGTGTGAAAGAAAAAGGAAAAAATAGAGAAGAAGAATGTATACCTAGGAGTTGCAACTTTGTGGCTTAGATGTCCTGATTAAAAAGAACTCTGATCCTCAAGTAGCTGAGCACAAAGTTGTAGCTTGTAGGGTTGTTTAGGGAGATGAATGTATGTCCAATGTAGTGATGCCAGGGTTTAGGTTGTTCTCTTAAAGTACTACTGTCACTATTAATACTAAGACTGGCATGACTCTAAGGAATCCTAGGTAGTTCAAAAGTAAAAACTAGAAGCATGTACTGAGTCTGGGGTAAAGCTAGGTAGAATTTGAAACCTTAGGGATAGTGGCATGATGTGACAAAAGCAAGTAGATCAGTTGTAGGGAGTTAATGAAACAGTAGGAGTATTAGGCATGCGAAGTCAGAAGAAGCTAGATAAGAGGATAGTTTTAAACTTAGAAGTGTGTCACAGGACAGCACTGCTATAGATAGGAATGTAGGGGAGTCAGTAAGTGGTTAAAGAAGATGAAACAGCAGCCTAGGCAAGTCCTTAGATTGCTCGAGGACAAGCAAAACCTTAAGTTTGGGGGTGTGTTACGTCTCCAAAAGTGACCTTTTTAGGACTTATTTAACTTAGAAAGATGTACACTCTTAGGTGTTTTTTATAGGATTTAGCTTAAACCTATGTTTATATATGAGATTTAGAAGAAGGTAGCTAAATTAGGACTTGTGTGCAAGAGGAAAGAAAAGGAATGAAAACCGAAGGAAAAGAGTGAAAAATATGCATTGCGGCAGCATTGCGGAAACATTGCTAAAACAGCAATGTTTCAAGTGAAAACCGTAAGTTGACTGATCTGTTTCTGTTAATTTCCGTTATTTCAGGGATTCGTTCTTTCTCCTCCATCCATTTTGAAGTACGACGTTGAGGATGGATGGTTCTCCTTGGCCCAAACGTACCTGCAGATTACTATAAAAGGGGGTCAAAGTAGAGGGTTCAAGCATCATCCGAAAGCGTAGAAGTCTTCTCGCAGCTCCATCTTTTCTCCTGTTTTTCTTTGCCGTCTGTTGGTTTGCGAAGTTTAGCTGTTTGGAGTCGACAATTTGATAGGAAGGAGAGAAGATTCATCTTCTCTCCCGATTGGATTCATCCAAGCAAGGCTGATCTTTCTCATCCTTCAGCCGAGGCGGTTGCGACGAGGCGTTCGAGCGCATTTACCTGCTTTCTGTCTTTCATTTCTAATTTCCAGCATTGTTTAGTTGCTGTTTCTGTTCTAGTGACTAGTTCATTTTATTGCGTTGCTTTCTGTCTTTGTGTTATTCACTTTAAGCTTTCCTTTGTTCGTTCAAACAATCAAGTAATCAAAAGCAAAATTCAGCATTTCACAGTTTCTTGCCTTTGCGATCTACTGTTTGTTCTTACTGTTTTGTCTTTAAATCCCTTCTAAGCATGTCTGTTTCAACTCTTATTTTTGTTCTCCCTATATCCATGAGTAACTAAGTCACATAGGGGCATGCTAATGACAACACTATAGGCTAAAAAACGTGAACCAAGCATGTAGGATAACTCTCGAAGCATTGATTGTATGTAAGCTTCATCCCACGGGCAATTTCGATTGGCCATCCATTTTGTCCAAAGAACTCCTAACCTCCGGAAGGAGTAAGAGTTCAGAGTCATACACTCATGCTAGCCTTTCAAGGCAGCCAGAAAACGACCTAGGAATAGGCGTTTTCCTAGTACAAACCATAACTTTCTGCTTTAACAAGATGCTTAAGACCTTACTTGGACATGAGTAAACTAAAGAATCTAATGCATGAAATCGGAAGATACATGAGATTGAGTGAGTTTGATGCATAGTGAGTTGATCCAATGCTTGAGAATCGTGAGAAAATGCCTATAGAGGAGTCGTTAGTAGCCCTTGTTTCTCCATTTTACACACTTTCGCTGTTAGTAACATTGCGGTAGAATTGCTGTTTTCGCAATTCTGCTAAGTTTACAATTCTGTTTAGCTGTTTTCTTCTTCGTTTATCAATCTCGTTTCTTTTCCTTTGAGTTTAACTTTGACTTACACTTGTTTATGTTGCTATCCTTTATATATTCCTTAGGAATTAGACAATTTAAAACCAATTTTACCCCATCAAATCCACCCATTCTTTCTTAACTTTACACTTCACGAGTAGCTCATAATAAATCTCTGTGGGAAAACGAATGAAAAAATACTTACTACTTGCTATAAGATCATGTATGCTTGCATGTTCTGAGTGCTCTCTCTATCTTATTGCTTATTTATTTTAACACATTGAGCACGCAACAATAGGGGTGCTTTGTCTGTAGAATTTTATGGAACTGTGAATGAGTTTTTTATGAATGCATCGAAGTCTTTTGTGTATGATGAGAATGGAAATGCAAAGTCTATGGATTGTGTGAAGGAAGAGAATTTGACCTCGCGCTTGAGGGACTATTCTTTTGCCTCTGTTAGGAAGAAAGATTTGGATTTAAATGATAATGGTGCTGTTTTTTATAGTACTAACAATGAGGATGTTCACGTGCTCAAGGCACGAAGAGAAAAAAATGTTTTCAAATGATGTTTGCAGGAACAGTGTGGACGAGGATATGTCTGGGACGTCCCCCGCGCTGTCGGAATATGGATGAGTTCGTTGGGTGAATTCAGTCGAGCAAACGACTTTAAAAATTCTGCGCTTCTCGGAGGCACCCGAGTGTTGAACTGTTTTTAAGTCATTTAGTTTATCGTTGTTTTAGTTTTAAGTTTCGTAGTTTAGTTTAGCTTAATTTAGCTTGCTGTTTTTTTTTTAGGTAATAAGGAGAAGTTGAGGAAGTTGGGCTCGGTTAAGGAAAGCGCCGCCTCTTATCCCTCGCCGACTTCACAAAGATCAGGGAAGTGTTGTTTTTCTTTCCCTTTACCTTTTGTGTATCTGATAGAGAAGCATTGAGGACAGTGCTATCTTCTGAAGTTGGGGGTGGATGTTGTGGATTTCCATGTGTAGTTTGTTGAGCAGTGCTTATTTTGAATTTGAAGTGCTTGGGACTCTGTTTATATGCTTTCTAATTATGATGATCTAGGAAGTGCGTTTTTGGAAATCTGAGCATTTGCATAATCTTGTTTTTGCATGATGTTGTTTTGCATTTATTAGGTTCATGTCAAAAATTTTAAAAAAAATTTGTTGCTCCCTTGCATCTATCGAGCACTTAGCAACCTCATCTTAGATCTTTGTAGGCTTAGTTGATTGCATGTTGCATGATTCTTGTTGTCACCCCGAAAGGCACCCCTAGGGTAACTTGTTGCATGAGAGTTTGTGGTTAATTAAGCCTAAAGAAAGAAAAAAAAAATAGAAAAGCATGATTGGTTAGAAAATTCTCCTGAGGCGTTCCTCCTTTTTAAGTTTGCACTTAAGAAGTGAACGTTAGTCCTTAAAAATGTGAAGCTTGGCCAAAGCTTGACATGTTAGGCAACTCGGGATTGGAAAGAAAAAGAAAATAAAGTTGGGTTCAAAGAACCATAACAAAGAATACAAAGTATTCAAAAAGAGAAAAAGAAAAAAAAAAGTATGGGAAAATCGTTTTAGGCTTTTTAATTTATTGCTCTCTCTTATGCGATCAAGTTTAGACTGTTCTTAAATGCTAGAAGTAGGGGGAAAACGGGATGATATGTTGCATGTGGTTTTTTCCGGGCTTACGTAGGTTTAGGATAGGTTGGCTAGCACACACACACGTTAGGGAGCGGTAGTTAATTTTTTATGTGTTCTTGATTAAATGTATGCGCTGATTGTTTTCGTGATTATGTTATGTTTAGATTTGTAAAAAGCATCGAGGATTGAATTAGAAGCATGTATGCATGGTCCTTTAGAGTTGAATTCTTTATTTGCCTTGCTCCAGGACTAGCAAGATTTAAGTTGGGGGTGTTTGATAACTCCATTTTGGAGCTATATTTCACTCCCTAACTCTAGCTAAAAGTCGTGATTAATTGTTTAATATGTCTCGTTTATAGAAGTTTTGCGGCATAGAGCTCGTGGTATCTATTGAGTGCGTATTATGGCTAAGGAAGGCGTTTTAGCGCCCCGGGAGTGCTTCGGGAAAAGGGCAAGCTCACACATGAAGATATAGAGAAATTTGCCATGAAGAGGCAATTTTCCAGCCCCAAACCCGAGAGCAAGTGTCGAGCAACAGCGTCGAGACGCTTGCTCAACGCTGCAGCATCGAGACCCTTGCACCAGCGTCGGGACGCTCCGGAGGCACGCCCGCGCTGGAATTCATCGGGGCAGCGTCGAGACGTTCGCCTGGCGTCTCGACGCCATCGCGAGCGCGCGCGCTGGAGAAATTGGCCGCAGCGTCGAGACGCTCTCCTAGCGTCTCGACGCCATCACGACAAAAGGCGCGCGACACTTAGGGCACCAGCGTCGAGACGCTTGCCTAGCGTCTCGACGCTCCGACGGCTTAAAACGCCATTTTGACGATTTTCAGCGGATCATCTTCACTCTCTCTCGGGTCTTCGGTTTTCTTCTTCGTTTCTCCGCCATTGTTGACCGTTTTAGGAGGTTTTCTTGTGTATTTAGCTGGGGATGATGTCCAAAGCTTCCATGGGAGTATTGGGACTCCAAACCTCCATGGTTGGCTAAGGTATTTGTGTTTCGATTTGGGATAATTAGGGATCCTTGTTAAGCTTTTCAATGTTTTGATAATTTATGCTTAATGGTTCTGATTTGGCTTTAGTTATGTATGCATTTATTGTTCTTCCTTAATGCCATGCATGTGTTAGATTTCGCCGACGGACAATCGAGTTTTCTAGCATGTGTTAGAGTTAAAGAATAGCGATGTCGTGCCTCTCCTTTTCGCCTAGTAACACAGAACAATGAAACAAATCGAAGTATCGATATATGCATGATAACTGTTGGGTACTTCAGCGTTGGCGGGTAGCCAGTTAGCATTAGGATTGCATAGTCGAATGTTCGTCGCGGTTAGCTAGTGACTGTTTAGAGTAAATTTGGGGCTGATCACTCTGACGATACTTTAAATAATGTTTGATTAGAACTGTGTGATCTAATTAATTAATATGGAGCCGGTTACAAAAAGGAGTCCCCGTAACCGACCGCGTGCATGTCATTATTGATTAGCCTTACTTTAGAATTAAGTGATAAATGTTAAAAGTGCTTAGCAAGATCCCGAAATCTCCCAAATCCAACACTCTTCAATCTCAATCTTATTATTTTTCCGTTAGCAATTTTACTTACCTTGCATGATAAAATCCCCCCGTCTTTGTTACAAATCTCCCGGTCAATTTAATTTCAACTCAAACAGTTAATTCTCAATTTTATTCCCTCTATGTGGTTCGACCCCGTTACCGCTAGCTGCAAAGCTAAAAGCTACGGGTTTATAAATTTATTTTGGCAAGCCTCGACAGCTTGATTTTGGAGTACCCCGAAAGTAACTCTACCACTCTGCAGCCTTAGATACATACCTCTCAACTGGAGGTTCATCTTCTTGAAACATCTTTCTTTTCCCTTTTGCTTTTTCCTTGGCCTTGGCTACCTCCACAACTTCCGTCTTCATTTTCTTGGCAGGGGGTTCGGATTCGGCCCTCTTTTTCTTAGCTTTCTTTGAGGCCTTCGGCCTCTTTGCCTTTATGATCACAGGAGTCCTTTTCTTAGGCACCGATTCTGCCTGTTTCTCTAACCCAGCCACCACCTCGGCAGCCACTCGCTTGATGCATTCATCCAAAGTTTCGTTCATAGAATTCCTTCTTCCAATTTTACCTGCAACAGGACTGTCAGAACTGTCATCCCTGATGGGGCTGATGACTTCCTCTCCAGCACGCGCATCACCAATTTGGGTAGATGCAGACTCTGGTTGTTCTGTGGGAGAGATCTCAGTCCTTGCTGTTGTGTAGGGGAAAGGCTTTGCATGGCAGTCTCGAATGACGACCTGCTGGTGGTGAGGCTTTCCTCACTTGTGTCTGCTCTGATCTTGGTTCTAGGGTCCCGTCCAGCTGTGACCTTCTTTTTCCTCTTCGCAGGGATCTTTCTTGGTGCAGATGTGGTGGCAGCTTCAGCAGTTGCTAGGGAAATCAACGCATCCCCTGCCATGGCAGTGTCTTCTGCTGTGGGGGATGGTTTTGTTGGGGTAGAGCTTGCTGTTCGGGTTGAAACCATTGTTACTTCTTGGAGGTAAAGAACGAAAGTTTTTGAGAAGAAGGAAAGAGAGATTCGGTTGAGAGCTCGAGGGTTTTGGGATTTCTGAATGGGAATGGGTTGTAGGCTTTCCTATTTATAACGGTTTGCGTAAATAAAGGCTACGCCTTTGCGGACTCCGCAACGCATTCGCAATGCCTTTAATCTCACCCAAAATCTCACACAAAATCCTCAAGATATTACCGTTGGGAATTTATTTCTTAATTTGACGTCTGCCGCAAGATCTGAACAATAAAAATCTCTGATCTTCCCCGATTCTCCCTACATCTTCTCTTAACCTTTTGATTGATCCACCCATTTTCCGTTAGGATTTTCAATCATCAACCTTCTAATCAACATTAAAACAACTTTAATTAGTTTTAAAACACTTTAATAAAAAAACAGTAAATAAACACAATTATTTCGTATTCCTTCAACTTTTGAGCACAAGGATAATTCCAATAAACTCCCTTGCTCATCTTCCCTTAATTGATTTTAAGCCTCGGACAAGAGGAATGTCGAGAGTGTTCTCACATCCCCTTCCTCATAATAGTGCTTCAGCCTTGCACCATTCACCATGAACGACTGGCCTTGTTCCAAATTTTGGATCTCGATTGCACCATGAACAAACACATTAGTAATTACAAATGGACCAGACCAACGAGACTTAAGCTTGCCAGGAAACAACTTCAATCGTGAATTAAATAACAACACATGTTGACCCTTTTTAAAATCCTTTATCCCGAGTCTACTATCATGCCAAATTTTAGTTTTTTCCTTATACATTTTAGCATTCTCGTATGACATGTGTCTTAGTTCATCTAATTCATGCAATTGCAGAGACCGCAATGTTCCCGCATCGGTCACGCAAAAATTTAACTCTTTTAAAGCCCAAAAGGCTTTGTTTTCTAATTCAAGGGGAAGATGGCATGCTTTTCCATAAACTAACCTATAAGGAGACATTCCTAAAGGTGTTTTATATGCAGTTCTATAAGCCCATAGTGCATCATCTAATTTAAAAGACCAATCACTTCTATTTGGTTTTACAACTTTTTCAAGTATACTTTTGATCTCTCTATTAGAAATTTCAGCTTGCCCATTTGAATGGGGATGATAGGGTGTTGCCACCCTATGCCTAACATTATACTTAGCTAACACCTTTTCCATAGATTTGTTTATGAAATGTGTCCCTTCATCACTTATGATGGCACGTGGTGTGCCAAAGCGTGTAAAGATATGTCTATTCATAAATTTAACAATTGTCTTAGCATCATTTAAAGGACATGCAATTGCCTCAACCCATTTTGAGACATAGTCTACAGCTACTAAAATGTATAAATTACCAGCAGATGGTGGGAATGGACCCATGAAGTCAATACCCCATACATCAAAGAGTTCTAACTCTAAGATGTATGTTAGAGGCATCTCATCCTTCCTACTGAGGTTACCTGTTCGTTGGCATTCATTGCAATTGTGTGCGTAGTCATGTGCATCCTTGAAGATTGTTGGCCAAAAGTAGCCACTCTGAAATACCTTTGCAGAAGTTCTTTGCCCACCAAAGTGTCCTCCATACGGGGCTGTATGGCAATGCTGCAGGATTGACCTTGATTCAGCAGCTGACACACATTTCCTTAGCAATCCATCCGCACAGCTTCTGTAGAGGGTTGGATCGTCCCAAATGTACTTCCTAGCCTCATTTAAGAACTTCTTCTTATCCTGCCCCTTGTTGAATTCTGGTAACACCTGCGAGGCAAGAAAATTTGCAATATCAGCAAACCATGGTTCATCATCATTATCACAATGTACTAAAACAAAAACATGTTCATCAATAAAAGAATCTGTCATTGCGGGCTCCGCAATAGATTCGCAATGACTCTGCAATCTTGATAAGTGATCAGCAACTACATTTTCACATCCTTTTTTGTCTCTGATTTCCAAATCAAACTTCTGCAACAGTAGCACCCATCTAATTAGACGAGGCTTGGCATCAGCCTTCCTCATTAAGTACTTTATTGCAGAATGATCAGTATAAACAATTGTTTTATTTCCTACCATATATGGCCTGAATTTCTCACATGCAAACACCACTACTAACATCTCTTTTTCTGTGGTAGTGTAGTTGCATTGAGCTTCATTCAAATTTTTACTCGCATAATATATAGGGTGTGTCAATTTGTCTCTCTTTTGGCCAAGCATAGCTCCAATTGCATAGTCACTTGCATCGCACATTATTTCAAAAGGCATATCCCAATTTGGACCGATTATGATTGGTGCTTTGACTAAGGCATTCTTAAGATTGGTCCATGCTATTAAACACTCATTTGAGAAGATAAATGTTTTATTCAGCTCTAGAAGCTCACAGAGGGGTTTGGAAATTTTCGAAAAGTCTTTTATGAATCTTCTATAAAACCCTGCGTGTCCTAAGAAACTTCTTATGGCTTTGACATTCTTAGGTTCGACTAATTTCTCAATGACTTCTATCTTGGCCCTATCGACTTCTATTCCTGCTTTGTACACTCTATGTCCCAATACTATGCCTTCCTCCACCATGAAGTGGCATTTTTCCCAACTCAACACTAGATTGGTTTCTTCACACCTAGTGAGAACTTGTCCCAGATTAGCTAGACAGTGGTTAAAGGAACACCAAATACTGAAAAGTCATCCATAAAGATCTCTACTATGGACTCATCTAGGTCAGAGAAGATTGCCAACATACATCTTTGGAATGTTGCTGGTGCATTGCATAAGCCGAATGGCATTCTGCGAAAAGCAAACTTTCCAAATGGACATGTAAATGTTGTTTTCTCTTGGTCCTTAGGGTCTATGGTGATTTGGTTATACCCTGAGTAGCCATCTAGAAAGCAATAGAAGGCTTGGCCAGCAATTCTATCTAACATTTGGTCGATAAAAGGTAGAGGGAAATGATCTTTTTTTGTTTCTTTATTAAGTTTTCGATAATCCATACATACTCTCCATCCTGTGACAGCTCGAGTTGGTATTAATTCATTGTTTTCATTAACTACTACAGTCATACCACCCTTTTTTGGCACGCATTGGATAGGACTGACCCACTGACTATTGGATATTGGGAAGATCACACCTGCATCTAACCACTTAATGATTTCCTTTTTAACTACCTCCTTCATGGAGGGGTTCAACCTACGTTGATGCTCTATCCTAGGTGTATGTTCTTCCTCTAACAATATCTTATGCATGCAATACGAAGGACTTATACCTCTAATGTCAGCAATCGTCCACCCAATTGCTTTTCTATGTTGCTTCAGCAGCGATATTAACGCAATTTCATGTTGTTTATTTAATTTGGACGAAATAATGACAGGTACGGTGTCTTTCTCTCCTAGATATGCATATTTTAGGTGTTGTGGCAGTGGTTTTAATTCTAACGAAGGTGGATGTTCAATTGATGGCATCATAGGAGTTGTAGTTCTTTCAGATAATTCATTGGTCATGCATACATGCTGAGGGTTATTCATAGGTACATCCATCAATTCAGAAATATTCAAATCATTCAAATCTACTTGTGCATAATCAGTAGCATGTTTGACTAATAATTCATGCTCAAGCTCATCTTCCATTAATGAGTCTATTATGTCTACAGTAGCACAGTGTTCAAGATCAGAAGGGGACCTCAAAGCTTTAAAGACACTAAATTTAACCTCCTCATCATGAACTCGCATGGTGAGTTCACCTTTTTGAACATCAATGAGGGCCCTACCTGTGGCTAAGAAAGGTCTGCCTAAAATGATTGGCACCTCTTTGTCTGCTTCATAGTCCAAGATTATAAAATCTGCGAGAAAAATAAATTTGTCAACCTTGACTAGTATATCCTCAATCTTACCTTCAGGGTATGAGATGGATCTGTCTGCAAGTTGCAAGGTGACTGTTGTGGGGCGTGCTTCTCCTATCCCAAGCTGTTCGAACAGTGACAAGGGCATGAGATTTATACTGGCTCCCAAGTCACATAAGGCTCTGCCCACATGTTTGCCTCCCAATTCTACTAGCAAGGTGAAGGAACCAGGATCCTTCTCCTTCTTTGGCAGCTTGTTTTGGAGTATGGCACTACACTCTTCCGTGAGGTTAACTGTTTCAAACTCCCCAATAACTTTCTTGTTAGTTATAATATCTTTTAAAAACTTTACATATGTTGGCATAGATTGCAAAACTTCCACAAAAGGAATATTAACATGGACTTGCTTCAAGATTTCCAAAAATTTATGGAAATGAGCTTCCTGTTCTTGTTTCTTTCTGAGCCGTCTAGGAAATGGAGGTGGTGGCACATAGGTGGGCAATTCAGGTTGCCTAATGACAGGGGGAGGCCTAGGAATTTCTTCTGGTTCCTCAATGATAGGCTCAAGCCTCACCCTTGTTGTGCTTGGTTGTATTTGGTCAAGGTTAGGCAGAGAATCCAGTGGCGCACTAGACTCTTCATTCTCTACTCTCTTTGGTGCTTCTCTGCTACTAATCACCAATGGCCTTCCACTTCGTAGTTCAATAGCTTGAACTTGTTCCTTACCATCCCTTGTTGGAGTTTCAGTATCAGCAGGCAGTCTGCCTTGGGGCCTATTCTTCAGCTCGTTTGCCAATTGCCCTATTTGATTTTCTAGACTCCTCAAGGTTGTTTGCTGGCTCTGCAAAGTTGCATCATTCTTCGCTATGTATTCTTTCAGCAAGTTCTCCATTGATGTTCCCATCGGTTGATTGTTGACATATTGTTTCTGATATGGGGGTTGATTACTTAGAGTGTGTTGAGTGAACCCAGGTGGTCCACTTGGTCTGTTTTGATTTGGCACCTGGCTTGTGCTTTGTTGTCCACTCCAAGAGAAATTTGGGTGGTTTCTCCAACCAAGGTTATATGTATTTGAATAGGGGTTGTTCCTTGGTTGCTGCTGACTTCCAACATATCACACAAAAGCTGGATTAGCAGGGCAATAGTCATACACATGCCCTTCTCCACATAATCCACACACGAGTGCATCCAATTGGTTAGCTACTGTTGTGCTTGTTGAAGCAGATGCCACTGTGTTGGCATTTTGTTGAATATTTGTTTGAGCCATTTGCTTCATTAGATTTGTTAGAGCATTGAGTTGGTTGCTCATTGCACTGAGTGCATCCATGTCTTGAGCCTTCCTTCTATTTGGCTCTACAGGATCATCTGACCATCGACAGTGTGATGTTGAGATTTTCTCCAAAATCTCATAGGCTTCGTTATAGCTCTTTGATAGCATAGAACCTCCAGCTGAGGAATTCAAGACTTGCCTCGTGCTGGGGTTACATCCTTTGAAGAATACTTCAATCTGGATACACCATGGAATGCCATGGTGTGGACATTTGAGTAGCAGATCTTTGAATCTGGTTCATGCTTCGTGCAATGATTCATTCTCAGCTTGTTTGAATTTTATGATGTCGTCACGAAAATTAGAATTCCTATCTGGGGGGAAATACTTCACCAAGAACTTCTCAGCTAAGTCTGTCCAGTTGACAATTGATCCGGAGGGGAAGAATTTCAACCATGTCTTAGCCTTGTCTCTTAATGAGTACAGGAAGAGGTACAGTCGCAAAGCCTCTTGAGATACTCCTGGGATGACAAAGGTGCCACTCACTCCCAGGAAGTTCCTCAAGTGATTGTGGGGGTCTTCATTCTTCACACCGAAGAATTGTCCAACTGTGGACAGCATCTGAAACATTACAGGTTTCAGTTCGAATGAATGAGTTGTGATTTCTGGGCGTATGATGCTCGGATTGAGCTCTTCAGGCATAGGTACAAGGTAAGATAGTATAGCACTATCCTTGTCATTCACAATTTCAATGGGATTGCGAGTGTTAAGTGCTCGGTTTGGTGCTTCTTCTGGTAGATTCATTTCAGCTTGTTGTGGTTCATATTACGCTGACTCTGCATGGTCAGCAATGTGCTGAAATACAGGTTGATTTCGAGGTTGTTGATTCAAACGGCGTGCAGTTTCCTTTCTAATTTTATTTCTGTTCCTTAGAGTCCTTTCAGGCTCGGGATCAAACTCAAGATTGTAGTTTGGAAACTCATTCATAAACCAGCTTTGTTGGTACCTGCAAAAATAGACACAAAAGATTAGCTCCAATCAATTAAGCTCTTCTAAAATAACACAAATCGTTTTTATTCAACCGAGTCCCCGGCAGCGGCGCCAAAAACTTGTTGCGTGCTCAGTGTGTGTGTAAATTAGTTGCGAAGAGCACTCAGATCATGCAAGTATACATGGTCTGCAGCAAGTGATAAGAATATTTTATATCGATTTCCCACAGAGACTGGGTTGAGTGACTAGTGATTTGGTGAGTGTTAAATTAGATAAGGTAGCAAGAAATGAATGGATTTTGGGTTGAGACACGAATTTATAATGGGTGCAAGGAAACTGCAAGGTTAACACAAAGCAGATAAGTCGAGGAGACTACAATGTTTTAAGAATAGTATTGCGGGATTTGCAATACTTTCGCAATGGATTCGCAATAGATTAAAAGACTGATAAATACTAAGGTAAAGGCAGAAAATGATATTGCGGTTCTCGCAATATTCTCGCAATAAACTAGCAATGATTAAAATCTAAAATAAAGACAGCAAGGTTGGCTTACGAGTCCTCTATAGGCATTTAACTATGATCATTCAGCAGCAAATTAACATATCATGCATCGTCTTAGCTAGATCTCATAAATCTTCCGATTATATGCATTAGATTCTTAGATTACTTATGTCCAAGTAAGGTTAACAACCTATTTATAAATGCATGCTAACAAACGTGCTAGGAGAATGCCTATTCCTAGGCCACTCTCTTTACTACCATGAAAGGCTAACATGAATGAACGACTCTGAATTCTTACTCCTTCCAGAAGTTAGGAATTCTTTAGACAAAATGGATGGTCGGTCGAAATTGTCCATGGGATGAAGATCACATTCATTCAATGCATTGATGCTACTTTACATGCTGAATTCACATAAGCATAACCTACAGATTCATCTCTAGCAAACCTTTATGAACTTAGTAACTCATGACTTTAGAACTCAACAAAATTAATTGACTACTCATGGAATGAAGAACTCAACAAAACTTATTGATTGAAAGACAATTAAATGAAGAACTCAACAAAACTAATTGATTACTCTTAAAGGGCAAATCAAATAACAATTCGTAAGCACACATATGACAATTCGAAAGTAGTAATGGAAGGGAAAAACAGTAGATGATCCAAAACAGGACTTAAAGAAAGCAGTAGCTAATTCAGAAAGCAACAAAAGAAAGCAGTAATGGAGTGAAGATCTTCCAAGCCGTGATTCGCCTCGGATGAAGGAGAAGATTAGCTGATCTTGGGGAATGAATTCAATCAGAAGAGAAGATGGTTCTTCTCTTCTTCCTTTCGAATTATCGACGCCAAGGGCTCTCGTTTCTTCGATCCAACAAACGGGAGAAAGGAATTCGTCTTCGGGTTTGGCCTTTGCGGATTCTCTTCACTGTTGAGAGATATCTTTCCTTCTCCTTATTAGCTCTTTATATAGCCTCCAGAGGTTGCCATCAGCTGCGGATCTCCATCCAATTTGAGGTAACAACCTCACACGTGGCAGCAGCAGGGAGAGTTGGCGGCTGGAAAAACGCAACAACGAAGACTGGTATTGCGATTGCGTTGCGATCTCGCAATGCTCTGTTTCCAGCTTCTCTTCTTCTGATCTCATTGCGTTCCTCGCAAAACTTCAGCAATACATCTGCAAGGTATTAATTAGGCATTTTTGCATCACTTTGTACACTTATTCGTAGCTTTTTCACATAAGCCTCAAATTAACATCATTTCACAAAATGTCACTTTTAAACACATATTATGCTAACTTCTAATTAAAATGCTCAAGAGATGTCATGAATATCAAGTAATTAAAGTCCTAAATAACGCTCATTTGGAGAGGTAACATCTCTCTTTTAAAGTAAGGCGACGTCTCTCGCCTCCGTCATTTCTTTTTTTCGTCTTGTTTTCCTTTCCTTTGGAGGAAAACCTTAAAGGGGCCGTGTTGACGACCTTAGGTTCTTTCACGCCGTTCTTCGTGATCTTCCCGACGTCCTTCATGTCCTTCTTTATTTTCTTTATGTCGGGGATTAAGAGGTCTTTGCTTCCTCTATTGGCAATACTCAGCTCCATATCATGAGCGCGAGTTGCTAACTCCTCAAATGTGTGGGGCTTTATCTCTTGCAGGATGTAGTGAAGTCCCCAATGCATGTCGCTGATGCACATCTCGACAGCAGACACTTCAGTGAGTCGGTCCTTGCAGTCAAGACTCAACGATCTCCAACGGTTAATGAAATCGATGACTGGCTCGCCCATCCTTTGGTTAGCGTGCGAGAGTTCAGACATGCTGACTGTCCGCCTCGTACTGTAGAAGCGATTCAAGAAGTCTCTCTCAAACTGTTGCCAACTGTCAATCGTCTCGGGTTCCAAGTCGGTGTACCAGTCGAAGGTGTTTCCTTTCAGAGTTCGGACGAATTGCCTAACCAGCAGGTCTCCGCGAGTTCCAACGTTCTCGCACGTTTCGACGAAGTGGGCAATGTGCTGTTTAGGATTTCCCTTCCCATCGAACTGTTGAAATTTTGGCGACTGGTACCTGGTGGGCATTCTCAAGTTGTTGATCCTCTTGGTATACGGTTTGGTATACAAGAGGGATTTTTGGGTGGGCCCACCGTACTGTGCTCTGATGGTGTTGGTAATCATGTCCTGCAGTTGTTGGACAGATAAGGAAGCAACCGAAGTCGAGTGTTGTGGTTGGTCTTCTTGGATGACAACCTTTTCTTTGTCACTCTTTCTTGCCGTAGGAGTTCGACTTGACTCTGCAACTTCTCGACTTTGCATCTGATTCCTCAGATGGGCAATCTCGAGGTCTTTGTCCTCAACTGCTTTTATCAGGAGGTTTGGTTTCTTTTCCATTTCAACCATCGTTTCATCGTTAGTGCGTGTGTTTGCCATCATTATAGACATCACGTTTGGATTAGACACTTTCTCCAACTGATCAGGGGAGGGGACATGTTCATCATACAAGAGATTTTTCTTGACGATTATCTCATCATTCGCAGACTCCGTCATTCGTTTGTAAATTTTGCTCACGATGACAGAAGTTTGTTCGCCCGTCTGCGAAACTTCTTTGATGAAGCGGTTGCGGCTGGCAGGTCCCTTGTAAGGGCTGTTGGAAATGACAGACCTGAATGTTGTTTTCTTCGATGTCATTGTTAACTTTAGTTGAGAGAGGGAGAGATGAGAGGTAGAGTGGTCCCACCGGGCGTGCCAATCTATTCACACGAAGATTTCGACGAAGGAAATTCGACACGTGTAAATGAATCTTGATTTGTATTTATGTTTGTAAGTATCTGTAACAGTGCGTAGTGGATTACAATCTCTAATGTATGATCCTCTGATTCTCTCTCTTGAATGTAACTGTACTCGAGGGCTTCACAGCTTGTTCTCGAGGTTGAATCTCCAGCTTCGCGTAGCGGTGTTCAGTCTTCAGGATTCAAAGAGTCTTTTGTTGCTTGTGAATTCTCTCTGAGTTCTTAGGAGAAGAAATTTTCTGAACCCTGCAAATGAAGAATGAACTCTCCATTTATAGAGTTCTCATGAGCCTAATGGGCTTGAGCTTGGATCCAATGGGCTTGGGTCCAATGGACTTTTGGGCTTTGGGCCAAATTGCCATTTAAATAACTTTCTAAGCCGATTAGATTTTGAGCCCAATTGCGATATGACTCAATTTGATCGGTTAAGTTTCTTTGATTCAACGGTCATGATGAAGACACGTGGCAACTGCTGATTGACCGAAATTTCTCGGTCAACAACACTATTGTACGACTCTCTTTTATTTCAAAACTATCCAAATAAAAGGAATAGTCAATGTGAGTGATATTGAAAAAGAATGTAAAGTATTGTGGTCAAAATTATTTTTGTTATTTTCAAAGAAATTTGTGAAGGATACACAAAATAAAAAGCAAAAATCGCATTCTTAAAAGAAAATTTGTAACAGATGTCAATTTAGAGTAAAATAATTAAAAATATAGCATTTTTTAAAAAAATTTGTGGATATGACAATTTCTATCAGTGATAGTATGGTCTATCACCGATAGAAGTTTATCGTTGATAGATATCGCTGGTAGTAGTCTTTTTTATAGAATTTTGTCAGTGATAATAGTCTATCAGTGATAGAAGTCTATCAGTAATAGTCCTAAAGTCTTCAGTAATAGTCATAAAGTCTATCAGTGATAGCCAGTGATTTTTTGCCATATTTGCCAAAGGTTTTAAACTTTGCTAAATTTGCAATTTTTTTTGGCGTGATTGTTGTTTGTGCAACCAGCCCTTCTTAAAATGTATTGGAAGAAGTTCTTAATAATGAAAATATGAAAAAATATAGAAAAAAATTGTGCATAGAGCTAAAATAAGTCGTCATTGTTGAGATGTTGAATTATGGGTCTAGTAGATTTAGGGCTCGTTTGGGATTGCGGTGGAGACGTGAAAAATCAATTTTAACAATATCTTAACCGTTTTTGTTGTTTGGTAAACAATTTTTTTTAAAATTTATATAAAATCACTTTCTAAATTCTTTGATTTTGAGAATCTCTAAATTGTAGCTTTAACTTTTAGTTTCTCGATTAATCTGGCGCCTTTTCTATTAAAATATTTTATTGACCACTTACACATCCTTCCTTTTTCATGCAACTAATTTCTCCTCTCAGTTCACGGGTGTTGGACACCGGTTGAGTTTTATAGTCAATTACATAAGAACATCAAGATTATTTCACAATATATATATATTTTTTTTTGTTATTTAACCATGATTTTCTTCTTACATAATTTGGATGGAAAAGTAGAAACAAAAGAAAAAGAAAAAATCGTCACTCAAAATTTGTTTTAGATACGATTTGATGTCACAATTTTTTCTCCTAGCATTTATCATATAAATCTGAAGAAATATCAAAATATTATTTCTAATTTAAACTATAAAAATTATAATCATTCATATATTAAATATTAACATACAAATAATTATTCTCTAAAAAAAACATATAAATAACTCAAATAACATGCCTATTTTGGTCTTTACTGTCAAGCCACAACAATTTTGTTTAAACTTATCAAACGCTTTCATGTGCTTCTAAATTGAAATTTATCAAACACTAATCAACTTCATATGACAGCTGATTTTTCTAAAAGCAAAACTGATAGCAATTATTTTAAAAGCTACCACAATCTCAAACGAGGCCTTAGATGGAATGACGAGTTTAATTGGGTGGAGATGGAGAAGAATATATTTGACACATGGGTCAGGACAAAACTATACTTATGTGTTGTTCTTTATTTCTGTAAAAAAAGTTTGTAAAATATACGTACATTCATAAAAAAAAAAAAAAAAAAAAAATCTCAATCTTAGAATTCATGAAATTAAAATAAAAGGACAAAAGATGAATCCTAACCAGAATGGATATATATTTTATAATCAATGTGAGAGATATTGAAAAAATGATATTTTATAATCAATGTGAGAGATATTGAAAAAATGATGTGAGGTGTTGTGCTCAATTTTTTTTATTGTCTTAAAAAAAAAATTGTAAAGGATAAATAATAAAAAATAAAAAAAATCATTCTTAGAATTTATTAAAACACCTAAAATAAACTCAGAGTTTAAAACTATAGATTTAACACCTTCATGTCCCAAACACAACACAACTAAACAACTTTCCACCCCAAACACACATACTTAACTGATAGACTAAACAAAGAGACTAAACAACCCCAGATTTATTAACCTCAATTCCTTCCAACTCCTTGCCACAAACATCTCTTAATTGGTCCATGAACATTCAATTTTGTGTTTGTAAGTTCATAAATTTAAAAATTGTATAATAAATCCCTACACTTTTAATTTCGTGTCTTATAGATTCCAAACTTATTTCACATTTAAAAAAAATTAACGAATCTATTAGTCATGAAATTAATTTTTGTGTCTAGTACCACATTAAAATTTAGTTTTATGTCCAATAAATTTATAAAAATGCATGTAAGAAATATGAAACACAAAATAAAAAAAATCGAAATCAATTAAACAAAAATTAGAGATTTATTTGACACAAACTTGAAATGGGGAGAATAGACTTATAATTTAACTAAAAATATTATTTAATTTATCACTTGTTTTTCGCTCTCTTTCTTTTCCTTTATGATTGTGCATGTCCCTATATCGTCTTAATAAGCATAGCATATATTCTGATGCATTTCATGTCCTTTGACGTCAACAAATTGTCCCATCTCTATTATTTGTATTCCCAACCTCAAAAGTCTTCAACTTGTAATCTAATTAAAACTTGTATTCTACAGAAAAGATGGGAGGAACTTTAGTTAAAATCTCAACCACACCAATCAAACAAATTAAATGCGAGGATGGGAGCATAATCTTATATATATATATCGATTCAAGTGGAGAAAAACATAATATCAATTATCTTCAAACAAAAAAAAAAAAAAAAAAAATCAAATCAAATCAAATCAATTTTTTTTTTAAATGTGGATAGAGATATGGATGTTGATGAATATTTGTGAAAATATTATATAAATAAAACATTTATAAAAATATTTAAATTAATAGGTTCCAGATTATTAATATTTAGGTTAGGTTAAAGTTTACTTCTAGACCTTTTAATAAATTTCTAAATTTTAAAAATATTTAATAAGTTCTTCCGCTCTTAATTTTGTGTCTAATATATCACTTCCATATTCAATATTTTGTTAAAGTTAATGAATTTATTTGACATAAAAGTTGAATTTTGTGTTTAATAAGATATTTAATTTTAAAAAATAATTGGATAGGTCAAAGATCTATTTGACACAAAATTGAAAACCTAACATTTATTAAAACAAAATTAGAAGTTTAAAACTTGATAGACACTTTTTTAAGGTTTTCAAAAACTTATTAGATACACAATTGAAAGTCTAAGTCTAGACACTTATCCTACACTTTTTAAATTAACTGAGATATTTAAGGTCTACCTATATATATAAATTAACTTAATAGACACTTTTTAAATTAACTCATATATATATATCGTTTTTTTTTTTGATATAGTAGAAATATCTATTCACTTCTTATGTTGATGTTAAACCCATAGACATAAAAATGTTGACATGTCCACAAAAATTTAATACCTATACAATATGTAAGTACATACACAAGATCTAAGTTAGTACAGAGTATTTGGTATTCAATCTAAAGTTAAAATGATGCAGACTTAGTTTCAAAGTATATAATATCGTGAAAATATGGAGAAGTCTATTGTTCTGAAATATCGTCGACATTTTCATTTTCGATATGCTTACACGCCATAGTGTCACAATATTTATTGACATGAAAATCTCAAATTTAGAGAGGCTGCAGAGATGGAGAATATGAATAAACTGTCGAATTTGTGCACCAATTGATGTGGCAATAAAAGTTGAGGTTGTGGAGACTCGATCGAGTGAGTTAATTGAAATGCAAGATGGTCCACAAAATGCACAAATGCTTAAGAGATTCGTTTCCACAAAATTCAAAAAGTGCAAGTATTGATAACCATAAACCTAAATCATCTTGAGGAATATAACTTGATTTTGTTGGCTGATGAATGAACGATTGCAAAATGTCTTGTAGCTTAGATGTAACTAGATAAGATGTGTTACCTACACGACGGGTATTTCTACGAGTGCTTTTAAAAGCGTTGTAGAATAAAATATTTATGTTCGAGTATAATCTATAAGTATTCAAAAATAGAAAAGAAAAAGAAAGTTGAAAATCACTTGAAAGATATTAAATTAAATATATCATCTATAACATCTTACGATACATACTTTCTTTCACCGCTTAGCTTTGCTACTTGATAAATTTTTTTCCTACCTGCATTTTTCATCTAGTATTATCTATGATTCCATATATTTTCATCTCACTTTTTGTTAACCACACACTTTTTTATCTCCGATCACTCTCCATTTTAATATCTTGTAACTTTTCTTTATATACATTTATTTTCTCTCTCGCTAGGTTTTTACACACTTTTTCTTATTAATCTCTCAATGCATGCAATTTCAATATATCTTCTATTTCATACACTTTTTCTCACTTATTTCATTCTTCTTATAACCAAAATCATTTTTATTGTAGTAATTTGTCAATTCTTAAAATATTCGTTAAGTAAATATAATTTAATAAAAAATTAAAAATACTTTTAAAACCACTCTCAAACCCTAATTAAACACCATTTTCCTTATTTGCCTAGGTGAGAATTATTCATTGAGAAGCAAGTGGGCAAGATTTTCTATATGAATCCATTGCCAATGAGGTGGATTGAGTTTGAACAAGTGTTAGGTTAAAAAAAAGTTCTTTATCTCCACCTTCCCCTTTGACTTAAAAGGAAATTTTATATATTGCATAAATTGATGATCATCTAAGTGGGGTCAATATTATTCCTATATAAGATTACAAATTCCTTCCAAGATAAAGCTGATGCTCAATCTAGATCATTATGGTATTGATAAAGACTTCAACTGGCAATGTGTTCAATCATTCATCTAAGTTGTATTATTGAATCCACATCATATGGACCAAACTTTCATCCTATAAGAATTAAATAAAGCTTTATTTCCCAAAATTCAATCTTTTAGAGGAATGACAAAGTTCACCACGAGGTCCCACTCCAAAAGGGACAAGAAATTCCCGTTTAGAAAGGGATTGGAGCAAGGGATAGGAGAAAATTTCTCCCAACTCCTTGATCGGGGAGCCCTCTCTTGTTGCATTCAATAAGCCAACTTATTTTTCTGGGGACATCCTTGCCCTATACAAAAGAGGGAGCCTTTAATAAGATGGAAAATGCATTCATGCCCCTTGCCCCACATCCTCATCCCCGATCCCGTTCTTGTGAGCGACCAAGGACGAGAGGGCATCTTCCCCGATCCCGTCCTTTCGGGCGACCAAGGACGAGACTTCACCCCATCGCGTTGCCATCCCTATGATCCCAAGACAAGGGTTGCTCACCCTCTTGCTCCTTAATATTCTTCAAATTGCATCAGTTAAGATTGAGATTGGGTAAAGACACCCTTGAGTTACCTCTAGTTTCTTCGGTTGATAACAATCAAAGGATGTGAGAACTTTTGTAAATCCCACGACCCCTACCTAAGTGATATCAAATCAAATGATAGTCTAGGAGTCTCTTTGGAATACCTGCTGGTTTAAGTAATTTTCAAAAATGCATTTTTTTTAAGCATATTTTATATATAAAAAAACTGTATAATTAAAACATTCATATGTTTGGTTACCATTTTCTCAAAAAATGTTTTTATGTACAAATTTGTTTGGTTTGCTATATATTTAAAATGCTTCTACTAATGTCAAATTGTTGGGAGTGCGACAAAAGTTCCACATCGATTAGAAGAGGGAAAAATCATGGAAATATAAGGAGGGACAACATTTTTCATTTGAATGGGTAGAGATGTCCAAGGGGCGGGACGGGGCCAAGTAATGCCTCCCATGCCCCGTCCTCGCTGGGGAAGGAGTGTGGAGTTATTTGGGGCGGATATGCTATATTACCCGTCCCCTAATTTCACTAGTTCAAATTTGGTTTTAAGTGTTTCACCTAAAATAGTTTATTTCTAAAATTCATTTTAAAAAAAAAAACATTTTGAGAAGATGTCAAACATAAATCTTAATCACTTGAAAAGGTAATTCAAAGAGGCCTACATCTGGCCAACCATACCGTATGGAAAGTTCTTAAATAGTTCTTATATGTACCATTTTTGTGTATATGTCTACTTTGTTGTGGGGTAGTGGAAGGATTTGAAAGGATATCAAAAAGACAAATTTGTTAACTTGACCCATCAGATTATCATCATCAAAACCTATATTAAAGCCATATTAAAAGCACTGGTATTTTCATATCTTTCTGTAACATTTCGTTTCTCTAATCTTCCCTTCATTGTTTTCCTCTGAAGTTAAGTAATAGTTTTTTTTTTTTTTTGTGGTGGGATAAAAATGGAATTTTCATTAAGAAAAAAGGAAAGAACACATGAGTATCCAAAAAATCAAGCCTGCAAAAGAAAACTCCACTAAAAAAGAGACTCTAATCAAGCAAAAGAAGACTAAAAGATAATTGCAAAAAATCACGTCACATGAGGCTCACAAAGAAACATAAAACCTGACAAGGGACCGCACAACGTTAGAAGATCTCTTTCAAACCCTCTAAAGGTCCTATGATTTCTCTCACCCCATAAACTCCTCATAACACGACACAGATCGAAGTCTGTGCCACAAAACCTACCTTTGTTTCGGAATGGTGGATGGTGAAGGACTAACCATTTAAACCAATAATTAATGAAAATTCATCTCTCTAGTTCAAAATAAAAAATTTGTTTTAGATTAAATTAGCTGATTATGTTAGGTCCAGTTCTTTTGAATTATCTTCTAATTAGATGAAGCATTAGTTGGGCAGGAACTTTCTAATCTTAAAGCCTAACATGTGTTCCAAAAATCATTCTTTAAATAGCTTCAAGTTATTAGGAAGCAACAACGAGTAGTGCTATTTTGTTTTGCTTTTTAAAGAGAAGACAATACATAGTAAGCTTGTATTTTATGTTGATGACAATACATCAACTATTTAGTAACATTTGCGGGCTATATTATTGGTATCCAACAAGGCAGAAGTACTTCTAAGGAAACAAGGCAGAAGTACTTCTAAGGAAATTTGTGTTTAATTGAGAATCCTCCCTAATTTTCATAGTATATATATATATATATATATAATATTTTTTTTAAAAAAAAAAAATAATAATAATTTGATAAATATTTTAAACTTTCATTTTTTTATTATATATTTTGATAGTTTTTTTTAACATTATATTTAGGTAGTTAATTTTATATTGATTTATTATAATTTTATAAATTAATACAAATATTATATATATCAACACATTTCAAATTATATGTACATGAATGTTAAATTACATGTTGACATACATACTCGAGGGGATAAAAAAAGAGAAAAATACTTTGTTCAAAGTTTGATATATTTGAAAATCGATGTTCCAATTAAATCATTTTTGTGATGTCTCATTAAATATAGAACCAGAGATTTACCGAGATGCAATATTTTTGAAGTAATTGATACTTCAATAAGCTTCTCTGAGATATAGGAGCAGTAAAAAATTGTAAAACTTCTTATGTCTCGTTAATGTCTTTATTATATAGTTTGTGTTTTATTATAAATTGAATGAGATATATGATTTTGAAATTTATTACGTGTTTTTTTTAATGTAGTAATCATGCAAGTAAATATTTAAAAATGAAACAAATGAAACAAATAAAAAAATAAATTAATAAATAAATTGTAAGGGTATTAATTCAAAAAAAAATATATATATATATAATTGCATATTAAATAGTTAAATAATTCATTAAATATAATGTCATTTTTAAGAATTTAATAATTTTAAAATTACTTTTGAATTAAAATACATTAATAATTCAAAATCACTTCAATCAAACATTAAAATGATTATATGAAAATCAATTTTATAAAATCGTAATTAAATCTCTTCTTCTAAAATCAATAACTCAACAATCACTCTCAAACATGTCCTACATCGCCCTAAATCTTCGAGACCTTTTCAGTTTGGGCACCCATTCAACTCTAGACAAGTCGTACTTGGCTAGCACTAGCAGTTACTTTCCTCCATAAAAGCATTCTTCTCTTCGTAAATCTCCCCTCCCTACTTAGCAGGGACAGCCAGGGTATCTTTAAATTCCCACTTCAAGGCCAATATTTAGGCCACACGCATCCTTGTGGACTTTCCATAAGAAATTTCTGATAATCTTCTCCCATCTCTTCACAAATTTCCCAGGCACTTAACAATGGATGAGCAATTAAGAGGAAAGTTTGAAAGGACTGCATTGCATTCACCAAAGTTACTCTACCGCCTCTAGAAAATGAAAACATTTTTCCATTGAATTACCCTACAAATTCACCAAAGTTACTCGATGAATCCTCATATATTTTAATAATCTCGACGAGATTGTTAGTCTTATCCCTGTCATAAGCTGAGAAAATTAAAGTATCATCTACAAATTGTAGGTGACTAACGTAGATTGAGTTTTGCCAATACTTGCTCCTTGAAGAAGCTCATCATTTATCCCTTTATCACTTTATCAAGCAAGCTACTGAAAGGCATCTACCACAATAGCAAAGAGAAACAGCGCAAGAGGGGTCTCCTTGCCAAATACCCCTAGAGGCATCGAAGCGACCTCGAACTGACAAAATCGACTTGCGACCAAATTCTTTTTTATGAATTGGTCTAAAAGATGACCAAAATAAGAAATTAATCGACAAAGAAAATGCATTCACAAAATATGTAGATGACTAATCATTGATGGCCAGATTTATTATTTTTTTAATGTACAATAGATATCAATAACTAAGTATGTAATGCTCTAGGCCTAGGATTCATACCAGAATTCGAAATTTGAATTCGACAAATGATGGCCCCAACATTTCCCTGCGACTTGGTCACGTCACCATACTAGTCTTGAGCTGCTTGCAAGAGTGAAGACTGTCCCCACAGACCACACGAGTCCTTTCAGTATGCTTTGTCCTCACTCACATGTTTCCAAGGAAATTTTCCTAGAGATCACCCAACATAGGATTTTTCCAGGCCAAGCACGTTTAACTTTGGAGTTCCTATGATTGAGCCACCGAAAACAAAAATGCACCTCGTTGGCATAGGTAGTAACTATCAATTCTTTTTAAGAATCTCTCATTTGGATGTGGTGTTGGTTCATTCATGTACCCCTCCTCTCCTCGGGCATCACAAAGTACCTATGTATGGATGTCTATTTGTTGTTGTCTTTGTGTAAGAGGTAATCGCTTCAGTCTCGTTGGTGAGAGAGATCTGGCGGTAGGTTTCATTCATGATGAGAGAGAGGTGGCTCAGGGTAATCTGTTAGGAGAAAATTAGGTAACAGTGTGAATTAAGCAGGTGCTAGGTGCTTGTTTGTTTGAGAAGGTGCATTTTCTAGAAATGTAAATCCTATGCAATGTTAATCATTTAGAAAGGAAGGTATTTTTGTTTTTTTTAATGGTGGGGGCCAGGGTATTTGAATTTTGTTATTTTGCTATATATACAAATTGTTTTTCATTTACCATATTTGTAAATATGGGCCTTTATTCTTCTGGCTAACCCAATTATTATCCAAAAACCAAGCAATCCCACAAAGGCTGAAGGCTCGAGTGTAAAAGAGGCCAAGGCCAAGGCAATAGAATAATCGGTGCAATGCACAATATTAGGAAGGACAAGCATAAGAATTTTATTGGCACACTACCTATCTAGTCCTTGAATTTTTACCCCTTTTTTTCATTTTGTCTTAATCCATAAACTTTTAAATTTTCAATATTGTTCCCTCAACTTTACCCATTTTCATTTTCATCCTAACTTTTAAAGTCTGAGCTCAACTTTCATTCAGTTTCACGTTTGGTCACTATTATAAAAATCTTATTTTAAAACTATTGAAATGTGATGTAGCATCATTCACTATCCATATCTTAGATACAGATTATCATTACGTTGGAGGATTAAAATTGAAATTTAAAAAATTAAAAGACTAAACTAATAAATATTTAAAAGTTCAGAGACTATTCTATAAGTTTAGAAGCCAAGATAACAAAAAAAGGTAAAAGTTAAACTACTAAAGTAAAACCATCTTTAAACTTCAAAATAATAAACATGTCATACTCACCTGAAAAGCAAAGGTCCCAAGCATGAGTTAGTAAGCAGCCACAACCAGAATCAATGCAGGAAAGATCATTATGGGCCTCAAGATACTAACTCTCCAAAAAGAAGGTCACAAATCCTTTCTTCCTCTAGAATTGTATTATGATGAGAATGATGACTGATCTCAAAACTCTTCTTCTCCCTTCTATAAATATCTAATTCAACAACCCTACCACTCTTCACAAGACCAGTTAACAACACATTATATGTGCCTAAAGATGGTGTAAATCCTTTCTTTCGCATTGTTTCGTAAATTTTAAGCCCTTTACCAGAACTTCCAGCAGAGAAATAAGCATCAACCAGAGCAGTGTAAGTTGCAGTGCACTTCAATTCTTCAGGCAACATATTAAAAACTTTCAAAGCATATTGAGGTTTTCCAGCTTTGCCAAGACTATAAAGTATAAGTGTGGCATGATAGAGTCCAAGACAATGCCCTTGCCTATACATTTCCTGAACAATTTCCAGCAACTTCAAATATATACTCGATCGGATCAGAATCCCGATCAAGCCAAGATACAGATTTCTCTCAATGTTAACACCGTTTCTTAAACAGTAGTTGAACGCCAGCAGAGCACTGTTAGGTCGATTACGTTTGCAATTTACCTCAATGATGGATGAAATAATTGAAGAATCCAACTGTATGTTCTTATCTATCGTCCCAATGAGTATGTGATCAACAGCAATAAGTTTATCCTCCTTCAACAGAATTGCAACAAGCTCATTATCTACATTGGGAGGAATAACATTAGAACTTGTACTAACATTCACAACCTCACCCTTACTGACTGATTCAGTTTCTATATGAGGATTAACTTGCCTGAGTAGGGTATCACTTACAGAACAACTTTTTAAAGTTTCAAGTGCTTCAACAAACACAGGGTATCGAAGGACATGACCTTTTTCTTTCATGTACTCAAGGATTTGTGTCATTACCAGCATCTCCCCTGATTTACAGCATTTCTGAATCAATATATTGAAAGCTGCTTTATCAGGATATACTCCAGCATCTTGCATTTTGTGAAAAATATCAAGGGCTTCTTTGCATTTACCTGGAAGGACGATGAAAGAAACAGCTGTTAACCTTACAAAACAAAAAGACAACTAACAAAAAACTGATAAACAGCAATTTTGCAGGTCACTAATAAGCAAGAGTAGAGAAACTCACCCGCTCCAATAAGGTATTCCATTAAGACGGTGTAAGTACAGCAATTTGGAGAAAGCCCAGATTGAAGCATCTCCTTGTATGTATCAGTGGCCTCCTTAACTTGGTCATTGTCCAACAAAATCTTTATATAAGCAGTATACGAAACTATCGTCGGATAGCAGCCATTGGCTTTCATTTCCTTCCAAACCTTTATAGCCCCATCAACATCCCCCGAGTTTGAACGCCAGTGCATTAATGAAGTATGAGTAACTGCATCTATCTTCATCCCCTTCTCCTTCATCAGTTGAAATACATAATTCATGGATGAAATTCTCCCAGCTTCTCCAAAAATATCCAGCATCGTCGTGTACGTATAGTGGTCATGCTTGAAGATTCGCAGCCTAGAGGCCCAATTGAAGAACAACCATGCCTTCTCCAATGGGGGATGCATTTTCAGAACCTGGTTGATGAGATAAGAATCCCATCTTATAGGGAACCTCACTAGGTGTTCTTGAGCAGAACTCCATGAGCAATTTCTCAGAAGATTGTATATGTTCCTTACTGTATCTCTCGTGTAAAGCTTTGGATCTACTTCTTCCTTCTTAACTACCTTAGTTCCTTTCCTCGGCTTTCTACTGAATAGTTTGATGGGTTTCTCTTGTTTATTATGGTGAAAGGAATGCAAACCTTTAATGGAAATATTCTGATAATTTTTTTTGCGGATGGAAGAGATAACCACATTGTTACTCAGAAATAAAGAGAAACTATTAGAACAATGCATGGAATGGACCAAAATATAGGCTTTATATATATATATATATATATATATATAGAAACATAAGCCTTCAAATCACAATTACTTGCTACTACTGGAATTTTCACAGGAAACCACTTGATGAACCAAAAAGATTTATCCAATGTACACAATATGAAAACAATGGCCACGGTCAGAAAATACTCGAGGAGAGACCGGAATGAGCCCTTTCTATTTCTCAATTCATATCTCCCACTTTTTCCATCCTTGCTAATCTAATTCACTTCTCCATAATCTCAAATTTAAACAAAGTAGCAGTGTCAAGAAAATTGAGGTTCCTTTTGCCAATTAAAAAAAAAATGAAATACCTGGGTCGAACTAGGGAAGTGATAATGGCAGCCAACATGAAAAAATGAGTTTTCTTGGGTTGGGCGAGAGGTATTGAGATTTGAGAGGTGGCCCTGAGGAACTTTAGGCGAATTCACCCGTAGAAAGTGAATTGGAATTGGCCGAGTAGCTCCAGTTGCAAGAAGAACGATAGAAATTGACCATATCGCAATAATCAGAACACACCATTAATTGGAGAAATCGATTCTCCGGCGGGAACTTCACTATTTCCCGAGCACGATTTTACTGCAAAACCCAATGGGTCGGAGCGCGTCGTGCGTCTGCCAGAACGTCGACGGAAGAGGAACTTGAAGGGAAGGGGCGTGCGGCTGAAGTTCACGAGGAGAAGAGGGGGAGAGAGAGAGGGGTTCGGCGTCAATGAGATTTGTAGAGCAAGTGGAGTGAGCCGTGCTGTTCTAATTTTCATCCTACTCTTGCAACGCCAGAATACTTTGGGAATAAGCACTTTAAACTTTGGCGGTCTTTGCCCTAACGAGTTGGGAGGTAGAGTTCTGAATTACGTGTTTCGGGCTGCTCTGGAGTTCTGAAATTGTTTGGGGCAGCGAGATTGTTTGGGACACGAGTTATTAGAGTTCTGAATCTGAATTCATTTTAATTGCTTCTTTTTCTACAATTTTTTTTCTAGCAACTTTAAAAAAAAATGAGGTTAATTTTCAATACCTCCAAAAAAAAAAAAAAAAAAAAAAAACTTATGAAGTACTATCATATAATTTTGTTCATCTATATATTTAAAAAAAAAAAAAAATTAACGAGTTCCTAAACTCTAAAAAGTCTTTAATGCGTCCCTAAACTTTAAACGTGTTGAATCGATTTCTATACTTTCAATTTTGTTTCTAATTAATTCCTAGATTTTAAAAAATGTCGAATAAAGATAAGGATATATTAGACTTAAACTTGAAAATTTGAGGACCAATTAGATACAAAATTGAAAGTTAAAAAATATATTGAACTCTTTTTTAAGTTTGTGAGTCTATTAAACACAAAATTGAAAGTTCAAAGATTTATTAGACATTTTTTTAAAAAAATTATTCAAGCAAAAAACACAATTGATCGAGAAATTTCGGCCAATCAACGGTCGCCACGTGTCTTCATCACGGCCGGTGGATCAAATAAACTTGACCGAGCAAATTCGGTCACGCCGTAATTGGGCTCGAAATCGGGTCAGTCCAGAAAAGATATTCAAAAGACAATTTGGCCCAAAGTTCAAGCCCATTGGGCTCAAAATTCAAAAGCTCATTTGAACCAAGCTCATTGGGTCCAAGCCCATTGGATCCAAGCCCAAGCCCATTGGATCCAGACCCAAGCCCACCAGGCCCATGAGAACTCTATAAATAGAGAGCTCATTTTCATTTGCAAGGTTCAGAAAATTTCTACTCCTAAGAGCTCAGAGAGAATTCTCAAGCAACGAAGACTCCCTGAATCCTTGGAAGACTGAACGATCATCCAACATCGAGAACAAGTTGCGAAGCCCTCGAAACAAATCCAACGTCGAGAACAAGCTGCGAAGCCCTCGAGATACATTTACATTTAAGAGAGAGAATCAGAGGATCAAACATTAGAGATTGTAATCCACTACGCACTGATACATACAAATACATCAATACAATTCAAGTTTCATTTACATGTGTCGAATTTTCATCCTTCGTCGAAATCTCGTGTGAACAGATTGGCACGCCCAGTGGGACAACTCTACCTTTCATCTCTCTCTCTCAACAAAAAATTAACAATGACATCAAAGAAAACAACATCCAAGACTGTCAGTTCCAACAACCCTTACAGGGGACCTGCCACCCGCAGCCGCTTCATCAAAGAAGTCTCGCAGACGGACGAGCACACTTCTGCCATCGTGAGCAAAATATACAAACGACTGACGGAGTCCGCGCAGGTTGGGATAGTCATCAAGGACAATCCCTTATTCGATGAAGCTTCTCCCTCATCTAATCAGTCAGAGATGGTTTCTGACTCCAACGTATCTATAATGATGGCAGATGTGCGCACTAACGACGAAGCGATGGCTGAAATGGAAAAGAAAATTAACTTTCTGATGAAAGCAGTCGAGGACAAAGACTTCGAGATTGCCCAACTGAGGAACCAGATGCAAGGTCGAGAGGTCGCGGAGTCAAGTCTAACTCCTGCAGCCAGAAAGAGTGACAAAGAAAAAATGGTCATCCAGGAAGACCAAGCGCAACACTCAACGTCGGTCGCTTCCTTATCTGTCCAACAACTGTAGGACATGATTACCAACACCATCCGAGCCCAGTACGGTGGACCAGCCCAGAGCACCCTCTCGTATACCAAACCGTATTCCAAGAGGATTGACAACTTGAGGATGTCCACCGGGTACTAGCCGCCGAAATTCCAACAGTTCGATGGGAAGGGCAATCCTAAACAGCACATTGCCCACTTCGTCGAAACGTGCGAGAACGCTGGAACTTGCGGAGACTTGCTGGTTAGGCAATTCGTCAGAACTTTGAAAGGAAATGCCTTTGACTGGTACACTGACTTGGAACCCGAGACGATTGACAGTTGGGAACAATTTGAGAGAGACTTCTTGAATCGCTTCTACAGCACGAGGCGGACAGTCAGTATGTCTGAACTCTCGCACGCTAGCCAAAGAATGGGCGAGCCAGTCGCCGATTTCATTAACCGTTGGAGATCGTTGAGTCTTGACTGCAAGGACCGACTCACAAAAGTGTTTGCTGTCGAGATGTGCATCGGCGGCATGCATTGGGGACTTCACTACATCCTACAAGGGATAAATCCCCAAACATTCGAGGAGTTAGCAACTCGCGCCCATGATATGGAGCTGAGTATTGCCAATAGAGGAAACAAAGACCTCTTAATCCCCGACGTAAAGAAAACAGATGTGCATCGGCAGCATGCATTGGGGACTTCACTACATCCTACAAGGGATAAAGCCCCAAACATTCGAGGAGTTAGCAACTCGCGCCCATGATATGGAGCTGAGTATTGCCAATAGAGGAAACAAAGACCTCTTAATCCCCGACGTAAAGAAAAAAAAGACGGAAATGAAAGGTGTTGGGAAGATCACGAAGAATGTCGTGAAAGAATCTATGGTCGTCAACACGCCCCCTTTAAGGTTTTCCTCCAAAGCAAAGGAAAACAAAACGGAAGCAAGAAATGACAAAGGCGAAAGACGTCGCCTTACTTTGAAAGAAAGACAAGAAAAAGTCTACCCGTTTCCAGACTCTGACATCCCCGATATGTTAGAGCAATTGCTGGAAACACAACTCATCCAACTGCCAGAATGCAAACGACCGGAGGAGTTAGGAAAGGTAAATGATCCTAACTACTGCAAATACCACCGGGTCGTCAGTCATCCTGTAGGCAAATATTTTTTCTTAAAAGAGCTAATCATGAAGTTAGCTAGTGAAAAGAGGATTGAGCTGGATCTCGACGAGGTAGCTCAAGCAAATCACGCTGCCGTAACATTGAACTTCGGCGTTCAATTATCTCCTGTTTCACCTAAGAAGCAAGAGGAGAGTTTGATCCAGTTTGGAACTTGCGAACCTGTAATTGTTCGATTCGAACATGAAATCCTACAGGAGACTTCGCGGGTGAAACCCGAACCCGTTGGGGATGAGGATGAAGGATGGACCGTCGTAACTCGTCGGAAAATGCGGCGACAGAGACCTGTCCAAAAAGAAGCCCGCCTACTTCGAGAGTATAGGCGAAAAAGCAAACTTCCAAAGAGAAAAGGAAGAAAGAGTATGAGAAGGCCTAAGCTTGTCGTGGAGGAAAACAAAGACCTCCCTCGACCCCAGCAACCTATGACCCTACGGGAATTTTTCCTCGAGGGATTCTTTAATGAAAAGCAAGAAGAAACATTTGAAGCTGCTACGTGCCACGTCGTTGGTGCAATCGAGGATGATAGCGTCACTCCAAGTTCAACGGAGTTGGTAACAAAGTTGGACGATACACTTTCCCTCAATGTAGTAGATTCGCCTCAAATGGACAAAACTGCTCACGTCGACACGTTGAAGGACTCTAATGTTTCGGAACCTTCAACCTCTATAGCACATGCATGCGCGTCCGATTGCATGTCCATAAGCTTTACCGATGATGATTTGATGTTGGGGTCAAAACCTCACAATAGACCTTTGTTTGTCTCAGGATACATTCGAGAACAGAGGGTCGGTCGAATCCTCATTGATGATGGATCGGTCGTCAACATAATGCCGAAATCAGTCATGAAGGAGATTGGCATCCTGATGGAAGAGCTATCAAGTAGCAAGCTGGTAATCCAGGGTTTCAATCAGGGAGGACAACGAGCGATCGGCATGATTCGCCTACAGCTCATCATCGGAGACTTAAAAGCACATACCCTATTTCATCTCATAGACTCCAGGACTACCTATAAAATATTGTTGGGTCGCCCTTGGATTCATGGAAATAGGGTAATAACTTCCACCTTGCATCAATGCTTCAAGTTTTATCAAGACGGCGTCAAAAAGGTTGAGGCAGACACTAAGCCATTTTCAGAGGCCGAGTCTCATTTCGCGGATGCCAAGTTTTATATAAATAACAGCAACATAGAAGAAATAATGTCAAAAGAAATCTCTTTGATCAGCGGGGAGCAGAAGACTTGCGTAGGGAAAGAATCAATCAAAGAAGAAAATGTTCTCAAGTTTTGCGAAAGCAAGACATCCATCAGCCCTACGAAGGCTAAGGCCTTGAAAGACGAGAAAAGTTCGAACCCTTCTGTTCTGCGCTATGTTCCTTTGTCCCGGCGTAAGAAGGGTGAATCGTCGTTTGCGGAATGTGCGAAAAGTTTGAAAGTTGGTGACATTAAGATTCTTAAGGAAAACTTTGTCACCCCTCTTACGAAGATAACGAAACAAGAGGTCATAAAGTCCAAAGAGACTCAGAAAGGGATGGTCCTGCCTGAGAAACGAACGAAAGAAGGATACGATCCCAAGGCATATAAACTGCTAGCAAAGGCAGGATATGACTTCACAACTCACACTGAGTTCAAGGGCCTGAAAATCCTCGAAGGCAGGTCAGAGCTTTCTTCGACACAAAAGAAGCTCCTAAAGGATGGATATTCTATACCGGCATCAAGAAAGGGGCTTGGATATAAGTCGCCTGAACCAGTCCGTATAACTCGAAAAGGGAAAGAGAAAGTGGTCAACAGTAATAATATAATGACCAAGGAGGTAGACAACTCAAAAGAAGAGGAAGTTGTCAAACCCAGGATCTCTATCTTTAAGCGCATCAAGCCGCCAGCTACGCACGCTTCAGCCTTCCAACGATTGGAGGCGGCTGTGACAGAAGAGGACAGTCCGCACTCAACATCTAACCCCATCAGGTCTTCCGTCTTTCAAAGGTTGAGTAAGCCGGCATATGAAAAAGAAAACACGCTATCCACTGAACCTCTCTCACGAAAATCAGCATTTCAAAGGTTGAGTAAGCGAGTAGATGAGAAGGAAAACACACTGTCCACTAAATCTCTCTCACGTCAGTCAACATTTCAAAGATTGAGTAAGCCGACAGATGAAAAAGAAAACACACTGTCCACTAAACCCCCCTCTCGACAATCAGCATTTCAAAGGCTGAGTAAGCGAGCAGATGAGAAAGAAAATACGTTGCCCGATAAACCTCTCTCACGAACGTCAGCGTTGCAAAGATTAAGTGTGACTAAAAAGAGGGATAAGATAAACTTTCATCCACTTCCATTTTTTATCGCCTCCTACATGAAGAGGCTCGAGAGACTTTGAACAATAAAGAGTCTAGCAAGACAAAAAGCGATGAAGAGATCCGCAGTATCGTTCCCTCACGAATGAAAAGAAAAACTTTTGTTACCGTGAATACAGATGGTGCACTGAAGGTTAAACGACGCAATGTCATCATCACCAACCCTGCAAGCAAATGTGTAGTGGAGAATGGGGGTGAACCCTCTTGTTACCATATTACTGCCGAGGAAGAAACGGAGGTCGAGATATCTGAAGAGGATGTTGAAGAGGCACCACTGCCACTCGAAGATGGAAGTCAACCAACAATTGATGAACTAAAAGAGGTTAATCTTGGTACGACGGAAGAACCACGTCCAATCGTTATAAGTGCATCACTTTTCGATGAAGAGGAATACGAGTACTTGAGTTTGCTCATCGCATACAAGGACGTCTTTGCTTGGTCGTATAAGGAGATGCCGGGACTTGATCCAAAAGTAGCAGTACATCGTCTCGCTATTGAAGATGGGTATCGACTAATAAAACAGGCTCAACGACGTTTCAGGCCAGAACTCATTCCTCAAATTGAAAATGAAGTCAATAAGTTAATTGAAGCAAGCTTCATTCGCGAAGTGAAGTACCCGACGTGGATTTCAATCATTGTCCCCGTCAGAAAGAAGAACGGGCAACTCCAGGTATGCGTTGACTTTCGCGATCTGAATAACGCATGTCCGAAGGATGACTTCCCATTGCCCATCACTGAACTCATGGTTGATGCTACCACCGGGCATGAAGCTTTGTCTTTCATGGATGGATCATCGGGGTACAACCAGATTCGAATGGACCTCAATGATGAGGAGATGACAGCGTTCCGGACTCCAAAAGAGATATACTGTTACAAGGTAATGCCCTTCAGATTAAAGAATGTCGGCGCTACTTATCAACGTGTCATGCAGAAGATCTTCGATGATATGCTGCATAAACATGTTGAGTGCTACGTCGACGATCTCGTGGTCAAGACTAAAAAGCGACAAAATCACTTGGAGGATCTTAAGGTGGTTTTTGAGCGTCTGAGGAAATACCAGTTGAAGATGAACCCTCTCAAATGTGCATTCGGCGTAACTTCAGGGAAGTTCCTTAGTTTCGTCGTCAAGCATCGAGGGATCGAGATTGATCAATCCAAGATAGACGCCATTAAAAAAATGCCAGAGCCGCGAAACTTACATGAGCTAAGAAGTCTCTAAGGACGACTAGCTTATAAAAGGAGGTTCATCTCCAATCTGGCGGGTCGATGCCAACCATTCCAGAGATTGATGAGGAAAGACACGTCCTTCGAATGGGACGAAGCGTGTCGAACTGCTTTTAACAGTATAAAGGAATATTTGTTTAACCCTCCTGTGTTGGGCGCCCCCATAGCAGGAAAGCCATTGATACTCTACATTACTGCGCAAGAAAGGTCGCTTGGGGCATTGCTTGCACAAGAAAGTGAGAAGGGCAAAGAATGTGCCATCTACTACTTAAGTAGAACTCTCAATGGGGCAGAGCTGAATTATTCACCCATTAAGAAGATGTGACTTTCGCTCTTCTTCGCCATTGACAAGTTGAGGCATTATATGCAGGCATTCATAGTGCATTTGGTGGCTAAGGCTGATCCAATCAAGTATGTTCTGTCTAGACCAATTATCTCAGGTCGATTGGCAAAATGGGCAATCTTACTACAACAGTATGACATTGTTTATGTTCCGCAAAAGGCGGTGAAGGGGCAAGCCTTGGCTGATTTCTTGGCAGACCATCCAGTGTCGTCAGACTGGAAATTATCTGACGACCTGCCCGACGAAGAAATCTTCTACGTTGAAATTGCTGAACCTTGGATTATGTATTTTGACGGTGCAGCTCGAAGATATGGCGCAGGAGCGGGTATAATATTTATTACCCCTGAAAAACACATGTTGCCGTATAGCTTCACATTTGAAGAGGTATGTTCGAATAATGTTGTTGAATATCAAGCACTCATTATGGGTCTTCAAATAGCAATAGAAATGGGAGTGAGCTACATTGAGATCTACGGAGATTCAAAGCTGATAATTAATCAGTTATTGCTCCAATATGAGGTGAAGCATCAAGATTTAATACCTTACTTTAATTATGCAAGACAACTCTTAGAGAGCTTTGACAATATGACGATAGAGCATATTCCAAGAGCTGAAAATGCAAAGGCAGATGCATTAGCAAACTTGGCCACAACCCTGACTGTCTCAGAAAGTGAAGTATTAAACGTCCCGATTTGTCAAAAATGGGTTGTACCGCCAACTGAAATTGAAAGTCAAGAAGCAAACGTAATATCAGTCTATGTGATTGAGGAAGAGGATTGGCGACAACCGATTGTAAATTATCTACAACATGGAAAACTTCCCACAGAGTCCCGGCGTAAGGCCGATATACGAAGAAGAAGTGCTCGATTCATCTACTACAAGGAAACCTTTTATCGGCGCTCCTATGACGGACTTTTTCTTCGATGCCTAGGAAAAGAAGAATCGATAAAGGCATTAGAGGAAGCGCACTCAGGGGTCTGTGGTGCTCATCAATCGGGACCAAAACTTCATTTTCAGTTGAAGAGAATGGGTTATCACTGGCCAACGATGATTCAAGACTCGATGGAGTATGCAAAGAAATGTGAGGCTTGTCAATTTCATGCAAACTTCATACATCAACCGCTAGAACCCCTTCACCCAACCATAGCTTCATGGCCCTTTGAAGCTTGGGGGCTTGATCTCGTTGGTCCAATAACACCTAAGTCCTCAGCGGGACATTCTTATATCCTCGCTGGGACAGATTATTTTTCAAGGTGGGCCGAGGCAATTGCGTTAAAGAAGGCAAAGAAGGAAACTGTTGTGAATTTCATCCGAACCCACATCATTTACCGTTACGGCATCCCTCACCGCATCGTGACCGATAACGGAAGACAATTTTCCAATAGTCTAATGGACAATTTATGTTAGAAATTCAAGTTCAAGCAATGCAAGTCATCCATGTACAACGCTCCAGCAAACGGATTGGCAGAGGCATTCAACAAGACATTGTGCAACTTGTTGAAGAAAGTAGTCTCCAAGTCAAAAAGAGACTGGCAAGAAAAGATTGGGGAAGCATTATGGCTTACCGAACTACCCATCGCACTCCTACGGGAGTCACACCTTATTTCCTGGTCTATGGGGTCGAGGTTGTACTCCCATTAGAAAGAGAAATCTCTTCCTTAAGAATGGCGGTGCAAGAAGGGTTAACTACCGAAGACAATGCAAGATTGCGTCTCGAAGAATTTTTTAGCACTCGATGAAAGAAGATTAGATGCTCAACAAGCATTGGAATGTTACCAAGCGCGAATGACCAAGGCCTTCAACAAAAATTTGAAGCCTCGATCATTTCAAGTTGGCGATCTAGTACTCGCGGTCCGAAGACCCATTATCACAACGAGACACACGGGGAACAAGTTCACCCCTAAGTGGGATGGACCCTATCTTGTTAAGGAAGTCTATACAAATGGGGCATACAAAATTGTGGATCAAGATGGATTAAGGATTGGCCCAATCAACAACAAATTTCTTAAAAACATTTATGCATAAAATGTAATACTCCTTAACGTCCCCCCCCCCAAAAAAAAAAAAAAAAATCATTCATCCGAACTACGTTATGACTTGATCCCTTCCATCTAAGGGTACGTAGGCAACTGAAAGAAAAAAATATACTTTAAGCCCAGTTACGATATAAGAAAAAGATTTCATTCAAAGATATGCAGTCGTTTACAAAAAACAAAAAGGGTTTACAAGGGTGACGATGATCCAACGTTGGCGAAAAAGGGTAGTTGTACGAAAGGTTCTCATCATGACCGTTGACCAAGATTTGAAAAAAAGAAAAAATATTTCCAATCTCAAAGAGGTTAAAGATGTCTGCTTCTAGATAGACCTACAAGTCGCATCCGACAAGTGGACACTCGTAACAGGGGAAACGCTTAGGCGTGAGTGGGCGTCCCACTACCCAGCGTCACATCTCTAACTCCTTTGCAAAAGGAAAAGATTTTAAGTCTGAAAGGTTTAAGGATGTCTGCTTCTAGATAGACCTACAAGTCGCATCCGACAAGTGGACACCCGTAACAGGGGCAACACTTAGGCGTGAGTGGGCGTCCCACCACCCAGTGTCACATCCTTAACTCTTTCAAACTGAAAAACAAGAAAAAAACTCTTTCAAACTGAAAAGCAAAAAAAAAAACTCTTTCAAACTGAAAAGCAAAAAAAAAAAAGTATTTTCAATCCCAAAGAGGTTAAAGATGTCTGCTTCTAGATAGACCTACAAGTCGCATCCGACAAGTGGACACCCGTAACAGGGGCAACACTTAGGCGTGAGTGGGCATCCCACAACCCAACGTCACATCTCTAACTCCGTTGCAAAAGGAAAAGAAGTTAAGTCTGAAAAGTTTAAAGATGTCTGCTTCTAGATAGACCTACAAGTCGCATCCGACAAGTGGACACCCGTAACAGGGGCAACACTTAGGCGTGAGTGGGCGTCCCACCACCCAGTGTCACATCCTTAACTCTTTCAAACTGAAAAGCAAAAAAAAAAAAAAAAAAGTATTTCCAATCTCAAAGAGGTTAAAGATGTCTGCTTCTAGATAGACCTACAAGTCGCATCCGACAAGTGGACACCCGTAACAGGGGCAACGCTTAGGCGTGAGTGGGCATCCCACAACCCAGCGTCACATCTCTAACTCCTTTGCAAAAGGAAAAGATTTTAAGTCTGAAAGGTTTAAGGATGTCTGCTTCTAGATAGACCTACAAGTCGCATCCGACAAGTGGACACCCGTAACAGGGGCAACACTTAGGCGTGAGTGGTCGTCCCACCACCCAGTGTCACATCCTTAACTCCTTTAGACTGGAAAAAAAAAACAACGTTTTTGGTTTAGGAAACTTTTGTTTTGTATTTAAAAAAAAAAAAAAAAAATTTCACAAGCTCAAATACACATGAAAAAAAGAAAAAATATTTACAATCTCAAAGAGGTTAAAGATGTCTGCTTCTAGATAGACCTACAAGTCGCATCCGACAAGTGGACACCCGTAACAGGGGCAACGCTTAGGCGTGAGTGGGCGTCCCACTACCCAACGTCACATCTCTAACTTCTTTGCAAAAGGAAAAGATTTTAAGTCTGAAAGGTTTAAGGATGTCTGCTTCTAGATAGACCTACAAGTCGCATCCGACAAGTGGACACCCGTAACAGGGGCAACACTTAGGCTTGAGTGGGCGTCCCACCACCCAGTGCCACATCCTTAACTCCTTTAGACTGAAAAAAAACAACGTTTTTTGTTTAGGAAGCTTTTGTTTTGTATTTAAAAAAAAAAAAAACATTTTTTTCACAAGCTCAAATACACATGAAAAAATTTGCGTTCGGATTTGGAATCGATTCAGACGACACGAGTTTCAAGTAAAGTTTGTTTTGTGTCTAATTGTAGTCAACAAGAAAATAAATAAATAATAAAGTAAAAAAAAATATACATGGAGATGAGATGTCGCGCGCCAAATTTCTATGTCTAAATTTTAATTTTAAAACTCCCAATTTCAAATTTCCAAGTCCAAAATTTACATGCGATTTTCAAAATTCTTAAGTATAGATTTTGAGTCTAAGCTTCCAATTTCCTAAGTTCATAAGTCAGCTAAATTTCAATTCCAAACCTTCTAAGTTACAAATTAGATATAATTTCTAATTAACAACCCTCAATTACATAGTTTGCTTCCTAAGCTACAACAGTTTTAAATCACAAATTAAACTTCTCATATTCTCATAGGCTACAAATTAAAATTCTCAACTACACAACGTACATAATCACAACCACAAATTAAAATATAATGCAACCACAACCCAAATTAAAATTACAACCACAAATTAAAATTACCACAATCCATAATCACAATCACCGTAAAAAAAATTTAAAAACAACCACAGTCCATAAAATCAAAAAATTAAAATCAAACCGTCTATAGTCACAATAAACAGTCCATAGTCAGTCACAATAAACAGCCCAAAATACAACTTTAACAGTCCAAAATACAACTTTAACAGTCCAAAATACAACTTTAACAGTCCAAAATACAACTTTATACAAATCAATAGAGATAATAGAAAAATTACTCGTAGTACTTCCTCAAATCGATCAAGAACTGATTTAGCGACGATCCGCATCCACAATTCTTAACGCTGTAAAAAAAAATGAAATATAATTTAGAGCGATTTGTATCCAAGAGCTCGAAAGAAAAAAATATATATATAAATAAAAAAATATATCAAATCAAATTAGTAAGTTAGAAAAAAAAAAAAAAAAAAAATCCAGTAACTTACAGAGGCGGATTTGCACGCCCACTGCCCCTCTTTTTTTTAGACTCGCGGCGGCAGCGGACCAGACGTGGCGGCGGGCTGCGGCGGTGCGGGGCTTAGTGAATTTACTAAAATATCCTTCACTTAAGTCAAGAAATTATGCAAAACAAAATGTGCAAAGATGGACTTGAGCTCAAGATTGAAGAAAACTATAGTCATCTAAGTTCCGCTCTACCAAACAAGCTTCTTTATTATTATTTGTCTTCACATTCTAATATTGCATTCGACTTATTATTTATGCCAATAAAGTTTTCAACACTCCTACTCCGAATTCAAGCCAAACTTCAAGAAAATATCATAGTTTTTCCTAGAATTAAAATTTTGGGCATATTCCAAATTTTATTTCCAAGCATGATTTAGAGTCAAAGGTTATCTAAATCCGAGTCTAAAATCAAAATTGGCGGTTTGGGTATACTTCATATTTTATCCACGTCGAAATTGGAGTAAAGTTCAAAGTCAAACCGTATTCAAAATTCAATTAGGCAGACCCAAGATTCTACTCTACCTCCCAAAATAAACTAAGGTAGAACAAAAAAAATCTACCGAAGTTCAAATCAAGTTTCTGTCAAATAAGAAAGATCAAAATTGTGAGCTAAATTCATTATTTTTGATCGATTGGCATAAAATGGTGTATCAATCAAAATAGTTGATTTATAGATCAAATTTCATATTTCGATAAAATTGATACGTCAAAGCGAAGTCGAAATTAGGGGTATCCTACGTTTCGATTTATCTTTAACTTTTTCGAGACTCACCCACACATACTTGTGCATAACTCTCGAAAAAAATGGCATTTGTTGACCGAGAAATTTCGGCCAATCAACGGTCGCCACGTGTCTTCATCATGGCCGGTGGATCAGATAAACTTGACCGAGCAAATTCAGTCACACCGTAATTGGACTCGAAATCGGGTCGGTCCATAAAAGATATTCAAAAGACAATTTGGCCCAAAGTTCAAGCCCATTGGGCTCAAAATTCAAAAGCTCATTTGAACCAAGTCCATTGGGTCCAAGTCCAAGCCCAAGCCCATTGGATCCAAACCCAAGCCCACCAGGCCCATGAGAACTCTATAAATAGAGAGCTCATTTTCATTTGCAAGGTTCAGAAAATTTCTACTCCTAAGAGCTCATAGAGAATTCTCAAGCAACGAAGACTCCTTGAATCCTTAGAAGACTGAACGATCATCCAACATCGAGAACAAGCTGCGAAGCCCTCGAAACAAATCCAACGTCGAGAACAAGCTGCGAAGCCCTCGAGATACATTTACATTTAAGAGAGAGAATCAGAGGATCAAACATTAAAGATTGTAATCCACTACGCACTGATACATACAAATACATCAATACAATTCAAGTTTCATTTACACGTGTCGAATTTCTATCATTCGTCGAAATCTCGTGTGAACAACAATATAACATGAATTTGTTTCCAAAATTTATAAAATGAATGTTAATATAGTCTAAATTACTTTTGAAAATGTTAATAAATAAACTAATACTAAGATTTAATTTAAAGATTTTTTTAAAGTATTAAGAGTACTAAATTTAGATATTTGGAATTACAATGACTAAAATAATATACATAGTATAGATACTACAATAATATTTCAATTTAAAAAAATCTTATAGAAGTAAATACTAGTAAAAAAAATAGGTCTTAATTATTTTTAAGAATGAAATTTATATATTTTTAAATATATAAAAACAAAATATTAAAAGAGAGAACAATTTTTTTTTAAATATATATATATATATATGGAAGGAAATGTAATACCAAAATACCTACCATGCACAATGACCACGACAGTAGAATAAAAATTAGATAATTTAGAGGGTTCAAAATGTATTTAATAACAATATTTTGGCCTACGTGTATAAGAAAATAAAAAACTTTGGGGTGGGAGGGGGACGTGGAACCCCTAGTCCCTTCGGAGTATCCATTTTTGTTAGAAATCATCTTTAATTTTATGAATTATAAGTTTGTCATTTTTGTTAGGAATCATTTTTAATTTTATGAATTATAAGATTCAGATTTTTTCTTTTTATTAATGTAGGTACGTATATTTTACAAACTTTTTAAAGAAAAGAAAGAACAACACATAAGTATAGTCTTAACCTGACCCATGTGTCAAACACATCTTTCTCCGTCTTCACCCTCTTAACGTCATTCCATCTAAATCCATATACCCGAAAATCAACATCTCAGCAATGACGGTTTATTTTAGTTTTTTTTTTGTACAATTTTTTCTATAATTTTTTCTATTTTCGTGGTTAAAGACTTCTCTCAATAAATTTTAAGAATGCAATTTTTGTGTTTTTATTTTATGTATCATCCACAAATTTCTTTGAAGATAACAAAAATAATTTTGACCACAATACTTCACATTTTTTTTTCAATATTGCTCACATTAATTATTCATTTTATTTGGATAGTTTTGAAATAAAAGAGAATCGTACAATAGCGTGTTAAATATTACATGTGAATCTGAAAGATTTTAATCCATTAATTTAAACGAATTCAAATAAGCTGATGTTTTTTTTATTTCTCTCCATTATAGGAATACTACCTTTTGAATTTGGTTTCATTACCAATTTTGATTGAACAACCTAATTTATATTTAAAATAATAAAAATATATTAAATTTCATTTTTAGTCTTTTTATACATTTTGTTTAAATTACGTTTTTTTTTTAATTAAAAAAATTTGTGGGAGGGTGGGGGAGGGAGAGGAAGAGAGAAAAATGTGTTGCCTCGAAAAATGGGACAGACTTGAATAGTAATTACTATGGAAGTCTATGGAGTTTAATAATAATTATTGTTGAAGTCCGGGGAGTTGATATTTTTTATTTGAGTTCAACAAGTATGTGGACCAAACACGGAGTTAACTTCTCACCAACTCCTTCTCCAACAACAAATTGGGCCAAACACCCCCTTAGTGTTTGCTTTTCTATCTCGGTCTCTTCTTTTACTTGGACAAGCCATGGTTTTGAATTAGGTGTAAATATGGTCGTTTTTCTTGGCCCCGAAATGAAATTTATCAACAAAAAAAATAATAATAAATGGCCAACAGTAAATTTGGATTCTCTCTCCCATCATCCAGTTAAATATCTCTTTTACTCCAAAATAAAATCCAAACATACACGTCAAATCTTCCTCTCAATCCCCTTCTGATTCAGTTTGGACCTCCCAGCCGTCGGCACCCTCAAATGTTACTCTTCTTCGACGACATGACGAGCCACGACCAATGGTGAGCAACGACTGTGCGACGACTATGCCATGATTAGTTGTGCTTGAAGAATCGAGGCAACAAATTTTTCTGAGAAGGGATCCCATACGAGGAAGTTGAAGTCTCCCCTACCCCAAGAGATAATGTGGATCGGTAATTGGATGATCCACCATATCAAATGTCTTGATCAGAAATGGAAGAGGACTAACGCCGTAAGTGATAAGGACAATGGACCCTCCACATATCTCCACTGGTATGATATTGTCTATTTTGAGCATAAACGCTCGTACCTTTGTTTTTTGTTTCACCCAAAATACCTCATACTGATGGAGATAATTGTCATCACTCATGTACCATAAATCTATCTCAAAAGACCTTATACATATTTTGAAATATGGTCAGAATTTTTTTTTATGATAAATGGCCAATTTTGGAAATCGATTTCTCTCTCCCATTACATTTCCCTTCTCCATTTTACCCCTAGTTAGTTTCCAACTCTCTCCTCCAATTGTTGTATTTTAAAAATTATTCTCCCTCTCTCTCCCATGATTTTATTCTCTCCTAGATACTAATTGATTTACATAAATCTATTAGAACATGTTTTTCTCAAAATTAAATATTTTCCCTAAAAAATCACACCACAATTCAACAGACCCACCAACAACCCCACCGCCACCATTCCCAAAGACGTCGCCGCCAACATTTAAAACTTTAGGAGTGCTAATAAAGGCTCACATTGGTTAGGAAGAAGATTGATCCATGGTATATAAGTGGAGACCATTATCTTCATTGGTACTAGGCTTTTTGGGTGAAACCAAAAACAAAGTAGACAATATCATACCAATGTGGAGATATGTAAAGGGTTTGTTGTCCTTATCAATTGGTATCAGAACCATGGTACCCTAGTTGTGTGGAAAGTTCCTCAGATTTCGAACAAAGAGAATTAATGAAGTATCACAGTCGATATTGTGGATGGCCCTATATCAAACAAAAAATGCTTGAATGGCAAACAAGAAGTGTAATTCTATCAAGTCTGCTAGATTGATAGAATGAGTAGCCTTAAGATAGGAAGAGTAGATCTTTGTTCGAGGTGAGAAGGAAGTTGGAGGGTGAGATAGATGATCACGTCGTCTTCAAAAAATATCCCACAATGTGATCCGTTTGGCGTGAACAAATTTGTTCAAAGGAGGAGGCTCAAGTGGTACTTTGCTCGAGGAGAGAATTGTTAGGAGTTCTAACAAAGTCCCACATTGGTTAGAGAAGAGATTGATCCATGGTGTATAAGTGAGGTCTGTTTTGTCTTGGACAATATCATACCAACGTAGAAATATATGGAGGGTCCGTTGTCTTTATCATGAAGAAATGGATTTTGAAGGGAATTTCGATTGGAAAAGGGAAGGCGAGGAGGATTTTTTTATGATTGGATCTCAAAGAAGAGGGTGTGAACTCTGAGGGTTTTGAGATTTTGGAAAGCAAGAAGTAAAAATCGTGATTTGTAGTGATTTTGAAGGAAATGGTAAGTCGATTTAGAAGTTGGTGAAAACGATTTAGGTTTTGCGAATGCTGATCGTTTTGTAATTTGAATGAAACAAATGCTATTCTTTACTCACAATTCAAAGGAAGTGGAGTTATTACTGTGTTGTTCTTTTCTCAGAATGCAAAGGAATTGGAGTTAATGTTGGTGATGATGAAGCGTATTACGCTGCGGAAGCGATTTTGGATCGTTGTTACTCTAATTTCATCAATTTAACAAACAAGAAACATGCTAGAAAAGATGGGATTAAGAAATTTAGAAGTTCCATTTTTTTCAACTTTCGCCGACCGTTTCTCCTCACGAACGCTTCGAACCTCTTCTCACGAACGTCCCGAGGACCACCTTCGGTAGTCCCGCTATCCTCCGAACAACGGAGTTGTGGGACTCCGTAATAAAAGAAAAGAAAGCAGAAAAAATGGGAATGAAACAGACTGATGGAGAAGGTTGAGGAAGGGTCTGTGAGCTTGAGAGAGATTTGTTATCAAAAGATTTTTTTTTTTTCAAAGACCCAATCTCCACCCGAAGACCTAAGATCTCTCAAAACCAAAAATAGAAAAAACATCAATATAAGAAGTTTTATCTAATGGGATTAGTTATTGGACACATGCCAAGCATGCAAAAGTTTAGAAAATCCATTAAGCAAAAATATATATTATTTTAATTATTTATTAAAATTAATTCATAATTAATTTTAAATAAATAAATAAATAAAATATAATATATATATATATATATTTAAAATATATAAATATATATTTTAATTAATTAATATTATTTAATTCAATAACAAATATTAATTAAATAATATCAGTAATCCCGGTCTTCCGAAACCGACTTTTCGCACATGAATCCTTATTCATGTTTTAGACCAATCTCATATTTAAATCATATTTAAATATGTCCATCATTCTTCCATAAACCGAATTTGAACAAATTCAAATTCTTTTTCCTTTTCTTTTATATTGTTGCACGGCGTTATCCGAACTAGCCAGGAGAACCTAAAGGACCTACAGATCATGAGCTCCAACGATACGAGATTATCCGGTCAAAACTCTTTTAACCGAACTAATCAACATTATTCGTTAACCCCCGGAGACTCCACTATAGTCTGAGGGTTGCACTCTCCTCACTGTAGATATATTATGTCCTCTTGATATAACCATTATGAGTAAGTCGATCCTTCACAGGTGTCCGTAATCACAGCGGGTCATTTATACCGTTTAACCCCTGTATTACCTCTTGTACCTTAAGTACCACTGACACCTCTAATGAACATTTGATCTATGATCCAATCAACAGACAGAATCCACTTCACACAGAAGAGGATGAGACCTCATGTTCAAGACCCGGAGTCAGCTATTAAGGGAACACCTCTCTACTAGCCCTTACAATCGGCAAGGAGTGAATTCCATCTTGTTGTACTATGTCCCCAGCCACCTATTCGAGTTTATCCTCAAGATGGTAGGCTTATTGAGTCGGCGATCTGGCCACTATCACCCGTGAAAGTCAAAGGATACTCTCGAATAAATAGGAGTTCATAGCGAGCTCAGGATTGAGAACGAGTTATCTAGGTCATCATATGAAAAAATCGGTCTCTTCAGTAAACGGTGTTATAAAGAGAGAGCGACTTAATTTCGCGGTTCAGTCTTATGCAAACTCTTTGCACAGGACGCCCTCGCTTCTCACATCTCCATGTGAAACGATTCGGATCACATCGTTTTGTACTATATAAAGCGAGTCGCATCCAATAGTGTTACCAGGATAAGGTACCCAACCTTAACCATATACTATAGACCGTTTTGACTGTCTACTTGAGCCTGATCCACATTCATGTCCTACATGAAGCTCAAGTACTCATCCTTCGCCATGGGTGTTTGTTATTGGTGCAGGTTAATGCAAACACGTTTCACTATATTCAATAAACACATTTACTGAATAAACCTCAATAACTCTTTATTGCGTAAATAAACATATTACATTCACAACGTTTACATACTATGAGTTTTAGGACATAAATGAGTAGTATGTCGTCTACATACAAGACTAAGAAAGTTTCGACTTTATTGACAATCTTCTTGTATACACAAGGCTCGTCAATATTATGTTCAAAGCCATAAGATTTGATTGCTGTATCAAACCTTATATTCCAGGATCTAGATGCTTGTTTCAACCCATAAATGGATCGATTTAGCTTGCAAACTTTTTGCTCTTGACCCTGAATTATGAACCCCTCTGGTTGGACCATATAGATACTCTCTTCAAGATTGTCATTCAGAAAGGCAGTCTTGACATCCATTTGCCAGATTTCATAATCATAAAATGCGGAAATGGACAAGAGTATTCTAATCGACTTCAACATGGCAACAGGAGAAAAAGTTTCTTCATAGTCCACCCATTCTCTCTGGGTATAACCCTTTGCCACAAGTCGGGCTTTAACGGGGCGTTTGGCCCCCTGTCTTGGAATCAGAACCCTGGGAATCAGAACCTTGGGGGTTTGTCAGGGCGGGTTCTGAACCATGGGAATCTAAAAACTGTGTTTGGGGTGTAGGGTTGGAAAGCCTCGAAATCAGAAACCAGTGTTTGGGGTGCAGTGTTCTGAACCCCGGGTTGAACAGTTTTTTTTTTTTTTTTTTTCCTTTTCCTTTTACTATTTCGTTTCTCTTTTATACCCTTATTTTCTAGTGGTGAATTGTAAAACCCGACCTCACATAACATGAGGAAAATTCTTTTGGAACTTAAAAATGAAGCATTTAATTTATGTTATATTCTAAGAATAAGAAAATAAATTGAACAATTTTCATATTTTGTACTCGTACAAAAAAAGTTTATGAAATAGGATGAAAAAATATACCTTTTAAACATTAAGAAAAACAAAAAAATAAAAGGAAAGGAAAAAAAGTTTTTACAACATGTTGGGGTTACACTCATGGTCACTAAGCAATATATCATGTCGTTGGGCTACGCTCTTGTTGACACAAAAGAAAAAAAAATTATATTACTATTGATGAAAAAATATTTATGGAAAAAGATATATTTTAATAAAATATTAAAAAAAAACATTTAACAAAAACAATAAAAACAAAAAACAAGAAATAGAAGAAAGTAAAAAAAATACATTATTGATGAAAATTTTGTATATTCCAATTAAAAAAAATATATTATAAAAGGAAAAAAAAAAGTTACAAACACAACATTAATTTATAGAATCCGGTTGAAAAAATACATAAAATAAACAAATAATAAAGAGGAAAAAAAATTGAAAAAAAAACTTAGTTCGGATATAATGTAGATTCCAATAATTTCCTATTATTAATGGAAATTTTATAATAATTATTAAAATATATTCATATTATAAATTAGTAAAAAAAAACATTACAAAAGAATATCATTTTTCATAATAGAAAAAAAAAATATTTTAACTAAAAAAAAATTACTAACAATATTAGTTAATGGAATAAGATGAGACAAAAAAAAAAAAATATATATATATATATATAATATAAAGGAAAAATGAATAGACATATAACAAAAATTGATGGCAAAATTGAAAAAGAGATAAAAAAAAAATTGTTGGTGTTGGTGTCAAATGGATTAAGAGAGAGATAAAATTGTTGATGTGACGAAGAGAGAGAAACAAAATTGGAGGAAGTGAGGGGTTTAGAACCCAAAACCATGGGTTTAGGGTTCTAAACCCATGGCTTTCCCATACATCCATCCAAACATGGGTTTGGTTTGAGTATGTTTCTAGTTTAGCTAAATTGATGAAATTAGGGTGCCAATGATCCGACTCGCTTCCGCTGCGCTACATGCGCTCCATTATTTATAACATGAAATACTATATATTTATCCAACTAAAAAACATATTTATATATAAAAAAAAAATTATTGTAAATTTTGCATCTTAAAAATTCATATTTTAAATATGGATACATGATCAAGGATTATTTAGCTCTAAAAACTAGTTTATTTCTTATAGTTTATGAGTTTATTGTTCTACTTCGTGTCAAATAGAGCAAACTTATCTAAAAACAAGTCAAACACACGTGTTTCAGCCATGATTTGTTAAATAGACTTAAAGTATATATATATATATATATATATATATATATATATATATATATATATATATATTTAAAAATTTGATATGTTTTTATGATTTTGTGCATGAACTATAAAAATGCCCAGTTGCGGTCGCAAACATGAAATACACTACGCAACCGTATAGAGACCTAAAAACACTGTGTGTGACTCACGGGATCGACTGATTCTGCAATCTCTTTCTTCATTTATGACAAAGACAACTCCTCACACTTATTTCGACAGAAACCCTAACCCTTTGAGGGCTTATAAAAGATAATCATTGCATCATATTAAATGAAAGAGCGATCAAAAGAGATGAAGATTTAAGCAAGTAGAGAAATGAAGAACCGCGTTCTCAATCAGACACTTACTTGAAAGAATAGGCTTGTAAAGACTCGATTCTCCTTTGAGAAATGAAAAATTGAGTTAAATATAGAAACAACGTAGAAATCTCTACTTCATCTATTATTCGGCTTACATTTAGTCTTTCAATTATGTCATTTAGTTCTTTATAACTTTGATTGAACTATTTGTATTACTTATATTTTGAATTTTAATATGAAGTTCATTTCATTACAAGTTGTTGCTATGTTCTATTCTTTTATATTTTTTCTTTGGGATTCAAAGATGTAGACGCCCTTACAGAACTGAATAAAGCATATTATGTAACTTTGTAACTTTGCTCATCACTTTAGTCGTGTTTGTTTTTATTGATCTTTAGATTTTATTGTTAATCTAAATTGATCACTTAGGTTGACATATTATTTTGAATCCAATATTGAAAAGGTGGGTAACACACAATTTTCATATAAAAGCAATATAGGAAGAATAACCTAAACATAAGATTTTGTTGTTAACCCTAGGCATACGACGGTGCATATAGGACCAATTGATTGTTTTCTGGTTCATCTAAGTTTTAATTAGGCTATAAACATATATGTTTAATGGCTTAGACTCCTAAATGTGCTTTAAATAAAGGCTAAATATGAGAAGAATTCAGGTGTCATGAGGGTAGGTTGAATGCGCATGATAGGTTGCAATCACACTTTGAGACTGAAACATGTTTGAATCTCTCTTTTATATCATTCTTATCTTTTATTTTCTCAACAACATTCATCTCCAACTTATTTTCTTGACTACTTTGATTACAACACTACAAGAAAACATGGCTATATTGCAACGGTTTTTTTTTGAACTATTGCAGCGGTTTTGAACACCTGCAACACTTTTTGCAACACTTAATGAATCCTTGGCAGAACCAGTGTTTAGAGAGATCTAGCAACACTTTTTAAAAATAACTTCTCACAATCGTTGCAATAGCACCCATCCTATTGCAATAATTTAAAAATAAATAACAACACTTTCTTAAAACTAAATGTCTTCTCACTGCTGCAATAGCACCCATATTGCAACAATTTTGAAATAAATAGCAACAATTTTTGTTACCGCTAGATTTTGAAATAAATGGCAACACATTTATAAATATTTTAATGATTGAAAATGAATTTTTCTTATTTCATAATAACAAAAATATCTTTATATTATGTACATTTCAAATTGTATTCATTGACGTCTAAAACAATATATGAAATAGTTAGTGAATAAAATTTTAGTTCGGTCCCAACAGATAGATAACAGTACAATAATGACTATATTCGTCAACATCGATAACCGTATAGGAAAATCATTTCTCAATCTCGAGCATCGCCGCTGGTTAGATTCTGAGTCAAATTCAAAGCAATTATCTACATTCCGACGTGATCTCCTAAGAGGGCGAGTTCGATATGATTAATGTACTTCAGCGCCTCCGGAAAAACTCACTAGCATAAACTGCTCTAATTCCTCCATCATTGATCACCAAGTTCACTGCGTTCAAAGAAAACAAAAATACAAATCGATTTACAAATCACCAAACTGGAGGCAAGAAACAAGAAGATGAAATAAAGAAAAAGAGAATAGGAGAGAAGAGCAAGTCGACAATTGAAATTTCTAAACTGAACAGAAACGAAAGGATTTTCAGATGAAACTAGAGTTTTCTTTTATATATCTTACATGTTACATAAGATAAGATGAATTCTTTAAATACTTATGCTAGACACCACAATAAATTCTAGAGACTAGCATAAGCCAAATTTACTTTGATAGGTTGCCCAAACCTGCAAAGCACATATAAAGACAAGAAACAAAAGTACAAACATATCAAATGTGAAATTCAGTTTTACAAATGCCTTCCATTGAAGTCTATGATTGCAAAAGAAGATAACAATTAAAATTATAAATAGAAGATAAACGGTTCAAAGAGAAGAAAAAAAAGGCATTGCAAGAAGTTGTGGAGAATATTAGATAAATTCTTATAATTAAAATTATAAATAGAAGATAAACGGTTCAAAGAGAAGAAAAAAAAGGCATTGCAAGAAGTTGTGGAGAATATTAGATAAATTCTTATAGCAATACCGCAAAATTGGATTAGCATAGGCTTTGCCCATAATTTTTTTAATCTTGTTAATGCTCTTAAGCAACTCAATTTAAACTTTTTCCTATATCTAATATTTCTCATAAGATGTAGGATCATTAACATCCCACTCACCAAATTTGGCCAACCTATTACCTAAAAAAAAAAAAAAAATAATAAAATAGACCAATTAAAAAGTTTTCTTCAACATCAGTTAATCTAACTACAGAACATATTTGTATGCAGCCGAAATATTCATTGATTCAATGTTAAGAAATGACCTCCAACAACTAATTAAAAATAGATATTTTTTCCTCAAAATAACTAGCACGAAATCAATCAGCTTCAACATCCCAGAGAGAAAAAAAAAAAAAAAACATATAAAATAAAGGTGGAAACCATACAAAGCGCATAATTGAGCAATCTTTTAACAAAGTCAAATGAATAAACAAATTGAAGTGGTGAATTGAATAAAAAAAACATAAATTCAGCAAGAAGTAAAGCTCAAACTGATTGAGAAACATATCAAAGCAAAAATCAAAGATAAGCACAATCATAACTCCAAAGATATTGTTGATGAGATCGTTGGATTCAACCTTCGAAGGCGTCAGCCGTATCGGAGAGTCCATATCCTACGAAACCGGGTGCCGCCAAGGGTACCAAATCACTCAAAATAGATAGAAAAAAATTTACAGAGTTCACAAACAAGAACTACAATGCCTAAAGAACTTCGAACACGAAGCAAACAAAACTCATCGACGTCAAGATTATAAAATCAATGGAAGTTAACAAAATCAACAAAAAAAACCCTAAAACAACTCACCGAAGTCAGCGTCAGGGGCGAAATGCAGAAAAAACGATGAGAGAAACTCGATGCAGCGATCGGAGCAGGACGCTTTAGTAGCTCCACGGGAATTGTAAATACTCTTGAGAATCTTCCATAGACAAACACGATAGTGCCATTTATACAAAGAATTAACTAACTGCATCAACTAAAACTCATGTTTGGCGCATTCACTACTAATTGAGAAGAGAGATGAAGAGAGAGAGAACTAATCTTCCTATGGAGCTACTACAAACAAACAAAAAATCCAAATCTAAATTCCCAAGATGAAAAACAAAGAGTTGCAATGTTCGTTGAGGGATTTTGAAGAAAATTACATATTCAATCATCATCGGACAAGCATAATTAAAGGAGAGCAACGACAACTCTAATCTTCCTCTTCGCCTTCAGGATAGCTCTTCACCATGGTTGAGATTCTACAACGAAGAAAAAAAAATCAATTCCCAGAAATGGATTCATCGATGAAAACAAACAAAACATATCTCAAAGATCAAAACAGAGAGACAAAAAATTAATCCAAACATGTTTATAAATGATTTTGATTGAAGGGGAGTGAACCACAATGGTGAGACTAATTTAACTTTGATTGATGTTTACAAGGTCAAGATAACCTTGTTGATTTTGATAAAATCAAGTATTTATTCTACTTTTCTTTGAGTCAAGTATTGCAAGTATTGCAAGTCTTGAGCTTTATTTGTGCTAGTTCTTCATTTCACAGTGAGTTTTGTGGAAGTTTTCAGCTAAAAGATGAGAATTAAAGAGACTTGAATTCACTAAAATGGCTAGAAATGGCCATTCATCAGCAATGATAACATGAAGAAGACAACAAGGAATGAAGTAAACATGACACCAAAACCCATAATCCATTTGCTTAAATTTTACAAGTTCAAGATTATAACATAATGGTAGATGTAGATCTAATTAAACAGAATGCAAAACAGTTCAAAACCTTGAATTTACATGACCTGGAAGACTGGAACCACATAATAAACAAGAGTCGGGCTTGCAACTTATCTTTCCGCATCTCTCCATCTGATGCCTAAAGAAAACCACAACCATATATTACAAGACCAAATATACATTATCAGTCACCACCATAAAAACTGTTGTTTCTAAGAGAGAAGAGAAATGGGAATGCAACTACTACATTTTCATTCAATAAAATCTTATCTTAAATACACTTTCTAAATGCTAAAAGTAACTTAGTTAACTCCATAAAAACAGCCACTAACTCTAACTCCACAAAAATAGCCACTTACTCCACTAACTCTAAATATATCAATACTTACCCCACTAACTTCAAATATAGCAATTTACTAAAAATAGACTTTAGCTTTGAGTTAACTAACATACTCCTCCTAACTCAAATGCTGCAAACATCTAGCTTGCTCCTAACACAACTACACTACTTCTCTCATATACCTCACTCAGCAGTCTAGTCCCTTTAACTGGTGCATCATCAACCAGTTCATAAGGATCCAGAGAAACTTCTGGTTCCTTCACCTCTGCTTCTTCTGTCCAGTCCCACTTCTCATCCTCCAAGAATTGAGCATCCCTACTAATCACCATCTTCTTTTTGTGAGGTTGATAGATCTTGTACGCTTTGGACATCATGGTGTAGCCTACAAAGATTCTTTTTTTTGAAAGGAATAACCTACAAAGATTTTTGCTTTTGCCTTTTCACCCAACGTGTGTCTCTTCACCTGTAGAACATGAGAAAAGCACAAACAACCAAACACCTTCAAATTTTTCAGTTTTGGTTTAGTATTAAACCAAACTTCATAGGGTGTCTTCTTCTCCAATACCCTTGTAGGCAGTCTGTTCAATAAAAAAACTGATGTGTTTGCTGGTTCAGCCCAAAACTCCTTTGACAAGTTCTTTTCATGCAACATGCATCTTGTCATCTCCATAATACTCTTGTTCTTCCTCTCACTAACTCCATTTTGTTGTGGAGTATATGGAACAGTGAGCTGATGCTCTCTTCCAGCTTCTTCACAAAAGGAATTGAACTTTTGTGACGTGTATTCAGTCCCGTTATCGGACCTCACCACCTGAATCTGACAACCACTCTGATTCTCAACCCATCTTTTAAACTTCAGAAACACTTCAGCTACTTCAGACTTATGCTTCATGAAGTAAATCCAACACATTCTGGTATAATCATCAATAAAGATAATGAAATACCTGCTACCATTGAGTGAGAGAGTTGGTTGAGGTCCACACAAGTCGGTGTGGATGAGTTGCAACTTCTCTTTTGCTTTCCAAATTGACTTCTTGAATGGCAACCTTGTTTGCTTCCCTGTCAAACAAGCTTTGCCTTTTGTTTTCATCTCCTCCAGAACTGGTACTCCAACTGCCATCTCATTCTTCTGCAAATACTGCAACCCCTTCTGATGAAAATGCCCTAACCTCTTGTGCCATAGCTCAGTGTCACTCACTTGACACTTGAAAGCTATTTGTTCCTTCTCGAGTGGATCCAATAAGAAGCTCTTGTACTGCATCTTTATTTTGAACAACTCATTTCCACTGGAATCGAAAATAAGACATTTGTCTTCTTCAAATAACACTTTGAATTTCTTCTCTACTAGTTGACCAACACTTAATAAGTTTTGATCAATCTCTGGAACTAGGAGCACTTCAGTAATCAACTTGGTTCCTGCACAACTCTCTATTGACACTGTGCCCTTCCCCTTCACTTCTAGATACTCACCATTCCCTATCTTCACCCTTGACTTGAATGACTTGTTAAGGTCCTTGAACAACTCCTTGTCACCTGTCATGTGATTGGTACACCCACTATCAACCAACCAACTATCACATTGAGTGACTGATGATAAACAGGTAGCCACAAAGAGTTGATCTCCTTCTTGTTGTACTGCAGCATGTGCTTCTCCTTGCTGTTGAGATCCCTTACAGAATCTCTCTATGTGCCCCATTAAATGACACCTTCTACACTTCACATCTGGCCTTCTCCAGCATCTGAAGTGTGGATGATTATGTTTCCCACAGTGCTTGCATGCACTGCCCTTGCTGAAACCTGCACTTCCATCATCCTTTACAGCATAATCTGAGCTACTACTGCCACTATCCTTTCTCCCTCTCCACTTCTTCTCTCTTCCACCTTCTCCCTGCTGCATTCTGACTTTCAGTGCCCCCTCAATGCTTCCTTCTTGCCTCATCAACCTCCTCTGCTCTTGTGCTTGCAAAGCACTTACTAACTCTATCACCTTGAGTTTAGGGAGGTCTTTGGTATTTTCTAAGGAAGCAATGGTTGCTTCATATTTCTCAGGAACTGAAACCAGAATTTTCTGAACCAATCTATTGTCAGATAAATCAGTTCCTAATGCTCTTGCCTTGTCGACAATCGCAATCAACTTGTCTGAGTATTCTTTAATGGACTCAGAATCCTTCATTTGCATTCTCTCGAATTCCCTCACCAAGTTCAACACTTTCATGCCCTTGATCCTCTCATCACCTTCATACTCACCTTTGAGGAAGTCCCAGATCTCCTTTGCTGACTTCAAGGCCATAATTTTGTTGAATATGGATGAAGACACAGCTGCATATAGGCAAGCTCTAGCTTTTGCCTTCCTGGTGACCCTCTCCTTGTGAGTCTTGATCTGGTTGATTGTTGAATTATCGGCAAGTGCAGCAACCTCATAGTCGCTCTCAACTGCTTCCCAATAATCACAAGCCTCCATGTAGGCTTGCATTCTGATAGCCCATGCTTGGTAGTTTTCTCCATCAAACACTGGTGGAGTCAGTGAAGAAAGACTGCTCGATCCTGATTCCATCTCACTCAAATCTCAAAGTGTATCACTCGGTTTCTCTAAGGGATATCTCACTAACTCTCACTCACAGGCCCCTTAAGAATTTAGCTCTGATACCACTGTTGTTTCTAAGAGAGAAGAGAAATGGGAATGCAACTACTACATTTTCATTCAATAAAATCTTATCTTAAATACACTTTCTAAATGCTAAAAGTAACTTAGTTAACTCCATAAAAACAGCCACTAACTCTAACTCCACAAAAATAGCCACTTACTCCACTAACTCTAAATATATCAATACTTACCCCACTAACTTCAAATATAGCAATTTACTAAAAATAGACTTTAGCTTTGAGTTAACTAACAAAAACATTACATTATGCAATATGTATGGTCTCAACATATGCATCTATCATTTTCCTTATCTCTTTTGGATTGGCACCCACAAGCTTGTCAATCTTAGTACCATTTTTCATCAACAAGAAAGTTGGCATTGAATTAACGTTGTTAAATGAATGTTAATATTCAAACATTTTCCACAAGACTTGCAATACTTGACTTACAAGCTCAACAACGTTAATCACTGTTAAATGAAAAAAATGATATTTGATTTAATTCAATATTTAACTCACTAATTCATTATAATATACCAAAAAAACACGATCAATCAAAATAAAAAAATTACTTGTGGTTGATCATGAGCGGGTTCAGATTCCTGATTTTGTTGATGTTGTTTCATTAAGGTCAATAGATGCATTTGTAAGGTACTATAGTTGTTGCTCACATGGCTTAACATCTCCCTAAGCTTTTGATTCTCAACGTTCATTGAAACTCTCAGGATAGCTATAACACAAATTTATTCTAAAACAATAATGATAATGAAACTTGAGAAACTTTTAGAGATAATCAATAAGCAAAGTAAAATAAAAGATTTGTTGCTCAACTTAAGATAAGATCATGGGTGTGGTGGGACGGATTTTGAATATCCTCCCTAAATTCGGGTTGTCGAGACCCGCCAAAATAAAATTTATAAACCTATTAACCTTAGCTTTGCAGCTAGTGGTAACAGGGTCGATCCACAAAGAAGGACGTGATTGAAATTAAAGTTTGAAATAGAATTTAATTGATCAATTGGGTTTTGCAACAAAGGGGGGAGTTTAAGCATGCAACAAGAAGAATTAATCGCTAACCGAAGAATTAAAGAGAAAGAGAATGAAGAGTGATCGATTCGGGGATTTTCGGGATTTCTTTGCTAGACATTCTACCACTTATCATTTAATACAATCCTAAGGCTAACAGTTTGTCATACACGCGGTCGGTTACCTGGGAACCCCCTTGTGTAACCGGCTCCATAGTGACAACAGATCTTTTTGAATGATCGTTAAATATCAAGCTGTCGAGGCTTGCCAAAATAATATTTATAAGCCTATTAACCCAAGCTTTGCAGCTAGTGGTAACAGGGTCGATCCAAGGAGAAGGATATGATTGAAATTAAATTGAACTTGAAATTAATTAATCAACTGGGTTTTTTTTTTGTAACGGGGGATGTTTACGCATGCAAGTAAGAGAATTAAACGCTAACGGAGAAATAAAAGAGAGAGACGAGTGCACGGTTTGAGAATTTTCGGGATTTATTTGTTAGACATTCTACACTTATCATTTAATACAATCCTAAGGTTAGCAGTTTGTAATACACACGGTCAGTTACTCCGGCAAGCGCCTAGTGTAACCGGCTCCATAGCAATTAATTAGACCACAAAGTTCTAATTAAACAGTATCTAAAGTTGCATTAGGGTGATCAGCCCCAAATTGACTCTAAATAGTCACTAGCATACCGCGACAGACATTCGATCACATAATCTAATTGCTAACTGGCTACCCGCCAACGCTGTATGTAACCAACAATTATCATGCATGACTCGATACTCCGGTTTAGTTTTATTATTCTGTGTTACTAGTCGAATAGTGAGAGGCACGGCATCGCTACTCTTTAACGCTAACATATGCTAGAAAACACGAGTGTCAATCGGCGAAATCTAACATATGCATAGGATGAAGCAAGAATAATAAATGCATACAAATCAGCAACCAAGTTGGAAATTAAAGCATGGATTATCAAAGCATAAAAATCTAACAAATTATCCCTCAAATTATCCCAAACCGCTCACTTTACCTTAGCCGTCCATGGGACGGATTGTCACTACCACTCCAAGGAAAACCATGGAAGTCATATCTATCTTATTACAACTTACAAGCTCCAAAACATGCCACAAATGGCGGAGCTAAAGTGAAAAACGGGGAAAAGCCGAGAGGAAGAAGATGAAGTTCGGAAAAAAATGGTGAAAGAATGCTTCAAAAATCGTCTTGCAGCCGATTTAAATCGTCGTAGCGTCGAGACGCTGGGACAACGTCGCGACGTTGCGACCTAATTAATCCGCGCGCGCTTCGCGATGGCGTCGAGACGCTGGCCCGATGATTTCTTGCGCGCGCCTCCTTCGGAGCGTCTCGACGCCGCAGCAGGGTCTCGACGCTTCGGCAGCGTCGAGCAAGCGTCTCGACGCTGATGCTCGACGCTTGCTCTCGGGTTTGGGCTGGAAAATTGCCTCTCCAAGGCAATTTTGGTCCGGTTCTTCTTGGCTTGACTTGCCCTTTCCCGATGCACTCCCGGGGCGTTAAAACTTCGCTTTTAGCTCCGAAACGGGTCCAATGGACGCATGAGCTCTTTGCCGCATTTCTCCTAAAAACGAGATTAATTAAACAATTAAATGCGGAATTTAGCCATAATTAGGAAGTGAATAATAGCTCCAAAATGGAGTTATCACATAGCAATTAACTAAATCAAAAGATCTAATTAAACATTGTTTAAAGTTTCATTAGAGTGATCAGCCCCAAATTGACTCTAAACAGTCACTAGCATACCGCGACGGACATTCGACCACGTAATCAAATTGCTAACTGGCTACCCGCCAACGCTGAAGTACCCAACAATTATCATGCATGACTCGATACTCCGATTTATTTCATTGTTCTGTGTTACTAGACGAATAGTGAGAGGCACGACATCGCTACTCTTTAACTCTAACATATGCTAGAAAACTCGATTGTCCGTCGGCGAAATCTAACACATGCATGGGATTAAGTAAGAACAACAAATGCATACAAATCAGAAACCAAATAAGAATTTATAGCATGGATTATCAAAGTGGAGAAGCCTAACAAATAATCCCTTAAATTACCCCAAACCGTTCATAGTACCTTAGCCGACCATGGGGCGGATCGTCACAAACGCTCCAACGGAGGCAATGGACATCATCTCTAACCCTATTACAAATAAAAGCTCCAAAACTAGGCCACAAATGGCGGAGCAAAGCAAAAAAATGGAAGAAAACCCGAGAGGAAGAAGATGAAGTTTGAAGTTGGCTGGTGAAAAATCGTCTTTCAGCTTTTTAAATCCGTCGGAGCGTCGAGACGCTGGGACAGTGTCGCGACGATGTGACCTAATGAAAACGTGCGCGCCTCGCGATGGCGTCGAGACGCTAGGCGAGCGTCTCGACGCTGGCCCGATAATTTCCTGCGCGCGCGCCCCTCGGAGCGTCTCGACGCCGCAGCAGGGTCTCGACGCCAGGCAGCGTTGAGCAAGCGTCTCGACGTTGTCTGCTCGACGCTTGCTCTCGGGTTTGGGCTGGTTCGGTTCTTCTTGCATCAGCTTCCCTTTTCTCGATGCATTCCCGGGGCGTTAAAACACCGCTTTTAGCTTCAAAACGAGTCCAATGGACGCATGAGCTCTTCACCGCAAATCTCCTATAAATGAGACGAATTAACTAATTAAATGCGGAGTTTAGCTAGAATTAGGAAGTGAATAATAGCTCCAAAATGGAGTTATCAAACACCCCCAACTTAAATCTTGCTAGTCCTCGAGCAAGGCTAATAAAGAAATTGACTCTAAGGACATGTGTTGCGTGCTCAATGTTTAAAAGGAATATGCAATAAGAGAGCACTCAGAACATGCAAGCATACATGATCTTGTAGCAAGTAGTAAGTATTTTTTCATTCGTTTTCCCACAGAGATTTATTCTTAGTTACTCGCGAAGTGTATTGTTAAGCAAGAATGGGTGGATTTGATGGGGTAGATTTGGTTTTAAATTGCCTAATTACTAAGGAATAAGTAAAGGGTAGCAACATAAACAAGTGCAAGTCAATGATAAACTCAACCGTAAAGAGAAGAGATTAATAAACGAAGAGAAAAATAGCTAAAACATAATTTTTAACCAAAAGAATTGCGGGAACAGCAATTATACCGCAATGTTACTAACAGCGAAAGTGTGTAAAATGTGGAAACAAGGGCTACTAATGACTCCTCTATTGGCTTTTTCACACGATTCTCAAGCATTAGATCAACTCACTATGCATCAAACTAACTCATTCTCATGTATCTTCCGATTTCATGCATTAGATTCTTTAGTTTACTCATGTCCAAGTAAGGTCTTAAGCATCTTGTTAAAGCAGTAAGTTGGGATTTGTACTAGGAAAACGCCTATTCCTAGGTCGTTTTCTGGCTACCTTGAGAGGCTAGCATGAGTGTATGACTCTGAACTCTTACTCCTTCCAGAGGTTAGGAGTTCTTTGGACAAAATGGATGGCCAATCGAAATTGCCCGTGGGATGACGCTTACATACAATCAATGCATTTGAGAGCTATCCTACATGCTTTAGTCACGTGTTTTAGCCTATAGCCTTGTCATTAGCATGCCCCTATGTGACTTAGTTACTCATGGATGTAGATAGAATAGAAAGAGTGGATGAAGAAGACATGCTTAGAAGAAGATTAAAGACAAAACAGGAAAGGGAAAACAGTAGGCAGAGAAGAATAAAGGAATTGCAAAATGATGAATTATACTTTGATTAACCAATTGTTTGAATGAACAAATGAAGACTTGGAAACACTGAAGCAAAGACAGAAAACAACGAAATGAAATAGAGTAGCTAATGGAACGGAAATAACAACAAACAGTACTGAAAGTAGAATACTAAAACAGAAAGCAGTAAGCTGTGCGTGGTCTTCTCGATTTCGAACGCCTCGGCTGAATAGAGAGAAAGGCGAGCCTTGCTTGGATGAATCCAATCAGAAGAGAAGATGAATCTTCTCTCCTTCCTATCAGATTGTCGACTCCAATAGCTGAACCTTTCAAACCAACAGACGGAAGAGAGAATAAGAGTGGAAGAAGCTGCGTTGAACTGAGAAGTCTACACTTTTCGGATGTGTTTCAACCCTCCTCTTTGACCTCATTTTATAGTATTCTGCAGGTGCGATTGGGCCAGGGAGAACCATCCATTCTCAACGTCGTACTTCTACGTGGCTGGAGGAGAAAGAACGAATCCCTGAAATATTGGATCACAACAGAAAAAGGTTAGCCAACTTACGGATTTCACTTAAAACATTGCAGTTTTAGCAATGTTTCCGCAATGCCTCCGCAATGCACAAGTTTCATTCCTTTAACTTCATTTTTAATTCATTTTCTTTCCTTTTGCATATAAGTCCTAATTTAGCTTCCTTCTTCTAATTCTCATATATAAGCATAGGTTCAAGCTAAAACCTATCAAAAATACTTACAAATGCACAACTTCCTAACACAAATAAGTCCTAAAATAGTCACTTTTGGAGACGTAACACACCCCCAAACTTAAGGTTTTGCTCGTCCTCGAGCAATCTAAGGACTTACTTAGGCTGCTGTTTTATCCTCTCTAACCACTTGCTGACTCCCCTAAGCTCCTATCTATGGCAGTGCTGTCCTGTGACACACTTCTAAGTTTACAACTACCCTCTTACTTTGCTTCTTCTGACTTCGCATGCCTAATGCTCCTACTGTCTCATTAACTCCCTACGACTGATCTACTTGCTTCTGTCATATCGTGCAACTATCCCTAAGGTTTCAAATTCTACCTAGCTTTACCCAGACTCAGTACATGCTTCTAATTTTTACTTTTGAGCTACCTAGGATTCCTTAGAGTCATGCCAGTCTTAGTATTAAACAGTGACAGTAGTACTTTTAGAGAACAACCTAAACCCTGGCATCACTACATTGGACATACATTCATCTCCCTAAACAACCCTACAAGCTACAACTTTGTTCTTAGCTAATTGAGGATCAGAGTTCTTTTTATTCAGGACACCCAAGCCACAAAGTTGCAACTCCTAGGTATACATTCTTCTTCCCTATTTCTTCCTTTTTTCTTTCTTACTTTGGTGGAGCCTCTCCTTTGGTTGCCTTTTGATGCAATGCCACTTGTGGGTTACACACTTGGCACTGATTACTCAGCAACTTTAAGAGAGATACCCCTCTTTATTCTATTTTTCATTTTTTTCTTCAGTTCATTTTTTTTTGTTTTTTGTAAAGGAGAAGAAGAATGCTTATGCTTAAAGGGAGAGAGGAATGTTCCTAGGCCTAAGGTGGCCTCCCCCAAACTTAAACTACTCATTGTCCCCAATGAGTGTCTGAGGTGGCACACCCCCAAACTTGTCCTAGAAGCATCTAGTCTAGGGTAAAACAAAGAGAAAAAGCCCTAGGGATAGACAGAACATTCTCAAAGCAAACATCTCAGCAGCAGAAATTTATAAAAACAGGCAGGGAAGGACTTAAAGCTACGCATGCTGAGCAATTTTAAGAGGCTAATTTGAACTATCAAAGGTGCCTTAAGACACTCATCCAGCATGCTTATAGATAGGCTATATAAGGTAGTCAAGACAGCAGCAAAAGAACAAAATTAAAACAGAATCATCCTAGCTAAACAGTCAGTAAAAAGTATGCAATAACTAACAAAAATTGCGGATTCCGCAATAATTTCGCAATGGATAACAGGGCAGATATATCAGTGATCAAGGCCCCCCTATGCATGCTCTTTCCAGTCATCTCAGTTATACAAAAAGGAAACTAAAACAATCTACCTATTCAGATACCATCAGACTATGCTAAACAAATCTAAACAACAAAAATAAAGGACTAAAGACAGACCAAATATTAACTCAAACAACCGAATTCACACAGTTTAACGAAAAGCAGTTTGATTTCTTTTTTGTTTTTTTTTTTAGGGAACAGAAATACTCCCTTGAGTGCTCTTCAGACTAGCACTCAGACGTCCTCATCATCATCTCTCCGTGCTCGTGGAGGTGCCCATGGCGTCAGCAAATCAGTGGGGAACTCAGGAAAGATGCAGCCCAACTGGTCAGCAACATCCTTATCCCTCGCTTGAGCATACGCAGCCCATTGAACCATCTTCTTCTGCAGGTCCATCAGGCAGGCCATAGAGAGGGATTGAGCAGCAGCCAGGCCGTCTAGCTCAAACTCCATGTTCCCCTTCCTGCGCATCCTCAGGCCTGTGGGCAGCTCCAGATGCCCCGTGTAGGCCAGCTGCCTCTCCATCCTCTCAATTGGTACACCTGCACGTAAGCAAATCTTAGTGATTTTGTTGGGGAAGAAAAGTGGACCCTTACCTTTTTTGGCACAGTCTGCGATTGAGGCTGCAATGACCTCACCAACATTGATTGTGAGGCCCCTCATGATCGCATAAACCAGCAGCGATCTTCCTAGGTTGATGGTGGTCTCGTGGGTCACTGGGGACAGCCTTCTGCGCACGAAAGAAAACCATACAGCTGCCTTTGCCGTCAGGGTTGCACTCATCAGAGTGTGCTTCCCATTGCGCGAAATCGTCCACGCTGCCTCAGGTTGGCCGATGATCCTCAGCGCTTCCTCCAGGACAGCCTCAGTTGGCGCATCAATGATCCTTGCATAATTAGTGTGCTTCTGCCCCTTGAGGCCATAGGCTTCATTGATCGCCTTAGCTGAGAAGTCCACCTCGATTCCCTTGACCACAGACAAGCCATCCTCAGGGTTCATCAGGTTGGCGTAGAAATCGTACACCATGCTGGAGTAGGCGGGGATGGGCGGTCTGCACAGCTCTTCCCAGCCATGATTGGTGATCCCTGCGGGCAAGAATTGCGGCAGGTCTGCCAACGCGTCAAGGAACCCCTTCTCATGGAGCAGGTCCCGTTTCCTCAATTCCGTGCCTCTTGACTCAGCATCAGAAGACACATACCTCACAGTTTGAGGTTCATCTTCGGGGTACAGCTTGGCTTTCCCCTTATCTTTCGCCTTGGCTGATTCAGCAGCCTCGATCTTTAGCTTTTTCAGAGAGGGCTCACTACTAGCCTTCTTCTTTTTGGATTTCTTTGAAGCCTTTGGCCGTTTGGCCTTGACAGCCTTAGGCACCTTCTTTCTCAATCGTGCCCTGGTGGTGATCTGTTGGAGGCAATCCCCCAACGTTTCATCCATTGAATCTTCCCCCTTTGCTGGGCTATCGGGGCAGACTTCCCTCAAAGGAGAGAAGACCCCATCCTCTTCAGCTGTGTCTTCGCCTGGTGCCGATTCTTGATGTTCTTTGCTTGGAATTTCAGGCTCAGGCGTTCGCGATGATGGTGATGCCTCAGGGCTCTGCGACGGTGGAGATTGGTCAGAGCTTCGTGGAGATGGGGAAGGCTCGGGGCTTCGTGCTGGTGGAGAGGGAGAGTGGCTTTGTCTGGTCGTCTCGTAGGATGGACGGCCACTTTCTTGACTCTCCACAGTGGGAGTCTTCTTCTTGATCGCTGCGTCGTCAACAGCCATATTCCACTTCCTCTTCTTGGGCGTTCCTGCTGGTTCAGATGGCCCAGCAGGGATCTCCGTCACCACCTTCCACTTCTTCTTGCGGACAGGCAGCTTGGGAAGTCGTTCGGTTCGCGCGGCTTCGGCATCTGCCAAGGCAAGGAGTGCCTCCCTCGCAGCTGCCTCAGCTTCAGTGGCCTTCTTTCTGGAAGCAGATCTCTCAGCCCTTGTAAGCACCATGGTCGAATCGGAGAAATCTGGAAAGAGGAATTGCAGAGGAAGAAGGAGAAAGATTTCTTGGAGTTCAGTGAATGAGGGAAACGTACTGGCCACGACGGTTCTAACGGCTATTTGTAATGATGTAAATCCCAACGGCTATTTTGTTGCGATTTCAGCAAATCCAGCGCAATTAAATGGCCGTTGGAAATATTTCTTGATTTAATCTCCAATATTCTCTCAACTTAATCTTCGATTTGGCCCAACATCTTCCCCGATTTTTTTATCCTGGATTCATCTCCTTGATTTCCTCTTTCGATCCCCTATTAAAAGAAATAAAATTAATATCAAATTCGTAACAAAAATCACACACAAACATACACAAATAATAACCGAAAGAATAACAAAAAATAAACTAAGGCATAACCTCGCATGGACGAGCACAGTGATCACTCGTCCTCTCTCGGTTTTATTTTCAAGTTTCAGCCAAGAGGAAGGCCGAGAGAGTCTTCACATCTCCTTCCTCATAATAATGCTTCAAACGTGCACCATTAACCATGAACGGTTGCCCGTGCTGCAGGTTCCTAATCTCAATTGCACCATGAACAAACACGTTAGTTATAACAAAAGGACCCGACCATCTGGACTTAAGTTTGCCTGGAAATAATCTCAACCTTGAGTTAAATAACAAGACATGCTGACCTTTCTTAAAGTCCTTAATCCTAAGTCTACTGTCATGCCAAATCTTAGTCTTTTCCTTATACATTTTAGCATTTTCATAAGACATATGTCTAAGCTCATCAAGCTCATGTAATTGCAGAGACCGCAATGTTCCCGCATCGGTCACGCAATAATTCAACTCTTTTAGGGCCCAAAATGCTTTAATTTCCAATTCGAATGGTAAGTGACATGCTTTGCCATACACAAGTCTATAAGGAGACATACCTAGGGGTGTCTTATATGCAGTCCTATATGCCCAAAGTGCATCCTCGAGTTTAAACGACCAATCTTTTCTATTGGGTTTGACCACTTTTTCGAGTATGTTTTTAATCTCCCTATTTGATATTTCAGCTTGGCCATTCGAATGTGGGTGATAAGAGGTGGCTACTCTATGTCTAACATTATATCTAGCCAACACTTTCTCCATAGCTTTATTAATAAAGTGTGTCCCTTCATCACTAATTATAGCACGAGGTGTACCAAACCTAGTAAAAATATGTCTATTGAGGAACTTAATGACTGTTTTGGCATCATTGTTTGGACATGCTATGGCTTCTACCCATTTAGATACATAGTCTACAGCTACAAGTATGTAAAGGTTACCTGCTGATGGGGGAAATGGTCCCATGAAGTCAATGCCCCACACATCAAAGAGCTCCAACTCTAAGATGTAAGTGAGAGGCATCTCATCCTTTCGACTGAGGTTACCTGTTCTCTGGCATTCATCACAGCTGTGTGCGTATTCGTGGGCATCTTTGAAGATCGTGGGCCAATAGTAGCCACTTTGGAACACCTTTGCAGCTGTTCTTTGGCCACCAAAATGTCCACCATAGAGGGCTGTATGGCAGTGCTGCAGCACAGACTTCGCCTCAGCAGCTGACACACACTTCCTCAGCAAACCATCTGCACATGTCTTGTAGAGTGTAGGATCGTCCCATATAAATTTCCTAGCTTCATGCAGGAACCTCTTCTTCTCTTGGCTTCCCTTGAAAGTTGGTAGTACCTGCGAGGCAAGGAAGTTAGCAATGTCAGCAAACCAAGGTTCCTCATCGTTATCACGATGAGTTAATACAAAGACATGTTCATCAATAAAGGCATCTGAAATTGCGGTTTCCGCAATTTTTCCGCAATTATGCTGCAATCTCGAAAGATGATCCGCAACCACATTTTCGCATCCTTTCTTATCTCTAATGTCCAGATCAAACTCTTGCAGCAGCAATACCCATCTAATCAACCTAGGCTTAGCATCAGCCTTCCTCATAAGGTATTTTAGTGCAGAGTGATCTGTATACACGATTGTCCTAGTGCCTACAATGTAATTCCTAAACTTCTCGCAGGCAAACACTACAGCTAGCATTTCCTTTTCCGTGGTTGTGTAATTACATTGTGCCTCATTAAGTGTCTTACTAGCATAATATACAGGGTGTGTTAGCTTGTCAATCTTTTGTCCTAGCATAATCCCTACTGCATAGTCACTTGCATCACATAACATCTCAAATGGGAGATCCCAATTTGGTCCTACTATAATAGGTGCTTTGACTAATGCTTCCTTAAGGGTTGTCCAGGCTAGGAAACATTCTCTAGAGAAGATGAATGGCTTATTCAACTCTAGAAGCTCACACAAAGGCTTGGAGATCTTTGAAAAGTTCTTAATGAACCTTCTATAGAAGCCTGCGTGTCCTAAGAAACTTCTAATGGCTTTTACATTCTGAGGTTCCACTAACTTCTCTATTATTTCAATTTTGGCCCTATGGACCTCTACTACTGCTCTAGACACTCTATGACCTAGGACTATCCCTTCTTCCACCATGAAGTGGCATTTCTCCCAATTAAGTACTAAGTTGGTCTCCTCACACCTAGCCAGGACTTGTCCTAAGTTCTCTAAACAGTTTGTGAATGAATCACCAAAGACTGAGAAGTCATCCATAAATATCTCTATCATGGATTCATCTAAGTCAGAGAAGATTGCCAACATGCACATTTGGAACGTTGCTGGTGCATTGCATAAGCCAAAAGGCATTCTGCGAAAAGCAAATGTTCCAAAGGGACAGGTGAAGGTTGTCTTCTCCTGGTCCACAGGGTCTATGGTGATTTGGTTATATCCAGAATAACCATCTAAGAAGCAGTAATAAGCTCTACCAGCTATCCTATCTAACATCTGATCTATGAATGGTAGAGGGAAATGATCTTTTTTTGTTTCCTTATTCAATTTCCAGTAATCCATGCAAACTCTCCATCCTGTAATAGTTCTAGTTGGAATCAGTTCATTGCTCTCATTCACTACTACAGTCATCCCCCCCTTCTTAGGTACACATTGTATTGGACTCACCCACTGACTACTAGCTATAGGGAAGATTACACCTGCGTCTAACCATTTTATGATCTCTTTCTTAACTACCTCTTTCATAGAGGGGTTCAACCTACGTTGGTGATCTACTCGGGGTGTATGTTCTTCTTCCAATATTATCTTATGCATGCAGTAAGAAGGGCTAATACCTCTAATGTCAGCAATTGTCCATGCAATAGCCTTTCTATGTTGTTTGAGTAATAAGATCAACTCAATTTCATGCTTAGCACTCAATTAAGATGAAATAATAACAGGCAGAGTATCATTACTTCCTAAATATGCATACTTAAGATGTTCAGGCAGTGGTTTTAATTCTAAGATAGGTGGATGCTCAATGGATGGTTTTAATGGATTCATGGATCTTTCAGTCAAATCAGTAGTCATACAAACATGCTGAGGATTATTCACAGGTATGTCCATTATTTCAGCTATGTTTAAGTCAGTTAAATCTAATTGCACATAATCATTGGCATGCTTAGTTGACAATTCATGCTCAAGCTGTTCTTCCATCAGTGAATCTACTATGTCCATGCTTGCACAAGATTCAGAGTCAGAAGGGTACCTTAGGGCTTTAAAAACACTAAACTTAACCTCCTCATCATGAACCCTCATAGTGAGCTCACCTTTCTGGACATCAATCAAGGCCCTACCTGTGGCTAGAAATGGTCTGCCTAATAGGATGGGGACCTCCTTGTCTGCTTCATAATCCAGGATGATGAAATCTGCAAGGAAAATAAACTTGTCAACCTTTACAAGAATATCCTCAATCTTACCCTCAGGTTATGCTATGGATCTGTCTGCAAGCTGTAAGGTGACAGTGGTAGGACGTGCTTCTCCTATTCCCAACTGGCGGAATAGTGATAGGGGCATGAGGTTTATGCTGGCTCCCAGGTCACAAAGAGCTCTGCCCACGTGCTTGCCTCCTAACTCCACTGGTAGGGTGAAGGAACCAGGATCCTTCTCCTTCTTGGGTAGCTTGTTCTGGAGTATAGCACTGCACTCCTCAGTGAGATTCACTGTTTCAAATTCACCAATGATTTTCTTGTTAGTGATTATATCCTTCAGAAATTTAACATAAGAAGGCATAGACTGTAGAACTTCTACAAAAGGAATATTCACATGCACTTGTTTAAGAATTTCTAAAAATTTGTTAAAGTGCACTTCCTGTTCTTGTTTTTTCTTTAGCCTTCGAGGAAATGGAGGTGGTGGCACATATGTAGGCACTTCAGGTCGCCTCAGGATAGGTGGAGGTCTTGGAATTTCTTCTATCTCTTCTATGATTGGTTCCAGCCTCGCCCCTGATGTGCTTGTGGGTGGTTGACCTTGGTTAGGCAGAGAATCCAGTGGAGCACTAGACTCTTCATTCTCTACTCTCTTTGGTGTTTCTCTAGTGTTGCTCACCAATGGTCTACCACTTCTAAGTTCAATTGCTTGAACTTGCTCTTTTCCATCTCTCCTTGGCACCTCAGTGTCAGCAGGTAGTCTACCTTGGGGCCTACTCTTGAGTTCATTGGCTAGTTGCCCTATTTGGTTCTCTAGGCTCCTAAGGGTAGCTTGCTGACTTTGTAGAGTAGCATCATTTGTGGCAATGTACTCCTTAAGTAACTTTTCTACAGAAGATCCTGTTGGTTGGTTGTATGGTTTTTGATACATGGATTGGTGATGTTGGGGAGTGAAACCAGGTGTTCCACTCGGTCTTGGTTGGTTAGGAGCTTGGTTAGTATTTTGTTGGCCACCCCAAGAAAGGTTTGGGTGGTTCCTCCAACCAGGATTGTAAGTGTTAGAATAAGGGTTGTTCCTAGGCTGTTGTTGGCTTCCAACATAGCAGACTGAGGCTGGATTCCCAGGGCAGTATTCATACAGGTGCCCCTCCCCACAGAATCCACAGATTAGTGTCTCACCTTGACTTGGCTGTGTGCCCATTGACATGGCTGTGGCGGTGTTGACACTAGTTTGGAGATTGGCTTGAGCCATTTGTTTAACTAGGTTGGTCAGGGCGCTTATTTGGCTACTCATGGCATTGAGTGCGTCCTTATTTTGAGCTCTACTTGGCTCTATTGGATCATCTGACCACCTACAGTGAGATGCTGAGATCTTCTCCAGGATCTCATAGGCTTCATTATAACTCTTGGAAAGCATGGAACCACCAGCAGATGAATTTAGCACTTGCCTGGTGCTGGGGTTGCATCCTTTGAAAAAGACCTCTATTTGGATACACCATGGAATGCCATGGTGTGGACATTTAAGCAGAAGGTCCTTGAACCTTGTCCAAGCTTCGTGAAGAGACTCATTTTCAGCTTGTTTGAACTTGATTATGTCATCACGAAAGGTAGAATTCCTATCAGGTGGAAAGTATTTGACTAGGAATTTCTCAGCCAGATCTTTCCAATTGAGAACTGATCCGGAAGGTAATGAGTTTAACCACGTTTTGGCTTTGTCCCTTAATGAGTAAGGGAAGAGGTAAAGCCTCAAAGCTTCTTGGGAAACTCCAGGGATGAGAAAGGTATCACTAACGCCTAGGAAGTTTCTAAGATGGTTGTGGGGGTCCTCATTTTCCACTCCAAAGAATTGTCCCACAGTGGACAACATTTGGAACATTACTGGCTTTAACTCGAATGAGTTGGCAGTAATTTCAGGACAGATTATGCTTGGGTTTAGCTCCCCAGGCATAGGTACTAGGTAAGAGAGGATGGCACTATCCTTATCATTCGCTATTTCGATGGGATTGCGAGTGGTAGGTACCGGATTTGGGACTGGTCTGTCCATTTCTTCTTGATAGAATTGCGGAGACTCCGCTGTTTCAGCAATTATTCTAGGTATAGAGGGTTGGTTAAAGAGACGTTTCTTAGCTCTATTTCTGGCCCTAAGTAATCTCTCAGGCTCAGGATTGAACTCTAGATCGCTATTTGAAGGCTCATTCATAAACTAACCCAATGATACCTGCAAAAGAAATGAGAAAAGATTAGTTCCACTAGATAGTAAGAATCGGTTTTCTAACTTAACAAACTTCGTTTTCACTAAACTAAATCCCCGACAGCGGCGCCAAAAACTTGTTGCGTGCTCAATGTTTAAAAGGAATATGCAATAAGAGAGCACTCAGAACATGCAAGCATACATGATCTTGTAGCAAGTAGTAAGTATTTTTTCATTCGTTTTCCCACAGAGATTTATTCTTAGTTACTCGCGAAGTGTATTGTTAAGCAAGAATGGGTGGATTTGATGGGGTAGATTTGGTTTTAAATTGCCTAATTACTAAGGAATAAGTAAAGGGTAGCAACATAAACAAGTGCAAGTCAATGATAAACTCAACCGTAAAGAGAAGAGATTAATAAACGAAGAGGAAAATAGCTAAAAGAGAATTTTTAACCAAAAGAATTGCGGGAACAGCAATTATACCGCAATGTTACTAACAGCGAAAGTGTGTAAAATGTGGAAACAAGGGCTACTAATGACTCCTCTATTGGCTTTTTCACACGATTCTCAAGCATTAGATCAACTCACTATGCATCAAACTAACTCATTCTCATGTATCTTCCGATTTCATGCATTAGATTCTTTAGTTTACTCATGTCCAAGTAAGGTCTTAAGCATCTTGTTAAAGCAGTAAGTTGGGATTTGTACTAGGAAAACGCCTATTCCTAGGTCGTTTTCTGGCTACCTTGAGAGGCTAGCATGAGTGTATGACTTTGAACTCTTACTCCTTCCAGAGGTTAGGAGTTCTTTGGACAAAATGGATGGCCAATCGAAATTGCCCGTGGGATGAAGCTTACATACAATCAATGCATTCGAGAGCTATCCTACATGCTTTAGTCACGTGTTTTAGCCTATAGCCTTGTCATTAGCATGCCCCTATGTGACTTAGTTACTCATGGATGTAGATAGAATAGAAAGAGTGGATGAAGAAGACATGCTTAGAAGAAGATTAAAGACAAAACAGGAAAGGGAAAACAGTAGGCAGAGAAGAATAAAGGAATTGCAAAATGATGAATTATACTTTGATTAACCAATTGTTTGAATGAACAAATGAAGACTTGGAAACACTGAAGCAAAGACAGAAAACAACGAAATGAAATAGAGTAGCTAATGGAACGGAAATAACAACAAACAGTACTGAAAGTAGAATACTAAAATAGAAAGCAGTAAGCTGTGCGTGGTCTTCTCGATTTCGAACGCCTCGGCTGAATAGAGAGAAAGGCGAGCCTTGCTTGGATGAATCGAATCAGAAGAGAAGATGAATCTTCTCTCCTTCCTATCAGATTGTCGACTCCAATAGCTGAACCTTTCAAACCAACAGACGGAAGAGAGAATAAGAGTGGAAGAAGCTGCGTTGAACTGAGAAGTCTACGCTTTTCGGATGTGTTTCAACCCTCCTCTTTGACCTCATTTTATAGTATTCTGCAGGTGCGATTGGGCCAAGGAGAACCATCCATTCTCAACGTCGTACTTCTACGTGGCTGGAGGAGAAAGAACGAATCCCTGAAATATCGGATCACAACAGAAAAAGGTTAGCCAACTTACGGATTTCACTTAAAACATTGCGGTTTTAGCAATGTTTCCGCAATGCCTCCGCAATGCACAAGTTTCATTCCTTTAACTTCATTTTTAATTCCTTTTCTTTCCTTTTGCATATAAGTCCTAATTTAGCTTCCTTCTTCTAATTCTCATATATAAGCATAGGTTCAAGCTAAAACCTATCAAAAATACTTACAAATGCACAACTTCCTAACACAAATAAGTCCTAAAATAGTCACTTTTGGAGACGTAACAACATGCTTACGTTCTACTAACTCAAATCTCAATGCATTTTACAAATTCAAACATAACATAGTCATGAAGCAATCCGTGCATGCATTTACTACGATCATATCAAAAATCAACTATCACTCCCTAACGTGTGTGTGTGCTAGCAAACCTATCCTAAACCACATAAACCCGGAAAAACCACATGCACATATCATCCCGTTTTCCCCTACTTCTAGCGTTTAAGAACAATCTACACTTGACTTACACGAGAGAGAGTAGCAAACTAAGAGACCTAAATATTTTCTCTTTCTTTTTCTTTTCTCGAGTACTTTGTACCCTTCATTAAGGTTCTTTGAACCCAACTCTTTATTCTCTTTTTTTCTTTCCAACCTCGAGTTGCCTAACACGTCAAATTCATGCATAAACTTCACGTTTTTAAGGACTAACGCTTACTTCTTAGGTGCACCGATAAGAAGGAGAAGCGCCTCGAGAGATTTTTCTTACTAACATGCTTTTCTATTTTTTTATTTTAGGCTTAGCGTAAGCTAACTCGATTAATTTGACCACTTACTCTCATGCAACAAGCTACCTATGAGTGCCTTTCGGGGTGACAACAAGAGTCATGCATCATGCGATCAAACTAAGCCTACGGAGTCTAAGATGAGGTTGCCTAAGTGCTCGATAGATGCAAGCGAGCAACATAAAATTTTTTAAAATATTTGACATGAACCTAATAAATGCAAACGACATCATGCAAAAACTAGATTATGCAAATGCTCAGATTTCCAAAATGCACTTCCTAGATTATCATAATTAGAAAGCAGTAAACAGAGTCCCAAGCACTTCAATTGTAAAACTAGCACTGCTCAACAAACTACACATGCTCGTCCATAAAACATCCACCCCCAACTTCTAAAGTTAGCATTGTCCTCAATGCTACTTAATCAGATACACAACAGAAGAAAGAGGGAATGAAAAACAATACTCCCCTGATTCTTTGTGAAGTTGGCGAAGGAAGGGACGCGGCGCATTCCACATCGGAGCCCAAAATTTCCTTACTTCTCCTCGATTCCTAAAAAAAAAACAGCAAGCTACATTTGCTAAATTAAACTAAACTAAGAACAAAAAACAGCAATGAAATTAAAAACAGAAAGAACAGTTCAACACTCGGGTGCCTCCGAGAAGCGCAGAATTTTTAAAGTCGTTTGCTCGACTGAATTCTCTCCTACAACTCATCCATAGTCTGATAGTGCGGGGGACGTTCCAGACATGTCCTCGTCCACACTTGTCCTACAAAACACATCAACAAATTTCTTTTCTCTTCGTGCCTCAAGCACGTGAATATCACTTTGATTAGTACAAAAAACAGCCCTCTCATTAAACAAATTCAAATCTGATTTTTTAACGGAGACATGAGAATCATCCCTCAAGCGCGAGGTAAGACTCTCATTCTCGACAGAATCCACACAAGCAACATTCTCAACATGCGCAAGAGATTTCGATGCATTCATAAAAAACTCATTCACAATTCCATCAAATTCTACAGACAAAGCACCCCTATCAACATTAATTTTGACCTTAGCGGTCTTCATAAATGGGCGTCCATGTAAGATAGAAGAGGAAACATGCGAAGAGTTTTTGTTCATATTCAGCACATAGAAATCGCATGGAAACAACAAATCCTTCACTTTGACTAAAATGTCCTCAATTTTCCCTAACGGATGCACATAAGATCGATCGGCTAGTTGGACAACTATATTAGACTCAATTAAATTGCACAATTCAAGCTCTTTAAACACATCAAAAGACATGACATTAATTGAGGCACCGAGATCTAACATGGCATTTTCAATAAGTTTAGTACCGATAGTGCATGGGATAGTAAACATACCAGGATCGATGCACTTCGGTGGAAGAGTACCTTGAAAAATTGCAGAGACAGTTTCTTTCTTCTTCTCGTCACTTTTTCTCGACATTCTCTTGTTCGTGCACCAATTCTTGAGGAACTTTGCATATTTCGGCACTTGACTCGCTGCCTCAAGAAGCGGTATGTTCACCACCACCTTCTGGAAGGTTCTCAGGACCTCCTCGTCTTCGGTCACCAGAGTAGGCTTCGCAAGCCTACTCGGGAAGGGTGCTTTGGGAACATTTTCTTGCACATTCCTTTCTTTTTTCTCATCATTCAGCTCATCAAGAACAACTGGGGCGGGATCATTCAAACTGTCCTTGGCTTCCTTCACGGCTCTGGAGGGGACTGATTTCCCACTCCTTAGCTGGATTGAGCTCACGTTCTCACATGAGTTCACAGTGGTTTGGGAAGGAAGCTTCCCAGAGCTCTTGCTCTCAATCTTGTTTATCGACACCGCCATTTGTGTCAGCTGCTTGTTCAGATTTTGCAGCTGTGCTTTGTGTGAGTTTAGCTCTTCTCGAGCTTCTTTTTGGAATTGGCTTGTCGATGTCACGATGGTCCGAACCATCTCTTCCAACGAGCTGGAGGAGCTCGAGGCTTGAGCTTGGGTAGAATTGGCAGGCCTATCATAAGACTGGCCTTGGAAGCGTTGTTGTCCCTCTCTATTCCCATAACTCAAATTGGGATGGTCACGCCAACCGGGGTTGTATGTGTTCGAGTAAGGATCACACTTCCTTGGGTTGGAAGCATATCCCCCGATTGCGTTGACCTCCTCTTCTCGGCTACCTCCGACAAATTTCTTCAATAGATTTCCAATCTCGGCCACCTGGGCCTTCATTTCAGACATCTCGTGACTCTGGGCCACGCTGTGAACTTGCCCCTGCCCGCGAATACCGAACTGTTGCGAGTTGGCCGCCATGTTTGCAATTAACTGTTTGGCCTCAACCGAGGTCTTGTCAATCAACGTCCCCCCACTCGCGGCATCGATCATCTGCCGATCATGAGGCGTCATACCCTCATAAAAATACTGGATCAGGAGCTGATCGGCAATTTGATGATGCGGGAAGCTTGCGCACAGGCGCCCAAAGCGTTCCCAGTATTCGTGCAGGGATTCACCAACATCCTGGGTGTTCCCATAAATTCTCTTCCTCAGAGTCGTGGCAAGGGACGCAGGGAAATATTTCTCCAAGAAGACCCTCTTCATGTCCTGCCACGTCGTAATCGAGCCAGAAAGCAGATAATAAAGTCAGTCCTTGGCTTTATCCTTAAACGTGAAGGGGAATGCCCTTAAATTCAACTGCTCTTCCGTCACTCCTGCGGGCTTCATCCCCGCACAGACGCAATGAAACTCCATCAAATGCTTGTTCGCATCCTCGCCTGCATTACCATGGAAAGAAGGCAATTGGTGAATTAAACCGGATTTTAATTCAAAATTACCTGCTACTGTTGCGTGCTCAATGTGTTAATAAAAATAAGCAATAAGAGAGAGAGAGCACTCAGAACATGCAAGCATACATGATCTTATAGCAAGTAGTAAGTATATTTCATTCGTTTTCCCACAGAGACTTATTTTTAGCTATTCGCGAAGTGTTTTGTTAAGAAAGAAGGGGTGGATTTGATGGGGTAAAATTGGTATTTAATTGTCTAATTTTTGCTGAATGTGTAAAGGGTAGTAACATGAACGAGAACAAGTCAAAGCTAAACTAAAATGAAAAGAAACGAAATTAATAAATGAATGCAAAGATAGCGAAACAGAATGGAAACTTAGACGGAATTGCGGAGACCGCAATTCTACCGCAATTACAATAACAGCGAAAGTGTGTAAATGGGCGAATTAAGGGCTACTAATGACTATCCTATAGGCATTTTTATACGATTCTCAAGCACTGGATCTAGTCTCTATGCATCAAACTATCTCAATCTCATGTATCGTCCGATTCCATGCATTAGATTCTTTAGTTTACTCAACTCAAAGTAAGGTCTTAAGCATCTTGTTAAGGCAGAAAGATATGGTTTGTACTAGGGAAACGCCTATTCCTAGGCCGTTTCCTGGTTACCTTGAAAGGCTAGCATGATAATATGACTCTGAACTCTTACTCCTTCCAGAGGTTAGGAGTTCTTTGGACAAAATGGATGGCCAATCGAAATTGCCCGTGGGATGAAGCTTACATACAATCAATGTTCGAGAGCTATCCTACATGCTTGATTCACGTTTTTTAGCCTATGGAGTTGTCATTAGCATGCCCCTAAGTGATTTAGTTACTCATGGATATAAGGAGAACATAACTAAAGGATAAAACAGACATGCTTCGAAGGGAAATGTGCTTAAAACAGTAAGGGAAGGCAGTAGAATGAAAAGGCAGAAACTGTGAAATACGGAATTGAAACTTGATTACTTGATTGTTTGAATAGACAAAAGAAAGCTTAAAGCAAAATGACAGAGAGACAGAACACAACGAATTATCTTAATCTAGCTATTAGAAAAGAAACAACAACAAGGCAGAGTTGGAAAAATAGAAATGAAGAACAGAAAGCAATAAACAGCTCGAATGACTCGTTGCAGTCGCCTCGAATGAAGGATGAGAAAGGACAGCCTTGCTTGGATGAATCCAATCGGGAGAGAAGAAGAATCTCCTCTCCTTCCTATCAGATTATCGATTCCAACAGCTGAGCTTTGCAAACCAGCAGACGGCAAAGGAAAACAGGAGAAAAGATGGACTGCGAGAAGACTTCTACGCTTTCGGATGATGTTTGAACCTCCGACTTTGACCCCCTTTTATAGTAGTTTGCAGGTGCGTTTGGGCCAAGGAGAACCATCAATCTTCAACGTCGTATATCAGAATGGATGGAGGAGAAAGAACGAATCCCTGAAATCACGGAATTTAACAGAAAAAGATCAGTCAACTTACGGTTTTCACTTGAATAATTGCGGCTTCAGCAATGTTTTCGCAATGCTGTCGCAATGCAGTTTTTTTTCATTCTTTTCCTTCGGTTTTTAACCCTTTTCTTTCCTATTGTGCATAAGTCCTAATTTAGCTACCTTCTTCTCATTCTCATATTTAAGCATAGGTTTAGGCTAAATGCTATCAAAAACACCTAAAAGTGTACATCTTCTTAAGCTAAATGGGTCCTAAATAAGTCACTTTCAGAGACTTAACACACCCCCAAACTTAAGGTTTTGCTTGTCCTCAAGCAATCTAAGGACTTCCCTAGGCTGCTGTTTCTCCTTCTTTAACCACTTACTAACTCCCCTATATCCCTATCTATAGCACTGCTGTCCTGTGACACACTTCTAAGCTTAAAACTACCCTCTTATCTAGCTTCTTCTGACTTCGCCTGCCTAACACTCCATCTGTTTCCACTAACTCCCTACAACTGATCTTCTTGCTTTTGTCATATCATGCCACTATCCCTAAAGTTTCAAATTCTGCCTAGCTTTACCTCAGACTCAGTACATGCTTCTAGTTTTATTTTTAATGTGCCTAGGATTCCTTAGAGTCATGCCAGTCTTAGTATTAACGGTGACAGTAGTACTTTTTAGAGAACAACCTAAACCCTGGCATCACTACATTGGATATACACTCATCTCCCTAAACAACCCTACAAGTTACAACTTTGTACTTAGCTAATTGAGGATCAGAGTTCTTTTTAAATAGGACATCTAAGCCACAAAGTTATAACTCCTAGGTATACATTCTTCTTCCCTATTCTTTTCCTTTTTCTTACTTAGGTGGGGCCTCTCCTCTGGTTGCCTTTTGATGCAATGCCATTTGTGGGTCACACACTTGGCACTGATTACTTAGCAACCTAAGAGAGACCCCCCTCTTTATTCTATTTTTCATTTTTTTTTTCAGTTCATCATTTTTTTGTAAAGGAGAAGAAGAATGCTTATGTTTCTAAGGGAGAGAGGAATGTTCCTAGGCCTAGGGTGGCCTCCCCCAAACTTCAACTACTCATTGTCCCCAATGAGTGTCTGAGGTGGCACACCCCCAAACTATCCTGGAAGCATCTAGTCTAAGGTAAAACAAAGAGAATCTAAAGCCCTAGGCATAGACAAAACATTCAAACAGCAAATATCACAGCAGCAGGAATAATAAAAAAAACAGACAGATAAGGGCTTAAAGCTGTGCATGCTGAGCTTTTTAGAGGTTGATTTAAACTAGCAAAGGGTGTCCTATGACACTCATCCAGCATGCTTTTAGATAAGCTATATAAGGTAGTCATGATAGCAGCAAAAGATGGAATTTAAACAGATCACAGCCTAGCTAAACAGACAGTCCAAAACATGCTTTCAGTCATAAAAATTGCGGGGACCGCAATTATTTCGCAATTAAGTCAGGGCAGATATAACAGTGATTAAGGCCCCTAAGCATGCTCTTTTCAATCATTCAAACTCTTCTAAAAATAAAACAAAACTAACCTACCTAGTCACCTATCATCAGACTATACTAAGCAAGATTAAAAACAGAAAACTAAGCATCTAAAACAGATCAAAAGTGGACTAAAAAACAGCATAATTCACATAGTCTATCAGAAAGCAGAAAATTGTTTTTTTTTTTCCTAAGGGAACAACAATACTCCCTTCAGTGCAATTCAAACCAGCACTCAAACGTCTTCATCCTCATCTGGTTGTCGTGGTCGTGGAGGCACCCATGGAGTCAGGAGATTTGTAGGGAAGTCAGGGAAGATGCACCCAAGTTGGTCTGCAACCTCCTTGTCCCTTGCCTGCGCGTACGTGGCCCATTGAGCCATCCTCTTCTGCATATCCATCAGGCACGCCATGAATAGTGATTGATCAGCAGCCAGCCTATCTAGTTCGAACTCCATATTCCCCTTCCTCTTCAGCCTCAAGCTAGCAGGCAGCTCCAAGTGGCCTGTGTAAGCCATCTGCTGCTCCATTCGCTCAATGGGGACTCCTGCAAGCAAACATAGTTTGGTTATGGTGTTAGGGAAAAACAGTAGTCCCTTACCTTTCTTGGCGCACTCAGCAATGGCAGCTGACATAATTTCCCCCACATTGACCGTGAGACCTCGCATAATGGCGTAGACCAGCAGCGATCTGCTCTGGTTGATGGTCGTCTCATGGGTCACAGGGGACAGCTTTCTCCTCACAAAGGCAAACCATACAGCTGCCTTTGCTGTCAGGTTGGCACTCATGAGGGTGTGCCTCCCATTGCGTGATACAGTCCACGCTGCTTCAGGCTGGCCAATTGTTCGAATGGCCTCCTCCAGCACTGCCTCAGTAGGCTCATCAACGATCCTCGCATAATCAGTGTGTCTTTGGCCCTTGAGGCCATAAGCTTCGTTGATGGCTTTTGCTGAGTAGTCCACCTCTACTCCCCTCACCACAGAAAGCCCCTCTTCAGAGTTGCGCAGGTTGGCGTAGAAGTCGTATACCATAGCTGTGTAAGCCGGATTAGGTGGCCTACATAATTCCTCCCAGCTGTGATTTATAATTCCTGCGCGCAAGAACTGCGGCAGGTCAGCAGGTCTGTCGAGGAAGCCCTTCTCGTGCAGCAACTCCCTCTTCCTCAGCTCAACGCCCCTGGACTCAGCATCAGAGGAAACATACCTCACTGACTGAGGCTCATCTTCAGGGTAGAGCTTGGCCTTCCCTTTATCTGCTGGCTTGGCTGACTCGGCAGCCTCAACCTTGAGTCGTTTGAGCGAAGGCTCAGTGCTCTCTTTGGCTGACTCGGCAGCCTCAACCTTCTTGGCCTTCTTCTTCTTCAGCTTCTTGGATCGCTTGGCCTTAAGAGTCTTGGCCTTCTTCTTCTTCTTGAGCTTTGCCTCAATGGTGATCTGCTGCAGGCACGCCCCCAACGTCTCTTCCATTGAGTCAGTCTTCTGTTCAAGACTCTCCGGGCTGTCTTCCCTCATAGGAGAGAAGACCTCGTCTTCCTCAGCATCTCCACTGCCCTGCGTTGACTCTTGGTACTCCCCATATGGGAATTCAGGATCAGGCCGTGGAGAAGTGTGAGACGGCGTGGTGCTCTGTGCTGCTGCAGGTGTCTGTGCAGAACTCAGTGGTGAAGACGGCTCAGGGCTCTGTGCAGGCGGCGATGAAGGGAGCTCTGGGCTCTGCACTGGTTCAGATGGTGAAGGGCTGTGCGCAGGCGATGCAGATGGCGACGAACCCTTCTTGGTCGACTCGTGGGACGCACGATCCGTTTCTTGACTCCCCACAGAGGGAGTCTTCTCTTTGCTCGGTTCAGCAGCCACCGCTACACTCCATCTGCGCTTCTTGGGTGTGCCTGCTGGTTCAGAGGGTCCAGCAGGTATCTCAGTAACAACCCTCCACTTCTTCTTGCGAATCGGGAGTTTGAGAAGGCGTTCAGTCCGCGCAGCGTCAGCCGTAGCCAAGGCGAGCAGTGCGTCTCTCGCAGCTGTTTCAGCAGCGTCGTCAGCCCTCTTCTTGGCTGCAGATCTTTCAGCCCGTGTGAACACCATTGTTGAGTCTTGGAGGTTTGGAGAGAAGAATCAAAGATGAAGAGAATCGCAGCTTTCTTGGAATTGAGAGAGTGAGAGAATCGTACAGATCAAGCGCCTTCTAACGGATATAAAGGAAACGGCTAAATCCCAACGGCTATATTTTGCGGATCCTGCAATTCCAGCGCAATTTTAGGGATATTTTTTCATCAAAATGTCAATCTTTGCTCGCCCGTATCTTTTATTTGGCTCAATCTTTTCTTGATTTTTAAAGCGGGAATTATTCTCCTTGATTCCCTCTTTCGATTCCCTACAAAAAGAAATAAAAACAACATCAAATTCGCAATTAAAATAATACAACAAAACATACAAACGATAACCGGAAAATTGCAAAAAAAATAAACTAAGGCATGAGCCTTATGTTGACGAGCACAACAATCACTCGTCCTCTCTCGTTCTCGTTTTCATGCTTCATTCAAGAGGAAGGCCGAGAGAGTCTTCACATCTCCTTCCTCATAGTAGTGCTTCAACCTTGCACCATTAACCATAAACGGCTGGCCTTGCTGCAAGTTCTTTATCTCTATGGCACCATGAACAAACACATTAGTAATCACAAATGGACCTGACCATCTAGACTTAAGTTTCCCTGGAAATAGTTTCAACCGTGAGTTAAACAACAAAACAAGTTGACCCTTCTTAAAGTCCTTAACTCTAAGTCTACTATCGTGCCAAATCTTGGTCTTTTCCTTATACATCTTAGCATTTTCATAGGCCATATGTCTAAGCTCATCAAGCTCATGTAATTGCAAAGACCTCAGTGTTCCTGCATCCTTTACACAAAAATTCAATTCCTTCATGGCCCAAAATGCTTTGTTTTCTAACTCAAGTGGTAAGTGACAAGCCTTGCCATATACCAGCCTATAAGGAGACATACCTAGGGGTGTCTTATATGCTGTCCTATAAGCCCAAAGTGCATCCTCAAGCTTAAAGGACCAGTCTTTCCTATTAGGTTTGACCACTTTTTCTAGGATGTTCTTAATTTCCCTATTTGAAATTTCAGCTTGTCCATTCGAGTGTGGGTGATAGGGAGTGGCTACTCTATGTCTAATGTTATACTTAGCCAACACTCTCTCCATAGCCTTGTTAATGAAATGTGACCCCTCATCACTAATGATGGCACGAGGTGTCCCAAACCTAGTAAAAATGTGCCTATGCAAGAATTTGGTGACTGTTTTAGCATCATTATTGGGACATGCTTTGGCCTCTACCCACTTGGAAACGTAGTCTACTGCTACTAAAATGTAAAGGTTACCTGATGATGGAGGGAATGGCCCCATGAAGTCAATGCCCCACACATCAAAGAGCTCCAACTCTAAGATGTAGGTGAGGGGCATCTCATCCTTTCGACTGAGGTTACCTGTTCTTTGGCATTCATCGCAGCTGTGGGCATAGTTGTGGGCATCTTTGAAGATCGTTGGCCAATAGTAGCCACTCTGAAATACCTTTGCAGCTGTTCTTTGGCCACCAAAGTGTCCACCATAAGGAGCTGTGTGGCAGTGCTGCAGCACAGACTTCGCTTCAGCAGCTGAAACACACTTCCTTAGCAAGCCGTCAGCACAGGTTCTGTAAAGTGTGGGGTCATCCCATATGAATTTCCTTGCTTCATGAAGGAACCTCCTCTTCTCTTGTCCTCCCTTGAAAACTGGTAAAACCTGTGATGCACGGAAGTTAGCAATGTCAGCAAACCAAGGTTCCTCATCGTTATCACGATGAGTCAAAGCAAAGACATGTTCATCAATAAAAGCATCAGAAATTGCGGGGTCCGCAATTTTTTCGCAATTGTGCTGCAATCGAGACAGGTGATCCGCAACCACATTTTCACATCCCTTCTTGTCTCGAATGTCCAAATCAAACTCTTGTAGCAGCAGTACCCACCTAATCAACCTAGGCTTAGCATCAGCCTTCCTCATAAGATACTTCAAGGCAGAATGGTCAGTGTACACAATTGTCCTAGTGCCTACAATATAGTTTCTAAATTTTTCGCAAGCAAACACTACAGCAAGCATCTCTTTCTCAGTAGTTGTATAATTACATTGAGCCTCATTTAAAGTTTTACTAGCATAATAGACAGGGTGTGTTAGCTTGTCAATCTTCTGTCCTAACATCACTCCTACAGCATAGTCACTGGCATCACATAACATCTCAAAGGGAAGATCCCAATTTGGTCCTACTATGATAGGGGCTGTGACTAGTGCTTTCTTAAGGGTTGTCCAAGCTACTACACATTCCTTAGAGAAGATGAATGGCCTGTTTAGTTCTAGAAGCTCACACAGAGGCTTGGCTATCTTAGAAAAGTCCTTAATGAACCTTCTGTAGAAGCCAGCATGCCCTAAGAAACTTCTAATGGCCTTGACATTCTGGGGCTCTACTAACTTCTCTATGATCTCAATTTTGGCCCTATCGACCTCTACACCTGCCCTCGACACTCTATGACCTAAGACAATCCCCTCATCTACCATGAAGTGACACTTTTCCCAATTAAGGACTAAGTTAGTCTCTTCACATCTAGCCAAGACTTGTCCTAAATTCTCTAGACAGTTTGTGAATGAATCCCCAAAGACTGAGAAGTCATCCATGAATATTTCTATCATGGACTCATCCAACTCAGAGAAGATTGCCATCATGCACCTTTGGAAAGTTGCCGGTGCATTGCATAAGCCAAAAGGCATTCTGCGAAAGGCAAAAGTTCCAAAAGGGCAAGTGAAGGTAGTCTTCTCTTGGTCCTTAGGGTCTATAGTAATCTGATTATAGCCAGAATAACCATCTAAGAAACAATAGTAGGCTCTACCAGCTATTCTGTCTAACATCTGGTCAATGAACGGTAGAGGGAAGTGGTCTTTTTTAGTTTCTTTATTTAATTTCCTGTAATCCATGCACACTCTCCATCCTGTGACAGTCCTAGTTGGAATCAGTTCGTTGTTCTCATTGACTGCCACAGTCATCCCCCCCTTTTTAGGTACACACTGTATAGGGCTCACCCACTGACTACTAGCTATGGGGAAGATCACACCAGCATCTAACCATTTTATTATTTCTTTCTTAACTACCTCTTTCATAGAGGGATTCAGCCTACGTTGGTGATCTACTCTAGGTGTGTGCTCTTCCTCTAGTATAATCTTATGCATACAATAAGAAGGGCTAATGCCTCTAATATCAGCAATAGTCCATGCAATAGCCTTCCTATGTTGCTTAAGCAGTAAAATCAGTTCAACCTCATGTTTTTCACTTAATTTAGAAGAAATGATAACAGGCAGAGTTTCATTACTTCCTAGATATGCATACTTGAGGTGAGTGGGGAGTGGTTTTAGTTCTAAAACAGGTGGATGCTCAATGGATGGCTTTAAAGGATTCACAGATCTATCAGTTAGGTCTATATTCATACATACATGTTGTGGTTTATCTACAGGCATATCCATTATGTCAGATACATTCAAGTCAGCTACATCTAATTGTACATATTCATTAGCATGCTTAGTTAATAGTACATGCTCTAATTGTTCTTCCATTAAAGAATCAACAACGTCCATACTAGCACAGGATTCAAGGTCAGAGGGATACCTTAAAGCTTTGTACACACTAAATTTCACCTCTTCATCATGAACCCTCATAGTGAGCTCACCTTTTTGGACGTCTATAAGTGCCCTACCTGTGGCTAGAAATGGTATGCCTAGCAGAATGGGGACCTCCTTGTCTGCTTCATAATCCAGGATAATGAAATCTGCAAGGAAAATAAATTTGTCAACTTTTACTAGAATATCCTCAATCTTACCTTCAGGGTATGCGATGGATCTGTCTGCTAGTTGTAAGGTGACAGTGGTTGGACGTGCTTCTCCTATTCCCAACTGGCGGAATAGTGATAGGGGCATGAGGTTTATGCTGGCGCCCAGGTCACAAAGCGCTCTGCCCACGTGCTTGCCTCCAAGTTCTACAGGTAAGGTGAAGGAACCAGGATCCTTCTCCTTCTTGGGCAACTTGTTTTGGAGGATGGCACTGCACTCCTCAGTGAGGTTGACTGTTTCAAACTCACCAATTATTTTTTTGTTAGTAATAATGTCCTTCAAAAACTTTACATAGGAAGGCATAGACTGTAAAACTTCTACAAAAGGAATGTTGACATGCACTTGTTTAAGAATTTCTAGAAATTTGTTAAAGTGCACTTCCTGTTCTTGTTTCTTCTTAAGCCTTCGAGGATATGGAGGTGGTGGCACATATGCGGGCACGTCAGGTCGCCTTAGGATTGGAGGAGGCCTTGGAATTTCTTCTATCTCCTCAATAATTGGCTCTAGCCTGGCTCCTGATGTGCTAGTTGGTGGTGGACCTTGGTTTGGCAGAGACTCCAGTGGAGCACTAGACTCAGTGTTCTCTACTCTCTTTGGTGTGTCCTTTGTGCTGCTCACCAAGGGTCTACCACTTCTAAGTTCAATTGCTTGAACTTGTTCTTTACCATCTCTCCTTGGTACCTCGGTGTCAGCAGGGAGTCTACCTTGGGGCCTACTCTTGAGTTCATTGGCTAATTGGCCTATTTGGTTCTCTAGGCTCCTAAGAGTAGCTTGCTGGCTTTGAAGAGTAGCATCATTCTTAGCTATGTATTCCTTGAGTAAGTTTTCTACAGAAGATCCTACAGGTTGGTTGTAAGGTTTTTGATACATTGATTGGTTATGTTGGGGAGTGAAACCAGGTGTTCCACTCGGTTTAGGCTGGTTAGAATTTTGGTTAACATTCTGTTGGCCACCCCATGACAGGTTTGGGTGGTTTCTCCAACCAGGGTTGTAAGTTTGTGAGTAGGGGTTATTCCTAGGCTGCTGCTGGCTTCCAATGTAGCAGACTGAGGATGGATTCCCAGGGCAGTATTCATATGGGTGCCTGTTGCGTGCTCAATGTGTAAAGATAAATATGCAAAAGGGTAGAGAGAGCACTTAGAACATGCAAGCATACATGGTCTCACAGCAAGTAGTAAGTATATTTAATTCGTTTTTTCCACAGAGACTCATTTTTAGCTATTCGCGAAGTGTGATTGTTAAGAAAGATGGGATGAATTTGATGGGGTAAAATTGGTTTTTAATTATCTAATTTTTGCTGAATGTATAAAGGGATATACCATAAACAAATGCAAGTTGAAATTAGATGCAAAGGACAAGAGATGGAATTAATAAACGAGGAAGAAAACAGCTAAACAGAATGCAAATTAGCAGAATTGCGAGAACCGCAATTATTCCGCAATTAACTCAACAGCAAAAGTGTGTAAATGGGCGAATTCAGGGCTACTAATGACTATCCTATAGGCAGTTTATTACGATTATCAAGCTTTGGATCAACTCTCTATACATCAAACTCACTCTATCTCAAGTATCGTCCGATTCCAAGCATTAGAGTCTTAAGTTTACTCGACTTCAAAGTAAGGTCTCAAGCATCTTGTTTAAGCAGGAGTGTTTAGTTTGTACTAGGGAAACGCCTATTCCTAGGCCGTTTCCTGATTACCATGAAAGGCTAGCATGATTATATGACTCTGAACTCTTACTCCTTCCAGAGGTTAGGAGTTCTTTGGACAAAATGGATGGCCAATCGAAATTGCCCGTGGGATGAAGCTTACATACAATCAATGTTCGAGTGTTAATCTGCCTACTTGACTCACGTTTTTTAGCCTATAGTTCTGTCATTAGCATGCCCCTAAGTGATTTTAGTTACTCATGGATATGTAGAGAACAGAAATGGTAGATAAAACAGACATGCTTAGAAGATAAATGTACTTAAAACAGCAAGCCAAAGCCGTAGCAGAAACAGATTGAAACTGTAAAATGCAGAAGTATACTTCGATTACTTAAAGTGTTTGAATGACAAAGGGAAGCTCTAAAAGAAATGAATTCAAGACAGACAACAACGAAATGCAGTAATTGAAATGCTAAACTAAGAACAACAGTGATCAGAAATGGAAATGAGAAGAACAGAGCAGAAAAACAGTAAAGGTTTGCTAGAAAACTCCGTGGCAGTCGCCTCGAATGATGGTGATGAAAAGTCAGCCGTGCTTGGATGAATCCAATCGAGAGAGAAGAAGAATCTCCTCTCCTTCCTATCAGATTATCGGTTCCAAAAGCTTAGACTCTCACTCCAACAGACGGGAAAGGAAAACAGATGGAAATGGTGGACTGCGAGAAGACTTCTGCGCTTCGAATGATGATCAAACCTCCGACTTTGGCCCCCTTTTATAGTAGTTTGCAGGTGCGTTTGGGCCAAGGAGAACCATCAATCTTCAACGTCATATATCAGAATGGATGGAGGAGAAAGAACGAATCCCTGAAATTACGGAAATTAACAGAAAAAGATCAGTCAACTTACGGTTTTCACTTGAATAATTGCGGTCACCGCAATGTTTTCGCAATTCATTCGCAATGCTCATTTTTTCATTCTTTTCCTTCGGTTTTCAACCCTTTTTCTACCTATTGTACATAAGTCCTATTTTAGCTACCTTCTTCTAATTCTCATATTAAAGCATAGGTTTAGGCTAAATGCTAACAAAAACACCTAAAAGTGTACATCTTCTTAAGCTAAATGGGTCCTAAATAAGTCACTTCCAGAGACTTAACACACCCCCAAACTTAAGGTTTTGCTTGTCCTCAAGCACACTAAGGACTTACCTAGGTTGCTGTTTCATCTTCTTTAACCACCTACTGACTCCCCTATATCCCTATCTATAGCACTGCTGTCCTGTGACACACTTCTAAGCTTAAAACTACCCTCTTATCTAGCTTCTTCTGACTTCGCCTGCCTAACACTCCTTCTGTTTTCATTAACTTCCTACAACTGATCTATTTGCTTTTGTCATATCATGCCACTATCCCTAAGGTTTCAAATTCTGCCTAGCTTTACCTCAGACTCAGTACATGCTTCTAGCTTTATTTTTTACTTGTCTAGGATTCCTTAGAGTCATGCCAGTCTTAGTATTAACGGTGACAGTAGTACTTTTAAAGAACAACCTAAACCCTGGCATCACTACATTGGATAAACACTCATCTCCCTAAACAACCCTACAAGTTACAACTTTGTGCTTAGCTAATTGAGGATCAGAGTTCTTTTTAAATAGGACATCTAAGCCACAAAGTTATAACTCCTAGGTATACATTCTTCTTCCCTATTCTTTTCCCTTTTTCTTACTTAGGTGGGGCCTCTCCTTTAGTTGCCTTTTGATGCAATGCCACTTGTGGGTCACACATTTGGCACTGATTACTTAGCAACCTCAGAGAGACCCCCCTCTTTATTCTATTTTTCATTTTTTTTCAGTTCATCATTTTTTTTTTTTGTAAAGGAGAAGAAGAATGCTTATGTTTCCAAGGGAGAGAGGAATGTTCCTAGGCCTAGGGTGGCCTCCCCCAAACTTAAACTACTCATTGTCCCCAATGAGTGTCTGAGGTGGCACACCCCCAAACTTGTCCTAGAAGCATCTAGTCTAAGGTAAAACAAAGAGAATCTAAAAGCCCTAGGCATAGACAGAACATTCTAAAAGTAAATATCACAGCAGCATAAATTCGTAAAGACAGGCAGGTAAGGACTTAAAGCTATGCATGCTGAGCACTTTTAAGAGGCTAATTTAAACTATCAAAGGTGTCCTATGACACTCATCCAGCATGCTTTGAGATAAGCTATATAAGGTAGTCAAGATAGCAGCAAAAGACATAATTTAAACAGAACCAGCCTAGCTAAACAGTCAGTCAAAAACATGCATTTACTAATAAAAATTGCGGATTCTGCAATTATTTCGCAATAGATACAGGGCAGATATATCAGTGATCAGGGCCCCTATGCATGCTTTTTCCAGTCATTCAAGCTATACAAAAATGAAACTAAACTAATCTACCTATTCAGCTACCATCAGACTACACTAAACAAATTTAAACAGCAAAAATAAAGAATTAAAGACAGACCAAATATTAACTCAAAACAGCAGAATTCACATGGTTCGACGAAAAGCAGTTTGATTATTTTTTTTTTCTTTTAAGGAACAGAAATACTCCCTTGTCAATCTGCCTCATATGGATATTCTTCAATGTTTCGAGGCATCACTTTTGCTCCTTTAAGATACTTAAGTCTTGATTTACGGGGTCGGACATTCTGCCACACCTTGAATTTGTTGATTCTTTCAAAGAGACTGCATGTTATAACATCCCACGGTTTGTACTTTCTGTGCGTTGGTTTTGTTTCTACAATATTTGCTACAACATAGCTTTGATGCGATGAGACTTTTTTTTTTGGCACAACTTTTTCTAACTCCTTCAGCTGGAGCATTTGTGGTGGTGGTGGCTCAACTCTTTCATTGGTGGAGAAGCTTGCTACAACCTCAAACATTTCAAATTCTTGTTCCTCAAGCAGTGCATTAGTCTCTTTGGCCTCATCCAGCACAATTTCATTTTTCTCAACTTTCACCAACTCCACCATTTCATATGGAGATTCCATTGGATCACTCTTCTCAGATTCGAAGGTAACAAAAGATTCATCATCATAAAAATCGAACATCTGAGGGCATGGTGGTAGTGATTTTGCTATAGCAAGTAGCTCTTGTAAGTCATTTGTGAGCTGAGCTAATTGCACATCCATTCTCCTCATGGATGCATCATTCCTTTCCATGAATTCTATCCATAGCGCCTCCATAGCGGGTGATAATTCTTCATTTGGAGTTGGGGCATAATGTTGATAGTCTTCATGTTGGGGGAACTCTTCATAATGAGCAATTTGCACATGCTCTTCCCAAGGATTATTTGAGAGTTGCCACTGATCATGTTCACACATGTACGAATAATGGTTGTCATAGCTTTGTTGATATTGCCTCTCTTGATAATTCAAGGTTGGGCAATTCTCCAAGTTATGATTATCCCCACAATAAGCACATGGCTGATAAAATTCTTCAAACTGTTGTGGGCAAACTCTTCCTCCAATTAATTTTTGCAGCGTATTCATTTACTTTGTCGTACACATACGTTTTCCACCTGCAAAGTTTCTCTCTGTTGCGAGTTGAGGTTTGGAAACTCTTTCATAAACTAGCTTGATAGTACCTGTAAAAGAAATGAAAGAAGATTAGCTCCACTAGATATTGAGTTTTTTTTTTTTCCTCTAACTTAACAAACTTCGTTTTCACTTAAAATAAGTCCCCGGCAGCGGCGCCAAAAACTTGTTGCGTGCTCAATGTGTAAAGATAAATATGCAAAAGGGTAGAGAGAGCACTTAGAACATGCAAGCATACATGGTCTCACAGCAAGTAGTAAGTATATTTAATTCGTTTTTTCCACAGAGACTCATTTTTAGCTATTCGCGAAGTGTGATTGTTAAGAAAGATGGGATGAATTTGATGGGGTAAAATTGGTTTTTAATTATCTAATTTTTGCTGAATGTATAAAGGGATATACCATAAACAAATGCAAGTTGAAATTAGATGCAAAGGACAAGAGATGGAATTAATAAACGAGGAAGAAAACAGCTAAACAGAATGCAAATTAGCAGAATTGCGAGAACCGCAATTATTCCGCAATTAACTCAACAGCAAAAGTGTGTAAATGGGCGAATTCAGGGCTACTAATGACTATCCTATAGGCAGTTTATTACGATTATCAAGCTTTGGATCAACTCTCTATACATCAAACTCACTCTATCTCAAGTATCGTCCGATTCCAAGCATTAGAGTCTTAAGTTTACTCGACTTCAAAGTAAGGTCTCAAGCATCTTGTTTAAGCAGGAGTGTTTAGTTTGTACTAGGGAAACGCCTATTCCTAGGCCGTTTCCTGATTACCATGAAAGGCTAGCATGATTATATGACTCTGAACTCTTACTCCTTCCAGAGGTTAGGAGTTCTTTGGACAAAATGGATGGCCAATCGAAATTGCCCGTGGGATGAAGCTTACATACAATCAATGTTCGAGTGTTAATCTGCCTACTTGACTCACGTTTTTTAGCCTATAGTTCTGTCATTAGCATGCCCCTAAGTGATTTTAGTTACTCATGGATATGTAGAGAACAGAAATGGTAGATAAAACAGACATGCTTAGAAGATAAATGTACTTAAAACAGCAAGCCAAAGCCGTAGCAGAAACAGATTGAAACTGTAAAATGCAGAAGTATACTTCGATTACTTAAAGTGTTTGAATGACAAAGGGAAGCTCTAAAAGAAATGAATTCAAGACAGACAACAACGAAATGCAGTAATTGAAATGCTAAACTAAGAACAACAGTGATCAGAAATGGAAATGAGAAGAACAGAGCAGAAAAACAGTAAAGGTTTGCTAGAAAACTCCGTGGCAGTCGCCTCGAATGATGGTGATGAAAAGTCAGCCGTGCTTGGATGAATCCAATCGAGAGAGAAGAAGAATCTCCTCTCCTTCCTATCAGATTATCGGTTCCAAAAGCTTAGACTCTCACTCCAACAGACGGGAAAGGAAAACAGATGGAAATGGTGGACTGCGAGAAGACTTCTGCGCTTCGAATGATGATCAAACCTCCGACTTTGGCCCCCTTTTATAGTAGTTTGCAGGTGCGTTTGGGCCAAGGAGAACCATCAATCTTCAACGTCATATATCAGAATGGATGGAGGAGAAAGAACGAATCCCTGAAATTACGGAAATTAACAGAAAAAGATCAGTCAACTTACGGTTTTCACTTGAATAATTGCGGTCACCGCAATGTTTTCGCAATTCATTCGCAATGCTCATTTTTTCATTCTTTTCCTTCGGTTTTCAACCCTTTTTCTACCTATTGTACATAAGTCCTATTTTAGCTACCTTCTTCTAATTCTCATATTAAAGCATAGGTTTAGGCTAAATGCTAACAAAAACACCTAAAAGTGTACATCTTCTTAAGCTAAATGGGTCCTAAATAAGTCACTTCCAGAGACTTAACAGTGCCCTTCCCCACAGAATCCACAGATAAGTGCCTCGCCTTGACTTGGTTGGGTGCCCATTGACATGGCTGTGGCGGTATTGGCACTGGTTTGGAGATTGGCCTGAGCCATTTGCTTAACTAGGTTGGTCAGGGCGTTTATTTGGGTGCTCATGGCGCTAAGAGCATCCTTGTCTTGAGCTCTAGTTGGCTCGACTGGATCATCTGACCACCTACAGTGAGATGTTGAGATCTTCTCCAGGATCTCATAAGCTTCGTTGTAACTCTTGGACAACATGGAACCACCAGCAGATGAATTTAGAACTTGTCTGGTGCTGGGGTTGCATCCTTTGAAAAAGACTTCTATTTGGATACACCATGGAATGCCATGGTGTGGACATTTAATGAGAAGGTCTTTGAATCTTGTCCAAGCTTCGTGAAGAGACTCATTATCAGCTTGTTTGAATTTAACTATGTCATCACGAAAGGTAGAATTCCTATCAGGTGGGAAGTATTTGACTAGGAATTTTTCTGCTAAATCTGTCCAATTGAGGACAGATCCAGAGGGTAATGAGTTCAACCATGTTTTGGCTTTGTCCCTCAAAGAGTAAGGGAACAAGTATAGCCTCAAGGCTTCTTGGGAAACTCCAGGGATGATGAAGGTATCACTAACTCCTAAGAAGTTCCTAAGATAGTTGTGGGGGTCCTCATTTTCTATTCCAAAGAATTGTCCCACAGTGGACAACATTTGGAACATCACTGGCTTTAACTCGAATGAGTTGGCAGTGATCTCAGGACGGATTATGCTGGGGTTCAGCTCCCCAGGCATAGGTACTAAATATGAAAGAATGGCACTATTCTTGTCATTTGCTATTTCGATGGGGTTGCGAATGACAGGTACCTGATTTGGAACTATCTCGTCCATTTCTTCGATTTCAGGTATGATTTGAGGTATAGGGGGTTGTTTAAAAAGACGTTTCTTGGCTTTATTTCTGGCTTTAAATAGTCTCTCGGGCTCAGGATTGAACTCTAGATCTCTACTTGAAGGCTCACTCATAAACTAACCCAATAGTACCTGCAAAAGAAATGAAACAGATCAGCTTCAATAAGCAATAAACTTGTTTTTTTTTTTTTCAAACTTAACAAACTTCGTTTTCACTTAAAATAAGTCCCCGGCAGCGGCGCCAAAAACTTGTTGCGTGCTCAATGTGTTAATAAAAATAAGCAATAAGAGAGAGAGAGCACTCAGAACATGCAAGCATACATGATCTTATAGCAAGTAGTAAGTATATTTCATTCGTTTTCCCACAGAGACTTATTTTTAGCTATTCGCGAAGTGTTTTGTTAAGAAAGAAGGGGTGGATTTGATGGGGTAAAATTGGTATTTAATTGTCTAATTTTTGCTGAATGTGTAAAGGGTAGTAACATGAACGAGAACAAGTCAAAGCTAAACTAAAATGAAAAGAAACGAAATTAATAAATGAATGCAAAGATAGCGAAACAGAATGGAAACTTAGACGGAATTGCGGAGACCGCAATTCTACCGCAATTACAATAACAGCGAAAGTGTGTAAATGGGCGAATTAAGGGCTACTAATGACTATCCTATAGGAATTTTTATACGATTCTCAAGCACTGGATCTAGTCTCTATGCATCAAACTATCTCAATCTCATGTATCGTCCGATTCCATGCATTAGATTCTTTAGTTTACTCAACTCAAAGTAAGGTCTTAAGCATCTTGTTAAGGCAGAAAGATATGGTTTGTACTAGGGAAACGCCTATTCCTAGGCCGTTTCCTGGTTACCTTGAAAGGCTAGCATGATAATATGACTCTGAACTCTTACTCCTTCCAGAGGTTAGGAGTTCTTTGGACAAAATGGATGGCCAATCGAAATTGCCCGTGGGATGAAGCTTACATACAATCAATGTTCGAGAGCTATCCTACATGCTTGATTCACGTTTTTTAGCCTATGGAGTTGTCATTAGCATGCCCCTAAGTGATTTAGTTACTCATGGATATAAGGAGAACAGAACTAAAGGATAAAACAGACATGCTTCGAAGGGAAATGTGCTTAAAACAGTAAGGGAAGGCAGTAGAATGAAAAGGCAGAAACTGTGAAATACGGAATTGAAACTTGATTACTTGATTGTTTGAATAGACAAAAGAAAGCTTAAAGCAAAATGACAGAGAGACAGAACACAACGAATTATCTTAATCTAGCTATTAGAAAAGAAACAACAACAAGGCAGAGTTGGAAAAATAGAAATGAAGAACAGAAAGCAATAAACAGCTCGAATGACTCGTTGCAGTCGCCTCGAATGAAGGATGAGAAAGGACAGCCTTGCTTGGATGAATCCAATCGGGAGAGAAGAAGAATCTCCTCTCCTTCCTATCAGATTATCGATTCCAACAGCTGAGCTTCGCAAACCAGCAGACGGCAAAGGAAAACAGGAGAAAAGATGGACTGCGAGAAGACTTCTACGCTTTCGGATGATGTTTGAACCTCCGACTTTGACCCCCTTTTATAGTAGTTTGCAGGTGCGTTTGGGCCAAGGAGAACCATCAATCTTCAACGTCGTATATCAGAATGGATGGAGGAGAAAGAACGAATCCCTGAAATCACGGAATTTAACAGAAAAAGATCAGTCAACTTACGGTTTTCACTTGAATAATTGCGGCTTCAGCAATGTTTTCGCAATGCTGTCGCAATGCAGTTTTTTTTCATTCTTTTCCTTCGGTTTTTAACCCTTTTCTTTCCTATTGTGCATAAGTCCTAATTTAGCTACCTTCTTCTCATTCTCATATTTAAGCATAGGTTTAGGCTAAATGCTATCAAAAACACCTAAAAGTGTACATCTTCTTAAGCTAAATGGGTCCTAAATAAGTCACTTTCAGAGACTTAACAGCTACCACGGGGTAGTTGATGCACAGTGGTTGCAAATTCAAATCTGGCGCTGCCAGCTGTTTCAACGTCCTTGGCACTTCTCCTTGTGCCATCTCGTCACCAAAGAAGGGATCGCCTTCTTCCTCAAACAACCTTTGCCCCTCGTGGGCTTCTCTTCTCAACCGCCGCTCTTCTCTTTCGATCTCAGGTATAAACTGTAATCCACTAATCTCAGAAGAACGGGTCATACACAAACAAAATTTTAAAACATACAAAAACAAACAGGAAAAAATTTTCAGCACACAATCAATCAACAAAAATCAAAATCAAACATAATTTCAACCAATTTTTGCCTTCCCCGGCAACGGCGCCAATTTTGGTGGGACGAATTTTGAATATCCTCCCTAAATTCGGGTTGTCGAGACCCGCCAAAATAAAATTTATAAACCTATTAACCTTAGCTTTGCAGCTAGTGGTAACAGGGTCGATCCACAGAGAAGGACGTGATTGAAAATAAAGTTTGAAATAGAATTTAATTGATCAATTGGGTTTTGCAACAAAGGGAGAAGTTTAAGCATGCAACAAGAAGAATTAATCGCTAACGGAAGAATTAAAGAGAAAGAGAATGAAGAGTGATCGATTCGGAGATTTTCGGGATTTCTTTGCTAGACATTCTACCACTTATCATTTAATACAATCCTAAGGCTAACAATTTGTCATACACGCGATCGGTTACCTGGGAACCCCCTTGTGTAACTGGCTCCATAGCAATTAACTAAATCAAAAGATCTAATTAAACATTGTTTAAAGTTTCATTAGAGTGATCAGCCCCAAATTGACTCTAAACAGTCACTAGCATACCGCGACGGACATTCGACCACGTAATCAAATTGCTAACTGGCTACCCGCCAACGCTGAAGTACCCAACAATTATCATGCATGACTCGATATTCTAATATATTTCATTGTTCTGTGTTACTAGGCGAATAGTGAGATGCACGACATCGCTACTCTTTAACTCTAACATATGCTAGAAAACTCGATTGTCCGTCGGCGAAATCTAAGACATGCATGGGATTAAGTAAGAACAACAAATGCATACAAATCAGAAACCAAATAAGAATTTATAGCATGGATTATCAAAGTGGAGAAGTGTTGCGTGCTCAATGTTTAAAATAAAGATGCAATGGGAGAGCACTCAGAACATGCAAGCATACATGGTCCTGTAGCAAGTAATAAGTATTTTTTCATTCGATTTCCCACAGAGATTTATTCTTAGTTACTAACGAAGTGAGATGTTAAGTGAGAATGGGTGGTTTAAATGGGGTAGATTTGGGTTTAAGGTGCCTAACTATTAAGGAACGTGCAAGATATGAAGCATAAACAAGTGCAAGTAAATAATTAAACTCGAATGTAGAGGGAAGAGAACAACAAACTAAAAAAGAAATGGCTAAGGCAAAATTTTGAACTAAGAGAATTGCGGAAACAGTAATTTTCTAGCAATGTTACTAACAGCGAATTAGGGGTAAAGTAGGGAAACAAGGGCTACTAACGACTCCTCTATAGGCTTTTTCATACGATTCTCAAGCAGTAGATCAACTCATCATGCATCAAACTAACTCAATCTCATGTATCTTTCGATTTCATGCATTAGATCCTTTAGTTTACTCATGTCCAAGTAAGGCCTTAAGGATCTATTTATAAAAGCAAGTTAATGATTTGTACTAGGAAAACGCCTATTCCTAGGTCGTTTTCTGGCTACAATGAAAGGCTAGCATGAATGTACGACTCTGAACTCTTACTCCTTCCAGAGGTTAGGAGTTCTTTGGACAAAATGGATGGTCAATCGAAATTGCCCGTGGGATGAAGCTTACATACACTCAATGCATTTGAAGCTAATCTACATGCGTGGTTCACGTATTCCTACCTATAGTCTTGTCATTAGCAGGCCCTTATGTGGTTTAGTTACTCATGGATGATGTGGAAATGGAAAGACTTGTGTATTTAAACATGCTCGACAGTATTCAAGAACAAACAACAGAAAACAGAAGAGGTGGAGAACTTGCAAAGTGATGAAATAATGCTTTGATTAACCAAAGTTTGAACTAAACAAATGACAACTTTGAACAACTAAAGCTAAACAGAAAGAGACGAAATGAAGTAGAGTAGCAAACAAAAGGGAAATAACAACAGCCAACAATGAAAACAGAAACAGAAAGCAGTAAAAGCAAGTAGATGCGTGCGTAAAGCCCCTCGTCGCAAGCGCCTCGGTTGAAGGGAGAAGGAGAGCTTTGTTTGGATGAATCCAATCAGAAGAGAAGACAAATCTTCTCTTCTTCCTCTCAGATTAACGACTCCAACAGCTGAGTCCTTCAAGCCAACAAACGGATGAGAAAACAGGAAGACAAGACTGCGCTGAGATGGGAGTTCTACGCCGTTCGAGTGTGTGTTTGTCCTTCCCCCTTTGACCTCCTTTTATAGTGTTTTGTAGGTAAGATTCGGCCAAGGAGAACCATCCATTCTGAACAACGACCTTCCACGTGGCAGCAGGAGAAAGAATGGGCAGCTGAAAGATCGTAACAAAATAGAAAACGGTTAGACAACTTAACAAATTTAACTTAAAACATTGCTGAGACAACAATGTTTTCGCAATGTTTCAGCAATATGGAAATTTCAACTCTTTAGCTTTGTTTTTGGTTCTTTTTCCTTCCTTTCACACATAAGTCCTAATTTAGCTTCATTCTACAAATTCTCATATAAAAGCACATGTTTAGGCTAAATTCTACCAAAAATCCTTAAGAGTGTACACCATACTATAGCAAATCAGTCCCTAAAATAGTCACTTTTGGAGACGTAACACACCCCCAAACTTAAGTTTTTGCTCGTCCTCGAGCAATATAAGGACTTACTTAGGCTGTCATCATTCTATCTAACTGCTTGCTGACTTCCCTAAGTTCACTATCCAAGGCATGGTTGTCCTGTGACACACTTCTAAGTTTAAAACTAACTTCTCATTTTGCTTCTTCTGATTTCTCTCGCCTTATAATCCTACTGTCTTTAAAAACTCCCTACAACCGATCTATCTACTTTGGTCATTAGGTTCATTGTGAAACTATCCCTAAGTTTTCACATTCTACCTTGCTTTACCCCAGACACAGTACATGCTTCTAATATTTTTGTTTTTAGCTAACTAGGATTCCTTAGAGTCATGCCAGTCTTAGTATAAACCAGTGACAGTAGTACATTTCATAGAACAACCTAAACCCTGGCATCACTACATTGGATATACATTCATCTCCCTTAACAAACCTACAAGCTACAACCCTGTGCTTAGTTAATTGAGGATCAGAGTTCATTCACATAGGACACCTAAGCACATAAGCTATAACTCATAGGCATACATTCTTCTTCCTTGGTTTTTCCTTTTTCTTTCCTTCTTTGGTAGGGTCTCTTCCTTTGGTTGCCTTTTGATGCAATGCCACTTGTGGGTTACACACATGGCACTGATTACTCAACAGCCTCAAGAGAGACACCACTCTTTATTCTTTTATTTTTCATTTTTTTTTTCAAAGAAGAAGAAGAATGCTTATGTTAAAAAGGGAGAGAGGAATGTTCCTAGGCCTAGGGTTGCCTCCCCCAAACTAAAACTTCTCATTGTCCCCAATGAGAGTCTGAGGTGGCACACCCCCAAACTTGTCCTAAAAGCATCTTGTCTAGGGCAAAATATGTAGAATCTAAAAGTCCTAGGCATAGAATGACCTTCCTAAAACAGATAGCACAGCAGCAGAATTGTTTTGTAAACACAGCATGTTAAGGGCTTAAAGAGGTGCATGCTGAGCAACTTTAAGAAACTAATTTAAACTATCAAAGGTGTACTAAGACACTCATCCAGCATGCTCACAGATAGATCACATATTGAAGTCAAGAAAACAGCAAGATAACAAAATTTAAACAGAACCAGCCTATCCAAAAGGTCAGCCAATAGCATGCGAAACTTAACAAAAATTGCGGACTCCGCAAAGAATCCGCAATAAACCTACAGAGCATATTGAGCATTTGATCAGAGCTCCCAGCATGCTATTTCCAGTTATCACCCACTATACAAGACAAGTAAACTACCTAAGCTAACTACTCAGAAACCATCAAACTACTAAACTAAACTAAACAGTCAAAAGAACAATTCAAAACAGACTATGTATTTGATTCAAAACAGAACTCAAAAATCACAGAAAAACAGATTTTTTTTTTCAAGAGGGATCAGAAAAGTCCCTCGAATGCCGTTCAAGCTGGCATTCAATCCTCCTCATCCTCATTTCTCCTTGCTCTAGGAGGCGCCCATGGCTTCAATAGGTCAGTGGGGAAGGCAGGGAAGATGCACCCCAGCTGGTCAGCCACATCCGTGTCCCTATCTTGTGCATATTCGGCCCACTGAGCCATCTTGCGCTGTAGGTCCATCAAACACGCCATGTTCAGCGATTGAGCAGCAGCCAGACCGCCTAGCTCAAATTCCATGTTGCCCCTCCGTCTCATCCTCAAGACTGTGGGCAGTTCCAGATGACTGGTGTAGGTCAGCTGCCTCTCCTTCCTCTCGATAGGCACACCTGCACGCAAGCAGAGTTTAGTAATGGTGTTTGGGAAGAAAAGAGGGCCCTTACCTTTCTTTGCACAGTCGGCTATGGAGGCGGCAATGACCTCACCAACATCTATGGTGAGGCCCCTCATAATGGCGTACAGCAGCAACGATCTCCCCTGGTTTATAGTCGTCTCGTGGGTCACAGGGGAGAGACGCCTCCGCACAAAAGAAAACCAGACGGCCGCCTTGTCTTTGAGGGTTGCACTCATCAAGGTGTGCTTCCCATTCCTTGAAATTGTCCAGGCCGCCTCAGGTTGGCCTATGATTCGCAGGGCTTCTTCCAGGACAGCTGCAGATGGTGATTCGACGATTCTCGCATAGTCAGTGTACTTATGCCCTTTGAGGGCATAAGCTTCATTGATGGCTTTGGCCGAGAAGTTGTTGCGTGCTCAATGTTTAAAAGGAATATGCAATAAGAGAGCACTCAGAACATGCAAGCATACATGATCTTGTAGCAAGTAATGAGTATTTTTTCATTCGTTTTCCCACAGAGATTTATTCTTAGTTACTCGCGAAGTGTATTGTTAAGCAAGAATGGGTGGATTTGATGGGGTAGATTTGGTTTTAAATTTCCTAATTACTAAGGAATAAGTAAAGGATAGCAACATAAACAAGTGCAAGTAAATGGTAAACTCAAATGCAAAGAGAAGAGATTAAGAAACGAAGAGGAAAATGGCTAAGGCAGAATTTTTAACTAAGGGAATTGCGGAAACAGCAATTATACCGCAATGTTCTTAACAGCGAATGTGTGTAAAATGTGGAAACAAGGGCTACTAACGACTCCTCTATAGGCTTTTTCACACGATTCTCAAGCATTAGATCAACTCACTATGCATCAAACTAACTCATTCTCATGTATCTTCCGATTTCATGCATTAGATTCTTTAGTTTACTCATGTCCAAGTAAGGTCTTAAGCATCTTGTTAAAACAGTGAGTTGTGATTTGTACTAGGAAAACGCCTATTCCTAGGTCGTTTTCTGGCTACCTTGAGAGGCTAGCATGAGTGTATGACTCTGAACTCTTCCAACTTCCAGAGGTTAGGAGTTCTTTTGACAAAATGGATGGCCAATCGAAATTGCCCGTGGGATGAAGCTTACATACAATCAATGCACTCGAGAGCTATCCTATATGCTTGGTTCACGTGTTTCTTCCTACATATTTGTCATTAGCATGCCCTTATGCGATTTAGTTACTCATGGATGTATATGGAATAGAAAGACTAGATGGAGACGACATGCTTAGAAGAATATGAGAGTCAAAACAGAAGCTAAAGACAGTAATAGAGAAGGTAAAGAAACTTGTGACTTGATGAAAATAGGACTTCGATTTATTAAGAATTGAACTAAACAAATGACAGCCTTAAAGAACTAAAGTAAAGCAGACAGCAACGAAATGAATTAGAGTAGCTATTGGAAAGGAAATAACAACAGACAGTGATGGAAATGGGAAAGTAAAACAGAAAGCAATGAAGTTGAGCGTGATCGCCTCGACGCAGATGCCTCGGCTGAAGGGAGAGAAAGGCAAGCCTTGCTTGGATGAATCCAATCAGAAGAGAAGATGAATCTTCTCTCCTTCCTATCAGATTATCGACTCCAACAGCTAAATTTTTCAACCCAACAGACGGAAGAGGAAAACAGGAGAAAGAACTGTGCTGCGAAGAGACTTCTACGCTTTTCGGATATGATTCAACCCTCCACTTTGACCCCCTTTTATAGTATTCTGCAGGTGCGATTGGGCCGAGGAGAACCATCCATTCTCAACGTCGTACTTCTACGTGGCTGGAGGAGAAAGAACGAATCCCTGAAATATCGGATCACAACAGAAAAAGGTTAGCCAACTTACGGATTTCACTTGAAACATTGCGGTTTTAGCAATGTTTCCGCAATTCCTCCGCAATGCACAGTTTTCATTCTCTTAACTTCGTTTTTCATTCCTTTTCTTTCCTTTTGCATACAAGTCCTAATTTAGCTTCATTCTTCTAATTCTCATATATAAGCACACGTTTAAGCTAAATCCTATCAAAAACACCTAAAAGTGTACATCTTCCTATAGAAAACAAGTCCTAAATTAGTCACTTTTGGAGACGTAACACACCCTCAAACTTAAGGTTTTGCTCGTCCTCGAGCAATCTGAGGACTTACTTAGGCTGCTGTTTCAACTTTTTTAACCACTTGCTGACTCTCCTAAGTTCCTATCTATGGCAATGCTGTCCTGTGACACACTTCTAAGTTTAAAACTAACTTCTCATTTTGCTTCTTCTGACTTCGCACGCCTAATGATCCTACTGTTTCATCAACTCCCCACGACTGATCTATTTGCTTCTGTCATATAGTGCAACTATCCCTGAGGTTTCAAATTCTACCTAGCTTTACCCTAGACTCAGTACATGCTTCTAATTTTCACTTTTGAGCTACCTGGGATTCCTTAGAGTCATGCCAGTCTTAGTACAAACCAGTGACAGTAGTACATTCATATAACAAACTAAACCCTGACATCACTACATTGGATATACATTCATCTCCCTAGACAAACCTAAAGGCTACAACCTTGTGCTTAGCTCATTGAGGATCAGAGTTCTTTTTATTCAGGACATCTAAGCCACAAAGCTGCAACTCCTAAGCATACATTCTTCTTCCTTAGTTTTTCCTTTTTTCTTGGAGACCTCTCCTTTGGTTGCCTTTTGATGCAATGTCACTTGTGGGTTACACACATGGCACTGATTACTCAGCAACCTCAAGAGAGACATCCCACTTTATTCTGTTCTGTTTTTTTTTTTTTTTTTTTTTTCAGTTCATCATTTTTTTTTTTCAAAGGAGAAGAAGAATGCTTATATCTAAAAGGAGAGAGGAATGTTCCTAGGCCTAGGGTGGCCTCCCCCAAACTTAAACTACTCATTGTCCCCAATGAGTGTCTGAGGTGGCACACCCCCAAACTTACCTAGAAGCATCTAGTCTAGGGCAAAACAAAGAGAATCTAAAAGTCCTAGGGATAGGCAGAACATTCTTAAAGCAAATAACTCAGCAGCAGAAATTTGTAAAAACAGGAAGGGTAGGACTTAAAGCTTCGCATGCTCAGCAATTTAAGAGACTAATTTAAACTATCAAAGGTGCCTTAAGACACTCCTCCAGCATGCTTATAGATAGGTCATATATGGTAGTCAAGAAAGCAGCAAAAGAACAAAATTGAAACAGAACCAACCTAGCTAATGAGTCAGGCAAAAACATGCGATCACTAACAAAAATTGCGGATTCCGCAATAATTTCGCAATGACTCTACAGGCAGATATATCATTAAACAGCCCCTTTTTCATGCTCTTTCCAGTCATCTCAGCTATACAAAAAGGAAAACTAAAACAACCTACCTAATCAGATACCATCAGACTATACTAAGCAATCCTAAACAACAAAAATAAAGAACTAAAGACAGAACAAACATTGGTTCAAAAGTACAGCATTCACACAGTTTAACGAAAAGCAGAGTTTTTTTATTTCATTTTTTGTAGGGAACAAAAATACTCCCTTGAGTGCTCTTCAGACTAGCACTCAGACGTCCTCATCATCATCCCTCCGTGCTCGTGGAGGTGCCCATGGCGTCAGCAGGTCAGTGGGGAACTCAGGAAAGATGTAGCCCAACTGGTCAGCAACATCCTTATCCCTTGCTTGAGCATACTCAGCCCATTGCGCCAGCTTCTTCTGCAGGTCCATCAGACAGGCCATAGATAGAGATTGAGCAGCAGCCAGGCCGTCTAGCTTAAACTCCATGTTCCCCTTTCTTCGCATTCGCAGGCCTGTAGGCAGCTCCAGATGGCCCGTGTAGGCCAGCTGCCTCTCCATCCGCTCGATTGGTACACCTGCACGTAAGCAAAGCTTAGTGATTGTGTTGGGGAAGAAAAGTGGACCCTTACCTTTTTTAGCACAGTCTGCGATTGAAGCTGCAATGACCTCGCCAACATTGATCGTGAGGCCCCTTATGATCGCATATACCAGCAGCGATCTTCCTTGGTTGATGGTGGTCTCGTGGGTCACTGGGGACAGCCGTCTGCGCACGAAGGAAAACCAAACCTGCCTTCGCCGTAAGGGTCGCACTCATCAGAGTGTGCTTCCCATTGCGCGAAATTGTCCACGCTGCCTCAGGTTGGCCGATGATCCGTAATGCTTCCTCCAAGACAGCCTCAGTTGGCGCATCAATGATCCTTGCATAGTCAGTATGCTTCTGCCCTTTGAGGCCATAGGCTTCATTGATCGCCTTGGCTGAGAAATCCACCTCAATTCCTCTTACCACAGACAGGCCATCCTCAGGGTGCATCACGTTCGCGTAGAAGTCATACACCATGCTGGAGTAGGCGGGGATGGGCGGTCTGTGTTAAGTCTCTGAAAGTGACTTATTTAGGACCCATTTAGCTTAAGAAGATGTACACATTTAGGTGTTTTTGTTAGCATTTAGCCTAAACCTATGCTTTAATTTGAGAATTAGAAGAAGGTAGCTAATATAGGACTTATGCACAATAGGTAGAAAAAGGGGTGAAAACCGAAGAAAAGAATGAAAAAATAACCCTTGCGAATGCATTGCGGAATAATTGCGGTGGCCGCAATTATTCAAGTTAAAACCGTAAGTTGGCTGACATTTTTCTGTTTAGATCCGACTTTTCAGGGATTCGTTCTTTCTCCTCCACCCATTCTGATATACGACGTTGAAGATTGATGGTTCTCCTTGGCCCAATCGCACCTGCAAACTACTATAAAAGGGGGCCAAAGTCGGAGGTTCAGTATTCATTCAACGTGCAGAAGTCTTCTCACAGTCCACCATTTCTCTCGATTTTCCCTTGCCGTCTGTTGGAGTGAGGTTCTAAGCTTTTGGAATCGATAATCTGATAGGAAGGAGAGAAGATTCTTCTTCTCTCTCGATTGGATTCATCCAAGCACGGCTGAATTCTCATCACCTTCATTCGAGGCGACTGCCACGAAGATTTCCAGCAACCTTTACTGTTTTCTGCTCTTTTCTTCTCAATTCCATTTCTGTTCAATGTTGTTCTTAGCTTAGTCATTTACTTGTTGCATTTCGTTGTTGTCTGCCTTGAATTCATTCCGTTTAAGCTTTCCTTTGTCATTCAAACACTTGAAGTAATCAAAGTAAGTTTCTGCATTTCACAGTTATTCCTTATTCTGCTACGAGTTTGGCTTGCTGTTTTAAGCACTTTTTCCTTCTAAGCATGTCTACTTTATCTTATATTTCTGTTCTACATATATCCATGAGTAACTAAATTCATTTAGGGGCATGCTAATGACAGAACTATAGGCTAAAAAACGTAAGTCAAGTAGGTAGATCAACACTCAAACATTGATTATATGTAAGCTTCATCCCACGGGCAATTTCGATTGGCCATCCATTTTGTCCAAAGAACTCCTAACCTCTGGAAGGAGTAAGAGTTCAGAGTCGTATAATCATGCTAGCCTTCCATGGTAATCAGGAAACGGCCTAGGAATAGGCGTTTCCCTAGTATAAACTGAACATTCCTGTTTTAACAAGATGCTTAAGACCTTACTTTGAAGTCAAGTAAACTTGAGTCTCTCATGCATGGAATCGGACGATACTTGAGATAGAGTGAGTTTAATGTGTAGAGAGTTGATCCAAAGTTTGATAATCGTAATAAAATGCCTATAGGACAGTCGTTAGTAGCCCTTAATTCACCCATTTAACCAGTTTTTCGCTGCCAATTAATTGCGGATTAATTGCGGTTCTCGCAATTCTGCTAAATTGCTTTCTGTCTAGCTGTTTTCTTCTTCGTTTATTGAGTCCATCTCTTGTCTTTTAAGCCTGATTTTAACTTTAAGTTGTTTATGGTATATTCCTTTATACATTCAGCAAAAAGTAGTTAATTAAAAACCAATTTTACCCCATCAAATCCATCCCATCTTTCTTAACAAACACACTTCGCGAATAGCTAAAACTAAGTCTCTGTGGAAAAACGAATGAAATATACTTACTACTTGCTGTGAGACCATGTATGCTTGCATGTTCTAAGTGCTCTCTCCATCCTTTTGCTTATTTATCTTTACACATTGAGCACGCAACAAGTTTTTGGCGCCGCTGCCGGGGACTTATTTTAAGTGAAAACGAAGTTGTTAAGTTTAAGAAGTCAAGTTTATCATTGAGTGAAACTAATCTGTTTCATTTCTTTTGCAGGTGCTATTAAGGTAGTTTATGAGTGAGCGTTCACATAGTGATTTAGAGTTCGATCCTGAACCTGAAAGATCACTTCGAGCTAGGAATAAGGCAAAGAAACGTCTCTTTAAACAACCTCCTATACCTCAAACCACACCTGAAACTAGAGAAATGGGCGATGTAGTTCCAAATCCGGCGCAAGCCATTCGCAACCCCATCGAAATAGCGAATGACAAGGATAGCGCCATCCTTTCATATTTAGTACCTATGCCTGGGGAGCTGAACCCCAGCATAATCCGTCCTGAAATCACTGCCCACTCCTTCGAGTTAAAGCCAGTGATGTTCCAAATGTTGTCCACTGTGGGACAATTCTTTGGAATAGAAAATGAGGACCCCCATAATCACCTTAGGAACTTCCTAGGAGTTAGTGACACCTTCCTAATCCCTGGAGTTTCCCAAGAGGCCCTTAGGCTATATCTTTTCCCTTATTCTTTGAGGGACAAAGCCAAAACGTGGCTAAATTCTTTACCCTCAGGATCTGTTCGCAATTGGACAGATCTAGCAGAAAAATTCCTAGTCAAATACTTCCCACCAGATAGGAATTCAACTTTTCGTGATGACATCATAAAATTCAAACAAGCTCCAAGTGAGTCTCTTCACAAAGCATGGACACGATTCAAAGACCTTCTCATTAAATGTCCACACCATGGCATTCCATGGTGTATCCAAATAGAAGTCTTCTTTAAAGGATGCAACCCCAGCACCAGACAAGTCTTAAATTCATCTGCTGGAGGTTCCATGTTGTCCAAGAGTTACAACGAAGCTTATGAGATCTTGGAGAAGATCTCAACATCTCATTGTAGATGGTCAGACGATCCTGTAGAGCCAACTAGAGCTCAAGACAAGGATGCTCTAAGCGCCATGAGCACCCAAATAAACGCCCTGACCAACTTAGTTAAGCAAATGGCTCAGGCCAATCTCCAAACCAGTGCCAATACCGCCACAGCCATGTCAATGGGCACTCAACCAAGTCAAGGCGAGGCACCAATCTGTGGATTCTGTGGGGAAGGACACCCCTATGAATACTGTCCTGGGAATCCATCCTCGGTCTGCTATGTAGGAAGTCAGCAGCAACCAAGGAATAACCCCTACTCACAAACTTATAATCCTGGTTGGAGAAACCACCCTAACCTGTCATGGGGTGGCCAACAAAACACTAACCAAAATCCTAACCAACCAAGGCCGAGTGGAACACCTGGTTTCACTCCCCAACATAACCAGTCAATGTACCAAAAGCCTTACAATCAACCTGTAGGATCTTCTGTAGAAAACCTACTCAAGGAATATATAGCTAAAAATGATGCTACTCTTCAGAGCCAGCAAGCTACCCTTAGGAGCCTGGAAAACCAAATAGGCCAATTAGCCAATGAACTTAAAAGTAGGCCCCAAGGTAGACTCCCTGCTGATACCGAGGTACCAAGGAGAGATGGCAAGGAACAAGTTCAAGCAATTGAACTTAGGAGTGGAAGACCATTGGTGAGCATTACAAAGGACACACCACAGAGAGTAGAGAACACTGAGTCTAGTGCTCCACTGGAGTCTCTGCCAAGCCAAGGTCCACCACCAACTAGCACATCAGGAGCCAGGCTAGAGCCAATTGTAGAGGACGTAGAAGAAATTCCAAGACCTCCACCTATCTTAAGGCGTCCTGACGTGCCTGCATATGTGCCACCACCTCCATACCCTCGAAGACTGAAGAAGAAGCAGGAACAGGAAGTTCATTTTAATAAATTCTTAGAAATACTTAAGCAAGTGCATGTGAACATTCCTTTTGTAGAGGTTTTACAGTCTATGCCTTCATATGTAAAATTTTTGAAGGATATCATTACTAACAAAAAGATAATTGGTGAGTTTGAAACAGTAAACCTCACCGAGGAATGCAGTGCCATCCTCCAGAACAAGCTGCCCAAGAAGGAGAAGGATCCTGGTTCCTTCACCCTACCTGTAGAACTTGGAGGCAAGCATGTGGGCAGAGCGCTTTGTGACCTGGGCGCCAGCATAAATCTCATGCCCCTGTCCCTATTCCGTCAGTTGGGAATAGGAGAAGCACGTCCAACTACTGTCACTTTACAACTAGCAGACAGATCCATCGCATATCCAGAAGGTAAGATTGAGGATATTCTAGTTAAAGTTGACAAATTCATTTTCCTTGCAGATTTCATTGTCCTGGACTATGAAGCAGACAAGGAGGTACCCATCCTGCTAGGTAGGCCATTTCTAGCCACAGGTAGGGCACTAATAGATGTGCAAAAAGGTGAGTTAACTATGAGAGTTCATGATGAAGAGGTAAAATTTAGTGTTTACAAAGCTTTAAAATACCCCTCTGATTCTGAGTCTTGTGCTAGCATGGATGTTATTGACTCACTTATGGAAGAACAATTAGAGCATGTATTATTAACCAAGCATGCTAGTGAATATGTACAAATAGATGTAGATGATCTAAATGTAGCTGACATAATGAACATGCCTGTAAATAACCCTCAGCATGTATGTATGAATATAGATTTAACTGATAGAACTATTAACCCTCTGAAGCCCTCCATTGAGCATCCACCTGTTTTAGAACTAAAACCACTACCAACTCACCTCAAATATGCATATCTAGGAGAGAATGATACGCTGCCTGTAATTATTTCTTCTAAGCTAAGTGAACAGCATGAGGTTGATTTAATTTTACTGCTTAAGCAACATAGGAAGGCTATAGCATGGTCTATTGCTGATATTCGAGGCATTAGCCCTTCTTATTGTATGCACAAAATTATTCTAGAGGAAGAACACACACCTAGGGTAGATCACCAGCGTAGGTTAAACCCCTCTATGAAAGAGGTAGTGAAGAAAGAAATAATAAAGTGGTTAGATGCAGGAGTAATTTTCCCCATAGCTAGTAGTCAGTGGGTGAGCCCCATCCAATGTGTACCTAAAAAGGGGGGAATAACTGTGGTAGTCAATGAGAATAACGAACTAATTCCAACAAGGACTGTCACAGGGTGGAGGGTATGTATGGATTACAGAAAACTAAATAAAGAAACTAAAAAAGACCACTTCCCCATACCGTTTATTGACCAGATGCTAGACAGAATAGCTGGTAGAGCCTACTACTGTTTCCTAGATGGCTATTCAGGCTACAATCAAATAACTATAGACCCTAAGGATCAAGAGAAGACCACCTTCACTTGCCCTTTTGGAACGTTTGCCTTCCGCAGAATGCCTTTTGGCTTATGCAATGCACCGGCAACTTTCCAGAGGTGCATGATGGCCATCTTCTCTGAGTTGGATGAGTCCATGATAGAAATATTCATGGATGACTTCTCAGTCTTTGGGGACTCCTTTAAAACCTGTCTAGAAAACCTAGGACAAGTCCTGACTAGGTGTGAGGAGACTAACCTAGTCCTGAATTGGGAAAAGTGCCATTTTATGGTAGATGAAGGGATTGTCTTAGGACATCCAGTGTCAAGGGCGGGTGTAGAAGTGGATAGAGCAAAAATAGAGGTCATAGAGAAATTGGTAGAGCCCCAGAACGTCAAAGCCATTAGAAGCTTCTTAGGGCATGCTGGCTTCTATAGAAGGTTCATCAAGGACTTTTCTAAGATAGCCAAGCCTCTGTGCGAGCTTCTAGAGCTAGGTAGACCATTCATCTTTTCTAAAGATTGTGTAGTAGCTTGGAAATCCCTTAAGGAAGCACTGGTCACAGCACCAATCATAGTAGGACCAAATTGGGATCTCCCATTTGAGATGCTATGTGATGCCAGTGACTATGCTGTAGGAGTCATGTTAGGACAGAAGATTGACAAGCTCACACATCCTGTTTATTATGCTAGTAAGACCTTGAATGAGGCCCAATGTAACTATACAACTACAGAGAAAGAGATGCTTGCTGTAGTATTTGCTTGTGAAAAATTTAGGAACTATATTGTAGGAACTAGGACCATTGTATATACTGACCATTCTGCTTTAAAATATCTAATGAGAAAGGCTGATGCTAAGCCTAGACTAATTAGATGGGTGTTATTGCTGCAGGAATTCGATTTGGACATTCGGGACAAGAAGGGATGTGAAAATGTGGTTGCAGATCACCTGTCTCGATTGCAGCACAATTGCGGAAAAATTGCGGACCCCGCAATTTCTGATGCTTTTATAGATGAACATATCTTTGTTTTGACTCATCGTGATAACGATGAGGAACCTTGGTTCGCTGACATTGCTAACTTCCGTGCATCACAGGTATTACCAGTGTTCAAGGGAGGACAAGAGAAGAAAAGGTTCCTCCATGAAGCAAGGAAATTCATCTGGGATGACCCCATACTTTACAGGACCTGTGCTGATGGGTTGTTGAGGAAATGTGTTTCAGCTGCTGAAGCGAAGTCTGTGCTGCAGCACTGTCATTCATCTCCTTACGGTGGGCACTTTGGTGGTCAAAGAACAGCTGCCAAGGTATTTCAAAGTGGCTACTACTGGCCAACAATCTTTAAGGACGCCCACAACTATGCCCACAACTGTGACGAGTGCCAAAGGACAGGTAACCTCAGTCGTAAGGATGAGATGCCCCTCACCTACATCTTGGAGTTAGAACTCTTTGATGTATGGGGCATTGATTTCATGGGACCCTTCCCTCCATCATCAGGTAACTTGTATATTCTAGTAGCAGTAGACTACGTGTCAAAGTGGGTAGAAGCTAAGGCATGTCCTAATAATGATGCTAAGACAGTCACTAATTTCTTGCATAGACACATTTTCACTAGATTTGGGACTCCTCGTGCTATCATTAGTGATGAGGGGTCACATTTCATTAATAAGGCTATGGAGAAAATATTGGCTAAGTATAACATCAGACATAGGGTAGCTACTCCCTACCATCCACACTCAAATGGCCAAGCTGAGATTTCCAATAGGGAGATAAAGAACATCCTAGAGAAGGTAGTCAAACCTAATAGGAAAGACTGGTCTTTCAAGCTTGAGGATGCACTTTGGGCTTATAGAACAGCATATAAGACACCTCTAGGAATGTCTCCCTATAGGTTGGTATATGGCAAGGCTTGCCACTTGCCACTTGAGTTGGAGAACAAGGCATTTTGGGCCATGAAAGAATTAAATTTTTGTGTGAAGGATGCAGGGACATTAAGATCTTTACAGCTGCATGAACTTGATGAGCTTAGGCACATGGCCTATGAGAATGCCAAGATGTACAAAGAAAAGACAAAAATATGGCATGACAGTAGACTCAGGATCAAAGATTTTAAGAAAGGCCAACTTGTACTGTTATTTAACTCACGATTAAAGCTATTTCCAGGCAAATTAAAGTCTAGATGGTCGGGTCCATTTGTTGTTACTAATGTCTTTATTCATGGTGCAGTAGAGATAAAAAACTTGCAGCAAGGACAACCATTTATGGTCAATGGTGCTAGGTTGAAGCACTACTATGAGGAGGGGGATGTAAAGACTCTCTCAGCCTTCCTCCTACATGAAGCATGAAGTTAGAAACGAGAGAGAACGAGTGGTTCCTGTGCTCGTTTAGTCAAGGCCAATGCCTTAGTTTATTTTTTTTGTTTTTATCGATGATCGTTTGTATGTTTTGTGGTGTAATTTTAATTGCGTATTTAATGTTTGTTTTGTTTGTTTTTGTAGGGAATCGAAAGAGGGGATCAAGGGGAGTAAATCGCACTTTAAAAATCAAGATTCGGTTGGGCCAAATGAAAGATACGGGCGATCAAAGTTGGGATTTATTATGAAATATTGTCCCTAGGATTGCGCAGAAATTGCTGACTCCGCAAAAAGAGCCGTTGGGATTTCATCCGTTGCTTTTATAGTCGTTAGAAGGCGCCCGTTTGATACGATCTTCTCATTCTTTGCTCTCCAAGATTTCTGCGATTCTCTCCACCTTTGATCTCTCTCTCCAAACCTCCAAGATTCGACCATGGTTTCCACTAGGGCTGAGAGATCCGCCGCCAAGAAGAAGGCCGACGACGCAGCTGAAGCGGCTGCGAGGGAAGCGCTTCTCACCCTTGCTGATCAGGGTGCTGTACGCACTGGCAGTCTTGGTAAGCTTCCTATTCGTAGGAAGAAGTGGAGGGTGGTCACTGAGATCCCTGCTGGCCCATCTGAGCCAGTGGGCACGCCCACGAAGCGCCGGTGGACTGTCAAGACTGCCGCCGGACCAAGCAAATCCAAGACTCCCTCTGTGGCGAGTCAAGAATCTGATCGTGCATCCCACGAGTCAGCTAAAGAAGGTGCGACGCCGTCTGCATCACCTGTGCGCAGCCCCCTGCCATCTGAACCAGTGCCAAGCACCGAATCATCACCACCTGCGCAGAGCGCCGAGTCATCTCCAGCGCCTCAGAGTGCTGATCTACCACCTGCGGCTGTGCAGAGTCCTGAGCTGCCGTCTTCGCCATGGAGTTCTGCGCATACCCCGTCAGCAGAGCACAATTCTCCACGGCCTGATCCGGAATTCCCTTATGGGGATTACCAAGAATCCACGCAAGGCAGTGGAGAGGCAGAAGAAGAAGAAGTCTTCTCTCCCATGAGAGAAGACAGCCCTGATGAGCCTGCACAGCAAACGCCTGCTGATGATTCTATGGAGGAGACGTTGGGGGCCTGTTTCCCACAACTCCAGGCAAAGCTGAAAAAGAAAAAGAAGGCCAAGCTTGTCAAGGCCAAGAAATCCAAGAAACTGAAGAAGAAGAAGGCCAAGCGAGTGCCTTCAGCAGAAGAAGACAGTACTGAGCCTTCGCTCAAACGCCTCAAGGTGGAGGCTGCTGAATCTTCCAAGCCAGCTGATAAGGGGAACGCTAAACTCTACCCCGAAGATGAACCTCCATCAGTGAGATATGTCTCGTCTGATGCTGAATCAAGGGGCGTGGAGCTGAGGAAAAGGGACCTGTTGCACGAGAAGGGGTTCCTTGATCGCCTAGCTGACCTGCCGCAGTTCTTGCGCGCAGGGGTGATCAACCATGGCTGGGAGGAATTCTGTCGACCTCCCAATCCAGCATACACAAGCATGGTGTATGACTTCTATGCGAACGTGCTCAGCCCTGAGGATGGCCTGTCTGTGGTCAGAGGGGTAGAAGTGGACTTCTCTGCTAAGGCCATCAATGAAGCATTCGGTCTAAGGGGCCAGCCTCACACAGACTATGCACGGATAGTGGATGAGCCGACTGAGGCTGTGCTAGAAGAAGCCATCCGCACCATTGGCCAGCCTGAGGCCTCCTGGACAGTCTCACGCAATGGGCGGCACACGCTCATGAGTGCCAACCTCACGGCAAAGGCAGCTGTGTGGTTTTCATTCGTGAGAAGAAGACTCTCCCCGGTGACGCATGAGACTACCATTAACCAGAGCCGTTCGCTGCTGGTTTATGCTATCATGAGAGGTCTCACGATCAACGTGGGAGAAGTCATCAATGCTGCCATCGCCGAGTGTGCTAAAAAGGGTAAGGGGCCATTATTTTTCCCCAACATCATAACAAAGTTATGTTTGCTTGCAGGAGTTCCTACCGAGCGCTTGGAGCAGCAGCTGCCCTACACAGGCCATCTGGAGTTGCCTGCACACCTACGGCTGAGAAGGAAGGGCAATATGGAGTTTGAGTTGGATAGGTTGGCTGCTGAGCAGTCCCTATCCATGGCCTGTTTGATGGACCTGCAGAGAAGAATGGCTCAATGGGCCAACTATGCGCAGGCGAGGGACAGAGAAGTTGCAGACCAATTGGGGTGCATCTTTCCAGACTTCCCCACCAACCTCCTCACTCCATGGGTGCCCCCACGACCAAGGCGACCAGATGAGGATGATGAGAATTGAGTGCTGGTTTGAAGAGCACTAGAGGGAGTATTACTGATCCCTAAAGAAACAAAAGACAATTTTCCTGCTTTTTGATAGAGTAATGTATATTCTGCTGTTTTTTGGTTAAGTTTTGATCTGTTTTGGATGTCTAGTTTTATGTTTTTCCTTTTGCTTAGGATAGTCTGATGTTAGTTGATTAGGTAGGATAGTTTAGTTTTATTTTTTTGGATGCATGAGTAACGGGAAAAAGCATGCTAGGGGCCTGAGTTAATGTTAAATCTGCCCAGATTGTATTGCGAAATAATTGCGGTTCCCGCAATTTTTGTGACTGATTGCATGTCTTTGACTGCCCGTTTAGTTAGGCTGTGATCTGTTAAATTCTATCTTTTGCTGCTGGCATGACTACCTTATATAGCTGATCTTGAAGCATGCTGGATGAGTGTCATAGGACACCTTTTGATAGTTTAAATTTGCCTCTGAATAGTGCTCAGCATGCATAAACCATAAGTCCTTAAACCTGTCTGTTATGTTCAAATTTTCTGCTGCTGGGATAGTTGCTTCTAGAATGTTTTGCCTATGCCTAGGATGTTTAGATTCTCTTTGTTTTACTTTAGACTAGATGCTTCTAGGACAAGTTTGGGGGTGTCCCACCTCAAACACTCATTGGGGACAATGAGTAGTTGAAGTTTGGGGGAGGCCACCCTAGGCCTAGGAACATTCCTCTCTTCCTTAGGACATAAGCATTCTTCTTCTCCTAAAAAATTTTTGTGATAAATAGAAAAAGTGACAAATAGAATAAAGAGGGGAGTCTCTCTCAAGTTGTTGAGTAATCAGTGCCAAGTGTGTAAACCACAAGTGGCATTGCATCAAAAGGCAAACCGAGGAGAGACTCCACCTAAGTAAAAAAGAAAGAAAAAGGAGAAATAGGGGAAGAAGAATGTATGCTTGGGAGTTATAATCTTGTGGCTTAGATGTCCTATGAAAAAAAAAGAACTCTGATCCTTAATGAGCTAAGCACAAGGTTGTAGCTTTTAGGTTTGTCTAGGGAGATGAATGTTTATCCAATGTAGTGATGCCAGGGTTTAGGTTGTTCTCTATAAAGCACCACTGTCACTGTTAATACTAAGACTGACATGACTCTAAGGAATCCTAGACACATTAAAAATAAGCTGGAAGCATGTACTGAGTCTGGAGTAAAGCTTGGTAGAATTTGAAACCTTAGGGATAGTAGCATGATATCATAGAAGTAGTTAAGATCAGTAGTAGGGGGTCAACAAAAGCAGTGGGTATAGTAGGCAGGTGAAGTCAGAAGAGGCTAGACAAGAGGCTAGTTCTAAACTTGGAAGTGTGTCACAGGACAGCACTGCTAGAGACAAGAATATAAGGGAGTTAGTGAGTAGATAAAAGAAGAAGAAACAGCAGCCTAAGTAAGTCCTTAGTATGCTTGAGGACAAGCAAAGCCTTAAGTTTGGGGGTGTGTTAAGTCTCTGAAAGTGACTTATTTAGGACCCATTTAGCTTAAGAAGATGTACACATTTAGGTGTTTTTGTTAGCATTTAGCCTAAACCTATGCTTTAATTTGAGAATTAGAAGAAGGTAGCTAATATAGGACTTATGCACAATAGGTAGAAAAAGGGGTGAAAACCGAAGAAAAGAATGAAAAAATAACCCTTGCGAATGCATTGCGGAATAATTGCGGTGGCCGCAATTATTCAAGTTAAAACCGTAAGTTGGCTGACATTTTTCTGTTTAGATCCGACTTTTCAGGGATTCGTTCTTTCTCCTCCACCCATTCTGATATACGACGTTGAAGATTGATGGTTCTCCTTGGCCCAATCGCACCTGCAAACTACTATAAAAGGGGGCCAAAGTCGGAGGTTCAGTATTCATTCAACGTGCAGAAGTCTTCTCACAGTCCACCATTTCTCTCGATTTTCCCTTGCCGTCTGTTGGAGTGAGGTTCTAAGCTTTTGGAATCGATAATCTGATAGGAAGGAGAGAAGATTCTTCTTCTCTCTCGATTGGATTCATCCAAGCACGGCTGAATTCTCATCACCTTCATTCGAGGCGACTGCCACGAAGATTTCCAGCAACCTTTACTGTTTTCTGCTCTTTTCTTCTCAATTCCATTTCTGTTCAATGTTGTTCTTAGCTTAGTCATTTACTTGTTGCATTTCGTTGTTGTCTGCCTTGAATTCATTCTGTTTAAGCTTTCCTTTGTCATTCAAACACTTGAAGTAATCAAAGTAAGTTTCTGCATTTCACAGTTATTCCTTATTCTGCTACGAGTTTGGCTTGCTGTTTTAAGCACTTTTTCCTTCTAAGCATGTCTACTTTATCTTATATTTCTGTTCTACATATATCCATGAGTAACTAAATTCATTTAGGGGCATGCTAATGACAGAACTATAGGCTAAAAAACGTAAGTCAAGTAGGTAGATCAACACTCAAACATTGATTATATGTAAGCTTCATCCCACGGGCAATTTCGATTGGCCATCCATTTTGTCCAAAGAACTCCTAACCTCTGGAAGGAGTAAGAGTTCAGAGTCGTATAATCATGCTAGCCTTCCATGGTAATCAGGAAACGGCCTAGGAATAGGCGTTTCCCTAGTATAAACTGAACATTCCTGTTTTAACAAGATGCTTAAGACCTTACTTTGAAGTCAAGTAAACTTGAGTCTCTCATGCATGGAATCGGACGATACTTGAGATAGAGTGAGTTTAATGTGTAGAGAGTTGATCCAAAGTTTGATAATCGTAATAAAATGCCTATAGGACAGTCGTTAGTAGCCCTTAATTCACCCATTTAACCAGTTTTTCGCTGCCAATTAATTGCGGATTAATTGCGGTTCTCGCAATTCTGCTAAATTGCTTTCTGTCTAGCTGTTTTCTTCTTCGTTTATTGAGTCCATCTCTTGTCTTTTAAGCCTGATTTTAACTTTAAGTTGTTTATGGTATATTCCTTTATACATTCAGCAAAAAGTAGTTAATTAAAAACCAATTTTACCCCATCAAATCCATCCCATCTTTCTTAACAAACACACTTCGCGAATAGCTAAAACTAAGTCTCTGTGGAAAAACGAATGAAATATACTTACTACTTGCTGTGAGACCATGTATGCTTGCATGTTCTAAGTGCTCTCTCCATCCTTTTGCTTATTTATCTTTACACATTGAGCACGCAACAGTCTGCACAGCTCTTCCCAGCCGTGATTGGTGATCCCTGCGCGCAAGAATTGCGGCAGGTCTGCCAACGCGTCAAGGAACCCCTTCTCATGGAGCAGGTCCCTCTTCCTCAACTCAGTACCCCTCGACTCTGCATCAGAGGAAACATACCTCACAGTTTGAGGTTCATCTTCGGGGTACAGCTTGGCTTTCCCCTTATCTTTTGCTCTGGCTGATTCAGCAGCCTCGATCTTTAGCTTCTTCAGAGAAGGCTCACTAATAACCTTCTTCTTTTTGGATTTCTTTGAAGCCTTTGGCCGTTTGGCCTTGACAGCCTTAGGCACCTTCTTTCTCAATCGTGCCCTGGTGGTGATCTGTTGGAGGCAGTCCCCCAACGTTTCATCCATTGAATCTTCCCCCTTTGCTGGGCTATCGGGGCAGACTTCCCTCAAAGGAGAGAAGACCTCATCCTCTTCAGCTGTGTCTTCGCCTGGTGCCGATTCTTGATGTTCTTTGCTTGGAATTTCAGGCTCAGGCGTTCGCGATGATGGTGATGCCTCAGGGCTCTGCGGCGGTGGAGATTGGTCAGAGCTTAGTGGAGATGGGGAAGGCTCGGGGCTTCGCGCTGGTGGGGATGGAGAAGAGCTTTGTCTGGCCGTCTCGTAGGATGGACGACCACTTTCTTGACTCTCCACAGTGGGAGTCTTCTTCTTGATCGCTGCGTCGCCAATCTCCATCTTCCATTTGCGTTTCTTGGGCGTGCCGACTGGTTCAGATGGCCCAGCAGGGATCTCCGTCACCACCTTCCACTTCTTCTTGCGGACAGGCAGCTTGGGAAGTCGTTCGGTTCGCGCGGCTTCGGCATCTGCCAAGGCAAGGAGTGCCTCCCTCGCAGCTGCCTCAGCTTCAGTGGCCTTCTTTCTGGAAGCAGATCTCTCAGCCCGTGTAAGCACCATGGTCGAATCGGAGAAATCTGGAAAGAGGAATTGCAGAGGAAGAAGGAGAGAGATTTCTTGGAGTTCAGCGAATGAGGGAAGCGTACTGGCCACGGCGATTCTAACGGCTATTTGTAAGGATGTAAATCCCAACGGCTATTTTGTTGCGATTTCAGCAAATCCACCGCAATTAAATGGCCGTTGGAGATTTTTCTTGATTTAATCGCCAATATTCTCTCAACTTAATCTTTGATTTGGCCCAATATCTTCCCTGATTTTTTATCCTGGATTCATCTCCTTGATTTCCTCTTTCGATCCCCTATTAAAAGAAATAAAATTAACATCAAATTCGTAACAAAAATCACACACAAACATACACAAATAATAACCGAAAGAATAGCAAAAAATAAACTAAGGCATAGCCTCGCATGGACGAGCACAGCGATCACTCGTCCTCTCTCGGTTTTATTCTCAAGTTTCAGCCAAGAGGAAGGCCGAGAGAGTCTTCACATCTCCTTCCTCATAATAATGCTTCAATCGTGCACCATTAACCATGAACGGTTGCAGGTTCCTAATCTCAATTGCACCATGAACAAATACGTTAGTTATAACAAAAGGACCTGACCATCTGGACTTAAGTTTGCCTGGAAATAACCTCAACCTTGAGTTAAATAACAAGACATGCTGGCCTTTCTTAAAGTCCTTAATCCTAAGTCTACTGTCATGCCAAATCTTAGTCTTTTCCTTATACATTTTAGCATTTTCATAGGACATATGTCTAAGCTCATCAAGCTCATGTAATTGCAGAGACCGCAATGTTCCCGCATCGGTCACGCAATAATTCAGTTCTTTCAAGGCCCAAAATGCTTTAATTTCCAATTCGAATGGTAAGTGACATGCTTTGCCATACACAAGTCTATAAGGAGACATACCTAGGGGTGTCTTATATGCAGTCCTATATGCCCAAAGTGCATCCTGGTAGAGCACTTTATGTGGTACTCCAAATTCAAGCTGTCGAGGCTTGCCAAAATAAAATTTATAAACCCGATGTACACCGAGCTATTTGAAGCTTAGTGGTAACGGGGTCGATCCACAGGGAAATAAGAAATTTAATCTAACTAAGTCTAATTTGCTAGAAATAAAAGAATGCACAAATTAAAGAATGGTAATTTGGTTTGGGGGGAAGGGAGCTCCTAATATGCTAACGGAAAATTAACAACAACGTGCAAAAATTAAACGGTTGTGCTTAACTTCGAGAAATGGAATTGCTCGTTATGGATGTTCGGATCATCGATACAATTTACGCGTTAGCCATGTTCATGCACACAATTCATTTAGTTATTTCTAACTCAAATGACCCAAGGATTTAATTAGAAGCGTGCAATTCTAATTAAAATTGGCCAATAATCTATCTAAGGTAGCGACCCCTAAATCGATTACGTGCCAGTGACGGGAACATTGCGACGGCCCAATCCTAAGACTAAACCGGTTTCTCTCTTGCCTTAAGCCTAACATGAAAACGTTAATTAATTCAGATTACCAATGTCACTTTGGGCCGAACTAAATAGCCATGCTTAGACCCGTGCTACCTAGCGGTATGGGCAATTATACGTCCCAACCTTTAGCCCTCTATCATGCATAAGAATTATAGCGTCAATCTAATTTAGCTACACATGCTAGATATGGATGAAGAACAAGCAAGAGAATGCATAATCAAGCTAATGTCTCAACGATACCTTGACTCGCCATAAAATGACATTTTTCAAAATTTAGAACAAGGTTCATCTCAATACACCTTTTCAGGACATGCGATAAATTATCTAAACAGTCATCGAAGGAATTGCCATAAACTGTAAAATCATCCATGAACACTTCAATGCATTTTTCTACAAACTCATAAAATATACTCATCATGCATCTCTGAAATGTACCAGGAGCGTTACAAAGCCCAAAAGGCATCCTTCTAAATGCAAATGTGCCAAAGGGGCACGTGAACGTTGTTTTCTCGTGGTCTTCTATGGCTATGGGGATTTGGTAAAAGCCAGAGAAACCATCGAGAAAACAAAAGAATGGCTTCCCAGCTAAACGCTCCACCATCTGATCAATAAAAGGAATGGAAAAGTGGTCCTTCCTAGTGACCTCATTAAGCTTCCTAAAGTCTATGCACATTCTCCATCCATTTTGAATCCTTTTGGGCACTAATTCATTTTTCTCATTCCTAACCACAGTCATGCCAGTTTTCTTAGGAACAACATGGATAGGACTAACCCATTTACAATCTGAGATAGGATAGATGATACCTGCTTCGAGGAGTTTGAGGATCTCAGAAACTACTACCTCCTTCATCGCGGGATTGAGCCTCCTTTGGGGCTCTCGTGAAGGTTTCGCTCCATCCTCGAGCAGGATTCTGTGCATGCACGTAGCTGGACTTAGCCCATGTAGATCTGCTAATGTCCATCCAATTGCCAGCTTGTGCGCTTTAAGAACTTCCATTAATTTCCCTTCCTGAGCCGGTTCAAGATCCTTCGCTATGATGACCGGCAACGTCTCATCATCCCCCAGATACGCGTATTTGAGATGATCAGGTAAGTCTTTCAACTCCAATTTGGGTGCCTGCAAAGTAGAGGGGAGCATCTTAACATGATTTTGAACGGTGGCCAAAGAAGAGACAGTTGAATCACAAAGTTCAGACATAGATGGTTCATGCATATCAGATTCATCAAAAAGATCAGTAAAAAACAATGAGTCATCCCCATCTCTATCAGACATGCATTCATCCTGAACTAACGATTCAATTGTATCAACTTGACACAGAGAGTGGACGCTCTCATCATGCTCCAACTCATTAGACACATCAACCTCAACAACTTGCCCACGATACTCAACAGATAAAGTGCCCTTATCTACATTTATCTTAGTCTTAGCAGTTTTCATAAAGGGCCTACCTAATAAGATCGTCGCAGACGAAGAAGCAGAATCTCCATCCATTTTCAGAATATAAAAATCCACAGGAAAAATCAGCCCATTAACGTTAACTAATACATCTTCCACTACTCCTAAAGGATGCACGAAAGACCTATCAGCAAGTTGTATAACAACACCGGTTCCCTGTATTTCTTTTAAATTCAAATCCTGATAAACGGAGTGAGGCATGGCACTAATGGAGGCCCCTAGATCTAGCATGGCTCTTCTAATTTTCTTACCTCCAATAGTGCAAGGGAGAGAAAACATACCTGGATCGTCGCATTTTTCTGGTAAGTTCTTCGTGATTAAAGTGGAGACGTTTTTACTTACCACGACGCGCTCTTTCTCTTTTGTCTTCCTCTTGTTGGTGCATAGGTCCTTCAGGAACTTAGCGTACCTTGGGATTTGCTTGATGGCATCCAACAGAGGGATGTTGATCTCTACTTTCCTGAATGTGTCCAGGAACTCCTTCTCGTAGTTTTCCTTGGGCGGTCTCGCTAACCTGCTAGGAAAAGGAGCCTTAGGCACATAAACTCTAGTGCATGTAGGATCGAAGTTTACCCCATGCCACCGTGGTTCGGGATTTTCTGTCTGTGGCTCGACATGGCCATGATCGACTTCCACTGGCGGGGTATTAGTGGGAAGATGCTTCCCACTTCTCAGAGTGATGGCACTAGCGCTCTCCGCGTTCTGATGCTCAATCACTGTCAACCTCTTACTGACTTGAATCACTGCATCGCTCAAAGTTTGAAACTGCTCTCGAGTTTCCCTGTGTTGTGATTCAAGTATCTCTTCCAACGATCTACCTGAAACAGAAGGACGGGGTTGTGAGTTATTTTTCAAAGCAAGAATAGCACTACTTACCTCAAAAAGTTGAGCCTTAAGCTCATCCACGTCCCTGATCAGGTGATCTTTCTCCTTGTCTCCATCTCCACTCCGCTCCAAGCTTCTAGCTACGTTGGAAATTAAAGCTCTAGCTTCGGCGGGTGTTTTATCCATGAGACATCCTCCACTTGCGACATCAACTAACTGTCGGTTTGGCGGTAAGAGACCTTCGTAGAAGTTCTGAATGAGTTGTTGTTCAGCTACTTGGTGGTTGGGACAATCCTCACACAACCGACCAAATCTCTCCCAACACTCAAGAACGGTCTCTTTTTCTCCTTGCTCAATTCTATTTATCATTCTTCTAAGGGCGGCAACCTTGGGAGGCGGAAAATACTTCGCATAAAACGCTCCCTGCAGCTCTGCCCAAGAAGTGATGGACCCAGTCGGTAAGTAATGCATCCAATCTCTCGCCTCTTCCTTCAAGCTGAAGGGGAAGGCTCTGAGATGGAGTTGATCTTCGGTGATGCCATCGGTCCTAAATGACGAACACACCATCTTGAATGCCTTGAGGTGTCTGACTGGATTCTCATCTGTATTACCATAAAAAGAAGGTAATAAGTTAACCAGACCAGCTTTAAGTTCAAAATTACCTGCAGCTACCGGATACATGATACTCGATGTGTTCCGGCCTAGCTCAGATGATGCAAGCTCCCTCATGGTTCTTTGATGCTCAAGATTACCCACGACCTCCATCTTGGCGCTTCTTTTGAATTTTCAAAGAATGACTGCGCTCCAAAAACTCAAACAAAACGCGTAAAATAATAAAAAAGAATTAAACTGTACAAAAAGAAATAAAGAAAATTTTTAAAACTAACAAACCTAACTTAACTAAACAAAATTAATTAAGTCCCCGACAACGGCGCCAATTTTGGTAGAGCACTTTATGTGGTACTCCAAATTCAAGCTGTCGAGGCTTGCCAAAATACAATTTATAAACCCGATGTACACCGAGCTATTTGAAGCTTAGTGGTAACGGGGTCGATCCACAGGGAAATAAGAAATTTAATCTAACTAAGTCTAATTTGCTAGAAATAAAAGAATGCACAAATTAAAGAATGGTAATTTGGTTTGGGGGGAAGGGAGCTCCTAATATGCTAACGGAAAATTAACAACAACGTGCAAAAATTAAACGGTTGTGCTTAACTTCGAGAAATGGAATTGCTCGTTATGGATGTTCGGATCATCGATACAATTTACACGTTAGCCATGTTCATGCACACAATTCATTTAGTTATTTTTAACTCAAATGACCCAAGGATTTAATTAGAAGCGTGCAATTCTAATTAAACTTGGCCAATAATCTATCTAAGGTAGTGTTACGTCTCCAAAAGTGACCTTTTTAGGACTTAATTATCTTAGAAAGATGTACACTCTTAGGTGTTTTTGATAGGATTTAGCTTAAACCTATGCTTATATATGAGAATTAGAAGAAGGTAGCTAAATTAGGACTTGTGTGCAAGAGGAAAGAAAAGGAATGAAAACCGAAGTTAAAAGAAGGAAAAATGCGCATTGCGGTAGCATTGCGGAAACATTGCTAAAACAGCAATGTTTTAAGTGAAATCCGTAAGTTGGCTGATCTTTTTCTGTTATATTCCGTTATTTCAGGGATTCGTTCTTTCTCCTCCATCCATTTTGAAGTACGACGTTGAGGATGGATGGTTCTCCTTGGCCCAAACGCACCTGCAGATTACTATAAAAGGGGGTCAAAGTAGAGGGTTTGATCATCATCCGAAAGCGTAGAAGTCTCTTCGCAGCTCCATCTTTTCTCCTGTTTTTCTTCCCCGTCTGCTGGTGTGAGAGGTTCAGCTGTTGGAATCGACAATCTGATAGGAAGGAGAGAAGATCATCTTCTCTCCTGATTGGATTCATCCAAGCAAGGCTACCCTTTCTCTTCCTTCAGCCGAGGCATTTGCGACGAGGCGTTCAAGCTTAATTACTGCTTTCTGTCTTTTATTTCTAATTTCTAGCTCTGTTTAGTTGTGGTTTCTTTTCTAGTGGCTAGTTCATTTCATTTCGCTGCTTTCTGTCTTTATGTTATTCACTTTAAGCTTCCCTTTGTTCATTCAAACAATCAAGTAATCAAAGCAAAATTCATTATTCACTACAACAAATTGGGGCTAAGATGACAGTTGTAATTCAAACTGCCAACATACGAGGGCGGTTTTCCCCCTTTTTTTTTTTTTCCAAAAAAAAACATATAATGGCGGTTTACAACCGCCATCGTAGGTTAACTTTTGATGGCGGTTGTTGACCGTCATCTATTCCCTGAAAACGACGTCGTTTCGTTAATTCATGAAAACGACGTCGTGTTATTTTTAACCGCCATCGTAAGTCTGAATCAAAACGACGTCGTTTTGATTCAAACCGCCATCTTAAGTCGGAATGAAAACGACGTCGTTTTGATTCAGACTTACGATGGCGGTTCTGGGACTTTAAAACGACGTCGTTTTGAATTTAATATGAAAACGACGTCGTTTTCGTGTAGAACCGCCATCGTTAGTTAGCCGCAAAACGGCGTCGTTTTGATGTCAACCGCCATCTTAAGTTTATAGCAAAACGACGCCGTTTTGTTTCGAACCTAAAAGTTCAAACGGGGACTTGAAAACGACGGCGTTTCGATAAAATATCAAAACGACGTCGTTTTGATTCCAACCGCCATCTTAAGTTTTAATCAAAACGACGTCGTTTTGATTGCAACCGCCATCTTAAGTCTGAATCAAAACGACGTCGTTTTGATTCAGCCCTAAAACCAGCTTCCAGCCCCGATTTTCATTAAGTTCATCCTCTCTGCTTGCAGCCGACTTGGAGTCTTGGAGCTGCTGACGGTCGACGACGACGGACGGTGACGTTGACGACGGCGAACGGTGACGACGGCGGACGGTGACGACTGCGGACGGTGACGACTGCGTTGACGGTGGTTGTTGACGGAGCCCACGGTGACGACGGCGTTGACGGAGCTGACGGCGTTGACGAAGCTGACTGTGGTTCTTGACGGAGCTGACGGTGGTTGTCGTTTGTGGTCCCTGCGCAAACGACAAAAATAGTTTGGTGGTCCCGGCTTAAACGAAAAAAAAAAAAAATCGTGGTCCCGGCGCAAACGGCGAGGTTAGCATTTTGGTTGGTTTATGAATTTTTTTTAGAAGAAAAAAAACACAGTAATATAGTGTTATATTAAAAAAAAAAATAGTTATATCGTAAATTTGTAGATGAGAAATCGAAATGCACCCGTAAAATAAAAACAAATGAAAAAATTTACACCATATAGTGTTAAGCTACCAATACTTGGAGAATCAAACTAATAGTTAGCTTGAAAATAATTTTAATAGAATGATAATGTCATTAGTGAAATACACATTGACCAATATCATTGGTTAGCTCAAAGATTAAGTTAATTAATCTATTTTGTACGTATAAATATCAAAATTTTAAAGTAGATTTATTTTGTACGTATAAATATTGGTTTGTAGAATGAACACAAATGATACTTCATTTTGTGAAATTGACATCAAAGATTAATTTAAGGAAGTGATAAACTAGTGCTCAATACTAGGAGCCTTAGCATAACCAAGTGAGACTTGAAGTCACTCATTCTTAATGGATTGCGCCCAACTAGGTGGGATAAAAAGTCATGCCTAATTGAAGTGGCTCGTTGTCTAAACTTTTGAAATTAAACATGCATGAGACTTAGTGGTTGAAATATGTTGTCATATTCTATGTCAATATTGTCAATCTATATCCTCACATGATAGTAACATTACCATAATCAACCGCTTATAATACTCACAACTTTGAAGTTATAATCGGTGAGCGAAATTTAATTAGTACATACTTTATGTGATCCAAGATGCCATTTATAACTATAATACACTTAATTTGTATACATATACGAATATAAAATATGATGTGGAGTCGACGGACATTAAAAATATATTTATAAAACCAAAATATAAATAAAGAAGTATAGTACTCTCGTAGTATTAAAAAAATTTCCAAATCATAAAACAACTTTTAATTGTTTTCATTGTGTTTTGGATTTGTAAACCCAAAATTAGAAAACATGGGATCTCCATAAATGTTTGTTTAATTTATGAACCAAAAAACAAAAATAAAAATAATTTAAGTTAGGTAACTAGATATTGATTTGGAAATAGAGAAATGGGTGTTGGTTTTTTTTAAGAAATGTGTGTTGGTTTTTTTTTTTATTGAAGAAAGTATGGAAGTAGTATATTGACTAAATAATATACTAAGTATTTTTTTGTTTTTTTTTTTTTTTTGTAGAGAATATCTTGTTGTAATTTTTTCCATATGGATAAGTCATGGATGGACAATGATAGGTTGTCAAAAGAGTACAACTTAGGTGTTGAAAACTTCATTCAAAATGGATTACGTCATTTCAAAGGGTCAAATTTCATGTGGTGTCCATGCTTAAAGTGTGCAAACGCACTTAAACAAGATGCTAACACAGTTAGAGACCATTTGTTTTTCCATGGCATTGGTAAGAGTTATAAGACATGGTTTTTGCATGGTGAAGAAGTACCTATTAAGGATGAAGACGAAAGTGTTCATAATTTTGGTAAAGGAGCTTGTGATGAAAATGATGAAAATGATATAAGAAACACGGCTGACTTGTTTGAAGCTGCACAAGACTATTTTACAACTGAAGGTACAAAATTTGACAATCTATTGGGTGATGCACAAAAGCCATTGTACATGGGTTGTAAATATTTTACTAAGATTTCTGCATTATTGAAATTATATAACTTGAAAGCCAAATACGGATGGAGTGATAAAAGTTTCACAGAGTTATTAACATTAGTACATGACCTACTACCAAATCCGAATGAGATTCCAACTTCTTTATATGAAGCAAAAAAGACACTGTGTACTCTGGGAATGGATTATAAGAAGATTCATGCATGTGTCAATGATTGTGTTTTGTTTAGGAAGGAACTTTCGGATGCAAATTCATGCCCAATTTGTAACACATCTAGATGGAAGCTTCGTAAGAATTCAGATGAAGTTAAGAAAGGTGTTCCAGCAAAGGTTATGTGGTACTTTTCTCCAATCCCTCGATTCCAACGAATGTTTCGAAGTGCAGAGACATCAAAGTTGTTAACTTGGCATGTTGGAGGAAGGAAAAATGATGGGTTTTTGCGACATCCTGCAGACACGCCATCTTGGAAATTAATAGACAACCTGTGGCCAAATTTTGGTTCTGAGTCAAGAAATCTTCGTTTAGCTATCTCAACTGATGGAATTAACCCTCATGGCAACCTGAGTAGTAGATATAGTTGTTGGCCAGTTATAATAGTTATTTATAACCTTCCACCCTGGTTGTGCATGAAACGGAAGTTTATGATGCTGACTACATTAATATCTGGTCCGAAACAACCTGGAAATGACATTGATGTATACTTGGGTCCATTAATTGATGACTTGAAGAAACTGTGGATTGATGGGGTTGCTTGTTTTGATGCATTTCGAGATCAAACATTCATCTTGAAAGCTGTGTTATTGTGGACCATAAACGACTTTCCAGCATATGGAAATCTATGTGGTTGTACGGTAAAAGGTTATCGTGCATGTCCAATTTGTGGGGAACAGACGTCCTGCATTCGATTGGTAAACGGAAAAAAAATGGCATACCTTGGACATCGACGATATTTACCTCGTTATCATCCTTACCGAAGGGAGAAAAAGACTTTTAATGGACATCAAGAGTTTGAGTTAGCACCAAATCCATTGTCTGGAGATGAAATCTATGCTACAATCAGTAACATTCACACTATATTGGGTAAACAGACTGGAAAACAAAATTCAGATGAACTTTCAAGTAGTTACTGGAAGAAAAAGTCTATTTTTTTTGAGTTAGACTATTGGAAGAAGTTGCATGTAAGACATTGTCTGGATGTAATGCACATTGAAAAAAACGTGTGCACAAATATCATTGGTACCTTACTTGATATTCCTGGAAAAACAAGAGATGGAGTAGAGACCCGGGAGGATTTGGTTGACTTAGATATTAGGTTAGAATTGGCTCCGGTAAAAAAGGGAAACCGAACTTTCATACCTCCAGCATGTTATACACTGTCAAGAAAGGAAAAAATAAGTCTATGTAAAACACTTGCAGAAATTAAGGTGCCTGATGGATATTCATCCAATATAAGAAGTCTTGTGTCACTCAAAGACCTAAAGCTTTATGGTCTTAAATCTCATGACAATCATGTTCTCATGCAACAGTTGCTACCAGTGGCAATTCGTGGAATTCTACCAAAGCATGTGAGATATGCCATTATTATGTTTTGTTTTTTTTTCAATTCACTATGTAAAAAAGTGGTGGATTCGGCGAAGCTTGATGAGTTGCAAAAGGAAATAGTCGTCACTCTATGTTTGTTGGAAAAATATTTTCCACCATCATTCTTCACCATTATGGTGCACCTTACCGTGCATCTAGTGAGAGAAGTAGAATTGTGTGGGCCGGTTTATTTAAGATGGATGTATCCTTTTGAGAGGTACATGAAAGTATTAAAAGGGTATGTTCGGAACAAAAATAGACCAGAAGGTTGTATTGGTGAATGTTACATTGTTGAAGAAGCTGTGGAATTTTGTTCTGAATTTCTCTCTGGCATGGATCCGATTGGGTTGGGATCAAGTTTAAAAGAAGAAAAGTTAGGTACTACTAGACCAATATCAACGGCTTCTTGTATCAGACCAGCTAAACAACAATTAGATCAAGCTCACCTTTATGTTCTTGAAAACACTGACGACGTGCTTCCATTCATAGAGTACGTATACACCCTACTTTTACAACTTTAGAGTTTTACATATGTAGTAGAGTAACATGTGTGAACAATCATTTGCAACAGGCAACACAAGAAATATTTGAAAGTAGTCAATCCGAAACAATCAAAAAATCCAAAGTGGTTGCAGGATGAGCACAATCGTACCTTCATAAGTTGGTTATGGGAAAGGGTAACATTTCTTAATTAAAATATTTTGCAAAGTTTCTATTAAGACGATTTTCTAATTGTAGGATAAAATACAGGTTAAGCTTGCACTTGAGATCCCGAACAACCATATATCATCCACTTTGAGGTGGTTAGCTAATCGCCCTCGACCGAATGTATCGACATATGCTGGATATATAGTGAATGGTTGTCGATATCACACAAAAGAACGTGATCGTGTAAGAAGTGTCCAAAACAGTGGTGTTAGCATCGTTGCAAACACTATGCAAGTTTCTAGTGCTAAAGACAAAAAACCAATTGTCACAGACATGATTTTCTATGGAGTAATTCAGGAGATATGGGAACTAGACTATTATAGTTTCACGTTTGTTTTATTCAAATGTGATTGGGTGGACAACAAGGGTGTTAAGATAGATGATCTTGGATTTACAACAGTGGATCTTAATCGATTGGGACATAAATCTGATCCATTCATTTTAGCAAATCAAGCAACTCAAGTGTTTTATGTAAATGACCCTATGAATCCTAGTTTGCATGTGGTTCTTTCCCCACCGGAACGAGACCACGAAGATGAGTCTAATGATGATGAATTGGGAGACACAGATCTTGATTGTTATGGGTTATTGAAATCCATGCCTAATATTGTTAAACTCAATGATATGAATGAAGACTCGTCTGTTTATACTAGAACCGATTGTGACGGTACATGGATTGACAACAAGTAACTCATTTTCAATGCATGTATGTGGTCAAAACTATATAAGGTTTTATTTTAGTTTTTAATTTTTAATTATTCAGTTCATTTTCATACTACTAAACTCATTTCTTTTTTCTTATGTGCAGTTTTTTTCATCATGGATGCACCTAGTAGTAGTAGTAGTGGTGAAGATGAAGCATGTGAGAGACATATGAGAGTTAGGGGTATCACTACCATGAGCGACTTAGCGCGAATTAGGGATGTGGGGGATAAAGTGATTATTAGATATAATGATGAAGGGCATCCAGTTGGAGAGAATGCAATTAAATTGCAGAGTTATATTGGGGTTTGTGTGAGGACCCAAATCCCCATTACATACGACCACTGGAACCACGTGCCGCGTGACTTAAAGGAAAGAATTTTTGAATGTATTCAGGTATGTTTAATTTATTACATCGTTTATAATGTATATTATATCGTTTTGATTTTTTGGTTTAATTCGTATATGGTCGTAGATGTCATTTGAGGTGAACCCTCGTTCGCAATACAATATCATTCAATCTGCTGGGAAAAAATATAGATCATTTAAAAGCACGTTGACCCAGAAGTATGTCATCCCGTTCAAAGATCAACCATCTTGTCTGGCCCATCCTCCAGAAAAATATAGTTTCATCGAACAAGCTGATTGGGATGCATTTGTTCGAGCGAGATTATCTAAAGAATTTCAGGTAATTTATATAATTTTACATAACCTATAAGGAAAATGTATTTGTATATAGTGTAACTTTTGTAATATACATTTTTTGGATTCTTTCTAGAAACATAGTGATGAACAGAAAGATCGAAGAGCTAGTCTTAAATACAATCATCACATTTCGCGTAAGGGGTATGCGAATTTGGCCGAGGAGTTGGTAAGTCTTAATGTCGTTAGTGTTTAAGCGTTCTAGTACTTAGATGATGTACTTAATATCTTTTTAAATTTGGGTTCAGAAACATGCTGGGAAATCGACACATCGGTCGAGTCTATGGAAAAGTGCAAGATTGAATAAGAAAACAAATGATTACGATGATGATGACACACGTAAAGTAGCATACAAAATTGTAAGTTTAATTTTCAATGCTAGTGTATGTTATGTAATTATGTATATTCAATAAAATTTTATCACTTTGGGATAGGATGAGTTGGAGGAAGAATGTGGAGGAGAAGACATTCTATCACAAGCATTGGGTACACCCGAACATTCTGGACGGGTAAGAGGAGTTGGAGGTTTCGTGACGCCTTCTACATATTTTAACATTGTAAGGCCGAAGTCGAAGGAAGAAAATAAATCAGCTGACGTGGTTTATCCTTCAAAGACCCCAAAAACTAAATCTACCCAAGACGTAGTTGAAAGAAAATCAAAGAATAAAGGTGTTGATTTAGATAAAAATCTTGACGTTCAGACTGAGCAACCTTTAAAGGTAAGCATATGATTCATATAATATTGTTATGCATTAGTATATTATATTTTTTAAGTAATTGATGATTTTATTTCATTTGTTTGAAGAGCACACCATGCAACTTAGCAATAGGCTCAATTTCGAACATTGTTGCCGTTGGCACAATGTTTGAAGGGATGGAGAATGAGAGAGTTCATGACATACTTCTAGGAAAACAAAATGTGAAGGTCCTTGTGGAGATGATTTATGGACAAGAAGACATTCTTATTCCTATTCCGGTGAAGGGGAAGATGGAGACTCTTTTCGTTTGTCAGGATAACATAGTTGCTTGGCCTCGTAGCCTTGTTATTCCCATAGTCGAGAAGGTATGTTACTCGAGTAAAGTATTTAAATGTGAATGTTCTCATTGGCCTCGTAGTCTTTTGAATCCCACATTTATCGCATTTAACTTATATATTGTGTTTTTTTTATAGGATCTTAAACCGATGACACGAATCACACATAGTTTTCCTAGTGAAGCGTTTGTTCCTCCATGCATCAAGATGTTGTATCGGTACGCTGAAACACTCGATAAGGATCAGTCCTTGCGGGTTCCTTTAAGTGAAGATGTGTTTGGAAAAGGGTTAACTCTCTACGTTATGCCAGAAGATGTCATGCAATTCTGTGCAATGGTAGAGATATCGAATACGTGTATTCTAGTATATATTGCGTAAGTACATATTCTTAATCATAGTATAATTAGTTACAACTATTACGTTATCTATAGTCTCATGCATATATCTGTGAAAAAATGTGATACAGGTTTCTTTGGAAATCATTAGAGAATCAAGGAATACTAGATATGATAACTGTAGTCGACTCAAATGAAATTGCACCCTTTTATGGGACAGTGGAGAGTCGAACGAAAAAGTTGGCATCTATTTTTTCACAACAACAACCTGGACAAAAAGTACTGATTCCATATAATCCTGGGTAAGAGTCTACAACTACCTGTATTTTAGTATTTAATATGTTCATTACATTTATGCTTCTCATTATTGGTTTCTGAGTATTATGATAGTTCTGTGGATTTTAGGAATTTATTGTTGGATATGTGCAATAAGACATATCTTGTAGTATGATTTGAGAAACGATATGTTGGGAGTGTATGTATTCTTTTTTTCAGGAATGTGTTAGTCAATTTTCAAACGAAACTCTGCTCAAATTTTTATGAATCTATGGTTTCAATTGCTAGTTACTATATTAAAAATGTGTAGTTATGCTTCTCATTATTGGTTTCTGAGTATTATGATAGTTCTGTGGATTTTAGGAATTTATTGTTGGATATGTGCAATAAGACATATTTTGTAGTATGATTTGAGAAACGATATGTTGGGAGTGTATGTATTCTTTTTTTCAGGAATGTGTTAGTCAATTTTCAAACGAAACTCTGCTCAAATTTTTATGAATCTATGGTTTCAATTGCCAGTTACTATATTAAAAATGTGTAGTTTTTTATAATGATAATTACATGGTTGGTTTTGATAGTAATCATTGGATATTGTGCGTTGTGGAAGTATATGAGAATACAGCTTATATTTTCGACTCCCTCCATCCTACCATGTTAGAGGACTTGAAACGTATCATAAATATGTAAGTTTGTTTAATATTAATTGAAGTTGATTTAGTGTATGGTTATTAAGTTTGTTCAAAATTATGCATTTATTAATTTACAAGTTTTTCAACTTTATATAGGGCAATGCGAGTTTGTATGGCTCAAAGTACCGCCGTTCAAATACCACGAAAGAATACTACTAATTGGATGAGCATGAAGGTAAAATAAATGACTTATAATCAATTGTTATTATATGTTTGACCAATTTCAAATATACTTATTTATTTCTATATTTTGTATAGTGTCCTCGCCAAGAAGGTAGCGTCGAATGTGGGTACTATGTGCTCAAGTTTATTAGAGAAATTTTATATAATTTACGGACTCCTTTGAACTCTATTGTAAGTAATGCATCTTTACTATTATATTTTAAAATATACATTGTATTTTCTTCATTATCATAATATTTATCTTTTGTTTTCGTGTAGTTTGATAGTAAGAAGTCATTTACACGAGAAGAACTCGATGTAGTACGGACGGAATGGGCAAATTATATTGCAAGCATCGCATTTGGGTAAACTAGTGTAATGTAGTGAACTTTGTAGTTTTTGTGCAAATTTTGGATGTAAATATGAATTATGGGAACACACATGTTTGTACTTAGACTCTTTACAAGAACCAATTTCTTTTGTAGTTTATTTGGATGTAAGTGTTAAATATTTTGTTGTTTTGAATGAAATGACAAGAATTTAGTTTAATTTCACATCCAACATTGTATTCATTCAATTAGAAGAATTTCAGTTATAAAATGTTCACCGAAACAAAACAGGTTTAAAACAAAACAGCAACAATCCGTATTAGGTAATGCTCAATAATCTGTATTTGAAACGAAACATGACGTTTTAAACCCGTCATTAAAACTATTTACAATGACGGTTTTCCACCGTCATTAAAAGTACCTTTAATGGCGGTTGTTAACCGCCATCTTAGGGTTACGATGGCGGTTGTTAACCGCCATCTTAGGGTTACGATGGCGGTTTTTAACCGCCATCTTAGGGTTACGATGGCGGTTGTTAACCGCCATCTTAGGGTTACGATGGCGGTTGTTAACCGCCATCTTAGGGTTACGATGGCGGTTGTTAACCGCCATCTTAGGGTTACGATGGCGGTTCTTAACCGCCATCTTAGGGTTACGATGGCGGTTAATAACCGCCATCTTAGGGTTACGATGGCGGTTTTACAATCCAAAACCGCCATTGTAAGGTTTAGATGGCGGTTTTAAACCGTCATCTTATCCATACGATGGCGGTTTCAAAACCGCCATCTTAGGCTTACGATGGCGGTCAGCTTTAATGGCGGTTGTGAACCGCCCTTAAAAGGTAACCGCCCTTATACCCCTAAGATGGCACCACCTTAGAGGGCGGTCGTAAAACCGCCCTCATATGCCTAAGATGGCAGTTCAGAACTGCCATCGTAGTTCTAATTTAAATCTGGCGTGGACATTTGGATACACCATGGAATGCCATGGTGTGGACATTTAATGAGAAGGTCTTTGAATCTTGTCCAAGCTTCGTGAAGAGACTCATTATCAGCTTGTTTGAATTTAACTATGTCATCACGAAAGGTAGAATTCCTATCAGGTGGGAAGTATTTGACTAGGAATTTTTCTGCTAAATCTGTCCAATTGAGGACAGATCCAGAGGGTAATGAGTTCAACCATGTTTTGGCTTTGTCCCTCAAAGAGTAAGGGAACAAGTATAGCCTCAAGGCTTCTTGGGAAACTCCAGGGATGATGAAGGTATCACTAACTCCTAAGAAGTTCCTAAGATAGTTGTGGGGGTCCTCATTTTCTATTCCAAAGAATTGTCCCACAGTGGACAACATTTGGAACATCACTGGCTTTAACTCGAATGAGTTGGCAGTGATCTCAGGACGGATTATGCTGGGGTTCAGCTCCCCAGGCATAGGTACTAAATATGAAAGAATGGCACTATTCTTGTCATTTGCTATTTCGATGGGGTTGCGAATGACAGGTACCTGATTTGGAACTATCTCGTCCATTTCTTCGATTTCAGGTATGATTTGAGGTATAGGGGGTTGTTTAAAAAGACGTTTCTTGGCTTTATTTCTGGCTTTAAATAGTCTCTCGGGCTCAGGATTGAACTCTAGATCTCTACTTGAAGGCTCACTCATAAACTAACCCAATAGTACCTGCAAAAGAAATGAAACAGATCAGCTTCAATAAGCAATAAACTTGTTTTTTTTTTTTTCAAACTTAACAAACTTCGTTTTCACTTAAAATAAGTCCCCGGCAGCGGCGCCAAAAACTTGTTGCGTGCTCAATGTGTTAATAAAAATAAGCAATAAGAGAGAGAGAGCACTCAGAACATGCAAGCATACATGATCTTATAGCAAGTAGTAAGTATATTTCATTCGTTTTCCCACAGAGACTTATTTTTAGCTATTCGCGAAGTGTTTTGTTAAGAAAGAAGGGGTGGATTTGATGGGGTAAAATTGGTATTTAATTGTCTAATTTTTGCTGAATGTGTAAAGGGTAGTAACATGAACGAGAACAAGTCAAAGCTAAACTAAAATGAAAAGAAACGAAATTAATAAATGAATGCAAAGATAGCGAAACAGAATGGAAACTTAGACGGAATTGCGGAGACCGCAATTCTACCGCAATTACAATAACAGCGAAAGTGTGTAAATGGGCGAATTAAGGGCTACTAATGACTATCCTATAGGCATTTTTATACGATTCTCAAGCACTGGATCTAGTCTCTATGCATCAAACTATCTCAATCTCATGTATCGTCCGATTCCATGCATTAGATTCTTTAGTTTACTCAACTCAAAGTAAGGTCTTAAGCATCTTGTTAAGGCAGAAAGATATGGTTTGTACTAGGGAAACGCCTATTCCTAGGCCGTTTCCTGGTTACCTTGAAAGGCTAGCATGATAATATGACTCTGAACTCTTACTCCTTCCAGAGGTTAGGAGTTCTTTGGACAAAATGGATGGCCAATCGAAATTGCCCGTGGGATGAAGCTTACATACAATCAATGTTCGAGAGCTATCCTACATGCTTGATTCACGTTTTTTAGCCTATGGAGTTGTCATTAGCATGCCCCTAAGTGATTTAGTTACTCATGGATATAAGGAGAACAGAACTAAAGGATAAAACAGACATGCTTCGAAGGGAAATGTGCTTAAAACAGTAAGGGAAGGCAGTAGAATGAAAAGGCAGAAACTGTGAAATACGGAATTGAAACTTGATTACTTGATTGTTTGAATAGACAAAAGAAAGCTTAAAGCAAAATGACAGAGAGACAGAACACAACGAATTATCTTAATCTAGCTATTAGAAAAGAAACAACAACAAGGCAGAGTTGGAAAAATAGAAATGAAGAACAGAAAGCAATAAACAGCTCGAATGACTCGTTGCAGTCGCCTCGAATGAAGGATGAGAAAGGACAGCCTTGCTTGGATGAATCCAATCGGGAGAGAAGAAGAATCTCCTCTCCTTCCTATCAGATTATCGATTCCAACAGCTGAGCTTCGCAAACCAGCAGACGGCAAAGGAAAACAGGAGAAAAGATGGACTGCGAGAAGACTTCTACGCTTTCGGATGATGTTTGAACCTCCGACTTTGACCCCCTTTTATAGTAGTTTGCAGGTGCGTTTGGGCCAAGGAGAACCATCAATCTTCAACGTCGTATATCAGAATGGATGGAGGAGAAAGAACGAATCCCTGAAATCACGGAATTTAACAGAAAAAGATCAGTCAACTTACGGTTTTCACTTGAATAATTGCGGCTTCAGCAATGTTTTCGCAATGCTGTCGCAATGCAGTTTTTTTTCATTCTTTTCCTTCGGTTTTTAACCCTTTTCTTTCCTATTGTGCATAAGTCCTAATTTAGCTACCTTCTTCTCATTCTCATATTTAAGCATAGGTTTAGGCTAAATGCTATCAAAAACACCTAAAAGTGTACATCTTCTTAAGCTAAATGGGTCCTAAATAAGTCACTTTCAGAGACTTAACAGCTACCACGGGGTAGTTGATGCACAGTGGTTGCAAATTCAAATCTGGCGCTGCCAGCTGTTTCAACGTCCTTGGCACTTCTCCTTGTGCCATCTCGTCACCAAAGAAGGGATCGCCTTCTTCCTCAAACAACCTTTGCCCCTCGTGGGCTTCTCTTCTCAACCGCCGCTCTTCTCTTTCGATCTCAGGTATAAACTGTAATCCACTAATCTCAGAAGAACGGGTCATACACAAACAAAATTTTAAAACATACAAAAACAAACAGGAAAAAATTTTCAGCACACAATCAATCAACAAAAATCAAAATCAAACATAATTTCAACCAATTTTTGCCTTCCCCGGCAACGGCGCCAATTTTGGTGGGACGAATTTTGAATATCCTCCCTAAATTCGGGTTGTCGAGACCCGCCAAAATAAAATTTATAAACCTATTAACCTTAGCTTTGCAGCTAGTGGTAACAGGGTCGATCCACAGAGAAGGACGTGATTGAAAATAAAGTTTGAAATAGAATTTAATTGATCAATTGGGTTTTGCAACAAAGGGAGAAGTTTAAGCATGCAACAAGAAGAATTAATCGCTAACGGAAGAATTAAAGAGAAAGAGAATGAAGAGTGATCGATTCGGAGATTTTCGGGATTTCTTTGCTAGACATTCTACCACTTATCATTTAATACAATCCTAAGGCTAACAATTTGTCATACACGCGATCGGTTACCTGGGAACCCCCTTGTGTAACCGGCTCCATAGCAATTAACTAAATCAAAAGATCTAATTAAACATTGTTTAAAGTTTCATTAGAGTGATCAGCCCCAAATTGACTCTAAACAGTCACTAGCATACCGCGACGGACATTCGACCACGTAATCAAATTGCTAACTGGCTACCCGCCAACGCTGAAGTACCCAACAATTATCATGCATGACTCGATATTCTGATATATTTCATTGTTCTGTGTTACTAGGCGAATAGTGAGATGCACGACATCGCTACTCTTTAACTCTAACATATGCTAGAAAACTCGATTGTCCGTCGGCGAAATCTAAGACATGCATGGGATTAAGTAAGAACAACAAATGCATACAAATCAGAAACCAAATAAGAATTTATAGCATGGATTATCAAAGTGGAGAAGTGTTGCGTGCTCAATGTTTAAAATAAAGATGCAATGGGAGAGCACTCAGAACATGCAAGCATACATGGTCCTGTAGCAAGTAATAAGTATTTTTTCATTCGATTTCCCACAGAGATTTATTCTTAGTTACTAACGAAGTGAGATGTTAAGTGAGAATGGGTGGTTTAAATGGGGTAGATTTGGGTTTAAGGTGCCTAACTATTAAGGAACGTGCAAGATATGAAGCATAAACAAGTGCAAGTAAATAATTAAACTCGAATGTAGAGGGAAGAGAACAACAAACTAAAAAAGAAATGGCTAAGGCAAAATTTTGAACTAAGAGAATTGCGGAAACAGTAATTTTCTAGCAATGTTACTAACAGCGAATTAGGGGTAAAGTAGGGAAACAAGGGCTACTAACGACTCCTCTATAGGCTTTTTCATACGATTCTCAAGCAGTAGATCAACTCATCATGCATCAAACTAACTCAATCTCATGTATCTTTCGATTTCATGCATTAGATCCTTTAGTTTACTCATGTCCAAGTAAGGCCTTAAGGATCTATTTATAAAAGCAAGTTAATGATTTGTACTAGGAAAACGCCTATTCCTAGGTCGTTTTCTGGCTACAATGAAAGGCTAGCATGAATGTACGACTCTGAACTCTTACTCCTTCCAGAGGTTAGGAGTTCTTTGGACAAAATGGATGGTCAATCGAAATTGCCCGTGGGATGAAGCTTACATACACTCAATGCATTTGAAGCTAATCTACATGCGTGGTTCACGTATTCCTACCTATAGTCTTGTCATTAGCAGGCCCTTATGTGGTTTAGTTACTCATGGATGATGTGGAAATGGAAAGACTTGTGTATTTAAACATGCTCGACAGTATTCAAGAACAAACAACAGAAAACAGAAGAGGTGGAGAACTTGCAAAGTGATGAAATAATGCTTTGATTAACCAAAGTTTGAACTAAACAAATGACAACTTTGAACAACTAAAGCTAAACAGAAAGAGACGAAATGAAGTAGAGTAGCAAACAAAAGGGAAATAACAACAGCCAACAATGAAAACAGAAACAGAAAGCAGTAAAAGCAAGTAGATGCGTGCGTAAAGCCCCTCGTCGCAAGCGCCTCGGTTGAAGGGAGAAGGAGAGCTTTGTTTGGATGAATCCAATCAGAAGAGAAGACAAATCTTCTCTTCTTCCTCTCAGATTAACGACTCCAACAGCTGAGTCCTTCAAGCCAACAAACGGATGAGAAAACAGGAAGACAAGACTGCGCTGAGATGGGAGTTCTACGCCGTTCGAGTGTGTGTTTGTCCTTCCCCCTTTGACCTCCTTTTATAGTGTTTTGTAGGTAAGATTCGGCCAAGGAGAACCATCCATTCTGAACAACGACCTTCCACGTGGCAGCAGGAGAAAGAATGGGCAGCTCAAAGATCGTAACAAAATAGAAAACGGTTAGACAACTTAACAAATTTAACTTAAAACATTGCTGAGACAACAATGTTTTCGCAATGTTTCAGCAATATGGAAATTTCAACTCTTTAGCTTTGTTTTTGGTTCTTTTTCCTTCCTTTCACACATAAGTCCTAATTTAGCTTCATTCTACAAATTCTCATATAAAAGCACATGTTTAGGCTAAATTCTACCAAAAACCCTTAAGAGTGTACACCATACTATAGCAAATCAGTCCCTAAAATAGTCACTTTTGGAGACGTAACACACCCCCAAACTTAAGTTTTTGCTCGTCCTCGAGCAATATAAGGACTTACTTAGGCTGTCATCATTCTATCTAACTGCTTGCTGACTTCCCTAAGTTCACTATCCAAGGCATGGTTGTCCTGTGACACACTTCTAAGTTTAAAACTAACTTCTCATTTTGCTTCTTCTGATTTCTCTCGCCTTATAATCCTACTGTCTTTAAAAACTCCCTACAACCGATCTATCTGCTTTGGTCATTAGGTTCATTGTGAAACTATCCCTAAGTTTTCACATTCTACCTTGCTTTACCCCAGACACAGTACATGCTTCTAATATTTTTGTTTTTAGCTAACTAGGATTCCTTAGAGTCATGCCAGTCTTAGTATAAACCAGTGACAGTAGTACATTTCATAGAAAACCTAAACCCTGGCATCACTACATTGGATATACATTCATCTCCCTTAACAAACCTACAAGCTACAACCCTGTGCTTAGTTAATTGAGGATCAGAGTTCATTCACATAGGACACCTAAGCACATAAGCTATAACTCATAGGCATACATTCTTCTTCCTTGGTTTTTCCTTTTTCTTTCCTTCTTTGGTAGGGTCTCTTCCTTTGGTTGCCTTTTGATGCAATGCCACTTGTGGGTTACACACATGGCACTGATTACTCAACAGCCTCAAGAGAGACACCACTCTTTATTCTTTTATTTTTCATTTTTTTTTTCAAAGAAGAAGAAGAATGCTTATGTTAAAAAGGGAGAGAGGAATGTTCCTAGGCCTAGGGTTGCCTCCCCCAAACTAAAACTTCTCATTGTCCCCAATGAGAGTCTGAGGTGGCACACCCCCAAACTTGTCCTAAAAGCATCTTGTCTAGGGCAAAATATGTAGAATCTAAAAGTCCTAGGCATAGAATGACCTTCCTAAAACAGATAGCACAGCAGCAGAATTGTTTTGTAAACACAGCATGTTAAGGGCTTAAAGAGGTGCATGCTGAGCAACTTTAAGAAACTAATTTAAACTATCAAAGGTGTACTAAGACACTCATCCAGCATGCTCACAGATAGATCACATATTGAAGTCAAGAAAACAGCAAGATAACAAAATTTAAACAGAACCAGCCTATCCAAAAGGTCAGCCAATAGCATGCGAAACTTAACAAAAATTGCGGACTCCGCAAAGAATCCGCAATAAACCTACAGAGCATATTGAGCATTTGATCAGAGCTCCCAGCATGCTATTTCCAGTTATCACCCACTATACAAGACAAGTAAACTACCTAAGCTAACTACTCAGAAACCATCAAACTACTAAACTAAACTAAACAGTCAAAAGAACAATTCAAAACAGACTATGTATTTGATTCAAAACAGAACTCAAAAATCACAGAAAAACAGATTTTTTTTTTCAAGAGGGATCAGAAAAGTCCCTCGAATGCCGTTCAAGCTGGCATTCAATCCTCCTCATCCTCATTTCTCCTTGCTCTAGGAGGCGCCCATGGCTTCAATAGGTCAGTGGGGAAGGCAGGGAAGATGCACCCCAGCTGGTCAGCCACATCCGTGTCCCTAGCTTGTGCATATTCGGCCCACAGAGCCATCTTGCGCTGTAGGTCCATCAAACACGCCATGTTCAGCGATTGAGCAGCAGCCAGACCGCCTAGCTCAAATTCCATGTTGCCCCTCCGTCTCATCCTCAAGACTGTGGGCAGTTCCAGATGACCGGTGTAGGTCAGCTGCCTCTCCTTCCTCTCGATAGGCACACCTGCACGCAAGCAGAGTTTAGTAATGGTGTTTGGGAAGAAAAGAGGGCCCTTACCTTTCTTTGCACAGTCGGCTATGGAGGCGGCAATGACCTCACCAACATCTATGGTGAGGCCCCTCATAATGGCGTACAGCAGCAACGATCTCCCCTGGTTTATAGTCGTCTCGTGGGTCACAGGGGAGAGACGCCTCCGCACAAAAGAAAACCAGACGGCCGCCTTGTCTTTGAGGGTTGCACTCATCAAGGTGTGCTTCCCATTCCTTGAAATTGTCCAGGCCGCCTCAGGTTGGCCTATGATTCGCAGGGCTTCTTCCAGGACAGCTGCAGATGGTGATTCGACGATTCTCGCATAGTCAGTGTACTTATGCCCTTTGAGGGCATAAGCTTCATTGATGGCTTTGGCCGAGAAGTTGTTGTGTGCTCAATGTTTAAAAGGAATATGCAATAAGAGAGCACTCAGAACATGCAAGCATACATGATCTTGTAGCAAGTAATGAGTATTTTTTCATTCGTTTTCCCACAGAGATTTATTCTTAGTTACTCGCGAAGTGTATTGTTAAGCAAGAATGGGTGGATTTGATGGGGTAGATTTGGTTTTAAATTTCCTAATTACTAAGGAATAAGTAAAGGATAGCAACATAAACAAGTGCAAGTAAATGGTAAACTCAAATGCAAAGAGAAGAGATTAAGAAACGAAGAGGAAAATGGCTAAGGCAGAATTTTTAACTAAGGGAATTGCGGAAACAGCAATTATACCGCAATGTTCTTAACAGCGAATGTGTGTAAAATGTGGAAACAAGGGCTACTAACGACTCCTCTATAGGCTTTTTCACACGATTCTCAAGCATTAGATCAACTCACTATGCATCAAACTAACTCATTCTCATGTATCTTCCGATTTCATGCATTAGATTCTTTAGTTTACTCATGTCCAAGTAAGGTCTTAAGCATCTTGTTAAAACAGTGAGTTGTGATTTGTACTAGGAAAACGCCTATTCCTAGGTCGTTTTCTGGCTACCTTGAGAGGCTAGCATGAGTGTATGACTCTGAACTCTTCCAACTTCCAGAGGTTAGGAGTTCTTTTGACAAAATGGATGGCCAATCGAAATTGCCCGTGGGATGAAGCTTACATACAATCAATGCACTCGAGAGCTATCCTATATGCTTGGTTCACGTGTTTCTTCCTACATATTTGTCATTAGCATGCCCTTATGCGATTTAGTTACTCATGGATGTATATGGAATAGAAAGACTAGATGGAGACGACATGCTTAGAAGAATATGAGAGTCAAAACAGAAGCTAAAGACAGTAATAGAGAAGGTAAAGAAACTTGTGACTTGATGAAAATAGGACTTCGATTTATTAAGAATTGAACTAAACAAATGACAGCCTTAAAGAACTAAAGTAAAGCAGACAGCAACGAAATGAATTAGAGTAGCTATTGGAAAGGAAATAACAACAGACAGTGATGGAAATGGGAAAGTAAAACAGAAAGCAATGAAGTTGAGCGTGATCGCCTCGACGCAGATGCCTCGGCTGAAGGGAGAGAAAGGCAAGCCTTGCTTGGATGAATCCAATCAGAAGAGAAGATGAATCTTCTCTCCTTCCTATCAGATTATCGACTCCAACAGCTAAATTTTTCAACCCAACAGACGGAAGAGGAAAACAGGAGAAAGAACTGTGCTGCGAAGAGACTTCTACGCTTTTCGGATATGATTCAACCCTCCACTTTGACCCCCTTTTATAGTATTCTGCAGGTGCGATTGGGCCGAGGAGAACCATCCATTCTCAACGTCGTACTTCTACGTGGCTGGAGGAGAAAGAACGAATCCCTGAAATATCGGATCACAACAGAAAAAGGTTAGCCAACTTACGGATTTCACTTGAAACATTGCGGTTTTAGCAATGTTTCCGCAATGCCTCCGCAATGCACAGTTTTCATTCTCTTAACTTCGTTTTTCATTCCTTTTCTTTCCTTTTGCATACAAGTCCTAATTTAGCTTCATTCTTCTAATTCTCATATATAAGCACACGTTTAAGCTAAATCCTATCAAAAACACCTAAAAGTGTACATCTTCCTATAGAAAACAAGTCCTAAATTAGTCACTTTTGGAGACGTAACACACCCCCAAACTTAAGGTTTTGCTCGTCCTCGAGCAATCTGAGGACTTACTTAGGCTGCTGTTTCAACTTTTTTAACCACTTGCTGACTCTCCTAAGTTCCTATCTATGGCAATGCTGTCCTGTGACACACTTCTAAGTTTAAAACTAACTTCTCATTTTGCTTCTTCTGACTTCGCACGCCTAATGATCCTACTGTTTCATCAACTCCCCACGACTGATCTATTTGCTTCTGTCATATAGTGCAACTATCCCTGAGGTTTCAAATTCTACCTAGCTTTACCCTAGACTCAGTACATGCTTCTAATTTTCACTTTTGAGCTACCTGGGATTCCTTAGAGTCATGCCAGTCTTAGTACAAACCAGTGACAGTAGTACATTCATATAACAAACTAAACCCTGACATCACTACATTGGATATACATTCATCTCCCTAGACAAACCTAAAGGCTACAACCTTGTGCTTAGCTCATTGAGGATCAAAGTTCTTTTTATTCAGGACATCTAAGCCACAAAGCTGCAACTCCTAAGCATACATTCTTCTTCCTTAGTTTTTCCTTTTTTCTTGGAGACCTCTCCTTTGGTTGCCTTTTGATGCAATGCCACTTGTGGGTTACACACATGACACTGATTACTCAGCAACCTCAAGAGAGACATCCCACTTTATTCTGTTCTGTTTTTTTTTTTTTTTTTTTTTTCAGTTCATCATTTTTTTTTTTCAAAGGAGAAGAAGAATGCTTATATCTAAAAGGAGAGAGGAATGTTCCTAGGCCTAGGGTGGCCTCCCCCAAACTTAAACTACTCATTGTCCCCAATGAGTGTCTGAGGTGGCACACCCCCAAACTTACCTAGAAGCATCTAGTCTAGGGCAAAACAAAGAGAATCTAAAAGTCCTAGGGATAGGCAGAACATTCTTAAAGCAAATAACTCAGCAGCAGAAATTTGTAAAAACAGGAAGGGTAGGACTTAAAGCTTCGCATGCTCAGCAATTTAAGAGACTAATTTAAACTATCAAAGGTGCCTTAAGACACTCCTCCAGCATGCTTATAGATAGGTCATATATGGTAGTCAAGAAAGCAGCAAAAGAACAAAATTGAAACAGAACCAGCCTAGCTAATGAGTCAGGCAAAAACATGCGATCACTAACAAAAATTGCGGATTCCGCAATAATTTCGCAATGACTCTACAGGCAGATATATCATTAAACAGCCCCTTTTTCATGCTCTTTCCAGTCATCTCAGCTATACAAAAAGGAAAACTAAAACAACCTACCTAATCAGATACCATCAGACTATACTAAGCAATCCTAAACAACAAAAATAAAGAACTAAAGACAGAACAAACATTGGTTCAAAAGTACAGCATTCACACAGTTTAACGAAAAGCAGAGTTTTTTTATTTCATTTTTTGTAGGGAACAAAAATACTCCCTTGAGTGCTCTTCAGACTAGCACTCAGACGTCCTCATCATCATCCCTCCGTGCTCGTGGAGGTGCCCATGGCGTCAGCAGGTCAGTGGGGAACTCAGGAAAGATGTAGCCCAACTGGTCAGCAACATCCTTATCCCTTGCTTGAGCATACTCAGCCCATTGCGCCAGCTTCTTCTGCAGGTCCATCAGACAGGCCATAGATAGAGATTGAGCAGCAGCCAGGCCGTCTAGCTTAAACTCCATGTTCCCCTTTCTTCGCATTCGCAGGCCTGTAGGCAGCTCCAGATGGCCCGTGTAGGCCAGTTGCCTCTCCATCCGCTCGATTGGTACACCTGCACGTAAGCAAAGCTTAGTGATTGTGTTGGGGAAGAAAAGTGGACCCTTACCTTTTTTAGCACAGTCTGCGATTGAAGCTGCAATGACCTCGCCAACATTGATCGTGAGGCCCCTTATGATCGCATATACCAGCAGCGATCTTCCTTGGTTGATGGTGGTCTCGTGGGTCACTGGGGACAGCCGTCTGCGCACGAAGGAAAACCAAACCTGCCTTCGCCGTAAGGGTCGCACTCATCAGAGTGTGCTTCCCATTGCGCGAAATTGTCCACGCTGCCTCAGGTTGGCCGATGATCCGTAATGCTTCCTCCAAGACAGCCTCAGTTGGCGCATCAATGATCCTTGCATAGTCAGTATGCTTCTGCCCTTTGAGGCCATAGGCTTCATTGATCGCCTTGGCTGAGAAATCCACCTCAATTCCTCTTACCACAGACAGGCCATCCTCAGGGTGCATCAGGTTCGCGTAGAAGTCATACACCATGCTGGAGTAGGCGGGGATGGGCGGTCTGCACAGCTCTTCCCAGCCGTGATTGGTGATCCCTGCGCGCAAGAATTGCGGCAGGTCTGCCAACGCGTCAAGGAACCCCTTCTCATGGAGCAGGTCCCTCTTCCTCAACTCAGTACCCCTCGACTCTGCATCAGAGGAAACATACCTCACAGTTTGAGGTTCATCTTCGGGGTACAGCTTGGCTTTCCCCTTATCTTTTGCTCTGGCTGATTCAGCAGCCTCGATCTTTAGCTTCTTCAGAGAAGGCTCACTAATAACCTTCTTCTTTTTGGATTTCTTTGAAGCCTTTGGCCGTTTGGCCTTGACAGCCTTAGGCACCTTCTTTCTCAATCGTGCCCTGGTGGTGATCTGTTGGAGGCAGTCCCCCAACGTTTCATCCATTGAATCTTCCCCCTTTGCTGGGCTATCGGGGCAGACTTCCCTCAAAGGAGAGAAGACCTCATCCTCTTCAGCTGTGTCTTCGCCTGGTGCCGATTCTTGATGTTCTTTGCTTGGAATTTCAGGCTCAGGCGTTCGCGATGATGGTGATGCCTCAGGGCTCTGCGGCGGTGGAGATTGGTCAGAGCTTAGTGGAGATGGGGAAGGCTCGGGGCTTCGCGCTGGTGGGGATGGAGAAGAGCTTTGTCTGGCCGTCTCGTAGGATGGACGACCACTTTCTTGACTCTCCACAGTGGGAGTCTTCTTCTTGATCGCTGCGTCGCCAATCTCCATCTTCCATTTGCGTTTCTTGGGCGTGCCGACTGGTTCAGATGGCCCAGCAGGGATCTCCGTCACCACCTTCCACTTCTTCTTGCGGACAGGCAGCTTGGGAAGTCGTTCGGTTCGCGCGGCTTCGGCATCTGCCAAGGCAAGGAGTGCCTCCCTCGCAGCTGCCTCAGCTTCAGTGGCCTTCTTTCTGGAAGCAGATCTCTCAGCCCGTGTAAGCACCATGGTCGAATCGGAGAAATCTGGAAAGAGGAATTGCAGAGGAAGAAGGAGAGAGATTTCTTGGAGTTCAGCGAATGAGGGAAGCGTACTGGCCACGGCGATTCTAACGGCTATTTGTAAGGATGTAAATCCCAACGGCTATTTTGTTGCGATTTCAGCAAATCCACCGCAATTAAATGGCCGTTGGAGATTTTTCTTGGTTTAATCGCCAATATTCTCTCAACTTAATCTTTGATTTGGCCCAATATCTTCCCTGATTTTTTATCCTGGATTCATCTCCTTGATTTCCTCTTTTGATCCCCTATTAAAAGAAATAAAATTAACATCAAATTCGTAACAAAAATCACACACAAACATACACAAATAATAACCGAAAGAATAGCAAAAAATAAACTAAGGCATAGCCTCGCATGGACGAGCACAGCGATCACTCGTCCTCTCTCGGTTTTATTCTCAAGTTTCAGCCAAGAGGAAGGCCGAGAGAGTCTTCACATCTCCTTCCTCATAATAATGCTTCAATCGTGCACCATTAACCATGAACGGTTGCAGGTTCCTAATCTCAATTGCACCATGAACAAATACGTTAGTTATAACAAAAGGACCTGACCATCTGGACTTAAGTTTGCCTGGAAATAACCTCAACCTTGAGTTAAATAACAAGACATGCTGGCCTTTCTTAAAGTCCTTAATCCTAAGTCTACTGTCATGCCAAATCTTAGTCTTTTCCTTATACATTTTAGCATTTTCATAGGACATATGTCTAAGCTCATCAAGCTCATGTAATTGCAGAGACCGCAATGTTCCCGCATCGGTCACGCAATAATTCAGTTCTTTCAAGGCCCAAAATGCTTTAATTTCCAATTCGAATGGTAAGTGACATGCTTTGCCATACACAAGTCTATAAGGAGACATACCTAGGGGTGTCTTATATGCAGTCCTATATGCCCAAAGTGCATCCTGGTAGAGCACTTTATGTGGTACTCCAAATTCAAGCTGTCGAGGCTTGCCAAAATAAAATTTATAAACCCGATGTACACCGAGCTATTTGAAGCTTAGTGGTAACGGGGTCGATCCACAGGGAAATAAGAAATTTAATCTAACTAAGTCTAATTTGCTAGAAATAAAAGAATGCACAAATTAAAGAATGGTAATTTGGTTTGGGGGGAAGGGAGCTCCTAATATGCTAACGGAAAATTAACAACAACGTGCAAAAATTAAACGGTTGTGCTTAACTTCGAGAAATGGAATTGCTCGTTATGGATGTTCGGATCATCGATACAATTTACGCGTTAGCCATGTTCATGCACACAATTCATTTAGTTATTTCTAACTCAAATGACCCAAGGATTTAATTAGAAGCGTGCAATTCTAATTAAAATTGGCCAATAATCTATCTAAGGTAGCGACCCCTAAATCGATTACGTGCCAGTGACGGGAACATTGCGACGGCCCAATCCTAAGACTAAACCGGTTTCTCTCTTGCCTTAAGCCTAACATGAAAACGTTAATTAATTCAGATTACCAATGTCACTTTGGGCCGAACTAAATAGCCATGCTTAGACCCGTGCTACCTAGTGGTATGGGCAATTATACGTCCCAACCTTTAGCCCTCTATCATGCATAAGAATTATAGCGTCAATCTAATTTAGCTACACATGCTAGATATGGATGAAGAACAAGCAAGAGAATGCATAATCAAGCTAATGTCTCAACGATACCTTGACTCGCCATAAAATGACATTTTTCAAAATTTAGAACAAGGTTCATCTCAATACACCTTTTCAGGACATGCGATAAATTATCTAAACAGTCATCGAAGGAATTGCCATAAACTGTAAAATCATCCATGAACACTTCAATGCATTTTTCTACAAACTCATAAAATATACTCATCATGCATCTCTGAAATGTACCAGGAGCGTTACAAAGCCCAAAAGGCATCCTTCTAAATGCAAATGTGCCAAAGGGGCACGTGAACGTTGTTTTCTCGTGGTCTTCTATGGCTATGGGGATTTGGTAAAAGCCAGAGAAACCATCGAGAAAACAAAAGAATGGCTTCCCAGCTAAACGCTCCACCATCTGATCAATAAAAGGAATGGAAAAGTGGTCCTTCCTAGTGACCTCATTAAGCTTCCTAAAGTCTATGCACATTCTCCATCCATTTTGAATCCTTTTGGGCACTAATTCATTTTTCTCATTCCTAACCACAGTCATGCCAGTTTTCTTAGGAACAACATGGATAGGACTAACCCATTTACAATCTGAGATAGGATAGATGATACCTGCTTCGAGGAGTTTGAGGATCTCAGAAACTACTACCTCCTTCATCGCGGGATTGAGCCTCCTTTGGGGCTCTCGTGAAGGTTTCGCTCCATCCTCGAGCAGGATTCTGTGCATGCACGTAGCTGGACTTAGCCCATGTAGATCTGCTAATGTCCATCCAATTGCCAGCTTGTGCGCTTTAAGAACTTCCATTAATTTCCCTTCCTGAGCCGGTTCAAGATCCTTCGCTATGATGACCGGCAACGTCTCATCATCCCCCAGATACGCGTATTTGAGATGATCAGGTAAGTCTTTCAACTCCAATTTGGGTGCCTGCAAAGTAGAGGGGAGCATCTTAACATGATTTTGAACGGTGGCCAAAGAAGAGACAGTTGAATCACAAAGTTCAGACATAGATGGTTCATGCATATCAGATTCATCAAAAAGATCAGTAAAAAACAATGAGTCATCCCCATCTCTATCAGACATGCATTCATCCTGAACTAACGATTCAATTGTATCAACTTGACACAGAGAGTGGACGCTCTCATCATGCTCCAACTCATTAGACACATCAACCTCAACAACTTGCCCACGATACTCAACAGATAAAGTGCCCTTATCTACATTTATCTTAGTCTTAGCAGTTTTCATAAAGGGCCTACCTAATAAGATCGTCGCAGACGAAGAAGCAGAATCTCCATCCATTTTCAGAATATAAAAATCCACAGGAAAAATCAGCCCATTAACGTTAACTAATACATCTTCCACTACTCCTAAAGGATGCACGAAAGACCTATCAGCAAGTTGTATAACAACACCGGTTCCCTGTATTTCTTTTAAATTCAAATCCTGATAAACGGAGTGAGGCATGGCACTAATGGAGGCCCCTAGATCTAGCATGGCTCTTCTAATTTTCTTACCTCCAATAGTGCAAGGGAGAGAAAACATACCTGGATCGTCGCATTTTTCTGGTAAGTTCTTCGTGATTAAAGTGGAGACGTTTTTACTTACCACGACGCGCTCTTTCTCTTTTGTCTTCCTCTTGTTGGTGCATAGGTCCTTCAGGAACTTAGCGTACCTTGGGATTTGCTTGATGGCATCCAACAGAGGGATGTTGATCTCTACTTTCCTGAATGTGTCCAGGAACTCCTTCTCGTAGTTTTCCTTGGGCGGTCTCGCTAACCTGCTAGGAAAAGGAGCCTTAGGCACATAAACTCTAGTGCATGTAGGATCGAAGTTTACCCCATGCCACCGTGGTTCGGGATTTTCTGTCTGTGGCTCGACATGGCCATGATCGACTTCCACTGGCGGGGTATTAGTGGGAAGATGCTTCCCACTTCTCAGAGTGATGGCACTAGCGCTCTCCGCGTTCTGATGCTCAATCACTGTCAACCTCTTACTGACTTGAATCACTGCATCGCTCAAAGTTTGAAACTGCTCTCGAGTTTCCCTGTGTTGTGATTCAAGTATCTCTTCCAACGATCTACCTGAAACAGAAGGACGGGGTTGTGAGTTATTTTTCAAAGCAAGAATAGCACTACTTACCTCAAAAAGTTGAGCCTTAAGCTCATCCACGTCCCTGATCAGGTGATCTTTCTCCTCGTCTCCATCTCCACTCCGCTCCAAGCTTCTAGCTACGTTGGAAATTAAAGCTCTAGCTTCGGCGGGTGTTTTATCCATGAGACATCCTCCACTTGCGACATCAACTAACTGTCGGTTTGGCGGTAAGAGACCTTCGTAGAAGTTCTGAATGAGTTGTTGTTCAGCTACTTGGTGGTTGGGACAATCCTCACACAACCGACCAAATCTCTCCCAACACTCAAGAACGGTCTCTTTTTCTCCTTGCTCAATTCTATTTATCATTCTTCTAAGGGCGGCAACCTTGGGAGGCGAAAAATACTTCGCATAAAACGCTCCCTGCAGCTCTGCCCAAGAAGTGATGGACCCAGTCGGTAAGTAATGCATCCAATCTCTCGCCTCTTCCTTCAAGGTGAAGGGGAAGGCTCTGAGATGGAGTTGATCTTCGGTGATGCCATCGGTCCTAAATGACGAACACACCATCTTGAATGCCTTGAGGTGTCTGACTGGATTCTCATCTGTATTACCATAAAAAGAAGGTAATAAGTTAACCAGACCAGCTTTAAGTTCAAAATTACCTGCAGCTACCGGATACATGATACTCGATGTGTTCCGGCCTAGCTCAGATGATGCAAGCTCCCTCATGGTTCTTTGATGCTCAAGATTACCCACGACCTCCATCTTGGCGCTTCTTTTGAATTTTCAAAGAATGACTGCGCTCCAAAAACTCAAACAAAACGCGTAAAATAATAAAAAAGAATTAAACTGTACAAAAAGAAATAAAGAAAATTTTTAAAACTAACAAACCTAACTTAACTAAACAAAATTAATTAAGTCCCCGACAACGGCGCCAATTTTGGTAGAGCACTTTATGTGGTACTCCAAATTCAAGCTGTCGAGGCTTGCCAAAATACAATTTATAAACCCGATGTACACCGAGCTATTTGAAGCTTAGTGGTAACGGGGTCGATCCACAGGGAAATAAGAAATTTAATCTAACTAAGTCTAATTTGCTAGAAATAAAAGAATGCACAAATTAAAGAATGGTAATTTGGTTTGGGGGGAAGGGAGCTCCTAATATGCTAACGGAAAATTAACAACAACGTGCAAAAATTAAACGGTTGTGCTTAACTTCGAGAAATGGAATTGCTCGTTATGGATGTTCGGATCATCGATACAATTTACACGTTAGCCATGTTCATGCACACAATTCATTTAGTTATTTTTAACTCAAATGACCCAAGGATTTAATTAGAAGCGTGCAATTCTAATTAAACTTGGCCAATAATCTATCTAAGGTAGTGTTACGTCTCCAAAAGTGACCTTTTTAGGACTTAATTATCTTAGAAAGATGTACACTCTTAGGTGTTTTTGATAGGATTTAGCTTAAACCTATGCTTATATATGAGAATTAGAAGAAGGTAGCTAAATTAGGACTTGTGTGCAAGAGGAAAGAAAAGGAATGAAAACCGAAGTTAAAAGAAAGAAAAATGCGCATTGCGGTAGCATTGCGGAAACATTGCTAAAACAGCAATGTTTTAAGTGAAATCCGTAAGTTGGCTGATCTTTTTCTGTTATATTCTGTTATTTCAGGGATTCGTTCTTTCTCCTCCATCCATTTTGAAGTACGACGTTGAGGATGGATGGTTCTCCTTGGCCCAAACGCACCTGCAGATTACTATAAAAGGGGGTCAAAGTAGAGGGTTTGATCATCATCCGAAAGCGTAGAAGTCTCTTCGCAGCTCCATCTTTTCTCCTGTTTTTCTTCCCCGTCTGCTGGTGTGAGAGGTTCAGCTGTTGGAATCGACAATCTGATAGGAAGGAGAGAAGATTCATCTTCTCTCCTGATTGGATTCATCCAAGCAAGGCTACCCTTTCTCTTCCTTCAGCCGAGGCATTTGCGACGAGGCGTTCAAGCTTAATTACTGCTTTCTGTCTTTTATTTCTAATTTCTAGCTCTGTTTAGTTGTGGTTTCTTTTCTAGTGGCTAGTTCATTTCATTTCGTTGCTTTCTGTCTTTATGTTATTCACTTTAAGCTTCCCTTTGTTCATTCAAACAATCAAGTAATCAAAGCAAAATTCATTATTTCACAGTTTCTTGTCTTTGTTGCCTACTGTTTTTTCCTTGCTGTTTGTCTTTAAATTCCTTCTAAGCATGTCTACTTCACCTCTTATTTCTGTTCTGTCTATATCCATGAGTAACTAAGTCACATAGGGGCATGCTAATGACAATCCTATAGGCTTAAAAAAAACGAGAACCAAGCATGTAGGATAGCTCTCGAAGCATTGATTGTATGTAAGCTTCATCCCACGGGCAATTTCGATTGGCCATCCATTTTGTCCAAAGAACTCCTAACCTCTGGATGGAGTAAGAGTTCAGAGTCATACACTCATGCTAGCCTTTCAAGGTAGCCAGAAAACGACCTAGGAATAGGCGTTTTCCTAGTACAAACCATAACTTTCTGCTTTAACAAGATGCTTAAGACCTTACTTGGACATGAGTAAACTAAAGAATCTAATGCATGAAATCGGAAGATACATGAGATTGGGTGAGTTTGATGCATAGTGAGTTGATCCAATGCTTGAGAATCGTGAGAAAATGCCTATAGAGGAGTCGTTAGTAGCCCTTGTTTCTCCATTTTACACACTTTCGCTGTTAGTAACATTGCGGTAGAATTGCTGTTTCCGCAATTCTGCTAAGTTAAATATTCTGCTTGACTACTTTTCTCTTCGTTTATTAATTCTTTCTCTTTACATTTTGCGTTTACCATTGACTTGTACTTGTTTATGTTGCTACCTTCTATATATTCAGCAATAAATAGGAATTTTAAAACCAAGTCTACCCCTTCAAATCCACCCATTCTTTCTTAACTTTACACTTCACGAGTAGCTAATAATAAATCTCTGTGGAAAAACGAATAAAAAAATACTTACTACTTGCTATAAGATCATGTATGCTTGCATGTTCTGAGTGCTCTCTCTCTTTTATTGCTTATTTATTTTACACATTGAGCACGCAACAAGTTTTTGGCGCCGCTGCCGGGGATTTAGTTTAGTGAAAACGAAGTTTGTTAAGTTTGAAACACCAAGTTTATTATCTATTGAAGCTGATCTATTTCATTTCTTTTGCAGGTACCATTGGGTTAGTTTATGAATGAGTCTTCAAGTAGTGATCTAGAGTTCAATCCTGAGCCCGAGAGACTATTTAGAGCCAGAAATAGAGCCAAGAAACGTCTCTTTGACCAACCCTCTATACCTCCAATAATTGCGGGAACCGCAATTCCTCCGCAATTCTATCAAGAAGAAATGGATAGATTAGTTCCAAATCCGGTGCCTGTCACTCGCAATCCCATCGAAATAGCGAATGATAAGGATAGCGCCATACTTTCTTACCTAGTACCTATGCCTGGGGAGCTGAACCCCAGCATAATCCGCCCTGAAATCACTGCCAACTCATTCGAGTTAAAGCCAGTGATGTTCCAAATGTTGTCCACTGTGGGACAATTCTTTGGAGTGGAAAATGAGGATCCCCACAACCATCTTAGAAACTTCCTAGGAGTCAGTGATACATTCATCATCCCTGGAGTTTCCCAAGAAGCCTTGAGGCTCTACCTCTTCCCTTACTCATTGAGGGACAAGGCAAAGACGTGGTTAAACTCATTACCCTCTGGATCAGTCCTCAATTGGACAGATTTGGCAGAAAAATTCCTAGTTAAGTATTTCCCACCTGATAGGAATTCTACCTTTCGTGATGATATAATCAAGTTCAAACAAGCTGAGAATGAGTCTCTTCACGAAGCTTGGACAAGGTTCAAAGACCTTCTTCTTAAATGTCCACACCATGGCATCCCATGGTGTATCCAAATAGAGGTCTTCTTCAAAGGATGTAACCCCAGCACCAGACAAGTTCTAAATTCATCTGCTGGAGGTTCCATGTTGTCCAAGAGTTATAACGAAGCCTATGAGATCTTGGAGAAGATCTCAGCATCTCACTGTAGGTGGTCAGATGATCCAGTTGAGCCAACTAGAGCTCAAGACAAGGACGCACTCAATGCCATGAGTAGCTGTTGCGTGCTCAATGTGTTAATAAAAATGATAAATAAGAGAGAGAGAGCACTTAGAACATGCAAGCATACATGGTCTCACAGCAAGTAGTAAGTATATTTAATTCGTTTTTTCCACAGAGACTCATTTTTTAGCTATTCGCGAAGTGTGATTGTTAAGAAAGATGGGATGAATTTGATGGGGTAAAATTGGTTTTTAATTATCTACTTTTTGCTGAATGTATAAAGGGATTTAACATAAACAAATGCAAGTTAAAACTAGACTTAAAAGGCAAGAGATGGAATTAATAAACGAGGAAGGAAACAGCTAAACAGAATGCAATTTAGCAGAATTGCGAGAACCGCAATTAATCCGCAATTAACTCAACAGAAAAAGTGTGCAAATGGGCGAATTAAGGGCTACTAATGACTATCCTATAGGCAGTTTATTACGATTCTCAAGCTTTGGATCAACTCTCTATACATCAAACTCACTCTATCTCAAGTATCGTCCGATTCCATGCATTAGAGACTTAAGTTTACTCGACTTCAAAGTAAGGTCTTAAGCATCTTGTTAAAACAGGAGTGTTTAGTTTGTACTAGGGAAACTCCTATTCCTAGGCCGTTTCCTGATTACCATGAAAGGCTAGCATGATTATATGACTCTGAACTCTTACTCCTTCCAGAGGTTAGGAGTTCTTTGGACAAAATGGATGGCCAATCGAAATTGCCCGTGGGATGAAGCTTACATACAATCAATGTTCGAGTGTTAATCTGCCTACTTGATTCACGTCTTTTTAGCCTATAGTTCTGTCATTAGCATGCCCCTAAGTGACTTAGCTACTCATGGATATATAGAGAACATAAATGGCAGATAAGATAGACATGCTTAGAAGGGAAATGTACTTAAAACAGCAAGCAAAACCCGTAGCAGAAGATGGTGGAAACTGTAAAATGCAGAATTGTACTTCGATTACTTTGAGTGTTTGAATGACAACGGAAAGCTTTCTAGAAATGAATCCAAGACAGACAACAACGAAATGCAGTAAGTAAAATACTAAACTAAGAACAACAATAATCAGAAATGGAAATAAGAAGAACAGAACAGAAAAGCAGTAAAGGGTTGCTGAAAACTTCGTGGCAGTCGCCTCGAATGAAGGTGATGAAAAGTCAGCCTTGCTTGGATGAATCCAATCGAGAGAGAAGAAGAATCTTCTCTCCTTCCTATCAGATTATCGACTCCAAAAGCTGAGACTCTCACTCCAACAGACGGCAAAGGAAAACAGATGGAAATGGTGGACTGCGAGAAGACTTCTGCGCTTCGAGTGATGACTGAACCTCCGACTTTGACCCCCTTTTATAGTAGTTTGCAGGTGCGTTTGGGCCAAGGAGAACCATCAATCTTCAACGTCATATATCAGAATGGATGGAGGAGAAAGAACGAATCCCTGAAAAGTCGGATCTAAACAGAAAAAGATCAGCCAACTTACGGTTTTAACTTGAATAACTGCGGTCACCGCAATGTTTTCGCAATTCATTCGCAATGCTCATTTTTTCATTCTTTTCCTTCGGTTTTCAACCCTTTTTCTACCTATTGTGCATAAGTCCTAAATTAGCTACCTTCTTCTAATTCTCATATTAAAGCATAGGTTTAGGCTAAATGCTATCAAAAACACCTAAAAGTGTACATCTTCCTAAGCTAAATGGGTCCTAAATAAGTCACTTTCAGAGACTTAACACACCCCCAAACTTAAGGCTTTGCTTGTCCTCAAGCATACTAAGGACTTACTTAGGCTGTTGTTTTTTCTTCTTTAACTACCTACCGACTCCCCTATATCCCTATCTCTAGCAGTGCTGTCCTGTGACACACCTCTAAGTTTAGAACTAACCTCTTTATCAAGCCTCTTCTGACTTCACCTGCCTACTATACCTGCTGGTTTTGTTAACCTCCTACTACTGATCTAGCTACTTTTATAATATCATGCCACTATCCCTAAGGTTTCAAATTCTACCAAGCTTTACTCCAGACTCAGTACATGCTTCTAGCTTAACTTTTAATGTGCCTAGGATTCCTTAGAGTCATGCCAGTCTTAGTATTAACAGTGACAGTGGTACTTTTAGAGAACAACCTAAACCCTGGCATCACTACATTGGATATACATTCATCTCCCTAGACAAACCTAAAAGCTACAACCTTGTGCTTAGCTCATTGAGGATCAGAGTTCTTTTTTAAATAGGACATCTAAGCCACAAGATTATAACTCCTAAGCATACATCCTTCTTCCCCTATTTCTCCTTTTCCCTTTTTTACTTAGGTGGAGTCTCTCCTTGGGTTGCCGTTTTGATGCAATGCCACTTGTGGTTTACACACTTGGCACTGATTACTCAGCACTTGAGAGAGACTCCCCTCTTTATTCTATTTTTCACTTTTTCTATTTATCACAAATTTTTTTTTTTTAGGAGAAGAAGAATGCTTATGTCCTAAGGAAGAGAGGAATGTTCCTAGGCCTAGGGTGGCCTCCCCCAAACTTCAACTACTCATTGTCCCCAATGAGTGTTTGAGGTGGCACACCCCCAAACTTGTCCTAGAAGCATCTAGTCTAAAGTAAAACAAAGAGAATCTAAAAATCCTAGGCATAGGCAAAACATCCTAAAAGCAATTATTCCAGCAGCAGAAAATTTGAACAAAACAGACAGTTTAAGGACTGATGGTTTATGCATGCTGAGCCCTAATCAGAGGCGCATTTAAACTATCAAAGCGTGTCCTATGACACTCATCCAGCATGCTTTAAGATCAGCTATATAAGGTAGTCATGCTAGCAGCAAAAGATAGAATATAACAGATCATAGCCTAACTAAACAGACAGTCCAAAACATGCAATCAGTCACAAAAATTGCGGGAACCGCAATTATTTCGCAATTCAATCCGGGCAGATTTAACATTGATTCAGGCCCCTAGCATGCTTTTTCCTGTTACTCATGCATCCTAAAAATAAAACTAAACTATCCTACCTATTCAGCTAACATCAGACTAGACTAAGCAAAAGAAAAAACATAAAACTAAACATTAACAACAGATCAAAAGTTGAACACAAAACAGCATAATTCACAATATCTATCAGAAAGCAGAAAAATTGTCTTTTGTTTCTTAAGGGAACAGCAATACTCCCTTTAGTGCTCTTCAAACCAGCACTCAATTCTCATCATCCTCATCTGGTTGCCTTGGTCGTGGGGGCACCCATGGAGTTAGGAGGTTGGTGGGGAAGTCCGGGAAGATGCATCCCAACTGGTCTGCAACCTCCTTATCCCTCGCCTGCCCATAGTTGGCCCATTGAGCCATTCTCTTCTGCATGTCCATTAAGCAGGCCATGGATAGGGACAGTTCAGCAGCCAGCCTATCCAACTCAAACTCCATATTCCCCTTTCTTCTCAGCCTCAGGTTCGCAGGCAGCTCCAAATGGCCTGTGTACGGCATCTGCTGCTCCAAGCGCTCGGTGGGAACTCCTGCAAGCAAACACAATTTGGTTATAGTGTTGGGGAAAAATAATGGCCCCTTACCTTTTCTGGCGCATTCAGCAATGGCAGCTGACATGATCTCCCCCACATTGACCGTGAGACCGCGCATGATGGCATAAACCAGCAGTGATCTACTCTGGTTGATTGTCGTCTCGTGAGTCACCGGGGACAGCTTTCTCCTCACAAAGGCAAACCACACAGCCGCCTTTGCTGTCAGATTGGCACTCATCAAGGTGTGCCGACCATTGCGTGAGACAGTCCACGCTGCTTCAGGCTGGCCAATTGTGCGAATGGCCTCTTCCAGCACGGCCTCAGTCGGCTCATCAACTATCCGTGCATAATCGGTGTGCGCTTGGCCCTTGAGACCAAAGGCTTCATTGATGGCCTTGGCTGAGAAATCAACTTCCACCCCTCTGACCACGGACAGGCCATCCTCAGGGCTGAGCACATTAGCGTAGAAATCATACACCATGCTCGTGTATGCTGGATTAGGCGGTCTGCAGAATTCTTCCCAGCCATGGTTGATCACCCCTGCGCGCAAGAACTGCGGCAGGTCAGCAAGTCGATCAAGGAATCCCTTCTCGTGCAATAGGTCCCGCTTCCTGAGCTCAACACCCCTGGATTCCGCATCAGATGAGACATACCTCACTGACGGAGGTTCGTCTTCAGGGTAGAGTTTAGCCTTCCCCTTGTCTGCTGGTTTGGATGATGCAGCAGCCTCCACCTTGAGGCGTTTGAGCGAAGGCTCAGCACTCTCTTTGGCCGTCGATGGCACCTTCTTGGCCTTCTTTTTCTTCAACTTCTTGGCCTTGCCAATCGTGGCCTTCTTCTTCTTCTTGAGTCTGGCCTTGATATTGATCTGCTGGAGGCATGCCCCCAACGTTTCTTCCATAGAATCGTCCTGCTGTGCAGGCTCGGCAAGGCTGTCTTCCCTCATAGGAGAGAAGACCTCTTCTTCCCCAGCATCTCCACTGCCTTGCGTAGACTCCTGATAATCCCCATAAGGGAATTCAGGATCAGGCCGTGGAGAATTGTGCGCTGCTGATGGTGTCGGCGCAGAACTCAGTGGCGAAGACTGCAGCTCAGGGCTCTGCGCTGCTACAGGCGTCGGATCAGAACTCTGAGGTGCTGGAGACAACTCAGGGCTCGGTGCAGGTGGTGACGACTCTGCGCTTGGCACTGGTGCAGATGGGAGAGGGCTGCGCGCAGGTGACACAGACGGCGACGAACCTTCTTTGGCTGACTCGTGGGATGCACGATCAGGTTCTTGACTCTCCACAGAGGGAGTCCTTGCGGTGCTTGGTTCGGCGGCTGTCTTGACACTCCACCGGCGTTTCTTGGGCGTGCCCATTGGCTCAGATGGCCCAGCGGGGATCTCAGTGACCACCCTCCACTTCTTCCTACGAATAGGAAGCTTGGGAAGAGGACCGGTGCGAACGGCACCATCGTCTGCAAGGGCGAGAAGCGCTTCCCTCGCAGCTGCCTCAGCTGCGTCATCAGCCTTCTTCTTGGCTGCGGATCGTTCAGCACGTGTGGCCACCATTGCTGATTCTTGAAGATCTTGGGAGAGGAATCAAAGATGGAGAGAATCGCTGAATTCTTGGAGAGCAAAGAGAGAGATAATCGTAACGATCAAGCGGCTTCCAACGGATATAAAGGCAACGGATAAAATCCCAACGGCTCTTTTTGCGGATCCAGCAATTTTAACGCAATTCCAGGGATATTATTTCATTGAAAACTCCAACTTTGCCCGTCCGTATCTTTTATTTGGCTCAACCGTTTCTTGATTTTTAAAGTGGGATTTACTCTCCTTGATCCCCTCTTTCGATTCCCTACAAAAACAAATCAAACAAACATTAAATACACAATTAAAAACACACCACAAAACATACAAACGATAATCGGAAAAAACAAAAAAAAATAAACTAAGGCATTGGCCTTGACTAAACGAGCACAGTAACCACTCGTTTTCTCTCTTTCTTTTTGTCATGCTTCAGTCAAGAGGAAGGCCGAGAGAGTCTTCACATCTCCTTCCTCATAGTAGTGCTTCAATCTAGCACCATTGACCATAAATGGCTGGCCTTGCTGCAAGTTCTTTATCTCTATTGCACCATGAACAAAGACATTAGTAATAACAAATGGACCCGACCATCTAGACTTTAGTTTGCCTGGAAATATCTTTAAACGTGAGTTAAATAATAGGACAAGTTGGCCTTTCCTAAAGTCTTTGATCCTAAGTCTACTGTCGTGCCATATTTTGGTCTTTTCTTTATACATTTTGGCATTCTCATAAGCCATATGCCTAAGCTCATCAAGTTCATGTAGCTGCAAGGACCTTAGTGTCCCCGCATCCTTTACACAAAAATTCAATTCTTTCATGGCCCAAAATGCCTTGTTTTCCAACTCAAGTGGCAAGTGGCAGGCCTTGCCATACACCAACCTATAGGGCGACATACCTAGAGGTGTCTTATATGCTGTCCTATAAGCCCAAAGTGCATCCTCAAGCTTAAATGACCAGTCTTTCCTATTTGGTTTGACTACCTTTTCTAGGATGTTCTTTATCTCCCTATTGGAAATTTCAGCTTGGCCATTCGAGTGTGGGTGATAGGGAGTAGCTACCCTATGTCTAATGTTATATTTAGCCAATACTTTCTCCATAGCCTTATTAATGAAATGTGACCCCTCATCACTAATGATAGCACGAGGAGTCCCAAATCTAGTGAAAATGTGCCTATGCAAGAAGCTAGTGACTGTTTTAGCATCATTATTAGGACATGCTTTGGCTTCTACCCACTTGGACACGTAGTCTACTGCTACTAAAATGTACAGGTTACCTGATGATGGAGGGAATGGTCCCATGAAATCAATGCCCCATACATCAAAGAGCTCCAACTCTAAGATGTAGGTGAGGGGCATCTCATCCTTGCGACTGAGATTACCTGTCCTTTGGCACTCGTCACAGTTGTGGGCATAGTCGTGTGCGTCCTTGAAGATTGTTGGCCAATAGTAGCCACTCTGAAATACCTTCGCAGCTGTCCTTTGGCCACCAAAATGTCCACCATAAGGAGATGAGTGACAGTGCTGCAGCACAGACTTCGCTTCAGCAGCTGAAACACACTTCCTTAGTAAGCCATCAGCACAGGTTCTGTAAAGTGTGGGGTCATCCCAGATGAATTTCCTTGCTTCATGCAGGAACCGCTTCTTTTCTTGTCCTCCCTTGAACACTGGTAATACCTGTGATGCACGGAAGTTAGCAATATCAGCAAACCACGGTTCCTCATCGTTATCACGATGAGCCAGAGCAAATACATGTTCATCTATAAAAGCATCAGAAATTGCGGTCTCCGCAATTTTTTCGCAATTATGCTGCAAACGAGACAGGTGATCTGCAACCACATTTTCACAACCTTTCTTGTCCCGAATGTCCAAATCAAATTCTTGCAGCAATAACACCCATCTAATCAATCTAGGCTTAGCATCAGCCTTTCTCATAAGATATTTTAAAGCAGAATGGTCAGTATATACAATGGTCCTAGTTCCTACAATATAGTTTCTAAATTTTTCACAAGCAAATACTACAGCAAGCATCTCTTTCTCTGTAGTTGTATAATTACCTTGGGCCTCATTCAAGGTCTTACTAGCATAATAGACAGGGTGTGTGAGCTTGTCAATCTTCTGTCCTAACATGACTCCTACAGCATAGTCACTGGCATCACATAGCATCTCAAATGGGAGATCCCAATTTGGTCCGACTATGATTGGTGCTGTGACCAGTGCTTCCTTAAGGGTTTTCCAAGCTACTACACATTCCTTAGAGAAGATGAATGGTCTATTTAGCTCTAGAAGCTCGCACAGAGGCTTGGCTATCTTAGAAAAGTCCTTAATGAACCTTCTGTAGAAGCCAGCATGCCCTAAGAAGCTCCTAATAGCCTTGACATTCTGGGGCTCTACCAACTTCTCTATGATCTCTATTTTTGCCCTATCCACTTCTACACCTGCCTTTGACACTCTATGTCCTAAGACAATCCCTTCGTCTACCATAAAATGGCACTTTTCCCAATTTAGGACTAGGTTGGTCTCCTCACACCTAGCCAGGACTTGTCCTAGGTTCTCTAGACAGGTTTTAAATGAGTCCCCAAAGACTGAGAAGTCATCCATGAATATTTCTATCATGGACTCATCCAACTCAGAGAAGATTGCCATCATGCACCTTTGGAAAGTTGCCGGTGCATTGCATAAGCCAAAAGGCATTCTGCGGAAGGCAAACGTTCCAAAAGGGCAAGTGAAGGTAGTCTTCTCTTGATCCTTAGGGTCTATAGTAATTTGATTATAGCCAGAGTACCCATCTAAGAAACAATAGTAGGCTCTACCAGCTATTCTGTCTAGCATCTGGTCAATAAACGGTATAGGGAAATGGTCTTTTTTTGTTTCTTTATTTAGTTTTCTGTAATCCATACATACCCTCCACCCTGTGACAGTCCTTGTTGGAATCAGTTCGTTGTTCTCATTGACTACCACAGTTATTCCCCCCTTTTTAGGTACACATTGGATGGGGCTAACCCACTGGCTACTAGCTATGGGGAAAATCACTCCTGCATCTAACCACTTTATTATTTCTTTCTTCACTACCTCTTTCATAGAGGGGTTTAACCTACGCTGGTGATCTACCCTAGGTGTGTGCTCTTCCTCTAGTATAATTTTGTGCATGCAATAAGAAGGGCTAATGCCTCGAATATCAGCAATAGACCATGCTATAGCCTTCCTATGTTGCTTAAGCAGTAAAATTAAATCAACCTCATGCTGTTCACTTAGCTTAGAAGAAATAATTACAGGCAGCGTGTCATTATCTCCTAAATATGCATATTTGAGGTGAGTAGGTAGTGGTTTCAGTTCTAAAATAGGTGGATGCTCAATGGAGGGTTTTAACGGGTTTATAGTTCTATCAGTTAAATCTATATTCATACATACATGCTGTGGTTTATTTACAGGCATATCCATTATGTCAGATACATTTAAGTCAGCTATGTCTACTTGTACATATTCACTAGCATGCTTGGTTAACAGTACATGCTCTAATTGTTCTTCCATTAGTGAGTCAACAACATCCATGCTAGCACAGGATTCAAGGTCAGAGGGATACTTTAAAGCTTTATAAACACTAAATTTTACCTCTTCATCATGAACCCTCATAGTTAACTCACCTTTTTGCACATCTATTAGTGCCCTACCTGTGGCTAGAAATGGTCTACCTAGCAGGATGGGAACCTCCTTGTCTGCCTCATAGTCCAGGACAATGAAATCTGCAAGGAAAATGAATTTGTCAACTTTAACTAGAATATCCTCAATCTTACCTTCTGGATATGCGATGGATCTGTCTGCTAGTTGTAAAGTGACTGTGGTTGGACGTGCTTCTCCCATTCCCAACTGGCGGAATAGGGACAGGGGCATGAGGTTTATGCTGGCGCCCAGGTCACAAAGCGCTCTGCCCACGTGCTTGCCTCCAAGTTCTACAGGTAAGGTGAAGGAACCAGGATCCTTCTCCTTCTTGGGCAGCTTGTTCTGGAGGATGGCACTGCACTCCTCGGTGAGGTTTACTGTTTCAAACTCACCAATTATTTTTTTGTTAGTAATAATGTCCTTCAAAAACTTTACATATGAAGGCATAGACTGTAAAACCTCTACAAAAGGAATGTTCACATGCACTTGCTTAAGTATTTCTAAAAATTTGTTAAAATGAACTTCTTGTTCCTGCTTCTTCTTAAGCCTTCGAGGGTATGGAGGTGGTGGCACATATACAGGCACGTCAGGACGCCTTAGGATAGGTGGAGGCCTTGGAATTTCTTCTACGTCCTCAACAATTGGCTCTAGCCTGGCTCCTGATGTGCTAGTTGGTGGTGGACCTTGGCTTGGCAGAGACTCCAGTGGAGCACTAGACTCAGTGTTCTCTACTCTCTTTGGTGTGTCCTTTGTGTTGTTCACCAAGGGTCTTCCACTCCTAAGTTCAATTGCTTGAACTTGTTCCTTGCCATCTCTCCTTGGTACCTCGGTATCAGCAGGGAGTCTACCTTGGGGTCTACTTTTAAGTTCATTGGCTAATTGGCCTACTTGGTTTTCCAGGCTCCTAAGAGTAGCTTGCTGGCTCTGAAGAGTAGCATCATTCTTAGCTATATATTCCTTGAGTAGGTTTTCTACAGAAGATCCTACAGATTGATTGTAAGGCTTTTGGTACATTGACTGGTTATGTTGGGGAGTGAAACCAGGTGTTCCACTCGGCCTTGGTTGGTTAGGATTTTGGTTAGTGTTCTGTTGGCCACCCCATGACAGGTTAGGGTGGTTTCTCCAACCAGGGTTATAGGTGTTGGAGTAGGGGTTATTCCTTGGCTGCTGCTGGCTTCCTACATAGCAGACCGAGGATGGATTCCCAGGGCAATATTCATAAGGGTGCCCTTCCCCACAGAATCCACAGATTGGTGCCTCGCCTTGACTTGGTTGGGTGCCCATTGACATGGCTGTGGCGGTATTGGCACTGGTTTGGAGATTGGCCTGAGCCATTTGCTTGACTAAGTTGGTCAGGGCATTTATTTGGGTGCTCATGGCGCTTAGAGCATCCTTGTCTTGAGCCCTAGTTGGCTCTACTGGATCGTCTGACCACCTACAATGAGACGTTGAGATCTTCTCCAAGATCTCATAAGCTTCGTTGTAACTCTTGGACAACATGGAACCACCAGCAGATGAATTTAGAACTTGTCTGGTGCTGGGGTTGCATCCTTTAAAGAAGACTTCTATTTGGATACACCATGGAATGCCATGGTGTGGACATTTAATGAGAAGGTCTTTGAATCTGGTCCAAGCTTCGTGAAGAGACTCACTTGGAGCTTGTTTGAACTTTATGATATCATCACGAAAGGTCGAATTCCTATCAGGTGGGAAGTATTTGACTAGGAATTTTTCTGCTAAATCTGTCCAATTGCGGACAGATCCTGAGGGTAAAGAATTTAACCATGTTTTGGCTTTGTCCCTCAAAGAGTAAGGGAAAAGATATAGCCTCAGGGCTTCTTGGGAAACTCCAGGGATTAGGAAGGTGTCACTAACTCCTAGGAAGTTCCTAAGGTGATTATGGGGGTCCTCATTTTCTATTCCAAAGAATTGTCCCACAGTGGACAACATTTGGAACATCACTGGCTTTAACTCGAATGAGTTGGCAGTGATTTCAGGACGGATTATGCTGGGGTTCAGCTCCCCAGGCATAGGTACTAAATATGAAAGGATGGCGCTATCCTTGTCATTCGCTATTTCAATGGGATTGCGAGTGACAGGCACCAGGTTTTGATTTACTCCAGCCATTTCTTCTTGAGGTAGTTGCGGAGGAATTGTAGTCTCTGCAATGATTGGAGGTAAAAGGGTTTGTTTAAAAAGACGTTTCTTGGCTCTATTCCTAGCTCTAAGTAATCTCTCGGGCTCAGGGTTGAACTCTAGATCACTACTTGGAGTCTCATTCATAAACTACCCTAAATGGTACCTGAAAAAGAAATGAAGATGGATCAAATTCAATGGAAAATACTTTGATGTTTCAGACTTAACAAACTTCGTTTTCACTTAAAATAAGTCCCCGGCAGCGGCGCCAAAAACTTGTTGCGTGCTCAATGTGTTAATAAAAATGATAAATAAGAGAGAGAGAGCACTTAGAACATGCAAGCATACATGGTCTCACAGCAAGTAGTAAGTATATTTAATTCGTTTTTTCCACAGAGACTCATTTTTTAGCTATTCGCGAAGTGTGATTGTTAAGAAAGATGGGATGAATTTGATGGGGTAAAATTGGTTTTTAATTATCTACTTTTTGCTGAATGTATAAAGGGATTTAACATAAACAAATGCAAGTTAAAACTAGACTTAAAAGGCAAGAGATGGAATTAATAAACGAGGAAGGAAACAGCTAAACAGAATGCAATTTAGCAGAATTGCGAGAACCGCAATTAATCCGCAATTAACTCAACAGAAAAAGTGTGCAAATGGGCGAATTAAGGGCTACTAATGACTATCCTATAGGCAGTTTATTACGATTCTCAAGCTTTGGATCAACTCTCTATACATCAAACTCACTCTATCTCAAGTATCGTCCGATTCCATGCATTAGAGACTTAAGTTTACTCGACTTCAAAGTAAGGTCTTAAGCATCTTGTTAAAACAGGAGTGTTTAGTTTGTACTAGGGAAACTCCTATTCCTAGGCCGTTTCCTGATTACCATGAAAGGCTAGCATGATTATATGACTCTGAACTCTTACTCCTTCCAGAGGTTAGGAGTTCTTTGGACAAAATGGATGGCCAATCGAAATTGCCCGTGGGATGAAGCTTACATACAATCAATGTTCGAGTGTTAATCTGCCTACTTGATTCACGTCTTTTTAGCCTATAGTTCTGTCATTAGCATGCCCCTAAGTGACTTAGCTACTCATGGATATATAGAGAACATAAATGGCAGATAAGATAGACATGCTTAGAAGGGAAATGTACTTAAAACAGCAAGCAAAACCCGTAGCAGAAGATGGTGGAAACTGTAAAATGCAGAATTGTACTTCGATTACTTTGAGTGTTTGAATGACAAAGGAAAGCTTTCTAGAAATGAATCCAAGACAGACAACAACGAAATGCAGTAAGTAAAATACTAAACTAAGAACAACAATAATCAGAAATGGAAATAAGAAGAACAGAACAGAAAAGCAGTAAAGGGTTGCTGAAAACTTCGTGGCAGTCGCCTCGAATGAAGGTGATGAAAAGTCAGCCTTGCTTGGATGAATCCAATCGAGAGAGAAGAAGAATCTTCTCTCCTTCCTATCAGATTATCGACTCCAAAAGCTGAGACTCTCACTCCAACAGACGGCAAAGGAAAACAGATGGAAATGGTGGACTGCGAGAAGACTTCTGCGCTTCGAGTGATGACTGAACCTCCGACTTTGACCCCCTTTTATAGTAGTTTGCAGGTGCGTTTGGGCCAAGGAGAACCATCAATCTTCAACGTCATATATCAGAATGGATGGAGGAGAAAGAACGAATCCCTGAAAAGTCGGATCTAAACAGAAAAAGATCAGCCAACTTACGGTTTTAACTTGAATAATTGCGGTCACCGCAATGTTTTCGCAATTCATTCGCAATGCTCATTTTTTCATTCTTTTCCTTCGGCTTTCAACCCTTTTTCTACCTATTGTGCATAAGTCCTAAATTAGCTACCTTCTTCTAATTCTCATATTAAAGCATAGGTTTAGGCTAAATGCTATCAAAAACACCTAAAAGTGTACATCTTCCTAAGCTAAATGGGTCCTAAATAAGTCACTTTCAGAGACTTAACAGTAGCCAAATAAGCGCCCTGACCAACCTAGTCAAGCAAATGTCTCAAGCCAATCTCCAAACTAGTGTCAACACTGCCACAGCCATGTCAATGGGCACCCAGCCAAGTCAAGGTGAGACACTTATCTGTGGATTCTGTGGGGAAGGGCACCTGTATGAATACTGCCCTGGGAATCCAGCCTCAGTCTGCTATATTGGAAGCCAGCAGCAGCCTAGGAACAACCCCTATTCCAATACTTACAATCCTGGTTGGAGGAACCACCCAAACCTTTCATGGGGTGGCCAACAGAATGCTAACCAAACTCCTAACCAATCAAGACCGAGTGGAACACCTGGTTTCACTCCCCAACATAACCAATCCATGTATCAGAAACCATACAACCAACCAGTAGGGTCTTCTGTAGAAAATCTACTCAAAGAATACATAGCCAAGAATGATGCCACTCTACAGAGTCAGCAAGCTACTCTTAGGAGCCTAGAGAACCAAATAGGGCAACTAGCCAACGAACTTAAAAGTAGGCCCCAAGGTAGACTACCTGCTGACACTGAAGTGCCAAGAAGAGATGGTAAAGAGCAAGTTCAAGCAATTGAACTTAGAAGTGGGAGACCATTGGTAAGTAACACAAAAGAAACACCAAAGAGAGTAGAGAACAATGAGTCTAGTGCTCCACTGGAGTCTCTGCCAAACAAAGGTCAACCATCACCAAGCACATCAGGACCAAGGCTGGAGCCAATCATAGAAGAGATAGAAGAGATTCCAAGGCCTCCACCTATCCTGAGGCGACCTGAAGTGCCTGCATATGTGCCACCACCTCCATTTCCTCGAAGGCTAAAGAATTAACAAGAACAGGAAGTGCACTTTAACAAATTTTTAGAAATTCTTAAGCAAGTGCATGTTAATATTCCTTTTGTAGAAGTTTTACAGTCTATGCCTTCTTATGTTAAGTTTTTGAAGGATATTATCACTAACAAGAGAATAATTGGTGAGTTTGAAACAGTAAATCTCACTGAGGAGTGCAGTGCCATACTCCAGAACAAGCTACCCAAGAAGGAGAAGGATCCTGGTTCCTTCACCTTGCCAGTAGAGCTAGGAGGCAAGCACGTGGGCAGAGCTCTTTGTCACCTGGTGTTAAGTCTCTGAAAGTGACTTATTTAGGACCCATTTAGCTTAAGAAGATGTGCACTTTTAGGTGTTTTTGATAGCATTTAGCCTAGACCTATGCTTAAATATGAGAATGAGAAGAAGGTAGCTAAATTAGGACTTATGCACAATAGGAAAGAAAAGGGTTCAAAACCGAAGAAAAAGAATGAAAAAACTGCATTGCGACAGCATTGCGAAAACATTGCTGAGGCCGCAATTATTCAAGTGAAAACCGTAAGTTGACTGATCCTTTTCTGTTAATTTCCGTAATTTCAGGGATTCGTTCTTTCTCCTCCATCCATTCTGATATATGACGTTGAAGATTGATGGTTCTCCTTGGCCCAAACGCACCTGCAAACTACTATAAAAGGGGGCCAAAGTCGGAGGTTCAGTCATCATCCGAAAGCGTAGAAGCCTTCTCACAGTCTACTTTTTCTCCCTGTTTTCCTTTGCCGTCTGTTGGAGTGAGAGTCTCAGCTGTTGGAATCGATAATCTGATAGGAAGGAGAGGAGATTCTTCTTCTCTCTCGATTGGATTCATCCAAGCAAGGCTGACCTTTCATCCCCTTCATTCGAGGCGACTGCAACGAAGCTTTCAAGCGCCATTTTACTGTTTTCTGTCGTTCTTCTTCTAATTTCCAGTTTTGATCATTGTTGTTCCTAGTTTAGTGTTTTAGTTACTGCATTTCGTTGTTGTCTGTCTTTGAATTACTTCCTTTAAGTTTCTCTTTGTTCGTTCAACATTCAAAGTAATCAGAGTGCAAGTTTCATTTCACGGTTTCCTTCTTCTACTGCTACGGTTTTGTCTTGCTGTTTTAAGTTTATTTCCCTTCTAAGCATGTCTGTTTCATCTTACATTTCTGTTCTCTATATATCCATGAGTAGCTAAGTCACTTAGGGGCATGCTAATGACAGAACTATAGGCTAAAAAACGTGAACCAAGCATGTAGGATCGCCTTCGAAACATTGATTGTATGTAAGCTTCATCCCACGGGCAATTTCGATTGGCCATCCATTTTGTCCAAAGAACTCCTAACCTCTGGAAGGAGTAAGAGTTCAGAGTCATATAATCATGCTAGCCTTTCATGGTAATCAGGAAACGGCCTAGGAATAGGCGTTTCCCTAGTACAAACTAAACACTTCTGTTTTAACAAGATGATTAAGACCTTACTTTGAAGTCGAGTAAACTTAGGAATCTAAGGCATGGAATCGGACGATACATGAGATAGAGTGAGTTTGATGCATAGAGAGTAGATCCAGTGCTTGAGAATCGTATAATAATGCCTATAGGATAGTCATTAGTAGCCCTTAACTCACCCAATTACACACTTTCGCTGCTGTTTAATTGCGGAAACATTGCGGTCCCCGCAATTCTGCTAAATTTTCATTCTGTTTAGCTGTTTTCTTCTTCGTTTATCAATTCCATCTCTTGTCCTTTGAGTCTAATTTCAACTTGCATTTGTTTATGTTATATTCCTTTACACATTCAGCAAAAATTAGATAATTAAAAACCAATTTTCCCCCATCAAATCCACCCCATCTTTCTTAACAAATACACTTCGCGAATAGCTAAACATAAGTCTCTGTGGAAAAAACGAATGAAATATACTTACTACTTGCTGTGAGACCATGTATGCTTGCATGTTCTGAGTGCTCTCTCTACTTTCTTGCTTATTTATCTTTACACATTGAGCACGCAACAAGTTTTTGGCGCCGCTGCCGGGGACTTATTTTAAGTGAAAACGAAGTTTGTTAAGTCTGAAACACCAAGATATTTTCCATTGGATTTGATCCATTTCCATTTCTTTTTCAGGTACCATTTAGGGTAGTTTATGAATGAGACTCCAAGTAGTGATCTAGAGTTCAACCCTGAGCCTGAGAGATTATTTAAAGCTAGAAATAGAGCCAAGAAACGTCTCTTTAAACAACCCCTCTTACCTCAAATAATTGCTGAAACCGCAGAGTCTCCGCAATCCACTCAAGAAGAAATGGCTGGAATAGATCAAAACCTGGTGCCTGTCACTCGCAATCCCATTGAAATAGCGAATGACAAGGATAGCGCCATCCTTTCATACCTCGTACCTATGCCTGGGGAGCTGAACCCCAGCATAATCCGTCCTGAAATCACTGCCAACTCATTCGAGTTAAAGCCAGTGATGTTCCAAATGTTGTCCACTGTGGGACAATTCTTTGGAATAGAAAATGAGGACCCCCATAACCACCTTAGGAACTTCCTAGGAGTTAGTGACACATTCCTGATTCCTGGAGTTTCCCAAGAAGCCCTGAGGCTATATCTGTTCCCTTACTCTTTGAGGGACAAAGCCAAAACGTGGTTAAATTCATTACCCTCAGGATCTGTCCTCAATTGGACAGACTTAGCAGAAAAATTCCTAGTCAAATATTTCCCACCAGATAGGAATTCGACCTTTCGTGATGATATCATCAAATTCAAACAAGCTCCAAGTGAGTCTCTTCACGAAGCTTGGACAAGATTCAAAGACCTTCTCATTAAATGTCCACACCATGGCATCCCATGGTGTATCCAAATAGAAGTCTTCTTTAAAGGATGCAACCCCAGCACCAGACAAGTTCTAAACTCATCCGCTGGAGGTTCCATGTTGTCCAAGAGTTACAACGAAGCCTATGAGATCTTGGAGAAGATCTCAGCATCTCACTGTAGGTGGTCAGATGATCCAGTTGAGCCAACTAGGGCTCAAGACAAGGATGCTCTAAGTGCAATGAGCACCCAAATAAACGCCCTGACCAACCTAGTTAAGCAAATGGCTCAGGCCAATCTCCAAACCAGTGCCAATACCGCCACAGCCATGTCAATGGGCACCCAACCAAGTCAAGGTGAGGCACTTATATGTGGATTCTGTGGGGAAGGGCACCTGTATGAATACTGCCCTGGGAATCCATCCTCAGTCTGCTACATTGGAAGCCAGCAGCAGCCTAGGAATAACCCCTACTCCAACACCTATAACCCTGGTTGGAGAAACCACCCTAACCTGTCATGGGGTGGCCAACAAAACACTAACCAAAATTCTAACCAACCTAGACCGAGTGGAACACCTGGTTTCACTCCCCAACATAACCAGTCAATGTACCAAAAACCATACAATCAACCTGTAGGATCTTCTGTAGAAAACCTACTCAAGGAATACATCGCTAAGAATGATGCTACGCTTCAAAGCCAGCAAGCTACTCTTAGGAGCCTAGAAAACCAAATAGGCCAATTAGCCAATGAACTTAAGAGTAGGCCCCAAGGTAGACTCCCTGCTGACACCGAGGTACCAAGGAGAGATGGTAAAGAACAAGTTCAAGCAATTGAACTTAGGAGTGGAAGACCACTGGTGAGCAACACAAAAGACATACCAAAGAGAGTAGAGAACACTGAGTCTAGTGCTCCACTGGAGTCTCTACCAAACCAAGGTCCACCACCAACTAGCACATCAGGAGCCAGGCTAGAACCAATTATTGAGGAGGTAGAAGAAATTCCAAGGCCTCCACCTATCCTAAAGCGCCCTGACATACCTGCATATGTGCCACCACCTCCATACCCTCGAAGGCTTAAGAAGAAGCAGGAACAGGAAGTTCATTTTAATAAATTCTTAGAAATTCTTAAGCAAGTGCATGTTAACATTCCTTTTGTAGAAGTTTTACAGTCTATGCCTTCTTATGTAAAGTTTTTGAAGGACATCATTACTAACAAAAAAATAATTGGTGAGTTTGAAACAGTAAACCTCACTGAGGAGTGCAGTGCCATCCTCCAGAACAAGCTGCCCAAGAAGGAGAAGGATCCTGGTTCCTTCACCTTACCTGTAGAACTTGGAGGCAAGTGTTGCGTGCTCAATGTGTTAATAAAAATGATAAATAAGAGAGAGAGAGCACTTAGAACATGCAAGCATACATGGTCTCACAGCAAGTAGTAAGTATATTTAATTCGTTTTTTCCACAGAGACTCATTTTTTAGCTATTCGCGAAGTGTGATTGTTAAGAAATATGGGATGAATTTGATGGGGTAAAATTGGTTTTTAATTATCTACTTTTTGCTGAATGTATAAAAGGATTTAACATAAACAAATGCAAGTTAAAACTAGACTTAAAAGGCAAGAGATGGAATTAATAAACGAGGAAGGAAACAGCTAAACAGAATGCAATTTAGCAGAATTGCGAGAACCGCAATTAATCCGCAATTAACTCAACAGAAAAAGTGTGCAAATGGGCGAATTAAGGGCTACTAATGACTATCCTATAGGCAGTTTATTACGATTCTCAAGCTTTGGATCAACTCTCTATACATCAAACTCACTCTATCTCAAGTATCGTCCGATTCCATGCATTAGAGACTTAAGTTTACTCGACTTCAAAGTAAGGTCTTAAGCATCTTGTTAAAACAGGAGTGTTTAGTTTGTACTAGGGAAACTCCTATTCCTAGGCCGTTTCCTGATTACCATGAAAGGCTAGCATGATTATATGACTCTGAACTCTTACTCCTTCCAGAGGTTAGGAGTTCTTTGGACAAAATGGATGGCCAATCGAAATTGCCCGTGGGATGAAGCTTACATACAATCAATGTTCGAGTGTTAATCTGCCTACTTGATTCACGTCTTTTTAGCCTATAGTTCTGTCATTAGCATGCCCCTAAGTGACTTAGCTACTCATGGATATATAGAGAACATAAATGGCAGATAAGATAGACATGCTTAGAAGGGAAATGTACTTAAAACAGCAAGCAAAACCCGTAGCAGAAGATGGTGGAAACTGTAAAATGCAGAATTGTACTTCGATTACTTTGAGTGTTTGAATGACAAAGGAAAGCTTTCTAGAAATGAATCCAAGACAGACAACAACGAAATGCAGTAAGTAAAATACTAAACTAAGAACAACAATAATCAGAAATGGAAATAAGAAGAACAGAACAGAAAAGCAGTAAGGGGTTGCTGAAAACTTCGTGGCAGTCGCCTCGAATGAAGGTGATGAAAAGTCAGCCTTGCTTGGATGAATCCAATCGAGAGAGAAGAAGAATCTTCTCTCCTTCCTATCAGATTATCGACTCCAAAAGCTGAGACTCTCACTCCAACAGACGGCAAAGGAAAACAGATGGAAATGGTGGACTGCGAGAAGACTTCTGCGCTTCGAGTGATGACTGAACCTCCGACTTTGACCCCCTTTTATAGTAGTTTGCAGGTGCGTTTGGGCCAAGGAGAACCATCAATCTTCAACGTCATATATCAGAATGGATGGAGGAGAAAGAACGAATCCCTGAAAAAGTCGGATCTAAACAGAAAAAGATCAGCCAACTTACGGTTTTAACTTGAATAATTGCGGTCACCGCAATGTTTTCGCAATTCATTCGCAATGCTCATTTTTTCATTCTTTTCCTTCGGTTTTCAACCCTTTTTCTACCTATTGTGCATAAGTCCTAAATTAGCTACCTTCTTCTAATTCTCATATTAAAGCATAGGTTTAGGCTAAATGCTATCAAAAACACCTAAAAGTGTACATCTTCCTAAGCTAAATGGGCCCTAAATAAGTCACTTTCAGAGACTTAACACACCCCCAAACTTAAGGCTTTGCTTGTCCTCAAGCATACTAAGGACTTACTTAGGCTGCTGTTTTTTCTTCTTTAACTACCTACCGACTCCCCTATATCCCTATCTCTAGCAGTGCTGTCCTGTGACACACCTCTAAGTTTAGAACTAACCTCTTTATCAAGCCTCTTCTGACTTCACCTGCCTACTATACCTGCTGGTTTTGTTAACCTCCTACTACTGATCTAGCTACTTTTATAATATCATGCCACTATCCCTAAGGTTTCAAATTCTACCAAGCTTTACTCCAGACTCAGTACATGCTTCTAGCTTAACTTTTAATGTGCCTAGGATTCCTTAGAGTCATGCCAGTCTTAGTATTAACAGTGACAGTGGTACTTTTAGAGAACAACCTAAACCCTGGCATCACTACATTGGATATACATTCATCTCCCTAGACAAACCTAAAAGCTACAACCTTGTGCTTAGCTCATTGAGGATCAGAGTTCTTTTTTAAATAGGACATCTAAGCCACAAGATTATAACTCCTAAGCATACATCCTTCTTCCCCTATTTCTCCTTTTCCCTTTTTTACTTAGGTGGAGTCTCTCCTTGGGTTGCCGTTTTGATGCAATGCCACTTGTGGTTTACACACTTGGCACTGATTACTCAGCACTTGAGAGAGACTCCCCTCTTTATTCTATTTTTCACTTTTTCTATTTATCACAAATTTTTTTTTTTTTAGGAGAAGAAGAATGCTTATGTCCTAAGGAAGAGAGGAATGTTCCTAGGCCTAGGGTGGCCTCCCCCAAACTTCAACTACTCATTGTCCCCAATGAGTGTTTGAGGTGGCACACCCCCAAACTTGTCCTAGAAGCATCTAGTCTAAAGTAAAACAAAGAGAATCTAAAAATCCTAGGCATAGGCAAAACATCCTAAAAGCAATTATTCCAGCAGCAGAAAATTTGAACAAAACAGACAGTTTAAGGACTGATGGTTTATGCATGCTGAGCCCTAATCAGAGGCGCATTTAAACTATCAAAGTGTGTCCTATGACACTCATCCAGCATGCTTTAAGATCAGCTATATAAGGTAGTCATGCTAGCAGCAAAAGATAGAATATAACAGATCATAGCCTAACTAAACAGACAGTCCAAAACATGCAATCAGTCACAAAAATTGCGGGAACCGCAATTATTTCGCAATTCAATCCGGGCAGATTTAACATTGATTCAGGCCCCTAGCATGCTTTTTCCTGTTACTCATGCATCCTAAAAATAAAACTAAACTATCCTACCTATTCAGCTAACATCAGACTAGACTAAGCAAAAGAAAAAACATAAAACTAAACATTAACAACAGATCAAAAGTTGAACACAAAACAGCATAATTCACAATATCTATCAGAAAGCAGAAAAATTGTCTTTTGTTTCTTAAGGGAACAGCAATACTCCCTTTAGTGCTCTTCAAACCAGCACTCAATTCTCATCATCCTCATCTGGTTGCCTTGGTCGTGGGGGCACCCATGGAGTTAGGAGGTTGGTGGGGAAGTCCGGGAAGATGCATCCCAACTGGTCTGCAACCTCCTTATCCCTCGCCTGCGCATAGTTGGCCCATTGAGCCATTCTCTTCTGCATGTCCATTAAGCAGGCCATGGATAGGGACTGTTCAGCAGCCAGCCTATCCAACTCAAACTCCATATTCCCCTTTCTTCTCAGCCTCAGGTTCGCAGGCAGCTCCAAATGGCCTGTGTACGGCATCTGCTGCTCCAAGCGCTCGGTGGGAACTCCTGCAAGCAAACACAATTTGGTTATAGTGTTGGGGAAAAATAATGGCCCCTTACCTTTTCTGGCGCATTCAGCAATGGCAGCTGACATGATCTCCCCCACATTGACCGTGAGACCGCGCATGATGGCATAAACCAGCAGTGATCTACTCTGGTTGATTGTCGTCTCGTGAGTCACCGGGGACAGCTTTCTCCTCACAAAGGCAAACCACACAGCCGCCTTTGCTGTCAGATTGGCACTCATCAAGGTGTGCCGACCATTGCGTGAGACAGTCCACGCTGCTTCAGGCTGGCCAATTGTGCGAATGGCCTCTTCCAGCACGGCCTCAGTCGGCTCATCAACTATCCGTGCATAATCGGTGTGCGCTTGGCCCTTGAGACCAAAGGCTTCATTGATGGCCTTGGCTGAGAAATCAACTTCCACCCCTCTGACCACGGACAGGCCATCCTCAGGGCTGAGCACATTAGCGTAGAAATCATACACCATGCTCGTGTATGCTGGATTAGGCGGTCTGCAGAATTCTTCCCAGCCATGGTTGATCACCCCTGCGCGCAAGAACTGCGGCAGGTCAGCAAGTCGATCAAGGAATCCCTTCTCGTGCAATAGGTCCCGCTTCCTGAGCTCAACACCCCTGGATTCCGCATCAGATGAGACATACCTCACTGACGGAGGTTCGTCTTCAGGGTAGAGTTTAGCCTTCCCCTTGTCTGCTGGTTTGGATGATGCAGCAGCCTCCACCTTGAGGCGTTTGAGCGAAGGCTCAGCACTCTCTTTGGCCGTCGATGGCACCTTCTTGGCCTTCTTTTTCTTCAACTTCTTGGCCTTGCCAATCGTGGCCTTCTTCTTCTTCTTGAGTCTGGCCTTGATATTGATCTGCTGGAGGCATGCCCCCAACGTTTTTTCCATAGAATCGTCCTGCTGTGCAGGCTCGGCAGGGCTGTCTTCCCTCATAGGAGAGAAGACCTCTTCTTCCCCAGCATCTCCACTGCCTTGCGTAGACTCCTGATAATCCCCATAAGGGAATTCAGGATCAGGCCGTGGAGAATTGTGCGCTGCTGATGGTGTCGGCGCAGAACTCAGTGGCGAAGACTGCAGCTCAGGGCTCTGCGCTGCTACAGGCGTCGGATCAGAACTCTGAGGTGCTGGAGACAACTCAGGGCTCGGTGCAGGTGGTGACGACTCTGCGCTTGGCACTGGTGCAGATGGGAGAGGGCTGCGCGCAGGTGACACAGACGGCGACGAACCTTCTTTGGCTGACTCGTGGGATGCACGATCAGGTTCTTGACTCTCCACAGAGGGAGTCCTTGCGGTGCTTGGTTCGGCGGCTGTCTTGACACTCCACCGGCGTTTCTTGGGCGTGCCCATTGGCTCAGATGGCCCAGCGGGGATCTCAGTGACCACCCTCCACTTCTTCCTACGAATAGGAAGCTTGGGAAGAGGACCGGTGCGAACGGCACCATCGTCTGCAAGGGCGAGAAGCGCTTCCCTCGCAGCTGCCTCAACTGCGTCATCAGCCTTCTTCTTGGCTGCGGATCGTTCAGCACGTGTGGCCACCATTGCTGATTCTTGAAGATCTTGGGAGAGGAATCAAAGATGGAGAGAATCGCTGAATTCTTGGAGAGCAAAGAGAGAGATAATCGTAACGATCAAGCGGCTTCCAACGGATATAAAGGCAACGGATAAAATCCCAACGGCTCTTTTTGCGGATCCAGCAATTTTAACGCAATTCCAGGGATATTATTTCATTGAAAACTCCAACTTTGCCCGTCCGTATCTTTTATTTGGCTCAACCGTTTCTTGATTTTTAAAGTGGGATTTACTCTCCTTGATCCCCTCTTTCGATTCCCTACAAAAACAAATCAAACAAACATTAAATACACAATTAAAAACACACCACAAAACATACAAACGATAATCGGAAAAAACAAAAAAAAATAAACTAAGGCATTGGCCTTGACTAAACGAGCACAGTAACCACTCGTTTTCTCTCTTTCTTTTTGTCATGCTTCAGTCAAGAGGAAGGCCGAGAGAGTCTTCACATCTCCTTCCTCATAGTAGTGCTTCAATCTAGCACCATTGACCATAAATGGCTGGCCTTGCTGCAAGTTCTTTATCTCTATTGCACCATGAACAAAGATATTAGTAATAACAAATGGACCCGACCATCTAGACTTTAGTTTGCCTGGAAATATCTTTAAACGTGAGTTAAATAATAGGACAAGTTGGCCTTTCCTAAAGTCTTTGATCCTAAGTCTACTGTCGTGCCATATTTTGGTCTTTTCTTTATACATTTTGGCATTCTCATAAGCCATATGCCTAAGCTCATCAAGTTCATGTAGCTGCAAGGACCTTAGTGTCCCCGCATCCTTTACACAAAAATTCAATTCTTTCATGGCCCAAAATGCCTTGTTTTCCAACTCAAGTGGCAAGTGGCAGGCCTTGCCATACACCAACCTATAGGGCGACATACCTAGAGGTGTCTTATATGCTGTCCTATAAGCCCAAAGTGCATCCTCAAGCTTAAATGACCAGTCTTTCCTATTTGGTTTGACTACCTTTTCTAGGATGTTCTTTATCTCCCTATTGGAAATTTCAGCTTGGCCATTCGAGTGTGGGTGATAGGGAGTAGCTACCCTATGTCTAATGTTATATTTAGCCAATACTTTCTCCATAGCCTTATTAATGAAATGTGACCCCTCATCACTAATGATAGCACGAGGAGTCCCAAATCTAGTGAAAATGTGCCTATGCAAGAAGCTAGTGACTGTTTTAGCATCATTATTAGGACATGCTTTGGCTTCTACCCACTTGGACACGTAGTCTACTGCTACTAAAATGTACAGGTTACCTGATGATGGAGGGAATGGTCCCATGAAATCAATGCCCCATACATCAAAGAGCTCCAACTCTAAGATGTAGGTGAGGGGCATCTCATCCTTGCGACTGAGATTACCTGTCCTTTGGCACTCGTCACAGTTGTGGGCATAGTCGTGTGCGTCCTTGAAGATTGTTGGCCAATAGTAGCCACTCTGAAATACCTTCGCAGCTGTCCTTTGGCCACCAAAATGTCCACCATAAGGAGATGAGTGACAGTGCTGCAGCACAGACTTCGCTTCAGCAGCTGAAACACACTTCCTTAGTAAGCCATCAGCACAGGTTCTGTAAAGTGTGGGGTCATCCCAGATGAATTTCCTTGCTTCATGCAGGAACCGCTTCTTTTCTTGTCCTCCCTTGAACACTGGTAATACCTGTGATGCACGGAAGTTAGCAATATCAGCAAACCACGGTTCCTCATCGTTATCACGATGAGCCAGAGCAAATACATGTTCATCTATAAAAGCATCAGAAATTGCGGTCTCCGCAATTTTTTCGCAATTATGCTGCAAACGAGACAGGTGATCTGCAACCACATTTTCACAACCTTTCTTGTCCCGAATGTCCAAATCAAATTCTTGCAGCAATAACACCCATCTAATCAATCTAGGCTTAGCATCAGCCTTTCTCATAAGATATTTTAAAGCAGAATGGTCAGTATATACAATGGTCCTAGTTCCTACAATATAGTTTCTAAATTTTTCACAAGCAAATACTACAGCAAGCATCTCTTTCTCTGTAGTTGTATAATTACCTTGGGCCTCATTCAAGGTCTTACTAGCATAATAGACAGGGTGTGTGAGCTTGTCAATCTTCTGTCCTAACATGACTCCTACAGCATAGTCACTGGCATCACATAGCATCTCAAATGGGAGATCCCAATTTGGTCCGACTATGATTGGTGCTGTGACCAGTGCTTCCTTAAGGGTTTTCCAAGCTACTACACATTCCTTAGAGAAGATGAATGGTCTATTTAGCTCTAGAAGCTCGCACAGAGGCTTGGCTATCTTAGAAAAGTCCTTAATGAACCTTCTGTAGAAGCCAGCATGCCCTAAGAAGCTCCTAATAGCCTTGACATTCTGGGGCTCTACCAACTTCTCTATGATCTCTATTTTTGCCCTATCCACTTCTACACCTGCCTTTGACACTCTATGTCCTAAGACAATCCCTTCGTCTACCATAAAATGGCACTTTTCCCAATTTAGGACTAGGTTGGTCTCCTCACACCTAGCCAGGACTTGTCCTAGGTTCTCTAGACAGGTTTTAAATGAGTCCCCAAAGACTGAGAAGTCATCCATGAATATTTCTATCATGGACTCATCCAACTCAGAGAAGATTGCCATCATGCACCTTTGGAAAGTTGCCGGTGCATTGCATAAGCCAAAAGGCATTCTGCGGAAGGCAAACGTTCCAAAAGGGCAAGTGAAGGTAGTCTTCTCTTGATCCTTAGGGTCTATAGTAATTTGATTATAGCCAGAGTACCCATCTAAGAAACAATAGTAGGCTCTACCAGCTATTCTGTCTAGCATCTGGTCAATAAACGGTATAGGGAAATGGTCTTTTTTTGTTTCTTTATTTAGTTTTCTGTAATCCATACATACCCTCCACCCTGTGACAGTCCTTGTTGGAATCAGTTCGTTGTTCTCATTGACTACCACAGTTATTCCCCCCTTTTTAGGTACACATTGGATGGGGCTAACCCACTGGCTACTAGCTATGGGGAAAATCACTCCTGCATCTAACCACTTTATTATTTCTTTCTTCACTACCTCTTTCATAGAGGGGTTTAACCTACGCTGGTGATCTACCCTAGGTGTGTGCTCTTCCTCTAGTATAATTTTGTGCATGCAATAAGAAGGGCTAATGCCTCGAATATCAGCAATAGACCATGCTATAGCCTTCCTATGTTGCTTAAGCAGTAAAATTAAATCAACCTCATGCTGTTCACTTAGCTTAGAAGAAATAATTACAGGCAGCGTGTCATTATCTCCTAAATATGCATATTTGAGGTGAGTAGGTAGTGGTTTCAGTTCTAAAATAGGTGGATGCTCAATGGAGGGTTTTAACGGGTTTATAGTTCTATCAGTTAAATCTATATTCATACATACATGCTGTGGTTTATTTACAGGCATATCCATTATGTCAGATACATTTAAGTCAGCTATGTCTACTTGTACATATTCACTAGCATGCTTGGTTAACAGTACATGCTCTAATTGTTCTTCCATTAGTGAGTCAACAACATCCATGCTAGCACAGGATTCAAGGTCAGAGGGATACTTTAAAGCTTTATAAACACTAAATTTTACCTCTTCATCATGAACCCTCATAGTTAACTCACCTTTTTGCACATCTATTAGTGCCCTACCTGTGGCTAGAAATGGTCTACCTAGCAGGATGGGAACCTCCTTGTCTGCCTCATAGTCCAGGACAATGAAATCTGCAAGGAAAATGAATTTGTCAACTTTAACTAGAATATCCTCAATCTTACCTTCTGGATATGCGATGGATCTGTCTGCTAGTTGTAAAGTGACTGTGGTTGGACGTGCTTCTCCCATTCCCAACTGGCGGAATAGGGACAGGGGCATGAGGTTTATGCTGGCGCCCAGGTCACAAAGCGCTCTGCCCACGTGCTTGCCTCCAAGTTCTACAGGTAAGGTGAAGGAACCAGGATCCTTCTCCTTCTTGGGCAGCTTGTTCTGGAGGATGGCACTGCACTCCTCGGTGAGGTTTACTGTTTCAAACTCACCAATTATTTTTTTGTTAGTAATAATGTCCTTCAAAAACTTTACATATGAAGGCATAGACTGTAAAACCTCTACAAAAGGAATGTTCACATGCACTTGCTTAAGTATTTCTAAAAATTTGTTAAAATGAACTTCTTGTTCCTGCTTCTTCTTAAGCCTTCGAGGGTATGGAGGTGGTGGCACATATACAGGCACGTCAGGACGCCTTAGGATAGGTGGAGGCCTTGGAATTTCTTCTACGTCCTCAACAATTGGCTCTAGCCTGGCTCCTGATGTGCTAGTTGGTGGTGGACCTTGGCTTGGCAGAGACTCCAGTGGAGCACTAGACTCAGTGTTCTCTACTCTCTTTGGTGTGTCCTTTGTGTTGTTCACCAAGGGTCTTCCACTCCTAAGTTCAATTGCTTGAACTTGTTCCTTGCCATCTCTCCTTGGTACCTCGGTATCAGCAGGGAGTCTACCTTGGGGTCTACTTTTAAGTTCATTGGCTAATTGGCCTACTTGGTTTTCCAGGCTCCTAAGAGTAGCTTGCTGGCTCTGAAGAGTAGCATCATTCTTAGCTATATATTCCTTGAGTAGGTTTTCTACAGAAGATCCTACAGATTGATTGTAAGGCTTTTGGTACATTGACTGGTTATGTTGGGGAGTGAAACCAGGTGTTCCACTCGGCCTTGGTTGGTTAGGATTTTGGTTAGTGTTCTGTTGGCCACCCCATGACAGGTTAGGGTGGTTTCTCCAACCAGGGTTATAGGTGTTGGAGTAGGGGTTATTCCTTGGCTGCTGCTGGCTTCCTACATAGCAGACCGAGGATGGATTCCCAGGGCAATATTCATAAGGGTGCCCTTCCCCACAGAATCCACAGATTGGTGCCTCGCCTTGACTTGGTTGGGTGCCCATTGACATGGCTGTGGCGGTATTGGCACTGGTTTGGAGATTGGCCTGAGCCATTTGCTTGACTAAGTTGGTCAGGGCATTTATTTGGGTGCTCATGGCGCTTAGAGCATCCTTGTCTTGAGCCCTAGTTGGCTCTACTGGATCGTCTGACCACCTACAATGAGACGTTGAGATCTTCTCCAAGATCTCATAAGCTTCGTTGTAACTCTTGGACAACATGGAACCACCAGCAGATGAATTTAGAACTTGTCTGGTGCTGGGGTTGCATCCTTTAAAGAAGACTTCTATTTGGATACACCATGGAATGCCATGGTGTGGACATTTAATGAGAAGGTCTTTGAATCTGGTCCAAGCTTCGTGAAGAGACTCACTTGGAGCTTGTTTGAACTTTATGATATCATCACGAAAGGTCGAATTCCTATCAGGTGGGAAGTATTTGACTAGGAATTTTTCTGCTAAATCTGTCCAATTGCGGACAGATCCTGAGGGTAAAGAATTTAACCATGTTTTGGCTTTGTCCCTCAAAGAGTAAGGGAAAAGATATAGCCTCAGGGCTTCTTGGGAAACTCCAGGGATTAGGAAGGTGTCACTAACTCCTAGGAAGTTCCTAAGGTGATTATGGGGGTCCTCATTTTCTATTCCAAAGAATTGTCCCACAGTGGACAACATTTGGAACATCACTGGCTTTAACTCGAATGAGTTGGCAGTGATTTCAGGACGGATTATGCTGGGGTTCAGCTCCCCAGGCATAGGTACTAAATATGAAAGGATGGCGCTATCCTTGTCATTCGCTATTTCAATGGGATTGCGAGTGACAGGCACCAGGTTTTGATTTACTCCAGCCATTTCTTCTTGAGGTAGTTGCGGAGGAATTGTAGTCTCTGCAATGATTGGAGGTAAAAGGGTTTGTTTAAAAAGACGTTTCTTGGCTCTATTCCTAGCTCTAAGTAATCTCTCGGGCTCAGGGTTGAACTCTAGATCACTACTTGGAGTCTCATTCATAAACTACCCTAAATGGTACCTGAAAAAGAAATGAAGATGGATCAAATTCAATGGAAAATACTTTGATGTTTCAGACTTAACAAACTTCGTTTTCACTTAAAATAAGTCCCCGGCAGCGGCGCCAAAAACTTGTTGCGTGCTCAATGTGTTAATAAAAATGATAAATAAGAGAGAGAGAGCACTTAGAACATGCAAGCATACATGGTCTCACAGCAAGTAGTAAGTATATTTAATTCGTTTTTTCCACAGAGACTCATTTTTTAGCTATTCGCGAAGTGTGATTGTTAAGAAAGATGGGATGAATTTGATGGGGTAAAATTGGTTTTTAATTATCTACTTTTTGCTGAATGTATAAAGGGATTTAACATAAACAAATGCAAGTTAAAACTAGACTTAAAAGGCAAGAGATGGAATTAATAAACGAGGAAGGAAACAGCTAAACAGAATGCAATTTAGCAGAATTGCGAGAACCGCAATTAATCCGCAATTAACTCAACAGAAAAAGTGTGCAAATGGGCGAATTAAGGGCTACTAATGACTATCCTATAGGCAGTTTATTACGATTCTCAAGCTTTGGATCAACTCTCTATACATCAAACTCACTCTATCTCAAGTATCGTCCGATTCCATGCATTAGAGACTTAAGTTTACTCGACTTCAAAGTAAGGTCTTAAGCATCTTGTTAAAACAGGAGTGTTTAGTTTGTACTAGGGAAACTCCTATTCCTAGGCCGTTTCCTGATTACCATGAAAGGCTAGCATGATTATATGACTCTGAACTCTTACTCCTTCCAGAGGTTAGGAGTTCTTTGGACAAAATGGATGGCCAATCGAAATTGCCCGTGGGATGAAGCTTACATACAATCAATGTTCGAGTGTTAATCTGCCTACTTGATTCACGTCTTTTTAGCCTATAGTTCTGTCATTAGCATGCCCCTAAGTGACTTAGCTACTCATGGATATATAGAGAACATAAATGGCAGATAAGATAGACATGCTTAGAAGGGAAATGTACTTAAAACAGCAAGCAAAACCCGTAGCAGAAGATGGTGGAAACTGTAAAATGCAGAATTGTACTTCGATTACTTTGAGTGTTTGAATGACAAAGGAAAGCTTTCTAGAAATGAATCCAAGACAGACAACAACGAAATGCAGTAAGTAAAATACTAAACTAAGAACAACAATAATCAGAAATGGAAATAAGAAGAACAGAACAGAAAAGCAGTAAGGGGTTGCTGAAAACTTCGTGGCAGTCGCCTCGAATGAAGGTGATGAAAAGTCAGCCTTGCTTGGATGAATCCAATCGAGAGAGAAGAAGAATCTTCTCTCCTTCCTATCAGATTATCGACTCCAAAAGCTGAGACTCTCACTCCAACAGACGGCAAAGGAAAACAGATGGAAATGGTGGACTGCGAGAAGACTTCTGCGCTTCGAGTGATGACTGAACCTCCGACTTTGACCCCCTTTTATAGTAGTTTGCAGGTGCGTTTGGGCCAAGGAGAACCATCAATCTTCAACGTCATATATCAGAATGGATGGAGGAGAAAGAACGAATCCCTGAAAAAGTCGGATCTAAACAGAAAAAGATCAGCCAACTTACGGTTTTAACTTGAATAATTGCGGTCACCGCAATGTTTTCGCAATTCATTCGCAATGCTCATTTTTTCATTCTTTTCCTTCGGTTTTCAACCCTTTTTCTACCTATTGTGCATAAGTCCTAAATTAGCTACCTTCTTCTAATTCTCATATTAAAGCATAGGTTTAGGCTAAATGCTATCAAAAACACCTAAAAGTGTACATCTTCCTAAGCTAAATGGGTCCTAAATAAGTCACTTTCAGAGACTTAACAGCAAGCACGTGGGCAGAGCGCTTTGTGACCTGGGCGCCAGCATAAATCTCATGCCCCTGTCCCTATTCCGCCAGTTGAGAATAGGAGAAGCACGTCCAACCACTGTCACTTTACAACTAGCAGACAGATCCATTGCATATCCAGAAGGTAAAATTGAGGATATTCTAGTTAAAGTTGACAAGTTTATTTTCCTTGCAGATTTCATTGTCCTGGACTATGAGGCAGACAAGGAAGTCCCCATCCTGCTAGGCAGACCATTTCTAGCCACAGGTAGGGCACTTATAGACGTCCAAAAAGGTGAGCTCACTATGAGGGTTCATGATGAAGAGGTGAAGTTTAGCGTATATAAAGCTTTAATGTACCCCTCTGACATTGAATCCTGTGCTAGCATGGACGTAGTAGACTCCTTGATGGAGGAACAATTAGAGCATGTATTATTAACTAAGCATGCTAATGATTATGTACAATTAGATATAGCTGACTTGAATGTATCTGACATAATGGATATGCCTGTAGATAAACCACAACATGTATGTATGAATATAGATTTAACTGATAGATCTGTGAATCCTTTAAAGCCCTCCATTGAGCATCCACCTGTTTTAGAACTGAAACCACTACCTACTCACCTCAAGTATGCATATTTAGGAAGTAATGAAACTCTGCCTGTTATCATTTCGTCTACATTAAGTGAAAAGCATGAGGTTGAACTGATTTTACTGCTTAAGCAACATAGGAAGGCTATAGCATGGACTATTGCTGATATTCGAGGCATTAGCCCTTCTTATTGCATGCACAAAATTATACTAGAGGAAGAGCACACACCTAGGGTAGATCACCAGCGTAGGCTAAACCCCTCTATGAAAGAGGTAGTAAAGAAGGAAATAATAAAATGGTTAGATGCAGGAGTGATCTTCCCAATAGCTAGTAGCCAGTGGGTGAGCCCCATCCAATGTGTACCTAAAAAGGGGGGAATAACTGTGGTAGTCAATGAGAACAACGAACTGATTCCAACAAGGACTGTCACAGGGTGGAGAGTGTGTATGGATTACAGGAAATTAAATAAAGAAACTAAAAAAGACCATTTTCCTCTTCCGTTCATTGACCAGATGTTAGACAGAATAGCTGGTAGAGCCTACTATTGTTTCTTAGATGGCTATTCAGGCTATAATCAAATAACTATAGACCCTAAGGATCAAGAGAAGACCACCTTTACTTGCCCTTTTGGAACCTTTGCCTTTCGCAGAATGCCTTTTGGCTTATGCAATGCACCGGCAACTTTCCAAAGGTGCATGATGGCAATCTTCTCTGAGTTGGATGAGTCCATGATAGAAATATTCATGGATGACTTCTCAGTCTTTGGGGACTCATTTTCAAACTGTCTAGAAAACCTAGGACAAGTCCTGGCTAGGTGTGAGGAGACCAACCTAGTCTTAAATTGGGAAAAATGCCATTTTATGGTGGATGAGGGGATTGTCTTAGGACATAGAGTGTCGAGGGCAGGAGTCGAAGTTGACCGAGCCAAAATTGAGATCATAGAGAAGTTGGTAGAGCCCCAGAATGTCAAAGCCATTAGAAGCTTCTTAGGGCATGCTGGCTTCTACAGAAGGTTCATTAAGGACTTTTCTAAGATAGCCAAGCCTCTGTGTGAGCTATTAGAGCTAAATAGGCCCTTCATCTTCTCTAAGGAATGTGTAGTAGCTTGGACCACCCTTAAGAAAGCACTAGTCACAGCCCCTATCATAGTAGGACCAAATTGGGATCTGCCCTTTGAGATGTTATGTGATGCCAGTGACTATGCTGTAGGAGTGATGTTAGGCCAGAAGATTGACAAGCTAACACACCCTGTCTATTATGCTAGTAAGACCTTGAACGAGGCTCAATGTAATTATACCACTACTGAAAAAGAGATGCTTGCTGTAGTGTTTGCTTGCGAAAAATTCAGAAACTATATTGTAGGCACTAGGACAATTGTATATACTGACCATTCTGCCTTGAAATATCTTATGAGGAAGGCTGATGCAAAGCCTAGGTTGATTAGATGAGTGTTATTGCTGCAGGAATTTGATTTGGACATTCGGGACAAGAAAGGATGTGAAAACGTGGTTGCAGATCACCTGTCTCGATTGCAGCACAATTGCGACAAAATTGCGGACCCCGCAATTTCTGATGCTTTTATTGATGAACATGTCTTTGCTTTGACTCATCGTGATAACGATGAGGAACCTTGGTTTGCTGGCATTGCTAACTTCCGTGCATCACAGGTATTACCAGTGTTCAAGGGAGGACAAGAGAAGAAGAGGTTCCTTCATGAAGCAAGGAAATTCATCTGGGACGACCCCACACTTTACAGAACCTGTGCTGATGGCTTGCTAAGGAAGTGTGTTTCAGCTGCTGAAGCGAAGTCTGTGCTGCAGCACTGTCACACATCTCCTTATGGTGGACACTTTGGTGGCCAAAGAACAGCTGCAAAGGTATTTCAGAGTGGCTATTATTGGCCAACGATCTTCAAAGATGCCCACAACTATGCCCACAGCTGTGATGAATGCCAAAGAACAGGTAACCTCAGTCGAAAGGATGAGATGCCCCTCACCTACATCTTAGAGTTAGAGCTCTTTGATGTATGGGGCATTGACTTCATGGGGCCATTCCCCCCATCATCAGGTAACCTCTACATATTAGTGGCAGTGGATTATGTGTCCAAGTGGGTAGAGGCCAAAGCATGACCTAATAATGATGCTAAAACAGTCACCAACTTCTTGCATAGGCACATTTTTACTAGGTTTGGGACACCTCGTGCTATCATTAGTGATGAGGGGTCACATTTCATTAACAAGGCTATGGAAAAAGTATTGGCTAAGTATAACATTAGACATAGAGTAGCCACTCCCTATCACCCACACTCAAATGGCCAAGCTGAAATCTCAAATAGGGAAATTAAGAACATCCTAGAAAAAGTAGTCAAACCTAATAGGAAAGACTGGTCCTTCAAGCTTGAGGATGCACTTTGGGCTTATAGGACAGCATATAAGACACCTCTAGGAATGTCCCCTTATAGGCTGGTATATGGCAAGGCTTGTCACTTACCACTTGAGTTAGAAAACAAAGCATTTTGGGCCATGAAGGAATTAAATTTTTGTGTAAAAGATGCGGGGACACTGAGGTCTTTGCAATTACATGAGCTTGATGAGCTTAGGCATATGGCCTATGAAAATGCTAAGATGTACAAGGAAAAAACCAAGATTTGGCACGATAGTAGACTTAGAGTTAAGGACTTTAAGAAGGGTCAACTTGTATTGTTGTTTAACTCACGGTTGAAACTATTTCCAGGGAAACTTAAGTCTAGATGGTCGGGTCCATTTGTCATTACTAATGTGTTTGTTCATGGTGCCATAGAGATAAAAAACTTGCAGCAAGGCCAACCATTTATGGTCAATGGGGCGAGGTTGAAGCATTACTATGAGGAAGGAGATGTGAAGACTCTCTCGGCCTTCCTCTTGACTGAAGCGTGACAATGAGAACGAGAGAGGACGAGTGGTTACTGTGCTCGTCAACATAAGGCTCATGCCTTAGTTTATTTTTTGCGATTTTCCGGTTGTCATTTGTGTGTTTTGTTGTGTGATTTTAATTACGTATTTGATATTGTTTTTATTTCTTTTTGTAGGGAATCGAAAGAGGGAATCAAGGAGAGTAATCCCAGCTTTAAAAATCAAAAAACGATCGAGCCAAATAAAAGATACGGACGAGCAAAGTTTGGGATTTTGATGAAAAAATATCCCTAGAATTGCGCTGGAATTGCAGGAGTCCCCACCGAGCGCCTTGGTAGCGATAATATTGAACTATCGCCAATCATCGGGTTGTCGAGACCCGCCAAAATAAATTTATAAATGCCCGAAATCACTAAACTATTTGCAGAATAGTAGTAACGGGGTCGATCCGCAGGGAATTAAGGAATTTTGACTTAATCTTAATCAAATTTGCAAACTGTTAATATAAGCGAAATAAGTGGTAATTGTTGGTTTTCAAGTAACTAAGATAGAAACAATCAAATGGGGAAATTAAGCTAACGGAGTTTCCGACTCGGGACGATAGGAATAAATTTAGCATGCTTCTTGGTTCATAGGTTGATTAGTATTATGGTTAAACAATTTAATGAATGCACAGCTCGTCTAAAAATTAATAAATAACTCAGACATGCTCCATGGATTTAATTAAACATAATTAATTATGCTAATTAAGCATACCGTTCGGACATTGGCGGCCAACGCTCTCCCAAGACCGAACGGTAGCAACAAGCTAACTGTGACGACTATCTAATTTGGACGCGAAACTAGTATGTCGATTTGGAATTCCAATTCGGGAAGAACGAACACCAAAAGCGTAAGGACGCCAATACGCTCAAGGTGCCATAATTCCTTGTTACTTGGCGGAAACGAGAGGCACGGCATCAAATCCTTTAACGAATGAACATGCTCAAAATCAAGGGTGCCTAGTCCTAAATCATTCAAACATGCTCATAGATTAAGCTAAGAAGTAGAATTCAATTCAACAAAATATCTAACCAATTCAGAATTTCAATCCACAACCTCACCAAAAATTCATACTACACTTATCCTTACAATCCCGAGCCAAAAACGGTAAATCTACTCACTCATGACTTGTGTGACGTGGGACGGCTTCAAATCGAGCTTCATAGCCCCTCCCATGGTGAAAAACAGCTGCTGGACGTCAAACCAGGCGCGGAGCTCGAGGTAGAAGATGATAATGGCGGCTAAAAACGGACAAAAATGTTAAGTAGTCTGTCGTAGCGTCGAGACGCTAGGGCAGCGTCTCGACGCTGCGCCCTAAATAATCCGCGCGCGCGCTCGGGGTGGCGTCGAGACGCTCGCACAGCGTCGAGACGCTTGTGCGGCGTCGAGCTAGCGTCGAGACGCTATCACTCGACGCTTGCTCTCGGGTTTTTCTTCAATTCAGCGCTTCAGACTTCGGAGCGTCGAGACGCTAAGGCAGCGTCTCGACGCTGGGCAGCGTCGAGCTAGCGTCGCGACGCTGTCGCTCGACGCTAGCTCTCGGGTTTTTGCATGGAATTTCGCCCTCAATTTCCCCAAAGCACCCAAACTTCATCCCTTTTCATGGATCTTCCCGGGAAGCGTTCTTATGCCTTTAAATCGCGATATTAAGCTCCGAAACGCTCTCGAGAGCTAAGCACCGAGAACACCTACAATAATTACATAAAAGCAAGATTAAGCCAATAATAAACGTGAATTAGGGACATAATTATAGCTCCAAAATGGAGCTATCAAACACCCCCAACTTAAATCTTGCTAGTCCTCGAGCAAGGTGGAATTCTGATTAATTAAATAGAACGAGAATGCATGCTAGGGACTCGATTCTCAATACTGGAAAAGACAAGGCAATTGCATTTGAAAGAACAGCTGCATGCATGCATTGGTTAAGAACAATTTGGAAAATTTAAAGATGTTTCCCTATTTACGCCTCGGACTTAGCTTCTCGATCTTAGATTTCAACAGGCTTAGAACGGCTCTATCTATCCTAAAATTTCGCTTTCCCCCTACTTATGGCTTAACAGAACAGTCTAAGGGCAGTTCATCGCTTATGCAAGTAATATAACGCAAGGCATCTTTTTCTCAATTTCATTGAACTTATCTTCATGAGCGCCTAACATGTCAATCTTACTTTCGTTTCAGCTTGCCTGCAATTTCATTGCACAGTGCATCTGACTACGGGCAAAATTCACATTTTTAAGGACTAGCGTTCACTTCTTTGTGCATCCTTTTCATGCAGTGGCGACCGTGGGTTACACGACCGCCCCTGGCTACTAAGGCAGCTCGAGAAGGAGGAACGCCTCATGAGATTATTTTCTTTTTATAAACTTGCATTCATTTTTCTTTTAGTCTAAGCATCATATTAAAATTTTAAGCGCACGGATTACAAACAAAAGCGAATCTTAGCCCATCCTAAGGTTGCCTTTCGAGGTGACAGCGAATTTCAAAACAAACAGAGCTAGCCTAAACCCACAGATCCAAGACAGAGTGCTAACATGCGAAGCTTAAACAGGGAAATATGCTTGAAAAATTTTCAAAAATTTTCAAAAAGGCCTTAACATATGCAATTATGCTGAATTTCATGACAAACACAAATACGAAGACCTCAGCAGTACATCACAGAATTTCATAGTCAGACTAGCATGCTTTCACCATATCTCAATAGATTAAACAGGGTTCCACAACAAAGCTCGACAAAGGCACAACCCACCACCCCCAACTTAAAAATTGACAATGTCCTCATTGGACCAAATATGCACAGTCAAAACAAAAGGAAAGAAAACCTTCCCTGAGTTGTGACTTAGAGGGTTGTAGGGTGCGCTTTAACCTTAGCCAATAAACCGCAAGGATGAGCCATTGTTTCACCTGAAAATTCACAACATCAGAGTAGAAATCTAAACTAATCCTAAAAGACGGTAAGTAAACAAAAAGCATATACAGTTCAAGCTCGGGTGCCTCCGAGTAGCGCAAATTTTTAGAGTCGATTGCTCGACTTTACCCAAACTCCTTTTATCCTTTTTCGTAATCAGGCTCTTGCAAGTAGGCATGATCATCAAAGTCCTCTGACATTCCCTCATGAAAGATCTTTAATCGCTGGCCATTCACTGTGTACTCCTTTTCCGTATCCAAACTTTGAATTTTAACTGCACCATAGTGATGAACATCAGTGATAATGTAAGGACCAAGCCACCTGGAACGAAGTTTACCTGGCATGAACTTCAGGCGGGAGTTGAACAAGAGGACCTTCTGACCAACTTGAAAGTGCTTTCGAACGACTCGCCTGTCGTGGAACATTTTGGTCTTTTCCTTGTAGGTCTTCGAGTTCTCATATGCATCCAGGCGAAGCTCCTCCAGTTCTTGCAATTTGAGGAGTCTTTCTTCGCCTGCCAAGTCAAAGTCCATGTTGCACTTCTTCACGGCCCAGTAAGCTTTGTGTTCGATCTCCACGGGGAGATGACAGGCTTTACCATAAACCATCCGGTAGGGAGACATCCCTATGGGGGTTTTGTAAGCCGTACGATAAGCCCACAAAGCGTCGTCCAGCCTGAGGCTCCAATCCTTCCTTCCCGGACTTACTGTTTTCTCGAGGATGCTCTTCACCTCTCGATTGGAAACCTCTGCTTGACCATTGGTCTGAGGATGATACGGGGTAGAGATTTTATGATTGACCCCATATTTCCTCATTAAGGCCTGGATCGTTTTGTTGCAGAAGTGGCTCCCCTGGTCACTTATGATGGCTCGTGGAACTCCATACCTGCTAAAAATGTTAGATTTGACAAAACTGGAAACAACATTAGCGGTATCAACTTTGGTGGCTTTAGCTTCCACCCATTTAGACACGTAGTCCACAGCCAATAAGATATAGACAAAACCAAATGAAGGGGGGAAGGGTCCCATAAAGTCCATACCCCAAACCTCAAAAATTTCACAAGTTAAAATGGGGTTTTGGAGCATTTCATTCCTACTAGTGATGGATCCTTTTCTCTGACACTGATCACAAGATTTACAAAACTCATAACAGTCCTTAAACAGTGATGGCCAGAAAAACCCACAATCTAAAATTTTTCTTGCAGTTCTATTTTGCCCAAAGTGTCCCCCGCATGCAAATTCATGGCAAAAGGTAAGGATGGACCTATGTTCAGACTTAGGGACGCATTTCCTAATAACTTGGTCAGCACAAAATTTCCATAAAACTGGCTCTTCCCAAACATATGTCTTGGCTTCGCTCTTCAGCTTAGCTCTTTGATTATATGAAAAGTCGAATGGGAACGTACCTGTGACCAAGTAGTTGACAATGTCGGCGTACCACGGTGTCTCCACACTTACCTGGAAGAGAACTTCATCAGGGAATTCATCATTCAGAGGCAAGTCCTCCTCATTACGCACAATGCGGCTCAAGTGGTCAGCAACGGTATTTTCTGATCCTTTTCTGTCCTGAACTGAGACGTCGAACTCCTGGAGTAGTAATACCCATCTGAGCAGTCTAGGCTTCGAGTCTTTCTTGTTCATCAAGTATCGAACTGCTGCATGATCAGAAAAAACAATTACTTTAGATCCAAGAATATATGGCCGAAATTTATCAAGAGCGAAAACTATGGAAAGCAGCTCCTTCTCTGTTGTTGTGTAACCGATCTGCGCGGAATTGAGCGTCCTAGAGGCATAATAAATCACATGGCTCTTCTTGTCAATCCTCTGGCCCAACACAGCGCCCACAGCATAATTGCTTGCGTCGCACATGATCTCGAAAGGAGTCCCCCACTGCGGTGGATGAATGATGGGTGCGTTGGTCAAGCACTTCTTCAGAACATCAAAGGCAAGCTTGCACTCTTTGTCAAAACAGAATGGAACATCCTTTTTCAGCAAGCTTGTCATCGGGGTCACTATCTTCGAGAAGTCTTTAATGAACCTGCGGTAAAAACCTGCGTGACCAAGAAAAGAACGTACTTCCCGAAGATTCGTGGGATAAGGTAAATCAGATATGACATCAATCTTAGCTTTATCAACCTCTATCCCCTTAGCAGACACAACGTGACCCAATACTATGCCCTGACTGGCCATGAAGTGACACTTTTCAAAATTTAAAACAAGATTAGTTTCGATGCATCTTTCCATGACTCTAGACAAGTTAAACAGGCAATCTTTAAACGAACTTCCATATACAGTAAAATCATCCATAAAGACTTCGATGCATTTTTCTACAAATTCAGAAAATATGCTCATCATGCATCGCTGAAAAGTCCCTGGAGCATTACAAAGCCCAAAGGGCATTCTCCTATATGCGTAAGTTCCGAATGGACAGGTAAAAGTAGTCTTTTCTTGGTCTTCCTGGGCTATGGGAATTTGGTAAAACCCAGAAAAACCATCAAGAAAACAGAAGAATGGTTTCCCAGCTAAACGCTCCACCATTTGATCTATGAAGGGAATAGGAAAGTGGTCCTTCTTAGTCACGTCATTCAGTTTTCTAAAATCAATACACATCCTCCACCCATTTTGAACTCTCTTAGGTACTAACTCCCCCTTATCATTTCTAATAACAGTTATGCCCGTCTTTTTAGGTACAACATGAATAGGGCTAACCCATTGACTATCAGAAATGGGAAAGATAATACCTGCATCCAGGAGTTTGTGTATTTCAGACAACACTACCTCTTTCATTGCAGGGTTCAGTCTCCGCTGAGGCTCTCGGGATGGCTTTGCTCCCTCATCCAGCCGAATCTTGTGCATGCACAGCACTGGGCTCAAACCGTGCAAGTCTGCCAACGTCCATCCCATGGCTCTTTTGTTCTTTTTCAGAACTTCGACCAACTCGCCTTCTTGCTCCGATGTAAGCTCCTTGGAGATAATTACCGGAAGTGTATCCACCTCACCCAAGTACACGTACTTGAGATGACCCGGCAACTCCTTCAATTCCAACTTGGGAGCCTGCAAAAGAGATGGTAATATTTTAGTTGGCTTTTCATATGTCTCTAAAGCAAAAGTAGGTTGTTCAGACAATTCAGTCAATATGGGATCACTACTTTCAACTTTCCCAACAATTTTAGTGAAAACGAGTGGGTCATCCCCATCAACAACAGTCATGCATTCTTCTTGTTCTAAAGTATCTATAAGATCGATTTTACAGACAGAATGCACATCAGCACGTTGTTTCATTGCATCAAAAACATTGAATTCAAACACATCCCCTTCATACTCAACAGACAAGGTTCCATCATGCACATTAATTTTCGTTCTAGCGGTTTTCATGAATGGCCTACCAAGTAAAACAGAAGTGGTGGATGTGTTTTCTTCCAAATTTATCACATAAAAATCAGCAGGGAAGATTAAATCCTTAACTTTAACCAACACATCTTCAATCACCCCTAGAGGATGAATAGAAGACCTATTAGCTAACTGGATAACTATACTAGTTTCCTGCATACCTTCTAAACCGAGGCTCTTATAGACTGAGTATGGCATAACATTAATCGAAGCTCCTAAGTCTAGCATAGCGTGCTCGATTTCTCTATCTCCTATAGTACATGGCAAGAGGAACATACCTGGATCCTGGCATTTGCTTGGAATACCTTGGGTTAGCAGGGCAGAAACATTCTTGCTTACCACGACTCTTTCAGCACTTTTGGTCTTCCTCTTCATAGTGCACATCTCCTTTAGAAATTTAGCGTACCTTGGGATTTGCTGAATTGCATCAAGCAGCGGTATATTGATCCCAACCTTCCTCAATGTCTCAAGTACATCCGCGTTGTTGGCCTCCTTAGATGGCCTTGCAAGCCTACTAGGGAAAGGAGCAACGGGAGTGTAAGACTTCATAGAAATAATAGGAGGTGTTACAACAGTTTCAGAGGGTGCTTGAGAACACTTATCTGGAGATGTCTCTGAATCGTTTGGAGGACTCACGGGAGTGGGTTGAGATGGCACTTCTTTACCACTTCTGAGGTTTATAGCACTAACCCCTTCATCTTTGGATTCAATTCTACCCATTCTTTCCTTCATCTCCGTGACTTCATCTCTCAGAGACTTAATCTGTGACCTTGTCTCATTGTTAGTTTCCATGATCGATTTGAACATGCTTTCAATAGCTTTACCTGAAATAGAAGAAACATCCCGAGATGATTTTTCTTGCATCATATGAACTAAACCACATACCTGAGACACTTGTTCCTTGAGCACTTTTATGTCGGAAGACATCTTAGAATGCTCGTTTCCTCCTCCGTACTGGCGACGGTTCTCAGCTATGTTGGAGATCAACTGACGGGCTTCCGCAGGCGTTTTCTCCCAAAGGACTCCTCCACTTGCCGCATCAAGCATCTGGCGGTCATGCGTGAGCAACCCACCATAGAAGCATTCGATAAGCTCGACTTCCGCTATCAGGTGGTTCGGACATTTTTCACAAAGTTTAATGAACCTCTCCCAATATTCGTAAAATGCCTCGTCCTTTTCTTGCTCAAAATGTCGTATATCTTTTCTCACGGCTCTGGCTTTTGAAGCTGGGAAATACCTTTCCAAGAATAGACTCTGCAACTTCTCCCAAGTAGAGATGGTCCCCGATGGCAAGTAATGCAGCCAATCTCGAGCTTCACCTTTCAGGGTGAATGGAAAGGCTCTCAGGTAGAGCTGATCTTTTGTTATGTCGCCAGGCTTCATTGCGGAGCTTACTATTAGAAAATCCTTGAGATGTTTATAAGGATCTTCATCTGCTTCACCACAAAAAGAGGGTAAAAGGTTAATTGTCCCTGATTTAAGTACAAACTCACCTGAAATTTCCGGGTAGGAAATACAAGAAGGTTGGTGGCCCATAGCAAATGATGTCCATTGTCTGAGCGTTTTTGGGACTCCAATCTCACCATCAATCTCCATTTTCTCAATAAAAATTTGGCACTTCTAGCACACTTAAACAAACAGATCACAATTGCAAATAATAAAAGAATAAACAGAATTTTTAAAGCAAAGATTAAAAGTTTACAAATCAAATTTAAATCAGGCCGAATTACACTTAGCTCCCCGGCAACGGCGCCAATTTTGGTAGCGATAATATTGAACTATCGCCAATCATCGGGTTGTCGAGACCCGCCAAAATAAATTTATAAATGCCCGAAATCACTAAACTATTTGCAGAATAGTAGTAACGGGGTCGATCCGCAGGGAATTAAGGAATTTTGACTTAATCTTAATCAAATTTGCAAACTGTTAATATAAGCGAAATAAGTGGTAATTGTTGGTTTTCAAGTAACTAAGATAGAAACAATCAAATGGGGAAATTAAGCTAACGGAGTTTCCGACTCGGGACGATAGGAATAAATTTAGCATGCTTCTTGGTTCATAGGTTGATTAGTATTATGGTTAAACAATTTAATGAATGCACAGCTCGTCTAAAAATTAATAAATAACTCAGACATGCTCCATGGATTTAATTAAACATAATTAATTATGCTAATTAAGCATACCGTTCGGACATTGGCGGCCAACGCTCTCCCAAGACCGAACGGTAGCAACAAGCTAACTGTGACGACTATCTAATTTGGACGCGAAACTAGTATGTCGATTTGGAATTCCAATTCGGGAAGAACGAACACCAAAAGCGTAAGGACGCCAATACGCTCAAGGTGCCATAATTCCTTGTTACTTGGCGGAAACGAGAGGCACGGCATCAAATCCTTTAACGAATGAACATGCTCAAAATCAAGGGTGCCTAGTCCTAAATCATTCAAACATGCTCATAGATTAAGCTAAGAAGTAGAATTCAATTCAACAAAATATCTAACCAATTCAGAATTTCAATCCACAACCTCACCAAAAATTCATACTACACTTATCCTTACAATCCCGAGCCAAAAACGGTAAATCTACTCACTCATGACTTGTGTGACGTGGGACGGCTTCAAATCGAGCTTCATAGCCCCTCCCATGGTGAAAAACAGCTGCTGGACGTCAAACCAGGCGCGGAGCTCGAGGTAGAAGATGATAATGGCGGCTAAAAACGGACAAAAATGTTAAGTAGTCTGTCGTAGCGTCGAGACGCTAGGGCAGCGTCTCGACGCTGCGCCCTAAATAATCCGCGCGCGCGCTCGGGGTGGCGTCGAGACGCTCGCACAGCGTCGAGACGCTTGTGCGGCGTCGAGCTAGCGTCGAGACGCTATCACTCGACGCTTGCTCTCGGGTTTTTCTTCAATTCAGCGCTTCAGACTTCGGAGCGTCGAGACGCTAAGGCAGCGTCTCGACGCTGGGCAGCGTCGAGCTAGCGTCGCGACGCTGTCGCTCGACGCTAGCTCTCGGGTTTTTGCATGGAATTTCGCCCTCAATTTCCCCAAAGCACCCAAACTTCATCCCTTTTCATGGATCTTCCCGGGAAGCGTTCTTATGCCTTTAAATCGCGATATTAAGCTCCGAAACGCTCTCGAGAGCTAAGCACCGAGAACACCTACAATAATTACATAAAAGCAAGATTAAGCCAATAATAAACGTGAATTAGGGACATAATTATAGCTCCAAAATGGAGCTATCACGCCTGGAGCAGCAGATGGCCTACACGGGCCACTTGGAGCTGCCTGCTAACCTGAGGCTGAGAAGGAAGGGGAATATGGAGTTTGAACTGGATAGGCTGGCTGCTGAACAGTCCCTATCCATGGCCTGCCTGATGGATATGCAGAGGAGAATGGCTCAATGGGCCACTTATGCGCAGGCGAGGGACAAGGAAGTTGCAGACCAACTGGGGTGCATCTTCCCTGACTTCCCCACAAATCTCCTGACTCCATGGGTGCCCCCACGACCACGGCAACCAGATGAGGATGAAGGAGTTTAAGTGCTGGTTTGAAGTGCACTAAAGGGAGTATTGCTGTTCCCTTAGAAAAAAAAACAATTTTCTGCTTTCTGATAGGACCATGTGAATTATGCTGTTTTTGGTTCAATTTTGATCTGTTTTAGATGTTTAGTTTTATGTTTTTCCTTTTGCTTAGTATAGTCTGATGTTAGCTGACTAGGTAGGATAGTTTAGTTTTATTTTTAGGAAGCTTGAGTGACTGGAAAAAGCATGCTTAGGGGCCTTAATCAATGTTATATCTGCCCTGATCTAATTGCGAAATAATTGCGGTACCCGCAATTTTGATGACTAAAAGCATGTTTTGGACTGTCTGTTTAGCTAGGCTGTGATCTGTTTAAATTCTATCTTTTCCTGCTAACATGACTGCCTTATATAGCTTATCTAAATGCATGCTGGATGAGTGTCATAGGACACCCTTTGATAGTTTAAATCGACCTCTAAAAAGCTCAGCATGCACAGCTTTAAGCCCTTAACTGTCTGTTTTTTTTAATTACTGCTGCTGTGATATTTTCTTTTAAATGTTCTGTCTATACCTAGGGCTTTTAGATTCTCTTTGTTTTACTTTAGACTAGATGCTTTTAGGACAAGTTTGGGGGTGTGCCACCTCAGACACTCATTGGGGACAATGAGTAGTTGAAGTTTGGGGGAGGCCACCCTAGGCCTAGGAACATTCCTCTCTCCCGTAGAAACATAAGCATTCTTCTTCTCCTTTATAAAAAATGATGAACTGAAAAAAAAAAAATATAGAATAAAGAGGGGGGTCTCTCTTAGGTTGCTAAGTAATCAGTGCCAAGTGTGTGACCCACAAGTGGCATTGCATCAAAAGGCAACCAAAGGAGAGGTCCCACCTAAGTAAGAAAAAAGGGAAAAGAATAGGGAAGAAGAATGTAGACCTAGGAGTTATAACTTTGTGGCTTAGGTCTCCTATTTAAAAAGAACTCTGATCCTCAATTAGCTAAGCACAAAGTTGTAACTTGTAGGGTTGTGTAGGGAGATGAGTGTTTATCCAATGTAGTGATGCCAGGGTTTAGGTTGTTCTTTAAAAGTACTACTGTCACCGTTAATACTAAGACTGGCATGACTCTAAGGAGTCCTAGACACATTAAAAATAAAGCTAGAAGCATGTACTGAGTCTGAGGTAAAGCTAGGCAGAATTTGAAACCTTAGGGATAGTGGCATGATATGACAAAAGCAAATAGATCAGTTGTAGGGAGTTAATAGAAGCAGGTGAGTGTTAGGCAGGCAAAGTCAGAAGAAGCTAGGGGAGTTTTAAACTGAGAAGTGTGTCACAGGACAGCAGTGCTATAGATAGGGGTATAAGGGAGTCAGTAGGTGGTTGAAGAAGGAGAAACAGCAGCCTAGGGAAGTCCTTAGTATGCTTGAGGACAAGCAAAGCCTTAAGTTTGGGGGTGTGTTAAGTCTCTGAAAGTGACTTATTTAGGACCCATTTAGCTTAAGAAGATGTGCACTTTTAGGTGTTTTTGATAGCATTTAGCCTAGACCTATGCTTAAATATGAGAATGAGAAGAAGGTAGCTAAATTAGGACTTATGCACAATAGGAAAGAAAAGGGTTCAAAACCGAAGAAAAAGAATGAAAAAACTGCATTGCGACAGCATTGCGAAAACATTGCTGAGGCCGCAATTATTCAAGTGAAAACCGTAAGTTGACTGATCCTTTTCTGTTAATTTCCGTAATTTCAGGGATTCGTTCTTTCTCCTCCATCCATTCTGATATATGACGTTGAAGATTGATGGTTCTCCTTGGCCCAAACGCACCTGCAAACTACTATAAAAGGGGGCCAAAGTCGGAGGTTCAGTCATCATCCGAAAGCGTAGAAGCCTTCTCACAGTCCACTTTTTCTCCCTGTTTTCCTTTGCCGTCTGTTGGAGTGAGAATCTCAGCTGTTGGAATCGATAATCTGATAGGAAGGAGAGGAGATTCTTCTTCTCTCTCGATTGGATTCATCCAAGCAAGGCTGACCTTTCATCCCCTTCATTCGAGGCGACTGCAACGAAGCTTTCAAGCGCCATTTTACTGTTTTCTGTCGTTCTTCTTCTAATTTCCAGTTTTGATCATTGTTGTTCCTAGTTTAGTGTTTTAGTTACTGCATTTCGTTGTTGTCTGTCTTTGAATTACTGCCTTTAAGTTTCTCTTTGTTCGTTCAACATTCAAAGTAATCAGAGTGCAAGTTTCATTTCACGGTTTCCTTCTTCTGCTGCTACGGTTTTGTCTTGCTGTTTTAAGTTTATTTCCCTTCTAAGCATGTCTGTTTCATCTTACATTTCTGTTCTCTATATATCCATGAGTAGCTAAGTCACTTAGGGGCATGCTAATGACAGAACTATAGGCTAAAAAACGTGAACCAAGCATGTAGGATCGCCTTCGAAACATTGATTGTATGTAAGCTTCATCCCACGGGCAATTTCGATTGGCCATCCATTTTGTCCAAAGAACTCCTAACCTCTGGAAGGAGTAAGAGTTCAGAGTCATATAATCATGCTAGCCTTTCATGGTAATCAGGAAACGGCCTAGGAATAGGCGTTTCCCTAGTACAAACTAAACACTTCTGTTTTAACAAGATGATTAAGACCTTACTTTGAAGTCGAGTAAACTTAGGAATCTAAGGCATGGAATCGGACGATACATGAGATAGAGTGAGTTTGATGCATAGAGAGTAGATCCAGTGCTTGAGAATCGTATAATAATGCCTATAGGATAGTCATTAGTAGCCCTTAACTCACCCAATTACACACTTTCGCTGCTGTTTAATTGCGGAAACATTGCGGTCCCCGCAATTCTGCTAAATTTTCATTCTGTTTAGCTGTTTTCTTCTTCGTTTATCAATTCCATCTCTTGTCCTTTGAGTCTAATTTCAACTTGCATTTGTTTATGTTATATTCCTTTACACATTCAGCAAAAATTAGATAATTAAAAACCAATTTTACCCCATCAAATCCACCCCATCTTTCTTAACAAATACACTTCGCGAATAGCTAAACATAAGTCTCTGTGGAAAAAACGAATGAAATATACTTACTACTTGCTGTGAGACCATGTATGCTTGCATGTTCTGAGTGCTCTCTCTACTTTCTTGCTTATTTATCTTTACACATTGAGCACGCAACACATGGGAGCCAGCATAAACCTCATGCCCCTATCACTATTCCGCCAGCTAGGAATAGGAGAAGCACGTCCAACCACTGTCACTTTACAACTTGCAGACAGATCCATAGCCTACCCTGAGGGTAAGATTGAGGATATTCTTGTAAAGGTTGACAAGTTTATTTTCCTTGCAGATTTCATTATCCTGGATTATGAAGCAGACAAGGAGGTCCCCATCCTATTAGGCAGACCGTTTCTAGCCACAGGTAGGGCCCTGATAGATGTCCAAAAAGGTGAGCTCACGATGAGGGTTCATGATGAAGAGGTGAAATTTAGTGTATATAAAGCCTTAAGGTACCCCTCTGACTCTGAATCTTGTGCTAGCATGGACATTGTAGATTCATTAATGGAAGAACAGCTGGAGCATGTATTATTAACTAAGCATGCTAATGAATATGTACAATTAGATGTAGCTGATTTGAATGTTTCTGAAATAATGGATATACCTGTAGATAAAACACAGCATGTATGTATAAATAAAGACCTGACTAACAAATCCATGAATCCTTTAAAACCATCCATTGAGCATCCACCTGTCTTAGAATTGAAACCTCTACCCACTCACCTCAAGTATGCATATCTAGGAAGTAATGATACTTTGCCTGTGATTATTTTTTCTAAATTAAGTGAAAAGCATGAGGTTGAACTGATTTTATTACTTAAGCAACATAGGAAGGCTATTGCATGGACTATTGCTGATATTAGAGGCATTAGCCCTTCCTATTGCATGCATAAGATTATATTAGAGGAAGAGCATACACCCCGAGTAGATCACCAACGTAGGCTGAACCCCTCTATGAAAGAGGTAGTTAAAAAGGAAATAATAAAATGGTTAGATGCTGGTGTGATCTTCCCCATAGCTAGTAGTCAGTGGGTGAGCCCTATACAATGTGTACCTAAGAAGGGGGGGATGACTGTGGTAGTCAATGAGAACAATGAACTGATTCCAACTAGGACTATCACAGGATGGAGAGTTTGCATGGATTATAGGAAATTAAACAATGAAACCAAAAAAGACCACTTCCCTCTACCATTCATTGACCAGATGTTAGATAGGATAGCTGGTAGAGCCTACTACTGCTTCTTAGACGGTTATTCAGGATATAACCAGATCACTATAGACCCTAAGGACCAAGAAAAGACTACCTTCACTTGCCCTTTTGGAACTTTTGCCTTTCGCAGAATGCCTTTTGGCTTATGCAATGCACCGGCAACATTCCAAAGGTGCATGTTGGCAATCTTCTCTGATTTGGATGAGTCTATGATAGAGATATTCATGGATGATTTCTCAGTCTTTGGGGATTCATTTACAAACTGTCTAGAGAACTTAGGACAAGTCCTGGCTAGGTGTGAGGAGACCAACCTAGTCCTAAATTGGGAGAAGTGCCATTTCATGGTGGATGAAGGGATTGTCTTAGGTCATAGAGTGTCTAGAGCTGGTGTGGAGGTCGATAGAGCAAAAATTGAAATAATAGAGAAATTGGTAGAACCTCAAAATGTAAAAGCCATTAGAAGTTTCTTAGGACATGCTGGCTTCTATAGAAGGTTCATTAAGGACTTTTCTAAGATCTCCAAGCCTTTATGTGAGCTTCTAGAGCTAAACAAACCATTCATTTTCTCTAAAGAATGTTTCCTAGCTTGGAAAACCCTTAAGGAAGCACTAGTCACAGCACCTATTATAGTAGGGCCTAATTGGGATCTCCCCTTTGAGATGTTAGGTGATGCTAGTGACTATGCTGTAGGGGCTATGCTAGGACAAAAGATTGACAAGTTAACACACCCTGTATATTATGCTAGTAAAACACTTAATGAGGCACAATGTAATTACACAACTACTGAGAAGGAGATGCTAGCTGTAGTGTTTGCTTGTGAGAAGTTTAGGAATTACATTGTAGGCACTAGGACAATTGTGTACCTTATGAGGAAGGCTGATGCTAAGCCTAGGTTGATTAGATGGGTACTGCTGCTGCAAGAGTTTGATCTGGACATTAGAGATAAGAAAGGATGTGAAAATGTGGTTGCGGATCATCTTTCTAGATTGCAGCATAATTGCGAAAAAATTGCGGAAACCGCAATTTCTGATGCCTTTATTGATGAACATGTCTTTGTATTGACTCATCGTGATAACGATGAGGAACCTTGGTTTGCTGACATTGCTAACTTCCTTGCATCGCAGGTACTACCAACTTTCAAGGGAGGCCAAGAGAAGAAGAGGTTCCTTCATGAAGCAAGGAAATTCATATGGGATGATCCCACACTTTACAAGACATGTGCTGATGGTCTGCTCAGGAAGTGTGTGTCAGCTGCTAAGGCGAAGTCTGTGCTGCAGCACTGCCATACAGCACCCTATGGTGGACATTTTGGTGGCCAACGAACAGCTGCAAAGGTGTTCCAGAGTGGCTACTATTGGCCAACGATCTTCAAGGATGCCCACAACTATGCACACAGCTGTGATGACTGCCAGAGAACAGGTAACCTTAGTCGAAAGGATGAGATGCCTCTCACTTACATCCTAGAGTTGGAGCTCTTTGATGTGTGGGGCATTGACTTCATGGGACCATTCCCCCCATCATCAGGTAACCTTTACATCCTTGTAGCAGTAGACTATGTATCTAAGTGGGTAGAGGCCATAACATGTCCAAATAATGATGCCAAAACAGTCATTAAGTTCCTTCATAGACATATTTTTACTAGGTTTGGAACACCTCGTGCCATAATTAGTGATGAAGGGACACATTTCATTAATAGAGCTATGGAGAAAGTGTTGGCTAAATATAATGTTAGACATAGAGTAGCCACCCCTTATCACCCACATTCGAATGGACAAGCTGAAATTTCAAATAGGGAGATTAAGAACATACTCGAAAAAGTGGTCAAACCCAATAGAAAAGATTGGTCGTTTAAACTCGAGGATGCACTTTGGGCGTATAGAACTGCATATAAGACACCCCTAGGTATGTCTCCTTATAGACTTGTGTATGGCAAAGCATGTCACTTACCATTCGAATTAGAAATTAAAGCATTTTGGGCCTTAAAAGAGTTGAATTATTGCGTGACCGATGCGGGAACATTGCGGTCTTTGCAATTACATGAGCTTGATGAGCTTAGACATATGTCCTATGAAAATGCTAAAATGTATAAGGAAAAGACCAAGATTTGGCATGATAGTAGACTTAGGATTAAGGACTTTGAGAAAGGCCAGCTTGTCTTATTATTTAACTCACGATTGAGATTATTTCCAGGCAAACTTAAGTCCAGATGGTCAGGTCCATTTGTAATAACTAATGTGTTTGTTCATGGTGCAATCGAGATTAAGAACCTGCAGCAAGGGCAACCATTCATGGTTAATGGTGCAAGATTGAAGCACTACTATGAGGAACGAGAGAGGACGAGTGATTCCTGTGCTTGTCCATGCGAGGCTAATGCCTTAGTTTATTTTTTGCTATTTTTCCGGTTATTGTTTGTGTATATTTTTGTGTGATTTTAATTACGAATTTGATGTTGGTTTTTTTTCTTTTTGTAGGGAATCAATAGAGGGAATCAAGGAGATAAAATCAAGCTAAAAAAATCGAGGAGATATTGGGACAAATCAAAGATTCAGATGAGAGAAGATTGGCAGTTAAACTCAGAAAATCTCCAACGGTCACTAGAATTGCGCTGGATTTGCAGAATCTGCAACGAATATAGCCGTTGGGATTTCCATCATTATTTATATCCGTTAGAAGCGCGCTGATCCGTACGATTTCCCAATTATCTGAACTCCCAGAAATCTCTCTCCCTCTTCATCTGCAATTCTTCTTTCCAGATCCCCACGATTCAACAATGGTGCTAACGAGAGCTGAAAGGTCTGCGTCCAAGAAGAAGGCCGACGACGCTGAAATTGCTGCGAGGGAAGCACTCCTCGCCCTGGCAGATGCTGAGGCTGCGCGCACTGAAAGACTCCCCAAGCTGCCTGTCCGCAAGAAGAAGTGGAAGGTAGTTACGGAGATACCTGCTGGACCCTCTGAACCAGCAGGAACACCCAAGAAACGCAAGTGGAGTATGGCTGTGGCCGAAGAAGCAAGCAAGGAAAAGACTCCCTCTGTGGAGAGTCAAGAAAGTGATCGTCGGTCACACGAGTCAGCCAAGCAGAGCTCTTCGCCATCTCCACCAGCGCGAAGCCCTGAGCTTCCTCCATCGCCGCAGAGTTCTGAACACACCCCACCAGCAGAGAGCCCTGAAGCATCACCAACTTCCCCACAACCTGACCCTGAATTTCCATATGGAGAGTATCAAGAATCGATGCAGGGTAGTGGGGAAGCTGAGGAAGACGAGGTCTTCTCTCCTTTGAGGGAAGCCAGCCCTGAGAGCCCTGCGCAAAGGGATGATTCAATGGACGAGACACTGGGGATTGCCTCCAGCAGATGACAACAAAGGCAAGATTGAAAAAGAAAGCCGCCAAGGTTGTCAAGGCCAAACGGCCAAAAACAAAAAAGAAGTCCAAGAAGAAGAAGTCCAGGGATGCGTCTTCATCAAAGAAGGGGAGTGATGAGCCTTCCCCAAAGAAGCTCAAGATTGAGGCTGCTGAGCCAGCCAAACCGAAAGACAAAGGGAAAGCCAAGCTTTACCCTGAAGATGAGCCTCAATCAGTGAGGTACGTGTCCTCTGATGCTGAGTCCAGAGGCACTGAACTGAGGAAGAGGGAACTGCTGCACGAGAAGGGATTCCTAGACGCCCTCACAGACCTGCCGCAATTCTTGCGCGCAGGGATCACGAATCACGGCTGGGAGGAGCTGTGCAGACCACCCAATCCAGCCTACTCCAGCATGGTGTATGACTTTTACGCCAATTTGATGAATCCTGAGGATGGCCTGTCTGTGGTCAGAGGAGTTGAGGTGGACTTCTCAGCGAAGGCGATCAACGAAGCCTATGGCCTCAAGGGTCAAAAACACACTGATTATGCAAGGATCGTTGATGAGCCAACAGAAGCTGTCTTGGAGGAGGCAATTCGGATCATTGGCCAGCCAGAGGCCTCGTGGACAGTATCGCGCAATGGGAGGCACACCCTGATGAGTGCTACACTCACAGCCAAGGCGGCTGTCTGGTTTTCCTTCGTGAGGAGGAAGCTGTCCCCAGTGACCCATGAGACAACCATCAACCAAGGCAGATCGCTGCTGGTCTACGCGATCATGAGAGGCCTCACAATCAACGTGGGCGAGGTCATTGCAGCTTCAATTGCTGACTGCGCCAAAAAGGGTAAGGGTCCACTTTTCTTTCCTAATACAATTACTAAGCTTTGCTTACGTGCAGGGGTCCCAATCGAGCGGATGGAACGGCAACTGGCCTACACAGGCTACCTGGAGTTGCCTACTGCCTTGAGGTTGCGAAGGAAGGGAAACATGGAGTTCGAGCTGGATGGGCTGGCTGCTGCCCAGTCTCTGACCATGGCGTGCCTGATGGACCTGCAGAAGAAGATGGCTCAATGGGCCACATATGCGCAGGCAAGAGATAAAGATGTGGCAGACCAATTGGGCTGCATCTTCCCTGAGTTCCCCACGGACCTGCTGACACCATGGGCACCCCCAAGGCCAAGAAGGAATGATGATGAAGAAGACATCTGAGTGCTAGTTTGAGAAGCACTAAAGGGAGTATTGCTGTTCCCTTAAAATAAGAAAAAAATCAAACTGTTTTTTTTACCATGTGAATTCTGCTGTTTTGAGTTAATATTTTGATCTGTTTTAGTTCTTTAGTTTTAATGTTTAAAGTTGTTTAGTGTAGTATGATGGTAGCTGAATAGGTGGATTAGTTTAGTTTCATTTTTGTATAGCTTGGATGACAGGAAAAAGCATGCGTAGGGGCCTTAATCACTGATATATCTGCCCTGTATCTATTGCGAAATACTTGCGGAAACCGCAATTTTTATTAGTAAATGCATGTTTTTGACTGACTGTTTAGCTAGGCTGGTTTTGTTTAAATTTTGTCTTTTGCTGCTATCATGACTGCCTTATATAGCTTATCTAAAAGCATGCTGGATGAGTGTCATAGGACACCCTTTGATAGTTTAAATTAACCTCCAAAAAGTGCTCAGCATGCATAGCTTTAAGTCCTTACCTGACTGTTTTTACGAATTTCTGCTGCTGTGATATTTACTTTTAGAATGTTCTGTCTATGCCTAGGGCTTTTAGATTCTCTTTGTTTTACCTTAGACTAGATGCTTCTAGGACAAGTTTGGGGGTGTGCCCCCTCAGACACTCATTGGGGACAATGAGTAGTTTAAGTTTGGGGGAGGCCACCCTAGGCCTAGGAACATTCCTCTCTCCCTTAAAGCATAAGCATTCTTCTTCTCCTTTACAAAAAAAATTGATGAGCTGAAAAAAAAAAAAAATGAAAAATAGAATAAAGAGGGGTGTCTCTCTTAGGTTGCTGAGTAATCAGTGCCAAGTGTGTAAACCACAAGTGGCATTGCATCAAAAGGCAACCAAAGGAGAGGCACCACCAAAGTGAGAAAGAAAAAGGAAAAAATAGGGAAGAAGAATGTATACCTAGGAATTGCAACTTTGTGGCTTAGATGTCCTAAATTAAAAGAACTCTGATCCTCAATTAGCTGAGCACAAAGTTGTAATTTGTAGGGTTGTTTAGGGAGATGAATGTATGTCCAATGTAGTGATGCCAGGGTTTAGGTTGTTCTCTAAAAGTACTACTGTCACTGTTAATACTAAGACTGGCATGACTCTAAGGAATCCTAGGTAGCTCAAAAGTAAAAACTAGAAGCATGTACTGAGTCTGGGGTAAAGCTAGGTAGAATTCGAAACCTTAGGGATAGATGCACGATATGATAAAAGCAAGTAGATCAGTTGTAGGGAGTTAATGAAACAGCAGGAGTATTAGGCGTGCGAAGTCAGAAGAAGCAATATGAAAGGTTAGTTGTAAACTTGGAAGTGTGTCACAGGACAGCACTGCTATAGATAGGAATTTAGGGGAGTCAGTAAGTGGTTAAAGAAGATGAAATAGCAGCCTAGGCAAGTCCTTAGATTGCTCGAGGACGAGCAAAACCTTAAGTTTGGGGGTGTGTTACGTCTCCAAAAGTGACCTTTTTAGGACTTAATTATCTTAGAAAGATGTACACTCTTAGGTGTTTTTGATAGGATTTAGCTTAAACCTATGCTTATATATGAGAATTAGAAGAAGGTAGCTAAATTAGGACTTGTGTGCAAGAGGAAAGAAAAGGAATGAAAACCGAAGTTAAAAGAAGGAAAAATGCGCATTGCGGTAGCATTGCGGAAACATTGCTAAAACAACAATGTTTTAAGTGAAATCCGTAAGTTGGCTGATCTTTTTCTGTTATATTCCGTTATTTCAGGGATTCGTTCTTTCTCCTCCATCCATTTTGAAGTACGACGTTGAGGATGGATGGTTCTCCTTGGCCCAAACGCACCTGCAGATTACTATAAAAGGGGGTCAAAGTAGAGGGTTTGATCATCATCCGAAAGCGTAGAAGTCTCTTCGCAGCTCCATCTTTTCTCCTGTTTTTCTTCCCAGTCTGCTGGTGTGAGAGGTTCAGCTGTTGGAATCGACAATCTGATTGGAAGGAGAGAAGATTCATCTTCTCTCCTGATTGGATTCATCCAAGCAAGGCTACCCTTTCTCTTCCTTCAGCCGAGGCATTTGCGACGAGGCGTTCAAGCTTAATTACTGCTTTCTGTCTTTTATTTCTAATTTCTAGCTCTGTTTAGTTGTGGTTTCTTTTCTAGTGGCTAGTTCATTTCATTTCGTTGCTTTCTGTCTTTATGTTATTCACTTTAAGCTTCCATTTGTTCATTCAAACAATCAAGTAATCAAAGCAAAATTCATTATTTCACAGTTTCTTGTCTTTGTTGCCTACTGTTTTTTCCTTGCTGTTTGTCTTTAAATTCCTTCTAAGCATGTCTACTTAACCTCTTATTTCTGTTCTGTCTATATCCATGAGTAACTAAGTCACATAGGGGCATGCTAATGACAATCCTATAGGCTTAAAAAAAACGAGAACCAAGCATGTAGGATAGCTCTCGAAGCATTGATTGTATGTAAGCTTCATCCCACGGGCAATTTCGATTGGCCATCCATTTTGTCCAAAGAACTCCTAACCTCTGGAAGGAGTAAGAGTTCAGAGTCATACACTCATGCTAGCCTTTCAAGGTAGCCAGAAAACGACCTAGGAATAGGCGTTTTCCTAGTACAAACCATAACTTTCTGCTTTAACAAGATGCTTAAGACCTTACTTGGACATGAGTAAACTAAAGAATCTAATGCATGAAATCGGAAGATACATGAGATTGAGTGAGTTTGATGCATAGTGAGTTGATCCAATGCTTGAGAATCGTGAGAAAATGCCTATAGAGGAGTCGTTAGTAGCCCTTGTTTCTCCATTTTACACACTTTCGCTGTTAGTAACATTGCGGTAGAATTGCTGTTTCCGCAATTCTGCTAAGTTAAATATTCTGCTTGACTACTTTTCTCTTCGTTTATTAATTCTTTCTCTTTACATTTTGCGTTTACCATTGACTTGTACTTGTTTATGTTGCTACCTTCTATATATTCAGCAATAAATAGGAATTTTAAAACCAAGTCTACCCCTTCAAATGCACCCATTCTTTCTTAACTTTACACTTCACGAGTAGCTAATAATAAATCTCTGTGGAAAAACGAATGAAAAAATACTTACTACTTGCTATAAGATCATGTATGCTTGCATTGTCTGAGTGCTCTCTCTCTTTTATTGCTTATTTATTTTACACATTGAGCACGCAACAGGTAGCGACCCCTAAATCGATTACGTGCCAGTGACGGGAACATTGCGACGGCCCAATCCTAAGACTAAACCGGTTTCTCTCTTGCCTTAAGCCTAACATGAAAACGTTAATTAATTCAGATTACCAATGTCACTTTGGGCCGAACTAAATAGCCATGCTTAGACCCGTGCTACCTAGCGGTATGGGCAATTATACGTCCCAACCTTTAGCCCTCTATCATGCATAAGAATTAGAGCGTCAATCTAATTTAGCTACACATGCTAGATATGGATGAAGAACAAGCAAGAGAATGCATAATCAAGCTAATGTCTCAACATTTACAAAGGGGAAAAATCTCCCCAAACATCCAAAATTTACAAATCCATACTCAAAATTAAGCACTTACCTTGGTTTAGCCTTCCATGGAGGATGAATTAATCCAATCCCCCATGGAAGAGCTTGGAATCATGCACAAGAAGGAGAAGAAGTACAAAAATGGTGGAAAATCGCCTTGGACCCGAGAGGAGAAGCTTGAGGAAGAAGAAGGGGGAAAGAATGAGGCTGAAAATTGCGTTTTCACGCTTTTTAAGATCGGAGCGTCGAGACGCTAGGCCAGCGTCTCGACGCTGTGCCCTAAGTTGGCTGCTGCGCGCGCGGGGTAGCGTCGAGACGCTCGCGCGGCATCGAGCGAGCGTCGAGACGCTTGCGCTCGACGCTTGCTCTCAGGTGGAAATTCAGAATCGCGCTTCAGACTTCGGGGCGTCGAGACGCTAGGCCAGCGTCTCGACGCTAACGGCGTTGAGTGAGCGTTGAGACGCGCGCTCGACGTTGATGCTCGTCTATCTTCGGGAATCGTCGGGGCAGCGTCGAGCTAGCGTCTAGACGCTGGGGCGCACGCAGATTTTCAATGATGGGCGCGCGGGCGAGGCGGAACGGGCGAGGGCGCGCGCGGACATGGGCGAGGCGGAGCGGTCGAGGGCGCGCGGGCGCGAGGCGAGGCGGCGCACGCGCGCGTCTGGCCGTCTGGGCGCGGGCGTGCGGTGCGGCGGCGCGCGCGGGCGCGCGCACGTGCTGCGTTCGTTTGGCGCCAGGGCGCTGGGCGCCGGCGCTTGGGCGCTGCCCTCTCGGCTCTTAGCCCACTTTTGGGTCGTTTTGGCTCCCGAGCTCCGTTTGGCCTATCGTTTTGACCCGAACACTTCCCGAAACCTCTTAAATGACCTTTTTAGCCCCGAAAATCATCAATGGACTTCCCGAGCTCTTCACCATGAAATCACCTACAAGGAAGCATTTTAATCAATATATGTCATGGTTTTAGCTAGAATTAGGGACATTAAGATAGCTCTATTTTGGAGCTATCACATCCTCGAGTTTAAACGACCAATCTTTTCTATTGGGTTTGACCACTTTTTCGAGTATGTTTTTAATCTCCCTATTTGATATTTCAGCTTGTCCATTCGAATGTGGGTGATAAGGGGTGGCTACTCTATGTCTAACATTGTATTTAGCCAACACTTTTTCCATAGCTTTATTAATAAAGTGTGTCCCTTCATCACTAATTATAGCACGAGGTGTACCAAACCTAGTAAAGATATGTCTATTAAGGAATTTAATGACTGTTTTGGCATCATTGTTTGGACATGCTATGGCCTCTACCCATTTAGATACATAGTCTACAGCTACAAGTATGTAAAGGTTACCTGCTGATGGGGGAAATGGTCCCATGAAGTCAATGCCCCACACATCAAAGAGCTCCAACTCTAAGATGTAAGTGAGAGGCATCTCATCCTTTCGACTGAGGTTACCTGTTCTCTGGCATTCATCACAGCTGTGTGCGTATTCGTGGGCATTCTTGAAGATCGTGGGCCAATAGTAGCCACTCTGGAACACCTTTCCAGCTGTTCTTTGGCCACCAAAATGTCCACCATAGGGGGCTGTATGGCAGTGCTGCAGCACAGACTTCGCCTCAGCAGCTGACACACACTTCCTCAGTAAACCATCTGCACATGTCTTGTAGAGGGTAGGGTCGTCCCATATGAACTTCCTAGCTTCATGCAGGAACCTCTTCTTTTCTTGGCTTCCCTTGAAAGTTGGTAGTACCTGCGAGGCAAGGAAGTTAGCAATGTCAGCAAACCAAGGTTCATCATCGTTATCACGATGTGCTAATACAAAGACATGCTCATCGATAAAGGCATCAGAAATTGCGGTTTCCGCAATTTTTCCGCAATTATGCTGCAATCTCGAAAGATGATCTGCAACCACATTTTCGCATCCTCTCTTATCTCTAATGTCCAGATCAAACTCTTGCAGCAACAATACCCACCTAATCAACCTAGGCTTCGCATCAGCCTTCCTCATAAGGGATTTTAGTGCAGAGTGATCTGTATACACGATTGTTCTAGTGCCTACAATGTAATTCCTAAACTTCTCGCAGGCAAACACTACAGCTAGCATTTCCTTTTCCGTAGTTGTGTAATTACATTGTGCCTCATTAAGTGTCTTACTAGCATAGTATACAGGGTGTGTTAGCTTGTCAATCTTTTGTCCTAGCATAACCCCTACTGCATAGTCACTTGCATCGCATAACATCTCAAATGGGAGATCCCAATTTGGTCCTACTATAATAGGTGCTTTGACTAATGCTTCCTTAAGGGTTGTCCAGGCTAGGAAACATTCTCTAGAGAAGATGAATGGCTTATTCAGCTCTAGAAGCTCACACAAAGGCTTGGAGATCTTTGAAAAGTTCTTAATGAACCTTCTATAGAAGCCTGCGTGTCCTAAGAAACTTCTAATGGCTTTCACATTCTGAGGTTTGGTGGACGGATTTTTGAATATCCGCCTAATCTCAAGCTGTCGAGGCTTGCCAAAATACGATTTATAAAGCCTATTGCCAAGGCTTTGCAGCCAGTGGTAACAGGGTCGATCCAAGGAATAGGAATGATCAAAAGTATAATCAAAATTTGGATTTAATTGATTAATTGGTAACGGGGGGTTTTAATTGCAAGAGAAATAATGAAGAAAGTAACGAAGGAAGAATAATATGTAGAGAGCGTGTGAACGGTTTGGGGAGTCTCGGGATCAATTGTTAGACAACATTCAGCTTATCATTTAATTCTAACGACATGGAATACAGTTTATTTAGCACGCGGACGACTACCAGAGAAGCCCCAAAGTAGCCGACTCCATGGATTTTAATTAGACCACACAGTTCTAATTACACGTTATCTAAGCTCACATTAAGATGATCGGTCCTAAGATGAATTTAGACAGTCACTAGCTAACCGCGACGAACATTCGAGCGTGAATTCTAAATGCTAGTAGGTTGCCCGCAGACGCTGTATACAACCAACATTTATCCTACCCGACCCGATACTTCGATTTAGTTCTATTTACCTGTGTTACTTAGTCGAGCAGTGAGAGGCACGGCATCGCTACTCTTTAACATACACAACATGCGAAGCTACCCGAGTGTCAATCAACGTAATTTAGCATGAGCGTGGGATTAAGCAAGGTAAACAGATGCCAATAATCAGATTCCAATATGCAAAATTATACTCAGATTATCAAAGCATTAAATGTCTAACAAAATTCCCCTAAACAAATCCCAAACCGTCACTCTTACCTTAGCCGCTCATGGCGCGGTGCGTCAATCCCGCTCCACCAACGACCATGGAAGAGTTCATCTACCTATTACAATGGAGAGTGGAGCTCTCAAGCATGCCAACAATGGCGGAGCTCCACGGAATATAGAGAGAAAACGGAGAAGAAGAAGCTAAAAATTGCCGGAATCCGTTGAGAGATGAAGAAGATGAAGATTTCTAAAAATGTGCAGAAAAATCGTCTTTTAGCTACTGCCTTCGTCGTAGCGTCGAGACGCTAGGCCAGCGTCTCGACGCTGTGCCCTAAGTAATCCGCGCGCGCGCGCGATGGCAACGCGACGCTAGGCCAGCGTCGCGACGCTGCCCCGATGAATTTCCAGCGCGCGCCTCCTCCGAAGCGTCTCGACGCCAAGCAGGGTCTCGACGCCAGGGCAGCGTCGAGCTAGCGTCTCGACGCTATCACTCGACGCTTGCTCTCGGGTTTTTCCAGCGTCGAGCCAGCGTCTCGACGCTATAGCTCGACGTTGGCTCTCGGGTTTGGGGCTGATGCTTTGCCTCTCCAAGGCTGTTTTGGCCCGTTTCTTCACGGAACAAGTTCCCCTCTTCCCGATGCATTCCCGGGGCGCTAAAACTCTGCTTTAAGCGCTCGAACATGTCCAACGGACGCACGAGCTCTTTGCCGCTTTTCTCCTATAAAAGAGATACATTTAATCAATTGCGAGCGGCCTTTAGCTATAATTAGGACGTATTTAATAGCTCCAAAATGGAGTTATCAAACACCCCCAACTTAAACATTGCTAGTCCTCGAGCAAGTACTACAAAGACATTGACTCTAAGGACGCGATTACATATATTCTAACTCAAACCTCCATGCATATTGAAATTTCAAACACGAGTATAATCATGGAAGCATTTTGTTCATGTATTAACTAGGACATATCAAAAATTAACTCTTGCCCCCTAACGTGTGTGTGTGCTATACAACCACTCCTAAACTCACGTAAACCCGGAAAACCAACATGCATCGCACATCCCATTTTCCCCCTACTTCTAGCGTTTAAGAACAGCTACACTTGACTTACACGAGAGAGAGAAGCAAATTAAGAGACCTAATTATTTTCTCATTCTTTTTCTTTCTTTTCAAAAGTACTTTGTACTCTTTTATATTGGGTTCTTTGAACCAACCTTTCATTTCTTTTTCCTTCCTACTCGAGATGCCTAACACGTCAAATTCATGCATAAAACTTCACGTTTTTAAGGACTAACGCTCACTTCTTTTAAGCGCTTAAAAAGAAGGAGGAGCTCCTCGAGAGAAAATTTTCTATAGAACATGCTTTTCTATTTTTTTTTTTTTTTTTTTTTTTTTTTTTCATTAGGCTAAGCACATGCTTCCTCAATTAATTAGCTACTAACTCTCATGCAACAAGCTACCTAAGGGTGCCTTTCGGGGTGACAACGAGAATTAGCTAAACATGCGACAAACCAAGCTTACGGAATCTAGGGAGAAGTTGCTAAGTGCGCGATGAGTGCAAGGGAGCAACAGAAAAAATTTTAAAATTTTTGACATGAACCTAAGAAACACAAAACTCATGCAAAAACTCGATTATGAACATGCTCAGATTTCCAACATGCATTTCCTAGGCTATCACAGTTAGAAAACAGTAAACAGAGTCCCAAGCACTTCAATATCTTTGCAACACTTCTCAACAAACTACACATGCATATCCAACGGACTACTCCACCCCCAACTTCAAAATTTGGCATTGTTCTCAATGCCAACCAGTCAGATACATCAAAGTAAAAGGGAAGAAGAAATACACTTCCCTGACTCTTGGTGAAGCTGGCGAGGGTGAGGAAGCGGCGCACGAACGCATCAGAGCCCAAAATTGTCTTCTCATCCTCGATTCCTAAAAAAAAAACAGCAAGCTAATTAAAACTAAGTTAATCTAAAAAGCAGTAAAACTAAACTAAAACACAAAAACAGTCCATCGCTCGGGTGCCTCCGAGAAGCGCAGAATTTTTAAAGTCGGTTGCTCGACTGTATTCTCTCAACAGACTCATCCATAGTCTGTAGGTGCGGGGGACGATCCAGACTTGTCCTTGGCCACACCTTTTCCACCAACCACCTGAAAAGCATTTTGCACTCTTCGTGCCTCGGGCACGTGAATATCAGACATGTTAGTGCAAAATCCAGCAGTATCATCCATCAAATTCAAATCAGAAATTTTAACAGAGACATGGGAACCATCCCTCAAGCGCGAGGGTAGACTCCCATTCTCAACATGCTCAACCACAGAAACATTCGCAACAGATTTCCCATCAAATAAAGAAAACTCATGCAAAGTATCATCAAACTCTAACGAAACGACGCCCTTATACACATCGATTTTGACCCTAGCGGTCTTAAGAAAAGGGCGTCCTAACAGCATAGAGGACGAAGCATGCAATGAATTTTCATTCATATCTAAAACAAGGAAATCAGCGGGAAACGTCATATTCCCAACTCTAACTAAAACATCCTCTACCTTCCCCCTAGGACAGATGCTCGACCCATTAGCCAACTGAACAGAAACATTACACTCATGCATTTCATTTAAATTCAGTTCACGATATAATGCATAAGACATAACATTAACAGAGGCTCCTAAGTCTAACATGGCATTATGAACAACTTTACTACCTATAGTGCAAGGGATAGTAAAAGTACCTGGATCGTTGCACTTTGCAGGCAACGTACCTGGGAGTATGGCAGAGACGTTCTCTTTCTTTTTCTCAGTCCCTCTGGACTTCCTCTTTGTAGTGCACCAGCTCCTTAGGAATTTCGCGTACTTGGGCACTTGACTGACTGCCTCTAGGAGCGGGATATTTACCATCACCTTCTGGAAGGTTCGAAGGACCTCCTCGTCATCGGATTCCAAAGTAGGCTTCGCAAGCCTACTCGGGAATGGTGCTTTGGCAACATCCACAGGTACACTGACCTTCTCATTTCTTTTCTCATTCTGAGTCTCAGGAGCAGTCGGGGCGGACTTGTTCAGGCTGTCCGTGGCTTCCTTCGCAGCTCTGGTGGAAAGTGACTTCCCACTGCGCAGCTGAATGGCACTCACGTTTTCACATGAGTTAACTGTATTTTGGGAAGGAAGCTTCCCCGAGCTCTTGCTCTCAATCTTACTGATAGACACCGCCATTTGTGTCAGCTGCTTGTTCAAATTCTGCAGCTCTGCCTTATGAGAATTTAGCTCCTCGCGAGCCTCTTTCTGGAACTGGCTGGTGCTAGTCACGATGGTCCTGACCATCTCTTCAAGTGAGCTGGAGGAGCTCGAAGCTTGAGCCTGGGTGGAAGAGTTAGGCCTATCCTGGGACTGGCCTTGGAAGCGATTTTGTCCTTCCCTGTTCCCATAGCTGAAATTTGGATGGTCGCGCCAACCGGGGTTGTAAGTGTTTGCATATGGATCATACTTCCTTGGGTTGGAAGCATACCCCCCGATTGCATTGACCTCCGCCTCTTCGCGGTGTCCTCCAACAATTTTCTTCAACATACTACCTATCTCGGCCACCTGGGCCCTCATTTCAGACATCTCATGGCTCTGAGCCACGCTGTGCACTTGTCCTTGCCCCCTGATCCCAAACTGCTGCGAGTTGGTAGCCATATTTGCAATGAGCTGCTTGGCCTCAACTGGGGTCTTGTCAATCAGTGCCCCTCCACTCGCTGCGTCGATCATCTGCCGGTCATGGGGCGTCATCCCCTCATAAAAGTACTGTATGAGCAGCTGATCGGCGATCTGGTGGTGTGGGAAACTCGCGCACAGGCGCCCAAAGCGTTCCCAATACTCATGCAGGGATTCACCTACATCCTGGGTGATCCCATAAATTCTCTTCCGCAGAGTGGTGGCTAGGGATGCGGGAAAGTATTTCTCCAAAAATACCCGCTTCATATCCTGCCACGTGGTGATGGATCCGGAGGGCAAATAGTATAGCCAATCCTTGGCCTTGTCCTTGAGCGTGAAGGGGAATGCCCTCATGTTCAGCTGCTCCTCCGTGACTCCTGCGGGCTTCATCCCCGCGCAGACGCAATGGAACTCCATCAAATGCTTATTCGCGTCCTCACCTGCGTTTCCATGGAAAGAAGGTAACTGGTGAATTAAACCAGATTTCAACTCGAAGTTACCTGCTACCACGGGGTAGTTAATGCACAAGGGCTGCAGGTTCAGGTCTGGCGCTGCCAGCTGCTTAAGCGTCCGTGGCGCATCACCTTGCGCCATCTCGTCAAATAAGAAGGGATTGCCTTCTTCTCTTCCAAACTGTCCTTGCCCCTCACGGGCCTCTCTACGTAACCGCCGCTCCTCTCTGTCAATCTCAGGAATATACTGCAAACTACCCTCAGAGGAACGGGTCATACACAAACAAAAATCTAAACATACAACATACAAACAGAAAAAATTTTCAGTCAACCATTAATAAATCAAATTCAGACTCCAATCATAAATTCAATCAATTGCCTACTCCCCGGCAACGGCGCCAATTTTGGTGGACGGATTTTTGAATATCCGCCTAATCTCAAGCTGTCGAGGCTTGCCAAAATACGATTTATAAAGCCTATTGCCAAGGCTTTGCAGCCAGTGGTAACAGGGTCGATCCAAGGAATAGGAATGATCAAAAGTATAATCAAAATTTGGATTTAATTGATTAATTGGTAACGGGGGGTTTTAATTGCAAGAGAAATAATGAAGAAAGTAACGAAGGAAGAATAATATGTAGAGAGCGTGTGAACGGTTTGGGGAGTCTCGGGATCAATTGTTAGACAACATTCAGCTTATCATTTAATTCTAACGACATGGAATACAGTTTATTTAGCACGCGGACGACTACCAGAGAAGCCCCAAAGTAGCCGACTCCATGGATTTTAATTAGACCACACAGTTCTAATTACACGTTATCTAAGCTCACATTAAGATGATCGGTCCTAAGATGAATTTAGACAGTCACTAGCTAATCGCGACGAACATTCGAGCGTGAATTCTAAATGCTAGTAGGTTGCCCGCAAACGCTGTATGCAACCAACATTTATCCTACCCGACCCGATACTTCGATTTAGTTCTATTTACCTGTGTTACTTAGTCGAGCAGTGAGAGGCACGGCATCGCTACTCTTTAACATACACAACATGCGAAGCTACCCGAGTGTCAATCAACGTAATTTAGCATGAGCGTGGGATTAAGCAAGGTAAACAGATGCCAATAATCAGATTCCAATATGCAAAATTATACTCAGATTATCAAAGCATTAAATGTCTAACAAAATTCCCCTAAACAAATCCCAAACCGTCACTCTTACCTTAGCCGCTCATGGCGCGGTGCGTCAATCCCGCTCCACCAACGACCATGGAAGAGTTCATCTACCTATTACAATGGAGAGTGGAGCTCTCAAGCATGCCAACAATGGCGGAGCTCCACGGAATATAGAGAGAAAACGGAGAAGAAGAAGCTAAAAATCGCCGGAATCCGTTGAGAGATGAAGAAGATGAAGATTTCTAAAAATGTGCAGAAAAATCGTCTTTTAGCTACTGCCTTCGTCGTAGCGTCGAGACGCTAGGCCAGCGTCTCGACGCTGTGCCCTAAGTAATCGCGCGCGCGCGCGCGATGGCGTCGCGACGCTAGGCCAGCGTCGCGACGCTGCCCCGATGAATTTCCAGCGCGCGCCTCCTCCGAAGCGTCTCGACGCCAAGCAGGGTCTCGACGCCAGGGCAGCGTCGAGCTAGCGTCTCGACGCTATAGCTCGACGCTGGCTCTCGGGTTTGGGGCTGATGCTTTGCCTCTCCAAGGCTGTTTTGGCCCGTTTCTTCACGGAACAAGTTCACCTCTTCCCGATGCATTCCCGGGGCGCTAAAACTCTGCTTTAAGCGCTCGAACATGTCCAACGGACGCACGAGCTCTTTGCCGCTTTTCTCCTACAAAAGAGATACATTTAATCAATTGCGAGCGGCCTTTAGCTATAATTAGGACGTATTTAATAGCTCCAAAATGGAGTTATCAAGGTTCCACAAACTTCTCTATTATTTCAATCTTGGCCCTATCGACCTCTACTCCTGCTCTAGACACTCTATGACCTAGGACTATCCCTTCTTCCACCATGAAGTGGCATTTCTCCCAATTGAGTACTAAGTTGGTCTCCTCACACCTAGCCAGGACTTGTCCTAAGTTCTCTAAACAGTTCGTGAATGAATCACCAAAGACTGAGAAGTCATCCATAAATATCTCTATCATGGATTCATCTAAGTCAGAGAAGATTGCCAACATGCACCTTTGGAACGTTGCTGGTGCATTGCACAAGCCAAAAGGCATTCTGCGAAAAGCAAATGTTCCAAAGGGACAGGTGAAGGTTGTCTTCTCCTGGTCCACAGGGTCTATGGTGATTTGGTTATATCCAGAATAACCATCTAAGAAGCAGTAATAAGCTCTACCAGCTATCCTATCTAACATTTGGTCGATAAATGGTAAAGGGAAGTGATCCTTTTTCGTTTCCTTATTCAATTTCCTGTAATCCATGCAAACTCTCCATCCTATAATAGTTCTAGTTGGAATCAGTTCATTGCTCTCATTCACTACTACAGTCATCCCCCCCTTCTTAGGTACACATTGTATTGGACTCACCCACTGACTACTAGCTATAGGGAAGATTACACCTGCGTCTAACCATTTTATGATCTCTTTCTTAACTACCTCTTTCATAGAGGGGTTCAACCTACGTTGGTGATCTACTCGGGGTGTATGTTCTTCTTCCAATATTATCTTATGCATGCAGTAAGAAGGGTTAATGCCTCTAATGTCAGCAATTGTCCATGCAATAGCCTTTCTATGTTGTTTGAGTAATAAGATCAACTCAATTTCATGCTTAGTGTTGCGTGCTCAATGTGTAAAATAAATAAGCAATAAAAGAGAGAGAGCACTCAGAACATGCAAGCATACATGATCTTATAGCAAGTAGTAAGTATTTTTTCATTCGTTTTCCCACAGAGATTTATTATTAGCTACTCGTGAAGTGTAAAGTTAAGAAAGAATGGGTGGATTTGAAGGGGTAGACTTGGTTTTAAAATTCCTATTTATTGCTGAATATATAGAAGGTAGCAACATAAACAAGTACAAGTCAATGGTAAACGCAAAATGTAAAGAGAGAGAATTAATAAACGAAGAGCAAAGTAGTCAAGCAGAATATTTAACTTAGCAGAATTGCGGAAACAGCAATTCTACCGCAATGTTACTAACAGCGAAAGTGTGTAAAATGGAGAAACAAGGGCTACTAACGACTCCTCTATAGGCATTTTCTCACGATTCTCAAGCATTGGATCAACTCACTATGCATCAAACTCACTCAATCTCATGTATCTTCCGATTTCATGCATTAGATTCTTTAGTTTACTCATGTCCAAGTAAGGTCTTAAGCATCTTGTTAAAGCAGAAAGTTATGGTTTGTACTAGGAAAACGCCTATTCCTAGGTCGTTTTCTGGCTACCTTGAAAGGCTAGCATGAGTGTATGACTCTGAACTCTTACTCCTTCCAGAGGTTGGGAGTTCTTTGGACAAAATGGATGGCCAATCGAAATTGCCCGTGGGATGAAGCTTACATACAATCAATGCTTCGAGAGCTATCCTACATGCTTGGTTCTCGTTTTTTTAAGCCTATAGGATTGTCATTAGCATGCCCCTATGTGACTTAGTTACTCATGGATATAGACAGAACAGAAATAAGAGGTGAAGTAGACATGCTTAGAAGGAATTTAAGGACAAACAGCAGGGAAAAAACTGTAGGCAACAAAGACAAGAAACTGTGAAATAATGAATTTTGCTTTGATTACTTGATTGTTTGAATGAACAAAGGGAAGCTTAAAGTGAATAACATAAAGACAGAAAGCAACGAAATGAAATGAACTAGCCACTAGAAAAGAAACCACAACTAAACAGAGCTAGAAATTAGAAATAAAAGACAGAAAGCAGTAATTAAGCTTGAACGCCTCGTCGCAAATGCCTCGGCTGAAGGGAGAGAAAGGATAGCCTTGCTTGGATGAATCCAATCAGGAGAGAAGATGAATCTTCTCTCCTTATGAATCTTCTCTCCTTCCTATCAGATTGTCGATTCCAACAGCTGAACCTCTCACACCAGCAGACGGGGAAGAAAAACAGGAGAAAAGATGGAGCTGCGAAGAGACTTCTACGCTTTCGGATGATGATCAAACCCTCTACTTTGACCCCCTTTTATAGTAATCTACAGGTGCGTTTGGGCTAAGGAGAACCATCCATCCTCAACGTCGTACTTCAAAATGGATGGAGGAGAAAGAACGAATCCCTGAAATAACGGAATATAACAGAAAAAGATCAGCCAACTTACGGATTTCACTTAAAACATTGCTGTTTTAGCAATGTTTCCGAAATGCTACCGCAATGCGCATTTTTCCTTCTTTTAACTTCGGTTTTCATTCCTTTTCTTTCCTCTTGCACACAAGTCCTAATTTAGCTACCTTCTTCTAATTCTCATATATAAGCATAGGCTTAAGCTAAATCCTATCAAAAACACCTAAGAGTGTACATCTTTCTAAGATAATTAAGTCCTAAAAAGGTCACTTTTGGAGACGTAACACTTAGCACTCAATTTAGATGAAATAATGACAGGCAGGGTATCATTACTTCCTAAATATGCATACTTAAGATGTTCAGGCAGTGGTTTTAATTCTAAGATAGGTGGATGCTCAATGGATGGTTTTAATGGATTCATGGATCTTTCAGACAAATCAGTAGTCATACAAACATGCTGAGGATTATTCACAGGTATGTCCATTATTTCAGCTATGTTTAAGTGAGTTAAATATAATTGCACATAATCATTGGCATGCTTAGTTGACAATTCATGCTCCAGTTGTTCTTCCATCAGTGAATCTATTATGTCCATGCTTGCACAAGATTCAGAGTCAGAAGGGTACCTTAGGGCTTTAAAAACACTAAACTTAACCTCCTCATCATGAATCCTCATGGTGAGCTCACCTTTCTGGACATCAATCAGGGCCCTACCTGTGGCTAGAAATGGTCTGCCTAATAGGATGGGGACCTCCTTGTCTGCTTCATAATCCAGGATGATGAAATCTGAAGGAAAATAAACTTGTCAACCTTTACAAGAATATCCTCAATCTTACCCTCAGGGTATGCTATGGATCTGTCTGCAAGCTGTAAGGTGACAGTGGTAGGACGTGCTTCTCCTATTCCCATCTGGCGGAATAGTGATAGAGGCATGAGATTTATGCTGGCTCCCAGGTCACAAAGAGCTCTGCCCACGTGCTTGCCTCCTAACTCCACTGGTAGGGTGAAGGAACCAGGATCCTTCTCCTTCTTGGGTAGCTTGTTCTGGAGTATAGCACTGCACTCCTCAGTGAGATTCACTGTTTCAAATTCACCAATGATTTTCTTGTTAGTGATTATATCCTTCAGAAGTTTAACATAAGAAGGCATAGACTGTAGAACTTCTACAAAAGGAATATTCACATGCACTTGTTTAAGAATTTCTAAAAATTTGTTAAAGTGCACTTCATGTTCTTGTTTTTTCTTTAGCCTTCGAGGAAATGGAGGTGGTGGCACATATGCAGGCACTTCAGGTCGCCTCAGGATAGGTGGAGGTCTTGGAATTTCTTCTATCTCTTCTATGATTGGTTCCAGCCTCGTCCTTGATGTGCTTGTTGGTGGTTGACCTTGGTTTGGCAGAGAATCCAGTGGAGCACTAGACTCTTCATTCTCTACTCTCTTTGGTGTTTCTCTAGTGTTGCTCACCAATGGTCTACCACTTCTAAGTTCAATTGCTTGAACTTGTTCTTTACCATCCCTTCTAGGTACCTCAGTGTCAGCAGGCAGTCTACCTTGGGGCCTATTTTTGAGTTCATTGGCTAGTTGCCCTATTTGGTTCTCTAGGCTCCTAAGGGTAGCTTGCTGACTTTGTAGAGTAGCATCATTCTTGGCAATGTACTCCTTAAGTAAGTTTTCTACAGAAGACCCTATTGGTTGGTTGTATGGCTTTTGATACATGGATTGGTTATTTTGGGGAGTGAAACCAGGTGTTCCACTTGGTCTTGGCTGGTTAGGAGCTTGGTTAGTATTTTGTTGGCCACCCCATGAAAGGTTTGGGTGGTTCCTCCAACCAGGATTGTAAGTGTTAGAATAAGGGTTGTTCCTAGGCTGCTGTTGGCTTCCAACATAGCAGACTGAGGCTGGATTCCCAGGGCAGTATTCATACAGGTGCCCTTCCCCACAGAATCCACAGATAAGTGTCTCACCTTGACTTGGTTGTGTGCCCATTGACATGGCTGTGGCGGTGTTGACACTAGTTTGGAGATTGGCTTGAGCCATTTGTTTAACTAGGTTGGTCAGAGCGCTTATCTGGCTACTCATGGCATTGAGTGCGTCCTTATTTTGACCACCTACAGTGAGATGCTGAGATCTTCTCCAAGATCTCATAGGCTTCGTTATAACTTTTGGAAAGCATGGAACCACCAGCAGATGAATTTAGCACTTGCCTGGTGCTGGGGTTGCATCCTTTGAAAAAGACCTCTATTTGGATACACCATGGAATGCCATGGTGTGGACATTTAAGCAGAAGGTCCTGGAACCTTGTCCAAGCTTCGTGAAGCGACTCATTTTCAGCTTGTTTGAAATATTTTACTAGGAATTTCTCCGCCAAGTCTGTCCAATTGAGAACTTATCCGGAAGGTAATGAGTTTAACCACGTTTTGGCTTTGTCCCTTAATGAGTAGGGGAAGAGGTAAAGCCTCAAAGCTTCTTGGGAAACTCCAGGGATGAGAAAGGTATCGCTAACTCCTAGGAAGTTTCTAAGATGGTTGTGGGGGTCCTCATTTTCCACTCCAAAGAATTGTCCCACAGTGGACAACATTTGGAACATTACTGGCTTTAACTCGAATGAGTTGGCAGTAATTTCAGGGCGGATTATGCTTGGGTTTAGCTCCCCAGGCATAGGTACTAGGTAAGAGAGGATGACACTATCCTTATCATTCGCTATTTCGATGGGATTGCGAGTGGTAGGTACCGGATTTGGGACTGGTCTGTCCATTTCTTCTTGATAGGATTGCGGAGACTCTGCGGTTTCCGCAATTATTTGAGGTATAAAGGGTTGGTTAAAAAGACGTTTCTTGGCTCTATTTCTGGCCCTAAGTAATCTCTCAGGCTCAGGGTTGAACTCTAGATCGCTACTTGAAGGCTCATTCATAAACTAACCCAATGGTAACTGCAAAAGAAATGAAAATAGATCAGCTCCAATAGATATTAAGAATTGGTTTTCTAACTTAACAAACTTCGTTTTCACTAAACTAAATCCCCGGCAGCGGTGCCAAAAACTTGTTGCGTGCTCAATGTTTAAAAGGAATATGCAATAAGAGAGCACTTAGAACATGCAAGCATACATGATCTTGTAGCAAGTAATGAGTATTTTTTTCATTCGTTTTCCCACAGAGATTTATTCTTAGTTACTCGCGAAGTGTATTGTTAAGCAAGAATGGGTGGATTTGATGGGGTAGATTTGGTTTTAAATTTCCTAATTACTAAGGAATAAGTAAAGGATAGCAACATAAACAAGTGCAAGTAAATGGTAAACTCAAATGCAAAGAGAAGAGATTAAGAAACGAAGAGGAAAATGGCTAAGGCAGAATTTTTAACTAAGGGAATTGCGGAAACAGCAATTATACCGCAATGTTCTTAACAGCGAATGTGTGTAAAATGTGGAAACAAGGGCTACTAACGACTCCTCTATAGGCTTTTTCACACGATTCTCAAGCATTAGATCAACTCACTATGCATCAAACTAACTCATTCTCATGTATCTTCTGATTTCATGCATTAGATTCTTTAGTTTACTCATGTCCAAGTAAGGTCTTAAGCATCTTGTTAAAACAGTGAGTTGTGATTTGTACTAGGAAAACGCCTATTCCTAGGTCGTTTTCTGGCTACCTTGAGAGGCTAGCATGAGTGTATGACTCTGAACTCTTACTCCTTCCAGAGGTTAGGAGTTCTTTGGACAAAATGGATGGCCAATCGAAATTGCCCGTGGGAGAAAGCTTACATACAATCAATGCACTCGAGAGCTATCCTATATGCTTGGTTCACGTGTTTCTTCCTACAAATTTGTCATTAGCATGCCCTTATGCGATTTAGTTACTCATGGATGTATATGGAATAGAAAGACTAGATGGAGACGACATGCTTAGAAGAATATGAGAGTCAAAATAGAAGCTAAAGACAGTAATAGAGAAGGTAAAGAAACTTGTGACTTGATGAAAATAGGACTTCGATTTATTAAGAATTGAACTAAACAAATGACAGCCTTAAAGAACTAAAGTAAAGCAGACAACAACGAAATGAATTAGAGTAGCTATTGGAAAGGAAATAACAACAGACAGTGATGGAAATGGGAAAGTAAAACAGAAAGCAATGAAGTTGAGCGTGATCGCCTCGACGCAGATGCCTCGGCTGAAGGGAGAGAAAGGCAAGCCTTGCTTGGATGAATCCAATCAGAAGAGAAGATGAATCTTCTCTCCTTCCTATCAGATTATCGACTCCAATAGCTAAACTTTTCAACCCAACAGACGGAAGAGGAAAACAGGAGAAAGAACTGTGCTGCGAAGAGACTTCTACGCTTTCCGGATATGATTCAACCCTCCACTTTGACCTCCTTTTATAGTATTCTGCAGGTGCGATTGGGCCGAGGAGAACCATCCATTCTCAACGTCGTACTTCTACGTGGCTGGAGGAGAAAGAACGAATCCCTGAAATATCGGATCACAACAGAAAAAGGTTAGCCAACTTACGGATTTCACTTGAAACATTGCGGTTTTAGCAATGTTTCCGCAATGCCTCCGCAATGCACAGTTTTCATTCTCTTAACTTCGTTTTTCATTCCTTTTCTTTCCTTTTGCATACAAGTCCTAATTTAGCTTCATTCTTCTAATTCTCATATATAAGCACACGTTTAAGCTAAATCCTATCAAAAACACCTAAAAGTGCACATCTTCCTATAGAAAACAAGTCCTAAATTAGTCACTTTTGGAGACGTAACAGAAGTCGACCTCAATTCCCCTCACCATGGACAGACCATCTTCGGGGTGCGTCAGGTTGGCGTAGAAGTCATATACCATGTCGGAGTAGGCGGGAATGGGCGGTCTGCACAGCTCTTCCCAGCCATGGTTGGTGATCCCTGCGCGCAAGAATTGCGGCAGGTCCGCCAGTGCATCAAGAAAACCCTTCTCATGGAGCAAGTCTCTCTTCCTCAATTCAATGCCCCTAGTCTCTGCGTCCTGAGAGACATACCTCACGGCTTGAGGTTCGTCTTCGGGGTATAATTTCGCCTTCCCCTTCTCCTTTGCCTTGGCCGACTCAGCAGCCTCAACCTTCAACTTCTTTAAAGAAGGTTCACCATTGACCCTCTTCTTCTTGGATCGCTTGGAGGCTTTCGGTCGTTTGGCTTTCACGATTACAGGGACCCTCTTCTTGAGGCGTGCCTTGGTGGTGATCTGCTGGAGGCAATCCCCCAATGTCTCGTCCATGGAGTCTTTGCTTCCCCCCTCCGCAGGGCTGTCAATACTGACTTCCCTTAAGGGGGAAAAGACCTCCTCGTCCTCAGTCGCCTCTTCACTTGGCACCGAGTCTTGGTGCTCTTCAGGTGGGGCTTCGTGCTCGGGCGTCTGCGGGGAAGGAGATGGTTCAGGGCTCTGTCTGGCCGTCTCATGTGATGGGCGGCCACTCCCATGACTCTCCTCGGTGGGATTCTTTTCTTGAGTCGGTGGATCCTCCACCGCAACCGTCCACTTTCGTTTCTTTGGTGTACCTACTGGCTCAAAAGGACCAGCAGGGATCTCAGTCACCACCTTCCACTTCTTGCGTCGCACTGGTAGCTTCGGAGGCCGTGAGGGCTGCGCAGCATCGGCATCTGCTAAGGAAAGCAGCGCCTCTCTCGCAGCTTCTTCTGCGTCAGGCGACTTCTTTTTGGGTGTGGAACGATCGGCGTGTGTGGATACCATTGTCGTTCTTGGAAGGTCTGAAGGTAGGAGATGCAGAGGAAGAAGAAGATTGAATTTGGAGGTCCAACGGATTAACAAAAACGTAGAGGGCACGGATCATCTGACGGCTATTTGTAATCGAGTGTATTCCAACGGCTCTATTATGTTGCGGACTCAGCAACTTCTTCGCAATAAATTCGCATAGCCGTTGGGATATTTCTTGATTTTTAGTTGCAATATTTAGCAACCAAATCCTTGATTCAGCCAGATCTTCTTCGTGGATCTTCTCCCCTTGATTCATCTCCCGATCTCCTCTTAAAGATCTCCCATTAAAATTCACCTAATTAAAACAAAATCCGTAAATAAAATCACAAATAAACAACTAAAACACAAACCGAAAAAATACTGGAAAAAAAAACTAAGGCATAGCCTTCTGTTGGATGAGCATAATGGTCACTCATCCCCTCTCGATTCGATTCTCAAGCTTCAGATAAGAGGAAGGCCGAGAGTGTCTTCACACCCCCTTCCTCGTAGTAATGCTTCAATCGTGCACCATTGACCATAAACGGCTGCCCGTGCTGTAGGTTTCTAATCTCAATCGCACCATGAGCAAACACGTTAGTTATCACAAAAGGACCTGACCATCTGGACTTAAGTTTGCCTGGAAATAACCTTAACCTTGAGTTGAATAATAAAACGTGCTGGCCTTTCTTGAAGTTCTTAATCCTAAGTCTACCATCATGCCAAATTTTAGTTTTTTCTTTATACATTTTAGCATTTTCATAGGACATATGTCTCAGCTCATCTAACTCATGTAATTGCAGACACCGCAATGTTCCCGCATCGGTCACGCAATAATTTAGTTCTTTTAAGGCCCAAAATGCTTTGATTTCCAATTCGAAGGGAAGATGACATGCTTTTCCATATACTAGCCTATAAGGAGACATACCTAAGTGATGGAGCGTTGATGGAACGCAGCGGAAGCGATTTGGATCATAGACACTCTAATTTCATCAATTTAAACAAATGGAAACATGCAAAAGCAATGAAAAAGAGAAATTAGAACACATACCCTTGTCGTTCGAAAATCTCCAATTTCACCGCCAGAAGCTCCTCACGAGCTCAATGAGCCTTCTCACGAAACCTTCGTGGACCACCCACGGTAGTCCCGCTATCCTCGGGCCGAGAAACGGAGTAGTGAGACTCCTTTTACAAAAGAAAAGAAGGACGAAGCTTTACTGAAGAAAACCAATTTTCTTCAGAGAGCAGAGGCAGAAGGAAGAAGACGTAGGAAATTGAAAACTTGAATTCACAATTCAATTCTCAAATATATCAACCCCAAAGTGCACTATCTTTGGTTTTTCTTTTTTTTTTTTATTTTTTTTTTTTTTAATTGATCTGTCAATATATATATACTTGTATATATATAAACATTACATGTGTCTTACATGCTTGCATGTAAGACACATGTATATATATATAAATATATATATATATATATATAAATATATATATATATATATATATATATATATATATATATATATATGTGTCTTATATATATATTTATTTATATATTTATATATATATTTATAAATTATTTATATATATATTTATATATATATTTATAAATTATTATTATTAAAAATAATAATAATTATTTTATTAATTAAACTTTTTAATTAATAAAATATATATATATATTTTAATTAATATTATTTAATTCAATATCAAATATTAATTAAATAATATAATTAAACCCGGTTTTCCGAAAACCGACTTTTTGCACATGAATCCTATTCATGTTTTCAGACCAATCTCATATTTAAATATGTCCATATTTAAATATGTCTATCCTTCTTTCACAAACCCGAATTTGAACGATTCAAATTCTTTTCTTTTCTTTTATATTGTTTCACGGCTTTATCCGAGCTAGCCAGGAGAACCGTAAGGACATACAGATCATGAGCTCCAACGATACGAGATTATCCGGTCAAAACTCTTTCAACCAAACTAACCAAGGGCTGCACTCTCCTCACTGTAGATATATTGTGTCCTGTTGATATAACTATCATCAGTAAGTCGATCCTTCACAGGTCGTTCATAATCACAACGGGTCATTTATACCGTTTAACCCTTGTATTATATCTTGTTCCTCAAGTACCACTGACACCTCTAATGAACAATTGATTTGTGGTCCAACCATCAAATCAAATTCCTCCCTGATCAGGAGAGGATGGGCCCATTGTTCAAGACTTGGAGTCAGCACTTAAGGGAACAACCTCTCTACTAACCCTTAAAGCGGGTAGGAGTGAATTCCATCTCGCATAACTATGTCCCCAGCCACTTATTCGATCTTATCCCCAAGATGGTAGGCTTATTGAGTCGGCAATCTGGCCACTCTCACCCGTACAAATCAAAGGATAAGGTTGAATAAACAGGAGTTCATAGTAAGCTCAGGATTGAGATCGAGTTACCTAAGTCATCATATGAAAAAACCGGTCTTTACAGTAAACGGTAGTATAAAGAAAGAGAGATTTTATTTCTTGGTTCGGTCTTGTGCAAACTCATTGCACAGGACGCCCTCACTCACATGTCTCTACATGAAACGATTCGAATCACATCGTTTTGTACTATACAAAGTGAGCCGCGTCCAACAGTGTCCCCAAGATAAGGTACCCATCCTTATCCCTATACTATAGACCATTTTTTGCTGTCTACTTGAACTTGATCCACATTCATGTCACACATGAAGTTCAAGTACTCACACTATCGCCATGGGTGTTAGTTATTGGTATAGGTTAATACAAACACAATTCACTAAAATTCAATAACAACTTTATTGAAATATAATATATACATTCATTCAGTTTACAAACTACGAGTTTTAGGACATAAAACCCAACAAACTCCCACTTGGACTAAAACGTCAGTGGAGTACATGCTGGTCGAGAGAACTAGAATATCAAATATCTAAAGTTTCTCCCACTGTCCTACTGAGCAGCTCGCAGCCCTAGACTTTTAAGGTGTCTCTCAAACACTTTAGCCGTGAGAGACTTAGTAAACGGATCAGCAATGTTGTGCTCCGAGGCTACCTGTGTGACGATCACATCTCCTCGTTGCACTATCTCCCTGATGAGATGATACTTCCGCTCAATATGCTTTCCACGCTTATGGCTTCTAGGTTCTTTAGAATTTGCCACTGCACCGCTGTTATCACAATAAAGGGTGATTGGCAAGTTCATATTTGGAACAATTTCCAAATCTGTCAAGAACTTCCTAAGCCATACAGCTTCCTTCGCTGCTTCGCAAGCTGCGACATACTCAGCTTCCATGGTGGAGTGAGCAATACAACCTTGCTTTATACTCCTCCATACTATTGCTCCTCCGTTAAGAGTGAACACTGATCCTGATGTAGATTTCCTGGAATCTATATCAGTCTGAAAATCAGAGTCAGTGTATCCTGCAAGGATCAAATCCTTCGCGCCATACACAAGCACATAGTCTCTCGTTCTCCTAAGATACTTGAGGACGTGTTTAACGGCTGTCCAGTGATCATATCCTGGATTAGACTGGAACCTACTGACAATTCCTACTGCATAGCAGATGTCGGGTCTTGTACACAACATAGCGTACATGAGACTACCAACTGCAGATGCATAGGAAATTCGTCTCATATCCTCAACCTCTTGAGGTGTCTTAGGAGACTGTTCCTTAGACAAGTGAATTCCATGCCTAAGTTGAGGCGTCTCATATCCTCAACTTTCTTGGAATTCTGCATCGAATATCTTGACAACACCTTGTCAATATAAGATGCTTGAGACAGCGCTAGCACTTTGTTCTTACGATCCCTTATGATCTGAATCCCTAGAACAAACTGAGCCTCTCCCAAATCTTTCATTTGGAATTGGGTCGCTAGCCAATTCTTAACGTCAGTTAGGAACCCTACATCATTCCCAATGAGTAGTATATCGTCAACGTACAAGACTGAGAAAGCTACAACAGTATTGACTACTTTCTTGTAAACACAAGGTTCATCAATATTTTGTTCAAAGCCATAAGATTTGATCGCCGTATCAAACCTTATATTCCAGGATCTAGATGCTTGCTTCAACTCATAAATGGATCGATTAAGCTTGCAAACCTTTTGCTCTTGACCCTGAAGTATGAATCCCTCTGGTTGAGCCATATAGATACTCTCCTTAAGATTACCATTCAGAAAGGCAGTCTTGACATCCATTTGCCAGATTTCATAATCATAAAATGTAGCAAAGGATAAGAGTATTCTAATCGACTTTAACATGGCAACAGGAGAAAAGGTTTCTTCATAGTCCACCCCTTCTCTTTGGGAATAACCTTTTGCCACAAGTCGAGCCTTAAAGGTTTGCACCTTACCGGCTTGGTCTCGTTTTCTCTTGTAGATCCACTTGCAACCGAGAAGATAGGCAAAACGGAGCTCGGGAGCCAAAACGAGCCAAAAATGGGCCAAGACCCGAGAGGTCAGCGCCTAGGCGCCGGCGCCCAACCGCGCCGCACGCCCAGACCGCCCACGCACAGACGCCCGCGCACGCCCGTGTCCGCGCGCGCAGCCGGGTGCCCGTCATCGTAAGCCCCGCGCGCGCGTCCGCGCGCTCTCGCCCCGGTCCTTGCCCCGCGCGTCCGCGCCATCATGCACCCCAGCGCCCGTGTCCGCGCGCGCGCCGCACGACAACACCCGCGCGCGTCCTCGCTCGTCCGCCTCCGCGCCCGTGTCCGACATCAAAAGTCAGCGCGCGCGCCGGCCGCCCAGCGCCCAGGCGCCCGCTCGACCGCCCACGCCCGTGTCCGCGCGCGCCCCTCGCCCACGCCTCGATCCTGGAATATAAACCCTCGCCCCTCGCCCCTCGCCCACGCCTCGCCCACGCCCGTGTTCTAGAGCTGAATAAGCCATTCATCTTCTCTAAAGAATGTTTCTTAGCCTGGACAACCCTTAAGGAAGCACTAGACAAAGCACCTATTATAGTAGGACCAAATTGGGATCTCCCATTTGAGATGTTATGTGATGCAAGTGACTATGTTGTAGGGGTTATGCTAGGACAAAAGATTGACAAGTTAACACACCCTGTATACTATGCTAGTAAGACACTTAATGAGGCACAATGTAATTACACAACCACGGAAAAGGAAATGCTAGCTGTAGTGTTTGCCTGCGAGAAGTTTAGGAATTACATTGTAGGCACTAGAACAATCGTGTATACAGATCACTCTGCACTAAAGTACCTTATGAGGAAGGCTGATGCTAAGCCTAGGTTGATTAGGTGCGTATTGCTGCTGCAAGAGTTTGATCTGGACATTAGAGATAAGAAAGGATGTGAAAATGTGGTTGCGGATCATCTTTCCAGATTGCAACATAATTGCGATAACATTGCGGAAACCGCAATTCCTGATGCCTTTATCGATGAGCATGTCTTTGTATTAGCACATCGTGATATCGATGAGGAACCTTGGTTTGCTGACATTGCTAACTTCCTTGCATCGCAGGTACTACCAACTTTCAAGGTTGGACAAGAAAAGAAGAGGTTCCTGCATGAAGCTAGGAAGTTCATATGGGATGATCCTACACTTTACAAGACATGTGCAGACGGTTTACTAAGGAAGTGTGTGTCAGCTGCTGAGGCGAAGTCTGTGCTGCAGCACTGCCATACAGCCCCCTATGGTGGACATTTTGGTGGCCAAAGGACAGCTGCAAAGGTGTTCCAGAGTGGCTACTATTGGCCCACGATCTTCAAAGATGCCCACGAATACGCACACAGCTGTGATGAATGCCAGAGAACAGGTAACCTTAGTCGAAAGGATGAGATGCCTCTCACTTACATCTTAGAGTTAGAGCTCTTTGATGTGTGGGGCATTGATTTCATGGGACCATTTCCCCCATCATTAGGTAACCTTTACATACTTGTAGCTGTAGACTATGTGTCTAAGTGGGTAGAGGCCATAGCATGTCCAAACAATGATGCCAAAACAGTCATTAAGTTCCTTAATAGGCATATTTTTACTAGGTTTGGAACACCTCGTGCTATAATTAGTGACGAAGGAACACACTTCATTAATAAAGCTATGGAGAAAGTGTTGGCTAAATACAATGTTAGACATAGAGTAGCCACCCCTTATCACCCACATTCGAATGGCCAAGCTGAAATATCAAATAGGGAGATTAAAAACATACTCGAAAAAGTGGTCAAACCCAATAGAAAAGATTGGTCGTTTAAACTCGAGGATGCACTTTGGGCATATAGGAATGCATATAAGACACCCCTAGGTATGTCTCCTTATAGACTTGTGTATGGAAAAGCATGTCACTTACCATTCGAATTAGAAATTAAAGCATTTTGGGCCTTAAAAGAGTTGAATTATTGCGTGACCGATGCGGGAACATTGCGGTCTCTGCAATTACATGAGCTTGATGAGCTTAGACATATGTCCTATGAAAATGCTAAAATGTATAAGGAAAAGACTAAGATTTGGCATGATAGTAGACTTAGGATTAAGGACTTTAAGAAAGGTCAGCTTGTCTTATTATTTAACTCACGGTTGAGATTATTTTCAGGCAAACTTAAGTCCAGATGGTCAGGTTCTTTTGTGATAACTAATGTGTTTGTTCATGGTGCAATCGAGATTAGGAACCTGCAGCAAGGGCAACCGTTCATGGTTAATGGTGCACGATTGAAGCATTATTATGAGGAAGGAGATGTGAAGACTCTCTCGGCCTTTCTCTTGACTGAAACGTGAAAATGGAACCGAGAGAGGACGAGTGATCACTGTGCTCGTCCATGCGAGGCTATGCCTTAGTTTATTTTTTGCTATTTCTTTCGGTTACGATTTGTGTATATTTTTGTGTGATTTTAATTACGAATTTGATGTTGATTTTATTTCTTTTAATAGGGGATCGATAGAGGGAATCAAGGAGATGGATCTAGGATAAAAAAATCGGGGGAGATATTGGGCCAAATCGAAGATTACGTTGAGGAAATATGGGCAATTGAAACGAAGGAAATCTCCAACGGCCATTTAATTGCGGTAGATTTGCGAAATCCGCAACAGAAATAGCCGTTGGGATTTCCATCATTACTTATAGCCGTTAGAAGCGCTCTGATCCGTACGTTTCCTTCATTCCCTGAACTCCAAGAAAGCTCTCTCCTTCTTCCTCTGCAATCCCTCTTTCCAGATTCTTACGACTCAACCATGGTGCTAACAAGAGCTGAGAGATCTGCATCCAAGAAGAAGGCTGACGACGCTGAGATCGCTGCGAGAGAGGCACTCCTTGCCTTGGAAGATGCTGAAGCCACGCGAATCGAACGTCTGCCCAAGCTGCCTGTTCGCAGAAAGAAGTGGAAGGTGGTATCGGAGATCCCTGCTGGGCCATCTGAACCAGCAGGAACTCCCAAGAAACGCAAGTGGAAGGTGGCTGTGGCCGACGCAGAGATCAAGAAGAAGACTCCCTCTGTGGAGAGTCAAGAAAGTGGTCGTCCGTCACACGAGACGGCCAGGCGAAGCTCTTCGCCATCTCCACCAGCGCGAAGCCCTGAACCTTCTCCATCTCCACAGAGCTCTGCACAGACTCCACCACCGCAGAACCCTGAAGCATCACCCGTCTCCCAGACGCCTGAACCTGCAATTCCAGATGAAGAGCATCAAGAATCGGTGCAGGGCGGCGAAGAAGCTGAAGAAGAAGAGGTCTTCTCTCCTTTGAGGGAAGTCAGCCCCGAGAGCCCAGCACAAGGGGATGATTCGATGGATGAGACGTTGGGGGAATGCCTCCAACAGATCACAACCAAGGCGAGATTGAGAAAGAAAGCCGTCAAGGTTGTCAAGGCCAAACGGCCAAAAACATCGAAGAAGTCCAAGAAAAAGAAAGCCAGGGGTGAGCCTTGATCAAGGAAGGTTAGTAGCGAGCCTTCCCCAAAGAAGCTCAAGATCGAGGCTGCTGAATCAGCCAAACCAAAAGACAAGGGGAAAGCCAAGCTGTACCCTGAAGAGGAGCCTCAATCTGTGAGGTATGTGTCCTTTGATGCTGAGTCCAGAGGCACTGAGTTAAGGAAGAGGGACCTGCTGCATGAGAAAGGGTTCCTCGACGCGCTTGCAGACCTGCCGCAATTCTTGCGCGCAGGGATCACCAATCATGGCTGGGAAGAGCTGTGCAGACCGCCCATCCCCGCCTACTCCAGCATGGTGTATGATTTTTACGCCAATTTGATGAACCCTGAGGATGGCCTATCTGTGGTCAGAGGAGTCGAGGTGGATTTCTCAGCTAAGGCAATCAATGAAGCCTATGGCCTCAAGGGGCAAAAGCACACTGACTATGCCAGGATCGTTGATGAGCCAACAGAAGCTGTCCTGGAGGAAGCAATTCGGATCATTGGCCAACCTGAGGCAGCGTGGACAGTTTCACGCAATGGGAAGCACACCCTGATGAGTGCTACCCTCACAGCCAAGGCTGCTGTCTGGTTTTCCTTCGTGCGGAGGAAGCTGTCCCCAGTAACCCACGAGACCACCATCAACCAAGGCAGATCGCTGCTGGTCTATGCGATCATGAGAGGCCTCACAATCAACGTTGGCGAGGTCATTGCAGCCTCAATCGCTGACTGCGCCAAAAAGGGTAAGGGTCCACTTTTCTTTCCTAATACAATTACTAAGCTCTGCTTACGTGCAGGGGTTCCAATCGAGAGGATGGAAAGGCAGCTGGCCTACACGGGGCACCTGGAGCTGCCTACAGGCCTGAGGATGCGCAGGAAGGGGAACATGGAGTTCGAGCTAGATGGCCTGGCTGCTGCTCAGTCTCTGTCAATGGCCTGTCTGATGGACCTACAGAAGAAGATGGCTCAATGGGCCACATATGCGCAGGCAAGGGATAAGGATGTTGCTGACCAATTGGGCTGCATCTTTCCTGAGTTCCCCACGGACCTACTGACACCATGGGCACCTCCAGGACCACGGAGGAATGATGATGATGAGGACATCTGAGTGCTGGGCTGATTGGCACTCAAGGGAGTATTTCTGTTCCCTAAAAGAAAAAAAAAATCAAACTGCTTTTCGTTGAACCATGTGAATTCTGCTGTTTTGAGTTAATATTTGGTCTGTTTTTAGTTCTTTATTTTTATTGTTTAAATTTGTTTAGTGTAGGCTGATGGTAGCTGAATAGGTAGGTTAGTTTAGTTTCCTTTTTGTATAGCTTAAATGACTGGAAAGAGCATGCATAGGGGCCTTGATCGCTGATATATCTGCCCTGTATCCATTGCGAAATAATTGCGAAATCCGCAATTTTTATTAGTAAATGCATGTTTTTGACTGACTGTTTAGTTCGGCTGGTTCTGTTTAATTTTGTTCTTTTGCTGCTATCTTGACTGCCTTATATAGCCTATCTATACGCATGCTGGATGAGTGTCTTAAGGCACCTTTGATAGTTTAGATTAGCCTCTTAAAACTGCTCAGCATGCGTAGCTTTAAGTCCTTACCTGCCTGTTTTTATAAATTTCTGCTGCTGTGATGTTTGCTATTCGAATGTTCTGTCTATGCCTAGGGCTTTTAGATTCTCTTTGTTTTACCTTAGACTAAATGCTTATAGGACAAGTTTGGGGGTGTGCCACCTCAGACACTCATTGGGGACAATGAGTAGTTTAAGTTTGGGGGAGGCCACCCTAGGCCTAGGAACATTCCTCTCTCCCTTAAAGCATAAGCATTCTTCTTCTCCTTCTTCTCCTTTACAAAAAAAAAAATGATGAGCTGAAAAACAAAAAATGAAAAATAGAATAAAGAGGGGTGTCTCTCTTTTAGGTTGCTGAGTAATCAATGCCAAGTGTGTAACCCACAAGTGGCATTGCATCAAAAGGCAACCAAAGGAAAGGCTCCACCTAAGAAAGGAAAAAAAGAAAGGAAGAAATAGGGAAGAAGAATGTATACCTAGGAGTTGCAACTTTGTGGCTTAGATGTCCTGAATAAAAAGAACTCGGGTCCTCAATTAGCTGAGCACAAAGTTGTAACTTGTAGGGTTGTTTAGGGAGATGAATGTATGTCCAATGTAGTGATGCCAGGGTTTAGGTTGTTCTTTAAAGGTACTACTGTCACTGTTAATACTAAGACTGGCATGACTCTAAGGAATCCTAGGTAGCTCAAAAGTAAAAACTAGAAGCATGTACTGAGTCTGGGGTAAAGCTAGGTAGAATTTGAAACCTTAGGGATAGTTGCATTGTATGACAGAAGCAAGTAGATCAGCTGTAAGGAGTTAATGGAACAGTAGGATCTTTAGGCATGCAAAGTCAGAAGAAGCAAAGTAAGAGGGTAGTTGTAAACTTAGAAGTGTGTCACAGGACAGCACTGCCTTAGATAGGAATTTAGGGGAGTCAGCAAGTGGCTAAAGATGATAAAAAAACAGCCTAAGTAAGTCCTTAGTTTGCTCGAGGACGAGCAAAACCTTAAGTTTGGGGGTGTGTTACGTCTCTAAAAGTGACCATTTTAGGACTTATTTATCTTAGAAAGATGTACACTCTTAGGTGTTTTTGATAGGATTTAGCTTAAACCTATGCTTATATATGAGAATTAGAAGAAGGAAGCTAAATTAGGACTTGTGTGCAAAAGGAAAGAAAAATAATGAAAAACGAAGTTAGAAGAATGAAAACTGTGCATTGCGGAGGCATTGCGGAAACATTGCTAAAACCACAATGTTTCAAGTGAAATCCGTAAGTTGGCTAACCTTTTTCTGTTGTGATCCGATATTTCAGGGATTCGTTCTTTCTCCTCCATCCATTTTGAAGTACGACGTTGAGGATGGATGGTTCTCCTTGGCCCAATCGCACCTGCAGAATACTATAAAAGGAGGTCAAAGAGGAGGGTTTGAACACAATCCGAAAGCGTAGAAGTCTCTTCGCAGCGCAGTCTTTCCCATTCATTCTCTTCTCCGTCTGTTGGTTTGAGAGGTTCAGCTGTTGGAGTCGACAATCTGATAGGAAGGAGAGAAGATTCATCTTCTCTCCTGATTGGATTCATCCAAGCAAGGTTTACCTTTCTCTCCCTTCAGCCGAGGCGTTTGCGACGAGGCGATCAAGCTCATTTTACTGCTTTCTATCTTTACTTTTCATTTCCAGCACCGTTTTGTTGTTATTTATTTTCCATTAGTCAATCCATTCCATTTCGTTGCTTTCTGTCTTTATGTTAATCACTTTAAGTTTTCATTTGTTCATTCAAACAATTGATTAATCAAAGCACAGATCATCATTTCACACTTTGTCTTTACCTTCTCTACCTACTGTTTTTCCTTGCTGTTTTGTCTTTCATTTTCTTCTAAGCATGTCTACTTCATCTATTATTTCTGTTCTCTCTACATCCATGAGTAACTAAGCCACATAGGGGCATGCTAATGACAATACTATAGGCTAAAACACGTGAACCAAGCATGTAGGATAGCTCTCGAATGCATTGATTGTATGTAAGCTTCATCCCACGGGCAATTTCGATTGGCCATCCATTTTGTCCAAAGAACTCCTAACCTCTGGAAGGAGTAAGAGTTCAGAGTCATACACTCATGCTAGCCTCTCAAGGTAGCCAGAAAACGACCTAGGAATAGGCGTTTTCCTAGTACAAATCATAACTTACTGCTTTAACAAGATGCTTAAGACCTTACTTGGACATGAGTAAACTAAAGAATCTAATGCATGAAATCGGAAGATACATGAGAATGAGTTAGTTTGATGCATAGTGAGTTGATCCAATGCTTGAGAATCGTGTGAAAATGCCTATAGAGGAGTCGTTAGTAGCCCTTGTTTCTCCATTTTACACACTTTCGCTGTTAGTAACATTGCGGTAAAATTGCTGTTCTCGCAATTCTACTAAGTTAAAAATTCTGCTTAGCTATTTTTCTCTTCGTTTATTAATCTCTTCTCTTTACGGTTGAGTTTATCATTGACTTGCACTTGTTCATGTTGTTATCCTTAATTGATTCATTAGTAATTAGGCATTTTTAAACCAAATCTACCCCATCAAATCCACCCATTCTTGCTTAACAATACACTTCACGAGTAGCTAATAATAAATCTCTGTGGGAAAACGAATGAAAAAATACTTACTACTTGCTACAAGATCATGTATGCTTGCAAGTTCTGAGGGCTCTCTCTTTCTTATTGCTTATTTCTTTTACACATTGAGCACGCAACAGCGTCCAACAGTGTCCCCAGGATAAGGTACCCAGCCTTATCCCTATACTATAGACCATTTTTGGCTGTCTACTTGAACTTGATCCACATTCATGTCACACATGAAGTTCAAGTACTCACACTATCGCCATGGGTGTTAGTTATTGGTATAGGTTAATACAAACACAATTCACTAAAATTCAATAACAACTTTATTGAAATATAATATATACATTCATTCAGTTTACAAACTACGAGTTTTAGGACATAAAACCCAACACTAAGGGTGTTTTATACGCAGTCCTATATGCCCACAGTGCATCATCAATTCATGTTAAACGACTATGATTGTTGGTACATAATAAATATTTCATTCCCAAAATAAACTACTCCTAACATACGAAATCTAAGCAAAGCATGATAAAATCCTAATTTAAGAGTTTAGGGATCAGAAATCTCCCTTGTCAATCTGCCTCATATGGATATTCTTCAATGTTTCGAGGCATCATTTCTACTTCGTTAAGATACTTAAGTCTTGATTTACGGGGTCGGACATTCTGCCACACCTTGAAATTGTTGATTCTTTCAAAGAGACTGCATGTTATAACATCCCAAGGTTTGTACTTTCTGTGCGTTGATTTTGTTTCTACAACATTTGCTACAACATAGCTTTGATGCGATGGGACTTCTTTTTCTGGCACATCTCTTTCGAACTCCTTCAGCTGGAGCATTTGTGGTGGTAGTGGCTCAGCTCTTTCATTGGTGGAGAAGCTTGCTGCATCATCAGACATTTCAAATTCTTGTTCCTCAAGCAGCGCATTAGTCTCTTTGGCCTCATCCAGCACGATTTCATTTTTCTCAACTTTCACCAACTCCACCATTTCATATGGAGATTCCATTGGATCACTCTTCTCAGATTCGAAGGTAACGAAGGATTCATCATCATAAAAATCGAACATCTGAGGGCATGGTGGTGGTGATTTTGCTATAGCAAGTAGATCTTGTAAGTCATTTGTGAGCTGGGCTAATTGCACATCCACTCTCCTCATGGATGCATCATTCATTTCCATGAATTCTATCCATAGCGCCTCCAAAGTGGGTGATAATTCTTCATTTGGAGTTGGGGCATAATGTTGATAGTCTTCATGTTGGGGGAACTCTTCATAATGAGCAATTTGCACATGCTCTTCCCAAGGATTATTTGAGAGTTGCCACTGATCATGTTCACACATGTACGAATAATGGTTGTCATAGCTTTGTTGATATTGCCTCTCTTGATAATTCAATGTTGGGCAATTCTCCAAGTTATGATTATCCCCACAATAAGCACATGGCTGATAAAATTCTTCAAACTGTTGTGGGCAAACTCTTCCTCCAATTAAGTTCTGCAGCGTATTCATTTACTTTGTCGTACACATACGTTTTCCACCTGCAAAGTTTCTCTCTGTGCGAGTTGAGGTTTGGAAACTCATTCATAAACTAGCTTGATAGTACCTGTAAAGGAAATGAAAGAAGATTAGCTCCAATAGATATTAAGTTTTTTTTTCTAAATTAACAAACTTCGTTTTCACTAAACAAAATCCCCGGCAGCGGCGCCAAAAACTTGTTGCGTGCTCAATGTTTAAAATAAAGATGCAACATGGTCCTGTAGCAAGTAATAAGTATTTTTTCATTCGATTTCCCACAGAGATTTATTCTTAGTTACTAACGAAGTGAGATGTTAAGTGAGAATGGGTGGTTTCAATGGGGTAGATTTGGGTTTAAGGTGCCTAACTATTAAGGAACGTGCAAGATATGAAGCATAAACAAGTGCAAGTAAATAATTAAACTCGAATGTAGAGGGAAGAGAACAGCAAACTAAAAAAGAAATGGCTAAGGCAAAATTTTGAACTAAGAGAATTGCGGAAACACCAATTTTCTAGGAATGTTACTAACAGCGAATTAGGGGTAAAGTAGGGAAACAAGGGCTACTCATCATGCATCAAACTAACTCAATCTCATGTATCTTTCGATTTCATGCATTAGATCCTTTAGTTTACTCATGTCCAAGTAAGGCCTTAAGCATCTATTTATAAAAGCAAGTTAATAATTTGTACTAGGAAAACGCCTATTCCTAGGTCGTTTTCTGGCTACCATGAAAGGCTAGCATGAATGTACGACTCTGAACTCTTACTCCTTCCAGAGGTTAGGAGTTCTTTGGACAAAATGGATGGCCAATCGAAATTGCCCGTGGGATGAAGCTTACATACACTCAATGCATTTGAAGCTAATCTACATGCGTGGTTCACGTATTCCTACCTATAGTCTTGTCATTAGCAGGCCCTTATGTGGTTTAGTTACTCATGGATGATGTGGAAATGGAAAGACTTGTGTATTTAAACATGCTCGATAGTATTCAAGAAGAAACAACAGAAAACATAAGAGGTGGAGAACTTGCGAAGTGATGAAATAATGCTTTGATTAACCAAAGTTTGAACTAAACAAATGACAACTTTGAACAACTAAAGCTAAACAGAAAGAGACGAAATGAAGTAGAGTAGCAAACAAAAGGGAAATAACAACAGCCAGCAATGAAAACAGAAACAGAAAGCAGTAAAAGCAAGTAGATGCGTGCGTAAAGCCCCTCGTCGCAAGCGCCTCGGTTGAAGGGAGAAAGAGAGCTTTGTTTGGATGAATCCAATCAGAAGAGAAGACAAATCTTCTCTTCTTCCTCTCAGATTAACGACTCCAACAGCTGAGTCCTTCAAGCCAACAAACGGATGAGAAAACAGGAAGAGAAGACTGCGCTGAGATGGGAGTTCTACGTCGTTCGAGTGTGTGTTTGTCCTTCCCCCTTTGACCTCCTTTTATAGTGTTTTGTAGGTAAGATTCGGCCAAGGAGAACCATCCATTCTGAACAACGACCTTCCACGTGGCAGCAGGAGAAAGAATGGGCAGCTGAAAGATCGTAACAAAATAGAAAACGGTTAGACAACTTAACAAATTTCACTTAAAACATTGCTGAGACAGCAATGTTTTCGCAATGTTTCAGCAATATGGAAATTTCAACTCTTTAGCTTTGTTTTTTGTTCTTTTTCCTTCCTTTCACACATAAGTCCTAATTTAGCTTCATTCTACAAATTCTCATATAAAAGCACATGTTTAGGCTAAATTCTACCAAAAACCCTTAAGAGTGTACACCATACTATAGCAAATAAGTCCCTAAAATAGTCACTTTTGGAGACGTAACAAGAAGCCTAACAAATAATCCCTTAAATTACCCCAAACCGTTCATAGTACCTTAGCCGACCATGGGGCGGATCGTCACAAACGCTCCAACTAGGCAATGGACATTATCTCTAACCCTATTACAAATAAAAGCTCCAAAACTAGGCCACAAATGGCGGAGCAAAGCAAAAAATGGAAGAAAAACCGAGAGGAAGAAGATGAAGTTCGAAGTTGGCTGCTGAAAAATCGTCTTTCAGCTTTTTAAATCCGTCGGAGCGTCGAGACGCTGCGACCTAATGAAAACGCGCGCGCCTCGCGATGGCGTCGAGACGCTAGGCGAGCGTCTCGACGCTGGCCCGATAATTTCCTGCGCGCGCGCCCCTCGGAGCGTCTCGACGCTTGCTCTCGGGTTTGGGCTGGAAAATTGCATCTCCTAGGCAATTTTGGTCCGGTTCTTCTTGGATCAGGTTGCCCTTTTCCCGATGCATTCCCAGGGCGTTAAAACACCGCTTTTAGCTTCAAAACGAGTCCAATGGACCCATGAGCTCTTCACCGCAAATCTCCTATAAATGAGACGAATTAACTAATTAAATGCGGAATTTAGCTAGAATTAGGAAGTGAATAATAGCTCCAAAATGGAGTTATCAGGGTGCCACTACTATACATGGTCTACAACATATTCTTACAAGTTCATTTGCTTTGTAATTTCTACAAAGAAAGAACTACTGTAACAAACTAGTAGAGGATTCATGCATGATCAAAAAATGAAATCACAACTCCTTTTGTAGTATAGATCAAATGCCACCGTAGATTGAAATGAAACTAACAAAAAAATCATGACGTGGCCTTGACCATTTGGTTGAATAACTTCAATAAAATTAAGATTTGCCATAAATACGGTGGCTTCTAAATTTGGGAAAGTCAATAATGTTTTATGAGTCAATTTTACATTTTCTCACTTTTATCCGATCTCCTCAATCTCAAAAACCATAAGCATTCCATAAACAAACTCTGATCCCATCATCATCATCAAAATGAGCCCTCCTTCAACTCTACATCTATTACTTTTCATCATATTTTCTCCCATAATAATTGGCCCATTTATCCCCAATTGGTAGTAAAATGATGAGAACAAGCTCTACATCTATTATCTTCAACTTTTATGAACCTGTTATAGGAGAAAACTAATAAAATGAAGAGAACAAACTTCCACCAAGTTTAATAATGGCTTTGAAAATAAGGAACCTCCGAACCAAACTTGATTTCAAAACCAAGAAAACAACAAACAAGCTTGTGAAGATACCTAAAAAACAGGATCCTGGAGAGACAAAAAATAGTAGCAGAAACCAACAAGGGAAACAACAGAAGAGTAGATCTAGCAAGCAAAAAAAGGGGGAAAACAAGAAGAATCAAACCCTAAACAAATTCAAAATTTCAAAAAAAACTAAATCACAAAAATGAAACGATTCAACCAGTTTCGTTAATCGTCAATACCTAAAACGCCTCAGAGAATAATTAAACTGGAAAACATAAGTAGATCTACAGTTTTGCTAATCGCCTACCTTGTTGTGCGAACATCATCGGAGGTTCGACCGTCACTAAGGGTGTTTGTCGTGCCGAAAAGGATGAAAGCTCGTCCCGGGTCTAAACGTTGTGGGTCATTCAACACTTGATGATGGCGACGTTTGGGGTTGCGACGCTCGAAGCTGCAAGCAACGGTCGACGAAAGGAGAAGAGGACGAGGGAGAAGAAGTCGTCGAAGGAGAAGAGAGAGACAAAAATGAGGTTTCGTTTTGGCGCTGAAGGAAAGAAAATCGTGAAAAAAAAAAAAGGAACACAAATTGTTAGGGTTTTTAATTAATTTATTCTTTTATTTTCCTCCTTCTTTTCCCTTTTAATATCTTTAACTTAAAAAACAAAACAAAAACAGAAAAAAAAAAAAAAAAAAAAAAAAAAAAAAAAAAAAAAAAAACCACTTTAAAGTGAAATGATAATAAAAATACTTAAAAGCCCAAATTTCGAATTATTTGGGCTTATTGGGTTTGAATTTCAAATTTGGGGTAACTAGAAGAATGTCTAAAACCTAGGAAGCCAACATGGAAAATGTCTAACACTTTTTTTCTTTTGAATAATGTCTAAACCCTATATTTAGTAAGGCAACCTAAACACAACTGGACAAACCTACCCTTCTACCGTTTTCAATAATTTTGAAAATGAATAAAAATATGCTGCAAAAATGTAAATTGTTGGGAAGAGAGAGGGGGAAGTTATGGATGAGGAATTAACAGAGACGTTAAAAAAGGAAAAAAATAATTGACATTTATACCATGAGAGTTACATGGGTTATACTCCCAAGACTCGAAATTTTAACAGACGACTCTGTATAACTGAGGAAGTGATCAATTTCGACTCTGTATACTTGAGGAACTGATGGAGCTACAGAAAAATCCACTACGTCACGTCAAGTGTATACATGGTTGTCCACCTGTATACATGGTTGTATACAGAGTAATAAAAGGAAACCATATGATTGATCAACCACTTGCAACAGATGGATGTGGTGCATGAGTCGCTCCGAATGACAGATTGACAACCACTTACAGCCACTGTATACCCTTCCCCGATGAGTTGCTCCCTTCATCCATTGAAGTGTATACAGTGCAATATTAACCCCCACAACTTTTGAATCGGACAAATCGTAACTGTTCACACGAGAATTCGAACGACGAATGGAAATTCGACAGGTGTAAATGAATTTGAATTTGTATTGATGTATTGTATTTATCAGTGCGTAGTGGATTACAATCTATAATGTTTGATCCTCTGATTCTCTCTCTTAAATGTAACGTACTCGAGGGCTTCGTAGCTTGTTCTCGAGGTTGAATCTTCAGCTTCGCGTAGCGGTGAAGTCTTCAGGTGTTTGATCTTCAAGTGACGTTCAGTCTTCAGGATTCAAAGAGTCTTTCGTTGTTTGGGAGTTCTCTCTGAGTTCTTAGGAGAAGAAATTTTCTAAACCTTAAAAATGAAAATGAACTCTCTATTTATAGAGTTCTCATGGGCTTGGTGGGCTTGGGCCTGGATCCAATGGGCTTGGGCTTGGGCTTTGGGCCCAATGGGCTTGAGTTTGGACCCAATGGGCTTTTAAATCTTGAGCCCAATGGGTTTGACCTTTGGGCCAAATTGTCTTTTGCATATCTTTTTGGCCCGATTCGATTTCGAGCCCAATTGCAGTTTGACCGAATTTGCTCGGTCAAGTCTATCTGATCCCCGGTCGTGATGGAGACACGTGGCGACCGCTGATTGGCCGAAATTTCTCGGTCAACAAATGTCCCTTTTTTCGAGAGTTATGCACAAGTATGTGTGGGTGAGTCTCGGAAAAGTTAAATAGATAAATCGAAACGTAGGACACCCCTAATTTCGACTCCGCTTTGACGTATCAATTTTATCGAAATATGAGGTTTGATTCATAAATCAATTATTTTAATTGACGCATCTTTCCATGTCAATCGATCAAAAATATGAATTTGGCTCGTAGTTTTGATCTTTCTTATCTGACAGAAATTTGATTTAAACTTCGGTAGATTTTTTTGTTCTACCTTAGTTTATCTTGGGATGTAGAGTAGAGACTTGTGTCTGCCCAATTGAATTTTGAATAGGGTTTGACTTTGAACTTTACTCTAACTTCGACGTGGATAAAATATACCCAAACCGCCAATTTTGATTTGAGACTTGGATTTAGATAACTTTTGACTCTAAATCATGCTTGGAAATAAAATTTGGAATATGCCCAAAATTTTAATTTCAGAACCAATAAAATATGGTAATCTTCTAAAGTTTGGCTTGAATTTGGAATAGGAGTGTTGATTTTTTTTTTATTTTGGCATAAATAATTGGCCGAATGCAATAGTAAAATGTGAAGACAAATGATAACCAAGAAGCTTGTTTGGTAGAGCGAAACTTGGACGACTTTAGTTGTCTTTGGTCCTGAGCTCGAGTCTAACTTCGAACAATATATATATTTTTTTTTTTTGCAACTTTTTTCTTTAACTTAAGTGAAGGATATTTTAGTAGTTTTACTCTCCAAACCCTAGGGCATCTCTTGTATAAATAGAATGAGATAGAAGTTGAAGAGTTGGAAGAAGAGTTTAGGGTTTGTTTGGAGAAGAAAAGAGAGCTTGTTTGGAGAAGAAGAAGGAGAGCTCCAACGCCGCCGCCAGCTCCGCCGCGCCGCCGCCGCCTCAGCCTAGCGCCGCGCCGCCGCACGCTCCACCGTGCGTCTCTGCCGGATCCATCGCACAGCCGCACCGCCGCGCCGTCTCCAACGCCGACGCCGCCGCCTCAGCCCAGCGCCGCTCCGCCGCTCTGTTGCGCGCCTCAGCCCAGCGCCGCACCGCCGCACAGCCGCCAGATCTGTCGAATCGGTCGCTGCCGCTTCGTGGAGCACCGCGCGTCTTTGCCAGATCCATCGCACAGCCGCCAGATCTGCCGAACCGGTCGCCGCCGCTTCGTGGAGCACCGCGCGTCTCTGCCAGATCCATCACACAGCCGCACCGTCGTGCCGTCGCACAGCCGTCTCCAACGCCGACAACGCCGCCTCAGCCCAGCGCCGCTCCGCCGCTCTGTTGCGCGCCTCCGCCGCCTCAGCCCAGCGCCGCACCGCCTCCGTCTCAGCCCCGCGCGCCAGCCGCAACCGCATCGCCGCCGTAGCTTCCGCCGCACGTTCTGCCGAACCAGCGCGTCGCCGCCAGCCGAACCGCCGCCAGCCGCACGTTCTGCCGCTCAGCCGCACCGTTGGTGAATTTTTTATTATTATATATATTTTTTTTTTATATATATATAATAAAAAAATGCATAAATATATATATTTCCTTACTGTATTTTTTTTCATATATATATATTTTTCTTTACCATTTTTAATATATATATATTTTTATATGCAAGCGCCAATTTGCAAAAATAATTCTCACGGTGTTCTTCGTGCCAACATTAATTTGGTAAATAAATTCTTTTAATATCATTTGATTTGGACTGTATTGTAATTTATTGATTGTAATGTATTGATTGTAATTTATTGCTGTAATTTATTGCTGTAATTTATTGATTGTAATTTATTGCCGTATAATGGCTGTATTTATGTATATTTATGACGTAATTTATATTGATGGCTGTATATTTATGCATTTATGATGGCTGTAATATTTTGCATTTTGTTATTTTGTTGGCCTGATGTGATTGGTAAATTGGATTTATTTTATGGAATGGACATTTAATTTAGTTTATGGAAGGCATTTAATTTAGTGATTAGAAGTTATGTAATTCAAGATTGGGCTTTAGAAATCCTCAGTAATTTTGAATTTGGGATTTTGTGATTAAATAGCCAATAATTTTTTTATTTGACATTAGGAATTTTAAAACTAGTCAAGTAATTTTGAATTTGGGATTGTATAATTAAATAGCCAATAATTTTTAATTTGAAATTAGGAATTTTAAAATTAGTTAAGTAATTTTGAATTTAGGATTTTATAATTAAACAAGTAATATTTTTTTTTTTTTTTTTTTTTTTAATTTGAAATTAAGAATTTTAAAATTAGTTAAGTAATTTTGAATTTGGGATTTTATAAATATATTATTTTATTATATATACACACATATGATTTGAAATTTGTTCACTTTTCGATTTTAAATTGGAATAAACAAATGGGGGAGCGTTGCGACATTTTTTTTTTGTAGGTGCGCCATTTCTTTTACCGCCGATTCAGGGTTTGGCGTACTGATTTGGGCGTTACTTCTTCTTTGCAGAGGCTTCGGTTCTTACTTTGTGTGAGATCGGAGTGTTTGTTTTGGGAACGTACTTCGTCCTTGTTAGTGCGTCGAATCGTCATGTTCAGCTCCCGTGGCCTCGACGTAACAATCTAAGGGCGTTACTTCTCCTATGCAGATGCACGTCTGCTTAGGGAACGTATTCCGTCCTAGGTTGTGCGTCGAGTCGTTCTGTTCGGTTCTCGTGGCCTCGGTGTAACAACTTAAGGGCGTTACTTCTCTTATGCAGATGCACCTCTGCTTAGGGAACGTATTCCGTCCTAGGTTGTGCGTCGAGTCGTTCTGTTCGGTTCTCGTGGCCTCGGCGTAACAACTTAAGGGCGTTACTTCTCTTATGCAGATGCACGTCTGTTTAGGGAACGTATTCCGTCCTAGGTTGTGCGTCGAGTCGTTCTGTTTGGTTCTCGTGGCCTCGGCGTAACAACTTAAGGGCGTTACTTCTCTTATGCAGATGCACGTCTGATTAGGGAACGTATTTCGTCCTAGGTTGTGCGTCGAGTCGTTCTGTTCGGTTCTCGTGGCCTCGGCGTAACAACTTAAGGGCGTTACTTCTCTTATGCAGATGCACGTCTGCTTAGGGAACGTATTTCGTCCTTGGTTGTGCGTCGAGTTGTTATGTTCTGTTCTCGTGGACTCGGCGTGACAATTCAAGGGCGTTACTTCTTCTATGCAGATGCACATCTGCTTAGGGAACGTATTCCGTCCTTGGTTGTGCGTCGAGTCGTTATGTTCTGTTCTCGTGGACTCGGCGTGATAATTTAAGGGCGTTACTTCTTCTATGCAGATGCACATCTGCTTAGAGAACGTATTCCGTCCTTGGTTGTGCGTCGAGTAGTTATGTTCCGTTTCTGTGAGATCGACGTACTGATTTAAAGGCGTTACTTCTCCCTTGCAGATGCACGTCTGTTTAGGGAACGTATTCCGTCCTTGTTGGTGCGTCGGATCGTCGTGTTCTGTTTCTGCGAGATCGACGTAACAAATTAAGGACGTTACTTCTCCTTTGCAGATGGATGTCTGCTCAGGGGACGTACTCCGTCCTTGTTGGTGCGTCGGATCGCCGCGTTCCGTTCCTATGAGATCGGCGTGCCGACTTAAAGGCGTTACTTCTCTTTTGTAGATGCGTCAGTTTGGGCATTTCCACTCTACGTGAAATGAGCGCATCTATTTAGAGAACGTACTCCGTCCTTGTTGGTGCGTTGGATCGCCGCGTTCCGTTCCTATGAGATCGGCGTGCCGACTTAAAGGCGTTACTTCTCTTTTGTAGATGCGTTAGTTTGGGCATTTCCACTCTACATGAAATGAGCGCGTCTACTTAGATAACGTACTCCGTCCTTGTTGGCGTGCCGACTTAAGGATGATACGCCGACTTAGAGACGTTACTTCTCCTTCGTAGATGCGTCAGTTTGACATTTACACTTTATGTGAAATTGGCGCGTCTACTTAGAGAACGTACTCCGTCTTTGTTGGTGTGCTTCCCCCATAACATTCTCTCCCTTTTTTTGCTTTAAGATTTCTCCTCTTTTTTTCGGAAGGCTATATGTGTTGTCCTTTTCTTTTTGTCATTTGGTTATATATATATATATATATATTTTTTAAGGTTGTATATAGTTCTTTTTTTGTTGTTGTATTTTTTTTGGTAATCACTTCATGCTCGCATTTTTGTGTAGCTCATTTAATACCGTCGCCACAATTATCGCTTTGTTTTGAATTTATTAACTCTTTCGAATTTGTTTTGCAGGAACATGGTGTATTTTGCAGAGCAGATCGTCTCTGGAGAGAAACATCTCGTTCTTTTACAAGATGAACATCAGCCCTTAAAACGCGGAGTTAACCTCCTAATAGAAGAACCCAAGATCGGCGATTACTCCAATAAGTGGCCGCGACTCGGAAAACCAGGTCGTTTGTCAAAATGGTCCTCAGAAAAACCTTTGGGTCAGGGTTCCTCGTCTAAGGTGTGGATGTTAGGTTCTGCGCTTCACCGCCAAAATCCCAGTCAAACCCCCGAGCTAACATTGGGACGCCGAATTATCGAGGGTACCACTCGTTGGGGCTCTGTATTAAAGATTTCTGGAGAATTCCTTTTTATCCCTCAATATTGGGAGTGGTTGGAGCTTGTCGTCGGTCGCAGTAAGAAGATACTTCGCCATGCTTGTCTGCTAGATGTCGTGATGGCTTCGCTCTATACTTACGATCGCAATAAAGTCGTGGTACGAGCCTTTTGTGAAGCATGGTGCCCTGCAACCAATACTCTTCATACCCAAGCTGGGGAACTTTCCATCTCTTTGTGGGACCTTTGGAAATTCGGGGGTCTTCCTATCGATGGACAATTTTACGAGGAAGTCATTCCGTGTCTTAAAGAGTTGACTCGATCGGGGCGGAATGGCAGATATCTCCCAAAAAGTTGCGAACATTTATTTCGCGCTTATTATACACTAACTGCTAAGAAGACGGATCATTCTCACGTTGCCATTAGTGATTGGATTTCACTATGGTTTAAGGGCACCCAGCGATATGGTAAAATACCGGCGCGAAGGTCAAAGAAAAGAACTGCTTCTAAGGCTACTTCTCGCCCCGGTGTGACTCATAACCCCGACGGCACGAAAGTTAAATATCGTGAATGGTTAGACGATGAGTGCAACATGTTCCTTAGTCTAAATATCGAAGAAGGATGGAAGGATAAAACATACTTGGCCGCCTTTTTATGTTGTTGGCTCTGTGCCTTCGTATTTCCTCAGGCCAGTGCTCACCACATTCGACCAGGTGTTTTCAAGATTGCTTGTCTGATGGCCGAGGGTGAAACTTTTAGTCTTGTCGTTCCAGTCTTAGCTAACCTTTACCATGTGTTAGGCAAAATCTCAATGACTGCTAGTTCGGTCGGCCATATCGAAACCTGTCTCCCGGTGCATTACATTATTGGCTGGTTAGCTCATTACTTTAATACTCATCACAAGACTCCTGAGGAGGTTCAAGGTCCAGGGATGGTTGAATTTTCCGGCGAAGGTGGGGCTAAATATCTAGATGAATCTGAAGCGCATGAACTTATCCATGAGGGCGCATCGATAGCATGGCACGTGAATCTTCAACATAGGAATAAACACGAAATCTTAAATAGAGAAACCATCAATGACTCTGAAGATTCTTCATATTTTTCGAGCCTCCGATCGTGCTATATATCAGCGCGATGTCGGAAATCGTTTGTCATCGAATCATACAGTCCGTATCGATTTGGTCGTCAGCTCGGGTTCTACCAAGACGTGCCAAATGATATAGGGGAAGCTTCTCCTTCGGTCGATTTGTGTACTATTTTACATCATTGGCGGGTTTGTATTTGCGCTGACGTAGGATGGGAAGTGTTTCTTCCAGCTCGAATGTTGAATCCCCATGACCATGTTACTTCATATTACCGAAAGTGGTGGTCGATCAAGCATGGCGATTATTTGAGGAAAGGTGTGGATAAATTGATTGACAGCGCTCTTCCTCACTCAGATCGTTCAAAACCTAAGAAAGTCAATGCTAACCTCGGAGGAAAAACAATTCATTTGCTCAAAGATAAACCGCCATGCAACGCCTCAGATCAAGCTGAAGATAGTCAAGGCAATGATAGAGACGTTTATTGGAAGAAGGATAAAAGGCTCAGACAGACCCCCGATCTCCCCGATCTCGGTGACGAATTCTTCGACGATGTTCCTACTGCTTGTGACATACCTGATAATGTTGGAGCCTTAGTTCAGTAACTTTCTCCTTTTTTTTTCTGAGTTTTTTTTTTTATATATCCACCTTTCGTTTAAATTTTTAAGTATATATATATATATATCAGCAAATAACTTATTTGAAAATCTTCTATTGTTACAACTTCACCTGGATGATTATATTCAAGCCGAGGGCGAGCAACACAGCGACCAATCGTCGGGGGGTTCAGAAGATTCGGTTTCTATTGATAGGCGACCTGGGAGTTCTTCTGCCCCATTGGAAGAGCGAAGTACCAATTTACCTCTGCTTACCATCAGGGAGCGTTCTCAACGTGTTCCATTACATGCAGTTTCGCAAGCTCCTGAAACCTCTGTTTATTGTGCTGATAATATAATATCCAACCTTCAACGAAAAGCGGCCATGTTTATGTGGCAAAGCTTGCGAGAGAAAATGGCGCGTACCCCTTTTGAGGATGTTCCCAAACTTGAGCCAGAGATTCGTAAGATTCTTAAAGGCATCTCGGACACTCGGGCAAACAACCAGGCATCTCTGCAAGAATTTGTAGAAGGCTACTATAAGAGAGTGGAAAACTACAACCAGATGCAATCTTCAATTTCTACCCATCTAAACTCCAACAGTAGGGATCGTCAACTGGAAGAAAAGAAGATCTATTTGGACCGATCCCTCCTAGAGGTTACAAAGACGAAAACGGAGATAGAGGAGGCGAAAGCGAAGATAGAAGCTGCGAAGATCGAGCTTGAGAGGCTTTCCACTTTTGTCTCCGCCCGGGAGCAAGTCTTGAGTCGCGGGACACTTGAAGTCTCGCGTGTACGCGAAGAGATTCGTGTCCTCGAATGTGCCCCCATTATTGACGAGGACGATACTCGAGACGTTGCTGCAGTTCGCGAGCTTTTAGAGAGCTCGCGCGCGGAGTTGAAAGAGTTTCAGTGGGCGCCGTGATTTACGCATATATATGCATATATATATTTTTTTTATCTATCTTCTTCTAGATTTCTCTCGTGTAAAAGAACTTTATATTTTCTTTATGACCATTTGGCTTGTCTCCCTCATTTTGGAATAATAATTTTCCTTTGTTGCTTTATTGAACTTAATTTTTTTTGTTGCCTACGTATTTTTGAAAGTAAGAGATCACTTGTTTGAACGTAGCTCGAATGGAATGAATATATTTTTTTTATTGCGCGACTGGACTTAAAGTATATATGTAATTTTTTCTTTAAGTTGCCTACGTACCCTTAGATGGAAGGGATCAAGTCATAACGTAGTTCAAATTACATGATGAGAATTTTTTTTTTTTTACTTGGGTCGTTCACCTTTTAAGCTCGTGCGGGCCAGGAGCAACATGTAGTTTATACTCTTACGTTAAGGAGTATTACATTTTATGCATAAAATTTCTTGAGAAACTTGCCGTTGATTGGGCCAATCCTTAATCTGTCCTGATCCACGATCTTGTATGCCCCATTTGTGTAGACTTCTTTGACGACATAGAGTCCGTCCCATTTAGGGGTGAATTTGCTCCCCGTGTGTCGCGTTGTGATAATGGGCCTTCGAACTGCAAGTACTAGATCACCAACTTGAAATGATCGAGGCTTCAATTTTTTGTTGAAGGCCTTAGTCATTCGTGCTTGGTAGCATTCCAAGGCTTGTTGAGCATCTAATCTTCTTTCATCGAGTGCTTCCAATTCTTGGAGACGCAATCTTGCATTCTCTTCCGTAGTTAACTCTTCTTGCACCGCCATCCTTAAGGATGGAATTTCTCTTTCCAAAGGGAGTACAGCTTCAACCCCATAGACTAGGGAATAAGGTGTGACCCCTGTATGAGTGCGGTGGGTAGTTCGGTAAGCCCATAATGCCTCACCAATCTTTTCCTGCCAGTCTCTTTTTGACTTGGAGACCACTTTTTTCAACAAGTTGCACAATGTCTTGTTGAATGCTTCTGCCAATCCATTTGCCGGAGCGTTGTACATGGATGACTTGCATTGCTTGAACTTGAATTTCTCACACAAATTGTCCATTAGACTATTGGAAAATTGTCTTCCATTATCAGTCACGATGCGGTGAGGGATGCCGTAACGGTAAATGATGTGGGTTCGGATGAAATTCACAACAGTTTCCTTCTTTGCCTCTTTTAACGCAATCGCCTCGGCCCACCTTGAAAAATAATCTGTCCCAGCGAGGACATAGGAATGTCCCGCTGAGGACTTAGGTGTTATTGGACCAACGAGATCGAGCCCCCATGCTTCAAAGGGCCATGAAGCTATGGTTGGGTGAAGGGGTTCTGGCGGTTGATGTATGAAGTTTGCATGAAACTGACAAGCCTCACATTTATTTGCATACTCCATCGAGTCTTGAATCATCCATCGTTGGCCAGTGATAACCCATTCTCTTCAACTGAAAATGAAGTTTCGGTCCCGATTGATGAGCACCACAGACTCCTGAGTGTGCTTCCTCTAATGCCTTTATCGATTCTTCTTTTCCTAGGCATCGAAGAAAAAGTCCGTCATAGGAGCGTCGATAAAAAGTTTCCTTGTAGTAGATGAATCGAGCACTTCTTGTTCGTATATCGGCCTTACGTCGGGACTCTGTGGGAAGTTTTTCATGCTGTAGATAATCTACAATCGGTTGTCGTCAATCCTCTTCCTCAATCACATAGACTGATATTACGTTTGCTTCTTGACTTTCAACTTCAGTTGGCGGTATAACCCATTTTTGACAAATCGGAACGTTCAATATTTCACTTTCTGATACAGTCAGGGCTGTGGCCAAGTTTGCTAATGCATCTGCCTTTGCATTTTCAGCTTTTGGAATATGCTCTATCGTCATACTATCAAAGCTCTCTAAGAGTCGTCTTGCATAATTAAAGTAAGGTATTAAATCTGGATGCTTCACCTCGTATTGGAGTGACAATTGATTAATTATCAGTTTTGAATCTCCATAGATCTCAATGTAGGTCACTCCAATTTCTATTGCTATTTGAAGACCCATAATGAGTGTTTGATATTCAGCAACATTATTCGAACATACCTCTTCAAATGTGAAGCTATACGGCAGCATGTATCTTTCGGGGGTAATGAATACTATACCTGCTCCTGCGCCATATCTTCGAGCTGCACCGTCAAAATACTTAATCCATGGGTCAACAATTTCAACGTAGAAGATTTCTTCGTCAGGCAGGTCGTCAGATAATTTCCAGTCTGACGGCACTGGATGATCTGCCAAGAAATCAGCCAAGGCTTTCCCCTTCACCGCCTTTTACGGAACATAAACAATATCATACTGTTGTAGTAAGATTGCCCACTTTTCCAACCGACCTGAGATAATCGGTCTAGACAGAACATACTTGATTGGGTCAGCCTTAGCCACCAGATGCACTGTGAATGCCTGCATATAATGCCTCAACTTGTCGATGGCGAAGAAGAGCGAAAGACACATCTTCTCAATAGGTGAATAATTCAGCTCTGCCCCATTGAGAGTTCTACTTAAGTAGTAGAGGGCACATTCTTTACCCTTCTCGCTTTCTTGTGCAAGCAATGCCCCAAGCGACATTTTTTGCGCAGTAATGTAAAGTATTAATGGCTTTCCTGCTACGGGGGCGCTCAAGACAGGAGGGTTAAGCAAATATTGCTTTATGTTGTTAAATGCATTTTTACATGCTTCATCCCACTCAAAGGTCGTGTCTTTCCTCATCAATCTTTGAAACGGTTGGCACCTGCTAGATTGGAGATGAACCTCCTGATATAAGCAAGTCGTCCCTGGAGACTTCTTAGTTCATGCAAGTTTCGCGGCTCTGACATTTTTTGAATGGCGTCGATCTTGGATTGATCAATCTCGATCCCTCGATGTTTTACGACGAAACCAAGGAATTTCCCCGAAGTTACACCGAATGCGCATTTGAGAGGGTTCATCCCCAATTGGTACTTCCTCAAACGATCGAAAACCACCCTTAGATCTTTCAAGTGATCCTGTCGCTTTTTGGACTTGACTACGAGATCGTCGACGTAGCACTCGACATGTTTATGCAGCATATCATCGAAGATCTTTTGCATGGCACGTTGATAAGTTTCGTCGGCGTTCTTTAATCCAAAGGGCATTACCTTGTAACAGTATATCCCTTTCGGAGTCCGGAACGCTGTCATTTCTTCATCTTTGATGGCCATTCGAATCTGGTTGTATCCTGATGACCCGTCCATGAAAGACAAAGCTTCATGCCCTGTGGTAGCATCGACCATTAGTTCAGTGATGGGCAATGGGAAGTCGTCTTTCGGACATGCACTATTCAGATCGCGAAAGTCAACGCATATCCGCAATTGTCCGTTTTTCTTTCTGACGGGGACAATGTTTGCTATCCATGTCGGGTAGTTTACTTCAGGAATGAACCCTGCTTCAATTAATTTGTTAACCTCATTTTCAATTTGGGGAATGAGCTCTGGCCTGAAACGTCGTTGAGCTTATTTGACTGGTCGATACCCATGTTCGATAGCGAGATGATGTACTGCAACTTTTGGATCAAGTCCTGGCATCTCTTTATACGACCAAGCAAAGACATCCTTGTACGCAATGAGCAAACTCAAGTACTCGCACTCCTCTTCACCGGAAAGTGATGCGGTTATAAAGGTTGGACGTGGTTCTTCTGTCGTACCCAGATTAACTTCTTTTAGTTCATCAACTGTTGGTTGACTTCCATCTTCGAGTGGCAGTGGTGCCTCTTCAACATCCTCTTCAGATATCTCGGCCTCTGTTTCTTCCTCGGCAGTAATATGGTAACAAGAGGCTTCACCCTCATTCTCCACTGCACATTTGCTTGCAGGGTTGGTGATGATGACATTACGTCGTTTAACCTTTAGTGCACCATTTGTATTCACAGTAACAAAAGTTTTTCTTTTCATTCGTGAGGGAACGATACTGCGGATCTCTTCATCGCTTTTTGTCTTGCTAGACTCTTTATCGTTCAAAGTCTCTCGAGCCTCTTCATGTAGAAGGCGATCGAAAATGGAGGTGGATGAAAGTTTCTTATCTCTCTTTGTGGTCACGCTTAATCTTTGCAATGCTGACGTTCGTGAGAGATATTTATCGGGCAACGTATTTTCTTTCTCCCCTGTCGGCTTACTCAATCTTTGAAATGCTGACTTCCGTGAGAGGGGTTCAGTGGACGGCGTGTTTTCTTTTTTATCTGCCGACTTACTCAATCTTTGAAATGTTGATTGCCGTGAGAGAGGTTCAGTGGACGGTGTGTTTTCTTTTTTATCTGCCGACTTACTCAATCTTTGAAAGACGGAAGATCTGATGGGATTAGGTGTTGAGTGCGAACTGTCTTCTTCTGTCACAGCCGCTTTCAAACGCTGGAAGGCTGAAGCGCGCGTAGCCGGCGGCTTAATGCGCTTAAAGATAGAGATCCTTGGTTTGACAACTTCCTCTTCTTTTGAGTTGTGTACCTCCTTGGTCGTTATGTTATTACTGTTGACCACTTTCTCTTTCCCTTTTCGGGTTATACGGACTGGTTCAGGCGACTTATATCCAAGCCCCTTTCTTGATGCCGGTATAGGATATCCCTCCTTTAAGAGTTTCTTCTGTGTCGAAGAAAGCTCTGACCTGCCCTCGATGATTTTCAGGCCCTTGAACTCAGTGTGAGTTGTGAAGTCATATCCTGCCTTTGCTAGCAGTTTATATGCCTTGGGATCGTATCCTTCTTTCGTTCGTTTCTCAAGTAGGACCATCCCTTTCTGAGTCTCTTTGGACTTCGTGACCTATTTTTCGTTATCTTCGTAAGAGGGGTGACAAAGTTTTCTTTTAGGATCTTAATGTCACCAACTTTTAAACTTTTAGTACATTCTGCGAATGGTGATTCACCTTTCTTACGCCGGGACAAGGGAACGTAGCGCAGAACAGAAGGGTTCGAACTTTTCTCGTCTTTCAAGGCCTTAGCCTTCGTAGGGCTGACGGATGTCTTGCTTTCGCAAAACTTGGGAACATTTTCTTCTTTGATGGATTCTTTCCCTGCGCAAGTCTTCTGCTCCCCGCTGATCAAAGGGATTCCTTTTGGCATTATTTTTTCTATGTTGCTGTTGTTTATATAAAACTTGGCATCCGCGAAATGAGACTCGGCCTCTGAAAATGGCTTAGTGTCTGCCTCAACCTTTTTGACGTCGTCCTGATAAAACTTGAAGCACTGATGCAAGGTGGAAGTTATTACCCCATTTCCATGAATCCAAGGGCGACCCAACAATATTTTATAGGTAGTCCTGGAGTCTATGACATGAAATAAGGTATGTGCTTTTAAGTCTCCGATGATGAGCTGTAGGCGAATCATGCCGATCGCTCGTTGTCCTCCTTGATTGAAACCCTGGATTACCAGCTTGCTACTTGATAGCTCTTCCATCAGGATGCCAATCTCCTTCATGACTGATTTCGGCATTATGTTGACGGCCGATCCATCATCAATGAGGATTCGACCGACCCTCTGTTCTCGAATGTATCCTGAGACAAACAAAGATCTATTGTGAGGTTTTGACCCCAACATCAAATCATCATCGGTGAAGCTTATGGACATGCAATCAGACGCGCATGCATGTGCTATAGAGGTTGAAGGTTCTGAAACATTAGAGTCCTTCAACGTGTTGACGTGAGCAGTTTTGTCCATTTGAGGCGAATCTACTACATTGAGGGAAGGTGCATCGTCCAGCTTTATTACCAACTCCGTTGAACTTGGAGTGGCGTTGTCATCCTCGATTGCCACAACGACATGGCACGTAGCAGCTTCAACTATTTCTTCCTGCTTCTTATTAAAGAATCCCTTGGGAAAAAATTCCCGTAGGGTCATAGGCTGCTGGGGTCGAGGGAGGTCTTTGTTTTCCTCCACGACAAGTTTTGGCCTTCTCATACTCTTTCTTCCTTTTCTCTTTGGAAGTTTGATTTTTCGCCTATACTCTCGAAGTAGGCGGGCTTCTTTCTGGACAGGTCTCTGTCGCTGCATTTTCCGACGAGTTACGACGGTCCATCCTTCATCCTCATCCCCAACGGGTTCGGGTTTCACCCGCGAAGTCTTCTGTAGGATTTCATGTTCGTATCGAACGATTACAGGTTCGCAAGTCCCGAACTGGATCAAACTCTCCTCTTGCTTCTTAGGAGAAACAGGAGATAATTGAACGTCGGAGTTCAATGTTACGGCGGCGTGATTTGCTTGAGCTATCTCGTCGAGATCCAGCTCAATCCTCTTTTCACTAGCTAACTTCATGATTAGCTCTTTCAAGACGAAACATTTGCCTACAGGATGACTGACGACCCGGTGGTATTTGCAGTAGTTAGGATCATTTACCTTTCCTAACTCCTCCGGTCGTTTGCATTCTGGCAGTTGGATGAGTTGCGTTTCCAGCAATTGCTCTAACATATCGGGAATGTCAGAGTCTGAAAACGGGTAGACTTTTTCTTGTCTTTCTTTCAACGTAAGGCGACGTCTTTCGCCTTTGTCATTTCTTGCTTCCGTTTTGTTTTCCTTTGCTTTGGAGGAAAACCTTAAAGGGGTCGTGTTGACGACCATAGATTCTTTCACGACATTCTTCGTGATCTTCCCAACGCCCTTCATTTCCGTCTTTGTTTTCTTTACGTCGGGGATTAAGAGGTCTTTGTTTCCTCTATTGGCAATACTCAACTCCATATCATGGGCGCGAGTTGCTAACTCCTCGAATGTTTGGGGCTTTATCCCTTGCAGGATGTAGTGAAGTCCTCAATGCATGCCGCCGATGCACATCTCGACAGCAGACACTTCCGTGAGTCGGTCCTTGCAGTCAAGACTCAACGATCTCCAGCGGTTAATGAAGTCGACGACAGGCTCACCCATTCTTTGGCTAGCATGCGAGAGTTCAGACATGCTGACTGTCCACCTCGTGCTGTAGAAGCGATTCAAGAAGTCTCTTTCAAACTGCTCCCAACTGTCAATCGTCTCGGGTTCCAAGTCGGTGTACCAGTCAAAGGCGTTTCCTTTCAAAGTTCGGACGAATTGCCTAACCAGCAAGTCTCCGCGAGTTCCAGCATTCTCGCACGTTTCGACGAAGTGGGCAATGTGTTGTTGAGGATTGCCCTTCCCATCGAATTGTTGAATCTTCGGCGGCTGATACCCAATGGGCATTCTCAAATTGTCGATCCTCTTGGAATACGGTTTGGTATACGAGAGGGTGCTTTGAGCTGGTCCACCGTACTGGACTCGGATGGTGTTGGTGATCATGTCCTGCAGTTGTTGGACAGATAAGGAAGCGACTGACGTCGAGTGTTGCGCTTGGTCTTCCTGGATGACCATTTTTTCTTTGTCACTCTTTCTGGCCGCAGGAGTTAGGCTTGACTCCGCGACCTCACGACTTTGCATCTGACTCCTCAGTTGGGCAATCTCGAAGTCTTTGTCCTCGACTGCTTTCATCAGGAAGCTAATTTTCTTTTCCATTTCAGCCATCGCTTCGTCGTTAGTACGCGCATCCGCCATCATTACAGATATGTTGGAGTCAGACACCTTCTCCGGCTGATCAGAGGAGGGAACAACCTCATCGAACAAAGGATTGTCCTTGATGATTATCCCAACCTGCTTGGACTCCGTCAGTCGTTTGTATATTTTGCGCACTATGGCCGGAGTGTGTTCGTCCGTCCGCGAGACTTCTTTGATGACGCGGCTGCGGGTGGCAGGTCCTCTGTAAGGGCTGTTGGAACTGACAGCCTTGAATGTTGTTTTCTTTGATGCCATTGTTAAAAAAAAAATTGTTGAGAGAGAGAGATGAAAGGTAGAGTGGTCCCACCGGGCGTGCCAATCTGTTCACACGAGAATTCGAACGACGAATGGAAATTCGACAGGTGTAAATGAATTTGAATTTGTATTGATGTATTGTATTTATCAGTGCGTAGTGGATTACAATCTCTAATGTTTGATCCTCTGATTCTCTCTCTTAAATGTAACGTACTCGAGGGCTTCGTAGCTTGTTCTCGAGGTTGAATCTTCAGCTTCGCGTAGCGGTGAAGTCTTCAGGTGTTTGATCTTCAAGTGACGTTCAGTCTTCAGGATTCAAAGAGTCTTTCGTTGTTTGAGAATTCTCTCTGAGTTCTTAGGAGAAGAAATTTTATGAACCTTAAAAATGAAAATGAACTCTCTATTTATAGAGTTCTCATGGGCTTGGTGGGCTTGGGCCTGGATCCAATGGGCTTAGGCTTTGGGCCCAATGGGCTTGGGTTTGGACCCAATGGGCTTTTGAATCTTGAGCCCAATGGATTTGACCTTTGGGTCAAATTGTCTTTTGCATATCTTTCTGGCCCGATTCGATTTCGAGCCCAATTGCAGTTTGACCGAATTTGCTTGGTCAAGTCTATCTGATCCCCGGTCGTGATGGAGACACGTGGCGACCGCTGATTGGCCGAAATTTCTCGGTCAACAGTAACAAATCGAAAAGAAAATGCACGATTCAAAAACTCAATAAATCCAATATATATATATATGAAAAATATCGTGTTAGTAGTCGGAGAAAGCTTCGATTGTCAGTTTCACAACGATTAAAAATGTTTGGAGAAACTATTGCGTGACGAAGCGACAACAGAAAATAAAAGAAAACGGTCTGGAGATGATAGAGCTGCGTGAGGTTGAAGATGAACCCTAACTAAACTAACGAAAAAATCTGAATCAACTCAAATTTGTTATTATATAAGGGATTTCATTCAACTGAATATTAATAATATTATTATTTTATTTAGTTATTTAAATTTAAAAAATATTTACTTTTCTAATTCTACCCTCTTTAATTAATTAAATGTTTTAAAACTTTAATATCTTTCATTTGTTAGAGTTGATATCATATTTTCTATGGTATCTTAAACCTTGAAATTAAGCAAATTTTCATTTTTAGAGTTATTTAATGTTTGGATATATAATTCTCTAGGATAAACTTTGCTATTTATATTTATATTTTAATGTTATTTACCAATTGAAACTTACGATACACGATACAATAAATTTTAAATTTGATACACGTTTCGTTGGTTTTTGACACACCCGTGTAGATATACAACGACAACGCCGCACACACATTCGGTCAGGGTATACGTTTGGACACATCTGTGGGTAATTAGTAACACCATCTTGAAGCTTCCCCTAAAAATAGGGAACAACCAAAACGAACAACCAAAACACTGCTCATCCTACGAAGAGATCGGTCAATATCAGATGGAACACATAAAGATACACAACGACATAAATTACGGAAAAAAAAATAACAATTTTTTTTCAACTGAAAATCATCCACCTCACCTAAAATAGGAATTTCTAGGGTATAATGAGGAACCAACTAAAACAAACTTCTCCCTAAAAAAAACTCTAGACATAGAGTGCAAATAATTACGCTTTAGACATTTTCCATTAAGCCCTAATTATTTGTAGGCATTTTTCTTAAATTCCCTTCAAATTTTTAAAAGGAAAAATTTTATTTGGACTTGGCCAATTGTAGCAAAAGAAGATGGACCGTCTATTGCAACACATTTTAAAATTGGTGCAATACATAAAATCTTGCCGCACTTCTTAAACTGCTGTAATTAATTTATTATTTTTTTTTTTTATTTTTTTTTTATTTTTTTTTTTATTTTTTTTTATTATTATTTTTTTTTTTTTTAACTACTGCAATACATAAAATCTTAACTGTCACAAGTGAGTAATTTTCTTGTAGTGGAAACATTGAGAAGATCTTTACTTTATCATTTAATTTTGTAAAATAATATTCCTTTGAGAGATTCAATTACTTGTTGATAGTGTATAATTGTTCTAGACTAAAATCTTTTCTCAAAACAAAAGTGTTCCAATTAAACACAAAATTGAGCAATTACCAATACATTGAAAAGTAAAAATATAAAATATTGTTTTCAGACCAAAAATAGTTTTAATAACAAATCATATTCTATTTTTGAAATAATTTTATGAGTAAAAGGAATATGATATTGTGATTAATATTTTTAACCATTATTATTTTTTAATTTTAATTTGTTAACTTAAAAATTAAATATTATATTTTAAAATATTAATATGAGCAATTGGTCTAAAAATATATTTTTCTATCTTAAACTATAAAATTATACATATTTTAAACTATCGCTAATTAGATTAAATATAGATGAATAAAAGAAATAATTTTATTTAAATAAATATAATTACAAAAACTATATACTTTTTATTAGAGAGGGTGAAACCCACCTTAGTTATAAAAAAAATTGAGAGAAAAATTATAGGACCCACCATAATTATGAGAAAATAGATAGAGAAATAATTGAACCCACAATAATTATAAAAAAAAAATAGAGAGAAAAATGATGTGACTCACCATAATTATGAGTAAAGTAGAAAGAAAAATGGTGAACCCATAAAAATGTTGTAAAATTAAAAAGAAAAATCATGTGTTTGTAGGAAGTTTGGAAGGAGTAACTCATTGGTTTGACTTTCGGGGTACTCAACACTTTGCCACAAACGTAGTTTTGGGTTTGGAACCCAAAAGCACCACAACCCAAACATATCCTTCAAAATCCCTTGAATAGTTATATGATATCAAAGGCTTTGTGTTTGTCAAAATCGAAAAACAAAATTATAAGGGACTCAAACATCTTGATATTGTCTATTTTGGCCCTGATCTTCGTGACTTTATTTTTTATTCTACTGAAAAATACCTCATTCCATAGAAGATAGTTGTCCTCGCTTATATATTTATGCATTTTCACTTCTCTAGCCAAGATAGAACTTTGATGGTATTCTTACCAAAAAGAAAAAGAAAAAAAACACGTTTAAAGGATGTATATGTGGTTGCTTTTACTTTTTTCCTTCCTCATCAGAACAATAATTATAATAACAGAGCGGGCTGAGTAAGAAGTTCCGTAATGTCCCATATTTAATTTTGTGGAACAGCCACGTTTGGACGCAACCGAGAAATAATGTACCATCTTGTTGATAAGATTCAATAATATGATCACGTGAAACATTAACAAAACGACATGTGGGGAATGCTTTGAAACTTTTAAAACATCTCCTACTTTTCTTCTCATTTTAATTTAGTTTTTTTTTTTTGAATTATAGTCGAGTTTCTCACTTATATAAAGTCTTTTGCATATACATATTTCTACCATCTCAAACTCCAATTGCAAAAACATCAAATTCTCGTTTTTTTTTTCCCTCTAGACATGGCAGCTGATTTTGGGAAGGGGAAGATGATAACAATTTTAAGTGTTGATGGAGGTGGCATTAGAGGCATTATTCCCGGAACTATTCTAGCTTTTCTCGAGTCTAAACTTCAGGTAATAACTATATTATATGTTCAAATATTAATGTAATTAACCATCAAAGATTGACCTATTGATCATGAAAGACTTAAGACTATTAATACTCTTTTAGAAGCATAAATTCGGTCTCTCTCGTGAGATTAGTCGAGGTACGCATAAGTTGGCCCGGACACTCACTAATATAATAATAATAATAAAAAAAATATATATATATATATTATCTGAGTTTGAAAGCTTGTGTTCGAACTATGTAATGTCATTTGTTCCGAAGTTTTTTGTTTTTGAAAATTATGCTTATTTTCTCATAATTTCTTTATGAAGGTTTTCCAAAATTACTTTTCAATTTGTTGTGAGGTTTAAAAGCTGATAATACAACTTTTAGATACAGTCTTTCTAAAAATTTGTCACTTTTTCTAACTGTTTATAAATCTCAAATTTATTCTTCCATATTTATATATTTTTTCACGTCTATCCTCTTGTAAAATTTTGATTGATTCAATTTTTTATAACAATTATATTTCTTAAACTTTTATCAAATAATTTAGACTAAACTAAATTAGATGCACTTTAAATCATATAATTTTTTAAAATAATTATTTTATAATAAATTATAAATTGGGCTGGTTGCACAAATAGCAATCAGGCCCAAACTAATTGCAAATTTAGCAAACTTTAAAATGTTCTGCAAATATGGCAAAAAAATCCGTTTCTATCACTGATAGACTTTATTATATCACTGATAGACTTCTATCAGTGATAGACTATTATCTCTGATAGACTATTATCACTGACAAAAATCTATAAAAAGCTGAGGTGATCAGCGATAGAGTTCTATCAGTCATAAGATATCAGCGATAGAAATTGCTATATCCGCAAAATTTTTAAAAACATGCTATATTTGCAAACAATAAGTCTTAGATTGTCACTTACTACAATTTCCCTTATAAATTAAGTATTGATAGGAAAATAATTGAAATAATAAGCATATTTGAGTTATTATAAGTGAATCACAACAATTAAGTATTAATTTACCAAAACAGAGTAACTAATTTTTAAAAATTGAAATCTATCCTTAAAAATAGGACGGCAACAATTATTTTAAAAGCTACTAGAATCTCAAACTAAACATTAATTTTTAAAATACAAAAACAAAAAATGAAAATAGTTATTTATTTGTTTTGTGTGTGTGTGTGTGGCCACTTTGGGTAGGAATTGGACGGCCCAGATGCAAGAATAGCAGATTACTTTGACGTAATGGCTGGTACAAGCACAGGTGGTTTGGTGACCTCTATGCTTACAGCTCCTGACCAGAATAATCGACCTTTGTATGCTGCCAAAGATCTTACCACCTTCTATATACAACATGCACCAAAAATCTTCCCACAGAGAAAGTAATTTCTTTTATTTCTTTTCTCTCCTATATTTCATTTTCCATTTACTAATTAAATTCGTATTTTTATAACAGTCATTTCTTAAGTTCATTGGTGAGTTTGTTTGGAAAAGTTATGGGCCCAAAGTACGACGGCAAATACTTGAGGTCATTGATAAATAATCTGCTTGGAGACCGAACACTTAACCAAACGCTAACACAAGTCGTCATTCCTGCTTTCGACATTAAGCTTCTTCAACCTGTCATTTTCACTACATTTGATGTATGGAATTTTTGTTCATTTAAACCATTTCATAATAGCAGCTTAAATTTCAAATTTAGCTCCTGAACGACGAGGTTTGTGTTTATTTGCTATGACGTTGAGAGTCTAAGGATCAAATACACACAAACCTCAAAGTTAATGGACTAAACTTATAATTTAACTACCTGTTCAACTAATAATGTTGGCATTTCAGGCTAAATGGGACGAGTTAAAGAATCCCAAGTTGGCTGATGTTTGCATTAGTACCTCTGCTGCACCAACTTTTTTACCTGGCCATGAATTTCAAACTAAGGACTCCAAAGGAAATACTCGTAATTTTGATATGGTTGATGGTGGAGTTGCAGCAAACAATCCAGTAAGTGCTTTTCATTTAGTATTCCATTTACAGTTTGTTTTTTTTTAGTTTAACGGGATTCAAACTTCTAACTTCTTGATGGATGACATATATGTCTAAATCTATTGAACTATGTTTTGGTGGGGTATTTTTACAGATAACCCCTCGAGTGGCGTAATGTCAATTGACTCGCTTTTTAAAAACACATGTTTTTGACTTTTGTTGAGTATGAGCACGCGTTTGATGAGAACGATCGCGAGTAAAAAGTCTATAATACCCTTCGCTGAGCACGATCTCGAAGGGCGACTACAGTATCCTCGTGCTCAGCAGAAGGTATTTACCAACTTTTTTCTCGTGATCGTGTTCGTGCTCAGCAAAGAGAAGTGTTGATAACGTCAACAAAAGGACAAAAAGACTATTTTCAAGGCATGGTTCAAAAACATTACGGAACTCAAGAGGGTCTTCCGTGAAAATACCCCTATTTTGGTGGGCGAAATTATTTGAGGAGAATTAATAATATAGTTGAAATTGATATTTAGACATTAGCTGCTATGACTCATGTGACAAAAGAGATTAGCATATGGAAAAGAAGAAGTGAACTTTTGAAGATAAAACCAATGGAAACAAGAAGGATGCTGGTCCTTTCTTTAGGTACGGGCGCACCTAAAAATGACGAGAAGTATAGCGCAGCTACATCTTCCAAATGGGGTATTCTTGGTTGGATCTACCATGGTGGAGCAACACCTATAGTTGATATTTTTAGTGATGCAAGTGCTGATATGGTTGACTATCATATTTCTAGCATCTTCCAATCTTCCAATCATCATAATAATTATCTTCGCATTCAGGTATATTTTCAATTAATTTTTTTTTTATTCTCAAACATAAATGAGTATTGTGTAGTTGAGAAAATAAAAAAAAATAAAAAAAAGAGAAAAAAATCATTTATACACTTAACTTAGAGGTTGTATCAATTAAAATTTTAAACGAATGATTGTATTTAACTGAATTTTTAGGAATGTCTCAATTTACATTAAAAAGTTAGTTTTCACATGTGACACTTATAATTTTTGAATTAAACCTCAAAACTTTCATATAATTGATTTACTTATGAAAATTTATGGGCTTAATTTCTAAAATTATAAGTCTCCACGTATTTAAATTAATGTTTTTAAAATAAAATTCTAACCGAAGGTATAAATTGATTCAGTCCTAAAAGTTCGGAATTAATTGATACAATCATTAGTTTAGGATTTTAATTGATACCTGTATAAATTGATTTTTCCCTAACAAAAATTGATACCAATGATTTTGTAAAAAATATATATATATATATATATATATATGTTATTTATGAATGTGGATGAGATAATTTCATATAAAAATATAGAAAAACTCAATTAAAGAAAAAAAATAAAAAAATTGAAATTGTTTTGAAAAATGATAAGTCAAAACTGCAATCAAATTTTAATTTATTGGTAGGTTTTAGGGTTTTAGAATTTGGAGGGTGTATTTTAGTCATGACATCATTCTAAATTTTAGTATTTAGTTATTTTTTAAATAAAAAACATGTTTCACATTATTATTTATTTTTTTATTTATTATTATTAATTTTTTTTTAGTTCAAAACTACCAATTAAAAATGACTCTTTTATCTAATTGTCAAAAAAAAAAAAAAAAAAAATATGTTTGATACACCACCCTCTAATAGTCAAGTTCTATTGTTTGCATACTTAAGGCTCTTGTTCGATTACAATATTATTCTTTATCTTTTAAATTTTTAATAATTAACTCTTTTGCTTATTTTTTTTTGCAACGGTAGTTTAATTAATGCGGGGATTGAACCCATGACCTTTTGGTCACCGGCTCAACCCTATGCCAATTGAGCTATGCTCGGTTTGGCCTCTTTTGCTTATTATTACATTGCTTTTGCATTTCATCTTTCTAATTAAATACACTATTAAAATAGACTTATGAAACCAACTTCCCTTTAGTTTTTTAACTTTGGACTATAATTTTAGTATTTTACATAGACAAATTACAAATATAATAATTTGGGTGCAAACGAACTTAAAAAAAAAAAATAGGTATCAACCAAATCCTCACTAAAAATAATTATGAAAATAGAAGTAAATAAATTTGTATATATGATTTGGATTTGAACAGGATGACACATTGAGTGGCGATGTATCGTCGGTGGACATTGCGACCATGAAGAATTTAGAAAAGCTGATTGAGGTGGGAGAGAATTTGCTAAAGAAACCATTGTCAAGGGTAAATTTGGAATCTGGAAAGTTTGAACCACTTGATGGGGAAGGTACCAATGAAGAAGCCCTTGCTGAATTTGCTAAACTGTTGTCAGAGGAGAGAAAATTACGACTCAGCCCCTGATCCCAATTCCTTTGCATGGATTCCTTCATTTCTTATTCATATATTAATAACTAGTCTTGTAATGCCCAATATTATCATTACGTTCTTTAGTTTAAAGATTTCTAGACGCTCGAGAATAAAATATATCTGAGATTGACATGTTTGAGAGTAAGATTACTGAAAATAAAAGAAGTTTACGTTTGATTGTGAATGAGAATGATATCAGTTATATTTATGAAAATAGAGGTTATATCGATGTATTTTGTGTGATTATTGGTAGAAATATGAATTAATAATTAAATAAAATTAATTAAAAAAATAATATTAATAATTTAAATTATTATTTATTTTATATTAATATTCTAAAAATACATTTTATATTAGTTATGTCTAATAATTAAAATTCATAACATTCAATTCAATTGGGTTAGTTTTTATTTTTATTTAGTTTTCATTAATTAATGAAAAATAATTCACATCAATTAAGTTTAATTAGGTAAATTGATTCTACACCCTCCTCAAAAAATAATAAATTTAAACCATGTGATCTAAGTTATTTCTGATTAATTAATATATTGAATTGATTTTAGTTAGTAGGGTCAATTTTACTATTGTTATTTGTTTGTTATGATTGTTATTATTATTGAAGTTCATTTAAGATGTTATATTTATAATTAGGAGAGTGAAATGATTATGCATAAAAAAAAAAAAAATTAACTAAGTAAAGATTAATTAACTAAGTAAGAATGTAACTTTAAATTGAAAGCATGATGTGGTTACTTATAAGTGGTAGTGAATTGTAACTTTTATTATAAATTATATTAATTTATAAATTATTTGAGTAATAAAGGAAGTAGAAACATAATCTTTATCTTTATATTACATATTTTATCGTCAAAATAAGTAGATAAAGGAGGAGGAAAAAAGTCATGTTTATTTTACTCATTAAGTTTTTTAATCTTAGTTAGGTTTTCTTAACACATTTTTTTAGACTTTCACCCAGAGTCATTTGAAATTTATGTGGGTGAGATGAAGAGCAATGACATATTTTAAGACGAGCAAAATTGGTCAAAGTTTATATATATATATTTTTTTTTAATAAAAAAAACCAACTCTCAAGTTTTAAAGGGACTTGTTGAAGTTCTTTTTTTCTTTTGTTTTTTTTCGTATGTGTATTTTTAAAGCATCGCTTCCCTAGCATAACATAACAGTCTAGAATTCATTATTAAACTAACCTAGCATAACATAACAGTCTAAAATTCTATCATCATCAAGAATTAAGATAGGATAGGAAGTATACTCTCAAAACATTCAATCGACTAAAAAAGTGGGGGGAAATGAATCATCCAAAGGGTTGAAAGAGGGAAAAATGCAGAAAAAAAGAAAAATAGAGAGAAAAATGGACCTTAGAGAAGAAAATGGGGGAATGAGAAATGAATTGGTGACAAGTAATGAGGAGGGAGAAATTTTTTTATATACCAAATCGATTCAACTTTAGAAAAAGAAAAAGAATAAAAAATCTCATCCCGCCACGTGATTCACGTTATAAAACGAAACTCATCTTCTCCCCAAAAGTTTCTCAAATTTTCATTTCTCCTTTTCAAAAAACTCATTTTTTTTCTTTCTATTATTTATTTTCTAAATTTAATATGTTTTCTTCTCTGGCCTCTTTCTCCCTCGATTCTTTCAACAATGTCTTTGATTTCATTTTCTTCCTCCCAAAAAACAAAGTTAAACAGTTTGACATGTTTTGTTCCCATAAAAACAAAGTTAAATAGTTTTGACATGTTTTTTTTTTTTTTTTTTTTTAAGCTGAATGGATTTGAGATTAAGGAGAAGAAGATGAAAAATGGAAGCCTACTTTAAAAATAAGCATACCATAAAAAAGAGAGAAAAAAACTTCAACTGAAAACTTAAAAAAAAAATTATTTAAAAAATAAATAAAGATGATGACCAATCAAATCGTGACAGGTGGTTCGGCTGAGGTTGGTAGGCCCGCTTACAACCAAGTTTGAGGCGGGGGCTACAGGTATCTTTAGCAGTCCAACCATGTGTCACGATCTAAAAACTTCTTTTTTTTAAATAAAAGATTCAGTTAGTTTTTCAAACATCGTTTCAATTCTTTTTTATTTCTTCTTTTTCGAAGATTCATCCTCGTGTTTAATTTGAAGCGTCTTTCAAATTTTTTTTTTTGTTGAAACGTTTTTTCTTTCTTTAGTTACATTTATAGAGATTATTTATTAATGATTTTTTTTTCTTTGCGGAAAACATTAGCATTTAGTAAAAAAAATTCAAACAACCGAAGAAGGATTACTTGGAGAAGTATTTTGTGGAATGTTATTTATAACTTGGTCATGATTTTTTATGTTACATTGTTATTCATTGTTATTTTAAGCGGCTTCAATTTTCAATTGACAAGTTATGAAAGGTCTTGAATTCAGGGGTATGAAATTAAATCTCTAATTTTTGTAGAGTAGATTTGACCTAGATTTTGAATAATTGATGCTAAATTGTGCCATACCATTTGTGATTTAAAATCCATATTTGCAAAACCATAAATTCAGTACTATATTTGCAAAAATAAGAATGTGGATTGTCATTTGACTGACACCCATTACTTAGTGATATTAACAAAAAAAAAAAAATTAAGCAGTACATAAAATAAAGTCTTATTTATGCAAGAATGTTAGTATTCTTCGTGCAAGTACAAAAAAGTTCGGAAGGAACGTCCTTTATGATCCAAAACATCTGTTCCCAACTCAGAATCACTTTGGCTCTACGAATATGAAATTATTCAAACTCCCATTATTAACCATAAAAAAAAAAAAGCAAATTCTCGTCGTATTCACCCCGCCCCTGTTTCGATTTGAGTTTTTTTTTTTAAAGATGACCGATCTGGGAGATTAGCTTCGAAAACGAAAAAAAAAAAAAAAACTAAAAAGAAGTATTCAAATTCAAACTTCTTGAGGGAGAATTTCGAAAAAGAAAAGAACGAACAAAGAGGGAAAAAAAAGACCCTTCAAATTCAAAGTGGTGAATCTTCCAAAAAGAAAAGAAAGAAGAAAGAACAAAAAACAAAAATAAAAAAGACGCTTAACAATTGAAACGGTGTGAAAAACTAACTGAATCTTTTATTTAAAAAAAAGTTTTAAATTTAGATCAATTAAATTGTGACACATGGCTAGGCGGCAAAGGATGTTGGAGCCCAACCTGCAACTAAGTTTTGCTCACTAAGTTTTGCTCTTTTAAGACCACAAGTTTTGCTCTTTTAAGACCACGTTCATACAATGAGGAGGGGAAAGGATTGTGCCATTTCATTTTTATTCCAAAATAGCCTAAAGAATTCTGAAAGTTTTCTCCTTAACATTTATTCTAATGTTGTAAATCACATCTTTGAAAAAGGATAATTTGTTTTTCAAGTTATTTCAATGGTCTTGGATTTTACAAGATCATTCAACGGTTGCACCAAATCGGTAAGAAATGAATTGTTTTCCATCTAGTTTCTTAGTTAATCTTTTCTTAATATTTTTCTGAATATTTTTCTTAGATCTTAAAAATGTTCATACCCATTTTTATAAGGTATTCGAGCATCATTTCAATCAATTTAGTTGCTGAAAATTTTCTTCCATTCACCGTGTACGGTAGAGAGGAAAAACACATCAACGATAAGCATCTTTTTTCCTATTATTTGAAATCGTTTAGGGGTTCTCGTGAGAAATTTTAGGTGTTGTTTTAGATCTAAAACATGTTGATTTTGAGGCTGAAAAACAAAATTAAAATGCTCCAAAAAAATCTTTAAAAGTGCTCTAAAAATGGTGTTTATCCGTTTACACTATTTTCCTAGTTTTAACTTGAAATTGAATGATATAGAAGTTTAAATGCATTTGTTCTAAATTTTTTTTTATCATGTCCAGTAGCATAAAGTAAGCTTAAACATGTTTGTAAGAGTTCAAATTTACTTCCATGATTATTATTTTATATGGCTTAAAATAGGTAAAAACTACTACAATTTGTGTTTTTAATTTTTTTGTAAATTTTATAAAGTAGTAAATTATTTTAATGTAATTTGTATCTATAATCAGAGCTTAAAATGTTCACTAAAAAGTATCTTATGAGTTTTAAATATTAACTATGTAAATTAATATGCAAATTAGGATAGCTAGTAAAGTTAGGCCCGGTTTGGGTTGCATTTGAAGGTGATTAAAGTGATTTTTAAATAATTTTAACCCTTTTTTTGTTTGGTAAATCTGATTTTATATTAATTTAAATCAAATCACTTTTTTAATTTCTTGCTTTTCTAAAATCTGATAGAGAGTAGCTTTTGAAATTGGATTCCCAAACAATCTGGTGTCTCTTCTAACGAACTTTCATAATTCCTATTTTATCCCTCCATAACTTCCATCTTCTCCCACGATGCATTCGTCCAAAACAAATTCATCCATTTTTTTTCCTACTTCCAACTCTATTATTTTGGAAACTCTTTTCCAAAGACAACTCTATCTTTTTGTTCTATAACTTTATTGAAGTAATATCTCAAGTAATTTAAGATGGCGGATAAAATTAAAATTAAAAATAAATTAACATTAATTTATTTTTCTTATATATTTTTTTAATTAAATTTAGAATAATAAAAATTATTTCTCACACCATTTGATCAAAATAAATTTAATTAAAAAAATTATATTTTGTAATTTTAATTATTATATTAAATTATGTTTTTAATTCTTTGAAATTATATGTCTATTTTGGTCATTATAGTTAAATCTCTCAAATTCGGTAGTTTACCAAACATTACCACCTATTTTTTTAGGTTTAAAATTAAAATTTACCAAACACTTATTTACTTCTTAGTACAGCTGATTTTTCTAAAAGCACAGCTAGAAGCAATTATTTTCAAAGTCACCGCAATCCCAAACAGAGCCTTAGTGTGTTTAGCTAGTGGATGTTGTTTCTTTTGGAAAACTAAATTTAAGTTAGGCCTAATTTAATTTGTGTCATATGTTATTTAGGAAGCTTTAAAGGATTTATATTTGAAGTTTGAGGTAAGTGGAATTCTATCATAAGTAACTGAATTGATTGAATTGATTGTTGTATTGTATAGTTGTGATGTTTAATTAATTGTTTCATTGTTTCATTGTGATGTTGATTGTAAGTGAGTTCTATTATATTGTTTGAATATATGCTTGATTGATTTTTTGTTTTATGATATTTGATGATTTGCAAAGTATGTTATGTCATGTTATTTTTGTATGCTTTTATGCTTCACATGATATATATGTTACTATGAATGGTTAGTGAAGCATGCTTAGGTTGAGTATGATATATATGTGTGTTACATTACATTCATGGAGTCAAGTTAGTAAAGTCATGAAGCTAGGTAAGAATAGGGGTGTTCAAAAAACCCGCAACCCACGAAACCCAACCCAATCCAACCCAACTTTTCGGGTTGGGTTGAGTTTTTTTTTAATATGGGTTGGGTTGGGTCTGTTTTTCAAAAACCCGAATTTTCGGGTCGGTTCGCGGGTTGAACCAAATTTGGCTCGGTTCAACCCGAACCGACCCGGATTGACTAAATTACAAAAAAAAAAAAAAAAAATATATATATATATATATATATATAATTACAAATTCTAGGGTTCTAGTGTTTCACATTCACTTCCCAATTCGATTCATCGCAGATCGCACGCCTTCTCTCGCCTTCGCGTTCGCAGCTCTCTCACTTCCCAATCGCAGCTCTCTCACTTCCCAATCGCAACTCTCTCACTTCCCAAACCCTCTGCCTCTCTCACTCTCTCTCGTCGTTCTCTTCTCTCAGCAGCTCTCTCACTCTCTCTCGCTGTTCTCTTCTCTCAGCAGCTCTCTCACTCTCTCACTCTCAAGCTCAGCAGTCATTCCCACCCTCTTCCGGTCGTCATTCCCTCTCGCTTTCGAGCTCCCCTCCGTTCGCCGTCTCTGTCGAGCTTCCCCTCCGGCTGTCTCTGTCGAGCTCCTCTCCGGCCGTCTCTGTCGAGCTCCCCTCCGACCGTCTCTGCCGAGCTCCCCCTCCGGCTCCAGCTCCGTTCTCCATCTCTCTGCCTTGGCCCTCCGGCTCCGACCGTTGATCCATCAATCGCCGAGGTATTCCAGACAACCTATTCTTAATTTTTTTAAGTTGTAGTTCATTTTACTTTTATGTTTGATAGAATAATAATAATAAAAAAAAGTTAAGAACATTTTTTCATAATTTTTTACAGAAATATTTCGAGTCTTCGACGCCGACTTGCCGAGTTATTCTGATTGCCGACAAGGTGTTCAATGTTCGCTGAGGTATTCTAACTTGGCCTCTGTTTTTTTTTCATAATCAATTGATTTCAAGTTATATATTATTTTTTAACAAAAACATACAAATCTGTATTTTGATTGGCATGGAACCATGGTAGTTTATTTTATAATTGCAAGCAAATATTTTGATTGGTATGAAGCCATGATCGTTGAATTTCTAATTGCAAGCAAATATTTTGATTGGCATGAAGCCATGATCGTTGAATTTGTAATTGAAAGCAAATATTTTGATTGGCATGAAGCCATGATTGTTGAATTTGTAATTGCAAGCCAATGTTTTGATTGGCATGAAGCCATGATCTGTTTTTTTTTTCTTAGAAATTTGTTGAGTTTAGTTTTATTTTACTTTGTATAGATGGAAAGCGGTAGTAGTGCAAGTGGTAGTGGAACTCTGGTCTCCAATAATCCAATTGATGGTCGGAGTGCATGTAAACCACCCTTACCTTCGAAATCTAGTAGGAAAAGACCTTATAAACCAACTTCTACGGTATGGGATCATTTCACAAGATTGGAAAACAACAATGATAGGTGCAAGTGTAATTATTGTGATACAAAATATGCTTGTTAAACTAGCAGTTGTGGAACTAGCACATTATGGAAGCACCTAAAAAAGCTATGTAAAAAGTATCCCTATAAGGAGGAAGTGAAAGGACAAACATCGCTAAGTTTTCAACCTTTGTTAGATGGAAGTGGGGGTAGTAATTTTGTGAGTTCAATATTTAGTCAACAAGCTTGTAGAGCGGCATGTGTTCAGATGATAGTAATTGATGAGTTACCATTCAGATTTGTAGAGAATGAGGGTTTTAGATTTTTTTTGCAGTATTTCATGTCCAAAGTTTGACCCTCCCTCAAGAATAACAATTGGTAGAGATGTATTGCAACTCTTTCTTGATGAGAAAAAAAAGTTGAAATCTCTCCTAGTAAACAATTATATGAGGGTTTGTCTTACAACTGACACATGGACTTCTCTGCAAAATATTAACTACATGGTACTCACGGCCCACTTTATTGATTCAGAATGGAATTTGCATAAAAAAATCTTGAACTTTTGTCAAGTTGCTGATCACAAAGGAAAGACTATTGGAAATGTCATTGAGAAATGTTTATTGGAATGGGGGATTGATAAGGTTTTTTCCATCACTGTTGATAATGCAAATTCGAATGACGTTGCTATTTTATATATTAAGAAAAGACTTGGAAGTTGGAAATCACTTATCTTAGATGGAAAATTATTACACATGAGATGTTGTGCTCACATAATAAATTTGATTGTGAATGATGGGTTGAAGGACATGCATGATTTGTTGGGTTTTATGTCCTAAAACTCGTAGTTTGTAAACTGTATGAATGTATATATTATTTTTCAATAAAGTTGTTATTGAATTTTAGTGAATTGTGTTTGTATTAACCTATACCAATAACTAACACCCATGGCGATAGTGTGAGTACTTGAACTTCATGTGTGACATGAATGTGAATCAAGTTCAAGTAGACAGCCAAAATGTTCTATAGTATAGGGATAAGGCTGGGTACCTTATCCTAGGGACACTATTGGACGCGGCTCACTTTGTATAGTACAAAACGATGTGATTCGAATCGTTTCATGTAGAGACATGTGAGTGAGGGCGTCCTGTGCAATGAGTTTGCACAAGACCGAACCAAAAATAAAATCGCTATTTCTTTATAACACCGTTTACTATAAAGACCGTTTTTATTTCATGTGATGACTTAAGTAACTCGATCTCAATCCTGAGCTCACTATGAACTACTGTTTATTCGACCTTATCCTTTGACTTGTACGAGTGAGAGTGGCTAGATCGCCGACTCAATAAGCCTACCATCTTGGGGATAAGATCGAATAAGTGGCTGGGGACATAGTTGTGCGAGATGGAATTCACTCCTACCCGCTTTAAGTGTTAGTAGAGAGGTTGTTCTCTTAAGTGCTGACTCCAGGTCTTGAACAATGGGCCCATCCTCTCCTGATCAGGGAGGAATCTGATTTGATGGTTGGACCACAAATCAATTGTTCATTAGAGGTGTTAGTGGTACTTAAGGAACAAGATATAATACAAGGGTTAAACGGTTTAAATGACCCGTTGTGATTATGAACGACCTGTGAAGGATCGACTTACTGATGATAGTTATATCAAGAGGACACAATACATCTACAGTGAGGAGAGTGCAGCCCTTGGACTTTAGTGGAGTCTCCGGGGGTTAACGAATGTTGGTTAGTTCGGTTGAAAGAGTTTTGACCGGATAATCTCGTATCGTTGGAGCTCATGATCTGTAGGTCCTTACGGTTCTCCTGGCTAGCTCGGATAAAGCCGTGAAACAATATAAAAGAAAAGAAAAGAATTTGAATCGTTCAAATTCGGGTTTGTGGAAGAAGGATAGACATATTTAAATATGATTTAAATATGGACATATTTAAATATGATTTAAATATGAGATTAGTCTACAGTATGAATTGGATTCATATGCAAAAAGTCGGTTTTCGGAAAACCGGGTTTAATTATATTATTTAATTAATATTTGATATTAAATTAAATAATATTAATTAATATATATATATATTTTTTATTAATTAAAAAGTTTAATTAATAAAATAATTATTATTATTTTTAATAATAATAATAATATATAAATATATATATATATATATATATATATATATATATATATACATGTGTCTTACATGCAAGATGTAAGACATATGTAAAAATTATATACAAGGGATATATATATATATAAGATCAGATCAATTAAAAAAAAAAAAAAAAAAAAAAAATCAAAACTTTAGTAGATTTTGGGGTACACAAAGTTGAAATATAAGATTTCAATTTGTATCTTCTTCTTCGTCCGTCCGCAACTCTCTGTAAGAAAAAATTTAGTTTTCTTCAGTGGAACTTCTTCCTTCTTTTCTTTTGTAAAAGGAGTTCCACTACTCCGTTTCTCGGCCCGAGGATAGCGGGATTACCGTGGGTGGTCCACGAAGGTTTCGTGAGAAGGCTCGTTCAGCTCGTGAGGAGCTTTTGGCGGTGAAATTTGAAGGAATTCGAACGACAAGGGTATGTGTTCTAATTTCTCTTTTTCATTGCTTTTGCATGTTTCCGTTTGTTTAAATTGATGAAATTAGAGTGTCTATGATCCAAATCGCTTCCGCTGCGTTCCATCAACGCTCCATCAATTGGTATCAGAGCGTTTTTGGCCACTCAATTTCAATCAATTTAAGTTTTGGTGGGTTTTATTTTAGAAATTGTTTCTGATTGGCGTCTAAAGTGAATATCGATTTTGGCATAGTTTCTTTTGAATTTCATTATTTGTAATTGCCCGAGAATGTATGGGCTTTAATGTATGCTAAAGAGTCTGTATTTTAGAGTCATTAGAGTCCATATAGGTTTCTTTGTGAAAGAAGTTTAAGTTTGAAACTCGCCGAAATGTTCGGTGTAAGTTCAAACTCGTTCTAGGCAATACGAGGAGAAATTCGAAGAGTTTTTGGCCGAAGCGTTCGGAGGAAGCAAGTTGGTCAAAGGCGGTGCGAAGAGTTCGAAGTCCGCTCAAGGCGTAGCTTGTTGATCAAGCTTGTAATAAATTAATTATTGCTTGCTAAATGCCAAAATCGATCCACTTTAGTGTGTTTAATTAATTATGCATTGCGAATGTATGTTTTAATTAAATTCCATGTTTGTATGTGCATAACGTATGCCATATAGATTTAAAATCCCACCATAGGAAGCATGCTTCATGCATTGTAAATATGTTATAAGTGTTATAATATATCGTATGCATATTTGGCAATTCATGAGTTTTGTTATAAAAGTTATATTAATTCATGAATTAGTTGTTGTTAGTTCAATAGAATAATTGATATAAGTGTTATATTAATTATGAAATTGAATGTACAACATAGGTTGCCCTAATTTTATGCACATGGTATATTATAAGTGTTATAATGTATAGGATGCATGTTTATTCATGAGTATTAATATAAGAGTTATATTAATTCATGAATTTGATGTTGTTTGCTTAAATAGAATAATTGATATAAGTGTTATATTAATTATGAAATTAAACATCCAACATTAGATGCATATTGTATGTTATAATTGTTATAATGTATAGGATGCATGCTTAATTCAGAGTATTGATATAAGTGTTATATTGATTATGAATTAAGAGTTGAATGTTTAAGAGCATAATCGATATAAATGTTCCATTGATTATGAAATTAAATATTCAACTTGTCATGCCTTAGTGATGCATGTTTGAGAAGCATGTAGAAGTTTGTTGTAGTAAGTCTTAGTTTTGCAAAGCGTTGTAAAATTGGCATAGACTTTTAAAATCTATAACAAAGACAAAGGCATGCTCACTTAGGGTTGAATGTATCGTTCCGTTTCATTAGATGAATAAGTCGATATCTTGTAAATGCTAAGGTTACAAGAAACTCACCCGGGGACATCCTGTTCGAGGTTGGAGGTATTTAAGCTGACGGTTTACGGAACACCTCCTACCTGGGGACCATCCGGTACTTGAGTAAAGTTAACCCGGCTTTATGAGCATGCGTGAGTGGTGTGAGGTAATAAAGTGTTTATCACCTAGACATCATAGGTAAAAGTTTGTTTTACCTAGACTTAGGTCTTATTGTCTTAGCCGGATAATGCCTGAGTAATTTACCCATTCCGTCTTAAAATACTTAGTAGAGGTGTTGAGAAGGTATATATGATATGTCCCTCTCCTCCTACGTTCTCTGTCCAGTTCACACCGTGAGAATTATGCTCGGCCTCGTGATGTCAATAGGGCATCCCCATTCGGATGGTATTTGCATAATTCAAGAGCAAGGTGAATGGAGAAAGTATTTATAGTAAGTGGGAGAAGGAAGTATGTCTATACATCCTGCGGTCTCCTCCATTGGATTGAACCGTGAGATTCCTATGTTCCGCCTGCTAGGTGCCCACAAGAGGTACCGATCCATTCGGAGGGCCGTTTCATAGGAATTGGAACATCTCAATCACCATTTATGGATAAAGAAACATAGAGCCATTCCCAACTTTGGCATTTCCATTCGGTTGCATCGTTGGGGCCGCCCTATGAATTCTAAAAATGGAGGGTCACACTTACGAGATTTGCTAAGGAGTTAGTAAATCTTGACCAAACAACGATAACTAAGATGCTATAGGAATATGAGATATTCTGGTATTAGCATTTAGTCAAGAATGTCTTGATTCAGTGAATGAATGCTTGACTGCCCCTCGGTAGCGACCATTCTGACCCACTGAAGTATCGTTGCAGTTTAATAATGAGTTTTGGGTACATTATTATTCTTTGCTAAATTCTTGATTGGTGTGTAAATTAGGTTAAAACCTTTTCACTAATTTTTTTATTCATTCTCTTTTCAGCATGTCTAGCTCTTTCATTCACTTACTAGCTTCCGATAAGTTAACCGGCGATAACTACGCGACCTGGAAATCGAACTTGAATACGATTCTCGTTCTAGATGATCTCAGGTTCGTCTTATCAGAGGATTGTCCTCCCCCTCCTAGCTCGGATGCGACTCGAACTGTTCGAGAAGCATATGATAGATGGACAAGAGCTAATGATAAAGCCCGAGTCTATATCTTAGCCAGCATATCTGATGTGTTAGCTAAGAAGCACGAGGATATGGTTTCTGCTAAAGAAATCATGTCTTCATTACAGGAGATGTTTGGACTACCGTCCTCATCGGTCTGTCATGAAGCCCTCAAATACGTTTACAACTCTCGCATGAAAGAGGGTACCTCTGTTAGGGAGCATGTCCTTAACATGATGGTCCAGTTCAATGTGGCGGAAGTAAACGGAGCTACTATTGATGAGTCAAGTCAAGTAAGCTTTATCATGGAATCTCTTCCGAAGAGTTTCCTTCAGTTCAGAACCAATTTGGTAATGAACAAGATAAAGTATAATTTGACTTCTCTTCTCAGCGAGCTACAGACCTATCAGTCCCTTCACACTTCTAAAGGAAAAGAGAAGGAGGCAAACGTTGTCACTTCTAGGAAATTCCAAAAGGGGTCGTCTTCAGGGAGTAGGTCTGAACTTTCTTCCATTAAGAATAAGAGTATTCAAAAGAAGAAGAAAGATAAAAGGAAGGGAAAAACACCTGCTGCAGGTAAAAGCAAGACTAAATCTACAGACAAAGGAAAATGTTTCCATTGTGGTGTAGATGGGCACTGGAAACGGAATTGCCCAAAGTATCTTGCAGAGAAAAAGGCTGAGAAGGAAAGACAAGGTAAATATGATTTATTTGTTGTCGAAACATGTTTAGTAGAACATGATTGTCATACCTGGATACTTGATTCAGGAGCTACTAACCATGTTTGTTCTTCTTTTCAGAAAACTAGTTCTTGGCAGCCACTTTCTCGCGGTGAGATAACTCTCAGAGTTGGAACTGGAGAGGTTGTCTCAGCTGAAGCAGTGGGAGATGTAAAGTTGTTGTATAGAGATAGTTTCATTTTACTGGAAAATGTACTCCTGGTTCCTACCTTCAAAAGGAATCTTCTATCTATATCTTGTTTGTTAGAACAGTTGTATAAAGTATCTTTTGTTCATAATGAAGCGTTCATTAGCAAAAGAGGTGTACGTATTTGTTCTGCGAAACTTGAAAACAACTTGTATGTGTTAAGACCAACCAAAGCCAAAGCTATTTTGAACACTGAAATGTTTAAAACAGCTGAGACTCAAACTAAAAGGCAGAAACTTTATCCAAGTACTTATCTTTGGCACTTAAGACTAGGTCACATTAATCTCAATAGGATTGGGAGATTGGTTAAGAGTGGTCTGCTAAATCGTTTAGAGGACAACTCTTTACCGCCATGTGAGTCTTGTCTTGAGGGCAAAATGACCAAACGATCTTTTTCTGAAAAAGGTCATAGGTCCAAAGAACCTCTAGAAATCGTGCATTCGGATCTCTGCGGTCCTTTGAATGTCAAAGCACGAGGAGGGTATGAATATTTCATCAGTTTCATTGATGATTATTCTAGGTACGGTTATCTTTATCTAATGCATCATAAGTCCGAAGCTCTTGAAAAGTTCAAAGAGTATAAGGCAGAGGTTGAGAACACATTAGGTAAATCGATAAAAACACTCCGATCAGATCGAGGTGGAGAGTATATGGATTTAAGATTCCAGGACTATATGATAGAACATGGAATAGTATCTCAACTCTCAGCGCCAGGAACACCACAGCAGAATGGTGTGTCCGAGAGGAGAAATAGAACCCTGTTAGACATGGTTCGATCTATGATGAGTTATGCTCATTTGCCTAGTTCGTTTTGGGGATATGCAGTAGAGATTGCAGTATATATTTTTCACATGGTTCCCTCTAAGAGTGTTTCTGAAACACCTTATGAGTTATGGAGAGGGCGTAAAGGTAGTTTACGTCACTTCAGGATTTGGGGGTGTCCGGCACATGTGCTAGTACCCAATCCAAAGAAGTTGGAACATCGTTCAAAATTGTGCCTATTTGTAGGTTACCCCAAGGAAACGAAAGGTGGTCTATTTTACGATCCTCATGAGAACAAGGTACTAGTATCGACTAATGCCACGTTCTTAGAGGAAGACCACATGAGAGATCATCAACCGTCGAGCAAAATTGTTTTGTCCGAATTTTCCAGGAAAGCTACAGACGGATCAACAAAGGTTGTTGATCAGGCTGGTCCTTCTCAAGAGTTGAGAAAGCCTCGACGCAGTGGGAGGGATGTAAGACAGCCTGACCGCTACATCGGCTTGTCTGAAACTCAAGTCGTCATACCTGATGATGGCGTTGAGGATCCATTGACCTTTAAACAGGCAATGAATGACATAGACAAGGACCAGTGGCTTAAAGCCATGGATCTCGAAATGGAGTCTATGTACTTCAATTCGGTCTAGGATCTTGTAGACCAACCAGATAGTGAAAGACCTATCGGTTGCAAGTGGATCTACAAGAGAAAACGTGACCAAGCCAGTAAGGTGCAAACCTTTAAGGCTCGACTTGTGGCAAAAGGTTATTCCCAAAGAGAAGGGGTGGACTATGAAGAAACTTTTTCTCCTGTTGCCATGTTAAAGTCGATTAGAATACTCTTATCCATTGCTACATTTTATGATTATGAAATCTGGCAAATGGATGTTAAGACTGCCTTTCTGAATGGTAATCTTGAGGAGAGTATCTATATGACTCAACCAGAGGGATTCATACTTCAGGCTCAAGAGCAAAAGGTTTGCAAGCTTAATCGATCCATTTATGGGTTGAAGCAAGCATCTAGATCCTGGAATATAAGGTTTGATACGGCGATCAAATCTTATGGCTTTGAACAAAATATTGACGAACCTTGTGTTTACAAGAAAGTAGTCAATACTGTTGTAACTTTCTTAGTCTTGTACGTAGACGATATACTACTCATTGGGAATGATGTAGGGTTCCTAACTGACGTTAAGAATTGGCTAGCGACCCAATTCCAAATGAAAGATTTGGGAGAGGCTCAGTTTGTTCTAGGGATTCAGATCATAAGGAATCGTAAGAACAAAGTGCTAGCGCTGTCTCAAGCATCTTATATTGACAAGGTGTTGTCAAGATATTCGATGCAGAATTCCAAGAAAGGTTCGCTGCCTTTTAGGCATGGAATTCACTTGTCTAAGGAACAGTCTCCTAAGACACCTCAAGAGGTTGAGGATATGAGACGAATTCCCTATGCATCTGCAGTTGGTAGTCTCATGTACGCTATGTTGTGTATAAGACCCGACATCTGCTATGCAGTAGGAATTGTCAGTAGGTTCCAGTCCAATCCAGGATATGATCACTGGACAGTCGTTAAACACGTTCTCAAGTATCTTAGGAGAACGAGAGACTATGTGCTTGTGTATGGCGCGAAGGATTTGATCCTTGCAGGATACACTGACTCTGATTTTCAGACTGATATAGATTCCAGGAAATCTACATCAGGATCAGTGTTCACTCTTAACGGAGGAGCAATAGTATGGAGGAGTATAAAGCAAGGTTGTATTGCTGACTCCACCATGGAAGCTGAGTATGTCGCAGCTTGCGAAGCAGCGAAGGAAGCTGTATGGCTTAGAAAGTTCTTGACAGATTTGGAAATTGTTCCAAATATGAACTTGCCAATCACCCTTTATTGTGATAATAGCGGTGTAGTGGCAAATTCTAAAGAACCTAGAAGCCATAAGCGTGGAAAGCATATTGAGCGGAAGTATCATCTCATCAGGGAGATAGTGCAACGAGGAGATGTGATCGTCACACATGTAGCCTCGGAGCACAACATTGCTGATCCGTTTACTAAGTCTCTCACGGCTAAAGTGTTTGAGAGACACCTAAAAAGTCTAGGGCTGCGAGCTGCTCAGTAGGACAGTGGGAGAAACTTTAGATATTTGATATTCTAGTTCTCTCGACCAGCATGTACTTCACTGACGTTTTAGTCCAAGTGGGAGTTTGTTGGGTTTTATGTCCTAAAACTCGTAGTTTGTAAACTGTATGAATGTATATATTATTTTTCAATAAAGTTGTTATTGAAATTTAGTGAATTGTGTTTGTATTAACCTATACCAATAACTAACACCCATGGCGATAGTGTGAGTACTTGAACTTCATGTGTGACATGAATGTGAATCAAGTTCAAGTAGACAGCCAAAATGGTCTATAGTATAGGGATAAGGCAGGGTACCTTATCCTGGGGACACTATTGGACGCGGCTCACTTTGTATAGTACAAAACGATGTGATTCGAATCGTTTCATGTAGAGACATGTGAGTGAGGGCGTCCTGTGCAATGAGTTTGCACAAGACCGAACCAAAAATAAAATCGCTCTTTCTTTAACACCGTTTACTGTAAAGACCGTTTTTATTTCATGTGATGACTTAGGTAACTCGATCTCAATCCTGAGCTCACTATGAACTCCTGTTTATTCGATCTTATCCTTTGACTTGTACGAGTGAGAGTGGCCAGATCGCCGACTCAATAAGCCTACTATCTTGAGGATAAGATCGAATAAGTGGCTGGGGACATAGTTGTGCGAGATGGAATTCACTCCTACCCGCTTTAAGGGTTAGTAGAGAGGTTGTTCCCTTAAGTGCTGACTCCAGGTCTTGAACAATGGGCCCATCCTCTCCTGATCAGGGAGGAATCTGATTTGATGGTTGGACCACAAATCAATTGTTCATTAGAGGTGTCAGTGGTACTTAAGGAACAAGATATAATACAAGGGTTAAACGGTTTAAATGACCCATTGTGATTATGAACGACCTGTGAAGGATCGACTTACTGATGATAGTTATATCAAGAGGACACAATACATCTACAGTGAGGAGAGTGCAGCCCTTGGACTTTAGTGGAGTCTCCGGGGGTTAACGAATGTTGGTTAGTTCGGTTGAAAGAGTTTTGACCGGATAATCTCGTATCGTTGGAGCTCATGATCTGTAGGTCCTTACGGTTCTCCTAGCTAGCTCGGATAAAGCCGTGAAACAATATAAAAGAAAAGAAAAGAATTTGAATCGTTCAAATTCGGGTTTGTGGAAGAAGGATAGACATATTTAAATATGATTTAAATATGAGATTGGTCTACAGTATGAATTGGATTCGTATGCAAAAAGTCGGTTTTCGGAAAACCGGGTTTAATTATATTATTTAATTAATATTTGATATTAAATTAAATAATATTAATTAATATATATATATATATATATTTTATTAATTAAAAAGTTTAATTAATAAAATAATAATTATTATTTTTAATAATAATAATAATATATAAATATATATATATATATATATATTTACATGTGTCTTACATGTAAGATGTAAGACACATGTATGTGTTCATGACCAAGAGGTCTGTGGTTCGAATCCCCCCACCCCAATGTACTCAAAAAAAAAAGATGTAAGACACATGTAAAAATTATATACAAGGGATATATATATATATAAGATCAGATCAATTAAAACAAAAAAAAACAAAAACAAAAACAAAATCAAAACTTTAGTGGATTTTGGGGTACACAAAGTTGAAATATAAGATTTCAATTTGTATCTTCTTCTTCGTCCGTCCGCAACTCTCTGTAAGAAAAAAATTAGTTTTCTTCAGTGGAACTTCTCCCTTCTTTTCTTTTGTAAAAGGAGTCCCACTACTCTGTTTCTCGGCCCGAGGATAGCGGGATTACCGTGGGTGGTCCACGAAGGTTTCGTGAGAAGGCTCGTTCAGCTCGTGAGGAGCTTTTGGCGGTGAAATTTGAAGGAATTCGAACGACAAGGGTATGTGTTCTAATTTCTCTTTTTCATTGCTTTTGCATGTTTCCGTTTGTTTAAATTGATGAAATTAGAGTGTCTATGATCCAAATCGCTTCCGCTGCATTCCATCAACGCTCCATCATGATTCGATTGCTAGGGTTCGTAAGGCTGTAAGGTATGTTAGATCCTCCCCTAGTAGATTGACCAGATTTAAAGTTTGTGTGGAACGAGAGAAAATCGAATGCAAAGCACTTGTTTGTTTAGATGTGGCAACTAGATGGAATTCTACTTATTTAATGCTTGATCATGCACTGAAATTTGAGAATGCTTTTAAAATTTTACAAGACGAAGTGCCAGAATTTGTTGACTACTTCAAAGAGGATAAGGATAATCATGAAATTGTAAATCCAAATCGAGGGCCACCAACTCCTGAGGATTAGAGAAATGTTGAAGTGTTTGTTCAGTTTTTGAAGGTGTTCTACGATGTCACTACAAAAATAAGTGGTTCTTTATATGTGACTTCTAATTCTTATTTTCATGAACTTTGGGGTATTCAAGAACTCTTAATTAGTTGGAGCATGAATTCGAGCTCTATTTTGAGTAAGATGGCTACAAATATGAAAAAAAAGTTTGACAAGTATTGGGGTTCAGTTGAGAAGATCAATAAGTTGATATTTATAGCTGTCGTGCTTGATCCTCGTTACAAGTTGGATTATGTTGTGATAGCTCAATTTTGGAGCTATATTTATGTCCCTAATTTATGATTATTACATGTTTAATCTTGCTTATCCGTGTTAATTACAGGTGTTCTCGGTAATTCGTCCTCGGGCGCGTTTGACGTCGTTCGAGGCTTAATATCGCATTTTAAAGATCTAAGAACGCCCCCGGGGAAGGACCTTGCAAAAAGATGAAGATTTGGCGTTTTGGGAAGTTTCAAGGCAAAACACCATGCAAAAACCCGAGAGCAAGCGTTGAGCAGACAACGTCGAGACGCTGCTAGAGCGTCTCGACGCTCCGAAGCCTGAAGCGTCATTTGGCAAATCCACCCGAGAGCAAGCGTCGAGTGGCCAGCGTCCCGACGCCGCCAGAGCGTCTCGACGCTGCCCCGACTACGCGCGCTGGAAATTGATCTTCTACCTCGGGCTCCGCACCAGATTGGACGTTTTTGACGCTGTCTCGACGCTCCGACGGGATATATAAACATTTTGTCCGATTTTCAGCGCGTCTTATCATCTTCTACCTCGGGCTCCGCACCAGATTGGACGTTTTTGAAGCCATTTCCACCATGGGAGAAGGTAGGGAGCTTGGAGGGAAGCCATTCCAAGCCATATCCGCAATGAGTGAGTAGTTTATAGCGTTTTTGGCTCGGGATTGTAAGGGATAAATGTAATTAGTAGTTTCGGTGAGACTTTGCTTTTAAATTCTGAATTGGCTAAATTACTTGGTTGATGTAGTTACTTCTTCTATGCATATTCAATGATTGTGGTTGATTGATAGGATTAGACAACTTAGATTTCAAGCGCAATCGTTAGTTAAAGATTTTGATGCCATGCCTCTCTTAATCGCCGAGTAACACGGATTGACAACACCATAGAGCGTGTAGGCTTCCTCGCATTCTTGGTGTTCGTCCTTCTCGAAGTTGAAACTAAAATCGGTACACTAACTTGGCTTCCACGTTAGATAATCGTCGTAGTTAGCCCGTTGCTATCGATTGGTCTTGGGAGAGCGTTGACCCCCAATGTCCAATCGATATGCTTAATTAGCATGATTCGTTGTGTTCAATTATTATCCATGGGGCGTGTCTGAGTTAATTAATTAATTGAGATGAGCTGCGCATTCTTCCATTTGTTTAGCTGAAATTCTACGTTAGTCTGTGATCCGTTAATTGGCTATTATTTAATCCCGAACGTCCCGAGTCGAACGCTCCGTTAGATAAATTTTCCTCTCCTTTTGCTTCATTTTACCGTTAGCATATTTTAAAACCCAAATCTCCCCCAATTCGTTTATTTTCTTTATGATTTATAAATTGAATTAAAATTAAGTTGAATTACGAAATTCCCTGTGGATCGACCCTGTTGCCGCTAGCTGCAAAGCTAAGGTTAATAGGTTTATAAATTTATTTTGGCGGGTCTCGACAACCCGAATTTTTATAGCGATTGTTCAATAAAATCGTTACCAAAATTGGCGCCGCTGCCGGGGAATCTAGTTAATTCGGCCTAATTTAGATTTAATTTGTAGATCTTTAAATTTTTACTTTTTGTTTTGTGTATTCTTTAATTGTTTGCCAGATTTGATTCGTTTGTTTAAGTGTGCTAGAGTGCCAAATTTTTAATTAAGAGGATGGAAGTCCCTACGGATGGTAATGAAGCTGGAATCCCAAAAACGCTCAGGCAGTGGGCGTCGGTTGATCTGGACCTACAACCTTCTTGCATTTCCTACCCGGAAATCTCAGGTGAATTTAAGCTTAAATCTGGTTTAATTGACCATCTGCCCTCTTTTTGTGGTGAATCAGAGGAGGACCCCATCAAGCATGTCAAGGTTTTCCAAATGGTGAGTTCTGCCATGAGACCGAGCGATATAACCGAAGATCAGCACAGTCTACGGGCTTTTCCATTCACTTTGAAGAGGGAAGCACGGGACTGGCTACATTACTTACCATCGGGAACTATTTCCACTTGGGGTAAGTTGAAGAGTAAGTTTCTGGAAAGATACTTCCCAGCTTCGAAGGCCAAGGCCCTGAAAAAAGAGATCTACGGTTTCTCCCAATTCGAGGAAGTGACATTTCACGAATGTTGGGAGAGATACGTAAAATTATGCGAGAGCTGCCCGAACCACCAGATAGCAGAGGCTGCGCTTATTCAGTTCTTCTATGAGGGCTTGCAACCGTACGATTGTCAGATGCTCGATGCCTCGAGCGGAGGAGCCCTCAGGGAAAAGACGCCTGCGGAGGCTAGACAGTTGATATCCAACATGGCAGAGAACCTTCGGGGGTATGGAGGAAGAAACGCGCAAACTCGATTGTCGACTAACGTGGAAGAGCTTAAGACGAAATTATCTCAGGTATGTAACATTGTTCTTAAGTTACAAGAAAAATCATCGCAGGCTACTCCTTCTATTTCAGGTCAAGACTTTGAAGGCATGTTCAAATCCTTCATGGAGGTTAGCAAGGAAACCGGCTCACAGATTCGGTCACTAAGTGAGGGGTTCACGGAGATAAAGGACAGGATAAGTAAGTTGGAGGCCAAAGCGGGGGAAAACGTTAGCACCATTGCCCTCAGGAGTGGTAAAAAGGTACCATCACGGCCTGTTCTAGAAGATCTCGGCATGAGCCCAGAGATACCTCAAGATAAGTGTCATAAAAAACTTCCTGAAATGGTGGTAGCTTCTCCTCATATTTCTATGAAATCTTACACCCCTGTTGCCCCCTTTCCTAGCAGGTTAGAGAGGCCGCCCAAGGAGGACAAGGACGCGGACATCCCCGATACGCTGAAAAAGGTGGGAATCAATATACCGCTGTTTGACGTCATTCAGCAAATTCCGAGGTACGCGAAGTTTATCAAAGAGATGTGCACAAATAAGAGGAAAACAAAGAGCACTGAGAGAATTGTGGTAAGTAAGAATATTTCTGCCCTCATCACACAAAGCATGCCAGATAAGTGTCAGGACCCAGGTATGTTCCTCGTACCGTGTACAATAGGAGACAAAGAAATCGAGCATGCAATGCTAGATTTAGGGGCTTCAATTAATGTAATGCCATACTCAGTCTATAAGAGTCTTGATCTGAAAGGCATGCAGAAAACTAGCATAATAATCCAATTAGCTGATAGGTCCTCTGTTCATCCTTTAGGGGTAATTGAGGATGTGTTAGTTCGGGTTAAGGACCTCATTTTTCCTGCTGATTTTTACGTGCTAAAAATGGAAAATATCCCATCATCAACCGTATCGGTCCTGTTGGGTAGACCATTCATGAAAACGGCTAGGACTAAAATTAATGTGCATGATGGTACTTTGTTTGTCGAGTACGAAGGAGAGGTGTTTGAATTTAATGTCTTTAATGCCATGAAACACCATGCTGATGTGCGTTCTGTCTGTAAAATTGATTTGATCGAGACTTTAGAACAAGAAGAATGCATGACTGCTGTTGATGGGGATGACCCATTCGTGTTTAATGAAACTGTTGGCGAAATTGAAAGTTGTATGCCCATATTGTCTGATTCATGTGAGCAAGTTACCCTTGCCTTAGAGGCATGCTGTTACGTCTCCAAAAGTGACTATTTTAGGACTTATTTGTGATAGAAAGTTGTGCATTCGTAAGTGTTTTTGGTAGGATTTAGCTTGAACTTGTGCTTATATATGAGAATTAGAAGAATGAAGCTAAATTAGGACTTATATGCAAAAGGAAAGAAAAAGAACCAAAAACGAAGTTAAAGGATTGAAAATTGCACATTGCGGAAGCATTGCGAAAACATTGCTAAAACAACAATGTTTTAAGTGAAATCCGTAAGTTGTCTAACCGATTTCTGTTTTGTTCCGATCTTTCAGGGGCCCATTCTTTCTCCTGCTGCCACGTAGAGATACGACGTTTAGAATGGATGGTTCTCCTTGGCCCAATCGTACCTGCAGCACACTATAAAAGGAGGTCAAAGTGGAAGGTTGAAACACACTCGAAAGGCGTAGAACTCTCTTCTCAGCGCAGTCTTTTCTCCTGTTTTTCTCATCCGGTTGTTAGATTGAAGGTCTCAGCTATTGGAGTCGATAATCTGAGAGGAAGAAGAGAAGTTTTGTCTTCTCTTCTGATTGGATTCATCCAAGCAAAGCTTGCCTTCTTCCCCCTTCAGCCGAGGCGTCTGCGACGAGGCGATCACACACGGATCTACTTGTTTTTTATGCTTTAGCTTTCTATTTCCATTGCTGTTTGTTGTCATTTCTCTTTCGTCAGCTACTCTACTTCATTTCGTTGCTCTCTGTTTTGCTTTAGTTATTCAAGGCTGTCATTTGTTTAGTTCAAACTTTAGTTAATCAAAGCATAATTTCATCACTTCGCAAGTCCTTTACCTTCTCTGCTCACTGTCTTTGCCTTCTGTTTTGTCTTTATTATTCTACTGAGCATGTCGTCTTCATCTCTTCTTCCCATTCTATCTTCATCCATGAGTAACTAAATCACATAAGGGCATGCTAATGATAAATCTATAGGTAGAAACACGTGAATCAAGCATGTAGGATAGCTCTCGAATGCATTGAATGTATGTAAGCTTCATCCCACGGGCAATTTCGATTGACCATCCATTTTGTCCAAAGAACTCCTAACCTCTGGAAGGAGTAAGAGTTCAGAGTCGTACATTCATGCTAGCCTCTCAAGGTAGCCAGAAAACGACCTAGGAATAGGCGTTTTCCTAGTACAAACCAATACTTGCTGTTATAAAAAGATGCTTAAGACCTTACTTGGACATGAGTAAACTAAAGGATCTAATGCATGAAATCGGAAGATACATGAGATTGAGTTAGTTTGATGCATGGTGAGTTGATCTACTGCTTGAGAATCGTGTGAAAAAGCCTATAGAGGAGTCGTTAGTAGCCCTTGTTTCCACACTTTACACATAATTCGCTGTTAAGAACATTGCTAAATAATTGTTGTTTCCGCAATTCCTTTAGTTGAAATTTTTCCTTAGTCATTTTTCTCTTCGTTTGTTATTCTCTTCTCTTTACATTCTAGTTTATTATTTACTTACACTTATTTATGCTTTCATCACTTACACATTCCTTAGTAATTAGGCACCTTAAAACCAAATCTACCCCATTTAATCCACCCATTCTCACTTAACAAAACACTTCGTAGGTAACTAAGAATAAATCTCTGTGGGAAATCGAATGAAAAAATACTTATTACTTGCTACAAGATCATGTATGCTTGCATGTTCTGAGTGCTCTACCATTGCATATTTATTTTAAAACATTGAGCACGCAACACATGCGCAAAGCCAACTAAGATGTTACCATCTCTTTTGCAGGCTCCCAAGTTGGAACTTAAAGAGTTGCCGGCTCACCTCAAGTACGTATACTTGGGCGAGGTGGAAACACTCCCGGTGATCATTTCTAAGGAGCTTACATCAGAGCAAGAGGATAAGTTGATTGAGATTTTGAAGAAGAATAGAAGAGCGATAGGATGGACCTTGGCGGACTTGCATGGGTTGAGCCCAGTTCTTTGCATGCATAAGATCAGGCTGGATGAGGGAGCGAAGCCATCCCGAGAGCCTCAGAGGAGACTGAACCCAGCCATGAAAGAAGTAGTGTTGTCTGAGATACACAAACTCCTCGATGCAGGTATCATCTATCCCATTTCTGATAGTCAATGGGTTAGCCCAATTCATGTTGTACCTAAAAAGACAGGCATAACTGTTATTAGAAATGAGAAGGGTGAGTTAGTGCCTAAGCGAGTGCAAAATGGGTGGAGGATGTGTATAGATTTTAGAAAACTGAATGATGTGACTAAGAAGGATCATTTTCCTATTCCCTTCATAGATCAAATGGTGGAGCGCTTAGCTGGGAAGCCATATTTCTGTTTTCTAGATGGTTTTTCTGGGTTTTATCAAATTCCCATAGCCCAGGAAGACCAAGAAAAGACTACTTTTACATGTCCGTTTGGAACTTACGCATATAGGAGAATGCCCTTCGGGCTTTGCAATGCTCCAGGAACTTTTCAGCGATGCATGATGAGCATATTTACTGAATTCGTAGAAAAATGCATCGAGGTCTTTATGGATGATTTCACAGTATATGGGAGTTCATTTGAGGCTTGCCTGCTTAACTTGTCTAGAGTCATGGAAAGATGCATTGAAACTAATCTTGTTTTGAATTTTGAAAAGTGTCATTTCATGGCCAGTCATGGCATAGTCCTAGGTCACGTTGTGTCGGCGAAGGGTATAGAGGTCGATAAAGCGAAAATTGATGTTATATCTGATTTACTTACCCCACAAATCTTTGGGAAGTGCGTTCTTTTCTTGGTCATGCAGGTTTCTACCGCAGGTTCATAAAAGACTTTTCGAAGATAGTGACGCCGATGACGAGCTTGCTGAAAAAAGATGTCCCATTCTGTTTTGACAAGGAGTGCAAGCTTGCCTTTGATGTGTTGAAGAAGTGCTTGACCAATGCACCCATCATTCATCCACCGCAGTGGGGGACCCCCTTCGAGATTATGTGTGATGCGAGCAATTACGCCGTTGGCGCCGTGTTGGGTCAGAGGATAGACAAGAAAAGCCATGTGATTTATTATGCATCCAGGACGCTCAACTCCGCGCAAATCGGTTACACCACGATAGAGAAGGAGCTGCTTTCCATTTTTTTCGCTCTTGATAAATTTCGACCTTATATACTTGGATCTTAAATAGTCATTTTTTTCTGATCATGCAGCAGTTCGGTACTTGATGAACAAGAAAGACTCGAAGCCTAGGCTGCTCAGGTGGGTACTACTACTCCAGGAGTTCGATGTTTCAGTCCAGGACAGGAAAGGATCAGAAAATACGGTTGTTGACCACTTGAGTCGCATTGTGCGTGGAGAGGATGACTTGCCTCTGAATGACGACTTCCCTGACGAAGTCCTCTTCCAGGTGAGCGTGGAGATACCATGGTATGCCGACATTGTCAATTACTTGGTCACAGGTACGTTCCCATGCGATTTTTCATATAATAGGAGAGCTAAGCTGAAAAGCGAAGCCAAAAATTATGTCTGGGAAGAGCCTGTTTTATGGAAGTTCTGTGCTGACCAAGTAGTTAGGAAGTGTGTCCCTAAATCTGAGCATAAGTCCATTCTTGAATTTTGCCATGAAATTGCATGCGGGGGGCACTTTGGGCCATCTAGGACAGCAAGGAAAATATTAGACTGTGGGTTTTTCTGGCCATCACTGTTTAAAGACTGCTTTGAATTCTGTAAATCATGTGATCATTGTCAAAGGAAAGGATCCATCACGAGTAGGAATGAAATGCTCCAAACCTCTATATTGACTTGTGAAATTTTTGAGGTTTGGGGTATGGACTTTATGGGACCTTTTCCCCCTTCATGTGGTTTTGTCTATATATTGTTGGCTGTGGACTATGTGTCTAAGTGGGTGGAGGCCAAGGCCACCAAGATTGATACTGCTAACGTTGTTTCCAGTTTTGTCAAATCCAACATTTTTAGCAGGTATGGAGTTCCACGAGCCATTATAAGCGATCAAGGGAGTCACTTCTGCAACAAGACAATCCAAGCGTTGATGAGGAGGTATGGGGTCAATCATAAAATATCTACCCCATATCACCCTCAAACCAATGGTCAAGCAGAGGTCTCTAATCGAGAGGTGAAGAGCATCCTCGAGAAAACAGTAAGTCCTGGGAGGAAAGATTGGAGTCTCAGGCTGGACGACGCTTTGTGGGCTTATCGCACAGCTTACAAAACCCCAATAGGGATGTCTCCCTATCGGATGGTTTTTGGGAAAGCCTGTCATCTCCCAGTGGAGATCGAGCACAAAGCGTACTGGGCAGTGAAGAAGTGCAACATGAACTTCGATCAGGCTGGCGAAGAAAGACTTCTCAAATTGCAAGAATTAGAGGAGCTTCGCTTGGACGCGTATGAGAATTCGAGGATCTACAAGGAAAAGACCAAGTTGTTCCACGACAGACGAGTCATTCGGAAACACTTCGAATTTGGTCAGAAGGTTCTCTTGTTCAATTCCCGCCTGAGGTTCATGCCAGGTAAATTTCGTTCCCGTTGGATCGGTCCTTTTATTATAACTCATGTTCATCCTTATGGTGCAGTCAAGATCCAAAGTCTCGAAACAGGCAAGGAAAACACAGTGAACGGCCATCGACTGAAGATCTTCCACGAAGGAGAAACTGAGCACTTCAGCGAGCATGCCCACTTGGGAGAACCAGAGTATGAGAAATGATGAGAAAGTGTTGGTAAAGTCGAGCAATCGACTCTAAAAATTTGCGCTTCTCGGAGGCACCCGAGTCTGAACTGTACATGCTTTTTGTTTACTTTACTGTTTTTAGAATTAGCTTAGGTTCTTACTCTCGCGATGTGAGTTTTCAGGAGAAACGATGGCTCGTCCTTGCGGGGTGCTTGAAAAAGAACAAGCGCGCTCTCCAACCCTCTAAATCTCAATTCAGGGGAGGTCTTCTTTCCCTAAAATTTTGATTGTGTTTAATTAGTCCAATGAGGGCATTGTCCCTTTCCAAGTTGGGGGTGGTGGGTTGTGCTTTGCAGCGATTGTCGAGTTTTGTTGTGGAATTCTGATTAACGTACTTTGTAGTGATGTATGCATGCTTGTTTGACTATGAAATTCTGTGATGTACTGTTGGAATCTCCATATTTATATCTGCAGTGGAAGTTAGCATGTTTGCATTTGTTAAGGCCATTTTGAAAAATTTTCAAATTATTTCCCCTGCTTAAGTTTCGCATATTAGCACCCTGTCTTGGATCTGTGGGTTTAGGGTAGGTCTGCTTGGCTTGAAATTCGTTGTCACCCCGAAAGGCACCTTTAGGATGGTTTTGATTCGTTGGTGCTCGTGATTTAGGCGCTCAAATATTTTAACATGGTTTATAGGCTAAAAAGAAAAGAAAAGAATGCAAAATTTCTTGAAAAGAAAAGATTGTAATCTCCTGAGGTGTTCCTCCTTCTTGAGTTGCCTTAGTAGCCAGGGACGGTCGTGTAACCCACGGTCATCACTGCATGAAAATGGAGCACATAGAAGTGAACGCTAGTCCTTAAAAATGTGAATTTTGCCCGTAGTCAGATGCATTGTGCAATGAAATTGCAGGCAAGCTGAAACGAAAGTTAAATTGACATGTTAGGCACTCATGGAGATCAAACAAAAAAGAAAAAAAGAATAGAAGCCTTGCGATATATTACTTGCATCGAATGATGAAAAACCCTTAGACTGCTCTGTTTAGCCATAAGTAGGGGAAAGGCGAAGTTTTAGGCAAGGTAGAGCTGTTCTAAGCCCGTAAAATCTAAAATAGAGGAGCTAAGTGCGAAGCACTCGAGGGGAATAACATTTTTAAATTTCTTGAAACGTTCCTAACCAATGCATGCATGCAAATATTTCGTTCAAATATAAATGCCTTGCCTCCTTTAGTACTGAGAATCGAGTCTTTAGCATGCGCATCGTTTTATCATGATTAGTAAGAATTCCACCTTGCTCGAGGACTAGCAAGATTTAAGTTGGGGGTGTTTGATAGCTCCATTTTGGAGCTATATTTATGTCCCTAATTTATGATTATTACATGCTTAATCTTGCTTATCCGTGTTAATTACAGGTGTTCTCGGTAATTCGTCCTCGGGGGCGTTTGACGTCGTTCGAGGCTTAATATCGCATTTTTAAGTTCTAAGAACGCCCCCAGGGAAGGACCTTGCAAAAAGATGAAGATTTGGCGTTTTGGGAAGTTTCAAGGCAAAACACCATGCAAAAACCCGAGAGCAAGCGTTGAGCAGACAGCGTCGAGACGCTGGCTCAACGCTGCTCAGCATCGAGACGCTGCCAGAGCGTCTCGACGCTCCGAAGCCTGAAGCGTCATTTGGCAAATCCACCCGAGAGCACAGCGTCCCGACACCGCCAGAGCGTCTCGACGCTGCCCCGACTACGCGCGCTGGAAATTTAGGGCGCAGGGTCGAGACGCTGCCCTAGCGTCTCGATGCTCCGACGAGATATATAAACATTTTGTTCGATTTTCAGCGCGTCTTATCATCTTCTACCTCGGACTCCGCACCAGATTGGACGTTTTTGAAGTCATTTCCACCATGGGAGAAGCTAGGGAGCTTGAAGGGAAGCCATTCCAAGCCACATCCGCAATGAGTGAGTAGTTTATAGCGTTTTTGGCTCGGGATTGTAAGGGATAAATGTAATTAGTAGTTTCGGTGAGACTTTGCTTTTAAATTCTAAATTGGCTAAATTACTTGGTTGATGTAGTTACTTCTTCTATGCATATTCAATGATTGTGGTTGATTGATAGGATTAGACAACTTAGATTTCAAGCGCAATCATTAGTTAAAGATTTTGATGCCATGCCTCTCTTAATCGCCGAGTAACACAGATTGACAACACCATAGAGCGTGTAGGCTTCCTCGCGTTCTTGGTGTTCGTCCTTCTCGAAGTTGAAACTAAAATCGGTACACTAACTTGGCTTCCACGTTAGTTAATCGTCGTAGTTAGCCCGTTGCTATCGATTGGTCTTGGGAGAGCGTTGGCCCCCAATGTCCAATCGATATGCTTAATTAGCATGATTCGTTGTGTTCAATTATTATCCATGGGGCGTGTCTGAGTTAATTAATTAATTGAGATGAGCTGCGCATTCTTCCATTTGTTTAGCTGAAATTCTACGTTAGTCTGTGATCCGTTAATTGGCTATTATTTAATCTCGAACGTCCCGAGTCGAACGCCCCGTTAGATAAATTTTCCTCTCCTTTTGCTTCATTTTTACCGTTAGCATATTTTAAAACCCAAATCTCCCCCAATTCGTTTATTTTCTTTATGATTTGTAAATTTAATTAAAATTAAGTTGAATTACGAAATTCCCTGTGGATCGACCCTGTTGCCGCTAGCTGCAAAGCTAAGGTTAATAGGTTTATAAATTTATTTTGGCGGGTCTCGACAACCCGAATTTTTATAGCGATTGTTCAATAAAATCGTTACCATGTTTCCTTTTGCTTTTCGAATGTTTATGAAGAAGTTCTGATGAAAGAGATGATTGATGGTATAAAGATGTATTTGGTTCGTATGTATGATTTTTACAAATCAGTTGATAGCGCTCATAGTACCCAAGGCCAAAGTTGTAGTGGTAGTACTGGTCATCAACCATCAGAATCAAGTGATCCTTCCTCGAGTTCGGAAATTAGCGGTGGAACAAACTCGAGTGGTTCATTATTAGTGTCACGGTACAAAAAAGAAGACTGGAGGAAAGTTCTTTAGAAGTGAAGAATGACGTGGATCGTTATTTATCTGATCCTAATGAGGAACTTCATGATAATTTTGATGTTCTTGCTTGGTGGAGACTGAATAACTTTAAATACCCAATTCTATCACAAATTGCCCAAGATGTTTTGGCAGTTCCAGTGTCTACCGTTGCTTCTGAATCAACATTTAGTACTGGGGGAGGATTCTTGATTCCTTTAGAAGTTCTTTGACACCTCAATCAGTGGAAGCTTTGATATGTACACAAAATTGGATTCGCGGCAAATCACGATCGGTGTTATTAGATCTTTCCCCAGAGCTTGAAGATTTGGAGACGTGTGTTAAACTTGAGACAGGTAACGCTAACTCATTTATTGTTTATTTCTTGTCATTTACAATGTATTGTTTTCAAATGTTTATAAATTCTCATGTTTTTCAGAGACTTTAAATTTGATCAATGTCGGGCATGCTGGAATCCCCTCAGAATGACAAATTTCATGTAAGTAAATTATTTTTTATTAGTTTAGTTATGGTCCCTCAATTTCTTTAACTAACTATTTGTATTGTTTTTTAATTTTTCAGGACATAGCCTAATGCTCGTGATGCCGATGTCTCTCAATGTTCGATGTTCGATGTTTTGGCTTGATGCCAATTTATGGACTATTATTTTTTGAACTTTACTTTAAATATTAAAGTACTTTTTAGTATGTTTTTTATTCATTAGATAACTATTATTATTTTGTTTGAATGCTTGAAAAGAACTTTTAATATGTATTTTTGTAGAACTTTTTAATATTTGATATTTGAGCTTGATGAAATTTTAATTATTAGTGTAATTCTAATTATATGTTGCATTTGTGTGATGTGAATAAGGTTTAGTGTAATTATATGTTGTATTTGGGATGTGAGTAAGCATTATAGTGTAATTATATGTTGTATTTGTGTGATTGGAATAAACATAAGATTTTAATTAACTAAAAAATTAAATAAAAAAATCAATTTAAAAAAGATGTCAACCCGCCAACCCAACCCAACCCAACCCGAAATTGAAGGGTTGGGTTGGGTTGGGTTGACTGGAATGTTGGGTTGGGTTGGGTTGAGAATTCTCCAACCCGAAATTTTCGGGTTGGGTTGGAAAACCCCAAAACCCAACCCAACCCAACCCATGAACACCCCTAGGTAAGAATATGCTATTCATGAAATACACAAATTAAGTAGTTATGTTATGCAGCTAGATGTATGATATGACGAGTATGATTTCTGCTAATGAGTTATGCCCTAGGAAACAAAATTAGTTCATTTTAATGGTATTTATAAGGGGCAATTACGTTGTAAATATTTGATAGCGCTCTTAAAGTTTTATTTTTTATTCCCTTAATCCCGCTAATTATCGTGCTACACAATGCTTTATGTCTATATTATAGGTGAAGATCGGTAAAAAGCTCAAGAAGTTTAAAGACACCTTTCAGAGCTACAAGAATAGCAAAAATGAGCTTTGGAGATGAATCGATTGAAGTGGGGAAGTCATTTGACCATTTGCACCCCCAAGGTCCTGCGTCGAGACTGTAACACCCTGTGTTTTCAAGAAAAAAAAATTATAAATATTTTATTCTCTCATAAATAAATTTAGATGAATAGGAGTGTTACTTCAAATCCAATTTGAGCAAATTAGATTTAAATTGAATGAATTAAGATAATAAAGTTTTTTTAAAGTTCTCATGAGAGATTTTGTATTTTAAATCTCAAATTCACTATTTTAGAAATTTATTAATAAAGAATTAAATTTTCATTTTTGAGATTTAAATTGGTAAAAAAAAATTAAGATCCTTCGATTAAAGTTCTTTTAATTTTATCTTGGAGTCATTTTATTTTAAAAGAATTAAGTAAGAAAAATGGATAAAATTGAAAAACTAAGGAAAGAAAGGTCATGAGTTAACCTAACAACAATTTTCCTTATTATTTTTGTAAATTGAGTGAAAACCCCAATTTATCTTCATCTTCCTCAACGTGAAACCCACACAGCCGCACCTCCTCACACATTTGCTCTTCTCCAGCAGTCGCTTCATTCATTGTTGTTCTTCTCTCATTCATCTAGCTTCCACCTCCGACCGGTCTACTTCGCGTCTCTCTCCCTTCGCACGTCGGCATTGATTGAAAAGTCCATCGGAGCCACAACATTTTCTTCGTGTCAGAATCAGCGGAGTCACAACGATCTTCTTCTTTGTCGTGTCAGTCTACATCTTTAGTCGCCGACCAGTTGGGCTCTGTTCGCCGACCTTTTGCGAGTGTTGGAGCCATTCAGTTGGTTCAGGTTCGTAGGCGAAATTTCAGCCTATGTAGCGTTGAGGTTGTTTGCGAGTTGATATGATCGGGATTTTGAGCACGTGACTAACAAAAACAAGCAGTATTTTTAGCATTGTTCTGGTGTGTAAGAAAGTTTTAAAATTCTCATTCTGTTAACTTATGGTTGTCGTTTTTCTTAGTTGTAAGCCTTTGAGTTTTATCGTGCATAGATTCAGGTGATTTATTAGGATCAAGAGACAAACTTTGGAGTAAATAGCAGTTTAGGTAAGATTTCTAATCACTATAGTTTGAGTGAAGTTTTACGGTAGCTTTTGGTCTCAAAATTGTGGTATTTATTTTGTAAGTCATGTTTTTTTTAGGATTGACTTTATGCTTTTGCAAGAAAATTTGGAGGACTAATTTGGCGGGATTAGATTTGAGGTAAGTGACCTTACTGCTGGTTAGCCTTCGGGCTAGGTTGGAAACTTTTAAGATATATGTTTGAAATGACGAATGAATTTCTGTAGGTGATTCTGAATACTTTTGTATGCTAAGAAAAATTTACATGTGATTTTTATGTGAAGCTTATGCATGCCAAAATGATATATGATATGTTATGTTTATGAATAACCAAATGATATGTTATGTCTATCTGAGGTTTATGCATGCAAAAATGACGTGTAATGCTTAAGTATGAGGATTTTTGTGTTATGCTTATACTTGGAAGATGAAAGAAAGATTGTTGTGTAAGTTAACATGAACGGTTTATGAATGAGGTGTATGTTGAAAGTTTGAAGTTGAGACATGAGAGAAAATTACTCCATGTTGCATCGTTTTCAGTTTCTAAAATGTTTTGTGTGGGATCTCATGTATGTGTGTGCGACATAACAATCATAAAATTTTAAGACAACTACCCCTCAATTTCCTAAAAGATTTGACTGCATGTTATGGGGCTCTAATCACATGAAAGTGATGTGCGTAGAGCTGGTGAGTATGAAAGTGATGCTCACCTATGCATGAAAGTGATGCATACGTAGAGGTTTTGGCGTGCATGAAAGTAATGCATGCCTCGAGGGTTCCTTGTATATGAATTTGATATACCTGGAGCAGATGTGTATGAAATTGATGCACATCCAGAGGAAAAGGAACATCCAGAGGAAAAGGAAATGAGGTGGTAAGTTGAAAATGACAAAGTTTAGGTCCCACTAGTTAAGGTCTTCAGTCCGTTCATGTTGCATGTGATTGCATAGTTTGACCCCAATAGTGGGGTTACTTACTGAGTATTTTAAATACTCATTCTTTTCTTAAATTATTTTCTTCAGGTAATGACAGAAACGTACAAGGCGTTTGACGAGGTGGTTTGTTGATGATGCTATGGGACTAGAGGAGTCAGAGCTTCCGCATTCTTTCATGTTTTTTTTAGTCAGTCCATTGGTTTTGCAAAGGTTTTCCGAACTAGTAATTGATTTCAAGTTTTTAAATTACCTTGATTAATTCTTTTTATGTTGTTACTAGGACCCCAAAATAAATAATGTATTTGCGTGGACTTTGAGATGTTTTTGAATGTTAATTTATTTTCTATATTCTAAAATAAAGATGTAAGTTTTACTGAGATTTATGACGTCATGCATGTAGTAACAACCATGAAAGTGATGTCATGAGAAGTCGGGACGTTACAGTTGCTATCAGAGCCCTAGGTTAGGTTATGTAGACGGGCTTAAATCGTAAGCTTTAAGTGTTGTCATCGCCAGGTACGTCATTGTTATAAAATGTCTAGTTAAGAAAAAGGAGTGATGTTTTGATTTATTTGCTTAATCTTATGTTTGTTTGAGCTGATGGAAGTGTTAGTACATAAGTTATTTTTTTCTTTACTAACATGAAACACATGAACATGATAAGATTGAGATTGAGGTGGATGTGGTTATTAAATAAGAAAGAAGAAAGGATTGTTTTTCGAGAGTCCATTTTCATGATAATTATGAAACATATGGGAAAGATGGACAACCGGGACAAACAATTAGATTTCTCCTAGATATAAGGGTTGTGATCTATTCATGTAAACCAAGTCTTGAATCTTATGATATAGTTTTAAAAATACACGTGATTGGTAATTGTTCACAAGTTGCTACAAATGTTTTCTATGACATTTTGAGTAAGGGCGTGTCTCCCACTGTTTTTACTTTTTGGTCATTGTGATGAAAACTCTTTGTATTGTTAATGATGTTGACTATGGGTGCCCACTCCTTATAAACATGACAAAGCAAGGATGTATACCCAATTCTATCATTTTTCATACATTAATTTATGCATTATCCAAAAAGAACCGAAGCCTTAAAACTTTTGGAAGAAATGTTTCTTATGGGATGCATGCCTACTATTCCAACCTTCAATGATGTTGTTCATGGTCTTTGCAAGAATTAAAAACCCAATGAAGCAAGAGCTTTATTAAACAAAATTTCTTGTCCAAATAATGCGATCTTCAATACTTTAATCAATGGGCATGCTATGAGTGAACGACTTAAGAAACCTCAAAGTTTTCTTGATGAGGCATGGTCTTTGCAAAGAGGGGAGTCCTGGTTTTGCTCGTAAGTTGGTTAATGAGATTTCTAGGAGGGGTTACGAGCCGAATGTGATCACATATGCAATATTGGTTGATGGGCTTTGGAAAGCGGACTATCCCGAACTAGCTGACTTTGTTTTACATGAGATGTCAGCAAAGAGATTTATTATCAATACAATTATATACAATTGCTTGATATGCGCCCTATGTAGGAACGACAAAGTTGGTACTGCTCCAAATTTGTTTAGTGAAATGTCCAGTATTGACTTATTTACATATAATACTCTAATTTTTGGATTGTGCAAAGTTGATAAGATTGAGGAGGCCTTTAGGTTGTTTCATAAAATGTTATCAGGTTCATAAGATTGATGAGGCCTTCAGATTGCTTAATAATATGTTATTGGATGGTGTAGTTGCCAACAATGTGACTTACGATACACTGATTCATGCACTTTTGAGGAGGGGTGTATTTCAAAGAGCACTCACAGTTGTTAATGTTATGTTACGAGGATATATGCACCTTGGATAAGATTGCTTACAATGGATTGGTAAAAGCATTTTGAGAAGCCTAAGAACGTTGAAAAGGGACTGGAGTTGTAGGAGCAAATGATAATGGATGGACTTAGATACCGTTTCATGTAATATTATGATCAATGGGCTTTGTAAATTTGGAAAAAGTGGACAGTGCATTTGGGTTCTAAGAGATGTGATTAATTGAGCTTTTGTGCCTGATGTAGTCACTTATAACAATGTTATAAATGAACTTTGCAAGGTTGGATGTATCAAGGAAGCTTTAAATGTATGTGATAGATTACAATTCGAAGGTGTTCGCCCCGATGCTTTTACCTATAATACTTTTATCGGTTGGCACTATAAAGAAGACATGGTGAATGATGCTTGTTTAATTTTTTTAGAGGCACAAAGAATGGTTTTGTTCCAAGTAATGTAACTTGGAATGTGTTGGTGTATATTGGTCTATACTTTGGTCAAACAAAGTAATAAAGATAATTTTTTATTTTTTTGTTTGTGTTAGGTGCTATTTTGGTAATTACTCTCATCTTGTCATTTTTTTTTTTACAGAAAAGTATATTATGAGATATTTCAGCTTCTCCTAGTGGAACATACTTTTAACTGAAAGTTCAAAAAAAAAATCGAACAACATAAGTGATGTGGGTGATGTTATTAGTTGAAAGAGCTCTTTGGAAGAAAAAAAAGAGGATTTTTCCTCATATTTTGCTAGCAAATGGTCAAGTAGTAAAAACAAAATTGATTAGGTGATTGTGTTTTATTGCATCCTTGAGCCATGAAATATGAATTGATTTTGTCATGCCTATTGATGCCTTCACGAGAAAAGCTTTCAAAAGTTAAAGGAACGACTGAGTTTAGCCCTGATGTTAATTGTTCCTGATAGTATAATTGTTCCTGATAGTATAAGGTTTAATAGTTTTACAATGAAGCTTCAAGGAAAAGACTAGATTGTGTGCTAATGCAACATAGGAAGATTATTGCTTATATTTCGTATCTCTTAAGATAGACATTATCTTAGTTACCCTACTCATGACCCGAGACTCGCAACGGGTTGAAGATGCCATTAGGAGGACCGTGAATGGTTAACTACCTGATTGAGGTAGGTGAAGGAGAGTTTACCCTCACTTGTGATTCGTCTTAGTCATAGAAATGTAGACTATATGTGCCAAAAGATTATCCTTTAGGAAAAATGGTTTTTAAAAGGGGCACACACAATATCTTTTCAATGTGTTTTGGTTGTACCAGATGTATAATGATCTCAAAAGCATTATTGGTGACGTAGTATGAAGAATATGGAGACAGAAATTTCCTACTTTGTTGGCAAGTGTTTGATGTGTCAACAAGTGGAAACGATGAGGCAAATGTCTAATGTTTTTAAACAACCCCTAAGCAATTTAGTTTGGAAATGGAAAAATATTTTTGGTTCTTGGACTTGATCAATGCTAGGTTTGAAGCTTTCCTTGAAAAGAATTGTCGATTCTTTAACTCTTTGGATTGGACTTTGATCGAATTTGATCATTCTTGAATCTGTAGGCCTGTAACTCTCTGCATTCTTTCTTACATTTTTGTACTTTTCTTTTTCAACTTTTATTTGCTCATCATTTGCTATGAGTTTGTAGTTATTTATATGAAATTTTGTATTGGAGTACATTTCTATGACCCTTTTCTATTTGCTTTTGAGTTCAAGTTAGTGACTTAAATATCAGATCTTTCTTGCTTCGAGTTTGCATTGAGTTTGTTCTTCATGCATTTAACTTTGAGTTCAAAGTTTAGTTAGTGATTTTGTGAGTATTGATTATTCTTGGTCAAGTTTCATTCATTGTTTTACTTACGTAATATATATATATATGTGGTTTTGTTGTAAGTTTCCCATCATTTTACTGAACTGAACATAAACTTTTCCTAGTGAACCTTTGTTTTTGGATGTTCAGGCGATATTAGTAATTCATCTCTTTTCTTATCCAAAGTAGGCATATATTTACCATATGCAACAGTGGAAAGACAGCCACTTGCTTGCTTTTCTTCTTGGACTGACCAACACACCAAGCTAGCTAGTTCAATTATTGATCTCTTAGCTTGTTGAAAAAATCTTGTGGACTTTTGGATCTTCTTCCTCCCATCAGTGTAAGTTCTTTTGGGGAAGTAAAATCAAAGAAGACCAAGCCCAATGACTTAGTTTAGAAAATATAAGGGGTAACTAGAAGAATGTCTAAAACAAAGGAGGGCAACATGAAAAATGTCTAACGCCTTTTTTTTATAATTATGTTTAAACCCTATATTTAGTAAGGCAACTTACAACCAACTGGACAAACCTACTCTTCTACAATTTCCACTAATTTTGAGAATGAATAAAAATAATATTAAAAAATGTAAAATGTTGGGAGAAGAGAGAAAGAAGTTATGGACGGGGATTTAACAGAGACGTTAAAAATGGTAAAAAGAATTGACACTTATCCCATGAGAGTTTCATGGTTATACCTCCCGCCCCAAATAATTAACAAACGTACAATAGTGAATGCTCGATTTTGAAATTCATGAACGTTTCCCCAGAATTTTGTGTGATGAGTAGGAGATTCGGTGAGGGTTTACAATAAGTGACTGCATTCCTTCCCAAAAAACGCATCCCTGTAAGCTCTCAAAACCGGTAAACACAAGCCATTCAACGACATCCTTCCCCGAAAACGCATACAAGGAGCCCTCAAAACGCGTAAACACCAAGCATTCGACGACAAACTTCAACCTAGAGGCTTACAGGCATTTCGTTCTACAAGCATACGACAGATTCCCCTAATTTGGTAAGCATTGTTCCTCTCTCGCATTTCTTGTTCCCGTCTGTTTTTTGAACGAACAAGTAAAAGGGTAGTGTTAGTTTAGGTATGGGGGTTTCAGTTTAGGAATCTAGGGTTTTAGTTTGCGAGAACTGGCCAAAAAAATTTGGGCTACCAAAATTTTGTTCTGCGTTGATGGTGATTTCTTATTGTGAGAGGATAGGGAAACAATTATTTCTTGCAAAAGAACTGGAACAAGAAGAGGGAAATAAAATCCCGATAGAAGTTCGTAGTAAGGAGGTTGAAGATTGAAGATTTAGGGGAAAGATTCTGAAAATTGGTAGACAATACATAATTGTAGGGGTATTGTTGTTTAACGATCTGATATTGACACCAATCTCCCCTCGTTTGTAGGGTGGACAGTGTTTTGGTTGTTCCCTATTTTTATGGGAAGCTTCAGGATTACAAGGGTGTTAGTAATTACCCACGGGTGTGACCAAACGTATACCCTGACCGAATGTGTGTGTGTGCGGCGCTGTCGTTGTATATCTCCACGGGTGTGTCCAAACGTATACCCTGACAGATGGTGTGTGCGACGACTCTACTCGAAGGAACACATGGAGATACACAATGACATAAATTACTTAACGGAAAAAATAACAAAGTTTCTTTTAACGGGAAATCATCCACCTCACCAAACAAACTCTGGTATCCAATTAATTAATTTCAAAACTAATTAAATTTTAAAATCCAATAAATTAATTTCAAAACTAATTAATTTTTAAAATAGGGAATCCTAAAAGGGGTATAATGGGGAACCAACTAAAACAAACTTCTTCTTAAAAAAAACTATAGACATAGAGTGCAAACAATACACGTATTTAGACATTTTCCATTAAACCTAATTATTTGTAGACATTCTTCTTAAATTCCCAAAATATAACTTGATATAAATTTTGGTAAAAGAATTGAAAAAAGAAGCCCAAGCCCAAGTCCAAGTCCAAAAAAAACCACTAGTGAACCGAACCGAACCGGTCCTAGCCAAGCTAAAATCGGTTTGATTCGAGTTTTTTTCTACAAAACCAACTTGGTTTGGTTCGGTTTCGCTGAAAATCGACCCAAACCGACCCATTTACAGCCCTACTCCCAACGTCGCCGCCGGCCGTCAGTGATCGATTGTTGGGTTTTTATTCTAAACTCTGACCTTTGGCTTTGAGCTGTGATCTTCAGGTTTTTATTCCTTTTTCTGTCCATTTAACCTGCGATCGATTGTTGGATTTTTCAAATAAATCACTTTGAAACCAAGCTTTGTTTGAAATTTGATGGTTGAGTTTCTAAAATTTGATAGTTGGGTTTCTGAAATTTGATTGAAATTTGAATTCCAAACATTTTGTTTCTTCAATGGCAGCCTGATAAGAAAGAAAGAAAGAGAGAAAGAGAAATAGCAAGTGTATTTTTCTCATATAAAAATGGGTTTTTAGTTCGTTTCTCAATTGAAACACTCAAAATTCCTCCATTTTCGTATCAAACCCAAATCGTGTTAATTCCAATCCCCCCAGTTACCGTAGAGATCGAAGAACACCTAACTCAACATTCAACTCATTTCTCCATTTCCATACTCGAATTGGATGCTGAAGTTTGGAACTGGGGAATTTTGTTTTTGTTTGATTGATTGATATACTTGACTTCTCTCTCGCAATTGCAAGTCGCCTTCCTCCTTCGTCGCCTACCTTTCTCTCGTCGCCGTCTCCATCTTCCTCCGCCTTGCCGCTCTCAGCCTCGCCGCCGTAGATTGATAGCTCCAAAATAGAGCTATTATTATGTCCCTAATATTGGCTAGAACCATGCTAAGTATTGATTAAAATGCCTTCTTGTAGGTGATTTCATGGTCGAGAGCTTGAGAATTCCAAAGACACGTTTCGGGGCTTAAAGCGACGTTTTAGAGCTTCATAGATGCATTGGGAGTGAAAGGGCTTGAAGAATCAAAGAAATGGCAAAAATTGCCTTGGAAAGACAAGTTTTGGCCAACAAACTCGAGAGCATGCATGCATGAGGAGCAGCGTCGGGACGCTGGCCGAGCATCTCGACTGCCTACCGAGGATGAGCACGCCCCAGCGTCGAGCGCGCACGCTCAACGCCCGCTCAACGCTGCCAGCGTCGAGACGCCTGCCCGATGATTTTCCAGATTGACGCGCGACAGCGTCGAGACGCTGTTCGAGCGTCTCGACGCCCGCGCGCACGCGCGCGTGGCCAACTTAGGGCACCAGCGTCGAGACGCTTGCCTAGCGTCTCGACGCTCCGACGACAGAAAGCGTGAAAACGCTTAATTTTTGCCCAACTTTCATTCGAACTTTTCTCCGTCTTCTTCCTCTCGCGTCTTCACCATTTTTTGCACCATTTGAGCTCTTCTTCTCCTCTTTTTGTATGGTACTAAGCTCTTCCATGGGGGGTTTTATTTATTCATCCTCCATGGAAGGCTAAACAAGGTTAGTGTTTAATTTCGAGTTTTGAGATTGTGAATATGGATGTTTGGGGAGATTTGCCCCTTTGTAAATGTTGAGCTAATTAGTGTATTTCTTGCATCTCTTGCTTGTTCTTCATCAAATCTAGCATGTGTAGCTTAGTTAGGTTGACTCCCTAATTCCTATGCATGATAGATGGCTAAAGGTTGGGACGTTGCCCAAATCGCTAGGTAGCAAGGGCTTAAGCATGGCTAAGTAATTCAACCTAAGCTGACAGTTGGGAGTCTGAATTAGTTAACGTTTTCATGTCAGGCTGAGGGCGAGAGAGAAACCGGGTTAGTCTAAGGATTAAACTGTCACAATGTTCCCGTTACTGGCTTATGGTCAATTTAGGGGTCGCGATCTTGAATGGATTATTGGCCAAGAACAATTAGAATTGCACATGTCTAATTATATCTTTGGGTCATTTGAGTTAGAAATTGGCCAAATGAATTGTGTGCTGAAGCATGATTAGCTAATTAAATGTATCGATGAACTAAACGTCCATAGCAATCAATCCCATTACTCGGAGTTAAGCACGACCATTTAATTTTGCACTTGTCATTTAATTTTCCGTTAGCTTGTACGCTAGGAGCTCCCTTCCCCCAAACCAAATCACAATCACATTTTTATATTCTTTTTACACACTTTTTAGAATTAGCAAATTAGACTTAGTTGAATTAAATTTCTTAATTCCCTGTGGATCGACCCTGTTACCACTTAGCTGCAAATTACTCGGTGCATTCGGGTTTATAAATTTTATTTTGGCAAGCCTCAACAACTTGAATTTTAGTAGGACATTCAAAAGTCCTTCCTACCAAAATTGGCGCCGTTGCCGGGAAATTAGATTTAATTTAGTTTGATTGAGTTTAATTTGTTGGTTTTAAAATTTTTCTTTACTTTTTTGTACAGTTTAATTCTTTTGTATTATTTTACCCGTTTTTGTTTGAGTTTTGAGCGCAGTCATTCTTTGAAAATTCAAAAGAAGCGCTGAAATGGCGGTCGGGGGTAATTATGAGCAACAAAGAACCTTGAGGGAGCTTGCAGCATCTGAGCTAGACCGGAACTCATCGAGTATTATGTATCCGGTAGCTTCAGGTAATTTTGAACTTAAAGCTGGTTTGGTTAACTTATTACCTTCTTTTTGTGGTAATACAGATGAGAATCCCGTCAGACACCTCAAGGCATTTCAGATGGTGTGTTCGTCATTTAGGACCGACGACATCACCGAAGATCAACTCCATCTCAGGGCCTTTCCTTTCACCTTGAAGAAGAAGGCGAGAGATTAGATGTATTACCTACCGACTGGGTCCATCACTTCTTGGGAAGAGCTGCAGGGAGCGTTTTATGCAAAGTATTTTCCGCCTCCCAAGGTTGCCGCCCTCAGAAGAATGATAAACAGAATTGAGCAAGGAGAAAAAGAGACCGTTCTCGAGTGTTGGGAGAGATTTGGTCGGTTGTGTGAGGATTGTCCCAACCACCAAGTGGCTGAACAACAGCTCATTCAGAACTTCTACGAAGGTCTCTTACCGCCAAACCGACAGTTAGTTGATGTCGCCAGTGGAGGATGTCTCATGGATAAGACACCCGCCGAAGCTAGAGTTTTGATTTCCAACTTGGCTAGAAGCTTGGAGCGAAGTGGAGATGGAGACAAGGAGAAAGATCGCCTGAAGAAGGATGTGGATGAGCTTAAGGCCCAACTTTTTGAGGTAAGTAGTGTTGCTCTTGCTTTGAAAGATAACTTACAGCCCCATCCTTCTGTTTCAGGCAGATCGTTGGAAGAAATACTTGAATCACAACATAGGGAAACTCGAGAGCAGTTTCAAACTCTGAGCGAAGCAGTGATTCAAGTCAGTAAGAGGTTGACAGTGATGGAGCATCAGAACGCTGAAAACGCTAGTGCCATCACTCTGAGAAGTGGGAAGCAGCTTCCCACGATTACCCCACCGGTGGAAGTCGATCATGGCCATGTCGAGACACAGACAGAAAATCCCGAACCACGGTGGAAAGGGGTAAATTTTGATCCTACATGTACTAGAGTTTATGTGCCTAAGGCTCCTTTTCCTAGCAGGTTAGCAAGACCGCCCAAGGAGAATTACGAGGAGGAGTTCCTAGACACATTCAGGAAGGTAGAGATCAATATCCCTCTGTTGGATGCCATCAAACAAATCCCAAGGTACGCTAAGTTCCTGAAGGACTTATGCACCAACAAGAGGAAGACAAAAGAGAAAGAACGCGTCGTGGTAAGTAAGAACGTTTCTGCTTTGATCACAAAGAACTTACCAGAAAAATGCGACGATCCAGGTATGTTTTCTCTCCCTTGCACGATTGGAGGTAAGAAAATTAGAAGAGCCATGCTAGATCTAGGAGCCTCCATTAGTGTCATGCCTCACTCCGTTTATCAGGATTTGAATTTAAAAGAAATACAGGAAACTGGTGTTGTTATACAACTTGCTGATAGGTCTTTCGTGCATCCTTTAGGAGTAGTGGAAGATGTATTGATTAATGTTAATGGGCTGATTTTTCCTGTTGATTTTTATATTCTGAAAATGGATAGAAATTCTGCTTCTTCGTCTGCGTCGATCTTATTAGGTAGGCCCTTTATGAAAACTGCTAAGACTAAGATAAATGTTGATAAGGGCACTCTATCTGTTGAGTATCGTGGATAAGTTGTTGAGGTTAATGTGTCTAATGAGTTGGAGCATGATGAGAGCGTCCATTCTCTTTGTCAAATAGATACAATTGAATTGCTAGTTCAGGACGAATGCATGTCTGATAGAGATGGGGATGACCCATTGTTTTTGACTGATCTTTTCGATGAATCTGATATGCATGAATCATCCATGTCTGAACCTTGTGATTCAACTGTCTCTTCTTTGGCAATAGTTCAAAATCATGTTAAGATGCTCCCTTCTACTTTGCAGGCACCTACATTGGAGTTGAAAGACTTATCTGATCATCTCAAATACGCGTATTTGGGTGATGATGAGACGTTGCCGGTCATCATAGCGAAGGATCTTATACCGGCTCAGGAAGGGAAGTTAATGGAAATTCTTAAAGATCACAAGCTGGCAATTGGATGGACATTAGCAGATTTACATGGGCTAAGTCCAGCTACGTGCATGCACAGAATCATGCTCGAGGATGGAGCGAAACCTTCACGAGAGCCCCAAAGGAGGCTCAATCCCGCGATGAAGGAGGTAGTAGTATCTGAGATCCTCAAACTCCACGAAGCAGGTATCATCTATCCTATCTCAGATAGTAAATGGGCCAGTCCTATACATGTCGTTCCTAAGAAAACTGTCATAACTGTGGTTAGGAATGAGAAAAATGAATTAGTGCCCAAAAGAGTTCAAAATGGATGGAGAATGTGCATAGACTTTAGGAAACTGAATGAGGTCACTAGGAAGGACCATTTTCCCATTCCTTTTATTGATCAGATGGTGGAGCGTTTAGCTGGGAAGCCATTCTTTTGTTTTCTCGATGGTTTTTCTGGCTTTTACCAAATCCCCATAGCCAAAGAAGACCAAGAGAAAACAACGTTTACGTGCCCCTTTGGCACATTTGCATTTAGAAGGATGCCTTTTGGGCTTTGTAATGCACCCGGTACATTTCAGAGATACATGATGAGTATTTTTTCTGAGTTTGTTGAAAAATGCATTGAAGTGTTCATGGATGATTTTACAGTTTATGGCAATTCCTTCGATGACTGTTTAATTAATTTATCGCATGTCCTGAAAAGATGTATTGAGATGAACCTTGTTCTGAATTTCGAAAAATGTAAATTTTATGGCTAGTCAAGGTATCGTTTTAGGTCATGTGGTTTCTGCTAAGGGTATAGAGGTATATAAGGCTAAAATTGATGTTATCTCTAATCTGCCATACCCAACGAATGTTAGGGAGGTTCGGTATTTTCTTGGCCATGCAGGGTTTTATCGCAGGTTTATCAAGGACTTCTCCAAGGTTTCCATGCCTATGACGTACCTCTTTCAGAAGAATGTCACGTTCGATTTTGGGGAGGAGTGCAGAAAAGCCTTAGATTTTCTTAAGGATAGTTTGACAAGCGCGCCTATCATACACCCACCCCAGTGGGACTTGCCTTTCGAGATAATGTGCGACGCCAGTGTTACGTCTCCAAAAGTGACCTTTTTAGGACTTATTTATCTTAGAAAGATGTACACTTTTAGGTGTTTTTGATAGGATTTAGCTTAAACCTATGCTTATATATGAGAATTAAAAGAAGGTAGCTAAATTAGAACTTGTATGCAAAAGGAAAGAAAAGGATTAAAAACCGAAGTTAAAAGAAGGAAAAATGTGCATTGCGGAAACATTGCTAAAACCGCAATGTTTCAAGTGAAAACCGTAAGTTGACTGATCTGTTTCTGTTAATTTCCGTTATTTCAGGGATTCGGTCTTTCTCCTCCATCCATTTTGAAGTACGACGTTGAGGATTGATGGTTCTCCTTGGCCCAAACGCACCTGCAGATTACTATAAAAGGGGGTCAAAGTAGAGGGTTCGATCATCATCCGAAAGCGTAGAAGTCTTCTCGCAGCTCCATCTTTTCTCCTGTTTTTCTTTGCCGTCTGTCGGTTTGCGAAGTTTAGCGTAGAACCCTTCATCTTCTCTCCCGATTGGATTCATCCAAGCAAGGCTGATCTTTCTCATCCTTCAGCCGAGGCGGTTGCGACGAGGCGTTCAAGCTCTTTTACTGCTTTCTGTCTTTCATTTCTAATTTCCAGCATTGTTTAGTTGTTGTTTCTGTTCTAGTAGCCAGTTTATTGCATTTCGTTGCTTTCTGCCTTTATGATATTTACTTTAAGCTTTCCTTTGTTCATTCAAACAATCAAGTAATCAAAGCAAAATTCAGCATTTCACAGTTTCTTGCCTTTGCGATCTACTGTTTTCCCTTACTGTTTTGTCTTTAAATTCCTTCTAAGCATGTCTGTTTCAACTCTTCTTTCTGTTCTGTCTATATCCATGAGTAGCTAAGTCACTTAGGGGCATGCTAATGACAACACTATAGGCTAAAAAACGTGAACCAAGCATGTAGGATAGCTCTCAAAGCATTGATTGTATGTAAGCTTCATCCCACGGGCAATTTCGATTGGCCATCCATTTTGTCCAAAGAACTCCTAACCTCTGGAAGGAGTAAGAGTTCAGAGTCATACACTCATGCTAGCCTTTCAAGGTAGCCAGAAAACGACCTAGGAATAGGCGTTTTCCTAGTACAAACCATAACTTTCTGCTTTAACAAGATGCTTAAGACCTTACTTGGACATGAGTAAACTAAAGAATCTAATGCATGAAATCGGAAGATACATGAGATTGAGTGAGTTTGATGCATAGAGAGTTGATCCAATGCTTGAGAATCGTGAGAAAATGCCTATAGAGGAGTCGTTAGTAGCCCTTGTTTCCCCATTTTACACACTTTCGCTGTTAGGAAAATTGCGGTAGAATTGCTGTTTCCGCAATTCTGCTAAGTTTAAAATTCTATTTAGCCAACTTCCTCTTCGTTTATTAGTCTCTTCTCTTTTTCATTTAAGTTTATCTTTGACTTGCACTTGTTTATGTTGCTGCCCTTTATATATTCCTTAGAAATTAGACAATTTAAAACCAATTTTACCCCATTAAATCCACCCATTCTTTCTTAACAACACACTTCACGAGTAGCTCATAATAAATCTCTGTGGGAAAACGAATGAAAAAATACTTATTACTTGCTATAAGATCATGTATGCTTGCATGTTCTGAGTGCTCTCTCTCTCTTATTGCTTATTTATTTTAACACATTGAGCACGCAACAGCCAGCAACTATGCCATGGGAGTCGTGCTTGGTCAGAGGATCGAGAACAAAAGCCGTGTCATTTACTATGCCTCCAGGACGCTTAATCCAGCGCAGTGCAATTACACGACAACAGAAAAAGAACTTCTTTCTATTGTATTTGCGCTTGATAAGTTTCGTCCTTATATTATTGGCTCTCAAGTAACTGTTTTCTCTGATCATGCAGCTGTTCGGTACCTGATGACCAAGAAAGATTCGAAACCGAGGCTACTTCGGTGGATTTTGCTCCTCCAGGACTTCGATGTGAAGATCAAGGATAGGAGAGGAGCAGAGAACCCGGTAGCCGACCATCTGAGCTGTTTGGTCAGAAGAGAAGACCTCCTGCCTCTGAATGAAGATTTCTCCGATGAGACACTCTTCAGACTTGACACAGTCCTTCCCTGGTACGCTGATATGGTGAATTACTTGGTCACAGGTAATTTTCCTTATGGTTTCTCTTATGATAGGAAAGCTAAGCTGAAAAGCGACGCTAAGTACTATGTTTGGGAGGACCCCTATTTATGGAAGTTCTGTTCTGATCAGATAATTAGGAGATGTGTCCTTGAGAATGAGCATGCATCCATTCTTACTTTATGTCATGACTATGCATGTGGGGGACATTTTGGGCCTAGGAGGACAGTTAGGAAAGTTTTAGATAGTGGGTTTTACTGGACTTCCCTGTCAAAGAATAGGGTCAATATCTGGTAGAAATGAAATGCCTCAAACCTCTGTTTTAGTCTGTGAAATTTTTGACGTTTGGGGCATGGATTTTATGGGACCCTTCCCTCCTTCTTGTGGTTTTTCTTACATATTGCTGGCTGTTGATTATGTTTCCAAGTGGGTTGAGGCGAAAGCCACGAAGACTAACTGATAACTCCATTTTGGAGCTATTAAATACTTCCTAATATTAGCTTAAGTCCGCTTTTAATTAATTAATATATCTCTTTTGTAGGAGAAAAGTGGCAAAGAGCTCGTGCGTCCGTTGGACCCGTTCGAAAGCTTAAAGTGGAGTTTTAGCGCCCCGGGAATGCATCAGGAAGAGGGGAACTTGATCCGTGAAGGAACGGGCCAAAACCGCCTTGAAGAGGCAAAGCTTCAGCCCCAAACCCGAGAGCCAGCGTCGAGCTACAGCGTCGAGACGCTGGCTCGACGCTGGAAAAACCCAAGAGCAAGCGTCGAGTGATAGCGTCGAGACGCTAGCTCGACGCTGCCCTGGCGTCGAGACCCTGCTTGGCGTCGAGACGCTTCGGAGGAGGCGCGCGCAGGAATTTTATCGGGGCAGCGTCGCGACGCCATCGAAGGCGCGCGCGGATTACTTAGGGCACAGCGTCGAGACGCTGGCCTAGCGTCTCGACGCTACGACGATTGCAGAAGTTAAATGACGATTTTTCTGCACATTTTGGAGGATCTTCTTCTTCTTCATCTCTTCACCATTTTTAGAGCTTTTGGGTCTTCTTCTTCCTCGTTTTTTCTCTATTTTCCTTGGAGCTCCGCCATTGTTGGCATGCTAGGGAGCTCCCTTCCTCTTGTAATACGCTGATGACGCTTTCCACGGCCGTTGTTGGAGCGGAATTGACAAACCGCGCCATGAGCGGCTAAGGTAAGGGTGAACGGTTTGGGGATTAGTTTAGGGCGATTTTGTTAGACGTTTTTGGTTCTGATAATTTGAGCTTTGATATGCATATTGGTTCTGTTTACTTTGCATTTATCTACTTTGCTTAATCCAACGCGCATGTTAAAATACGACGATTGACACTCGAGTAATTTCGCATGTTGTGTATGTTAAAGAGTAGCGATGCCGTGCCTCTCACTGCTCGACTAAGTAACACAGGTAGATAAAACTAAATCGAAGTATCGAGTCGGGTAGGATAATTGTTGATTGCATACGGCGTTTGCGGGCAATCTACTAGCAATTAGAATTCACGCTCGAATGTTCGTCGCGGTTAGCTAGTGACTGTCTAAATTTACCTTAGGGCTGATCACCTTGACGTAAGCTTAGATAACGTGTAATTAGAACTGTGTGGTCTAATTAAAATCCATGGAGTCGGCTACTTTGGGGCTTCTCTGGTAGTCGTCCGCGTGCTCAATAAACTGAATACCATGTTATTAGCATTAAATGATGAACCGAATTTGTCTAACATTTGATCCCGAAACTCCCCAAACCGTGCACACGTTTTCTACTAGTTATTCTTCTTCCGTTATCTTTCTTATTATTTACTTGCATGATAAAAACCCCCCGTTACCAAAATCAATCAATTAATTAAATCCCAATTTCATTAGTGATTTCAATCTACCTATTCCTTGGATCGACCCTGTTACCACTGGCTGCAAAGCCTTGGTCATAGGCTTTATAAATCGTATTTTGGCAAGCCTCGACAGCTTGAGATTAAGCGATAGTTCAAAATATCGTCCACCAAAATTGGCGCCGTTGCCGGGGAATAGGCAATTTGATTGAAATTATGATTGAAGTTTGAATTTGATTGATTGATGGTTGGCTGAAATTTTTTTCCGTTTGTACATTGTATGTTTGGATTTTTGTTTGTGTATGACCCGTTCCTCTGAGGGTAGTAGATTGCAGTTTATCCCAGAGATTGACAGAGAGGAGCGGCGGTTACGAAAAGAAGCCCGGGAGGGGCAGAGACCGTTTGAAGGAGAAGAAGGCAATCCCTTCTTGTTTGACGAGATGGCGCAAGGTGATGCGCCACGGACGCTAAAGCAACTGGCAGCGCCAGACCTGAACCTGCAGCCTTTGTGCATAAACTACCCCGTGGTAGCAGGTAACTTCGAATTAAAATCTGGTTTAATTCACCAGTTACCTTCTTTCCATGGCAACGCAGGTGAGGACGCGAACAAACACTTGATGGAGTTCCATTGCGTCTGCGCGGGGATGAAGCCCGCAGGGGTCACGGAGGAGCAATTAAACATGAGGGCATTCCCCTTCACACTCAAAGACAAGGCCAAAGATTGGCTATACTATCTGCCCTCCGGATCGATCACCACGTGGCAGGATATGAAGCGGGTATTTTTGGAGAAATATTTTCCCGCATCCTTGGCCACCACACTGCGGAAGAGGATTTATGGGATCACCCAGGATGGAGGTGAGTCCCTGCACGAATACTGGGAGCGATTTGGGCGCCTGTGCGCCAGCTTCCCACATCATCAGATTGCCGACCAGCTGCTCATACAGTATTTTTATGAGGGGATGACGCCCCATGACCGGCAAATGATTGATGGAGCTGATGGAGCGACTTGCGCAGCGGAAAGCGATTTTCGACCGATGATACTCTAATTTCATCAATTTAACAAATAGTAAACATGCTCAAAAGACGGAAATAAGAAATTTAGAATGCATACCCTTGTAGTTCCAATTTCTTCAAGATCCGCCGGCCGTTCCTCGTCACGAACTCTTCCGGCCTCTTCTCACGAACGCCCCGAGAACCACCCGAGGTAGTCCCGCTATCCTCGGCGCCGCGCAACGGAGTTGTGGGACTCCAAAAAGAAGAGAAAAAGAAAAGAAAGGAGATGAAGAAGAAGGAGAAAAAGAGATGGCAGTAGCTTTTTTTGAAGAAACTTCAAAAATGGCAGAATGAATAAAACTCACGAAATCCAATCTTACATTCCCCAAAATTGAAGACCCAAAACAGCACTAGCACCTCTTATCTTTTAGTTTAGCCAAAAAAAAACAATATATATATTATATATATAAAACCAAGTGTCTTACATGCAAAATGCATGTAAGACACTTTTTTTTTTTTATATATATATATATATATATATTATTTATTAAACTTTTTAATAAAAATATATATATATTTATTAATTAAACTTTTTATTAATAAACATTATTTAATTCAATATCAAATATTAATTAAATAATATGGCTAAACCCGGTTTTCCGAAAACCGACATTTTGCACATGAATCCTATTCATGTTTTAGATCAATCCCATATTTAAATCATATTTAAATATGTTCATCATCCTTCCTCAAACCGAATTTGAACAATTCAAATTCTTTTTCTTTTTAATTTCTCTTATACTGTTGCACGACGTTATCCGAGCTAGCCAGGAGAACCTAAAGGACCTACAGATCATGAGCTCCAACGATACGAGATTATCCGGTCAAAACTCTTTCAACCGAACTAACCAACATTCGTTAACCCCCGGAGACTCCACTATAGTCCGAGGGTTGCACTCTCCTCACTGTAGATATATTATGTCCTCTGATATAACCGTCATGGGTAAGTCGATCCTTCACAGGTGTTCGTTATCACAGCTAGGTCTTTTAAACCGTTTAACCTCTGTGATACCTCTTGTTCCTTACGTACCACTGACGCCTCTAATGAACATTTGATCTGTGATCCAATCATCAGATTAGAATCCTCTTCACACAGAAGAGGATGAGGCCTCATGTTCAAGCCCCGGAGTCAGCTATTAAGGGAACACCTATCTACTAGACCCTAAAGAGGGTAGGAGTGAATTCCATCTTGTTACACTATGTCCCCAGCTACCTATTCGAGTTTATCCCCAAGTTGGTAGGCTTATTGAGTGGGCGACCTGCCACTCTCACCCATACAAGTCTAAGGATACTCTCGAATAAGCAGGAGTTCATAGTAAGCTCAGGATTAAGAACGAGTTACCTTAGGTCATCAAAAGTGATAAAGTCGGTCTCACCAGTAAACGGTGTTATAAAGAGAAAGCGACTTTATCGTGGTTCTGTCTAATGCAAACTCATTGCATAGGACGCCCCCGCTCGCACATCTCCATGTGAAACGATTCAGATCACATCGTTTTGTACAATACAAAGCGAGCCGCATCCAATAGTGTTACCAGAATAAGGTACCCGGCCTTATCCGTATACTATAGACCGTTTTGACTGACTACTTGAGCTTGACCCACAATCATGTCATACATGAAGCTCAAGTACTCATATTCAGCCAAGGGTGTTGTTATTGGTACAGGTTAAAGCAAACACGTTTCACTATATTCAATAAACCCCTTTACTGAATAAACCTCAATAACTCTTTATTGCGTTAATAGACATATTACATTTACAACGTTTACAAAACACGAGTGTTAGGACATAAAACCCAACAAACTCCCACTTGGACTAACAAGTCTGTGGGACGAATGCTGGTCAGGAATACAAAGTATCTCCCACTGTCCTATTTAGCAGCTCGCAACCCCAGACTCTCCAGGTGTCTCTCAAACACTTTAGCCGTGAGAGACTTTGTAAACGGATCAGCAACATTGTGCTCCGAGGCAATCTGTGTGACGATCACATCTCTTCGTTGCACTATCTGGTGATATTTCCGCTCGATATGCTTCCCGCGCTTATGACTCCGAGGTTCTTTAGAATTTGCCACAGCACCACTGTTATCACAATAAAGTGTGATGGGCAAATTCATATTTGGAACAACTTCCAAATCTGTCAAGAACTTCCTGAGCCATACTGCTTCCTTCGCTGCTTCACAAGCTGCGACGTATTCAGCCTCCATGGTGGAGTCAGCAATACAACCTTGCTTGATACTCCTCCACACTATAGCCCCTCCGTTAAGAGTGAACACTGATCCTGATGTAGATTTCCGAGAATCTATATCAGTCTGAAAATCAGAGTCAGTGTATCCTGCCAGGATCAGATCCTTAGGCCCATACACGAGCACATAGTTCCTCGTTCTCCTAAGATACTTGAGGATATGTTTAACGGCGGTCCAGTGATCATATCCTGGATTAGACTGGTACCTACTGACAATTCCGACTGCAAAGCAGATGTCAGGTCTAGTGCATAACATAGCATACATCAGACTGCCAACTGCAGATGCATACGGAATCCGTCTCATGTCCTCAACCTCTTGAGGTGTCTTAGGAGACTGTTCCTTAGACAAATGAATTCCATGCCTAAACGGCATCGAACCTTTCTTGGAATTCTGCATCGAATATCTAGATAACACTTTATCTATATAAGATGCCTGAGACAGTGCTAGCGTTCTGTTCTTGCGATTCCTTACGATCTGAATCCCAAGAACAAACTGAGCCTCTCCCAAATCTTTCATTTGAAATTGGGTTGCTAGCCACAGTTTTACGTCAGTAAGAACCCCTACGTCATTCCCAATGAGTAGTATGTCATCTACATACAAGACTAAGAAAGCTACAGCCTTATTGGCAATCTTTTTGTAAACACAAGGTTCGTCAATATTCTGTTCAAAGCCATAAGATTTGATCGCAGTATCAAACCTTATATTCCAGGATCTAGATGCCTGTTTCAACCCATAAATGGATCGATTCAGCTTGCAAACCTTTTGCTCTTGACCCTGAATTATGAACCCCTCTGGTTGGACCATATAGATACTCTCTTCAAGATTGCCATTCAGAAAGGCAGTCTTGACATCCATTTGCCAGATTTCATAATCATAAAATGCGGCAATGGACAAGAGTATTCTAATCGACTTTAACATGGCAACAGGAGAAAAGGTTTCTTCATAGTCCACCCCTTCTCGCTGGGTAAAACCCTTTGCCACAAGTCGGGCCTTAAAGGTTTGCACCTTACCGACCTGGTCTCGTTTCCTCTTGTAGATCCACTTGCAACCGATGGGTCTTTCACCATCTGGTTGATCTACAAGACTCCAGACCGAATTGAAGTACATAGACTCCATTTCGAGGTCCATGGCTTTGAGCCACTGATCCTTGTCTACATCTGTCATTGCCTGTTTAAAGGTCAATGGATCCTCAATTCCATCATCAGGTATGACGAATTGAGTCTCAGACAAGCCAATGTAGCGGTCGGGTTGTCTCACATCCCTCCCACTGCGTCGAGGCTCTCTCAACTCTTGAGAAGGACCAGCCTGATCAACAACTCTTATTGATCCCTCTGTAGCTTCCCTGGAAAATTGGGACAAAACTATTTTGCTCGAAGGTTGATGATCTCTCATGTGATCTTCCTCTAAGAACGTGGCATTAGTCGACACTAAAACTTTGTCCTCTCGAGGATCGTAAAAAAGACCACCCAACGTTTCTTTGGGATAGCCTACAAATAGGCATAATTTTGAACGATGTTCCAGTTTCTTTGGACCGGATACCAGCACGTGTGCTGGACATCCCCAAATTCTGAAGTGACGTAAATTACTTTTACGCCCACTCCAGAGCTCATAGGGTGTTTCAGAAACACTCTTAGAGGGAACATTGTTTAAAATATAAACTGCAGTCTCTACTGCATATCCCCAAAACGAATTAGGCAGGCGAGCATAGCTCATCATAGAGCGAACCATGTCCAACAGGGTACTATTTCTCCTTTCGGATACACCGTTCTGCTGTGGTGTTCCGGGCGCTGAGAGTTGAGATACGATTCCATGTTCTATCATATAGTCCTGGAATCTAGTATCCATATACTCTCCACCACGATCACATCGGAGTGTTTTTATTGATTTACCTAATTTGTTCTCAACCTCTGCCTTATACTCAATGAACTTTTCAAGAGTTTCGGACTTACGTTGTATTAGGTAAAGACAGCCGTACCTTGAATAATCGTCAATGAAACTGACGAAATATTCATACCCTCCTCGTGCTTTGACATTCAAAGGACCGCAGAGATCCGAATGCACGATTTCTAGAGGTTCTTTAGACCTATAACCTTTTCCAGTAAAAGGTCATTTAGTCATCTTGCCCTCAAGACATGACTCACATGGCGGTAAAGAGTTGTTCTCTAAACGATTTAGGAGACCGCTCTTAACCAACCTCCCAATCCTATTGAGATTAATGTGACCAAGTCTCAAGTGCCAAAGATAGGTACTAGGAGAAAGCTTCTGCCTCTTGGTTTGAGTTTCAGCTGTTTTAAACATTTCGGTGTTCAAAATAGCTTGAACCTCTGTCGGTCTTAACACATATAAGTTGTTCTCAAGTTTAGCAGAAAAAATTTGTACACCTCTTTTGCTAATGATAGCTTCATTATCAGCAAAAGATACTTTATACATTTGTTCTAATAAACAAGCTACAGAGACTAGGTTCCTTTTAAAACTAGGAACCAATAGCACATTTTCGAGTAAAATGTAACTATCTCTATAAGACAACTTAACAGTTCCCACTACTTTAGCTGAGACAACCTATCCAGTACCAACTCTGAGAGTTATTTCACCTATAGCTAGTGGCTGCCAGGAACTAGTTTCCTGAAACGAAGAACAAACGTGATTAGTGGCTCCTGAATCGAGGATCCAGGCATGACTATCATTTTCCGCTAAACACGTTTCTACAACAAGCAAATCATATTTACTTTGTTGTTTCTTCTCAGCACGACTCATTACTGAGCTGGGAAGAGGACATTCCTCTGTTAAGACAGACCTAAGATCATCACGAACAAGAATCATATTCGAGTTCGTTTTCCAGGTCTCATATTTTTCGCCAGTTAACTTAACCGAAGCTAATACGTTGTTAAACGAGCTAGACATGCTGAAAAGAAATGTAAATCTATTAGTGAAACAGTTTTAACCTATTTAAACCAATCAAGTAAATTTAGCAGTAAATAAAGTACCCTAACTCTTTATTTACATGCAACGATACTTTAGTGAGTCAGAATGGTCGCTACCGAATGGTAGTCAAGCATTCTTTCACTAAACCAAGACATTCTTGACTAAATGCTACTACCAGAATAACTCTTATTCCTATAGCATCTTAGTTATCGTTCTTTGGTCAAGATTTACTAACTCCTTAGCAAATCCTGTAAGTGTGACCCTCCATTTTTAGAACGCACAGAACGGCCCCAACATAGCAACCGAATGGAATGTCAGTGTTGGGAATGGCCCTATGTTTCACTATCCATAAATGGTGACTGAGATGTTCGATCTCCCATGCCCTGCCCTCCGAATGGATGGTGCCACTAAGAGCAACCTGCAGGCGGAACATGGGAATCTTACGGTTCAATCCAATGAAGGAGACCATAGGATGTACTGACGTACTTCCTTCTCCCACTTACTATAGATACTTACTCCATTCACCTTGCTATTGAAAGTTGCAAATACCATCCGAATGGGGTTGCCCTATCGACAACACGAGGCCGAGCAAAATTCTCACGTTGTGAACTTTAGGGAGTGCGTAGCAGGAGAGGGATATATCATATATTCCTTCTCAACACATCTACTAAGTATCATATTCGGTTTTAGGGTAAAAAACTCAAGTTTTATCCGGCTAAGAAATTAAAACCTTAAGTCTAGGTAAACTTTACCTGAGATGTCTAGGTAATTAACAAGTTTAATTAACCTCACACCTCTCGCGCACGCTCATAAAACCAGGTTAACTTTACTCAAGTACCGGATCGTCCCCAGGTAGGAGGTGTTCCGTAAACCGTCAACTTAAATACCTCCAACCTCGAACAGGATTTCACCGGGTGAGTTTCTCATAACCTTAGTATTTACGAGATATCGATCTATTTTATCTAATAAAACAGACCGAATCATTTAACTCTAAATGAGCATGCCATTATCTTTGTTATAGATTTTATAAGTCTATCCAATTTTACAACGCTTGCAAAAACTTAGACATACTATAACAACTCTCTACATGCTTCTCAAACATGCAACACTAAGGCATGACAAATTGAATGCTTAACTTCATAATTAATATAACACTTATACTAATTATGTTTTTAAACATACAACTCCTAATTCATAAATTAATATAACACTTATATCAATTCTCATGAATTAAGCATGCATCCTATACATTATAACACTTATAACATACAATATGCAACACTAAAAAAATAGAAGTTTAATTTCATAATTAATATAACAATTATATCAATTAATCAATTAAGCAAACAACATCTAACTCATGAATTAATATAACTCTTATATTAATACTCATGAATTCTTTAAATTGCATATTATATATTATAACACTTATAACATATTTTCAATGCATGGAGCATGCTTCCTACGGTGGGATTTTAAATCTATATGACATACGTTATGCACATACAAACATGGAATTTTAATTAAAACATACATTCGCAATGCATAAATAATTAAACACACTAAAGTGGATCGATTTTGGCATTTAGCAAGCAATAACTAATTTATTACAAGCTTGAACAACAAGCTAAGTCTTGAGCGGACTTCGAACTCTTCGCACCGCCTTTGACAAACTTGCTCCCCGAACGCTTCAGCCAAATTCTATTTGAGCTTCTCTTCGAATTGCCTAGAACGAGTTTGAACTTATACCGAACATTTCGGCGAGCTCAAAACTCGAGCTTCTTTCACATAGAAACCTATATGGACTCTAATGACTCTAAAAATACAGACTCTTCAGCACACATTAAAGCCCATACATTCTCGGGCAATTACAAATAAGGAAATTCAAAAAGAAACTATGCCAAAATCGATATTCACTTTAGACGCCAATTCAGAAACAATTTCTAAATTAAAATACCCACCAACTTAAATTGATACAAATTGAGTGAATCACAAAATCGCTCTGATACAAATTGATGGAGCGACTTGCGCAGCGGAAAGCGATTTTGGACCGATGATACTCTAATTTCATCAATTTAACAAATAGTAAACATGCTCAAAAGACGGAAATAAGAAATTTAGAATGCATACCCTTGTAGTTCCAATTTCTTCAAGATCCGCCGGCCGTTCCACGTCAAGAACTCTTCCGGCCTCTTCTCACGAACGCCCCGAGAACCACCCGAGGTAGTCCCGCTATCCTCGGCGCCGCGCAACGGAGTTGTGGGACTCCGAAAAGAAGAGAAAAAGGAAAGAAAGGAGATGAAGAAGAAGGAGAAAAAGAGATGGCAGTAGCTTTTTTTGAAGAAACTTCAAAAATGGCAGAATGAATAAAACTCACGAAATCCAATCTTACATTCCCCAAAATTGAAGACCCAAAACAGCACTAGCACCTCTTATCTTTTAGTTTAGCCAAAAAAAAAACAATATATATATTATATATATAAAATCAAGTGTCTTACATGCAAAATGAATGTAAGACACTTTTTTTTCTTTTATATATATATATATATATATATATTATTTATTAAACTTTTTAATAAAAATATATATATTTATTAATTAAACTTTTTAATTAATAAACATTATTTAATTCAATATCAAATATTAATTAAATAATATGGTTAAACCCGGTTTTCCGAAAACCGACATTTTGCACATGAATCCTATTCATGTTTTAGATCAATCCCATATTTAAATCATATTTAAATATGTTCATCATCCTTCCTCAAACCGAATTTGAACAATTCAAATTCTTTTTCTTTTTAATTTCTCTTATACTGTTGCACGACGTTATCCGAGCTAGCCAGGAGAACCTAAAGGACCTACAGATCATGAGCTCCAACGATACGAGATTATCCGGTCAAAACTCTTTCAACCGAACTAACCAACATTCGTTAACCCCCGGAGACTCCACTATAGTCCGAGGGTTGCACTCTCCTCACTGTAGATATATTATGTCCTCTGATATAACCGTCATGGGTAAGTCGATCCTTCACAGGTGTTCGTTATCACAGCTAGGTCTTTTAAACCGTTTAACCTCTGTGATACCTCTTGTTCCTTAAGTACCACTGACGCCTCTAATGCACATTTGATCTGTGATCCAATCATCAGATTAGAATCCTCTTCACACAGAAGAGGATGAGGCCTCATGTTCAAGCCCCGGAGTCAGCTATTAAGGGAACACCTATCTACTAGACCCTAAAGAGGGTAGGAGTGAATTCCATCTTGTTACACTATGTCCCCAGCTACCTATTCGAGTTTATCCCCAAGTTGGTAGGCTTATTGAGTGGGCGACCTGCCACTCTCACCCATACAAGTCTAAGGATACTCTCGAATAAGCAGGAGTTCATAGTAAGCTCAGGATTAAGAACGAGTTACCTTAGGTCATCAAAAGTGATAAAGTCGGTCTCACCAGTAAACGGTGTTATAAAGAGAAAGCGACTTTATCGTGGTTCTGTCTAATGCAAACTCATTGCATAGGACGCCCCCGCTCGCACATCTCCATGTGAAACGATTCAGATCACATCGTTTTGTACAATACAAAGCGAGCCGCATCCAATAGTGTTACCAGAATAAGGTACCCGGCCTTATCCGTATACTATAGACCGTTTTGACTGACTACTTGAGCTTGACCCACAATCATGTCATACATGAAGCTCAAGTACTCATATTCAGCCAAGGGTGTTGTTATTGGTACAGGTTAAAGCAAACACGTTTCACTATATTCAATAAACCCCTTTACTGAATAAACCTCAATAACTCTTTATTGCGTTAATAGACATATTACATTTACAACGTTTACAAAACACGAGTGTTAGGACATAAAACCCAACAGCAGCGAGTGGCGGGGCATTGATTGACAAGACCCCAGTTGAAGCCAAGCAGTTGATTGCAAACATGGCAACAAACTCGCAGCAATTCGGTATTCGGGGGCAAGGACAAGTCCATAGCGTGGCTCAGAGCCATGAATTGATTGAGATGAAGGCCCAGGTGGCCGAGATAGGCAGTATGTTGAAAAAAATCGTCGGAGGACACCGCGAGGCGGAAGAGGTCAACGCGATCGGGGGGTACGCTTCCAACCCAAGGAAGTACGACCCATATTCCAACACGTATAACCCCGGTTGGCGCGACCATCCAAACTTTAGCTATGGGAATAGGGAAGGACAATCTCGCTTCCAAGGCCAGTCTCAGGATAGGCCTAATTCTTCCACCCAAGCTCAAGCCTCGAGCTCCTCCAGTTCGCTTGAAGAGATGGTAAGGACCATCGTGACTAGCACCAGCCAGTTCCAAAAAGAGGCTCGAGAAGAGCTTAATTCTCACAAGGCAGAGCTGCAGAATCTGAACAAGCAGCTGACACAGATGGCGGTGTCTATCAGTAAGATTGAGAGCAAGAGCTCGGGGAAGCTTCCTTCCCAAACTACAGTAAACTCATGTGAAAACGTGAGTGCCATTCAGCTGCGCAGTGGGAAGTCACTTTCCACTAGAGCTGTGAAGGACGCCACGGACAGCCTGAACAAGTCCGCCCCGACTGCTCCTAAGATGCAGAATGAGAAAAGAGATGAGAAGGTTAGTGTACCTGAAGATGTTGCCAGAGCACCATTCCCGAGTAGGCTTGCGAAGCCTACTTTGGAATCTGATGACGAGGAGGTTCTTCGAACCTTCCAAAAGGTGATGGTAAATATCCCGCTCCTAGAGGCAGTCAGTCAAGTGCCCAAGTATGCAAAATTTCTAAGGAGCTGGTGCACTACGAAAAGGAAGTCCAGAGGGACTGAGAAGAAGAAAGAGAATGTTTCTGCTATACTCCCAGGTACGTTGCCTGCCAAGTGCAACGATCCAGGTACCTTCACTATCCCTTGCACGATAGGTAGTAAGGTTGTTCATAATGCCATGTTAGACTTAGGAGCCTCTGTAAATGTTATGTCTTATGCACTATTTCGTGAATTGAATTTAAATGAATTGCATGAGTGTAATGTGTCTGTCCAGTTGGCTAATGGGTCAAGCATATGTCCTAGGGGTAAAGTAGAGGATGTTCTGGTCAGAGTTGGGGATATGATGTTTCCCGCCGATTTCCTCGTGCTAGATATGAATGAAAAGTCATCGCATGCCTCGTCCTCCATGTTGTTAGGACGTCCTTTCCTTAAGACCGCTAGGGTCAAAATTGATGTGTTTAAGGGAGTTGTTTCTCTGGAGTTTGATGATATTTTGCATGAGTTCTCATTATTTGATAGGAAATCTGCTGAGAATATTTCCGTTGTGATTGAGTATGATGAGAATGGGAGTCTACCCTCGTGCTTGAGGGATGGTTCCCATGTCTCCGTTACAAAATCTGATTTAAAATTGTTTGATGATGATGCTGGTTTTTGCACTAACAATTCTGATTTTCACGTTCTTGAGGCACGAAGAGTGCAAAATATTTTTCAGAATGATTGCAGGGAAGGTGTGGACAAGGACAAGCTTGGATCGTCCCCCGCACCTACAGACTATGGATGAGTCTGTGGAGAGAATACAGTCGAGCAACCGACTTTAAAAATTCTGCGCTTCTCGGAGGCACCCGAGCGATGGACTGTTTTTACGCTTTAGTTTAGTTTAGTTGCTTTTTAGATTAATTTAGTTTTAATTAGCTTGCTGTTTTTTTTTAGGAATGGAGGAAGAGAAGACAATTTTGGGCTCTGATGCGTTTGTGCGCCGCTTCCTCGCCCTCGCCAGCTTCACAAAGAGTCAGGGAAGTGTACTTCTTCTTCCCTTTTTACTTTGTATATCTGACTGGTTGGCATTGGGGACAATGCCATATTTTGAAGTTGGGGGTGGAGTTAGTCTGATGGTTGCGCATGTGTAGTTTGTTGAGAAGTGCTATTTTGATATTGAAGTGCTTGAGACTCTGTTTACTGTTTTCTGACGATGATAGCCTAGGAAATGCATGTTGGGAATTTGAGCATGTTCATAATCGAGTTTTTGCATGAGTTTTGTGTTTATTAGGTTCATGTCAAAAATTTTAAAAAATTTTCTGTTGCTCCCTTGCACTTGTCGCGCACTTAGCAACCTCTTCCTAGATTCCGTAGGCTCAAAAATCGCATGTTTCGCTAATTCTCGTTGTCACCCCGAAAGGCACCCTTAGGTAGCTTGTTGCATGAGAGTTAGTGGTTAGTTAATTGAGAAAGCATGTGCTTAGCCTAATTTAAAAAAAAAATAGAAAAGCATGTTTGATAGTAAATTCCTCTCGAGGCGCTCCTCCTTCTTTGTAGCGCTAAAGAAGTGAGCGTGAGTCCTTAAAAACGTGAAGCTTAGGCCGTAGTTTGACGTGTTAGGCAGCTCGAGTTGGAAAGAAAAAGAAATAAAATGTTGGTTCAAAGAACCTAAATAAAAGAGTACAAAGTACTTGTGAAAAGAAAAAGAATGAGAAAAATAATTAGGTCTCTTAATTTACTTCTCTCTCTCGTGTAAGTCAAGTTTAGACTGTTCTTAAACGCTAGAAGTAGGGGGAAAACGGGATGTGCGTTGCATGCGGGTTTTCCGAGTTTGCGTGAGTTTAGGAGTGGTTGGCAAGCACACACACACGTTAAGGGGCAAGAGTTAATTTTTGATATGTCCTAGTTAATGCATGAACAAAATGCTTCCATGATTATACTCGTGTTTAAAGTTTTCAATATGCATGGAGGTTTGAGTTAGAATGCATGTAAGCGCGTCCTTAGAGTCAATGTCTTTGTAGTGCTTGCTCGAGGACTAGCAATGTTTAAGTTGGGGGTGTTTGATAACTCCATTTTGGAGCTATTAAATACTTCCTAATATTAGCTTAAGTCCGCTTTTAATTAATTAATATATCTCTTTTGTAGGAGAAAAGCGGCAAAGAGCTCGTGCGTCCGTTGGACCCGTTCGAGAGCTTAAAGTGGAGTTTTAGCGCCTCGGGAATGCATCGGGAAGAGGGGAACTTGATCCGTGAAGGAACGGGCCAAAACCGCCTTGGAGAGGCAAAGCTTCAGCCCCAAACCCGAGAGCCAGCGTCGAGCTACAGCGTCGAGACGCTGGCTCGACGCTGGAAAAACCCGAGAGCAAGCATCGAGTGATAGCGTCGAGACGCTAGCTCGACGCTGCCCTGGCGTCGAGACCCTGCTTGGCGTCGAGACGCTTCGGAGGAGACGCGCGCAGGAATTTTATCGGGGCAGCGTCGCGACGCCATCGAAGGCGCGCGCGGATTACTTAGGGCACAGCGTCGAGACGCTGGCCTAGCGTCTCGACGCTACGACGATTGCAGAAGTTAAATGACGATTTTTCTGCACATTTTGGAGGATCTTCTTCTTCTTCATCTCTTCACCATTTTTAGAGCTTTTGGGTCTTCTTCTTCCTCGTTTTTTCTCTATTTTCCTTGGAGCTCCACCATTGTTGGCATGCTAGGGAGCTCCCTTCCTCTTGTAATACGCTGATGACGCTTTCCACGGTCGTTGTTGGAGCGGAATTGACAAACCGCGCCATGAGCGGCTAAGGTAAGGGTGAACGGTTTGGGGATTAGTTTAGGGCGATTTTGTTAGACGTTTTTGGTTCTGATAATTTGAGCTTTGATATGCATATTGGTTCTGTTTACTTTGCATTTATCTACTTTGCTTAATCCAACGCGCATGTTAAAATACGACGATTGACACTCGAGTAATTTCGCATGTTGTGTATGTTAAAGAGTAGCGATGTCGTGCCTCTCACTACTCGACTAAGTCACACAGGTAGATAAAACTAAATCGAAGTATCGAGTCGGGTAGGATAATTTTTGATTGCATACGGCGTTTGCGGGCAATCTACTAGCAATTAGAATTCACGCTCGAATGTTCGTCGCGGTTAGCTAGTGACTGTCTAAATTTACCTTAGGGCTGATCACCTTGACGTAAGCTTAGATAACGTGTAATTAGAACTGTGTGGTCTAATTAAAATCCATGGAGTCGGCTACTTTGGGGCTTCTCTGGTAGTCGTCCGCGTGCTCAATAAACTGAATACGATGTTATTAGCATTAAATGATGAACCGAATTTGTCTAACATTTGATCCCGAAACTCCCCAAACCGTGCACACGTTTTCTACTAGTTATTCTTCTTCCGTTATCTTTCTTATTATTTCCTTGCATGATAAAAACCCCCCGTTACCAAAATCAATCAATTAATTAAATCCCAATTTCATTAGTGATTTCAATCTACCTATTCCTTGGATCGACCCTGTTACCACTGGCTGCAAAACCTTGGTCATAGGCTTTATAAATCGTATTTTGGCAAGCCTCGACAGCTTGAGATTAAGCGATAGTTCAAAATATCGTCCACCACTAACGATGCTAATTCTGTTGTTAGATTCGTTCAGTCTAATATTGTTACTAGGTTTGGAATCCCACGAGCCATAATCAGTGACCAGGGAACTCATTTCTGCAACCGATCTGTGGAGGCTTTGCTGAGAAAGTATGGTGTGCATCATCGAGTATCCACCGCCTACCACCCTCAAGCCAATGGGGAAGCCGAGGTCTCCAACAGAGAGGTAAAGTCAATTCTGGAGAAAACCGTGAGACCGAGTTGGAAGGATTGGAGCGTTCGTTTGCAAGATGCTTTGTGGGCCTACCGCACCGCCTACAAAACCCCTATCGGTATGTCCCCATACCGGTTGGTTTTTGGTAAGGCTCGCCACTTACCCGTGGAGATCGAGAACAAAACATTCTGGGCGATCAAGAAGTGTAACATGAGCTCTGAAGAAGCTGGCGAGGCACGACTGCTTCAGTTACAGGAATTGGAGGAACTGCGTTTGGACTCCTACGAGAACTCCAAGATCTATAAAGAGAAGTCCAAACAGTTTCATGACCGAAGGATCTTAAAGAAAAGCTTTGAAGTCGGTCAGAAAGTTCTGCTGTTCGATTCCCGTCTGAAGTTCATGCCAGGTAAGCTTCGTTCCCGTTGGAAAGGACCCTACATAATAACTAAAATTTTTCCTTATGGCAGTGTGGAGATTCAGAGCTTGGACTCAGATGAGGTGCAGAAAGTGAATGGGCACCGGTTGAAGATTTTCCACGAGGGTGACGCTGAGTGCTATGACGCTACATTACTCCTAGCGCCGCCCCAGTTTGATTATGGATGAGTGGATCAGAGAATACAGTCGAGCAATCGACTCTAAAAATTTGCGCTTCTCGGAGGCACCCGAGCTTGAACTGTAATTCTGTTATTTACTGCTTTATTTTTGTTTATTTTAGCTTTTGAATTTGTTGTTTGTTTACTTGTTTTCTTAGAAGGAAAGGTGAAATGGCCGACAATTCGAGTTTATAATGGAAGACGATGAGGCACATCTCTACCCGTCGGCTCACAAAATTCAGGGGAGGTTTTCTGATCCCTTAGAATTTTGTTGTTTTTGATTGTTGAATTCACTGGGGACAATGCATGTCTTAAGGTGGGGGGAGGAGTTTGTTGAAACAACAGAGATAAGACTTCTTAGTAGTTGTCGGGCATATGTATACTCTAATTTTTAGATTAGAATCTGAATGCATGTTGTCCGATGAGGACGGTCTGTGATGTGCTAGTGAACACTCCGTATTGGTATAATTCGAAAAATTTGACAATGTATGCACATTTTGAGCCTATTTTAAATTTTTTTCTGTTATTTCCCTACATTCACTGAGCACATAGCCCTCTTATTGTCAGTTTTGTAGGTTTAGAATGATTTTATTTGGTCTGAAACCTTGTTGTCACCCCGAAAGGTACCATTAGGGAGGCTTGATGTGTTAGAAGTAGTAATAATTCATTTGTTGTATAGCGTAGCTATTGCCAAAAAGAGAAAGCATGAAAATAAAAACTCTAGAGTTGCTCCTCCTTCTTGTGTTGCCCGTGTAACCAGGGGCGATCGTGTAACCCACGGTTGTCACTGCATGAAAGGGGAACCAATAGAAGTGAGCAATAGTCCTTAAAAACGTGAAGCTGAATATGGTTTGGCGTGTTAGGCTCTCTTGGAGAAATAAAAAAAAAGTGGTTCAAAAGGAACAAAGGGTACAAAGTACTCAAATAAAAGAAAGAAAATGTAGGCCTTATGTTTTGTTGCTTTTTCTATCGCTAAAGGCCATTAGACTGTTCTTATCGCCATAAGTAGGGGGAAAACGAGTTATAGAGTTGTATAAGGTTATTTCGGGCTTGCATGAGCTAGGTTGAGAGGTGTTAAACACACACACACGTAAGAGAATATGAGTTAAAATTTTGGAATGTTTTCAACGTTTGCATGCATTTGATGGTTTTGAATTTATTTAAATACCTTGTTTCACAAGCATTGAGGTTAGAGTTTTCAGCATGCAATTAATTCTTTGGAGATAATTTAGAGTATACCTTGCTCGAGGACTAGGAAGATTTAGGTCGGGGGTATTTTGATAGCTCCAAAATAGAGCTATTATTATGTCCCTAATATTGGCTAGAACCATGCTAAGTATTGATTAAAATGCCTTCTTGTAGGTGATTTCATGGTCGAGAGCTTGAGAAGTCCAAAGACACGTTTCGGGGCTTAAAACGACGTTTTAGAGCTTCATAGATGCATTGGGAGTGAAAGGGCTTGAAGAATCAAAGAAATGGCAAAAATTGCCTTGGAAACACCAGTTTTGGCCAACAAACCCGAGAGCATGCATGCATAAGGAGGAGCGTCGAGACACTAGCTCGACGCTGCAGCGTCGGGACGCTGGCCGAGCGTCTCGACGCCGCCCCGACTGCCTACCGAGGATGAGCGCGCCCCAGCGTCGAGACGCTGTTCGAGCGTCTCGACGCCAGCCCGGCGATTTTCCAGATTGACGCGCGACAGCGTCGAGACGCTGACCGAGCGTCTCGACGCGCGCGCGCGCGCGCGCGACCAACTTAGGGCACTAGCGTCGAGACGCTTGCCTAGCGTCTCGACGCTCCGACGACAGAAAGCGTGAAAATGCCTAATTTTTGCCTAACTTTCATTCGAACTTTTCTCCATCTTCTTCCTTTCGGGTCTTCACCATTTTTTGCACCATTTGAGCTCTTCTTCTCCTCTTTTTGTATGGTACTAAGCTCTTCCATGGGGGGTTTGATTTATTCATCCTCCATGGAAGGCTAAACAAGGTTAGTGTTTAATTTCGAGTTTGGGATTGTGAATATGGATGTTTGGGGAGATTTGCCCCTTTGTAAATGTTGAGCTAGTTAGTGTATTTCTTGCATCTCTTGCTTGTTCTTCATCAAATCTAGCATGTGTAGCTTAGTTAGGTTGACTCTCTAATTCCTATGCATGATAGAGGGCTAAAGGTTGGGACGTATAATTGCCCAAATCGCTAGGTAGCAAGGGCTTAAGCATGGCTAAGTAATTCAACCTAAGGTGACAGTTGGGAGTCTGAATTAGTTAACGTTTTCATGTTAGGCTAAGAGCGAGAGAGAAATCGGGTTAGTCTTAGGATTAAACCGTCACAATGTTCCCGTTACTGGCTTATGGTCAATTTAGGGGTCGCGGCCTTGAATGGATTATTGGCCAAGAACAATTAGAATTGCACATGTCTAATTATATCTTTGAGTCATTTGAGTTAGAAATTGGCCAAATGAATTGTGTGCTGAAGCATGATTAGCTAATTAAATGTATCGATGAACTAAACGTCCATAGCAATCAATCCCATTACTCGGAGTTAAGCACGACCATTTAATTTTGCACTTGTCATTTAATTTTCCGTTAGCTTGCACGCTAGGAACTCCCTTCCCCCAAACCAAATCACAATCACATTTTTACATTCTTTTTACACACTTTTTAGAATTAGCAAATTAGACTTAGTTGAATTAAATTTCTTAATTCCCTGTGGATCGACCCCGTTACCACTTAGCTGCAAATTACTCGGTGCATTCGGGTTTATAAATTTTATTTTGGCAAGCCTCGACAGCTTGAATTTTAGTAGGACATTCAAAAGTCCTTCCTACCATAGATCTCCACCTTGCCGCTCGCCTAAGCTGATTGAAGCGCTTATTGCCGTCGAGATTCCGAGTAACCACAACCAACGACAAAACCCCTCTCCCTTTCTTCATCATCGACCGAAATCTCACCGCCTTCTCGACTCTGACTTTCATCGCCGCGTCTTCGGCATCGCCAACCAACAGTGTGTACTCCTCTCCGAAGAAAGAAGAGGAACAACACAATCTAGTTGTAGAAATCGAAGTCCCCACCATTGAAACAACTTCATCTTCTACTACTACTTTCTGAGGTACAATTTCACACTCGTTCTCTGTTATCTGTGTATGTGGGGGAGAAAATTGGGGGGTTACGAGCCACACAATTCGTTATGTGAATTATAATTGAAATTGAATGTGAATTGTTCATGTGATTGCTTCCTACGGTCCATAATTTCGGAAGAATATTTGAATTTGCTTGTAATCTTATCAGCGTGGCTCCATCTCAGCCGTGAAGAAGACGCCCCATTTTAGATGTATTCTTTTTTATTTATGTTTTAAGGTGTTCATAGATTTGAGATGGGCTCTCCTATTTGGATACTTAGGCTTGTTACTTTGTTTTTTTTTTTTGAAATGTTGCACCCGTTTTAATTTTTTTATTAAACAAGACAACGTTCAATTTGTTGGGTTTTATGTCCTAAAACTCGTAGTTTGTGAATGTTGGGAATGTAATAATTCTATTTATGTAATAAAGAGTTATTGAGGTTTATTTAGTAAAAGTGTTTATTGAATATAGTGAAACGTGTTTGCATTGACCTATACCAATAACAAACACCCGTGGCGAAAGTATGAGTACTTGAACTTCATGTATGACATGAATGTGGATCAAATTCAAGTAGACAGCCAAAACGGTCTATAGTATATGGATAAGGCTGGGTACCTTATCCTGGTAGCACTATTGGATGTGACTCACATTGTATTGTACAAAACGATGTGATCCGAATCGAACATGGTGATATGCGAGTGAGGGCGTCCTGTGCAATGAGTTTGCATAAGACTGAACCGAGAAATCAAATCGCTCTCTCTTTATAACATTGTTTACTGAAGAGACCGACTTTTTCATATGATGACCTAGGTAACTCAATCTCAATCCTGAGCTCGCTATGAACTCATGTTTATTCGAGAGTATCCTTTGACTTCCATGGGTGAGAGTGGCCAGTTCGCCGACTCAATAAGCTTACCATCTTGGGGATAAACTCGAATAGGTAGTTGGGAACATAGTATAACAAGACGAAATTTACTCCTACCGCCTTTGAGGGATAGTAGAGAGGTTGTTCCCTTAATAGCTGACTCTGGGTCTTGAACATGAGGTCTCATCCTCTCCTAATCAGAGAGGGTTATGATCTGCTGATTGGATCACAAATCAAATGTTCATTAGAGGTGTCAGTGGTACTTGAGGAACAAGAGGTAATGCAGGGGTTAAACGGTATAAATGACCTGTTGTGATTACGAACACCTGTGAAGGATCGACTTACCCATAATGGTTATATCAAGAGGACATAATATATCTACAATGAGGAGAGTACAACCCTCGAACTATAGTGGAGTCTCCGGGGGTTAATGAATGTTGATTAGTTCGGTTAAAAGAGTTTAACCAGATAATCTCGTATCGTTGGAGCTCATGATCTGTAGGTCCTTTAGATTCTCCTGGATAGCTCGGATAACGCCGTGCAACAATATAAGAGAAAAAAGAATATGAATTTGAATTTTTTCAAATTCGATTTATGGAAGAATGATGGACATATTTAAATATGATTTAAATATGGGTATGGTCTAAAACATGAATATGATTCATGTACACAAAGTCGGTTTTCGGAAAATTGGGATTTGCCATATTATTTAATTAATATTTGATATTGAATTAAATAATATTAATTAATTAATTAATAATATATATATATATATATATAAAATTTATTAATTAAAAATTTTAATTAATAAAATATTTAATATTATTTAAAATTATTTAAGAATTAATTTTTAATAATATATATATATATATATATATATATAATTAAAAAGGCATAGTGCCTTTTGGGTTCTTAAAATAAAATGGAGATTCGGGTATACGAATGAAGTTTTAAAAACTTCAATTGTTGAAGTTTACAAAAACTTTAGTTCTGTGTACTTCAAACCCATTTTTCCATTCGCTTTCTTCCTCTTCTTTTCTTTTATAAATGGAGTCCCACAACTCCGTTGCTCGGCGCCGAGCATAGCGGGACTACCGGAGGTGGTCCTCGAGGCGTTCGTGAGAAGAGGCTCGAAGCGTTCTTGAGGAGAATCGAGCGACGGAATTGAAGATTTTGAACTACAAGGGTATGTAATTCTTAATTCTCTATTTCCTTCGTTTTGAGCATGTTTCTATTTTGTTAAATTGATGAAATTAGAGTATCAACGATCCAAAATCGCTTCCGCAGCGTTATACGCTCCATCAATTGATATTAGAGCGTATTTTGATGAACTCAATTTGCATCAATTTAAGCTCGGTGGGTATTTTAATATAGAAATTGTTTCTGAATGGAGGTCTAAAGTGTATTTCGGTTTTGACATCATTTCTTTTTTAATTTCATTATTTGTAATTTTCCGAGAATGTATGGGCTTTAATGTGTGCTGAAGAGTCTGTTTTCTTTTAGAGTCATTACGTCCATATAGGTTTTTTTATGAAAGAAGCTCGAGTTTTGAGCTGGCCGAATTGTTCGGTGGAAGTTCAAACTTGTTCTGGGCGGTTCGATGGGAAGCTCGAAGATAAATTGGTCGAAGCGTTCGGGGGAGCAAGTTTATCCAAGGCGGTACGAAGAGTTCGAAGTCCGCTCAAGACTTAGCTTGTAATAAATTAGTTATTGCTTGGTTGATGCCAAAACCGGTCCACTTTAGTGTGTTTAATTAATTATGCATTGTATATGTATGTTTTAATTAAATTCCATAATTGTATGTGTATAAAGTATGCCATATAGATTTAAAATCCCACAGTAGGAAGCATGCTCCATGCATTGAAAATATGTTATAAGTGTTATAATATATAGTATGCATGTTTAGGAATTCATGAGTATTGATATAAGAGTTATATTAATTCATGAATTAAATGTTGTTTGCTTAATAGAATAATTAATATAAGTGTTATATTAATTGTGAAATTAAACATCCAACATTAGTTGCCTTAGTTTTATGCATATTGTATGTTATAAGTGTTATAATGTACCGTTGCAAAAAAAAAAGTGTTATAATGTATAGGATGCATGCTTAAATCATGAGAATTGATATAAGTGTAATATTAATTTATGAATTAGGGGTTGTATGTTTAGAGTATAATTGATATAAGTGTTATATTGATTATAAAGTTAAACATTCAACTTATCATGCCTTAGCGAATGCATGTTTGAGAAGCATGTAGATGTTTGTTGTAGTAAGTCTATATTTTGCAAAGTGTTGTAAAAATAACATAGACTTTTAAAATCTATAACATAGACAATGACATGCTCATTTAGGGTTAAATGATTTGTTCTGTTTTATTAGATAAAATAGGTCGAAATCTCGTAAATGCTAAGGTTATGAGAAACTCACGCTGTGAAATCCTGTCGAAGGTTGGAGGAACTTGAATTGACGGAAAACCTCCTACTTGGGGATTATCCGGTACTTGAGTAAAGTTAACCCGACTTTATGAGCATGCGTGAGAGGTGTGAGGTTAGTAAAGTGTTTATAACCTAGACATCTTAGGTAAAAAGTTTACCTAGATTTACGGTTTTATTTTCTTAGCCAGATAAAGCTTGAGTAATTTACCCTAAACCGTCTAAAATACTTAGTAGAGGTGTTGAGAAGGAATATATGATATATCCCTCTCCTCCTACGCTCTCTGTGAAGTTCACAACGTGAGAATTATGCTCGGTCTCGTGATGTCAATAGGGCATCCACCTTCGGATGGCATTTGCATCTTTCAATAGCAAGGTGAATGGAGAAAGTATTTATAGTAAGTGGGAGAAGGAAGTACGTCAGTACATCCTGTGGTCTCCTCCATTGGATTGAACCGTGAGATTCTCATGTTCCGCCTGCTGGTTGCTCTTAGTGGCACCGTCCCTTCGGAGGGTCGTTTCTTGGGAGTCGGAACATCTCAGTCACCATTTATGGATAAAGAAACATAGGGTCATTCCCAACACTGACATTCCCTTCAATTGCACTGTTGGGGTCGTCCTATGAATTCTAAAAATGGAGGGTCACACTTACGAGATTTGCTAAGGAGTTAGTAAATATTGACCAAAAACGATAACTAAGATGTTATAGGAATAAGAGTTATTCTGGTGTTAGCATTTAGTCAAGAATGTCTTGGTTTAGTGAAGGACTGCTCGACTGCCCTACGGTAGCGACCATTCTGACTCACTAAAGTATCGTTGCGAGTAAATAAAGAGTTTGGGTACTTTATTTTCTACTAATTCCTTGATTGGTTTAAGATAGGTTAAAACCGTTTCACTAATAGATTTACATTCTTTTTCAGCATGTTTAGCTCTTTTAATAACGTACTAGCTTCCGTTAAGTTAACCGGCAACAACTACGAGACCTGGAAAACGAACTCGAATATGATTCTTGTTCGTGATGATCTAAGATTTGTCTTAACAGAGGATTGTCCTCATTTTCCTAGCTCTATGATGAGCCGTGCTGAGAAGAAACAACAAAGTAAATGTGATTTTCTAGTTGTTGAAACGTGTTTAGTGGAAAATGATAGTCATACCTGGATCCTTGATTCAAGAGACACTAATCATGTTTGTTCTTCTTTTCAGGAAGTTAGTTCCTAGCAGCCGCTTGCTAAAGATGAGAAAACTCTCAGAGTTGGTACTGGAGAAGTTATCTTAGCTAAAGCAGTGGGAGCTGTTAAGTTGTCTTATAGAGATAGATTCATTTTACTAGAAAATGTGCTATTGGTTCCTAGCTTCAAAAGGATCCTCGTCTCTATAACTTGTTTATTAGAACAAATGTATAAAGTATCTTTTGCAGATAATGAAGCAATCATTAGCAAAAGAGGTGTACAAATTTATTCTGCTAAACTTTAGAATAACTTATATGTGTTAAGACCGACAGAGACTGAAGCTATTTTGAACACCGAGATGTTTAAAACAGCTGAAACTCAAACTAAAAGGCAGAAGCTTTCTCCAAGTACCTATCTTTGGCACTTGGGACTAGGCCACATTAATCTAAATAGGATTGAGAGGTTGGTTAAGTGCGGTGTCCTAAATCGTTTAGAAGACAACTCTTTACCGCCAAGTGAGTCATGTCTTGAGGGCAAGATGACTAAAAGATATTTTTCTGAAAAAGGTCATAGGTCCAAAGAACCTCTAGAAATCGTGCATTCAGATCTCAACGGTCATTTGAATGTCAAAGCACGAGGAGGGTATGAATATTTCGTAAGTTTCATTGACGATTATTCTAGGTACGATTATCTTTACCTAATGCATCGTAAGTCCGAAACTTTTGAAAAGTTCATTCAGTATAAGGCAGAGGTTGAGAACAAATTCGGTAAATCGATAAAAACACTATGATCTGATCGAGCTGGAGAGTATATGATACTAGATTCCAGGACTATATGATAGAACATGGAATAGTATCTCAACTCTCAGCGCCCGGGACACCGCAGTAGAACAGTGAGTCCGAAAGGAGAAATAGAACCCCGTTAGACATGGTTCGTTCTATGATGAGCTATACTCAACTTCCTAACTCGTTTTGGGGATATGCAGTTGATGAAGCGCACGTAGCGCAGCGGAAGCAAGTCGGGTCATTGACACTCTAACTTCATCAATTTAGCTAAACTAGAAACATGCTCAAAACTTGGAAATAAAAGAAATTAGAACACATACCTCTTGTAGTTAAAAAATCTTCTAATCCCAATGCTCGAATCTCCTCACGAACCCTTCGAAGCTTCCCTCGAACTCTTCGAGAACCACCTCTGGTAGTCCCGCTATCCTCGGGCCGAGCAACGGAGTGGTGGGACTCCTTTACAAGAGAAAAAACTTTGGAAGATGAAGATGAAAAGAGAAGAGATCTTTGTGATGAGAGTTTTGAAGGAGAATGTCACACATCAAAAAATTCCAACAAAACTCAAGCATCATCAAACCCAAACCATTTGAACTCCATCCAATTTATAGGCCATTCACATGCAACAAACTTTTTGCTTAGCATGACACCTAAAAAATGGATGAATTAGTCTTCACACAAGTGTTCAACAATTGATGAGTTTATGCATGTAGTTTGTGATTCACAAACCACTTACTAAACTTGGATAAACCCACTCAACTTGGATAAATCCACTCAACTTGGATAATCCCACTTGTATTATTATTTTGTCATTTTAAAATTAATTCATAATTAATTTTAATAAAGAAAATAAATTTTAATTAAATAAACTTTTTAATTAATTAATATTATTATTTAATTCAATATCAAATATTAATTAAATAATAAGACTAATCTCGGTTTCTTAAACCGAATCATCCCACATGAATCCCTATTCATGTTTTAGACTGATCCCATATTTAAACCATATTTAAATATGTTCATCATTCTTCCAAAAACGAATTTGAATAAATTCAAATTCTTTTCCTCTCATATTGTTACACGACTTAATCCGAGCTAGCCAGAAGAACCTAAAGAACCTACAGATCATGAGCTCCAGCGATACGAGATTAACCGGACAATCTCTTTAGCCAAGCTAACCAACATTCGTTAACCCCCGGAGACTCCACTAAAGTCCAAGGGTTGCACTCTCCTCACCGTAGATATATTTATGTCCTCTTGATATAACCATCATCAGTAACTCGATCCTCACAGGTCGTTCGTAATTACAGTTGGGTCAAAATAACTGTTTTACCCCCGTAATTACATATTGTTTCTCAAGTCCCACTGATCCTCTAATGAACTATTGGTTTGTGGTCCAACCACCAGACCGATTGGTATGTGATCTCATCACTATACCAAGTCCCTCTCGGGCCAATGAGAGGGTGGGATCCCTAGTTCAATACCCGGAGACAGTACTTAAGGGAACAACCTCTCTACTATCCCTAAAGGCGGGTAGAAGTGAATTTCATCTCGCAGGACTATGTTCTCAGCTCCCTACTGGGTATTATCCCCAAAGTGGTAGGCATATTGAGTCGACAAACTCAGGCCACTCTCACCCATACAAATCAAAGGATAATCCCGAATAAGCAGAAGTTCATAGTATGCTCAGGATTCAGATCGAGTTACCTAGGTCATCATATGAAAAAGTAGGTCTTTAAAGTAAACGGAGTTATAAAGAAAGAGCGACTTGTTTCGCGGTTTAGTCTTATGCAAACTCATTGCACAGGACGCCCCCACTCGCATGTCTCCACATGAACGATTTCAGATCACATCGTTTGTACTATGCAAAGCGGGCCGCGTCCAATAGTGTCCCCAGGATAAGGTACCCAACCTTATCTCTATACTATAGACCGTTCTGGCTATTACTTGAACTTGATCCACAATCATGTCACACATGAAGTTCAAGTATACAACCTATAACCAATGTTATAAAGAGAGAAAAGCAAGAATTGTCTAACAATTCCACCGATCAGAAGGATGGATGAGGTTGCCCAACTCAAACCCTTCTGATTCTTAACAATTGAGAATGAATGGGAAATCCACATGTTCAACATGCAATGCATGTTGAACATAGGTGGAGAAATAATTATAATTTATAATTAATTAAAACAAATTTTAATTTATTTAATTTATTATTAAATAATAACAAATATTATTTTAATAATAAACTAATTCCCGGTTTTCCGAAAACCGAATTTCCCTATATGAATATTTATTCATATTTTCCTCCGGTCCCGTATTTAAATCATATTGAAACACGTTTATCTCCGGTCGAGTATTTAAATCATATTTAAATACATTTTCCTCCGATCATATATTTAAATCATATTTAAATATGTTCAACCTCTATCAACAGACCCGAATTTGGATTTCTCCAAATTGTTCCCTATAGCACTGTTACATAGTTTTATCCAAGCTAACTAGGAGAACCTAAAGAACCTACAGATCATGAGCTCCAACAATATAAGATTATCCGGTCAAAACTCTTTTAACCGAATCAATCAACATCCGTTAACCCCCGGAGACTCCACTAAAGTCCAATGGCTGCACTTTCCTCACTGTAGATATATTGTGTCCTCTTGATATAACTGTCATTGGTAACTCGATCCTTCACAGGTTGTCCGTAATCACAGCTGGCTCATTTTAACCGTTTAACCCCTGCATTACATCTGGTTCCTTAAGTACCACTGACACCTCTAATGAACAATTGATCAGTGGTCCTACCAACAGATCATGTTTGTAAATTATCTATTTAGTAATAATGAGTTATTAAGTTTTACTCAGTAAAAGTGTTTACTGAAATAAAGTGAAACATGTTTGCATTAATCTATACCAATGACTAACACCCTTGACGATCATGAGTACTTGAGTTTCATGTATGACATGAAAGTGGGTCAAGCTCAAGTAGACAGTCAATACGGTCTATAGTATATGGATAAGGCTGGGTACCTTATCCTGGTAACACAATTGGATGCGGCCAGTTTTGTATTACAAAACGATGTGATCCGAGTCGATTCACATCGAGATGTGCGAGCGGGGGCGTCCTACGCGATGAGTTTGCGTAAGACTGAACCACGAAAAGTCGCTCTCTCTTTATAACGTCGTTTACTGAAGAAACCGACTATTTCACCTGATGGCCTAGGTAACTCGATCTCAATCCTGAGCTTACTATGAAATCCTGCTTATTAGACAGTATCCTTAGACTTATATGGGTGAAAGTGACAGAATGTCCGCTTAATAAGCCTACCATCTCAGGGATAAAGTTCAATAGGTAGCTGGGGACATAGTGTAGTAAGATGTAGTTCACTCCTAACCCGCTCTTCAGGGTTAGTAGATAGGTTGTTCCCTTAATAGCTGACTCTGGGGCTTGAACAATAGATGCCTACCCTCTCCTCGTTAGAGAGGGTTCCTGATCTGTTGGTTGGACCACTGATCAATTGTTCATTAGAGGTGTCAGTGGTACTTAAGGAACAAACACGTAACACAGGGGTTAAACGGTTTAAAAGACCCAGCTGTGATTACGAACAACCTGTGAAGGGTCGACTTGCCCGTGACGGTTATATTAGAGGACATAATATATCTACAGTGAGGAGAGTGCAACCCTCGGACTATAATGAAGTCTCCGGGGGTTAACGAATGTTGATTAGTTCGGTTAAAAGAGTTTTGACCGGATAATCTCGTATCGTTGGAGCTCATGATCTGTAGGTCCTTTAGGTTCTCCTAGCTAGCTCGGATAACGTCGTGCAACGATATAAAAGAAAAGGGAAAAGAATTTGAATTGTTCAAATTCGGTTTGTGGAAGAATGATGGACATATTTAAATATGATTTAAATATGGAAATGGTCTAAAACATGAATGCGATTCATGTGCAAAAAGTCGGTTTCCGGAAAACCGGGTTTAACCATTTTATTTAATTAATATTTGATATTGAATTAAATAATATTAATTAATTAAAAAGTTTAATTAATAAAAAAATTATTCTTATTATTTTATTTTAATAATATATATCTATGAGATATGGCTAAAAAGAAGTTATAGTGCACTTTGGGGTCTTTAAAATTAGAGGAGGTGAATTGATTTTTTGGCTTGGAAAAATCTTTTAGGTTCTGCCTTCGTCTTTATGAAGTTCTTGAAGCACCCTAGATCATTTCCATTAGTTTTCTTCTTCTTCTTCCTCTCTTTTCTTTTATTTTCGGAGTCCCACAACTCCGTTGCTCGGCGTCGAGGATAACGGGACTACCTGGGGTGGTCCTCGGGGCGTTCGTGAGAAGAGGTCGGAAGAGTTCGTGACGAGGAACGTGCAGCGAAACTCGAAGAAAATTAGAACTACAAGGGTATGTTTTCTAATTTTTCTTTTTACCGTTGTTTGAGCATGTTTTCTATTTGTTAAATTGATGAAATTAGAGTTTCAACGATCCAAAATCGCTTCCGCAGCATGATACGCTCCATCAATTGGTATTAGAGCGTATTTTGATCAACTCAATTTGCATCAATTTAAGTTGGTGGGTATTTTAATTTAGAAATTGGTTCTGAATGGACATCTAAAGTGAATATCGATTTTGACATCGTTTCTTTTCTAATTTCATAATTTGTAATTGCCCGAGAATGTATGGGTTTTAATGTGTGCTGAAGCGTATGTATTTTTAGAGTCATTAGAGTCCATATAGGTTTCTTTGTGAAAGAAACTCGATTTATGAGCTCGCCGAAATGTTCGGTGTATGTTCAAACTCGTTCTTGGCGGTACAAAGAGATGCTCGAAGAGAAATTGGCCGAAGCGTTCGAGGGAGCAAGCTTGTCAAAGGCGGAACGAAGAGTTCGAAGTCCGCTCAAGATTTAGCTTGTTTATCAAGCTTGTAATAAAATAGTTATTGTTTGCTAAATGCCAAAATCGATCCACTTTAGTGTGTTTAATTAATTATGCATTGCGAATGTATATTTTATTTAAAATCCATGTTTGTATGTGCATATAGTATGCTATATAGATTTAAAATCCCACCGTAGGAAGCATGCTCCATGCATTGAATATATGTTATAAGTGTCATAATATATAATATGCGTATTTGTGAATTCATTAGTATTAATATAAAAGTTATATTAATTCATGAATCTAATGTTGTTAGTTTAATAGAATAATTGATATAAGTGTTATATTAATTATAAAATTGAACATACAACATTAGTTTTATGCATATTGTATGTTATAAATGTTATAATGTATAGGATGCATGCTTAATTCATAAAAATTGATATAAGTGTTATATTAATTTATGAATTAGGAGTTGTATGTTTAAGAGCATAATCGATATAAGTGTTATATTGATTATGAAATTAAATATTCAACTTGTCATGCTTTAGCGAATGTATGTTTGAGAAGCATATAAATGGTTGTTATAGAAAAGTCTGCTTTTGCAAGCGCTGTAAAAATGACTTAGACTTTTAAAATCTATAACAAAGAAAAAAGCATGTTCATTTAGGATTAATGAGACGATCTGGTTCATTAGATGAATAGGTCGTTATCTCGTAAATGCTAAGGTTATGAGAAACTCACCCGGAGAACTCCGGTCTAAGGTTGGAGGAAAATGATTGACAGATCACCTTCTACCTGGGGACTAACCGGTACTTGAGTAAAGTTAACCAAACTCTAAGAGCGTGTGAGAGAGGTGTGAGGTTAATTAAATTTGTGAATAACCTAGACATCTCAGGTAAATAGTTTGCCTAGACTTTAGTTTTATATTCTTAGCAGGATAAAACCTGGAGTATTTACCCTAAAAACCGTCTTACGATGCTTAGTAGATGTGTAGAGAAGGAATCTATGATATATCCCTCTCCTGCTACGCACTCCCTAAAGTTCACAACGTGAGAATTTTGTTCAGTCGTGTATTGTCAATAGGGCAATCCCCAGAAGGGCGGTGTTTGCAACTTTCAATAGCAAGGTGAATGGAGTAAGTGGGAGAAGGAAGTGCGTCGGTGCTTCCTGTGGTCTCCTTCATTGGATTGAACCGGGAGATTCCCATATTTCGCCTGCAAGGTGGCCTTAATAACTCCATTTTGGAGCTAATTATCACTCCCTAACTCTAGCTAAAAGCCGTGCTTAAATGATTAATTTGTCTTGTTTATAGGAAAATTGCGGCATAGAGCTCATGGTGTCCAATGGACGCGTTTCGGGGCTAAGGAAGCTGTTTTAGCACTCCGGGATTGCATCGGGAGATGGGGAGGCTCAACAAAGATGATTTGGAGAAAATTGCCATTCAAAGGAAATTTTCCAGTCCCAAACCCGAGAGCAAGCGTCGAGACGCTTGCTCAACGCTGCCTGGCGTCGGGACGCTTCGAAGAGACGCTGGCCTAGCGTCTCGATGCCATCGCGATGCGCGCACTGAGTTTTTTTAGGTCGCAGCGTCGCGATGCTACGACGGATTATATAGGTTGTAAAGACGCTTTTTCTTCATCTTCTCCGCTGTTTTCTCTCGGGAGTCCGCCATTGTTAGGCGTTTTTGAAGCTCTTTCTTTATATTTTGCTTGAGATGATGGCCAAGGCTTCCATGGATGCTATTGTGATCAATTTCTCCATGGTCGGCTAAGGTAAACGTGTAGGATTTGGGATCGATTAGGGATTTTTGCTAAGCCTTAATGTTTTGATAATTATGCATATTGGTTCTGTTTTGGCTTCATTTATTGTATGCATTTATTGTTCTTGCTTAATATATGCATGTGTTAGATTTCTAGACGGACAATCTCGCTTTCTAGCATGTGTTATTGTTATAGACTAGCGATGTCGTGCCTCTCCTTGTCGACTTAGTAACATAGAGCAATAGAACAAATCGAAGCATCGTGTTATTCATGTTAAATGTTGATTACTTTAGGGTTGCCGGGTAGTCAGTTAGCATTTAGGATGTGTAATCGAAAGTCCGTCGTGGAGCGCTAGTGACTATTCGGGGTTAAATCGGGGCTGATCACTCTAATTTGATTGCAAACACTATTTAGTTAGGATTGCGAAGTTCTAATTAATTATTATGAAGCCGGTTGCTTTAGGGTTCCCGGGCAACAGTTCACGTGCATGTAATTGTGATAGCCATGTCTTTAGAATTAAGTGATGAACATTAATATGCTTAGCAAAGTCCCGAAATCCCCGAAATCCAACACTTTTTAATCTCATTCGTATTTTTTCGTTAGCGCTTTTTCTCATACTTTGCATGATTAAAAACCCCCTGTTTTGTGACAAAACCTCCCAATCAATTTTATTGCATCTCAAACTATTAATTTCAATTCTTGTTCCCTCTCTGTGGTTCGACTCTGTTACCGCTAGCTGCAAAGCTAAAAGTTACGGATTTTATAAATTTATTTTGGCAAGCCTCGACAGCTTGAATTTGGAGTACACCAAAAGTAACTCTACCAAAATTGGCGCCGTTGCCGGGGAGGGCAATTAAAAATTGAAATTATGTTTGATTTAGACTTAGGTTGATTGGTTGTGTCTCTGAATTTTTTTTTCTGATTTGTTTATGCATGTTTGAAATTTTTGGTGTTGTATGACCCGTTTTTCTGAGCTAAGTGGATTGCCGTTTATACCTGAAATATACAGAGAAGAGCGGAGGTTGAGGAGAGAAGCCCGCGAGGGGTGAAGGTTGTTTGACGAAGAAGGAATTGATCCCTTCTTGCGTGAGGAGATGGCACAGGGAGATGTGCCCAGGACATTGAAGCAGCTGACAGCGCCAGATCTTAACCAGCAGTCGCTCTGCATCACCTACCCCGTGGTAGCAGGTAATTTTGAATTAAAGTCGGGTTTAATTCATCAATTGCCTTCTTTCCATGGCAATGCAGGCGAGGACGCGAACAAACACCTGATGGAATTCCACTGCGTGTGTTCGGGGATGAAGCCCCCAGGCGTCACGGAGGAGCAGTTGAATCTAAGGGCATTCCCCTTTACTTTGAAGGACAAAGCCAAGGACTGACTTTACTATTTGCCCTCCTGTTCGATCACGACGTGGCAAGAGATGAAGAAGGTGTTCCTGAAGAAATATTTTCCTGCCTCTCTTGCCACCACGCTGAGGAAGAGGATATACGGGATTACCCAAGACGTGGGTGAGTCCCTACACGATGATTGGGAACGCTTCAGGCACCTGTGCGCGAGCTTTCCGCATCATTAGATAGCCGACCAACTTCTAATTCAATATTTTTATGAGGGTATGACTTCTCATGATCGGCAGATCATCGACGCAGTGAGTGGAGCGGCACTGATTGACAAGACCCCAGTTGAGGCCAAGCAATTGATAGCAAACATGGCAGCCAACTCGCAGCAGTTCGGTATTCGTGGAGCAGGACAAGTCCACCAGGTTAGTCAGATCAATGAGATGTCTGAGATGAAAGCCCAGGTGGCCGAGATAGGGAATTTGTTGAAGAAATTTGTGGGAGGAAACCGCGAGGCGGAAGAGGTCAATGCCATAGGGGGATATGCTTCCAACCCTAGGAAGTACGATCCTTATTCGAGCACGTACAACCCCGGTTGGCGAGACCACCCAAACATGAGCTATGGGAACAGAGATGGACATCAACGCTACCAAGGTAAGTCGTTTGATAGACCTCATAATTCCACCCAGCTCAAGCCTCTAGTTCCTCCAGTTCTATGGAAGAGATGGTGAGAACCATAATGAATTCGACGAGCCAGTTTCAGAAGGAAGCTCGTGAAGAGCTTAACTCGCACAAGGCAGAGCTGCAAAATTTGAACAAGCAGCTGACTCAGATGGCAGTGTCGATCAGTAAGATTGAGAGCAAGAGCTTCGGGAAGCTTCCTTCCCAAACCACAGTGAATTCATGTGAGAATGTGAGTTCAATCCAGCTAAGAAGTGGGAAATCAGTTCCCTCTAGAGCTGTGAAGGAAGCAAAGAAGAATGGTCTGAATGTGTCCTTCCCGAGTGATCTTGAGAATGAGTCTGTTGAAAAAGAAGAGTAGAAGAATGTGCAGGGGAGTGTTCCCGCAACACCTTTCCCTAGTAGGCTTGCGAAGCCTACCACGGTGAACGAAGACGAGGAGGTCCAAAAAACCTTCCAAAAGGTGATGGTGAATATTCCACTCTTGGAGGCGGTGAGTCAAATCCCCAAATACGCCAAGTTCCTCAAGAGTTGGTGCACGAAGAAGAGAAAGTCAAGAGTGACTGAAGAAAATAAGCAAGAGAATGTCTCGACAATTCTTCAAGGTATGTTGCCTACCAAGTGCAACGACCCCGGTACGTTTACTATCTCATGCATGATAGGTAGTAAAGTTGTTTAAAATGTCATGCTTGACCTAGGTGCATCTGTAAATGTTATGTCGTATGCATTATTTCTAGATCTTAAATTAAATGAAATGCATGAGACTGATGTGGTTGTTCAATTGGCAAACGGGTCTTGCATATGTCCTAGGGGGAAGGTCGAGGATATTCTGGTTAGAGTAGGAAGCATGATGTTTCCTGCAGACTTTTTTGTGTTAGACATGAATGGGAAATCTCTGAATGTATCGTCCTCCATGTTGTTGGGGCGTCCCTAAAGACCGCTAGGGTCAAAATTGATGTGTATAAGGGCGTCATTTCTTTGGAGTTTGATGAAACTGTGCATGAATTTTCCATATTTGATGAGAAGTCTGTGGAAACTGTTGGTTGCTTGGAGTATGTTGAGGATAAGAATTTGACCTCGAGCTTGAGGGATGATTCTTATGCCTCTGTTAGAAAAAAAGACTTAAATTTGATTGATGATGGTGCTGTGTTTTTTTACACTAATTATGATGATATTCACGTGCTTGGGGCACGAAGAGAAAAGATGTTTTTAAATGATGTTTGCAGGGATAGCGTGGATGGAGGAATGTTTGGAACGTCCCCCGCGCTGTCAGAATATGGATGAGTTTTTAGGGAGAATTCAGTCGAGCAAACGACTTTAAAAATTTTGCGCTTCTCGGAGGCACCCGAGTGTTGAACTGTTTTTCCGTATTTAGTTTTATTGTTGTTTTAGTTTAAGTTTCGTAGGTTAACTTAGTTTATTTGCTTGCTGTTTTTTTTTTTAGGGAATGAGAAGAAGTTGAGGAAATTGAGCTCCGATAGGAAGCGACGCCTCTTATCCCTCGCCAACTTCGCAAAGATCAGGGAAGTGTCGTTTTTCCTTTCCTTTTACTTTTGTGTATCGGATTAAGTAGCATTGAGGACAATGCTATCTTCTGAGGTTGGGGGTGGACGTTTTGGATTTCCATGTGCAGTTTGTTGAGCAGTGCTAATTTAGAATTTGATGTGCTTGGGACTCTGTTTACTGCTTTCTAATTATGATGATCTAGGAAGTGTCTTTTTGGAATCTTGGCATTTGCATAATCTAGTTTTTGCATGAGGTAGTTTTGCATTTATTAGGTTCATGTCAAAAAAATTTAAAATTGTTTTGTTGCTCCCTTGCATCTATCGAGCACTTAGCAACCTCATCTTAGACTCCGTAGGCTTAGTTTGATCGCATGTTGCATAATTCTTGTTGTCACCCCGAAAGGCACCCCTAGGTAGCTTGTTGCATGAGAGTTAGTGGTCAATTAATCGAGTTAGCATAAGCTAAGCCTAAAGTAAAAAAAAATAGAGAAGCATGTTGGTTAGAAAATTCTCTCGAGGCGCTCCTCCTTCTTATTGGTACCTAAGAAGTGAGTGTTAGTCCTTAAAAACGTGAAGTTTATGCATGAATTTGACGTGTTAGGCTTCTCGGGATTGGAAAGAAAAAGAAAATAAAAGTTGGGTTCAAAGAACCATAACAAAGAGTACAAAGTACTCAAAAAGAGAAAAAAAAAAGTATGAGAAAATCATTTTAGGTCTCTTAATTTATTACTCTCTCTTGTGTTATCAAGTTTAGACTGTTCTTAAATGTTAGAAAGTAGGGAGAAAACGGGATGACATGTTGCATGCGGTTTTTCCGGGCTTCCGTAGGATTAGGATAGGTTGGCTAGCACATGTTAACTCTCCAAATGAGAGTTATTTAGGTCTTTACTTGTTTTATATTCATGAAGTCTTCTGACTGTTTCAGCTATTATTGAGCATAGTATGTGATTATTAGTGACATTTGTGAAGTGGTGTTAAATTAATGCTTATGTGGAAATTTTGTGCATAAGTGTGTATTTGGTGAAAAATGTCTAAATAATGCCTTTCAGAAGTGTCGCTGAAGTCTCGCGAGGAGCGCAATAGGAGAAGAAGAAGGGCAGCTGGAAACAGAACTTTGCAATCGCGACACAATCGCAATATCTTCTGCTGCGTTTTTCTAGCCGCCGGCCCTTCCGTATTTTCCACGTCTAAATTGTGCCCTTCAATTAGGAGAGAGGGAGCTGCGATTAGGGTACGGCTTATGGAACCTTTGAGGACCATATATATATAACAAGATAAAAGAATTAAAAGGGGGAGAGAAAACCTACCGAGAAGAAGATCGGCAAGTCCAAACCCTAAGAAAAAAATCCTCTCCATTGTTGGATTCAAGAAAAGCTTCCTTGGCGTTCAGAAATTCTAAGGAAGAAGAGAAGATTCCTCTTCTCTTCTTACTTGTTTTCCCGTCCAAGACAAGTCACTCTTCTCCTTCAACCGAAGCAAAAATGGATGAGCTGATTCTCTCCTACTCTATTGTTTTCTTGTAGCTACTGTTTTTGTATTGCTTTGAAACTTCTATTTGAACTATTGCTGTATTCGCTTATCATGCTTAATAAATTAGTTTTGTTGAGTTCTTCCAAAATCATGAGTGGCTAGGGTTATAAAGGGTTGCTAGGATGAATCCGTAGGAAACAATTATGTGATTTCAGCATGTAAATAAGCATGAATGCATTGATTGAGTGTGAACTTCATCACATGAACATTTTCGATCGGCCATCCATTTTGTTCTAAAGAGTTCCTAACCTCCGGAAGGAGTAAGAGCTCAGAGTCACTCATTCATGTTAGCCTTTCACGGTAAATAGAGAGTGGTCCAGGAATAGGCACTTTCCGAGCACGTTTGATAGCATGAAATTATAAATAGGTTTTTAAACTTACTTGGATATGAGTAATTTAAGAATCTAAAGCATATAATCGGAAGATGTATGAGATCTAGCTAAAACGGTGCATGTAATGTTTATTTGCTGCTGAATGATCATGGTTTAGGACTATGGAGGATTCTTAGCCAACCTTGCTGTCTTTTTCTTAGAACTTAGTTGATTGTTAGCCTGTTGCGAAAGTTCTATTAGATCCGCATTATTTCTTACAACTGCAAGTTACTTTAGCATTCTTAGTCAGTAGTCAGCTTAGTTTACACCCGATCTATGAGTTATTACATGAGTCCTAGCCTACCCTGTTTGTTAGTATAAATTTCCGTTGCTGTCTGATCGATAGTATTTTGCTGTTTACGCATTTATATTTGTAGTCTTGTCTAAAGTTTTCTGCAAGTTGTTATTATTTCAGCATTTTCGCTATTTACTTGTTTCTACATTTTGTACGTTCTGTCGTTATTTCAGCAACCCAACCAACAACATTTTGTCACCGGTTACATTTTCCTTCAATCAATTTGTACTTAGCATAAACTTAATCAAATCTCTGTGGAAAAACGATATAAATATACTTATAACTTGTTGCAGACCGTGTATACTTGCCTGATCTGAGTGCTCTTCGCATCTAATTTACACACACACTGAGCACGCAACAAGTTTTTGGCGCCGCTGCCGGGGAATTGCATTACTTTTGTCTTAAGTTGATTGATTTTAAGCTTTGTGCTGAATACGTGAGCTTAATTTGTTTACTATCATTTTCAGGCACAGAGCGAAACTATGCAGGTGAACAACGTATGTGTACGATGTAGTAAATGAATACGCTGCAGAACTTAATTGGAGGAAGAGTTTGCCCACAACAGTTTGAAGAATTGTATCAGTCATGTGCTTATTATGGGGATAATCATAACTTGGAGAATTGCCCAACATTGAATTATCAAGAGAGGCAATATCAACAAAGCTATGACAACCTTTATTCATACCTGTGTGAACATGATCAGTGGCATCTCTCAAATAATCATTGGGAAGAGCATGTGCAAGTTGCTCATTATGAAGAGTTGCACCAACATGGAGACTATCAACATTATGCGCCAAATGAAAATGAAGAATTATCACCCGCTTTGGAGGCGCTATGGATAGAGTTTATGGAAATGAATGATGCATCCATGAGGAGAATTGATGTGCAATTAGCCCAGCTCATAAATGACTTACAAAATCTACTTGCTATAGTAAAATCACCACCACCATGCCCTCAGATGTTTGATTTTTATGATGATGACTCCTTTGTTACCTTCGATTCTGAGAAGAGTGATCCAATGGAATCTCCATATGAAAGGGTGGAGTTGGTGAAAGTTGAGAAAAATGAAATTGTGCTGGATGAGGCCAAAGAGACTAATGCGCTGCTTGAGGAACAAGAATTTGAAATGTTTGATGTTGCAGCAAGTTCTCCACCAATAAAAGAGCTGAGCCACCACCACCACAAATGCTCCAGCTGAAGGAGTTAGAAAGAGATGTGCCAGAAAAAGAAGTCCCATCACTTCAAAGCCATGTTGTAGCAAATGTTGCAGAAAAAAAACCAACGCACAGAAAGTACAAAACTTGGGATGCTATAACATGCAGTCTCTTTGAAAGAATCAACAATTTCAAGGTGTGGCAGAATGTCCGACCCCGTAAATCAAGACTTAAGTATCTTAAAGGAGTAGAAGTGATGCCTCGAAACATTGAAGAATATCCATATGAGGCAGTGTTACGTCTCCAAAAGTACTTAATTTAGGGACTTATTTGCCATATAATCGTGCAATCTCTTAAGCATTTTTGTTAGAATTTAGTTTAATATGTGCTTATGTATGAGAATTCATAGAATGGAACTAAATCAGGACTTATTTGTAAAAGGAACAAGAAAGAATAAAAAACAATGCTAAAAGAGTCAAAATGTACATTGCAGGGGAATTGCTGAAACATTGCTGTCTCCGCAATGTTTATTGCGGTCACAACGAGGAATTCGCAATGTTTAAAGCTGTTGCTGCTAAGTTGTTCCAACCGTCTGCCGTTTTGTTGCGATTTTTCAGCCGCCCAAGTTCTCCCCTGCTACCATGTGGAGGGTCGTCGTTCAGAATGGATGGTTCTCCTTGACTGAAGAGTACCTGCAAAGAGCTATAAAAGGAGGTCAACGGGGTAGGAAAACAACAAGCTTGGAAGCGTAGAACTCTCCATCTCAACGCAGTTTCTCTCCATTTTCTATCCCGTTTGTTGGAGTGAAGGAATCAGCTTTTGGCACCGATAATTCGAGAGGAAGAAGAGAAAATCCTTCTTCTCTTCTGATTGGATTCATCCCCAAAAAACCCTAACCGTCCCCTTCATCCGAGGCGCTTGCGGCGAGGAGTTCACGCACACATTTACATCGCTTTCTACTGCTTTCTGTCTTCCATTTTCTCTACTGTCTGCTGTTATTTACTTCTGTTTGCTACATTGCTTCAATTCGCCTTCAATTGCTTAGTCTTTACTGTTTTACAGTCATTGCACATTAAGCTTTGAATTTTACGCAATAGAGGAATCATTTACATCTTCGCAGCTTCATATTACTTCCTGTTTTCCTTTGCTGTCATTTAAGTACTATTAAATTATGTTTAGTCAATCTATTCTTCCTAATCCATCATCATCCATGAGTAACTAAACCACATAAAGGTCTGCTAATGATGAATCTATAGGTAGAAATACGTGAATTCAGCATGTAGGATAACTTCGAACGCATTGAATGTATGTGTACTTCATCCCACGGGCAATTTCGATTGGCCATCCATTTTGTCTAAAGAACTCCTAACCTACGGAAGGAGTAAGAGTTCAGAGTCGTCCATTGATAACTCCATTTTGGAGCTATTAAATACTTCCTAATTATAGCTAAAGTCCGCTTTCAATTGATTAAATATATCTCTTTTGTAGGAGAAAAGCGGCAAAGAGCTCGTGCGTCCGTTGGGCATGTTCGAGTGCTTAAAGCAGAGTTTTAGCGCCCCGGGAATGCATCGGGAAGAGGGGAACTTGTTCCGTGAAGAAACGGGCCAAAACTGCCTTGGAGAGGCAAAGCTTCAGCCCCAAACCCGAGAGCCAGCGTCGAGCTATAGCGTCGAGACGCTGGCTCGACGCTGGAAAAACCCGAGAGCAAGCGTCGAGACGCTAGCTCGACGCTGCCCTGGCGTCGAGACCCTGCTTGGCGTCGAGACGCTCCGGAGGAGGCGCGCGCAGGAAAATCATCGGGGCAGCGTCGCGACGCTACCCAGCGTCGCGACGCCATCGCGAGCGCGCGCGGCAACTTAGGGCACAGCGTCGAGACGCTGGCCTAGCGTCTCGACGCTACGACGATGGCAGAAGATAAATGACGATTTTTCTGCACATTTTGGGGCATCTTCTCCTTCATCTCTCCACCATTTTTGCTCTTCTTAGTCTTCTTCTTCTCCGTTTTCTCTCTATTTTTCCGTGGAGCTCCGCCATTGTTGGCATGCTAGTGAGCTCCACCTTCCATTGTAATAAGTAGAAGAATCCTTCCATGGCCGTGGTTGGAGCGGGATTGACGAACCGCGCCATGAGCGGCTAAGGTAAGGGTGACGGTTTGGGAATAGTTTAGGGGGATTTTGTTAAACATATTTAGTTTTGATAATCTGAGCTTTGATATGCATATTGGTTCTGTTTATTAGCATCCATTTACCTTGCTTAATCCAACGCGCATGCTAAAATACGTTGATTGACACTCGGGTAGTTTCGCATGTTGTGTATGTTAAAGAGTAGCGATGTCGTGCCTCTCACTGCTCGACTAAGTAACACAGGTAGATGGAATTAAATCGAAGTATCGAGTCGGGTAGGATAATTGTTGATTGCATACGGCGTTTGCGGGCAATCTACTAGCAATTAGAATTCACGCTCGAATGTTCGTCGCGGTTAGCTAGTGACTGTCTAAATTTACCTTAGGGCTGATCACCTTGATGTAGGCTTAGATAACGTGTAATTAGAACTGTGTGGTCTAATTAAAATCCATGGAGTCGGCTACTTTGGGGCTTCTCTGGTAGTCGTCCGCGTGCTCAATAAACTGAAATCCATGTTATTAGAATTAAATGATAAACTGAACTTGTTTAACAATTGATCCCGAGACTCCCAAACCGTGCACACGTTCTCTTCTTATTATTTCCTTCTTCCGTTAGCTTTCTCGTTATTTCCCATTTGCATGATAAAACCCCCCGTTACCAATTAATCAATTAAATCCCAATTTCACTAGTAAATTCAATCTTCCTATTCCTTGGATCGACCCTGTTACCACTGGCCGCAAAGCCTTGGTCATAGGCTTTATAAATCGTATTTTGGCAAGCCTCGACAGCTTGAGATTAAGTGGATATTCAAAAATCCGCCCACCATCCATTCATGCTAGCCTTTCATGGTAGCCAGAAAACGACCTAGGAATAGGCGTTTTCCTAGCACAAATCCTTAACTTGCTTATATAAATAGATGCTTAAGTCTTACTTGGATATGAGTGAACTAAAGGATCTAATGCATGTAATCGAGAGATGCATGAGAATGAGTTAAATTGATGCATGATAAGTTGAGCTACTGCTGAATAATCGTATGAAAAAGCTTATAGAGGAGTCGTTAGTTGACCTTGTTTCCTTATCTCACCCTCAATTTGTCGTTAACTTAATTGCTAGAAAACTGTTGTCTGCGCAATTCTACTTCTCTGCTTTTTGCCTTAGCTGTTTTTCTCCTATTTCACTCTTGCGATTTTATTGCTAGCAAATTGTTTTCTCCGCAATTCTTTTTCCTCTACATTCAAGTTCATCTCTATACTTGCTTTCGTTTATGCTTGTATGTCTCGTATATTCTTCATTAGTTAGGCACATTAATCTTCAATTCACCTCATTTAAACCACCCTTTCTAATTTAGCATCTCACTTCGTTAGTAACTAAGAATAAATCTCTGTGGGAAATCGAATGAAAAAATACTTATTACTTGCTACAAGACCATGTATGCTTGCATGTTCTGAGTGCTCTCGCATCGCATTTTTATTTACACACTAAGCACGCAACAAGTTTTTGGCGCCGCTGCCGGGGATTTTGTTTAGTAAACACGAAGTTTGTTATTTTAGAAAAAAAAAAGAACATTAATATCTATTGGAGCTAATCTCCTTTCATTTCTCTTACAGATACCATTGAGCTAGTTTATGAATGAGCATTCAAATAGCAACCTAGAGTTCAATCCTGAGCCTGAAAGACTTCTAAGGGCCAGAAACAAAGCTAAGAAACTCCTCTTTAAACAGCCACCTGTAACTCAAATCATTGCGGACTCCGCAGAGTCATCGCAATTCCAAAAAACCGAAATGGATAGAGCAGCCCCAAACCAAGCACCTACCATTCGCAACCCCATCGAAATCGCGAATGATAAGGATAGTGCCATCCTTTCATACTTAGTTCCCATGCCTGAGGAGCTTAATCCGAGCATTATACGCCCTGAGATTACAACTCTCTCATTTGAGTTAAAGCCAGTTATGTTCCAAATGCTGTCCACCGTGGGACAATTCTTTGGAATGGAAAACGAAGATCCCCACAATCATCTGAGAAATTTCCTAGGATTCAGTGATACTTTTATCATCCCTGGAGTTTCCCAAGAAGCCTTAAGACTTTACCTCTTTCCCTACTCATTAAGAGATAAGGCCAAAACGTGGTTAAATTCTCTTCCCTCTGGATCGATTGTTGTTGCGTGCTCAATGGTTAAAATAAAGATGCAATGGTAGAGCACTCAGAACATGCAAGCATACATGGTCTTGTAGCAAGTAATAAGTATTTTTTCATTCGATTTCCCACAGAGATTTATTCTTAGTTACTAGCGAAGTGAGTTGTTAAGTGAGAAAGGGTGGTTTAAATGGGGTAGAATTGGATTTAAAGTGCCTAACTATTAAAAAGCGTGCGAGATATGAAAGCATAAACAAGTGCAAGTAAATAGGTAAACTTGAATGCAAAAGGAAAAGAATTGCGCAAACTGCAATTTTCTAGCAATGTTACCAACAACGTTTTAAGTGTAAAGTGTGGAAACAAGGGCTACTAACGACTCCTCTATAGGTTTTTTCATACGATTCTCAAGCAGTAGATCAACTCATCATGCATCAAACTAACTCATTCTCATGTATCTTTCGATTTCATGCATTAGATCCTTTCGTTTACTCATGTCCAAGTAAGGCCTTAAGCATCTATTTATAAAAGCAAGTTCATGATTTGTACTAGGAAAACGCCTATTCCTAGGTCGGTTTCTGGCTACCATGAAAGGCTAGTATGAATGTACGACTCTGAACTCTTACTCCTTCCAGAGATTAGGAGTTCTTTAGACAAAATGGATGGCCAATCGAAATTGCCCTTGGGATGAAGCACACATACATTCAATGCACTTGAAGCTAACCTACATGCTTGATTCACGTATTTCTACCTATAGACTTGTCATTAGCATACCCTTATGTGGATTAGTTACTCATGGATGAAGAGGGAATGGAAGGAATAGATGGTGAAGTCATGCTTAGCATAATGTAAATGACAAAATAGAAGAAGAATAGCAGTAAAACAGTTGCGAAGTAGCCAAGTTAACTCTTTGATTTACCAAGGTTCAAACTAAACAAGCAAGAACTTAAACTGATGAAAACTAAACAGAAAGAGACGAAATGATTTAGAGTAGCAAACATAAACGAATTACAGCAGACAACAACGAAAAGAGAAACAGAAAGCAAAAGGAAGCAGTAGAAAGCTGTAAACGCAAGCGTGTGAACTCCTCGTCGCAACGCCTCAGATGAAAGCCGAAGGTAAGCTTGATCGTGGATGAATCTAATCAGAAGAGAAGAAAGATCCTCTCTTCTTCCTCTCAGACTATCGATTCCACCAGCTGAACCTCTCGCACCAACAACCGGAAGAGAGAACAAATGAGAGAATGCGTTGAAATGGGAGTCTACGCCGTTCGAGGGTGTCTCTGTCCTTCCCCTTTGACCTTCTTTTATAGTAGTTTGCAGGTACGATTCGTCCAAGGAGAACCATCCATTCTGAACAACAATAATCCACGTGGCAGCAGGAGAAAAAACGAACAGCTGAAAGATCGTAACAAAATAGAAATCGGTTAGACAACTTAACAAATTTCACTTAAACATTGCTGAGACAGCAATGTTTTCGCAATGTTTCAGCAATGTGCAAATTTCGAGTCTTTAGCTTTGTTTTTGGTTCTTTTCCTTTCCTTTTACACATAAGTCCTAATTTAGCTTCATTCTACTAATTCTCATATATAAGCACAAGTTTAAGCTAAATTCTACCAAAAACGCTTAAGAGTGTTCATCTTTCTATAGCAACTAAGTCCTAAAATAATCACTTTTGGAGACGTAACACACCCCCAAACTTAAGGTTTTGCTCGTCCTCGAGCAATATAAGGACTTTATTTGGGCTGCTATTACTCTCTCTAACTGCTTACTGACTTCCCTAAATTCACTATCTAAGGCATGGCTGTCTTGTGACACGCTTCTAAGTTTAAAACTAACCTCTCATTTTGCTTCTTCTGATTTCTCTCGCCTTATAATCCTACTGTTTCATTAACTCCCTACAACTGACCTATCTGCTTTGGTCATTAAGTTCATTGTGCAACTATCCCTAAGTTTTCAAACTCTACCTAACTTTACCCTAGACTCAGTACATGCTTCTAATGTTTCTCTTTGAGCTGCCTAGGATTCCTTAGAGTCATGCCAGTCTTAGTATAAACCAGTATCAGTAGTACCTTTCATAGAACAACCTAAACCCTGGCATCACTACATTGGATACACATTCATCTCCTTTAACAATCTTATAAGCTACAACCTTGTGCTTAGTTAATTGAGGGTCAAAGTTCTTTTTTATTCAGGACACCTAAGCACATAGCTATAACTCATAGGCATACACTCTTCTTCCTTGATTTTCCTTTTTCTTTCTTTCTTTGGTAAGGCCTCTCCTTTGGTTGCCTTTTGATGCAATGCCACTTGTGGGTTACACACATGGCACTGATTACTCAGCAACCTCAAGAGAGACACCACTCTTTATTCTTTTATCATTTTTTTTTTCAGTTCATCATTTTTTCAAAGGGGAAGAAGAATGCTTATGTTTGAAAGGAAGAGAGGAATGGTCCTAGGCCTAGGGTGGCCTCCCCCAAACTAAAACTTCTCATTGTCCCCAATGAGAGTCTTGATGGAGCGTTTTACCGCAGCGGAACGCGATTTCGGACCGATGATACTCTAATTTCATCAATTTAACAAATAGAAAACATGCTCAAAAGACGAAAATAAGAAATTAGAAATACATACCCTTGTAGCTCCAATTTCTTCAAATCCGCCGGCCGTTCCTCGTCACGAACTCTTCCGACCTCTTCTCACGAACGCCCCGAGGACCACCCCAGGTAGTCCCGCTATCCTCGGCGCCGCGCAACGGAGTTGTGGGACTCCGAAACAAGAGAAAAACAAAGAAAAGAAGGAGAAGAAGAAGATGGAATGGCTGGGGCTGAAGTAAAACTTCAAAAAAAAACAAGCATAGCCGTGAGGTTATCTTTCATCTGATGAAAAAACAGAACTCAAAAGGAAAACTTCCAAGTGAAGTCATAAAGCCCAACTCATTTCATTTGGCCATGCCAAATGGCAGCCATGCAAAAAAGAAGGCATAATATATATATATATATATATATAAAATAAAATTATTAATTAAAATCAATTCATAATTAATTTTAAATAATAATAAATATTTTAAAAATAAAAAATATATATATATATATTTAATTAATTAAACTTTTTAATTAATTAATATTATTTAATTCAATATCGAATATTAATTAAATAATATGCCCAAACCCGGTTTTCGGAAAACCGACTTTTTTGCACATGAATCCTATTCATGTTTTAGACCATTCCCATATTTAAATCATATTTAAATATGTCCATCATTCTTCCATAGACCGAATTTGAACAATTCAAATTCTTTATGTTTTTCTTTTATTTTCTCTTATATTGTTGCACGGCGTTATCCGAGCTAGCCAGGAGAACCTAAAGGACCTACAGATCATGAGCTCCAACGATACGAGATTATTCGGTCAAAACTCTTTTAACCCGAATCAATCAACTTTCGTTAACCCCCGGAGACTCCACTATAGTCCGAGGGTTGCACTCTCCTCACTGTAGATATATTATGTCCTCTGATATAACCGTCACTGGCAAGTCGACCCTTCACAGGTTGTTCGTAATCACAGCTGGGTCATTTAAACCGTTTAACCCCTGCATTACGTCTTGTTCCTTAAGTACCACTGACACCTCTAATGAACAATAGATCTGTGGTCCAACCAACAGATCAGTTAACCCTCTCATCACATGAGAGTGTGAGCGCTCATTGTTCAAGCCCCGGAGTGAGCTATTAAGGGAACAACCTATCTACTAACCCTGAAGAGCGGGTTAGAAGTGAACTCCAATTTGCTTTACTATGTCCCCAGCTACCTATTCGACTTTATCCCCAAGATGGTAGGCTTATTGAGTCGGCGCTAAAGGGCCACTCTCACCCGTGCAAGTCAAAGGATACTATCGAATAAGCAGGAGTTCATAGCGAGCTCAGGATTGAGATCGAGTTACCTAGGCCATCAATATGTATAAGTTGGTCTCATCAGTAAACGGAGTTATAAAGAGAGAGCGACTTAATACGCGGTTCGGTCTTATGTAAACTCTTTACACAGGACGCCCTCACTTCTCACATCTCCATGTGGAACGATTCGGATCACATCGTCCTGTACAATACAAAGTGAGCCGCATCCAATAGTGTTACCAGGATAAGGTACCCAGCCTTATCCGTATACTATAGACCGTTTTGACTGACTACTTGAGCCTGATCCACAATCATGTCATACATGAGGCTCAAATACTCATATTCAGCCAAGGGTGTTGGTCATTGGTATAGGTTAAACCAAACACGTTTCACTTTATTCCAGTAAACTCTTTTACTGAATAAAACTAATAACTCTTTATTCTAAATAGAATATTTACAAACATAACAGTTTACAAACCACGAGTTTTAGGACATAAAACCCAACAAACTCCCACTTGGACTTAAACGTCCGTGGTGTACATGTTAGGTGGAGAAAACTAATATATCATATATCAGAAGCTTTCTCCCACTGTCCTCTCCAGCAACTCGGAGCCCTAGACTCTTCTAGGTGTTTCTCAAACACTTTAGCCATGAGAGACTTAGTAAACTAATCAACATGAAGTACTACAGGCTTTCCATGTGACCATCACATCTCCTCATAGTACTAACTGCGAGCTCAACTTATAAACCTATTGCTGCTTCACAAGCTGCAAATAGACTTAGCTACCAACGAGGAATCAACAATACAACTCTTGTATTCTACTCCTCTAAGTACAAGGACAAAACTTTAACCGGAATCCAATCCAATTGGACAAATAATACTGACAGCTCCCACTGCATAGCACATATCGGGTCATGTATCTCAAAAGATACATCTGACCTCCAATATGTAAATGCACTTGGGTGCATCCAATATCCTCAATACTTGAGGTGTCTCAGGAAACCATTTCCATAGACCATCGAATATTGACAACAACTTGTCAATAAAAGATTTTAGAGACAACACTAGCGATTTGTTCTTACGACTCAGATCAATCTGAATCCTTAGAACAAACTAAGCCTACCTCCAGATCAACTATTTGGGAGTGGGTCGCTAGTTTATGCTAAAAGTCAGTAATCAATCCTACATCATTCTCAATGATCAGGACCAAATTACGGGAATATATTATGAAAGCTTTAACATTGATTAAACACTTGTCCAACAAGTTTTATCAATGTAATGTTCAAAACCATAAGATTTGAAAAACAAACCTTATAAATTAGAATATAGATGCTTATTTCAATTCATAAATGGATTGAAGAAGCTCGCAAACGATTTGCTCTTAATCCTGAAAAATGTATCTCCCTGGTTAAGACTAATAGATACTCTATCAAGATAGCTAGTCTTGATATCCATATGTCTTGTTCTATCAGATAGAACATGACAATGGATACGAGTATACTATACGACTTATATCTGACAACAAGAGATGAAGTTAATACACAATTAACCCCTTCTCTTTGGGACAGTCCCTTTGCCAGAAAGTCAAGCCTTAGAGGTTTTCACCTCATAGACTTGGTCTGTAAACCCCTTGAAGATCCATGGCTTTGAGCCACTGGTTCTTGTTTATGAACTCACTGTCATCATCAAGCATGATAACTAGAGTCATAAAACATACTATTACAGCAGGCCGAATTATCTCATAATTCTCCCACTGCATTAAAGCTTTCTCAACACTTGAGATGAACCAGCTAAACTAACAACCATTGTTAATTTATAATTTAGCTTTCAATATAAAACAAGATAAGTCTTAACATTTTAGTTGTTACCAAGTTTAATAGAACACTACTTGTATACATCTTTTGCAAAATGAACTATTCATTAAAAACAAAAGATACTATATACATCTAAAGCGTTCACAACAAACTTGAGTTTATAGACAATAATTACAACAGTTGAAATTATTTCTATACAGACAACTAAACAAACAAGCAAGCTCCCACTGTATAAACTGCGTAGACGTCTACATAAGTCGTCTTCGTCAAGAAACAGGCAGACATGAACTAGTTTCCTGAAATAGAATAACAAACATGATTAGTGGTTCCTGAATCAACATCCAGGTATGACAATCATAATCCACAAAACATGTTTAGACAGAAGATAAATCATATTTACCTTGTCGTTCATTCTGTGCCTTCTTCTCCGCAAGGTATTTAGGGCAGTTTCGCTTCCAGTGCCCTTCTTCACCACAATGAAAACACTTTCCATTGTGTGAAGCTTTTACCTTGCCTACAGCTGGGGTTTTGCCCTTCCTGGCACTTCTCTTCTTTTTGTGAATAATCTTATTACTCACAGTAAGAGGTTCAGATTTAGTCCCAGACCCAGACCCTTTCTGGAACTTCACAGAAGTGGTAACATTTACCTCCTTCTCCTTTCCTTTCGAGGTATGCAGGGACTGATAAATCTGAAGCTCGTTCAGAAGAGACGTCAGATTGTATTCTATCTTGTTCATGACCATATTGGCCCTGAAGTGCAGGAAACTCTTCGGAAGAGATTCCAAGATAAATCCAACCTGACCTTGTTCGTCGACGGTTGCCCCATTTACTTCTGCTGTATTGAAGTACACCATCATGTTAAGGACATGCTCCCTAACAGAGGTTTCTTCAGCCATACGGCAGTTGTAAATGTGCTTGAGGGCTTCATACCTAAGAGATGAGGAAGGCTTTCCAAACATCTCTTGTAGTGAAGCCATGATTTCCTTAGCGGAAACCATCCCCTCATGCTTCCTTGACAAAACATCAGATATGCTTGCCAGGATGTAAACTCGAGCTTTATCATTAGCTCGAATCCAACCATTATAAGCTTCACGAACAGTTCGTGAGCCATTTGAACCAGGAACCGGAGGACACTCCTCGGTTAAGACAAATCTTAGGTTGTCGAGAACCAAAACTGCATTAAGGTTCGACTTCCACGTCCCAAAACTTTCTCTGGTTAATTTGTCGTGAGCTAAAAGTTGAATAAAAGAGCTCGACATGCTGAAAAAAGAATGTAAAAATATTAGTGAAACGGTTTTAACCTATTTAAACCAATTAAGAGGTTTAGCAGCAAATAAAGTACCCAAACTCTTTATTTACTAACAACGATACTTTAGTAAGTCAGAATGGTCCCTACCGTAGGGTAGGTGAGCACTCCTTTACTAAATCAAGACATTCTTGACTAAATGCTATCACCAGAATAACTCATATTCCTATAGCATCTTAGTTATCGTTTTTGGTCTGGATTTACTAACTCCTTAGCAAATCCCGTAAGTGTGACCCTCCATTTTTAGAACGCACAGAACGGCCCCAACATAGCAACCGTATGGAATGTCAGTGTTGGGAATGGCCCTATGTTTCTTTATCCATAAATGGTGACTGAGGTGTTCGATCTCCCATGCCCAGCCCTCCGTTTGGATGGTGCCCCAAGGGCAGCCTGCAGGCGGAACATGGGAATCTCACGGTTCAATCCAATGGAGGAGACCGTAGGATGTACTGACGTACTTCCTTCTCCCACTTACTATAGACACTTACTCCATTCACCTTGCTATTGAAAGTTGCAAACACCACCCGTCTGGAGATGCCCCAAATGGCATCATGAGGCCAAGCAAAATTCTCACGTTGTGAACTTTTGGGAGTGCGTAGCAGGAGAGGGATATATCATATATTCCTTCTCAACACATCTACTAAGCATCGTAGACGGTTTTTAGGGTAAACACTCAGGTTTTATCCGGCTAAGAAAATAAAACCTTAAGTCTAGGCAAACTATTTACCTGAGATGTCTAGGTTATTAACACTTTACTAACCTCACACCTCTCACGCATGCTCATAAAGCCTGGTTAACTTTACTCAAGTACCGGATCGTCCCCAGGTAGGAGGTGTTCCGTAAACCGTCAGCTTAAATACCTCCAACCTCGAACAGGATTTCACCGGGCGAGTTTCTCATAACCTTAGCATTTACGAGATTTCGACCTATTCATCTAATGAACCTGATCGAACTATTAACCCTAAATGAACATGCTCTTTTCTTTGTTATAGATTTTAAAAGTCTAAGTCATTTTTACAACACTTGCAAAAACTAGACTTACTACAACAAACTTCTATATGCTTCTCAAACATACATTCGCTAAGGCATGACAAAATGAATATTTAACTTCATAATCAATATAACACTTATATCGATTATGCTCTTAAATATACAACTCCTAATTCATAAATTAATATAACACTTATATCAAAAGTTTATGAATTAAGCATGCATGCTATACATTATAACAATTATAACATACAATAATGCATCTTGGTTGGATGTTTAATTTCATAATTAATATAACACTTATATTAATTATTCTATTAAGCAAACAACAACTAATTCATGAATTAATATAACACTTATATTAATACTCATGAATTAAACATGCATCTAATACATTATAACACTTATAACCTACAATATGCATACAACCATGGCAACCTATGTTGTATATTTAATTTCATAATTAATATAACACTTATATCAATTATTCTATTAAATTAACAACATCTAATTCATGAATTAATATAACACTTATATTAATACTCATGAAGTCCCAAATATGCATACTATAAATTATAACACTTATAACATATTATTCATGCATGGAGCATGCTTCCTACGGTGGGATTTTAAATCTATATGGCATACGTTATGCACATACAAAATGGATTTTAATTAAAACATACATTCGCAATGCATAATTAATTAAACACACTAAAGTGGATCGATTTTGGCATTTAGCAAGCAATAACTAATTTATTACAAGCTTGAACAACAAGCTAAGTCTTGAGCCGACTTCGAACTCTTCGCACCGCTTTTGACTAGCTTGCTTCCTCCGAACGCTTCGGTCAATTTCTCTTCGAATTTCTCCTCGTAATGCCTAGAACGAGTTGAACTTATACCGAACATTTCGGCGAGCTCTAAACTCGAGCTTCTTTCACAAAGAAACCTATATGGACTCTAATGACTCTAAAAATACAGACTCTTCTGCACGCATTAAAGCCCATACATTCTCGGGCAATTACAAATAATGAAATTCAAATAGAAACTATGCCAAAATCGATATTCACTTTAGACATCCATTCAGAAACAATTTCTAAATTAAAATACCCACCAACTTAAATTGATGCAAATTGAGTTAATCACAAAATCGCTCTGATACCAATTGATGGAGCGTTTTACCGCAGCGGAACGCGATTTCGGACCGATGATACTCTAATTTCATCAATTTAACAAATATAAAACATGCTCAAAAGACGAAAATAAGAAATTAGAAATACATACCCTTGTAGCTCCAATTTCTTCAAATCCGCCGGCCGTTCCTCGTCACGAACTCTTCCGACCTCTTCTCACGAACGCCCCGAGGACCACCCCAGGTAGTCCCGCTATCCTCGGCGCCGCGCAACGGAGTTGTGGGACTCCGAAACAAGAGAAAAACAAAGAAAAGAAGGAGAAGAAGAAGATGGAATGGCTGGGGCTGAAGTAAAACTTCAAAAAAAAACAAGCATAGCCGTGAGGTTATCTTTCATCTGATGAAAAAACAGAACTCAAAAGGAAAACTTCCAAGTGAAGTCATAAAGCCCAACTCATTTCATTTGGCCATGCCAAATGGCAGCCATGCAAAAAAGAAGGCATAATATATATATATATATATATAAAATAAAATTATTAATTAAAATCAATTCATAATTAATTTTAAATAATAATAAATATTTTATAAATAAAAAATATATATATATATTTAATTAATTAAACTTTTTAATTAATTAATATTATTTAATTCAATATCGAATATTAATTAAATAATATGCCCAAACCCGGTTTTCGGAAAACCGACTTTTTTGCACATGAATCCTATTCATGTTTTAGACCATTCCCATATTTAAATCATATTTAAATATGTCCATCATTCTTCCATAGACCGAATTTGAACAATTCAAATTCTTTATCTTTTTCTTTTATTTTCTCTTATATTGTTGCACGGCGTTATCCGAGCTAGCCAGGAGAACCTAAAGGACCTACAGATCATGAGCTCCAACGATACGAGATTATTCGGTCAAAACTCTTTTAACCCGAATCAATCAACTTTCGTTAACCCCCGGAGACTCCACTATTGTCCGAGGGTTGCACTCTCCTCACTGTAGATATATTATGTCCTCTGATATAACCGTCACTGGCAAGTCGACCCTTCACAGGTTGTTCGTAATCACAGCTGGGTCATTTAAACCGTTTAACCCCTGCATTACGTCTTGTTCCTTAAGTACCACTGACACCTCTAATGAACAATAGATCTGTGGTCCAACCAACAGATCAGTTAACCCTCTCATCACATGAGAGTGTGAGCGCTCATTGTTCAAGCCCCGGAGTGAGCTATTAAGGGAACAACCTATCTACTAACCCTGAAGAGCGGGTTAGAAGTGAACTCCAATCTTGCTTTACTATGTCCCCAGCTACCTATTCGACTTTATCCCCAAGATGGTAGGCTTATTGAGTCGGCGCTAAAGGGCCACTCTCACCTGTGCAAGTCAAAGGATACTATCGAATAAGCAGGAGTTCATAGCGAGCTCAGGATTGAGATCGAGTTACCTAGGCCATCAATATGTATAAGTTGGTCTCATCAGTAAACGGAGTTATAAAGAGAGAGCGACTTAATACGCGGTTCGGTCTTATGTAAACTCTTTACACAGGACGCCCTCACTTCTCACATCTCCATGTGGAACGATTCGGATCACATCGTCCTGTACAATACAAAGTGAGCCGCATCCAATAGTGTTACCAGGATAAGGTACCCAGCCTTATCCGTATACTATAGACCGTTTTGACTGACTACTTGAGCCTGATCCACAATCATGTCATACATGAGGCTCAAATACTCATATTCAGCCAAGGGTGTTGGTCATTGGTATAGGTTAAACCAAACACGTTTCACTTTATTCCAGTAAACTCTTTTACTGAATAAAACTAATAACTCTTTATTCTAAATAGAATATTTACAAACATAACAGTTTACAAAGCACGAGTTTTAGGACATAAAACCCAACAAGTCTGAGGTGGCACACCCCCAAACTTGTCCTAGAAGCATCTAGTCTAGGGCAAAACAAGGAGAATCTAAAAGTCCTAGGCATAGAATGAACTTTCCTAAAGCAAATAACACAGCAGCAGAATTTTTGCAAAAACAGTCTGTTAAGGTCTTAAAGAGAAGCATGCTGAGCATTTTAAGGAACTAATTTAAACTATCAAAGGTGTACTAAGACACTCATCCAGCATGCCCACAGATAGACCATATATGAAAGTCAAGAAAACAGTAAGAGATCACAATTTAAACAGAACCAGCCTATCTAAACAGTCAGCCAATAGCATGCGAAACTTAACAAAAATTGCGGACTCCGCAAGAAATTCGCAATAAACCTACAGGGCATATTTATCAGTGATCAAGGCCCCTAGCATGCTATTCCCAGTCATCAAAACTACTCAAAATAGGAAACTAAAACAAGCTAACTACCCAGATACCATCAACCTATACTAAACTATCCTAAACAAACAAAGAAATTAAAAACAGATCAAGTATTGGAGTCAAACAGAATTCACAAAGTTAACGAAAAGCAGGTTTTTTTTTTCTTCAAGAGGGAACAAAAGTACTCCCTCGAGTGCCCTTCAGACTTGCACTCAAACATCCTCATCCTTATCTCGCCTAGCTCTAGGAGGTGCCCACGGCTTCAATAGATCAGTGGGGAAGGCAGGGAAGATGCACCCCAACTGATCAGCCACATCTTTGTCCCTTGCTTGAGCATACTCAGCCCACTGCGCCATCTTGCGCTGTAAATCCATCAGACACGCCATGTTCAACGATTGAGCAACAACTAGGCCGTCTAGCTCAAATTCCATGTTGCCCCTCCGTCGCATCCGCAAGCCTGTGGGCAGTTCCAAATGACCGGTGTAGGCCAGCTGCCTCTCCTTCCTCTCTATAGGCACACCTGCACGCAAGCAGAGTTTAGTAATGGTGTTTGGGAAGAAAAGAGGGCCTTTACCTTTCTTTGCACAGTCGGCTATGGAGGCTGCAATGACCTCACCAACATCTATGGTGAGACCCCTCATAATGGCGTACAACAGCAAAGATCTCCCCTGGTTTATGGTAGTCTCGTGGGTCACAGGGGAGAGACGCCTCCGCACAAAGGAAAACCAGACGGCTGCCTTGTCCTTGAGGGTTGCACTCATCAGGGTGTGCTTCCAATTTCTTGAAATTGTCCACGCCGCCTCAGGTTGGCCGATGATGCGCAGGGCTTCTTCTAAGACAGTTGCGGATGGTGAGTCGATGATTCTCGCATAATCAGTGTACTTATGCCCTCTGAGGGCATAAGCTTCATTGATGGCTTTGGCCGAGAAATCAACCTCAATCCCCCTTACCATGGACAGACCATCTTCAGGGTGCGTCAGGTTGGCGTAGAAATCGTACACCATGTCGGAGTAGGCGGGGATGGGTGGTCTGCACAGCTCTTCCCAGCCATGGTTGGTGATCCCTGCGCGCAAGAATTGCGGTAGGTTCGCCAGTGCATCAAGAAAACCCTTCTCATGGAGCAGGTCTCTCTTCCTCAATTCAGTGCCCCTAGACTCTGCATCTGGAGAGACATACCTCACGGCTTGAGGATCGTCTTCGGGGTACAATTTTGCCTTCCCCTTCTCCTTTGCCTTGGCCGACTCAGCAACCTCAACATTCAGCTTCTTTAAAGAAGGTTCAGATATGACCTTCTTCTTCTTGGAACGATTGGAAGCCTTTGGCCGCTTGGCCTTCACAATCTTGGGCGTCTTCTTCCTCAGCCGACCCCTGGTGGTCATTTGTTGGAGACAATCCCCCAACGTTTCTTCCATGGAGTCCTTACTCCCCCCCTCTGCACGGCTGTCAGGACTGACCTCTCTCAAGGGAGAGAAGACCTCCTCTTCTTCAGCCGCCTCTTCACTTGGCACCGAGTCTTGGTGCTCTTCAGATGGTGCCTCGTGCTCGGGCGTCTGCGGGGAAGGTGATGGCTCAGGGCTCTGCCTGGCCGTCTCATAGGATGGACGGCCACTCTCATGACTCTCCTCGGTGGGAGTCTTTTCCTTGATCGGTGCGTCCCCGACTGCCAACTTCCACTTCCTTTTCTTGGGTGTACCCATTGGTTCAGACGGACCAGCAGGGATCTCCGTCACAACCTTCCACTTCTTTCGGCGCACCGGTAGCTTCGGAGGCCGTGAGGGCTGTGCAGCATCGGCCTCTGCTAAGGCAAGCAACGCCTCTCTCGCAGCTTCTTCTGCGTCAGGGGACTTCTTTTTGGGCGTGGAACGCTCGGCCCGTGTGGATACCATTTTCGTTCTTTGAAGGTTTGGAGATACGAGATGCAGAGGAAGAAGAAGATCGAATTCTTGATGGCCAACGGATGCAGAAAGCGTAAGGGGCAACGAGGATCTAACGGCTATTTGTACTTGAGTGGATCCCAACGGCTCTATTCTGTTGCGGACTCAGCAATTCCACCGCAATTAAATAGCCTGACCGTTGGAAGATTTTCTTGATTTAAATCGCAAGATTCAATCAACCAAATCTTTGATTCGCCCGATCTTTCTCGTTGATCTGCTTCCCTTGATTCATCTCCTTGATCCCCTCTTAAAGATCACCCATTTGAATTCACCTAATTACAACAAAATCCGTAAATAAAATCACAAATAAACACATCAAATACAAACCGAAAAATGCTAGAAAAAAAAACTAAGGCATAGCCTTCTGTTGGATGAGCACAGTGGTCACTCATCCCCTCTCGATTTGATTCTTAAGCTTCAGATAGAAGGAAGGCTGAGAGTGTCTTCACATCTCCTTCCTCGTAGTAATGCTTCAATCGTTCACCATTGACCATAAACGGTTGCCCGTGCTGTAGGTTTCTAATCTCAATCGCACCATGAACAAACACGTTAGTTATCACAAAAGGACCTGACCATCTGGACTTAAGTTTGCCTGGAAATAATCTCAACCTTGAGTTAAATAACAAGACAAGCTGGCCTTTCTTAAAGTCCTTAATCCTAAGTCTACTGTCATGCCAAATCTTAGTCTTTTCCTTATACATTTTGGCATTTTCATAGGACATATGTCTCAGCTCATCAAGCTCATATATTTGCAGAGACCGCAATGTTCCCGCATCGGTCATGCAATAATTCAGCTCTTTTAGGGCCCAAAATGCTTTGATTTCCAACTCGAAGGGTAAATGACATGTTTTTCCATATACTAGCCTATAAGGAGACATACCTAGGGGTGTTTTATATGCAGTCCTATATGCCCAAAGTGCATCATCCAACTTAAAAGACCAGTCTTTTCTGTTAGGTTTGACCACTTTTTCTAGTATGTTTTTTATCTCCCTATTGGATATTTCAGCTTGTCCATTTGAATGTGGGTGATAAGGGGTTGCCACTCTATGTCTAACATTGTATTTAGCTAACACCTTTTCCATAGCTTTATTAATAAAGTGCGTCCCTTCATCACTAATTATCGCACGGGGTGTACCAAACCTAGTAAATATATGCCTATTAAGGAACTTAATGACTGTTTTGGCATCATTCGATGGACATGCTATGGCTTCTACCCATTTAGATACATAGTCTACAGCTACAAGTATATAAAGGTTACCTGCAGATGGGGGGAATGGTCCCATGAAATCAATGCCCCACACATCAAAGAGCTCCAACTCTAAGATATAAGTGAGAGGCATCTCATCCTTCCGACTAAGGTTACCTGTTCTTTGACATTCATCGCAGCTGTGTGCATGGTCGTGGGCATCTTTGAAGATCGTAGGCCAATAGTAGCCACTCTGGAACACCTTTGCAGCTGTTCTTTGGCCACCAAAATGTCCACCATAGGGAGATGTATGGCAATGCTGCAGCACAGATTTCGCTTCAGCAGCTGACACACACTTCCTTAGTAAACCATCTGCACAAGTCTTGTAAAGTGTAGGATCGTCCCAGATGAACTTCCTAGCTTCATGTAGAAACCTCTTCTTTTCTTGCCCCCCTTTGAAAGTTGGTAGTACCTGCGAGGCAAGGAAGTTAGCAATGTCTGCAAACCAAGGTTCCTCATCGTTATCATGATGGGTTAACACAAAGACATGCTCATCGATAAAGGCATCAGAAATTGCTGGCTCAGCAATTTTATCGCAATTATGGTGCAATCTAGATAAATGGTCAGCAACGACGTTTTCGCATCCTTTCTTATCCCTAATGTCTAGATTAAACTCTTGCAACAATAATACCCATCTAATTAGCCTAGGCTTAGCATCAGCCTTCCTCATTAAGTATTTTAATGCAGAGTGATCGGTGTACACAATGGTCCTAGTGCCTACAATGTAATTTCTAAACTTCTCGCAACCAAACACTACAGCTAGCATTTCCTTCTTCGTGGTTGTGTAATTACATTGTGCTTCATTCAGAGTTTTACTAGCATAGTATACAGGATGTGTTAGTTTGTCAATTTTTTGTCCTAACATGACCCCTACTGCATAGTCACTAGCATCACACAACATCTCAAACGGTAAGTCCCAATTTGGTCCTACTATAATAGGTGCTTTGACTAATGCTTCCTTAAGAGTTGTCCATGCTAAGAAACACTCTTTTGAGAAGACAAATGGTTTGTTAAGCTCTAGAAGCTCGCACAAAGGCTTAGAGATTTTTGAAAAATTCTTAATGAACCTCTTATAGAAGCCTGCGTGTCCTAAGAAACTTCTAATAGCTTTTACATTTTGAGGCTCCACTAGCTTCTCTATTATCTCTATCTTGGCCCTATCGACCTCTACTCCTGCTCTAGACACTCGATGCCCTAGGACGATTCCTTCCTCCACCATGAAGTGGCATTTCTCCCAATTTAGGACTAGGTTGGTCTCCTCACACCTAGCTAGGACTTGTCCTAAGTTCTCTAAGCAATTATTAAAAGAATCACCAAAGACCGAGAAGTCATCCATAAATATTTCTATCATGGATTCATCTAAGGCTGAGAAAATGGCCAACATGCACCTTTGGAATGTTGCTGGTGCATTGCATAAGCCAAAAGGCATTCTGCGAAAAGCAAATGTTCCAAAGGGACATGTAAAGGTTGTTTTCTCCTGGTCCACAGGGTCTATGGTGATTTGGTTATATCCAGAATAACCATCTAGGAAGCAGTAGTAGGCTCGGCCAGCTATTCTATCTAACATCTGATCTATAAACGGTAAAGGGAAGTGATCTTTTTTTGTTTCTTTATTTAATTTTCTATAGTCCATACAGACTCTCCATCCTGTAATAGTTCTAGTTGGAATTAGTTCATTACTCTCATTAACTACTACAGTCATCCCCCCCTTCTTAGGCACACATTGAATTGGACTCACCCACTGACTATTGGCTATAGGGAAGATTACACCTGCATCTAACCATTTGATTATCTCTTTTTTAACTACCTCCTTCATGGAGGGGTTCAACCTACGTTGGTGATCTACTCTAGGTGTATGTTCCTCTTCCAGTAGTATCTTATGCATGCAGTAGGAAGGACTAATACCTCTTATGTCAGCAATCGTCCATGCAATAGCCTTTTTATGTTGCTTAAGCAGCAATATTAGCGCAATTTCATGCTTTTCACTCAATATTGACGAAATGATAACAGGCAAAGTATCATGCTCTCCTAGATATGCATACTTAAGATGATCAGACAATGGTTTTAATTCTAAGAGAGGTGGATGCTCAATGGATGGTTTCAATGGATTCAGGGATCTTTCAGACAAGTCATTAGTCATACAAACATGCTGAGGTTTATCCACAGGTATATCCATTATTTCAGAAATATTTAAGTCAGTTACATCTATTTGTACATAGTCATTAGCATGCTTAATCATTAGTCCATGCTCAAGTTGTTCTTCCATCAGTGAATCTACTATATCTACACTTGCACAAGATTCAGAATCAGAAGGATACCTTAGAGCTTTAAAGACACTAAATTTAACCTCCTCATCATGAACCCTCATGGTGAGCTCACCTTTCTGGACATCGATCAAGGCCCTACCTGTGGCTAGAAATGGTCTGCCTAATAGGATGGGGACCTCCTTGTCTGCTTCATAATCCAGAATGATGAAGTCTGCAAGAAAAATGAACTTGTCAACCTTGACAAGAATATCCTCTATCTTACCCTCAGGGTAGGCTATGGATCTGTCTGCAAGCTGCAAGGTGACAGTGGTAGGACGTGCTTCTCCTATTCCAAGCTGACGGAATAGTGATAGGGGCATAAGATTTATGCTGGCTCCCAGGTCACAAAGAGCTCTGCCCACGTGCTTGCCTCCCAACTCGGCTGGTAAGGTGAAAGAACCAGAATCCTTCTCCTTCTTTGGAAGCTTGTTCTGGAGTATAGCACTGCACTTCTCTGTGAGATTCACTGTTTCAAATTCACCAATAATTTTCTTGTTAGTAATAATATCCTTCAAAAACTTAACATAAGAAGGCATAGATTGCAAAACCTCTACAAACGGAATATTAACATGCACTTGCTTTAAAAATTCTAAAAACTTATTAAAGTGCACTTCCTGTTCTTGTTTTTTCCTTAGCCTTCTAGGGAATGGCGGTGGTGGCACATATGCAGACAATTCAGGACGCCTCAGGGCAGGTGGAGGCCTTGGAATTTCTTCTGGTTCCTCTATGATAGGTTTCAGCCTCACCCTGGATGTGTGTTGCGTGCTCAATGTGTTAAAATAAAGAAGCAATAAGATAGAGAGAGCACTCAGAACATGCAAGCATACATGATCTTATAGCAAGTAGTAAGTATTTTTTCATTCGTTTTCCCACAGAGATTTATTATAAGCTACTCATGAAGTGTAGAGTTAAGAAAGAATGGGTGGATTTGACGGGGGAGAATTGGTTTTAAATTGTCTAAATCTTACGGGATATGTAAAGGATAGCAACATAAATAAGAGCAAGTCAAAGTTAAACTCAAAGGAAAATAGACGAAATTAATAAACGAAGAAGAAAACAGCTAAACAGAATTGTAAACTTAGCAGAATTGCGGAAGCAGCAATTCTACCGCAATTTTCCTAACAGCGAAAGTGTGTAAAATGGAGAAACAAGGGCTACTAACGACTCCTCTATAGGCATTTTCTCACGATTCTCAAGCATTGGATCAACTCTCTATGCATCCAACTCACTCAATCTCATGTATCGTCCGATTCCATGCATTAGATTCTTTAGTTTACTCATGTCCAAGTAAGGTCTTAAGCATCTTGTTAAAGCAGTAAGTTATGGTTTGTACTAGGAAAACGCCTATTCCTAGGTCGTTTTCTGGCTACCTTGAAAGGCTACATGAGTGTATGACTCTGAACTCTTACTCCTTCCAGAGGTTAGGAGTTCTTTGGACAAAATGGATGGCCAATCGAAATTGCCCGTGGGATGAAGCTTACATACAATCAATGCTTCGAGAGCTATCCTACATGCTTGGTTCACGTTTTTTAGCCTATAGTATTGTCATTAGCATGCCCCTATGTGACTTAGTTACTCATGAATATGGGGAGAACAGAAATAAGAGATGAAAGAGACATGCTTAGAAGAGAAATAAACTGAAAACAGCAAGGTAAGACAGTGAGTTGCAAAGATAGGGAATTGAGAAATGAAGAATTATGCTTTAATTACTTGATTGTTTGAATGAACAAAAGAGAAACTTAAAGTGAATAACAGGAAGACAGAACACAACGAAATGGACTGATCTAGCTACTAGAAAAGAAACAACAACAATACAAAGGTGGAAAATGGAAATAAAAAGCAGAAAGCTGAAATTAAGCGTGAACGCCTTGTTGCGATTGCTTTGGCTGAATGGGGAGAAAGAATAGCCTTGCTTGGATGAATCCAATCGGGAGAGAAGATGAATCTTCTCTCCTTCCTATCAGATTGTCGATTCCAACAGCTGAGACTCTCACACCAACAGACGAAGACGAATGACAGGAGAAAAGATGGAGCTGCAAGAAGACTTCTACGGTTTCGGATGATGATCAAACCCTCTACTTTGACCCCTTTTTATAGTAATCTGCAGGTGCTTTTGGGCCAAGGAGAACCATCCATCTTCAACGTCGTACTTCAAAATGGATGGAGGAGAAAGAACGAATCCCTGAAATAACGGAAATTAACAGAAAAAGATCAGTCAAATTACGGTTTTTACTTGAAACATTGCGGTTTCCGCAATGTTTCCGCAATGCTGTCGCAATGTAGTTTTTTCATTCTTTTACTTCGTTTTTCATCCCTTTTCTTTCCTTTTGCACACAAGTCCTAATTTAGCTACCTTCTTCTAATTATCATATATAAGCATAGGTTTAAGCTAAATCCTATCAAAAACACCTAAGAGTGTACATCTTTCTAAGATAAATTAGTCCTAAAAAGGCCACTTTTGGAGACGTACCACACCCCCAAACTTAAGGTTTTGCTTGTCCTCGAGCAATCTAAGGACTTGCCTAGGCTGCTGTTTCATCTTCTTTAACCACTTCCTGACTCCCCTACATTCCTATCTATAGCAGTACTGTCCTGTGACACACTTCTAAGTTTACAACTAACCTCTTATATTGCTTCTTCTGACTTTGCACGCCTAATACTCCTGCTGTTTCATTAACTCCCTACAACTGATCCACTTGCTTTTGTCATATCATGCCACTATCCCTAAGGTTTCAAATTCTACCTAGCTTTACCCCAGACTCAGTACATGCTTCTAGTTTTTACTTTTGAGCTACCTAGGATTCCTTAGAGTCATGCCAGTCTTAGTATTAACAGTGACAGTAGTACTTTAAGAGAACAACCTAAACCCTGGCATCACTACATTGGACATACATTCATCTCCCTAAACAACCCTACAAGCTACAACTTTGTGCTCAGCTACTTGAGGATCAGAGTTCTTTTTAATCAGGACATCTAAGCCACAAAGTTGCAACTCCTAGGTATACATTCTTCTTCTCTATTTTTTCCTTTTTCTTTCACACTTTGGTGGAGCCTCTCCTTTGGTTGCCTTTTGATGCAATGCCACTTGTGGGTTACACACTTGGCACTGATTACTCAGCAACTTAAGAGAGACACCCCTCTTTATTCTATTTTTCATATTTTTTTTTTCAGCTCATCATTTTTTGTAAAGGAGAAGAAGAATGCTTATGCTTTTAAGGGAGAGAGGAATGTTCCTAGGCCTAGGGTGGCCTCCCCCAAACTTAAACTACTCATTGTCCCCAATGAGTGTCTGAGGTGGCACACCCCCAAACTTATCCTCGAAGCATCTAGTCTAAGGTAAAACAAAGAGAATCTAAAAACCCTAGGCATAGACAGAACATTCTAAAAGTAAATATCACAGCAGCAGAATTTTGAAAAAAACAGGCAGGTAAGGGCTTAAAGCTATGCATGCTGAGCACTTTTAAGAGGCTAATTTAAACTATCAAAGGTGTCCAATGACACTCATCCAGCATGCTTTTAGATAAGCTATATAAGGCAATCATAATAGCAGCAAAAGACAGAATTTAAACCGATCACAGCCTAGCTAAACAATCAGTCAAAAACATGCATTTACTAATAAAAATTGCGGTATCCGCAATTATTTCGCAATAGATACAGGGCAGATATAACAGTGAGTAAGGCCCCTACGCATGCTTTTTCCAGTCATTCAAGCTCTCTAAAAATGAAACTACACTAATCTACCTAATCAGCTATCATCAGACTACACTAAACAATTTAAAAACTTAAAACTAAGCAACTAAAACAGATCAAAATATTAACTAAAAACAGCATAATTCACACGTTTCAACAAAAACAGTTTGATTTTTTCTTTGTTTATTCTAAGGGAACAGCAATACTCCCTTTAGTGCTCCTCAAACTAGCACTCAGATATCTTCCTCATCATCATTCCTTCTTGGTCTTGGAGGCACCCATGGAGACAGTAGGTTCGTTGGAAAGTCAGGGAAGATGCATCCCAGTTGGTCAGCAACTTCCTTGTCCCTTGCCTGTGCGTATGTGGCCCATTGAGCCATCCTCTTCTGTAGATCCATCAGGCACGCCATGGACAGCGACTGAGCAGTAGCCAAACTATCCAGCTCGAATTCCATGTTCCCCTTCCTTCTCAGCCTCAAGCCTGTAGGCAGCTCCAAGTGGCCTGTGTAAGCCATCTGCTGTTCCATTCGCTCGATGGGGACCCCTGCACGCAAGCAGAGTTTAGTAATAGTATTAGGGAAGAACAATGGACCCTTACCCTTCTTGGCGCAGTCAGCAATGGAAGCTGCAATGACTTCGCCCACGTTGATTGTGAGACCTCGCATGATTGCATAGACCAGCAGCGATCTGCTCTGGTTGATTGTGGTCTCATGGGTCACGGGGGACAGCTTCCTCCTCACGAAGGAAAACCAGACAGCCGCCTTGGCTGTGAGGTTGGCACTCATGAGAGTGTGCCTCCCATTGCGCGACACTGTCCATGATGCTTCAGGCTGGCCAATGATCCGAATGGCCTCCTCCAAGACAGCTTCTGTAGGCTCATCAACAATCCTTGAATAATCAGTGTGTTTCTGGCCCTTGAGGCCGTAGGCTTCGTTGATTGCCTTTGCTGAGAAGTCTACCTCGACTCCTCTGACCACAGACAGGCCCTCCTCAGAATTCCTCAAATTGGCGTAGAAGTCATACACCATGCTTGAGTAAGCTGGATTGGGTGGTCTGCACAGCTCCTCCCAGCCGTGATTCGTGATTCCTGCGCGCAAGAATTGCGGCAGGTCAGCAAGTCTGTCGAGGAATCTCTTCTCGTGCAGCAGCTCCCTTTTCCTCAGCTCAATGCCTCTAGACTCAGCGTCAGAAGACACGTACCTCACTGATTGAGGCTCATCTTCAGGGTAAAGCTTGGCTTTCCCTTTGTCTTTCGGTTTGACTGACTCCGCAGCCTCCATCTTGAGCTTCTTCAGAGATGGCTCATCACTCTCCTTCTCTGATGAAGGCACCCTCTTGGCTTTCTTTTTCTTTGACTTCTTGGACCGTTTGGCCTTAACAATCTTGACGGCCTTCGTCTTCTTCAACCTTGCCTTGGTTGTGATCTGCTGGAGGCAAGCCCCCAGTGTTTCGTCTATAGAATCATCCTTCTGCGCAGGACTCCCAGGGCTGGCTTCCCTTAACGGAGAGAAGACCTCTTCTTCCTCAGCTTCCCCACTGCCCTGCGTCGATTCTTGGTAATCTCCATAGGGAAAGTCAGGGTCAGGCCGTGGAGAAGTGGTTGATGATGTAGTGCTTTGTGCTGCTATAGGGGTCTGTGCAGAACTCTGCGGCGAAGGAGAAATCTCAGGGCTTCGCGCTAGTGGTGCAGATGGTGAAGAGCTCTTCTTGGCCGAATCGTGTGACACACGATCACTTTCTTGACTCCCCACAGAGGGAGTCTTTTCCTTGCTTGCTTTTTCGGCCACCGCCATGCTCCATTTGCGCTTCTTGGGCGTTCCCACTGGTTCAGAGGGTCCAGCAGGTATCTCCGTGACTACCTTCCACTTCTTCTTGCGGATCGGCAGCTTGGAGAGTCTCTCAGTGCGTGCAGCCTCAGCGTTTGCAAGGGCAAGAAGTGCTTCCCTCGCAGCAGTTTCAGCGTCGTCAGCCTTCTTTTTGGCTGCAGATCTTTCAGCTCTTGTTAGCACCATTGTCGAGTTGTGGAGATTTGGAAAGAGGAATCACAGATGAAGAGAAAAGCAGATTTCTTGGAGTTGAGATAATGGGAGAATCGTACGGATCATCGCGCCTCTTAACGGATATAAGTAATGATGAATTCCCAACGGCTCTATTTTTGCGGATTCTGCAAATCCAGCGCAATTCTAGTGACCGTTGGAGATTTTCTGCGTTTAAATGCCAATCTTCCCTCAACCGTATCTTTGATTTGGCTTGATATCTCCTCGATTTTTTTATCTTGAATTCATCTCCTTGATTCCCTCTATCGATTCCCTGAAAAAATAAATAAAATCAACATTAAATACTTAATTAAAATCACACAAAAAGATACACAAACAGTAACCGGAAAATCGCAAAAAATAAACTAAGGCATGAGCCTCATATGAACGAGCACAGCAATCACTCGTCCTCTCTCGTTCTTGTTTTCATGTCTCAGTCAAGAGGAAGGCCGAGAGAGTCTTCACATCTCCTTCCTCATAGTAGTGCTTCAATCTTGCACCATTAACCATGAATGGTTGTCCTTGCTGCAGGTTCATTATCTCGATTGCACCATGAACAAACACATTAGTTATTATAAAGGGACCTGACCATCTAGACTTAAGTTTACCTGGAAATAATTTCAATCGTGAGTTAAACAATAAGACAAGCTGGCCTTTCTTGAAGTCCTTAATCCTAAGTCTACCGTCGTGCCAAATCTTGGTCTTCTCCTTATACATTTTGGCATTTTCATAAGACATATGCCTAAGCTCATCAAGCTCATGTAATTGTAAAGACCGCAATGTTCCCGCATCAGTCACGCAGTAATTCAACTCTTTTAGGGCCCAAAATGCTTTAATTTCTAACTCGAATGGCAAGTGACATGCTTTTCCATACACAAGTCTATAAGGAGACATACCTAGAGGTGTCTTATATGCAGTTCTATAAGCCCAAAGTGCATCCTCGAGTTTAAATGACCAGTCCTTTCTATTGGGTTTGACCACTTTTTCAAGTATGTTCTTAATCTCCCTATTTGAAATTTCAGCTTGGCCATTCGAATGTGGGTGATAAGGAGTGGCTACTCTATGTCTAATATTATACTTAGCCAACACTCTCTCCATAGCTTTATTAATGAAATGTGTCCCCTCATCACTGATTATAGCCCGAGGTGTCCCAAATCTAGTGAAAATATGTCTATGCAAGAATCTTATGACTGTTTTGGCATCATTATTTGGACATGCTATAGCCTATACCCACTTAGATACGTAGTCTACTGCTACAAGGATGTAAAGGTTACCTGATGATGGAGGGAATGGCCCCATGAAATCAATGCCCCACACATCAAAGAGCTTCAACTCTAAGATGTAGGTGAGAGGCATCTCATCCTTTCGACTGAGGTTACCTGTTCTTTGGCATTCATCACAGCTGTGGGCATAGTTGTGGGCATCCTTGAAGATCGTTGGCCAATAGTAGCCACTCTGGAACACCTTTGCAGCTGTCCTTTGGCCACCAAAATGTCCACCATAGGGTGCTGTATGGCAGTGCTGCAGCACGGACTTCGCCTCAGCAGCTGAAACACACTTCCTGAGCAGACCATCAGCACATGTCTTGTAAAGTGTGGGATCATCCCATATGAATTTCCTTGCCTCATTAAGGAACCTCTTCTTCTCTTGGCCTCCCTTGAAAGTTGGTAGTACCTGTGATGCAAGGAAGTTAGCAATGTCAGCAAACCAAGGTTCCTCATCGTTATCACGATGAGTCAATACAAAGACATGTTCATCAATAAAAGCATCAGAAATTGCGGTTTCCGCAATTTTTTCGCAATTATGCTGCAGTCTACAGAGATGATCCGCAACAACATTTTCACATCCTTTCTTATCTCTAATGTCTAGATCAAACTCTTGCAGCAGCAAAACCCATCTAATCAACCTAGGCTTAGCATCAGCCTTTCTCATAAGGTACTTCAAGGCAGAATGGTCAGTGTACACGATTGTCCTAGTGCCTACAATGTAATTCCTAAACTTCTCACAAGCAAACACTACAGCTAGCATCTCCTTCTCAGTAGTTGTGTAATTACATTGTGCCTCATTAAGTGTCTTACTAGCATAGTATACAGGGTGTGTTAACTTGTCAATCTTCTGTCCTAACATAACCCCTACAGCATAGTCACTGGCATCACATAACATCTCAAAGGGAAGATCCCAATTAGGCCCTACTATAATAGGTGCTGTGACTAGTGCTTCCTTAAGGGTTTTCCAAGCTAGGAAACACTCTTTAGAGAAAATGAACGGTTTGTTTAGCTCTAGAAGCTCACATAAAGGCTTGGAGATCTTAGAAAAGTCCTTAATGAACCTTCTATAGAAACCAGCATGCCCTAAGAAACTTCTAATGGCCTTGACATTTTGGGGTTCTACCAATTTCTCTATTACTTCAATTTTTGCCCTGTCAACTTCTACACCTGCCCTTGACACTCTATGACCTAAGACAATCCCTTCATCCACCATGAAGTGGCACTTTTCCCAATTTAGGACTAGGTTGGTCTCCTCACACCTAGCCAGGACTTGTCCTAAGTTTTCTAGACAGTTTGTAAATGAATCCCCAAAGACTGAGAAATCATCCATGAATATCTCTATCATGGACTCATCCAAATCAGAGAAGATTGCCAACATGCACCTTTGGAAAGTTGCCGGTGCATTGCATAAGCCAAAAGGCATTCTGCGAAAGGCAAAAGTTCCAAAAGGGCAAGTGAAGGTAGTCTTCTCTTGGTCCTTAGGGTCTATAGTAATCTGGTTATATCCTGAATAACCGTCTAAGAAACAGTAGTAAGCTCTACCAGCTTTCCTATCTAGCATCTTGTCAATGAATGGTAGAGGGAAGTGGTCTTTTTTGGTTTCCTTATTGAGTTTCCTATAATCCATGCAAACTCTCCATCCCGTGACAGTCCTAGTTGGAATCAGTTCATTGTTCTCATTGACTACCACAGTCATCCCCCCCTTCTTAGGTACACATTGTATAGGGCTCACCCACTGGCTACTAGCTATGGGGAAGATCACACCAACATCTAGCCATTTTATTATTTCCTTTTTAACTACCTCTTTCATAGAGGGGTTCAGCCTACGTTGGTGATCTACTCTAGGTGTATGCTCTTCCTCTAATATAATTTTATGCATGCAATAAGAAGGGCTAATGCCTCTTATGTCAGCAATAGTCCATGCAATAGCCTTCCTATGTTGCTTAAGTAGTACTATCAGTTCAACCTCATGCTTTTCACTTAACTTAGAAGAAATAATCACAGGCAAAGTATCATTACTTCCTAGATATGCATACCTGAGGTGAGTGGGAAGAGGTTTTAGTTCTAAGACAGGTGGATGCTCAATGGATGGTTTTAATGGATTCAAAGATTTTTCAGTTAAGTCAATATTCATACAAACATGTTGAGGTTTATTTACAGGTATGTCCATTATCTCAGCTATGTTTAAGTCAGTTAATTCTAACCCTACATATTCATGAGCATGCTTAGTCAACAATTCATGCTCCAATTGTTCTTCCATTAATGAATCTACAATGTCCATGCTAGCACAAGATTCAGAGTCAGAAGGATACCTTAGTGCTTTAAAAACACTAAACTTAACCTCCTCGTCATGAACCCTCATAGTGAGCTCACCTTTTTGGACATCTATCAGAGCCCTACCTGTGGCTAGAAATGGTCTACCTAACAGGATGGGGACCTCCTTGTCTGCTTCATAATCCAGGATAATGAAATCTGCAAGGAAAATAAACTTGTCAACCTTTACAAGAATATCCTCAATCTTACCTTCAGGGTATGCTATGGATAATGAAATCTGCAAGGAAAATAAACTTGGAAACAGCAATTCTACCGCAATTTTCCTAACAGCGAAAGTGTGTAAAATGGAGAAACAAGGGCTACTAACGACTCCTCTATAGGCATTTTCTCACGATTCTCAAGCATTGGATCAACTCTCTATGCATCAAACTCACTCAATCTCATGTATCGTCCGATTCCATGCATTAGATTCTTTAGTTTACTCATGTCCAAGTAAGGTCTTAAGCATCTTGTTAAAGCAGTAAGTTATGGTTTGTACTAGGAAAACGCCTATTCCTAGGTCGTTTTCTGGCTACCTTGAAAGGCTAGCATGAGTGTATGACTCTGAACTCTTACTCATTCCAGAGGTTAGGAGTTCTTTGGACAAAATGGATGGCCAATCGAAATTCCCCGTGGGATGAAGCTTACATACAATCAATGCTTCGAGAGCTATCCTACATGCTTGGTTCACGTTTTTTAGCCTATAGTATTGTCATTAGCATGCCCCTATGTGACTTAGTTACTCATGGATATGGGGAGAACAGAAATAAGAGATGAAAGAGACATGCTTAGAAGAGAAATAAACTGAAAACAGCAAGGTAAGACAGTGAGTTGCAAAGATAGGGAATTGAGAAATGAAGAATTATGCTTTAATTACTTGATTGTTTGAATGAACAAAAGAGAAACTTAAAGTGAATAACAGGAAGACAGAACACAACGAAATGGACTGATCTAGCTACTAGAAAAGAAACAACAACAATACAAAGCTAGAAAATGGAAATAAAAAGCAGAAAGCTGAAATTAAGCGTGAACGCCTTGTTGCGATTGCTTCGGCTGAATGGGGAGAAAGAATAGCCTTGCTTGGATGAATCCAATCGGGAGAGAACCTATCAGATTGTCGATTCCAACAGCTGAGACTCTCACACCAACAGACGAAGACGAATGACAGGAGAAAAGATGGAGCTGCAAGAAGACTTCTACGCTTTCGGATGATGATCAAACCCTCTACTTTGACCCCTTTTTATAGTAATCTGCAGGTGCTTTTGGGCCAAGGAGAACCATCCATCTTCAACGTCGTACTTCAAAATGGATGGAGGAGAAAGAACGAATCCCTGAAATAACGGAAATTAACAGAAAAAGATCAGTCAACTTACGGTTTTTACTTGAAACATTGCGGTTTCCGCAATGTTTCCGCAATGCTGTCGCAATGTAGTTTTTTCATTCTTTTACTTCGTTTTTCATCCCTTTTCTTTCCTTTTGCACACAAGTCCTAATTTAGCTACCTTCTTCTAATTATCATATATAAGCATAGGTTTAAGCTAAATCCTATCAAAAACACCTAAGAGTGTACATCTTTCTAAGATAAATTAGTCCTAAAAAGGCCACTTTTGGAGACGTAACAATGTGCTTGTTGGTGGTTGATCATGGTTGAGCAGAGAATCCAGTGGAGCACTAGACTCTTCATTCTCTACTCGCTTTGGTGTTTCTCTAATGTTGCTCACCAATGGTCTTCCACTGCGAAGTTCAATTGCTTGAACTTGCTCTTTTCCATCCCTTCTTGGCACCTCAGTGTCAGCAGGCAGTCTACCTTGGGGCCTACTCTTCAGTTCATTGGCTAATTGCCCTATTTGGTTCTCTAGGCTTCTAAGGGTAGCTTGCTGATTTTGTAGGGTAGCATCATTCTTTGCAATGTACTCTTTAAGTAAGTTTTCTACTAATGACCCTATTGGTTGGTTGTATGGTTTTTGATACATGGATTGGTTATTTTGTTGAGTGAAACCAGGTGTTCCACTCGGTCTTGGTTGGTTTTGAGCTTGGTTAGTGTTTTGCTGCCCACCCCAAGAAAGATTTGGGTGGTTCCTCCAACCAGGATTGTAGGTGTTAGAATAGGGCTTTGTTCCTAGGCTGCTGTTGACTTCCAACATAGCAGACTGAGGCTGTATTCCCAGGGCAGTAATCATACAGGTGCCCTTCCCCACAGAATCCACAAATTAGTGTCTCACCTTGACTAGTTGGTGCACCCATGGAAACGGCTGCTGCGGTGTTGACACTAGATTGGAGATTGGTTTGAGCCATTTGTTTGACTAGATTGGTCAGGGCGTTTATTTGGCTACTCATTGCACTGAGTGCGTCCTTGTCTTGAGCTCTCCTAGGCTCTACAGGATCATCTGACCATCTACAATGGGAAGTTGAGATCTTCTCCAGGATCTCATAGGCTTCATTGTAGCTCTTAGAAAGCATGGAACCACCAGCTGAAGAATTTAGCACTTGCCTTGTGATGGGGTTGCATCCTTTAAAGAGCACTTCTATTTGGATACACCATGGAATGCCATGGTGTGGACATTTAAGCAAAAGGTCCTTGAACCTTGTCCAAGCTTCGTGAAGAGATTCGTTTTCGGCTTGTTTGAACTTGATTATGTCATCACGAAAGTTGTAATTCCTATCAGGTGGGAAGTATTTGACTAGGAATTTCTCAGCCAGATCTGTACAGTTGACAACTGATCCGGAGGGTAAGGAATTTAACCACGTTTTGGCTTTATCTCTCAATGAGTAAGGGAAGAGGTAAAGCCTCAAAGCTTCTTGGGAAACTCCAGGGATAAGGAAGGTATCACTAACTCATAGGAAATTTCTTAGATGGTTGTGGGGGTCCTCATTTTCCACTCCAAAGAATTGTCCCACAGTGGACAACATTTGGAACATTACTGGCTTTAACTCGAATGAGTTGGCAGTAATTTCAGGGCGTATAATGCTTGGGTTTAGCTCCCCAGGCATAGGAACTAAGTATGAGAGGATGGCACTATCCTTGTCATTCGCTATTTCGATGGGGTTGCGAATGGTAGGTGCCGGATTTGGGACTGTTCTATCCATTTCTACTTGATGGAATTGCGATGACTCCGCAGAGTCAGCAATGTTTTGAGTTATAGGGGGTTGTTTGAAGAGGCGTTTCTTAGCTTTGTTTCTGGCCCTAAGTAATCTTTCAGGCTCAGGATTGAACTCTAGATCGCTACTTGAATGCTCATTCATAAACTAACCCAATGGTACCTATAAAAGAAATGAGAATAGATTAGCTCCAATAGATATTAAACTTTGTGTTTCTAACTTAACAAACTTCGTTTTTACTAAACAAAATCCCCGGCAGCGGCGCCAAAAACTTGTTGCGTGCTCAATGGTTAAAATAAATATGCAATGGTAGAGCACTCAGAACATGCAAGCATACATGGTCTTGTAGCAAGTACTAAGTATTTTTTCATTCGATTTCCCACAACGATTTATTCTTAGTTACTAGCGAAGTGAGTTGTTAAGTGAGAAAGGGTGGTTTAAATGGGGTAGAATTGGATTTAAAGTGCCTAACTATTAAGAAGCGTGCGAGATATGAAAGCATAAACAAGTGCAAGTAAATAGGTAAACTTGAATGCAAAAGGAAAAGAATTGCGCAAACCGCAATTTTCTAGCAATGTTACCAACAGCGTTTTAAGTGTAAAGTGCGGAAACAAGGGCTACTAACGACTCCTCTATAGGCTTTTTCATACGATTCTCAAGCAGTAGATCAACTCATCATGCATCAAACTAACTCATTCTCATGTATCTTTCGATTTCATGCATTAGATCCTTTAGTTTACTCATGTCCAAGTAAGGCCTTAAGCATCTATTTATAAAAGCAAGTTCATGATTTGTACTAGGAAAACGCCTATTCCTAGGTTGGTTTCTGGCTACCATGAAAGGCTAGTATGAATGTACGACTCTGAACTCTTACTCCTTCCAGAGATTAGGAGTTCTTTAGACAAAATGGATTGCCAATCGAAATTCTCGTGGGATAAAGCACACATACATTCAATGCACTTGAAGCTAACCTACATGCTTGATTCACGTGCTTCTACCTATAGACTTGTCATTAGCATACCCTTATGTGGATTAGTTACTCATGGATGAAGAGGGAATGGAAGGAATAGATGGTGAAGTCATGCTTAGCATAATGTAAATGACAAAATAGAAGAAGAATAGCAGTAAAACAGTTGCGAAGTAGCCAAGTTAACTCTTTGATTTACCAAGGTTCAAACTGAACAAGCAACAACTTAAACTGATCAAAACTAAATAGAAAGAGTCGAAATGATTTAGAGTAGCAAACATAAACGAATTACAGCAGACAGCAACGAAAAGAGAAACAGAAAGCAAAAGGAAGCAGTAGAAAGCTGTAAACGCAAGCGTGTGAACTCCTCGTCGCAACACCTCGGATGAAAGCCGATAGTAAGCTTGATCGTGGATGAATCTAATCAGAAGAGAAGAAAGATCCTCTCTTCTTCCTCTCAGACTATCGATTCCACCAGCTGAACCTCTCGCACCAACAACCGGAAGAGAGAACAAATGAGAGAATGTGTTGAAATGGGAGTCTACGCCGTTCGAGTGTGTCTCTGTCCTTCCCCTTTGACCTCCTTTTATAGTAGTTTGCAGGTACGATTCGTCCAAGGAGAACCATCCATTCTAAACAACAATACTCCACGTGGCAGCAGGAGAAAAAACGAACAGCTGAAAGATCGCAACAAAATAGAAATCGGTTAGACAACTTAACAAATTTCACTTAAACATTGCTGAGACAGCAATGTTTTCGCAATGTTTCAGCAATGTGCAAATTTCGAGTCTTTAGCTTTGTTTTTGGTTCTTTTCCTTTCCTTTTACACATAAGTCCTAATTTAGCTTCATTCTACTAATTCTCATATATAAGCACAAGTTTAAGCTAAATTCTACCAAAAACGCTTAAGAGTGTTCATCTTTCTATAGCAACTAAGTCCTAAAATAATCACTTTTGGAGACGTAACAATTGTCAATTGGACAGATCTAGCTGAAAAATTCCTAGTCAAATACTTCCCACCTGATAGGAATTCCAACTTTCGTGATGATATAATCAAGTTCAAGCAAGCCGAAAACGAATCACTACACGAAGCTTGGACAAGGTTCAAGGACCTTTTGCTCAAATGTCCACACCATGGCATTCCATGGTGTATCCAAATAGAAGTGTTCTTTAAAGGATGCAATCCCAGCACAAGGCAAGTGTTGAATTCTTCAGCTGGTGGTTCCATGCTTTCAAAGAGCTACAATGAAGCCTACGAGATTTTGGAGAAAATCTCGACTTCCCATTGTAGATGGTCAGACGATCCTGTAGAGCCTAGGAGAGCTCAAGACAAGGATGCACTTAGTGCAATGAGTAACCAAATCAATGCCCTGACCAATCTAGTCAAACAAATGGCTCAAACTAATCTCCAACCAAGTGTCAACACCGCAGCAGCCGTTTCAATGGGCGCATCAACTAGTCAAGGTGAGACACTAATCTTTGGATTCTGTGGGGAAGGGCACATGTATGATTTATGCCCTGGAAATCCAGCCTCGGTATGCTATGTTGGGAGTCAACAGCAGCCTAGGAACAATCCCTACTCTAACACCTATAATCCTGGTTGGAGGAACCACCCAAATCTTTCTTGGGGTGGACAACAAAACATTAACCAAGCACAAAACCAACCAAGACCGAGTGGATCACCTGGTTTCACTCAACAAAATAACCCACCTATGTACCGAAAGCCATATAACCAACCAATAGGATCATCAGTAGAGAATTTACTTAAAGAGTACATTGCAAAAAATGATGCAACCCTGCAAAGTCAGCAAGCAACCCTTAGGAGCTTAGAAAACCAAATAGGACAGTTAGCCAACGAACTAAAAAATAGGCCCCAAGGTAGATTGCCTACAGACACTGAAGTGCCAAGAAGGGATGGAAAAGAACAAGTTCAAGCAATTGAACTTCGTAGTGGGAGACCATTGGTGATCAACAACAGAGAAGCCCCAAAGCGAGTAGAGAATGAAGAGTCTAGTGCTCCACTGGATTCTCTGCCAAACCGTGATCAATCACCATCAAGCACAACAAGGGTGAGGCTGGAACCTATCATAGAGGAACCATAAGAAATTTCAAGGCCTCCACCTATCATTAGGCGATCTGAATTGCCTACATATGTGCCACCGCCTCCATTCCCTAGAAGGCTTAAGAAAAAACAAGAGCAGGAAGTGCACTTTAATAAGTTTTTAGAAATTTTAAAACAAGTGCATGTTAATATCACATTTGTAGAAGTTTTGCAATCTATGACTTCTTATGTTAAATTCTTGAAAGATATAATTACTTACAAGAAAATCATTGGTGAGTTTGAAACAGTGAATCTCACCGAGGAGTGCAGTGCTATACTCCAAAACAAACTGCCAAAGAAGGAGAAGGATCCTGGGTCCTTCACCTTACCAGTCGAGTTGGGAGGCAAGCACGTGGGCAGAGCTCTGTGTGATCTGGGAGCCAGCATCAATCTCATGCCCTTGTCACTATTCCGTCAGCTTGGAATAGGAGAAGCACGACCTACTACTGTCACCTTGCAGCTTGCAGACAGATCCATAGCATACCCTGAGGGTAAAATTGAGGATATACTTGTCAAGGTTGACAAATTCATCTTTTTTGCAGACTTTATCATTCTGGATTATGAGGCAGACAAGGAGGTACCAATCTTATTGGGCAGACCATTTCTAGCCACAGGTAGGGCTTTAATCGATGTCCAAAAAGGTGAGCTCACCATGAAAGTTCATGATGAGGAGGTTAAATTTAGTGTATTTACAGCTCTAAGGTATCCCTCTGACTCTGAATCCTGTGCAAATGTAGATGTAGTAGATGTAGTAGATTCCCTTATGGAAGAGCAACTTGAGCATGAACTGTTAATTAAGCATGCCACTAACTATGTACAAGTAGATATAGATGACTTAAACATTTCTGAATTGATGGATATACATGTGGACAATCCTCAGCATGTTCAATTCGAAGGTAACTGGTGAATTAAACCAGATTTCAATTCGAAGTTACCTGCTACCACGGGGTAGTTAATGCACAAAGGCTGCAGGTTCAGGTCTGGCGCTGCCAGTTGCTTAAGCGTCTGTGGCGCATCACCTTGCGCCATCTCGTCAACCAAGAAGGGATTGCCTTCTTCTTCAATCGGCCTCTGCCCCTCCCGGGCTTCTTTTCGTAACCGCCGCTCCTCTCTGTCAATCTCAGGGATAAACTGCAATCTACCCTCAGAGGAACGGGTCATTGATAGCACTCTAAAAGTGCTAATATATAGCTCCTAAGTCTTGTAAATTAGAGTAATTAATTGGGTTTAATTGATCTATTTTGTATAATTTAATTGTTAAGGGGTAAATCGGGCATTGACATTAATTAAGGGCTTAAATGGATATTTTAGAACATTTTATTAATTAATTGTTTTGAGTGATTATACTACATTAATTAAATAATCTAATTTTAACTCAAAACTGATTAGTGGCTTAATGGTGTTGGCTTTGCTAAGGGATTGGTGAAGCCAAGGTTCGAATCATGGTGGGTGCAGAATTTCTATTATTTTTGTAAAAGGTTGACGGTCAACGGTCAACGGTCAACGGTCAATGGTCAATGGTCAACGGTCAACGGTCAATGGTCAACGGTCAACAGCCCATCGGCCCAGCCCACATCCGCGCCCGACCGCATGCCCGCGCGCCCCACTTCGCCCATCCGTCCACGCGCGGCCCAGCACGCCCTCCAGCCCATCGCGCGCGCGGCCCGCTCCATCAGAGGGCCTCGACCCGCGCCCAGCGCCCGCTCCGCGCGGCCTCGCCCACGCACGCCCCATCTGCGACCCGCCTCAGCGCCCAGCGCCCGCCCGCGCGCGCATGCCGACCCGTCCGCGCGCCCCTGCGCGGCCCAATTGGCCAATTTCGGCCCAAAACTCATTTTTTTAGCTTTTTAAGCGTTTTAACCTAGTTTTTCAGCCACCATTCACTTAGGAGAGAGAAATTTCGATATTGAGAGTTGTAGCCTCGGGTTTGGTGATATTTTCATCAATTTTCAAGGTTTTTGGACAATTTTGGATCAATTTTCATCACGTTTGGCTAAGGTAAGTGCTCTAATTCGAGTTTAGGGTTGTCTTGATGCATTAGGGAGGGTTTAGCTTTAAATTTCCAGCTTGTATTTGATAGTTTCTTGCATGTTCTTCCTTTGTTTGAATCCCATGAGCATGTATGACTGATTAGGAGTGACGTCCGAGTCCTCACGCATGTTTTACCGTTAAAGGTTAGGACGTATAATTGCCTCAATCGCTAGGTAACAAGGGTCTAAGCGTGACTAATTAATTCTAGCCTAAGTGACAGTAGGAGAATAGCATTAATTATCGTTTGCACGATAGACTTAGGGAAAGAATAGAAATCGCGCCAATTGGTCGAGTTCTCGATCAATCGGTTCGTCGCGATATTACCCGTCACTGTTCTTTGATTGATTTAAGCGTAGCTAACTTAGATTAATTAGCGAGCATGTTTAATTGGAATTGCACTTTTCTAATTAATTCTTTGGGATTTTTGCTACGGAAACGAGCAAACATTTCGCGTGCATGAGATTAAATTACAAGCATGATTAGAATCCCTATGATCTAAGCGCATCAAGATAAATCCCGATCCCTCGAATTAGGAGCACGTGTTCCATTTATTTTTCCGCTCTTTACTTTTCGCATTTATTTTTCCGTTAGCTTAATTTTACTTAGTTTAGTTTTAATTAACTCCCACTTTTATTTTATTTTGAGTTTTAGTTTAAAAGACAAATAGAAATTAATTAGGAGAGATTGATTAAGGTTCCCTGCGGATCGACCCGTTACCACTAGCTGCAAAGCTTAGTAGTTTCGGTAATTATAAATTTTATTTTGGCGGGATTCGACACCCCGAAAATTAGTTGGACATTCAAAAATCCTTCTACCAAAATTGGCGCCGTTGCCGGGGAACCATTTAATTTGTCTGAGTTAAATTTTATTTATTTAAAAAAACCAAAAATATTTTTCTTTGTCTTGTGTCTTCTCGTTTAGCATGGCAGATTATCCATTTGATTATTGGGGACAAGTTTCAAGTTATGAAGGTGAAAGAGCTCCTCCCAATTATTGCCAAAGAATGTCATTGGAGCAAATGGTTGACAATTTAGTCAACAGCACGCTCCAATTCGAGCAGGGAATGCGCCAGTCTCGCCTAGAGACTGAAGTTGAGTGGCAAGGAATGGAGGAGCAACAAAACCAATTTCCTCATAATTATTGTCGAGGTATGTCACTGGAACAAATGGTAAATGAATTAGTTGATAGCACTCACCAATATTCGCAGGCAATGCACGAGGCTCGGTTAGAAGCCAAGCTCCGCGAAGCGAATGAGCAAATAAGTCGTTTGCTCAATCCTGCGAAGGAATTGGAGGGTGAGGAAGATCATCCAGTTGAGCATACCACTGAGGAGAGGTTCTTTGAGGAAATCCACCCCGATAGTGATGAAGAGATTGAGAATGCTCCGCCATGCGAAGATGTGATCGGTGAGATTAAGGAAGATGTCGAGCCTAGTCCCGAGGAGGATGTTCAGGTGATAGAGTCTGAGGCTGACAAGCCTCCATCTGTTTTATTTCCTGTTAAATCCTTTATTGATGCATGCTTTCTTCCTTCTTCTCCTAAGTCCGTCGAGTCTTTATTTTCAGTTGAGTCTTATTTTGTTTTATTTCAGTGTGTTGAGTCTTTTATTTTTCCATATATCAAAAATACCAAAAAAATAACAACTATGTCCGGCTGCCTTCAAAAGTCGAAGAGCTTGCTTCTCTTAGCAGGTTTTGTTGATTCAAGGAAGAAGGGGCCGAAGAAGTACGAGAATTTCTATGTACCCTGACAGAGTGGAAGACACGTCGAGCATAACGACGTTAAAAATTTGCGCTTCTTGGGAGGCAACCCATGAGTATTTTAAATTCATGTTTTTACTTTTAGTTTTTATTTTCCTAGCTTAGCTTTTTCTTGCTTTCTTTTGTAGGAGTTTTGTGGCTTAAGGATCGGGACAGTAGGCGAAGAGTGCACTGCTCCAACCGACAACCTAGCAAAATTCAGGGGAGGTTTTCTGTTCCCTTTTATTTTGTGCGTTTTATCTGCTTAGTCTGAAGTGTGATACATAGAGGACTATGTATACTTTTAGGTTGGGGGTGGAGTTGTCTGTTGGATGGATTCCTGTAGTTGTTGAGCTGTGGATATTCTGAATTCAAAGTGTTGTTGTCTGCTGTTGCATGTGTTCGATGAGGACAATCTAGGAAATGCTTTTAAATTCTTCGTAGTTGCACATATAGAAAAGCATGAGATTGTTTGTGTTAGTTGAGCATTTTTCAAAAAAATTTAAAATTTTTCTGTTGCTCCCTTGCATCTATCGAGCACTTAGCAATCTATTCTTGGTTCTGTAGGCTTAGAATAATCTTATGTAGCCTGAAGTCATGTTGTCACCCCGAAAGGCACCTCTAGGGAAGGCTTGATGCATGATAGGTTGTAATAGATTAATCGAGATTATAGCGAAGCTATTGCCTAAGTAAAAAAAAAAGTAAGCATGAAAATAAAAGCTCGTGAGGTGCTCCTCCTTCTTAATCGCGACTTAAGAAGTGAGCATTAGTCCTTAAAAATGTGAAGCTTGCCCGTAGTCAGATACAATGTGCAATGGAATTGCGGGTAAGCTGGAACGAAGGCAAGCTTGACATGTTAGGCTCTCTTGGAGAAGCAAAAGAAAAGTAAAAAAAAAAGTGGATCAAAATAAATAAAGAGTACAAAGTACTCAAGAAAAAGAAAATGTTTAGGCCTTTTGATTTGTTACTCTCTTGATTGTTGAAAAGCCATTAGACTGTTCTTAATTGCTAGAAGTAGGGGGAAAACAAGATGTAGGGTTGCATATGGTTTTTTCGAGTCTATAATAATTAGAATAGGTTGGCTAATCACACACACACGTAGGGGAGTAGCAGTTTAATTTTTGAAATGTTCTCAGCTTATGCATGCAATTGATTGTTTTCTTTTGTTGTAAGTGCCTTGTTTTTTAAAGCATTGAGGTTAGAGTCGATGCATGCAATATCGGTCTTTAGAGGTAATTCAGAGTAGTCTTGCTCGAGGACTAGCAAGATTTAGGTTGGGGGTATTTTGATAGCACTCTAAAAGTGCTAATATATAGCTCCTAAGTCTTGTAAATTAGAGTAATTAATTGAGTTTAATTGATCTATTTTGTATAATTTAATTGTTAAGGGGTAAATTGGGCATTGACATTAATTAAGGGCTTAAATGGATATTTTAGAACATTTTATTAATTAATTGTTTTGAGTGATTATACTACATTAATTAAATAATCTAATTTTAACTCAAAATTGATTAGTGGCTTAATGGTGTTGGCTTTGCTAAGGGTTTGGTGAAGCCAAGGTTCGAATCATCGTGGGTGCAGAATTTCTATTATTTTTGTAAAAGGTCAACGGTCAATGGTCAACGGTCAACAGCCCATCGGCCCAGCCCACATCCGCGCGCGCCCGACCGCATGCCCGCGCGCCCCACTTCGCCCATCCGCCCACGCGCGGCCCAGCACGCCCTCCAGCCCATGGCGCGCGCGACCCGCGCGGCCCGCTCCATCAGAGGGCCTCGACCCGCGCCCAGCGGCCTCGCCCACGCACGCCCCATCCGCTCGCCCCGCGACCCGCCTCAGCGCCCGCCCCCGCGCGCATGCCGACCCGTCCGCGCGCCCCTGCGCGGCCCAATTGGCCAATTTCGGCCCAAAACTCATTTTTTTAGCTTTTTAAGCGTTTTAACCTAGTTTTTCAGCCACCATTCACTTAGGAGAGAGAAATTTCGATATTGAGAGTTGTAGCCTCGGGTTTGGTGATATTTTCATCAATTTTCAAGGTTTTTGGACAATTTTGGATCAATTTTCATCACGTTTGGCTAAGGTAAGTGCTCTAATTCGAGTTTAGGGTTGTCTTGATGCATTAGGGAGGGTTTAGCTTTAAATTTCCAGCTTGTATTTGATAGTTTCTTGCATGTTCTTCCTTTGTTTGAATCCCATGAGCATGTATGACTGATTAGGAGTGACGTCCGAGTCCTCACGCATGTTTTACCGTTAAAGGTTAGGACGTATAATTGCCTCAATCGCTAGGTAACAAGGGTCTAAGCGTGACTAATTAATTCTAGCCTAAGTGACAGTAGGAGAATAGCATTAATTATCGTTTGCACGATAGACTTAGGGAAAGAATAGAAATCGCGCCAATTGGTCGAGTTCTCGATCAATCGGTTCGTCGCGATATTACCCGTCACTGTTCTTTGATTGATTTAAGCGTAGCTAACTTAGATTAATTAGCGAGCATGTTTAATTGGAATTGCACTTTTCTAATTAATTCTTTGGGATTTTTGCTACGGAAACGAGCAAACATTTCGCGTGCATGAGATTAAATTACAAGCATGATTAGAATCCCTATGATCTAAGCGCATCAAGATAAATCCCGATCCCTCGAATTAGGAGCACGTGTTCCATTTATTTTTCCGCTCTTTACTTTTCGCATTTATTTTTCCGTTAGCTTAATTTTACTTAGTTTAGTTTTAATTAACTCCCACTTTTATTTTATTTTGAGTTTTAGTTTAAAAGACAAATAGAAATTAATTAGGAGAGATTGATTAAGGTTCCCTGCGGATCGACCCGTTACACCTAGCTGCAAAGCTTAGTAGTTTCGGTAATTATAAATTTTATTTTGGCGGGATTCGACACCCCGAAAATTAGTTGGACATTCAAAAATCCTTCTACCAGTCATACACAAACAAAAGTCCAAACATACAATATACAAACAGAAAAAAATTTCAGTCAACCATCAATAAATCAAATTCAAACTTCAATCATAAATTCAATCAATTTCCTATTCCCCGGCAACGGCGCCAATTTTGGTGCGCGGATTTTTGAATATCCACTTAATCTCAAGTTGTCGAGGCTTGCCAAAATACGATTTATAAAGCCTATGACCAAGGCTTTGCAGCCAGTGGTAACAGGGTCGATCCAAGGAATAGGAATGACCAAACGCACAATTAAAATTGGGATTTAATTAATTGATGGATTTTTAGTAACGGGGGGTTTTATCATGCGAGAGAAATAACGAGAAAGCTAACGGAATAAAGAAATAATAAGAAGAGAACGTGTGCACGGTTTGGGAGTCTCGGGATCAATTGTTAGACAAATTCAGTTTATCATTTAATGCTAATAACATGGAATTCAGTTTATTGAGCACGCGGACGACTACCAGAGAAGCCCCAAAGTAGCCGACTCCATGGATTTTAATTAGACCACACAGTTCTAATTACACGTTATCTAATCCTACATCAAGGTGATCAGCCCTAAGGTAAATTTAGACAGTCACTAGCTAACCGCGACGAACATTCGAGCGTGAATTCTAATTGCTAGTAGATTGCCCGCAAACGCCGTATGCAATCAACAATTATCCTACCCGACCCGATACTTCGATTTAGTTCTATCTACCTGTGTTACTTAGTCGAGCAGTGAGAGGCACGGCATCGCTACTCTTTAACATACACAGCATGCGAAACTACCCGAGTGTCAATCGTCGTATTTTAGCATGCGCGTTGGATTAAGCAAGGTAAATAGATGCAAACAAACAGATTCCAATATGCATAATTCAAAACGCAGATTATCAAAACCAAATTTACTAACAAAAATATCCCTAGAACATTCCCAAACCGTCACCCTTACCTTAGCCGCTCATGGCGCGGTTTGTCAATCCCGCTCCAAAGACGACCACGGAAGGATTCATCAACGTATTACAATGAAGGTGGAGCTCACTAGCATGCCAACAATGGCGGAGCTCCACGGAAAATAGAGAGAAAACGGGGAAGAAGAAGATGAAGAAGAGCAAAATCCGTAATGAAGAACTACTCAAAAAGTGCAGAAAAATCGTCTTTAAGCTTCTGCCATCGTCGTAGCGTCGAGACGCTAGGCCAGCGTCTCGACGCTGTGCCCTAAGTTTGCCGCGCGCGCCTTCGATGGCGTCGCGACGCTGGGCAGCGTCGCGACGTTGCCCCGATAAAATTCCTGCGCGCGCCTCCTCCGGAGCGTCTCGACGCCAAGCAGGGTCTCGACGCCAGGGCAGCGTCGAGCTAGCGTCTCGACGCTATCACTCGACGCTTGCTCTCGGGTTTTTCCAACGTCGAGCCAGCGTCTCGACGCTGGCTCTCGGGTTTGGGGCTGAAGCTTTGCCTCTCCAAGGCTGTTTTGGCCCGTTTCTTCACGGATCAAGTTCCCCTCTTCCCGATGCATTCCCGGGGCGCTAAAACTCTACTTTAAGCTCTCGAACGGGTCCAACGGACGCACAAGCTCTTTGCCGCTTTTCTCTCACAAAAGAGATATATTTAATCAAATGAAAGCGGACTTTAGCTATAATTAGGAAGTATTTAATAGCTCCAAAATGGAGTTATCACCCCTCTTCCCGATGCATTCCCGGGGCGCTAAAACTCCACTTTAAGCTCTCGAACGGGCCCAACGGACGCACGAGCTCTTTGCCGCTTTTCTCCTACAAAAGAGATATATTAATCAATTAAAAGCGGACTTAAGCTAATATTAGGAAGTATTTAATAGCTCCAAAATGGAGTTATCAAACACCCCCAACTTAAACATTGCTAGTCCTCGAGCAAGCACTACAAAGACATTGACTCTAAGGACGCGCTTACATGCATTCTAACTCAAACCTCCATGCATATTGAAAATTTAAACACGAGTATAATCATGGAAGCATTTTGTTCATGTATTAACTAGGACATATCAAAAATTAACTCTTGCCCCCTAACGTGTGTGTGTGCAAGCCAACCACTCCTAAACTCACGTAAACCTGGAAAACCTACATGCAACGCACATCCCGTTTTCCCCCTACTTCTAGCGTTTAAGAACAGTCTAAACTTGACTTATACGAGAGAGAGAGAAGCAAATTAAGAGACCTAATTGTTTTTCTCATTCTTTTTCTTTTCACAAGTACTTTGTACTCTTTTATTAAGGTTCTTTGAACCAACTTTTTATTTCTTTTTCTTTCCAACTCGAGCTGCCTAACACGTCAAACTAAGGCCTAAGCTTCACGTTTTTAAGGACTCACGCTCACTTCTTTAGCGCTACAAAGAAGGAGGAGCGCCTCGAGAGGAATTTTCTATCAAACATGCTTTTCTATTTTTTTTTTAAATTAGGCTAAGCACATGCTTTCTCAATTAACTAACCACTAACTCTCATGCAACAAGCTACCTAAGGGTGCCTTTCGGGGTGACAACGAGAATTAGCGAAACATGCGAATTTCGAGCCTACGGAATCTAGGGAGAGATTGCTAAGTGTGCGACAAGTGCAAGGGAGCAACAGAAAAAATTTTAAATTTTTTGACATGAACCTAATAAACACAAAACTCATGCAAAAACTTGATTATGAACATGCTCAAATTTTCAACATGCATTTCCTAGGCTATCATCGTCAGAAAACAGTAAACAGAGTCCCAAGCACTTCAATATCAATTAAGCACTTCTCTACAAACTACACATGCGTATCCATCAGACTAACTCCACCCCCAACTTCAAAATATGGCATTGTCCTCAATGCCAACCAGTCAGATATACAAAGTAAAAAGGGAAGAAGAAGTACACTTCCCCGACTCTTTGTGAAGCTGGCGAGGGCGAGGAAGCGGCGCACAAAAGCATCAGAGCCCAAAATTGTCTTCTCTTCCTCAATTCCTAAAAAAAAAAAAACCAGCAAGCTAATTAAAACGAAGTTAATCTAAAAAGCAACTAAACTAAACTAAAGCATAAAAACAGTCCATCGCTCGGGTGCCTCCGAGAAGCGCATAATTTTTAAAGTCGGTTGCTCGACTGTATTCTCTCCACAGACTCATCCATAGTCTGTAAGTGCGGGGGACGATCCAAGCTTGTCCTTGTCCACACCTTCCCTGCAATCATTCTGAAAAATATTTTGCACTCTTCGTGCCTCAAGCACGTGAATATCAGAATAGTTAGTGCAAAAACCAGCATTATCATCAAACAATTTTAAATCAGATTTTCTAACTGAGACATGGGAACCATCCCTCAAGCGCGAGGGTAGACTCCCACTCTCATCATGCTCAACAACAGATACATTTCCAGCATTCACAGACGACTTCGATGCATTTATAATAAATTCATTCACCATTCCATCAAATTCTACAGATAAGGCACCCCTATCAACATCTATCTTGACCTTAGCGGTCTTCATAAATGGGCGGCCTAATAAAATAGAAGAGGAAACATGCGAAGAATTTTCATTCATATTCAGCACATAGAAATCGCATGGAAACAGTAAGTCCTTAACTTTGACTAAAATATCCTCAATCTTCCCTAAAGGATGCACATAAGATCGATCGGCTAGTTGGACAACTATATTGGACTCAATTAAAGTACACAATTCAAGTTCTTTAAAAACATCATAAGACATGACATTAATTGAGGCACCGAGATCTAACATGGCATTTTCAATGAATTTAGTACCGATAGTGCATGGGATAGTAAACATACCAGGATCGATGCACTTCGGTGGAAGATTACCTTGGAAGATTGCGGAGACGGTTTCTTTCTTCGTCTCGTCACTTTTTCTTGACATTCTTTTGCTCGTGCACCACTTCTTGAGGAACTTGGCATACTTCGGCACTTGGCTTACTGCCTCAAGAAGTGGGATGTTGACTACCACTTTTTGGAAGGTTCGAAGGACCTCCGCATCCTCAGTCTCAAAAGTAGGCTTCACAAGCCGACTCGGGAATGGTGATCTGGTAACATCCTTAGGTACACTGACCTTCTCGTCCTTTCTCTCATTCTGAATCTCAGGAGCAGTCGGGGCGGACTTGTTCCAGCTGTCCGTGGCTTCCTTCACAGCTCTAGTGGAAAGTGACTTCCCACTGCGCAGCTGAATAGCACTCACGTTTTCACATGAGTTAACTGTAGTTTGGGAAGGAAGCTTCCCCGAGCTCTTGCTCTCAATCTTACTGATAGACACCGCCATTTGTGTCAGCTGCTTGTTCAGATTCTGCAGCTCGGCCTTGTGAGAATTAAGCTCTTCACGAGCCTCTTTTTGGAACTCGCTGGTGCTAGTCACGATGGTCCTTACCATCTCTTCAAGCGAGCTGGAGGAGCTCGAGGCTTGAGCCTGGGTGGAAGAATGAGGCCTATCCTGGGACTGGCCTTGGAAGCGAGATTGTCCTTCTCTATTCCCATAGCTAAAATTTGGATGGTCGCGCCAACCGGGGTTATACGTGTTGGAATATGGGTCGTACTTCCTTGGGTTGGAAGCGTACCCCCCGATCGCGTTGACCTCCTCCGCCTCGCGGGTTCCTCCAACGATTTTTTTCAGCATACTTCCTATCTCGGCCACCTGGGCCTTCATCTCAATCAATTCATGGCTCTGAGCCACGCTATGGACTTGTCCTTGCCCCTGAATACCGAATTGCTGCGAGTTTGTTGCCATATTTGCTATTAACTGCTTGGCCTCAACCGGGGTCTTGTCGATCAAGGCCCCGCCACTCGCTGCATCAATCATTTGCCGGTCGTGGGGCGTCATCCCCTCATAAAAGTACTGTATGAGCAGTTGGTCGGCAATCTGATGATGTGGGAAGCTCGCGCACAGGCGCCCGAAACGTTCCCAGTATTCGTGCAGGGACTCACCTATATCCTGGGTGATCCCATAAATCCTCTTTCGCAGTGTGGTGGCCAAGGATGCGGGAAAGTATTTCTCCAAGAATACCCGCTTCATATCCTGCCACGTGGTGATCGATCCGGAGGGCAAATAGTATAGCCAATCTTTGGCCTTGTCTTTGAGTGTGAAGGGGAATGGCCTCATGTTTAATTGCTCCTCCGTGACCCCTGCAGGCTTCATCCCCGCGCAGACGCAATGGAATTCCATCAGGTGTTTGTTCGCGTCCTCACCTGCGTTGCCATGGAAAGAAGGTAACTGGTGAATTAAACCGGATTTTAATTCGAAGTTACCTGCTACCACGGGGTAGTTTATGCACAAAGGCTGCAGGTTCAGGTCTGGCGCTGCCAGTTGCTTTAGCGTCCGTGGCGCATCACCTTGCGCCATCTCGTCAACCAAGAAGGGATTGCCTTCTTCTTCAATCGGTCTCTGCCCCTCCCGGGCTTCTTTCCTTAACCGTCGCTCCTCTCTGTCAATCTCTGGGATAAACTGCAATCTACTACCCTCAGAGGAACGGGTCATACACAAACAAAAATCCAAACATACAATATACAAACAGAAAAAAATTTCAGCCAACCATTAATCAATCAAATTCAAACTTCAATCATAATTTCAATCAAATTGCCTATTCCCCGGCAACGGCGCCAATTTTGGTAGGCGATATTTTGAACTATCGCTATAAACTCAAGCTGTCGAGGCTTGCCAAAATGTAATTTATAAGCCTATGACCAAGGCTTTGCAGCCAGTGGTAACAGGGTCGATCTAAGGAATAGGAAGATTGAAATTACTAGTGAAATTGGGATTTAATTAATTGATTGATTTTCGTAACGGGGGGTTTTAAGCATGCAAGAGAAATAATAATAAAGCTAACGGAAGAAAGAATAACGAGTAGAAAACGTGTGCACGGTTTGGGGGTTTCGGGATCAATTGTTAGACAAATTCGGTTCATCATTTAATGCAAATTTCATGGTATTCAGTTTATTATGCACGCGGACGACTACCAGAGAAGCCCCAAAGTAGCCGACTCCATGGATTTTAATTAGACCACACAGTTCCAATTATACGTTATCTAAGCTTACATCAAGGTGATCAGCTATAAGATAAATCTAGACAGTCACTAGCTAACCGCGACGAACATTTAAGCGTGAATTCTAATTGCTAGTAGATTGCCCGCAAACGCTGTATTCAATCAACAACTATCCTACACGGCTTAATACTTCGATTTAATTTCATCTACCTGTGTTACTTAGTCGAGCAGTGAGAGGCACGGCATCGCTACTCTTTAACATACACAACATGCATAATTACTCGAGTGTTAATCGTCGAAATTAGACATGCGCGTTGGATTAAGCAAAGTAGACAAATGGAAATAAACAGAACCCAATATGCATAATTCAAGAGTAGATTATCAGAACCAAATTATCTAACAAAATCGCCCTAAAACATACCCAAACCGTTCACCCTTACCTTAGCCGCTCATGGCGCGGTTTGTCAATTCCGCTCCAACGACGGCCATGGAAGGAATCATCCACGAGTTACAAAGAATATGGAGCTCACTAGCATGCCAACAATGGCGGAGCTCCAAGAGAAATCCCGAAAAAAATAGAGGAAGAAGAAGATGAAGAAGACTAAAAATGGTGAAGTTCTCCCTCAAAATCTGCAGAAAATCGTCCTAATAAGCTTCTGCAATCGCCGTAGCGTCGAGACGCTAGGCCAGCGTCTCGACGCTGTGCCCTAAGTTATCCGCGCGCTCCTTCGATGGCGTCGCGACGCTGGGTCAGCGTCGCGACGCTGCCCCGATAAAATTCCTGCGCGCGCCTCCTCCGGAGCGTCTCGACGCCAAGCAGGGTCTCGACGCCAGGGCAGCGTCGAGCTAGCGTCTCGACGCTATCACTCGACGCTTGCTCTCGGGTTTTTCCAGCGTCGAGCCAGCGTCTCGACGCTGTAGCTCGACGCTGGCTCTCGGGTTTGGGGCTGAAACTTTGCCTCTCCAAGGCGGTTTTGGCCCGTTTCTTCACGGATCAAATTCCCCTCTTCCCGATGCATTCCCGGGGCGCTAAAACTCCACTTTAAGCTCTCGAACGGGCCCAACGGACGCACGAGCTCTTTGCCGCTTTTCTCCTACAAAAGAGATATATTAATCAATTAAAAGCGGACTTAAGCTAATATTAGGAAGTATTTAATAGCTCCAAAATGGAGTTATCAACCTTCCATCTTGACCTCCTTTTATAGTGTTCTGCATGGATGCTTGGGCCAAGGAGAACCATCCATTCTCAACGTCGTACTACTACGTGGCTGTAGGAGAAAGAATGAATCCCTGAAAGGTCGGAACAAAACATAAAATAGTTAGACAACTTACGGATTTCACTTAAAACATTGCGGTTTTAGCAATGTTTCCGCAATGCCTTCGCAATGCACAATTTTCATTCCTTTAACTTCGTTTTTGGTTCTTTTTCTTCCCTTTTGTATACAAGTCCTAATTTAGCTTCCTTCTTCTAATTCTCATATATAAGCATAGGTTTAAGCTAAATTCTACCAAAAACACTTACAAATGCACAACTTTCTATCACAAATAAGTCCTAAAATAGTCACTTTTGGAGACGTAACACACCCCCAAACTTAAGGTTTTGCTCGTCCTCGAGCAATCTAAGGACTTACTTAGGCTGCTGTTTTAACTTCTCTAACCACTTGCTGACTCCCCCAAGTTCCTCTCTATGGCAATGCTGTCCTGTGACACACTTCTAAGTTTAAAACTAACTTCTCATTTTGCTTCTTCTGACTTCGCACGCCTAATGATCCTACTGTTTCACTAACTCCCCACGACTGATCTATTTGCTTCTGTCATATAGTGCAACTATCCCTAAGGTTTCAAATTCTACCTAGCTTTACCCCAGACTCAGTACATGCTTCTACTGCTTTAGCTTTTGAGCTGCCTAGGATTCCTTAGAGTCATGCCAGTCTTAGTACAAACCAGTGACAGTAGTACATTCATATAAAAAACTAAACCCTGGCATCACTACATTGGATATATATTCATCTCCCTACACAAACCTAAAAGCTACAACCTTGTGCTTAGCTCATTGAGGATCAGAGTTCTTTTTATTCCGGACATCTAAGCCACAAAGCTGCAACTCCTAAGCATACATTCTTCTTCCTTAGTTTTTCCTTTTTCCTTTCTTTCTTGGGGACCTCTCCTTTGGTTGCCTTTTGATGCAATGCCACTTGTGGGTTACACACATGGCACTGATTACTCAGCAACCTCAAGAGAGACATCCCACTTTATTCTATTCTTATTTTTTCAGTTCATCATTTTTTTCCAAAGGAGAAGAAGAATGCTTATGTCTAAAAGGAGAGAGGAATGTTCCTAGGCCTAGGGTGGCCTCCCTCAAACTTAAACTACTCATTGTCCCCAATGAGTGTCTGAGGTGGCACACCCCCAAACTTGTCCTAGAAGCATCTAGTCTAGGGCAAAACAAAGAGAATCTAAAAGTCCTAGAGATAGACAGAACATTCTTAAAGCAAATAACTCAGCAGCAAAAATTAGTAAAAACAGTAAGGGAAGGACTTAAAGCTATGCATGCTGAGCAATTTTAAGAGACTAATTTAAACTAACAAAGGTGCCTTAAGACACTCATCCTGCAGGCTTATAGATAAGCTATATAAGGTAGTCAAGAAAGCAGCAAAAGAACAAAATTGAAACAGAACCAGCCTAGCTAATCAGTCTGTCAAAAGCATGCTATCACTAACAAAAATTGCGGATTCCGCAATAATTTCGCAATGAATATACAGGGCAGATATATCAGTAAGCAGCCCCTTTTGCATGCAATTTCCAGTCATCTCAGCTATACAAAAAGGAAACTAAAACATCCTACCTATTCAGATACCATCTAACTATACTAAACTATTCTAAACAACCAAAATAAAGAACTAAAGACAGCTCAAATACTGATTCAAAATAACAGAATTCACACAGTTTAACGAAAAGCAGTTTGATTTTGTTTTTTTTTCTTCTTTGATATAGGGAACAGAAATACTCCCTTGAGTGCTCTTCAAACTAACACTCAGACGTCCTCATCATCATCCCTCCGTGCTCTTGGAGGTGCCCATGGCGTCAGCAGGTCAGTGGGGAACTCAGGAAAGATGCAGCCCAACTGATCTGCAACGTCCTTATCCCTTGCTTGAGCATACTCAGCCCATTGCGCCATCTTCTTCTGAAGGTCCATCAGGCAGGCCATAGAGAGAGATTGAGCTGCAGCCAGGCCGTCTAGCTCAAACTCCATATTCCCTTTTCTTCGCATCCGCAAGGCTGTGGGCAACTCCAGATGCCATGTGTAGGCCAGCTGCCTCTCCATCCTCTCAATCGGCACACCTGCACGAAGGCACAGCTTAGTAATGGTGTTTGGAAAGAAAAGAGGGCCCTTACCTTTCTTGGCACAAGTCTGTTATGGAGGCTGCTATAACCTCCCCAACATTGATCGTGAGACCCCTCATGATCGCATATACCAGCAGCGATCTCCCTTGATTAATGGTGGTCTCGTGGGTCACTGGGGACAGACGCCTTCGCACAAATGAAAACCAGACAGCTGCCTTGGCCGTGAGGGTAACACTCATCAGAGTGTGCTTCCCATTGCGTGAGATCGTCCACGTCGCCTCAGGCTGGCCTATGATACGCAATGCTTCCTCCAGGACAGCCTCAGTGGGAGCGTCAATGATCCGCGCATAGTCAGTGTGTTTTTCCCCCTTGAGGCCATAGGCCTCATTGATCGCTTTGGCTGAGAAGTCCACCTCGATTCCTCTTACCATGGACAGGCCATCCTCAGGGTGCATCAGATTGGCATAGAAGTCGTACACCATGCTGGAGTAGGCGGGGATGGGCGGTCTGCACAGCTCTTCCCAACCGTGGTTGGTGATCCCTGCGCGCAAGAATTGCGGCAGGTCTGCCAATGCATCCAGGAACCCCTTCTCGTGGAGTAGGTCCCTCTTCCTCAGTTCAGTGCCCCTTGATTCGGCGTCTGAGGACACATACCTCACAGATTGAGGCTCATCTTCGGGGTATAATTTGTCTTTCCCCTTTTCCTTGGCCTTGGCTGATTCAGCAGCCTCGATCTTTAGCTTTTTCAAAGAAGGCTCACTGCTGACCTTCTTCTTCTTGGATTTCTTTGAAGCTTTTGGCCGTTTGGCCTTGACAACCTTGGGTGCTTTCTTCCTCAGTCATGCCCTGGTGGTGATCTGCTGGAGGCAATCCCCCAACGTCTCATCCATTGAGTCGTCCCCCTTTGCTGGGCTCTGGGGGCAGACTTCCCTCAAAGGTGAGAAGACCTCATCTTCCTCAGCCGTTTCTTCGCCCGGTGCCGATTCTTGCTGTTCTTCAATTGGGATTTCAGGCTCGGGCGACGGCGATGGTGATGGCGATGCCTCAGGGCTCTGCGGAGGTGGAGATTGTTCAGAGCTTTGTGGAGATGGAGAAAGCTTGGGGCTATGCGCTGGTGGAGATGGTTCAGGGCTTTGTCTGGCCGTCTCGTAGGATGGACGGCCACTTCCCTGACTCTCCACAGGGGGAGTCTTCTCCTTGACCGGCGCATCTTCGACAGCCATCTTCCACTTCCTCTTCTTGGGCGTACCTGCTGGTTCAGATGGACCAGCAGGGATCTCGGTCACCACCTTCCACTTCTTCTTGCGGACAGGGAGCTTAGAAGGTCGTTCAGGGCGCGCAGCTTCGGCATCTGCCAAGGCAAGTAGTGCCTCTCTCGCAGCTGCCTCAGCGTCGGACGCCTTCTTCTTGGAAGCAGATCTCTCAGCCCGTGTAAGCACCATGGTTGAATCGGAGAAATCTGAAAAGAGGAATTGCAGAGGAAGAAGAAGATCGTTTTCTTGAAGTTCAAAGAATGAAGGAAGCGTACGGGCCGAAGCTGTTCTAACGGCTATTTGTAATCAAGTGAATCCCAACGGCTATTTCTGTTGTGGTTTTAGCAAATCCACCGCAATTAAATGGCCGTTGGAGATTTTCCTTGATTTAAATGCCAAGATTCTCTCAACTTAATCTTTGATTCGGCCCGATATCTTCCCCGATTCTTTACCCTTGATTCATCTCCTTGATTTCCTTTTTTGATCCCCTACAAAAAGAAATAAAATTAACATCAAATTCGTAATAAAAATCACACATAAACATACACAAATAACAACCGAAGAAATAAAAACAGCAAAAATAAACTAAGGCATAGCCTCGCATGGACGAGCACAGTAATCACTCGTCTTCTCTCGGTCTTATTTTCAAGCTTCAGATAAGAGGAAGGCCGAGAGAGTCTTCACATCCCCTTCCTCGTAGTAGTGCTTCAAACGTGCACCATTGACCATGAATGGTTGCCCGTGCTGCAGGTTCCTAATCTCAATTGCACCATGAACAAACACATTAGTTATAACGAAAGGACCTGACCATCTGGACTTAAGTTTGCCTGGAAATAATCTCAACCTTGAGTTAAATAACAAGACAAGCTGGCCTTTCTTAAAGTCCTTAATCCTAAGTCTACTGTCATGCCAAATCTTAGTCTTTTCCTTATACATTTTGGCATTTTCATAGGACATATGTCTCAGCTCATCAAGCTCATGTAATTGCAGAGACCGCAATGTTCCCGCATCGGTCACGCAATAATTCAGCTCTTTTAGGGCCCAAAATGCTTTGATTTCCAATTCGAATGGTAAGTGACATGCTTTGCCATACACAAGTCTATAAGGAGACATACCTAGGGGTGTCTTATATGCAGTCCTATATGCCCAAAGTGCATCCTCGAGTTTAAACGACCAATCTTTTCTATTGGGTTTGACCACTCTTTCGAGTATATTTTTAATCTCCCTATTTGATATTTCAGCTTGTCCATTCGAATGGGGGTGATAAGGGGTTGCTACTCTATGTCTAACATTGTACTTAGCCAACACTTTTTCCATAGCTTTATTAATGAAGTGTGTCCCTTCATCACTAATTATAGCACGAGGTGTACCAAACCTAGTAAAGATATGTCTATTAAGGAACTTAATGACTGTTTTGACATCATTTGTTGGACATGTTATGGCTTCTACCGATTTAGATACATAGTCTACAGCTACAAGTATGTAAAGGTTACCTGCTGATGGGGGAAATGGTCCCATGAAGTCAATGCCCCACACATCAAAGAGCTCCAACTCTAAGATGTAAGTGAGAGGCATCTCATTCTTCTGGCTAAGGTTACCTGTTCTCTGGCATTCATCGCAGCTGTGTGCATAGTCGTGGGCATCTTTGAAGATCGTGGGCCAATACTAGCCACTCTGGAACACCTTTGCAGCTCTTCTTTGGCCACCAAAGTGTCCACCATAGGGAGATGTATGGCAGTGCTGCAGCACAGACTTCGCTTCAGCAGCTGACACACACTTCCTCAGCAAACCATCAGCACATGTCTTGTAAAGTGTAGGATCATCCCATATGAATTTCCTAGCTTCATGTAGGAACCTCTTATTCTCTTGTCCCCCCTTGAAAGTTGGTAATACCTGCGAGGCAAGGAAGTTAGCAATGTCAGCAAACCAAGGTTCCTCATCGTTATCACGATGAGTTAATACAAAGACATGTTCATCAGTAAAGGCATCAGAAATTGCGGTTTCCGCAATTTTTTCGCAATTATGCTGCAATCTAGAAAGATGATCCGCAACCACATTTTCGCATCCTTTCTTATCTCTAATGTCCAGATCAAACTCTTGCAGCAACAATACCCATCTAATCAACCTAGGCTTAGCATCAGCCTTCCTCATAAGATATTTTAGTGCAGAGTGATCTGTATACACGATTGTTCTAGTGCCTACAATGTAATTCCTAAATTTCTCGCAAGCAAATACTACAGCTAGCATTTCCTTCTCTGTGATTGTGTAATTACATTGTGCCTCATTCAGTGTCTTACTAGCATAGTATACAGGATAAGTTAGTTTGTCAATCTTTTGTCCTAGCATATCCCCTACTGCATAGTCACTCGCATCACACAACATCTCAAATGGGAGATCCCAATTTGGCCCTATTATAATAGGTGCTTTGACTAATGCTTCCTTAAGGGTTGTCCAAGCTAAGAAACATTCTTTAGAGAAGATGAATGGCTTATTCAGCTCTAGAAGCTCACACAAAGGCTTGGAGATCTTTGAAAAGTTCTTAATGAACCTTCTATAGAAGCCTGCGTGTCCTAAAAAACTTCTAATAGCTTTTACATTCTGAGGTTCCACTAGCTTCTCTATTATTTCAATCTTGGCCCTATCGACCTCTACTTCTGCTCTAGACACTCTATGACCTAGGACTATCCCTTCTTCCACCATAAAGTGGCATTTCTCCCAATTAAGGACTAGGTTGGTCTCCTCACACCTAGCTAGGACTTGTCCTAAGTTCTCTAAGCAATTTGTAAAAGAATCACCAAAGACTGAGAAGTCATCCATAAATATCTCTATCATGGATTCATCTAAGTCATAGAAAATGGCCAACATGCACCTTTGGAATGTTGCTGGTGCATTGCATAAGCCAAAGGGCATTCTGCGAAAAGCAAACGTTCCAAAGGGACATGTGAAGGTTGTTTTCTCCTGGTCCACAAGGTCTATGGTGATTTGGTTATATCCAGAATAACCATCTAAGAAGCAGTAATAGGCTCGGCCAGCTATTCTATCTAACATCTGGTCTATAAATGGTAAGGGAAAGTGATCTTTTTTTGTTTCTTTATTCAATTTTCTATAGTCCATACAGACTCTCCATCCTGTAATAGTTCTAGTTGGAATCAGTTCATTGCTCTCATTCACTACTACAGTCATCCCCCCCTTCTTAGGTACACATTGTATTGGACTCACCCACTGACTACTAGCTATAGGGAAGATTACACCTGCGTCTAACCACTTTATTATCTCTTTTTTAACTACCTCCTTCATAGAGGGGTTCAACCTACGTTGGTGATCTACTCGGGGTGTATGTTCTTCCTCTAATATTATCTTATGCATGCAGTAAGAAGGGCTAATACCTCTAATGTCAGCAATCGTCCATGCAATAGCCTTTTAGACGAAATAATAACAGGCAAGGTATCATCACTCCCTAGATATGCATACTTAAGATGTTCAGGCAGTGGTTTTAATTCTAAGATAGGTGGATGCTCAATGGATGGTTTCAATGGATTCATGGATCTTTCAGTCAAATTAGTAGTCATACAAACATGCTGAGGATTATTCATAGGTATATCCATTATTTTAGAAATATTTAAGTCAGTTACATCTAATTGTACATAATCATTGGCATGCTTAATCAACAATTCATGCTCAAGTTGTTCTTCCATTAGTGAATCTACTACGTCCATACATGCACAAGATTCAGAGTCAGAAGGATATCTTAGTGCTTTAAAGACACTAAACTTAACCTCCTCATCATGAACCCTCATGGTGAGCTCACCTTTCTGGACATCAATCAAGGCCCTACCTGTGGCTAGGAATGGTCTGCCTAATAGGATGGGGACCTCCTTGTCTGCTTCATAATCCAGAATGATGAAGTCTGCAAGAAAAATGAACTTGTCAACCTTGACAAGAATATCCTCTATCTTACCCTCAGGGTAGGCTATGGATATGTCTGCCAATTGCAAGGTGACAGTGGTAGGACGTGCTTCTCCTATTCCCAGCTAACGGAATAGTGATAGGGGCATGAGGTTTATGCTGGCTCCCAGGTCACAAAGAGCTCTGCCCACGTGCTTGCCTCCCAACTCCACTGGTAAGGTGAAGGAACCAGGATCCTTCTCCTTCTTTGGTAGCTTGTTTTGGAGTATAGCACTGCACTCCTCAGTGAGGTTCACTGTTTCAAATTCACCAATTATTTTCTTGTTAGTGATTATATCCTTCAAAAACTTAACATAAGAAGGCATAGATTGCAAAACCTCTACAAAAGGAATATTAACATGCACTTGCTTAAGAATTTCTAAAAATTTGTTAAAGTGCACTTCCTGTTCTTGTTTTTTCTTTAGCCTTCGAGGAAATGGAGGTGGTGGCACATATGCAGGCACTTCAGGTCGCCTCAGGATAGGTGGAGGCCTTGGAATTTCTTCTGGTTCCTCTATGATGGGTTCCAGCCTCACCCTTGATGTGCTTGTTGGTAGTTGACCTTGGTTTGGCAGAGAATCCAGTGGAGCACTAGAATCTTCATTCTCTACTCTCTTTGGTGTTTCTCTAGTGTTGCTCACTGTTGCGTGCTCAATGTGTAACATAAATAAGCAATAAGAGAGAGAGAGCACTCAGAACATGCAAGCATACATGATCTTATAGCAAGTAGTAAGTATTTTTCCTTTCGTTTTCCCACAGAGATTTATTACTAGCTACTCGTGAAGTGTAATGTTAAGAAAGAATGGGTGGATTTGAAGGGGTAGACTTGGTTTTAAAATTCCTATTTATTGCTGAATATATAAAAGGTAGCAACATAAACAAGTGCATGTCAATGGTAAACGCAAAATGTAAAGAGAAAGAATTAAAGAACGAAGAGAAAAGTAGTCAAGCAGAATTTTTAATATAGCAGAATTGCGAGAACAACAATTCTACCGCAATGTTACTAACAGCGAAAGTGTGTAAAATGGAGAAACAAGGGCTACTAACGACTCCTCTATAGGCATTTTCATACGATTCTCAAGCATTGGATCAACTCACTATGCATCAAACTAACTCAATCTCATGTATCTTCCGATTTCATGCATTAGATTCTTTAGTTTACTCATGTCCAAGTAAGGTCTTAAGCATCTTGTTAAAGCAGAAAGCTATGGTTTGTACTAGGAAAACGCCTATTCCAAGGTCGTTTTCTGGCTACCTTGAAAGGCTAGCATGAGTGTATGACTCTGAACTCTTACTCCTTCCAGAGGTTAGGAGTTCTTTGGACAAAATGGATGGCCAATCGAAATTGCCCGTGGGATGAAGCTTACATACAATCAATGCATTCAAGAGCTATCCTACATGCTTGGTTCACGTTTTTTAAGCCTATAGTATTGTCATTAGCATGCCCCTATGTGACTTAGCTACTCATGGATATAGAGAGAACAAAAAGAATAGATGAAGTAGACATGCTTAGAAGAAGATAAAAGACAAAACAACAAGGCAAAGCAGCAGACAGCAAAGGTAAAGACGAAGTGTGCAATAATGAATTGTGCTTTGATTAATCGATTGTTTGAATGAACAAATGGAAACTTAAAGTGAATAACATAAAGACAGACAACAACGAAATAGAATGGAATGACTATTGGAAAGGAAATAACGACACAACAGTACTGGAAATGAAAAGTAAAAGACAGAAAGCAGTAAATGAGCTTGAACGCCTCGTTGCAAACGCCTCGGCTGAAGGATGAGAAAGATCAGCCCTCCTTGGATGAATCCAATCAGAAGAGAAGATGAATCTTCTCTCCTTCCTATCAGATTGACGACTCCAACAGCTGAACCTCTCAGACCAACAGACGGAAAAGGAATTGAATGGGAAAGACTGCGCTGCGAAGAGACTTCTACGCTTTCGGATGATGATCAAACCCTCTACTTTGACCCCCTTTTATAGTAATCTGCAGGTGCGTTTGGGCCAAGGAGAACCATCCATCCTCAACGTCGTACTTCAAAATGGATGGAGGAGAAAGAACGAATCCCTGAAATAACGGAATATAACAGAAAAAGATCAGCCAACTTGCGGATTTCACTTAAAACATTGTTGTTTTAGCAATGTTTCCGCAATGCTGCCGCAATGCATATTTTCACTCTTTTAGCTTCGTTTTTCATCCCTTTTCTTTCCTTTTGTACATAAGTCTAAATTTAGCTACCTTCTTCTAATTCTCATATATAAGTATAGGTTTAAGCTAAATCCTCTCAAAAACACCTAAGAGTGCACATCTTTCTATGGAAAACAAGTCCTAAAAAGGTCACTTTTGGAGACGTAACACACCCCCAAACTTAAGGTTTTGCTCGTCCTCGAGCAATCTAAGGACTTACTTAGGCTGCTGTTTTATCTTCTCTAACCACTTGCTGACTCCCCTAAATTCCTATCTATAGCAGTGCTGTCTTGTGACACACTTCTAAGTTTACAACTACCCTCTTTACTTTGCTTCTTCTGACTTCGCATGCCTAATGATCCTACTGTTTTATTAACCCCTTACTGCTGATCTACTTGCTTCTTGTCATATCGTGCCACTATCCCTAAGGTTTCAAATTCTACCTAGCTTTACCCCAGACTCAGTACATGCTTCTAGTTTTTACTTTTGAGCTACCTAGGATTCCTTAGAGTCATGCCAGTCTTAGTATTAACAGTGACAGTAGTACTTTTAGAGAACAACCTAAACCCTGGCATCACTACATTGGACATACATTCATCTCCCTAAACAACCCTACAAGTTACAACTTTGTGCTCAGCTAATTGAGGATCAGAGTTCTTTTTAATCAGGACATCTAAGCCACAAAGTTGCAACTCCTAGGTATACATTCTTCTTCCCTATTCCTTCTTTTTCTTTCTTTCTTACTTAGGTGGAGCCTCTCCTTTGGTTGCCTTTTGATGCAATGCCACTTGTGGGTTACACACTTGGCACTGATTACTCAGCAACTAAAGAGAGACACCCCTCTCTATTCTATTTTTCATTTTTTTTTTCAGCTCATCATTGCTTTTTATAAAGGAGAAGAAGAATGCTTATGCTTTAAGGGAGAGAGGGATGTTCCTAGGCCTAGGGTGGCCTCCCCAAAACTTAAACTACTCATTGTCCCCAATGAGTGTCTGAGGTGGCACACCCCCAAACTTGTCCTAGAAGCATCTAGTCTAAGGTAAAACAAAGAGAATCTAAAAGCCCTAGGCATAGACAGAAAATTCTAAAAGCAAACATCACAGCAGCAGAAATTCATAAAAACAGGCAGGTAAGGACTTAAAGCTATGCATGCTGAGCAAATTTCAGAGGCTAATTTAAACTATCAAAGGTGTCCTATGACACTCATCCAGCATGCTGTTAGATAGGCTATATAAGGTAGTCAAGATAGCAGCAAAAGACAAAATTTAAACAGAACCAGCCTAGCTAAACAGACAGTCAAAAACATGCATTTACTAATAAAAATTGCGGATTCCGCAATTATTTCGCAATGGATCCAGGGCAGATATATCAGTGATTAAGGTCCCTATGCATGCTCTTTCCAGTCATTTAAGATCTACAAAAAGGAAACTAAACTAATCTACCTATTCAGCTACCATTAGCCTATACTAAACAACTTTAAACACTAAAACTAAAGAACTAAAAACAGATTAAAATTAACTCAAAACAGCAGAGTTCACATAGTTAACGAAAAGTAGTTTTATTTTTTTCTTTAGGGAACAGAAATACTCCCTTGAGTGCTTCTCAGTCTAGCACTCAGATGTCCTCATCATCATCATTCCTTCTTGGTCTTGGAGGCGCCCATGGTGTCAGTAGGTCCGTGGGGAACTCAGGGAAGAGGCAGCCCAACTGGTCAGCAACCTCCTTGTCCCTTGCTTGCGCATATGTGGCCCATTGAGCCATCTTCTTCTGTAAATCCATAAGGCAGGCCATTGATAGAGACTGAGCAGCAGCCAGGCCATCGAGCTCGAACTCCATATTCCCCTTCCTTCGCATCCTCAAGGCAGTAGGCAACTCCAGGTGCCCCGTGTAGGCCAACTGTCTTTCCATTCGCTCGATAGGGACCCCTGCACGTAAGCATAGCTTAGTAATTGTATTAGGAAAGAAAGGTGGACCCTTACCCTTTTTGGCGCAATCAGCAATTGAGGCTGTAATGACCTCGCCCACATTGATGGTGAGGCCTCTCATGATCGCGTAGACTAGCAACGATCTGCCTTGGTTGATGGTGGTTTCGTGGGTCACTGGGGACAGCTTCCTCCGCACGAAGGAGAACCAAACAGCTGCCTTGGCTGTGAGGTTAGCACTCATGAGAGTGTGCTTCCCATTACGCGAGACTGTCCACGATGCCTCAGGTTGGCCAATGACTAGAATTGCTTCCTCCAAGACAGCTTCTGTTGGCTCATCAACGATCCTTGCATAGTCAGTGTGTTTTTTACCCTTGAAGCCATAGGCTTCGTTGATTGCCTTCGCTGAGAAATCCACCTCAACTCCTCTGACCACAGACAGGCCATCCTCAGGATTCATCAAATTGGCGTAAAAGTCATACACCATGCTGGAGTAGGCAGGGTTGGGTGGTCTGCACAGCTCTTCCCAGCCGTGATTCGTGATCCCTGCGCGCAAGAATTGCGGCAGGTCAGCAAGCGCGTCGAGGAAGCCTTTCTCGTGCAGCAGGTCCCTCTTCCTCAGCTCAGTGCCCCTTGATTCTGCATCAGAGGACACATACCTCACTGATTGAGGCTCATCTTCGGGGTACAGCTTGGCTTTCCCCTTATCTTTTGGTTTGGCTGATTCCACAGCCTTGATCTTGAGCTTCTTTGGGGCTGGCTCACCACTATCCTTCTGTGACGAAGGCTTACCCCTGGCTTTCTTTTTCTTGGACTTCTTCGAAGCCTTTGATCGTTTGGTTTTGACAACCTTGGGGGCTTTCTTTCGCAGTCTCGCCTTGGTGGTAATCTGTTGGAGGCAATCCCCCAACGTCTCGTCCATTGAATCATCTCCCTGCGCTGGACTCTCGGGGCTGGCTTCCCTCAAAGGAGAGAAGACCTCGTCTTCTCCAGCTTCCTCACTTCCCTGCGTCGATTCTTGATGTTCTCCATATGGAAATTCGGGGTCAGGCTTCTGGGAGATGGGTGATGCTTCAGGGCTCTGCGTCGATGGAGTGTGTTCAGAGCTCTGCGCTGGTGGTGATGGAGAAAGCTTAGGGCTTCGCGTTGGTGGAAATGGCGAAGAGCTCTGCTTGGCCGACTCGTGTGACAGACGGCCACTTTCTTGACTCTCCACAGAGGGAGTCTTTTTCTTGATCGCTGCTTCGGCCACAGCTGTTAAGTCTCTGAAAGTGACTTATTTAGAACCCATTTAGCTTAAGAAGATGTACACATTTAGGTGTTTTTGTTAGCATTTAGCCTAAACCTATGCTTTAATATGAGAATTAGAAAAAGGTAGTTAATTTAGGACTTATGCACAATAGGTAGAAAAAGGGTTGAAAACCGAAGGAAAAGAATGAAAAAATAAACATTGCGAATGAATTGCGAAATCATTGCGGTGACCGCAATTATTCAAGTGAAAACCGTAAGTTGACTGATCTTTTTCTGTTAATTTCCGTATTTTTCAGGGATTCGTTCTTTCTCCTCCATCCATTCTGATATATGACGTTGAAGATTGATGGTTCTCCTTGGCCCAAACGCACCTGCAAACTACTATAAAAGGGGGCCAAAGTCGGAGGTTTGATCATCACTCGAAGCGCAGAAGTCTTCTCGCAGTCCACCATTTCCATCTGTTTTCCTTTGCCGTCTGTTGGAGTGAGAGTCTCAGCTGTTGGAATCGATAATCTGATAGGAAGGAGAGAAGATTCTTCTTCTCTCTCGATTGGATTCATCCAAGCAAGGCTGATCTTTCATCCCCTTCATTCGAGGCGACTGCCACGAAGCTTTCCAGCAACTCTTTACTGTTTTTCTGTCTTTCTCTTCTGTTTTACATTCTGCTTCGTGCTGTTCTTTTCCTAAGTAGCTAGATTAGTTTATTTCGTTGCTTTCTGTCTTGTTGCTATTTACTTTACAGCTTTTATCTGTTCAACAAACAATTTCAGTAGTCAAAGTTCATTTCTGCATTTCTCATTTCCCATCTTCTGCTACGGGTTTGGCTTACTGTTTTAAGCACATTTCCCTTCTAAGCATGTCTATCTTATCTACCATTTCTGTTCTCTATATATGCATGAGTAGCTAAGTCACTTAGGGGCATGCTAATGACAGAACTATAGGCTAAAAAACGTGAATCAAGTAGGCAGATTAAAACTCGAACATTGATTGTATGTAAGCTTCATCCCACGGGCAATTTCGATTGGCCATCCATTTTGTCTAAAGAATTCCTAACCTCTGGAAGGAGTAAGAGTTCAGAGTCATATAATCATGCTAGCCTTTCATGGTAATCAGGAAACGGCCTAGGAATAGGCGTTTCCCTAGTACAAACTAAACACTCCTGCTTAAATAAGATGCTTGAGACCTTACTTTGAAGTCGAGTAAACTTAAGACTCTAATGCATGGAATCGGACGATACTTGAGATAGAGTGAGTTTGATGTATAGAGAGTTGATCCAAAGCTTGATAATCGTAATAAACTGCCTATAGGATAGTCATTAGTAGCCCTTAATTTGCCCATTTACATACTTTTGCTGTTGAGTTAATTGCGGATTAATTGCGGTTCTCACAATTCTGCTAAGTTGCATTCTGTTTAGCTCTTTTCTTCCTCGTTTATTAATTCCATCTCTTGTCCTTTGCATCTAATTTCAACTTGCATTTGTTTATGTTATATCCCTTTATACATTCAGCAAAAAGTAGATAATTAAAAACCAATTTTACCCCATCAAATTCATCCCATCTTTCTTAACAAACACACTTCGCGAATAGCTAAAAATGAGTCTCTGTGGAAAAAACGAATGAAATATACTTACTACTTGCTGTGAGACCATGTATGCTTGCATGTTCTAAGTGCTCTCTCTACACTTTTGCATAATTATCTTTACACATTGAGCACGCAACAAGTTTTTGGCGCCGCTGCCGGGGACTTATTTTAAGTGAAAACGAAGTTTGTTAAGTCTGAAACATCAAATTATTTTCCATTGAATTTGATCCATCTTCATTTCTTTTTCAGGTACCATTTAGGGTAGTTTATGAATGAGACTCCAAGTAGTGATCTAGAGTTCAACCCTGAGCTCGAGAGATTACTTAGAGCTAGGAATAGAGCCAAGAAACGTCTCTTTAAACAAACCCTTTTACCTCCAATCATTGCAGAGACTACAATTCCTCCGCAATTACCTCAAGAAGAAATGGCTGGAGTAAATCAAAACCTGGTGCCTGTCACTCGCAATCCCATTGAAATAGCGAATGACAAGGATAGCGCCATCCTTTCATATTTAGTACCTATGCCTGGGGAGCTGAACCCCAGCATAATCCGTCCTGAAATCACTGCCAACTCATTCGAGTTAAAGCCAGTGATGTTCCAAATGTTGTCCACTGTGGGACAATTCTTTGGAATAGAAAATGCGGACCCCCATAACCACCTTAGGAACTTCCTAGGAGTTAGTGACACCTTCCTAATCCCTGGAGTTTCCCAAGAAGCCCTGAGGCTATATCTTTTCCCTTACTCTTTGAGGGACAAAGCCAAAACATGGTTAAATTCTTTACCCTCAGGATCTGTCCGCAATTGGACAGATTTAGCAGAAAAATTCCTAGTCAAATACTTCCCACCTGATAGGAATTCGACCTTTCGTGATGATATCATAAAATTCAAACAAGCTCCAAGTGAGTCTCTTCACGAAGCTTGGACAAGATTCAAAGACCTTCTCATTAAATGTCCACACCATGGCATTCCATGGTGTATCCAAATAGAAGTCTTCTTTAAAGGATGCAACCCCAGTACCAGACAAGTTTTAAATTCATCTGCTGGAGGTTCCATGTTGTCCAAGAGTTACAACGAAGCTTATGAGATCTTGGAGAAGATCTCAACATCTCATTGTAGGTGGTCAGACGATCCTGTAGAGCCAACTAGAGCTCAAGACAAGGATGCTCTAAGCGCCATGAGCACCCAAATAAACGCCCTGACCAACCTAGTTAAGCAAATGGCTCAGGCCAATCTCCAAACCAGTGCCAATACCGCCACAGCTATATCAATGGGCACCCAACCAAATCAAGGCGAGGCACCTATCTGTGGATTCTGTGGGGAAGGGCACCCATATGAATACTGCCCTGGGAATCCATCATCAGTCTGCTATGTAGGAAGCCAGCAGCAGCCTAGGAATAACCCCTACTCCAACACCTATAACCCTGGTTGGAGAAACCACCTTAACCTGTCATGGGGTGGCCAACAGAACACTAACCAAAATCCTAACCAACCAAGGCCGAGTGGAACACCTGGTTTCACTCCCCAACATAACCAATCAATGTACCAAAAACCATACAATCAACCTGTAGGATCTTCTGTAGAAAACCTACTCAAGGAATATATAGCTAAGAATGATGCTACTCTTCAGAGCCAGCAAGCTACTCTTAGGAGCCTGGAAAACCAAATAGGCCAATTAGCCAATGAACTTAATAGTAGGCCCCAAGGTAGACTCCCTGCTGATACCGAGGTACCAAGGAGAGATGGCAAAGAACAAGTTCAAGCAATTGAACTTAGAAGTGGTAGACCCTTGGTGAACAACACAAAGGACACACCAAAGAGAGTAGAGAACACTGAGTCTAGTGCTCCACTGGAGTCTCTGCCAAGCCAAGGTCCACCACCAACTAGCACATCAGGAGCCAGGCTAGAGCCAATTGTTGAGGACGTAGAAGAAATTCCAAGGCCTCCACCTATCTTAAGGCGTCCTGACGTGCCTGCATATGTGCCACCACCTCCATACCCCCGAAGGCTTAAGAAGAAGCAGGAACAGGAAGTTCATTTTAATAAATTTTTAGAAATACTTAAGCAAGTGCATGTTAACATTCCTTTTGTAGAGGTTTTACAGTCTATGCCTTCATATGTAAAGTTTTTGAAGGACATTATTACTAACAAAAAAATAATTGGTGAGTTTGAAACAGTAAACCTCACCGAGGAGTGCAGTGCCATCCTCCAGAACAAGCTGCCCAAGAAGGAGAAGGATCCTGGTTCCTTCACCTTACCTGTAGAACTTGGAGGCAAGCACGTGGGCAGAGCGCTTTGTGACCTGGGCGCCAGCATAAACCTCATGCCCCTGTCCCTATTCCGCCAGTTGGGAATGGGAGAAGCACGTCCAACCACAGTCACTTTACAACTAGCAGACAGATCCATCGCATATCCAGAAGGTAAGATCGAGGATATTCTAGTTAAAGTTGACAAATTCATTTTCCTTGCAGATTTCATTGTCCTGGACTATGAGGCAGACAAGGAGGTCCCCATCCTGCTAGGTAGGCCATTTCTAGCCACAGGTAGGGCACTCATAGATGTTCAAAAAGGTGAGTTAACTATGAGGGTTCATGATGAAGAGGTAAAATTTAGTGTTTATAAAGCTTTAAGGTATCCCTCTGACCTTGAATCCTGTGCTAGCATGGATGTTGTTGACTCACTAATGGAAGAACAATTAGAGCATGTATTGTTAACCAAGCATGCTAGTGAATATGTACAAGTAGATGTAGCTGACTTAAATGTATCTGACATAATGAATATGCCTGTAGATAAACCTCAACATGTATGTATGAATATAGATTTAACTGATAGAACTATAAATCCGTTAAAACCCTCCATTGAGCATCCACCTGTGTTAGAACTGAAACCACTACCTACTCACCTCAAATATGCATATTTAGGAGATAATGATACGCTGCCTGTAATTATTGCTTCTAAACTAAGTGAACAGCATGAGGTTGATTTAATTTTACTGCTTAAGCAACATAGGAAGGCTATAGCATGGACTATTGCTGATATTCGAGGCATTAGCCCTTCTTATTGCATGCACAAAATTATACTAGAGGAAGAGCACACACCTAGGGTAGATCACCAGCGTAGGTTGAACCCCTCTATGAAAGAGGTAGTGAAGAAGGAAATAATCAAGTGGTTAGATGCAGGAGTAATTTTCCCCATAGCTAGTAGCCAGTGGGTGAGCCCCATCCAATGTGTACCTAAGAAGGGGGGAATAACTGTGGTAGTCAATGAGAATAACGAACTAATTCCAACAAGGACTGTCACAGGGTGGAGGGTATGTATGGATTACAGAAAATTAAATAAAGAAACTAAAAAAGACCATTTCCCTATATCGTTTATTGACCAGATGCTAGACAGAATAGCTGGTAGAGCCTACTATTGTTTTTTAGATGGGTACTCTGGCTATAATCAAATTACTATACACCCTAAGGATCAAGAGAAGACCACCTTCACTTGCCCTTTTGGAACGTTTGCCTTCCGCAGAATGCCTTTTGGCTTATGCAATGCACCGGCAACTTTCCAAAGGTGCATGATGGCAATCTTCTCTGAGTTGGATGAGTCCATGATAGAAATATTCATGGATGACTTCTCAGTCTTTGGGGATTCATTTAAAACCTGTCCAGAAAACTTAGGACAAGTCCTGGCTAGGTGTGAAGAGACCAACCTAGTCCTAAATTGGGAAAAGTGCCATTTTATGGTAGATGAAGGGATTGTCTTAGGACACAGAGTGTCAAGGGCAGGTGTAGAAGTGGATAGGGCAAAAATAGAGATCATAGAGAAATTGGTAGAGCCCCAGAATGTCAAAGCCATTAGAAGCTTCTTAGGGCACGCTGGCTTCTACAGAAGGTTCATTAAGGACTTTTCTAAGATAGCCAAGCCTCTGTGCGAGCTTCTAGAGCTAAATAGACCATTTATCTTCTCTAAAGAATGTGTAGTAGCTTGGAAAACCCTTAAGGAAGCACTAGTCACAGCACCTATCATAGTCGGACCAAATTGGGATCTCCCATTTGAGATGCTATGTGATGCCAGTGACTATGCTGTAGGAGTCATGTTAGGACAAAAGATTGACAAGCTGACACACCCTGTCTATTATGCTAGTAAGACCTTGAATGAGGCTCAATGTAATTATACAACTACAGAGAAAGAAATGCTTGCTGTAGTATTTGCTTGTGAAAAATTCAGAAACTATATTGTAGGCACTAGGACCATTGTATACACTGACCATTCTGCTTTAAAATATCTTATGAGGAAGGCTGATGCTAAGCCTAGATTGATTAGATGGGTGTTATTGCTGCAGGAATTTGATTTGGACATTCGGGACAAGAAAGGTTGTGAAAATGTGGTTGCAGATCACCTGTCTCGATTGCAGCACAATTGCGAAAAAATTGCGGAGACCGCAATTTCTGATGCTTTTATAGATGAACATGTCTTTGCTTTGGCTCATCGTGATAACGATGAGGAACCTTGGTTTGCTGACATTGCTAACTTCCGTGCATCACAGGTATTACCAGTGTTCAAGGGAGGACAAGAGAAGAAGAGGTTCCTTCATGAAGCAAGGAAATTCATCTGGGATGACCCCACACTTTACAGAACCTGTGCTGATGGCTTACTAAGGAAGTGTGTTTCAGCTGCTGAAGCGAAGTCTGTGCTACAGCACTGTCACTCATCTCCTTACGGTGGACACTTTGGTGGTCAAAGGACAGCTGCGAAGGTATTTCAGAGTGGCTACTATTGGCCAACAATCTTCAAGGATGCCCACAATTATGCCCACAGCTGTGACGAATGCCAAAGGACAGGTAACCTCAGTCGCAAGGATGAGATGCCCCTCACCTACATCTTAGAGTTGGAGCTCTTTGATGTGTGGGGCATTGATTTCATGGGACCATTCCCTCCATCATCAGGTAACCTTTACATTTTAGTAGCAGTAGACTACATGTCCAAGTGGGTAGAAGCCAAAGCATGTCCTAATAATGATGCTAAAACAGTCACTAGCTTCTTGCATAGGCACATTTTCACTAGATTTGGGACTCCTCGTGCTATCATTAGTGATGAGGGGTCACATTTCATTAATAAGGCTATGGAGAAAGTATTGGCTAAATATAACATTAGACATAGGGTCGCTACTCCCTATCACCCACACTCGAATGGTCAAGCTGAAATTTCTAATAGGGAGATAAAAAACATCCTAGAAAAGGTAGTCAAACCTAATAGGAAAGACTGGTCATTTAAGCTTGAGGATGCACTTTGGGCTTATAGAACAGCATATAAGACACCCCTAGGCATGTCTCCCTATAGGTTGGTGTATGGCAAGGCTTGCCACTTGCAACTTGAGTTAGAAAACAAAGCATTTTGGGCCATGAAGGAATTGAATTTCTGTGTAAAGGATGCGGGAACATTGAGATCTTTGCAGCTACATGAACTTGATGAGCTTAGGCATATGGCCTATGAGAATGCCAAAATGTATAAAGAAAAGACCAAAATATGGCACGACAGTAGACTTAGGATCAAAGACTTTAGGAAAGGCCAACTTGTCCTATTATTTAACTCACGTTTAAAGATATTTCCAGGCAAACTAAAGTCTAGATGGTCAGGTCCATTTGTTATTACTAATGTCTTTGTTCATGGTGCAATAGAGATAAAGAACTTGCAGCAAGGCCAGCCATTTATGGTCAATGGTGCTAGGTTGAAGCACTACTATGAGGAAGGAGATGTGAAGACTCTCTCGGCCTTCCTCTTGACTGAAGCATGACAAAGAGAACGAGAGAGAACGAGTGGTTACTGTGCTCGTTTAGTCAAGGCCAATGCCTTAGTTTATTTTTTTCTGTTTTTCCGATTATCGTTTGTATGTTTTGTGGTGTGTTTTTACTTGCGTATTTGATGTTTGTTTTATTTGTTTTTGTAGGGAATCGAAAGAGGGGATCAAGGAGAGTAAATCCCACTTTAAAGATCAAGAAACGGTTGAGCCAAATAAAAGATACGGACGGGCAAAGTTGGAGATTTCAATGAAATAATATCCCTGGAATTGCGCTAAAATTGCTGGATCCGCAAAAAGAGCCGTTGGGATTTTATCCGTTGCCTTTATATCCGTTGGAAGGCGCTCGAATGTTACGATTATCTCTCTCTTTGCTCTCCAAGAATTCAGCGATTCTCTCCATCTTTGATTCTTCTCTCAAGATCTTCAAGACTTGACAATGGTGGCCACACGTGCTGAAAGATCCGCAGCAAAGAAGAAGGCTGATGACGCAGCTGAAGCGGCTGCGAGGGAAGCGCTTCTCACCCTTGCAGACGATGGTGCCGTTCGCACCGGTCCTCTTCCCAAGCTTCCTATTCGTAGGAAGAAGTGGAGGGTGGTCACTGAGATCCCTGCTGGACCATCTGAGCCAGTGGGCACGCCCAAGAAACGCCGGTGGAGTGTCAAGACAGCCGCCGAACCAAGCACCGCAAGGACTCCCTCTGTGGAGAGTCAAGAAACTGATCGTGCATCCCACGAGTCAGCCAAAGAAGGTTCGTCGCCGTCTGCATCACCTGCGCGCAGCCCTCTCCCAGCTGAACCAGTGCCAAGCGCAGAGTCGTCACCGCCTGCACAGAGCCCCGTGTTGTCTCCAGCACCTCAGAGTTCTGATCCGACACCTGCAGCAGCGCAGAGTCCTGAGCTGCAATCTTCGCCACTGAGTTCTGCGCAGACACCATCAGCAGAGCATAATTCTCCACGGCCTGATCCGGAATTTCCTTATGGAGATTATCAAGAATCCACGCAAGGCAGTGGAGATGCTGGGGAAGACGAAGTCTTCTCTCCTATGAGGGAAGATAGCCCTGCCGAGCCTGCACAGCAGGACGATTCTATGGAAGAAACGTTGGGGGCATGCCTCCAGCAGATCAATATCAAGGCCAGGCTCAAGAAGAAGAAGAAGGCCAAGATTGTTAAGGCCAAGAAGTTGAAGAAAAAGGCCAAGGAGGTGCCATCGACGGACAAGGAGAGTGCTGAGCCTTCGCTCAAACGCCTCAAGGTGGAGGCTGCTGCATCATCCAAACCAGCAGATAAGGGGAAGGCTAAACTCTACCCTGAAGACGAACCTCAGTCAGTGAGGTATGTCTCGTCTGACGCTGAATCTAGGGGTGCTGAGCTAAGGAAGAGGGACCTGCTGCACGAGAAAGGTTTCCTCGACCGCCTCGCTGACCTGCCGCAGTTCTTGCGCGCAGGAGTGATCAACCACGGCTGGGAGGAATTCTGCAGACCGCCTAATCCAGCCTACACAAGCATGGTGTACGATTTCTACGCCAATGTGCTCAGCCCTGAGGATGGCCTATCTGTGGTCAGAGGGGTGGAAGTTGATTTCTCAGCCAAGGCCATCAATGAAGCCTTTGGTCTCAAGGGCCAAACGCACACAGATTATGCACGGATAGTTGATGAGCCGTGCTGGAAGAGGCCATTCGCACAATTGGCCAGCCTGAAGCAGCGTGGACTGTCTCACGCAATGGGAGGCACACCTTAATGAATGCCAATCTGACAGCAAAGGCAGCTGTTTGGTTTGCCTTTGTGAGGAGAAAGTTGTCCCCTGTGACCCACGAGACAACAATCAACCAGAGTAGATCACTGCTGGTTTATGCCATCATGCGCGGTCTCACGGTCAATGTGGGGGAGATCATGTCAGCTGCCATTGCTGAATGCGCCAGAAAAGGTAAGGGGCCATTATTTTTCCCCAACACTATAACCAAATTGTGTTTGCTTGCAGGAGTTCCCACCGAGCGCTTGGAGCAGCAGATGCCGTACACAGGCCATTTGGAGCTGCCTGCGAACCTGAGGCTGAGAAGAAAGGGGAATATGGAGTTTGAGTTGGATAGGCTGGCTGCTGAACAGTCCCTATCCATGGCCTGCTTAATGGACATGCAGAGAAGATTGGCTCAATGGGCCAACTATGCGCAGGCAAGGGACAAAGAAGTTGCAGACCAGTTGGGATGCATCTTCCCGGACTTCCCCACCAACCTCCTAACTCCATGGGTGCCCCCACGACCAAGGCAACCAGATGAGGATGATGAGAATTGAGTGCTGGTTTGAAGTGCACTAAAGGGAGTATTGTTGTTCCCTTAAGAAACAAAAGACAAATTTTCTGCTTTCTGATAGGATATTTTGAATTATGCTGTTTGTGTTCAATTTTTGATCTGTTTTTAATGTTTAGTTTTATGCTTTTTCTTTTGCTTAGTCTAGTCTGATGTTAGCTGAATAGGTAGGATAGTTTAGTTTTATTTTTAGGATGCATGAGTTACAGGAAAAAGCATGCTAGGGGCCTGAATCAATGTTATATCTGCCCGGATTGAATTGCGAAATAATTGCGGTTCCCGCAATTTTTGTGACTGATTGCATGTTTTGGACTGTCTGTTTAGTTAGGCTGTGATCTGTTAAATTCTATCTTTTGCTGCTAGCATGACTACCTTATATAGCTGATCTTGAAGCATGCTGGATGAGTGTCATAGGACACCCTTTGATAGTTTAAATTTGCCTCTGAATAGTGCTCAGCATGCATAAACCATAAGTCCTTAAGACTTTCTGTTATGTTCAAATTTTCTGCTGCTGGGATAGTTGCTTTTAGAATGTTTTGCCTATGCCTAGGATTTTTAAATTCTCTTTGTTTTACTTTGGACTAGATGCTTCTAGGATAGTTTGGGGGTGTGCCACCTCAGACACTCATTGGGGACAATGAGTAGTTGAAGTTTGGGGGAGGCCACCCTAGGCCTAGGAACATTCCTCTTTTCCTTAGGACATAAGCATTCTTCTTCCCCTAAAAAAAGATAAATAGAAAAATTGAAAAATAGAGTAAAGAGGGGAGTCTTTCTCAAGTTGCTGAGTAATCAGTGCCAAGTGTGTAAACCACAAGTGGCATTGCATCAAAAGGCAAACCAAGGGGAGACTCCACCTAAGTAAAAAAGGAAAAAGGGAGAAATAGGGAAGAAGAATGTATGCTTGGGAGTTATAATCTTGTGGCTTAGATGTCCTATGTAAAAAGAACTCTGATCCTTAATGAGCTAAGCACAAGGTTGTAGCTTTTAGGTTTGTCTGGGGAGATGAATGTATATCCAATGTAGTGATGCCAGGGTTTAGGTTGTTCTCTAAAAGTACCACTGTCACTGTTTATACTAAGACTGGCATGACTCTAAGGAATCCTAAGCACATTAAAAATAAAGCTAGAAGCATGTACTGAGTCTGGAGTAAAGCTTGGTAGAATTTGAAACCTTAGGGATAGTAGCATGATATCATAGAAGTAGTTAGATCAGTAGTAAGGGGTTAACAGAAACAGCAGGTATAGTAGGCAGGTGAAGTCAGAAGAAGCTTGATAAGAGGTTAATTCTAAACTTAGAAGTGTGTCACAGGACAGCACTGCTAGAGAGAGGGATATAGGGGAGTCGGTAAGTAGTTAAAGAAGAAGAAACAGCAGCCTAGGTAAGTCCTTAGTATGCTTGAGGACAAGCAAAGCCTTAAGTTTGGGGGTGTGTTAAGTCTCTGAAAGTGACTTATTTAGAACCCATTTAGCTTAAGAAGATGTACACATTTAGGTGTTTTTGTTAGCATTTAGCCTAAACCTATGCTTTAATATGAGAATTAGAAAAAGGTAGTTAATTTAGGACTTATGCACAATAGGTAGAAAAAGGGTTGAAAACCGAAGGAAAAGAATGAAAAAATAAACATTGCGAATGAATTGCGAAATCATTGCGGTGACCGCAATTATTCAAGTGAAAACCGTAAGTTGACTGATCTTTTTCTGTTAATTTCCGTATTTTCAGGGATTCGTTCTTTCTCCTCCATCCATTCTGATATATGACGTTGAAGATTGATGGTTCTCCTTGGCCCAAACGCACCTGCAAACTACTATAAAAGGGGGCCAAAGTCGGAGGTTTGATCATCACTCGAAGCGCAGAAGTCTTCTCGCAGTCCACCATTTCCATCTGTTTTCCTTTGCCGTCTGTTGGAGTGAGAGTCTCAGCTGTTGGAATCGATAATCTGATAGGAAGGAGAGAAGATTCTTCTTCTCTCTCGATTGGATTCATCCAAGCAAGGCTGATCTTTCATCCCCTTCATTCGAGGCGACTGCCACGAAGCTTTCCAGCAACTCTTTACTGTTTTTCTGTCTTTCTCTTCTGTTTTACATTCTGCTTCGTGCTGTTCTTTTCCTAAGTAGCTAGATTAGTTTATTTCGTTGCTTTCTGTCTTGTTGCTATTTACTTTACAGCTTTTATCTGTTCAACAAACAATTTCAGTAGTCAAAGTTCATTTCTGCATTTCTCATTTCCCATCTTCTGCTACGGGTTTGGCTTACTGTTTTAAGCACATTTCCCTTCTAAGCATGTCTATCTTATCTACCATTTCTGTTCTCTATATATCCATGAGTAGCTAAGTCACTTAGGGGCATGCTAATGACAGAACTATAGGCTAAAAAACATGAATCAAGTAGGCAGATTAACACTCGAACATTGATTGTATGTAAGCTTCATCCCACGGGCAATTTCGATTGGCCATCCATTTTGTCTAAAGAATTCCTAACCTCTGGAAGGAGTAAGAGTTCAGAGTCATATAATCATGCTAGCCTTTCATGGTAATCAGGAAACGGCCTAGGAATAGGCGTTTCCCTAGTACAAACTAAACACTCCTGCTTAAATAAGATGCTTGAGACCTTACTTTGAAGTCGAGTAAACTTAAGACTCTAATGCATGGAATCGGACGATACTTGAGATAGAGTGAGTTTGATGTATAGAGAGTTGATCCAAAGCTTGATAATCGTAATAAACTGCCTATAGGATAGTCATTAGTAGCCCTTAATTTGCCCATTTACATACTTTTGCTGTTGAGTTAATTGCGGATTAATTGCGGTTCTCACAATTCTGCTAAGTTGCATTCTGTTTAGCTGTTTTCTTCCTCGTTTATTAATTCCATCTCTTGTCCTTTGCATCTAATTTCAACTTGCATTTGTTTATGTTATATCCCTTTATACATTCAGCAAAAAGTAGATAATTAAAAACCAATTTTACCCCATCAAATTCATCCCATCTTTCTTAACAAACACACTTCGCGAATAGCTAAAAATGAGTCTCTGTGGAAAAAACGAATGAAATATACTTACTACTTGCTGTGAGACCATGTATGCTTGCATGTTCTAAGTGCTCTCTCTACACTTTTGCATAATTATCTTTACACATTGAGCACGCAACAACAGCCATACTCCACTTGCGTTTCTTGGGTGTTCCTGCTGGTTCAGAGGGTCCAGCAGGGATCTCCGTAACCACCTTCCACTTCTTCTTGCGGATAGGCAGCTTGGGGAGTCGTTCAGTGCGCGCAACCTCAGCGTCTGCCAAGGCGAGAAGTGCTTCCCTCGCAGCAATTTCAGCGTCGTCAGCCTTCTTCTTGGACGCAGATCTTTCAGCTCTCGTTAGCACCATTGTGGAATCGTAGGAATCTGGAAAGAGGAATTTCAGATGAAGAGGGAGAAAGATTTCTTGGAGTTCAGAGAATGGGAGAAGCGTATGAATCAGCGCGCTTCTAACGGATATAAGTAATGATGGAAATCCCAACGGCTATTTTCGTTGCGGATTCTGCAAATCCAGCGCAATCTTAGTTACCGTTGGAGATTTTTCCGTTTCAAATGCTAATATCTCCTCAACGTAATCTTTGATTCGGTCCTATATCTTCCCCGATATTTTATCCTAAATTCATCTCCTTGATTCCCTCTTTCGATCCCCTACAAAAACATACAAAATAAACAACAAAATCGTAATTAAAATCTCACTCAAACATACACAAATGGTAACCGAAAAAACATCAAAAAATAAACTAAGGCAAAAAGCCTCGAATGGACGAGCACAGTAATCACTCGTCCTCTCTCGTTCTTAATTTCATGTTTCAGTCAAGAGGAAGGCTGAGAGAGTCTTCACATCTCCTTCCTCATAATAATGCTTCAATCGTGCCCCATTAACCATGAATGGTTGCCCTTGCTGCAGGTTCTTAATCTCGATTGCACCATGAACAAACACGTTAGTTATCACAAAAGGACCTGACCATCTGGACTTAAGTTTGCCTGGAAATAATTTCAACCGTGAGTTAAATAATAAGACAAGCTGACCTTTCTTAAAGTCCTTAATCCTAAGTCTACTATCGTGCCAAATCTTGGTCTTTTCCTTATACATTTTAGCATTTTCATAGGACATATGTCTAAGCTCATCAAGCTCATGTAATGGCAAAGACCGCAATGTTCCCGCATCGGTCACGCAATAATTCAACTCTTTTAGGGCCCAAAATGCTTTAATTTCCAATTCGAATGGTAAGTGACATGCCTTGCCATACACAAGTCTATAAGGAGACATACCTAGGGGTGTCTTATATGCAGTCCTATATGCCCAAAGTGCATCCTCGAGTTTAAACGACCAATCTTTTCTATTGGGTTTGACCACTTTTTCGAGTATGTTTTTAATCTCCCTGTTTGAAATTTCAGCTTGGCCATTCGAATGTGGGTGATAAGGGGTGGCTACTCTATGTCTAACATTATATTTAGCCAACACTCTCTCCATAGCTCTATTAATGAAATGTGTCCCTTCATCACTAATTATAGCACGAGGTGTTCCAAACCTAGTAAAGATATGTCTATGAAGGAACTTAATGACTGTTTTGGCATCATTATTTGGACATGTTATGGCCTCTACCCACTTAGATACATAGTCTACTGCTACCAATATGTAAAGGTTACCTGATGATGGGGGAAATGGTCCCATGAAGTCAATGCCCCACACATCAAAGAGCTCCAACTCTAAGATGTAAGTGAGAGGCATCTCATCCTTTCGACTAAGGTTACCTGTTCTCTGGCATTCATCACAGCTGTGTGCATAGTTGTGGGCATCCTTGAAGATTGTTGGCCAATAGTAGCCACTCTGGAACACCTTTGCAGCTGTCCTTTGACCACCAAAGTGTCCACCATAGGGGGCTGTATGGCAGTGCTGCAACACGGACTTTGCCTCAGCAGCTGACACACACTTCCTTAGCAGACCATCAGCACATGTCTTGTAGAGTGTGGGATCATCCCATATGAATTTCCTAGCTTCATGAAGGAACCTCTTCTTTTCTTGTCCTCCCTTGAAAGTTGGTAGTACCTGCGATGCAAGGAAGTTAGCAATGTCAGCAAACCAAGGTGCCTCATCGTTATCACGATGAGTCAATACAAAGACATGTTCATCAATAAAAGCATCAGAAATTGCGGTTCCCGCAATTTTTCCGCAATTATGCTGCAATCTAGAAAGATGATCCGCAACAACATTTTCACATCCTTTCTTATCTCTAATGTCCAAATCAAACTCTTGCAGCAGCAATACCCATCTAATCAACCTACGCTTAGCATCAGCCTTCCTCATAAGGTACTTTAGTGCAGAGTGATCTGTATACACGATTGTTCTGGTGCCTACAATATAATTCCTAAACTTTTCACAGGCAAATACTACAGCTAGCATCTCCTTCTCAGTGGTTGTGTAGTTACATTGTGCCTCATTAAGTGTCTTACTAGCATAGTATACAGGGTGTGTTAACTTGTCAATCTTTTGTCCTAGCATAACCCCTACTGCATAGTCACTTGCATCACATAACATCTCAAATGGGAGATCCCAATTTGGCCTTACTATAATAGGTGCTGTGACTAGTGCTTCCTTAAGGGTCTTCCAGGCTAGGAAACATTCTTTAGAGAAGATGAATGGTCTGTTCAGCTCTAGAAGCTCACATAAAGGCTTGGAGATCTTAGAAAAGTCCTTAATGAACCTTCTATAGAAGCCTGCATGTCCTAGGAAACTTCTAATGGCTTTTACATTCTGAGGTTCTACCAATTTCTCTATTATTTCAATTTTGGCCCTATCGACCTCTACACCTGCCCTAGACACTCTATGACCTAAGACAATCCCTTCGTCCACCATGAAGTGGCACTTCTCCCAATTAAGGACTAGGTTGGTCTCCTCACACCTAGCCAGGACTTGTCCTAAGTTCTCTAGACAGTTTGTGAATGAATCACCAAAGACTGAGAAATCATCCATGAATATCTCTATCATGGACTCATCCAAATCATAGAAGATTGCCAACATGCACCTTTGGAATGTTGCCGGTGCATTGCATAAGCCAAAAGGCATTCTGCGAAAGGCAAAAGTTCCAAAAGGGCAAGTGAAGGTTGTCTTCTCCTGGTCCTTAGGGTCTATAGTGATCTGGTTATATCCTGAATAACCGTCTAAGAAGCAGTAGTAAGCTCTACCAGCTATCCTGTCTAACATTTGGTCAATGAATGGTAGAGGGAAGTGGTCCTTTTTGGTTTCCTTATTTAGTTTCCTATAATCCATACAAACTCTCCACCCTGTGATAGTCCTAGTTGGAATCAGTTCATTGCTCTCATTGACTACTACAGTCATCCCCCCCTTCTTAGGTACACATTGTATAGGGCTCACCCACTGACTACTATCTATAGGGAAGATCACACCAGCATCTAACCATTTTATTATTTCCTTTTTAACTACCTCTTTCATAGAGGGGTTCAGCCTACGTTGGTGATCTACTCGGGGTGTATGCTCTTCCTCTAGTATAATCTTATGCATGCAATAGGAAGGGCTAATGCCTCTAATATCAGCAATAGTCCATGCAATAGCCTTCCTATGTTGTTTAAGTAATAAGATCAGCTCAACCTCATGCTTCTCACTTAATTTAGATGAAATAATTACAGGCAGAGTCTCATTACTTCCTAAATATGCATACTTAAGATGTGTGGGCAGTGGTTTCAATTCTAAGACAGGTGGATGCTCAATGGATGGTTTTAAAGGATTCAAGGATCTGTCAGTTAAGTTATTAGTCATACAAACATGCTGTATCCTATCTACAGGTATATCCATTATCTCAGAAACATTCAAATCAGTTAAATCTACTTCTACATAATTATTAGCATGCTTAGTCAATAATTCATTCTCCAGCTGTTCTTCCATTAGTGAGTCTACAACGTCCATGCTAGCACAAGATTCAGAGTCAGAGGGGTACCTTAAGGCTTTATAAACACTAAATTTGACCTCCTCATCATGAACCCTCATAGTGAGTGTTAAGTCTCTGAAAGTGACTTATTTAGGACCCATTTAGCTTAAGAAGATGAACACTTTTAGGTGTTTTTGATAGCATTTAGCCTAAACCTATGCTTAAATATGAAAATAAGAAGAAGGTAGCTAAATTAGGACTTATGCACAATAGGAAAGAAAAGGGGTAAAAACCGAAGGAAAAGAATGAAAAAATCGCATTGCGACAGCATTGCGAAAACATTGCTGAAGCCGCAATTATTCAAGTGAAAACCGTAAGTTGACTGATCTTTTTCTGTTAATTTCCGTAATTTCAGGGATTCATTCTTTCTCCTCCATCCATTCTGATATATGACGTTGAAGATTGATGGTTCTCCTTGGCCCAAACGCACCTGCAAACTACTATAAAAGGGGGCCAAAGTCGGAGGTTCAAGCATGATCCGAAAGCGTAGAGTCTTCTCGCAGTCCATTGTTTCTTCCTGTTTTCCTGTGCCGTCTGTTGGAGTGAGAGTCTCAGCTGTTGGAATCGATAATCTGATAGGAAGGAGAGGATATTCTTCTTCTCTCTCGATTGGATTCATCCAAGCAAGGCTGCCCTTTCATCCCCTTCATTCGAGGCGACTGCAACGAGGCTTTCAAGCATCCTTTACTGTTTTCTGTCTTCTTCTTCTAATTTCTCGCTTTGATCAGTCGTTGTTTCTAGTTTAGTGTTTTAGTTACTGCATTTCGTTGTGGTCTGTCTTTGAATTACTGCCTTTAAGTTTACCTTTGTTCGTTCAAACATTCAAAGTAATCAAATCGCAAGTTTCATTTCACGGTTTCCATCTTTTGCTGCTACAGTTTTATCTTACTGTTTTGAGTTCATTTCCCTTCTAAGCATGTCTGTTTTATCTTGTATTCCTGTTCTCCATATATCCATGAGTAGCTAAGTCACCTAGGGGCATGCTAATGACAGAACTATAGGCTTAAAAACGTGAACCAAGTATGTAGGATAGCTCTCGAACCATTGATTGTATGTAAGCTTCATCCCACGGGCAATTTCGATTGGCCATCCATTTTGTCCAAAGAACTCCTAACCTCTGGAAGGAGTAAGAGTTCAGAGTCGTATAATCATGCTAGCCTTTCATGGTAACCAGGAAACGGCCTAGGAATAGGCGTTTCCCTAGTACAAACTAAACACTTCTGCGTTAACAAGATGCTTAAGACCTTACTTTGAGTCGAGTAAACTAAAGAATCTAATGCATGGAATCGGACGATACATGAGATAGAGTGAGTTTGATGCATAGAGAGTAGATCCAATGCTTGGGAATCGTACAAAAATGCCTATAGGATAGTCATTAGTAGCCCTTAATTCGCCCATTTACACACTTTCGCTGTTATTCCATTGCGGTAAAATTGCGGTGTCCGCAATTCTGCTAAGTACCATTCTGTTTAGCTGTTTTCTTCTTCGTTTATTAATTCCATCTCTCGTCTTTTGAGTCTAATTTCAACTTGCATTTGTTTATGTTGCATTCCTTTACACATTCAGCAAAACTTAGATCATTAAAAACCAATTTTACCCCATCAAATTCACCCCTTCTTTCTTAACAAATACACTTCTTGAATAGCTAAAAATGAGTCTCTGTGGAAAAAACGAATGAAATATACTTACTACTTGCTGTGAGACCATGTATGCTTGCATGTTCTGAGTGCTCTCTCTACCTTCTTGCTTATTTATCTTTAACACATTGAGCACGCAACAGTGAGCTCACCTTTCTGGACATCTATCAGGGCCCTACCTGTGGCTAGAAATGGTCTGCCTAATAGGATGGGGACCTCCTTGTCTGCTTCATAATCCAGGATAATGAAATCTGCAAGGAAAATAAACTTGTCAACCTTTACAAGAATATCCTCAATCTTACCCTCAGGGTAGGCTATGGATCTGTCTGCTAGTTGTAAAGTGACAGTGGTTGGACGTGCTTCTCCTATTCCTAGCTGGCGGAATAGTGATAGGGGCATGAGGTTTATGCTGGCTCCCAGGTCACAAAGAGCTCTGCCCACGTGCTTGCCTCCTAGCTCTACAGGTATGGTGAATGAACCAGGATCCTTCTCCTTCTTGGGTAGCTTGTTCTGGAGTATGGCACTGCACTCCTCAGTGAGATTTACTGTTTCAAACTCACCAATTATTTTCTTGTTAGTGATAATATCCTTCAAAAACTTAACATAGGAAGGCATAGACTGTAAAACTTCTACAAAAGGAATATTCACATGCACTTGTTTAAGAATTTCTAAAAATTTGTTAAAGTACACTTCCTGTTCTTGTTTTTTCTTTAGCCTTCGAGGAAATGGAGGTGGTGGCACATATGCAGGCACTTCAGGTCGCCTCAGGATAGGTGGAGGCCTTGGGATTTCTTCTATCTCTTCTATGATTGGCTCCAGCCTTGATCCTGATGTGCTTGTTGGTGGTGGACCTTGGTTTGGCAGAGACTCCAGTGGAGCACTAGACTCATTCTTCTCTACTCTCTTTGGTGTTTCTTTGGTGTTGCTCACCAATGGTCTCCCACTTCTGAGTTCAATTGCTTGAACTTGCTCTTTACCATCTCTCCGTGGTACTTTAGTGTCAGCATGTAGTCTACCTTGGGGCCTGCTTTTGAGTTCATTAGCTAATTGCCCTATCTGGTTCTCTAGGCTCCTAAGAGTAGCTTGCTGACTCTGTAGAGTGGCATCATTCTTGGCTATGTATTCCTTAAGTAAGTTTTCTACAGAAGACCCTACAGGTTGGTTGTATGGTTTTTGGTACATGGATTGGTTATGTTGGGGAGTGAAACCAGGTGTTCCACTCGGTCTTGGCTGGTTAGGAGCTTGGTTAGCATTCTGTTGGCCACCCCATGAAAGGTTTAGGTGGTTCCTCCAACCAGGATTGTAAGTGTTGGAATAGGGGTTGTTCCTAGGCTGCTGCTGGCTTCCAATATAGAAGACTGAGGCTGGATTCCCAGGGCAGTATTCATACAGGTGCCCTTCCCCACAGAATCCACAGATAAGTGTCTCACCTTGACTTGGTTGGGTGCCCATTGACATGGCTGTGGCGGTGTTGACACTAGTTTGGAGATTGGCTTGAGCCATTTGCTTGACTAGGTTGGTCAGGGCGCTTATTTGGCTACTCATGGCATTGAGTGCGTCCTTGTCTTGAGCTCTAGTTGGCTCAACTAGATCATCTGACCACCTACAGTGAGATGCTGAGATCTTCTCCAAGATCTCATAGGCTTCATTATAACTCTTGGACAGCATGAAACCTCCAGCAGATGAATTTAACACTTGTCTGGTGCTGGGGTTGCATCCTTTGAAAAAGACTTCTATTTGGATACACCATGGGATGCCATGGTGTGGACATTTAAGAAGAAGGTCCTTGAACCTTGTCCAAGCTTCGTGAAGAGACTCATTCTCAGCTTGTTTGAACTTGATTATATCATCACGAAAGGTAGAATTCCTATTAGGTGTGAAATATTTTACTAGGAATTTCTCTGCCAAGTCTGTCCAGTTGAGGACTGATCCAGAGGGTAATGAGTTTAACCACGTCTTTGCTTTGTCCTTCAAAGAGTAAGGGAAGAGGTAGAGCCTCAAGGCTTCTTGGGAAACTCCAGGGATGATGAATGTATCACTGACTCCTAGGAAGTTTCTAAGATGGTTGTGGGGATCCTTATTTTCCACTCCAAAGAATTGTCCCACAGTGGACAACATTTGGAACATCACTGGCTTTAACTCGAATAAGTTGGCAGTAATTTCAGGACGGATTATGCTGGGGTTCAGCTCCCCAGGCATAGGTACTAGGTATGAGAGAATGGCACTATCCTTATCATTCGCTATTTCGATGGGATTGCGAGTGACAGGCACCGGATTTGGCACTAATCAATCCATTTCTTCTTGATAGAATTGCGGAGGAATTGCGGTTCCCGCAATTATGGGAGGTATAGAGGGTTGGTCAAAGAGACGTTTCTTGGCTTTATTTCTGGCTCTAAATAATCTCTCAGGCTCAGGATTGAACTCTAGATCACTACTTGAAGGCTCATTCATAAACTAACCCAATGGTACCTGCAAAAGAAATGAAAATAGATCAGCTTCAATAGATAATAAACTTGGTGTTTCAAACTTAACAAACTTCGTTTTCACTAAACTAAATCCCCGGCAGCGGCGCCAAAAACTTGTTGCGTGCTCAATGTGTAACATAAATAAGCAATAAGAGAGAGAGAGAGCACTCAGAACATGCAAGCATACATGATCTTATAGCAAGTAGTAAGTATTTTTTCATTCGTTTTCCCACAGAGATTTATTACTAGCTACTCGTGAAGTGTAATGTTAAGAAAGAATGGGTGGATTTGAAGGGGTAGACTTGGTTTTAAAATTCCTATTTATTGCTGAATATATAAAAGGTAGCAACATAAACAAGTGCAAGTCAATGGTAAACGCAAAATGTAAAGAGAAAGAATTAAAGAACGAAGAGAAAAGTAGTCAAGCAGAATTTTTAATATAGCAGAATTGCGAGAACAGCAATTCTACCGCAATGTTACTAACAGCGAAAGTGTGTAAAATGGAGAAACAAGGGCTACTAACGACTCCTCTATAGGCATTTTCATACGATTCTCAAGCATTGGATCAACTCACTATGCATCAAACTAACTCAATCTCATGTATCTTCCGATTTCATGCATTAGATTCTTTAGTTTACTCATGTCCAAGTAAGGTCTTAAGCATCTTGTTAAAGCAGAAAGCTATGGTTTGTACTAGGAAAACGCCTATTCCTAGGTCGTTTTCTGGCTACCTTGAAAGGCTAGCATGAGTGTATGACTCTGAACTCTTACTCCTTCCAGAGGTTAGGAGTTCTTTGGACAAAATGGATGGCCAATCGAAATTGCCCGTGGGATGAAGCTTACATACAATCAATGCATTCGAGAGCTATCCTACATGCTTGGTTCACGTTTTTTAAGCCTATAGTATTGTCATTAGCATGCCCCTATGTGACTTAGCTACTCATGGATATAGAAAGAACAGAAAGAATAGATGAAGTAGACATGCTTAGAAGAAGATAAAAGACAAAACAGCAAGGCAAAGCAGCAGACAGCAAAGGTAAAGACGAAGTGTGCAATAATGAATTGTGCTTTGATTAATCGATTGTTTGAATGAACAAATGGAAACTTAAAGTGAATAACATAAAGACAGACAACAACGAAATAGAATGGAATGACTATTGGAAAGGAAATAACGACACAACAGTACTGGAAATGAAAAGTAAAAGACAGAAAGCAGTAAATGAGCTTGAACGCCTCGTTGCAAACGCCTCGGCTGAAGGATGAGAAAGATCAGCCCTGCTTGGATGAATCCAATCAGAAGAGAAGATGAATCTTCTCTCCTTCCTATCAGATTGACGACTCCAACAGCTGAACCTCTCAGACCAACAGACGGAAAAGGAATTGAATGGGAAAGACTGCGCTGCGAAGAGACTTCTACGCTTTCGGATGATGATCAAACCCTCTACTTTGACCCCCTTTTATAGTAATCTGCAGGTGCGTTTGGGCCAAGGAGAACCATCCATCCTGAACGTCGTACTTCAAAATGGATGGAGGAGAAAGAACGAATCCCTGAAATAACGAAATATAACAGAAAAAGATCAGCCAACTTGCGGATTTCACTTAAAACATTGCTGTTTTAGCAATGTTTCCGCAATGCTGCCGCAATGCATATTTTCACTCTTTTAGCTTCGTTTTTCATCCCTTTTCTTTCCTTTTGTACATAAGTCTAAATTTAGCTACCTTCTTCTAATTCTCATATATAAGTATAGGTTTAAGCTAAATCCTCTCAAAAACACCTAAGAGTGCACATCTTTCTATGGAAAACAAGTCCTAAAAAGGTCACTTTTGGAGACGTAACACTCACCAATGGTCTTCCACTGCGAAGTTCAATTGCTTGAACCTGCTCTTTACCATCCCTTCTAGGCACCTCCTTGTCAGCAGGCAGTCTACCTTGGGGCCTACTTTTGAGTTCATTGGCCAGTTGTCCTATTTGGTTCTCTAGGCTCCTAAGGGTAGCTTGCTGACTTTGTAGAGTGGCATCATTCTTTGCAATATACTCCTTAAGTAGATTTTCTACCGATGACCCTATTGGTTGGTTATATGGTTTTTGATACATGGATTGGTTATTTTGGGGAGTGAAACCAGGTGTTCCACTCGGCCTTGGTTGGTTTTGATTTTGGTTAGCATTCTGTTGGCCACCCGAAGAAAGATTTGGGTGGTTTCTCCAACCAGGGTTGTACGTGTTAGAGTAGGGGTTGTTCCTAGGCTGCTGCTGGCTTCCAACATAGCAGACTGAGGCTGGATTCCCAGGGCAGTATTCATACAGGTGCCCTTCCCCACAGAATCCACAGATCAGTGTCTCACCTTGACTTGTTTGTGCCCCCATTGAGATGGCTGCTGCGGTGTTGACACTAGATTGGAGATTGGTTTGAGCCATTTGCTTGACTAGGTTGGTCAGAGCGTTTATTTGGTTGCTCATTGCACTCAGAGCATCCTTGTCTTGAGCTCTCCTAGGCTCAACTGGATCATCTGACCACCTATAGTGAGATGCTGAGATCTTCTCTCGGATCTCATAGGCTTCATTATAGCTTTTCGAAAGCATGGAACCACCAGCTGACGAATTCAGCAGTTGCCTTGTGCTGGGGTTGCATCCTTTGAAAAAGACTTCTATTTGGATACACCGTGGGATGCCATGGTGTGGACATTTAAGCAGAAGGTCCTTGAACCTTGTCCAAGCTTCGTGAAGAGACTCATTTTCAGCTTGTTTGAACTTGATTATGTCATCACGAAAGTTTGAATTCCTATCAGGTGGGAAATATTTGACTAGGAATTTCTCAGCCAGATCTGTCCAATTGACAACTGATCCGGAAGGTAATGAGTTTAACCACGTTTTGGCTTTATCCCTTAATGAGTAAGGGAAGAGGTAAAGCCTCAAGGCTTCTTGGGAAACTCCATGGATAAGGAAGGTATCACTAACTCCTAGGAAGTTTCTTAGATGGTTGTGGGGGTCCTCATTTTCTACTCCAAAGAATTGTCCCACAGTGGACAACATTTGGAACATTACTGGCTTTAACTCGAATGAGTTGGCAGTAATTTCAGGGCGGATGATGCTTGGATTTAGCTCCCCAGGCATGGGAACTAAGTAGGAGAGAATGGCACTATCCTTGTCATTCGCTATTTCGATGGGGTTGCGAATGGTAGGTGTTGGATTTGGGTTTGTTCTATCCATTTCTATTTGAGAGAATTGTGATGACTCAGTAGAGTCAACAGTGTTTGGAGGTATACGAGGTTGGTTGAAGAGACGTTTCTTAGCTCTATTTCTGGCCCTAAGTAATCTCTCAGGCTCAGGATTGAACTCTAGATCGCTACTTGACTGCTCATTCATAAACTAACCCAATGGTACCTGCAAGAGAAATGGAAATAGATCAGCTCCAATAGATATTAAGATTTGTGTTTCTAACTTAACAAACTTCGTTTTCACTAAACTAAATCCCCGGCAGCGGCGCCAAAAACTTGTTGCGTGCTCAATGTTTAAAAAAAAGATGCAAGAATAGAGCACTCAGAACATGCAAGCATACATGATCTTGTAGCAAGTAATAAGTATTTTTTCATTCGATTTCCCACAGAGATTTATTCTTAGTTACTTACAGAGTGTTTTGTTAAGTGAGAATGGGTGGATTAAGTGAGGTAGATGTGGTTTTAAATTGCCTAATTACTAAGGAATGTGTAAATGATGGAAGCATAAACAAGTGCAAGTAGATAATAAACTAGAATGAAAAGAAGAGAACAATCAAACGAAGAGAAAAAATGACTAAGGCAAATTTTAACTTAAAGGAATTGCGGAAACAGCAATTATATCGCAATGTTACTAACAGCAAAATGTGTGTAAAGTGAGAAACAAGGGCTACTAACGACTCCTCTATAGGCTTTTTTATACGATTCTCAAGCAGTAGATCAACTCACCATGCATCAAACTAACTCATTCTCATGTATCTTCCGATTTCATGCATTAGATTCTTTAGTTTACTCATGTCCAAGTAAGGTCTTAAGCATCTTGTTAAAACAGTAAGTTGTGATTTGTACTAGGAAAACGCCTATTCCTAGGTCGTTTTCTGGCTACCTTGAGAGGCTAGCATGAGTGTATGACTCTGAACTCTTACTCCTTCCAGAGGTTAGGAGTTCTTTGGACAAAATGGATGGCCAATCGAAATTGCCCGTGGGATGAAGCTTACATACAATCAATGCATTCGAGAGCTATCCTACATGCTTGATTCACGTGTTTTAACCTATAGATTTGTCATTAGCATACCCTTATGTGTTTTAGTTACTCATGGATGTAGATAAAATGGGACGAGTAGATGAAGATGACATGCTTAATAGAAAATTAGAGACGAAACAGAAGACAGAAGTGATAAACAGAGAAGGTAAAGAGCTTGCGAAGTAATGGAATTGTGCGTTGATTAACCAATCGTTTGAACTAAACAAACGATGTCTTTGAATAACTAAAGTAAAACAGAAAGCAACGAAATGGAATAGAATAGCAAACTAAAAGGGAAATAACAACAAACAACAATGGAAATGGAAAGCTAAGACAGAAAGCAGTAAATTCAAGCGTGGTCGCCTCGTCGCAGACGCCTCGGCTGAAGGGAGAGAAAGGCAAGCCTTGCTTGGATGAATCCAATCAGAAGAGAAGATGAATCTTCTCTCCTTCCTATCAGATTGTCGACTCCAACAGCTGAACCTCTCAAACCATTAGACGGAGAAGAGAAAGAATGGGAAAGACTGCGTTTGAATTGGAAGACTACGCCGTTCGAGTGTGTTTCAACCTTCCATCTTGACCTCCTTTTATAGTGTTCTGCAGGTATGCTTGGGCCAAGGAGAACCATCCATTCTCAACGTCGTACTACTACGTGGCTGCAGGAGAAAGAATGAATCCCTGAAAGGTCGGAACAAAATAGAAAATAGTTAGACAACTTACAGATTTCACTTAAAACATTGCGGTTTTAGCAATGTTTCCGCAATGCCTTCGCAATGCACAATTTTCTTTCCTTTAACTTCGTTTTTGGTTCTTTTTCTTTCCTTTTGTATACAAGTCCTAATTTAGCTTCCTTCTTCTAATTCTCATATATAAGCATAGGTTTAAGCTAAATCCTACCAAAAACACTTACAAATGCACAACTTTCTATCACAAATAAGTCCAAAACTAGTCACTTTTGGAGACGTAACAACCGACAAGGCACCCCTATCAACATCAATTTTGACCTTAGCGGTCTTCATAAATGGGCGACCTAGTAAAATAGAAGAGGAAACATGCGAAGAATTTTCATTCATGTTCAGCACATAGAAATCGCATGGAAACAATAAGTCCTTCACTTTGACTAAAATGTCCTCAATCTTCCCTAACGGATGCACATAAGATCGATCGGCTAGTTGGACAACTATATTAGACTCAATTAAATCACACAATTCAAGCTCTTTAAACACATCAAAAGACATGACATTAATTGAGGCACCGAGATCTAACATGGCATTTTCAATAAATTTAGTACCGATAGTGCATGGGATAGTAAACATACCGGGATCGATGCACTTTGGTGGAAGAGTACCTTGGAAAATTGCGGAGACAATTTCTTTCTTCGTCTCATCACTCTTTCTTGACATTCTCTTGCTTGTGCACCACTTCTTGAGGAACTTGGCATATTTCGGCACTTCGCTTACTGCCTAAAGAAGCGGGATGTTGACCACCACCTTTTGGAAGGTTCGAAGGACCTCCGCATCCTCAGTCTCCAAAGTAGGCTTCGCAAGCCTACTCGGGAAAGGTGCTCTGGCAACATCCTCAGGTACACTGACCTTTTCATCTTTTCTCTCATTCTGGTTCTCGGGAGCAGTCGGGGCGGACTTGTTCAAGCTGTCCTTAGCTTCCTTCACGGCTCTAGTGGAAAGTGACTTTCCACTCCTCAGCTGAATAGCACTCACGTTTTCACATGAGTTGACCGTGGTTTGGGAAGGAAGCTTCCCTGAGCTCTTGCTCTCGATCTTACTGATTAACACCGCCATTTGTGTCAGCTGCTTGTTTAAATTATGCAGCTCGGCCTTGTGAGAATTAAGCTCTTCTCGAGCTTCTTTTTGGAACTGGCTGGTGCTTGTGACAATGGTTCTTACCATTTCTTCTAGTGAGCTGGAGGAGCTCGAGGCTTGAGCCTGGGTGGAAGAGTTAGGCCTATCCTGAGACTGGCCTTGGAAGCGAGATTGTCCTTCCCTGTTCCCATAGCTAAAGTTGGGGTGGTCGCGCCAACCGGGGTTATACGTGTTTGAATATGGGTCGTACTTCCTCGGGTTGGAAGCGTACCCCCCGATTGCGTTGACCTCCTCCGCCTCGCGGGTTCCTCCAACGATCTTTTTCAGCATATTACCTATCTCGGCCACCTGGGCCTTCATCTCAATCAGTTCATGACTCTGGGTCACGCTATGGACTTGTCCTTGCCTCCGAATACCAAACTGCTGCGAGTTGGTTGCCATGTTTGCTATAAGTTGTTTGGCCACAACCGGGGTCTTGTCAATCAAAGCCCCGCCGCTCGCTGCATCAATCATTTGCCGATCGTGGGGCGTCATCCCCTCATAGAAATACTGTATAAGCAGTTGGTCGGCAATCTGATGGTGTGGGAAGCTCGCGCACAGGCGCCCGAAACGTTCCCAGTATTCGTGCAGGGACTCACCTACGTCCTGGGTGATCCCGTAGATTCTCTTTCGCAGAGTAGTGGCCAAGGATGCGGGAAAGTATTTTTCTAAAAATACCCGCTTCATATCCTGCCACGTGGTGATCGATCTGGAAGGCAGATAATATAGCCAATCCTTGGCCTTGTCCTTGAGCGTGAAGGGGAATGCCCTCATGTTCAACTGCTCCTCCGTGACGCCAGCGGGCTTCATCCCCGCGCAGACGCAATGGAATTCCATCAGGTGTTTGTTCGCGTCCTCCCCTTGCGCCATTTCTTCAGCCAAGAAGGGATTGCCTTCTTCTCCTTCAAACGGTCTCTGCCCCTCCCGGGCTTCTTTCCTTAACTGCCGCTCCTCTCTATCGATTTCTGGGATAAACTGCAATCCACTAACCTCAGAGGAACGGGTCATACACAAACAAAAATTCAAACATACAATATACAAACAGAAAAAAATTTCAGCCAACCATCAATCAATCAAATTCAAACTTCAATCATAATTTTAATAAAATTTGCCTACTCCCCCGGCAACGACGCCAATTTTGGTGGGAGGATTTTTGAGTATCCTCTTAATCTCAAGCTGTCGAGGCTTGCCAAAATACGATTTATAAGCCTATGACCAAGGCTTTGCAGCCAGTGGTAACAGGGTCGATTGATAACTCCAAAATAGAGCTATCTTAATGTCCCTAATTCTAGCTAAAACCATGATATATATTGATTAAAATGCTTCCTTGTAGGTGATTTCATGGTGAAGAGCTCGGGAAGTCCATTGATAATTTTCGGGGCTAAAAAGGTCATTTAAGACGTTTCGGGAAGTGTTCGTGTCAAAACGATAGGCCAAACGGAGCTCGGGAGCCAAAACGACCCAAAAGTGGGCTAAGAGCCGAGAGGGCAGCGCCCAGGCGCCGGCGCCCAGCGCCCAGGCGCCCAACGAACGCAGCACGCGCGCGCGCCGCTCGCAAGCACCGCACGCCCGCGCCCAGACGGCCAGACGCGCGCGCACCCCGCGCGCGCGCGCCAGCCCACTCCGCCTCGCCCATGTCCGCGCGCGCCCGCGCGCCCTCGCCCGTGTCCGCCTCGCCCGCGCGCCCGTCATTGAAGATCTGCGTGCGCCCCAGCGTCTAGACGCTAGCTCGACGCTAGCTCGACGCTGCCCCGACGATTCCCCAAGCTAGACGTGCATCAGCGTCGAGCGCGCGTCTCAACGCTCGCTCAACGCCGACAGCGTCGAGACGCTGGCCGAGCGTCTCGACGCCCCGAAGTCTGAAGCGTGATTCTGAAGTTCCACCCGAGAGCAAGTGTCGAGCGCAAGCGTCTCGACGCTCGCTCGACGCCGCGCGCGCGCGCGCCTGCCAACTTAGGGCACAGCGTCGAGACGCTGGCCTAGCGTCTCGACGCTCCGAGCTTAAAAAGCGTGAAAACTTCAGTTTTGCAGCCACTTTTTCATCCTCCTTCTTCCTCAAGGTTCTCCTCTCGGTTCCAAGGCGTTTTTCCACCATTTTTGTACTTCTTCTCCTTCTTTGTGCATGATTCCAAGCTCTTCCATGGGAGATTGGATTAATCCAACCTCCATGGAAGGCTAAACCGAGGTTAGTGCTTGATTTTGGGTTTGGATTTGTAAATTATGGATGTTTGGGGAGATTTTCCCCTTTGTGAATGTTAAGCCATTTAGCTTGTTTATGCATTTCTTGCTTGTTCTTCATCAAATTCTAGCATGTGTAAATTAGTTTGACAATCTAATTCCTATGCATGATAGAGGGCTAAAGGTTGGGACGTACAATTGCCTATACCGCTAGGTAGCACGGGTCTAAGCATGGCTAATTAGTTCGGCCCAAAGTGACATTGGTAAACTGAATTAATTAACGTTTTCATGTTAGGCTTAAGGCAAGAGAGAAACCGGGTTAGTCTTAGGATTAGACCGTCGCAATGTTCCCGTCACTGGCACGTAATCGATTTAGGGATCGCTACCGTAGATAGATTATTGGCCAAGTTTAATTAGAATTGCACGAGGCTAATTAAATCCTTGGGTCATTTGAGTTAGGAATAACTAAATGAATTGTGTGCATGAACATGGCTAACGCGTTAATTGTATCAATGATCCGAACATCCATAACGAGCAATTCCATTTCTCGAAGTTAAGCACGACCGTTTCAATTTTTGCACGTTGTTAATTTTCCGTTAGCATAATTAGGAGCTCCCTTCCCCCAAAAACCAAATTACCATTCTTTAATTTGTGCATTCTTTTATTTCTAGCAAATTAGACTTAGTTAGATTGAATTTCTTATTTCCCTGTGGATCGACCCCGTTGCCACTTAGCTACAAATAGCTCGGTGTATTCGGGTTTATAAATTGTATTTTGGCAAGCCTCGACAGCTTGAATTTGGAGTACCCCAAGAGTACCTCTACCAAAATTGGCGCCGTTGCCGGGGAATTAATTAATTTAGTTTAGTTAAGTTAGGTTTGTTAGTTTTAAAAATTTTCTTTATTTCTTTTTGTACAGTTTAATTCTTTTGTATTATTTTACGCGTTTTGTTTGAGTTCTTGGAGCGCAGTCATTCTTTGAAAATTCAAAAGAAGCGCCAAGATGGAGGTCGTGGGTAATCTTGAGCGTCAAAGAACCATGAGGGAGCTTGCATCATCTGAGCTAGGCCGGAACACATCGAGTATCTTGTATCCGGTAGCTGCAGGTAATTTTGAACTTAAAGCTGGTCTGATTAACTTATTACCTTCTTTTTGTGGTAATACAGATGAGGATCCCGTCAGACACCTCAAGGCATTCCAGACGGTGTGTTCGGCATTCAGGACCGACAGCATCACTGCAGATCAACTCCATCTCAAGGCTTTCCCTTTCACTCTGAAAGAGAAGGCGAGAGATTGGATGCATTACCTACCGACTGGGTCCATCACTTCTTGGGAAGAACTGCAGGGAGCGTTTTATGCGAAGTATTTTCCGCCTCCCAAGGTTGCCTCTCTCAGGAAGCAAATATGCGGTATCTTGCAAGCAGAAGGAGAGAACCTTTATGACTGTTGGGAAAGGTTTAATCGTTTGTGCGAGAGTTGTCCTAACCATCAAATAACAGATCAACTCCTCATTCAGTATTTTTGTGATGGCTTGCTCCCACGTGTTCGGCAGTTTATTGATGCCGCCAGTGGAGGTTCACTCATGGATAAAACACCTGAAGAAGCAAGACAGTTGATCTCAAATATGGCTGAGAATTCGCACCATTACGCAGGTAAAGGGGGTGAGCAAGACCGTTTCTCAGTTGAGTTAAACGCGCTTAATGCTCGAGTGTCAGAATTAGGCAATGCGATGATCCGGTTAGCGGAAAATGTTTCTCAAGCTTCTGTGCAGGCTCAGACATCCTTTTCAGGTAATTCTATTGAAAATATTTTGCAAGATTTTGTTTCAGCTAACCGGAAATTTCAGGAGGACACTCGGGAATTTCAGAAGGACACTCGGGAAAGAATGGACGGTTTTGGAATGTTAGTGCAAGATCTGGGCAAGGAAATGTCTCAGATGGCTAAAAAGGTGACAGTGATGGAGCATAAGAACGTGGAGAGCGCTAGTGCCGTCACTCTGAGAAGTGGGAAGCAGCTTCCCGCGAGTACCCCGCCAGTGGAAGTCGATCATGGCCAAGTTGAGCCACAGACAGAAAATCCCGAACCACGGTGGCATGGGGTAAATTTCGATCCTACGTGCACTAGAGTCTATGTGCCTAAGGCTCCTTTTCCTAGCAGGTTAGCGAGACCGCCCAAGGAAGACTACGAGAAGGAGTTCCTTGACACGTTCAGGAAGGTAGGGATCAACATCCCTCTGTTGGATGCCATCAAGCAAATCCCAAGGTACGCTAAGTTCCTGAAGGAGTTGTGCACCAACAAGAGGAAGACAAAAGAGAAAGAACGCGTCGTGGTAAGTAAAAATGTCTCCGCTTTAATCACGAAGAACTTACCAGAAAAATGCGACGATCCAGGTATGTTTTCTCTTCCTTGCTCTATTGGAGGTAGAAAAATTAGAAGAGCCATGCTAGATCTAGGAGCCTCCATTAGTGTCATGCCTCACTCCGTTTATCAGGATTTGAATTTAAAAGAAATACAGGGAACTGGTATTGTTATACAACTTGCTGATAGGTCTTTCGTGCATCCTTTAGGGGTAGTGGAAGATGTATTAGTTAATGTTAATGGGCTGATTTTTCCTGTGGATTTTTATATTCTGAAAATGGATGGAAATTCTGATTCTTCGTCTGCGTCGATCTTATTAGGTAGGCCCTTTATGAAAACTGCTAAAACTAAGATAAATGTAGATAAGGGCACTTTATCTGTTGAGTATCGTGGACAAGTTGTTGAGGTTGATGTGTCTAATGAGTTGGAGCATGATGAGAGCGTCCACTCTCTTTGTCAAGTAGATACAATTGAATCGTTAGTTCAGGAAGAATGCATGTCTGATAGAGATGGGGATGACCCATTATTTTTTACTGATCTTTTTGATGAATCTGATATGCATGAATCTTCCATGTCTGAACTTTGTGATTCAACTGTCTCTTCTTTGGCAACTGTTCAGAATCCCGCTAAAATGCTCCCCTCTACTTTGCAGGCACCTAAATTGGAGTTGAAAGACTTACCTGATCATCTCAAATACGCGTATTTGGGGGATGATGAGACGTTGCCGGTCATCATAGCGAAAAACCTTACGCCGGCTCAGGAAGGGAAGTTAATGGAAGTTCTTAAAGAGCACAAGCTGGCGATTGGATGGACATTAGCAGATTTACATGGGCTAAGTCCAGCTACGTGCATGCACAGAATCCTGCTCGAGGATGGAGCGAAACCTTCACGAGAGCCCCAAAGGAGGCTCAATCCCGCGATGAAGGAGGTAGTGGTTTCTGAGATTCTCAAACTCCTCGAGGCAGGTATCATCTATCCTATCTCAGATAGTAAATGGGTTAGTCCTATCCATGTTGTTCCTAAGAAAACTGGCATGACTGTGGTTAGGAATGAGAAAAATGAATTAGTGCCTAAGAGGATTCAGAATGGATGGAGAATGTGCATAGACTTTAGGAAGCTTAATGAGGTCACTAGGAAGGACCATTTTCCCATTCCTTTTATTGATCAGATGGTGGAGCGTTTAGCTGGGAAGCCATTCTTTTGTTTTCTCGATGGTTTCTCTGGCTTTTACCAAATCCCCATAGCCATAGAAGACCAAGAGAAAACAACGTTTACGTGCCCCTTTGGGACATTTGCATTTAGAAGGATGCCTTTTGGGCTTTGTAACGCTCCTGGTACATTTCAGAGATGCATGATGAGTATATTTTCTGAGTTTGTAGAAAAATGCATTGAAGTGTTCATGGATGATTTTACAGTTTATGGCAATTCCTTCGATGACTGTTTAAATAATTTATCGCATGTCCCGAAAAGATGTATTGAGATGAACCTTGTTCTAAATTTTGAAAAATGTCATTTTATGGCGAGTCAAGGTATCGTTTTAGGGCATGTGGTTTCTGCTAAGGGTATAGAGGTAGATAAGGCCAAAATTGATGTTATCTCTAATCTGCCATACCCAACGAATGTTAGGGAGGTTCGATCTTTTCTTGGCCATGCAGGGTTTTATCGCAGGTTTATCCAGGACTTCTCCAAGGTTGCCATGCCTATGACGTACCTCCTTCAGAAGGATGTAGCGTTCGATTTTGGGGAGGAGTGCCGAAAAGCCTTCGATTTGCTCAAGGATAGTTTGACGAGCGCGCCCATCATACACCCACCCCAGTGGGACTTGCCGTTCGAAATTATGTGCGACGCCAGCAACTATGCCTTGGGAGCCGTGCTTGGTCAGAGGATCGAGAACAAGAGCCGTGTCATCTACTACGCCTCCAGGACGCTTAATCCAGCGCAGTGCAATTACACGACAACGGAAAAAGAACTTCTTTCTATTGTATTTGCGCTTGATAAATTTCGTCCTTACATTATTGGCTCTCAAGTAACTGTTTTCTCTGATCATGCAGCTGTTCGGTACCTGATGACCAAGAAGGACGCAAAACCGAGGCTACTTCGGTGGATTTTGCTTCTCCAGGACTTCGATGTGAAGATCAAGGATAGGAGAGGAGCAGAAAACCCGGTAGCCGACCATCTGAGCCGCTTGGTCAGAGAGGAAGACCTCCTACCTCTGAATGAAGATTTCCCCGATGAGACACTCTTCAGACTCGATACAGTCCTTCCCTGGTATGCTGATATGGTAAATTACTTGGCCACAGGTAATTTTCCTTCTGGTTTCTCTCATAGTAGGAAAGCGAAGCTGAAAAGCGACGCTAAGTACTATGTTTGGGAGGATCCCAATTTATGGAAGTTCTGTTCTGATCAAATAATTAGGAGATGTGTCCCTGAGAATGTGCATGCGTCTATTCTTACTTTCTGTCATGATTATGCATGTGGGGGACATTTTGGGCCTAGGAGGACAGCTAGGAAAGTTTTAGATAGTGGGTTTTACTGGACTTCTCTGTTTAAAGATGCGCATGAATTTTGTAAAACCTGCGATAGATGTCAAAGAATAGGGTCGATATCTGGTAGAAATGAAATGCCTCAAACTCCTGTCTTAGTATGTGAAATCTTTGACGTTTGGGGCATGGATTTTATGGGACCCTTTCCGCCTTCTTGTGGTTTTTCTTATATATTACTGGCTGTTGATTATGTTTCCAAGTGGGTTGAGGCGAAAGCCACGAAGACTAACGATGCTAATTCTGTTGTTAGGTTCGTTCAGTCTCGTATTTTTACTAGGTTTGGAATCCCACGAGCCATAATCAGTGACCAGGGGACTCATTTTTGCAACCGATCTGTGGAGGCTTTGCTGAGGAAGTATGGTGTGCATCATCGCGTGTCCACCGCCTACCATCCCCAAGCTAATGGGCAAGCTGAAGTCTCCAACAGAGAGGTAAAGTCAATTCTTGAGAAAACCGTGAGGCCGAGCAGGAAGGATTGGAGCGATCGTTTGCAGGATGCTTTGTGGGCCTACCGCACCGCCTACAAAACTCCTATCGGTATGTCCCCATACCGGTTGGTGTTTGGTAAGGCATGCCACTTACCCGTGGAGATTGAGCACAAAGCATTCTGGGCGATCAAGCAGTGCAACATGAGCTCTAACGAAGCTGGCGAGACACGACTGCTTCAGTTACAGGAATTGGAGGAACTGCGTTTGGACTCCTACGAGAACTCCAGGATCTATAAAGAGAAGTCCAAACAGTTTCATGACCGAAGGATCTTAAAGAAAGACTTCGAAGTCGGTCAGAAAGTTCTGCTCTTCGATTCCCGTCTGAAGTTCATGCCAGGTAAGCTTCGTTCCCGTTGGAAAGGACCTTATACCATAACTAAAATTTCTCCTTATGGCAGTGTAGAGATTCAGAGCTTGGACTCAGATGAGGTGCAGAAGGTGAATGGGCACCGGTTGAAGATTTTTCACGAGGGGGACGCTGAGTGCTATGACGCCACATTACTTCTAGCGCCGCCCCCGATCGATTATGGATGAGTGGTCAAGAGAATACAGTCGAGCAATCGACTCTAAAAATTTGCGCTTCTCGGAGGCACCCGAGTTTGAACTGTATTTCCGTTGTTTATCGCTTTGTTTTTGTTTTTATTTTTGCTTTTGAGTTATTGTTTGTTTTCTTGTTTTCCTAGGAGAAAAGGTGGATAGGTCGACGATTCGAGAGCCCATTGGAGGACGATGGTGCACATCTCCACCCGTCAGCTCCATAAAATTCAGGGGAGGTTTTCTGTTCCCTTAGAATTTTATTGTTTTTATAGTTGAATGCATTGGGGACAATGCATATCTTAAGGTGGGGGGTGGAGTTTGTTGATACATAGAGATGAGACTTCTTAGTAGTTGTCGAGCATACGTGTACTCTGGCTGTTAGATTAGAATCTGAATGCATGTGTCCGATGAGGACGGTCTGTGATTTGCTTGTGAACACTCCGTATTTGTATGATTCGAAAATTTGACGATGTATGCACATTTTGAGCCTATTTTAAATTTTTTTCTGTTATTTCCCTACATTCACTGAGCACATAGCACTCTTATCCTCAGTTCTGTAGGTCTAGACTGATCTTATTTTGTCTGAAACCTTGTTGTCACCCCGAAAGGTACCATTAGGGAGGCTTGATGTGTAGAAGTAGTAATAACTCATTTGTGTATAGCGAAGCTATTGCCTAAAAAAAAAAGTGTTTGCATGAAAAATAAAACCTCCAGAGTTGCTCCTCCTTCTTGTGTTGCCCGTGTATCCAGGGGCGATCGTGTAACCCACGGTTGTCACTGCATGAAAGGGGAACTAATAGAAGTGAGCAATGGTCCTTAAAAACGTGAAGCTAAATTTGGTTTGACGTGTTAGGCTCTCTTGGAGAAAAATAAAAAAAAGTAGTTCAAAAAGAAAAAAAAAAAAATGGGTACAAAGTACTCAAGGAAAAAGAATAAAATTTAGGCCTTTTGTTTTGTTGCTATTCCTATCACTAAAAGCCCTTAGACTGTTCTTATCGCCATAAGTAGGGGGAAAACGAGTCATAGGACTGTATAAGGTTGTTCCGGGCTTGCGTGAGCTAGGTTGAGAGGTGCTAAGCACACACACACGTAAGGGAATAGGAGTTTAAATTTTGAAATGATTTCAACGTTTGCATGCTTTTGATGGTTTTGAATTTACTACAAGTACCTTGTTTCACAAGCATTGAGATTAGAGTCCAAGCATGCATTTAATTCTTTGGAGATTATTTAGAGTATACCTTGCTCGAGGACTAGCAAGATTTAGGTCGGGGGTATTTTGATAGCTCCAAAATAGAGCTATCTTAGTGTCCCTAATTCTAGCTAAAACCATGATATATATTGATTAAAATGCTTCCTTGTAGGTGATTTCATGATGAAGAGTTCGGGAAGTCCATTGATGATTTTCGGGGCTAAAAAGGTCATTTAAGACGTTTCGGGAAGTGTTCGGGTCAAAACGATAGGCCAAACGGAGCTCGGGAGCCAAAACGACCCAAAAGTGGGCTAAGAGCCGAGAGGGCAGCGCCCAGGCGCCGGCGCCCAGCGCCCAACGAACGCAGCACGCGCGCGCGCCCGCGCGCAAGCACCGCACGCCCGCGCCCAGACGGCCAGACGCGCGCGCACCCGCGCGCGCCGCCTCGCCTCGCGCCCGCGCGCCAGCCCGCTCCGCCTCGCCCATGTCCGCGCGCGCCCGCGCGCCCTCGCCCGTGTCCGCCTCGCCCATGTCCGCGCGCGCCCGCGCGCCCTCGCCCGTGTCCGCCTCGCCCGCGCGCCCGTCATTGAAGATCTGCGTGCACCCCAGCGTCTAGACGCTAGCTCGACGCTGCCCCGACGATTCCCCTAGCTAGACGTGCATCAGCGTCGAGCCCGCGTCTCAACCCTCGCTCAACGCCGACAGCGTCGAGACGCTGGCCGAGCGTCTCGACGCCCCGAAGACTGAAGCGTGATTCTGAAGTTCCACCCGAGAGCAAGCGTCGAGCGCAAGCGTCTCGACGCTCGCTCGACGCCGCGCGCGCGTCTCGACGCCGCCCCGCGCGCGCGCCTGCCAACTTAGGGCACAGCGTCGAGACGCTGGCCTAGCGTCTCGACGCTCCGAGCTTAAAAAGCGTGAAAACTTCAGTTTTGCAGCCACTTTTTCATCCTCCTTCTTCCTCAAGGTTCTCCTCTCGGTTCCAAGGCGTTTTTCCACCATTTTTGTACTTCTTCTCCTTCTTTGTGCATGATTCCAAGCTCTTCCATGGGAGATTTGGATTAATCCAACCTCCATGGAAGGCTAATACGAGGTTAGTGCTTGATTTTGGGTTTGGATTTGTAAATTATGGATGTTTGGGGAGATTTTCCCCTTTGTGAATGTTAAGCCATTTAGCTTGTTTATGCATTTCTTGCTTGTTCTTCATCAAATTCTAGCATGTGTAGCTAAATTAGTTTGACAATCTAATTCCTATGCATGATAGAGGGCTAAAGGTTGGGACGTACAATTGCCTATACCGCTAGGTAGCACGGGTCTAAGCATGGCTAATTAGTTCGTCCCAAAGTGACATTGGTAAACTGAATTAATTAACGTTTTCATGTTAGGCTTAAGGCAAGAGAGAAACCGGGTTAGTCTTAGGATTAGACCGTCGCAATGTTCCCGTCACTGGCACGTAATCGATTTAGGGATCGCTACCGTAGATAGATTATTGGCCAAGTTTAATTAGAATTGCACGAGGCTAATTAAATCCTTGGGTCATTTGAGTTAGGAATAACTAAATGAATTGTGTGCATGAACATGGCTAACGCGTTAATTGTATCAATGATCCGAACATCCATAACGAGCAATTCCATTTCTCGAAGTTAAGCACGACCGTTTCAATTTTTGCACGTTGTTAATTTTCCGTTAGCATAATTAGGAGCTCCCTTCCCCCAAAAACCAAATTACCATTCTTTAATTTGTGCATTCTTTTATTTCTAGCAAATTAGACTTAGTTAGATTGAATTTCTTATTTCCCTGTGGATCGACCCCGTTGCCACTTAGCTACAAATAGCTCGGTGTATTCGGGTTTATAAATTGTATTTTGGCAAGCCTCGACAGCTTGAATTTGGAGTACCCCAAGAGTACCTCTGGGAGGATTTTTGAGTATCCTCTTAATCTCAAGCTGTCGAGGCTTGCCAAAATACGATTTATAAGCCTATGACCAAGGCTTTGCAGCCAGTGGTAACAGGGTCGATCCAAGGAGAAGGTGTGATTAAAATTACTATTAAAATTGGGAATTAATTAATTGAGTTGGTTTTGTAACGGGGGATTTGATTAGCATGCAAGGAAAACAATAAAGCGTTAACGGAAGGATAACAAGTATAAAAACGCGTGCACGGTTTGGGAGTTTCGGGATTGATTGCTAGACAGTCTCAGTTCATCATTTAATACTAAATTCATGGCATGCAGTTTATTATACACACGGACGACTACCAGAGAAGCCCCAAAGTAGCCGACTCCATAAATATTCACCAGACCATACAATTCTGATTAAACTTTATCCAAAATTGCATTAAGGTGATCAGCCCTAAATTTATCTTAGACAGTCACTAGCTAACTGCGACGAACATTCAAGCGTGAATTTTAATTGCTAGTAGATTGCCCGCAAACGCTGTATGCAATCAACAACTATCCTACACGACTCGATACTCCGATTTAGTTTTATCTATCTGTGTTACTTAGTCGAGCAGTGAGAGGCACGGCATCGCTACTCTTCAACCGAAGCAAAATGGGATGAGCCGATTCTCTCCTACTCTATTGTTTTCTTGTAGCTACTGTTTTTGTATTGCTTTGAAACTTCTATTTGAACTATTGTTGTATTCGCTTATCATGCTTAATAAATTAGTTTTGTTGAGTTCTTCCAAAATCACGAGTGGCTAGGGTTATAAAGGGTTGCTAGGATGAATCCGTAGGAAACAATTATGTGATTTCAGCATGTAAATAAGCATGAATGCATTGATTGAGTGTGAACTTCATCCCATGAACATTTTCGATCGGTCATCCATTTTGTTCTAAAGAGTTCCTGTTGCGTGCTCAATGTGTAAAATAAATAAGCAATAAGAGAAAGAGAGCACTCACAACATGCAAGCATACATGATCTTGTAGCAAGTAGTAAGTATTTTTTTCATTCGTTTTCCCACAGAGATTTATTATTAGCTACTCGTGAAGTATATTGTTAAGCAAGAATGGGTCGATTTGATGGGGTAGAATTGGTTTTAAGTTGTCTAATTTCTAAGGAATATGTAAAGGGTAGCAACATAAACAAGTGCAAGTCAATGATAAACTCAAATGAAAAGAGAAGAGATTAATAAATGAAGAGGAAAATAGCTAAACAAAATTTTTAACTTAGCAGAATTGCGAGAACAGCAATTCTACCGCAATGTTACTAACAGCGAAAGTGTGTAAAGTGGAGAAACAAGGGCTACTAATGACTCCTCTATAGGCATTTTCACACGATTCTCAAGCATTGGGTCAACTCACTATGCATCAAACTAACTCAATCTCATGTATCTTCCGATTTCATGCATTAGATTCTTTAGTTTACTCATGTCCAAGTAAGGTCTTAAGCATCTTGTTAAAGCAGAAAGTTATGGTTTGTACTAGGAAAACGCCTATTCCTAGGTCGTTTTCTGGCTACCTTGAGAGGCTAGCATGAGTGTATGACTCTGAACTCTTACTCCTTCCAGAGGTTAGGAGTTCTTTGGACAAAATGGATGGCCAATCGAAATTGCCCATGGGATGAAGCTTACATACAATCAATGCATTCGAGAGCTATCCTACATGCTTGGTTCACGTTTTTAAGCCTATAGTATTGTCATTAGCATGCCCCTATGTGACTTAGTTACTCATGGATATAGAGAAAACAGAATTATTAAATAAAATAGGCATGCTTAGAAGAAGAATAAACTTAAAACAGCAAGGAAAAACAGTAGGCAGCGGAGACAAGAAACTGTGAAATAATGAATTGCGCTTTGATTAATCGATTGTTTGAATGAACAAAGGGAAACTTAAAGTGAATAACATAAAGACAGAAAGCAACGAAATGAAATGGACTAACTAATGGAAAAGAAACAATAACAAAATAGTGCTGGAAATGAAAAGTAGAAGACAGAAAGCAAGTAAAGTGAGCTTGAACGCCTCGTCGCAAACGCCTCGGCTGAAGGGATGGAAAGGCAAGCCTTTCTTGGATGAATCCAATCGGGAGAGAAGATGAATCTTCTCTCCTTCCTATCAGATTGTCGACTCCAACAGCTGAACCTCTCAAACCAACAGACGAAGAAGAGATTGAATGGGAAAGACTGCGCTGCGAAGAGACTTCTACGCTTTCGGATGATGATCAAACCCTCTACTTTGACCCCCTTTTATAGTAGTCTGCAGGTGCGTTTGGGCCAAGGAGAACCATCCATCCTCAACGTCGTACTTCAAAATGGATGGAGGAGAAAGAACGAATCCCTGAAATAACGGAACATAACAGAAAAAGATCAGCCAACTTACGGATTTCACTTAAAACATTGTTGTTTTAGCAATGTTTCCGCAATGCTGCCGCAATGCACTTTTTTCATTCTTTTAACTTCGTTTTTCATCCCTTTTCTTTCCTTTTGTACATAAGTCCTAATTTAGCTACCTTCTTCTAATTCTCATATATAAGTATAGGTTTAACCTAAATCCTCTCAAAAACACCCAAGAGTGTACATCTTTCTAAGCTAAATAAGTCCTAAATTAGTCACTTTTAGAGGCATAACACACCCCCAAACTTAAGGTTTTGCTCGTCCTCGAGCAATCTAAGGACTTACTTAGGCTGCTGTTTTATCTTCTCTAACCACTTGCTGACTCCCCTAAATTCCTATCTTTAGCAGTGCTGTCCTGTGACACACTTCTAAGTTTACAACTACCCTCTTTACTTTGGTTCTTCTGACTTCGCATGCCTAATGATCCTACTGTTTTATTAACCCCTTACAGCTTATCTACTTGCTTTTGTCCTATCGTGCCACTATCCCTAAGGTTTTAAATTCTACCTAGCTTTACCCCAGACTCAGTACATGCTTCTAGTTTTACTTTTGAGCTACCTAGGATTCCTTAGAATCATGCCAGCCTTAGTATTAACAGTGACAGTTGTACATTTAGAGAACAACCTAAACCCTGGCATCACTACATTGGACATACATTCATCTCCCTAAACAACCCTACAAGCTACAACTTTGTGCTCAGCTAATTGAGGATCAAACTTCTTTTTAATCAGGACATCTAAGCCACAAAGTTGCAACTCCTAGGTATACATTCTTCTTCCCTATTTATTCATTTTCCTTTCTTTCTTACTTAGGTGGAGCCTCTCCTTTGGTTGCCTTTTGATGCAATGCCACTTGTGGGTTACACACTTGGCACTGATTACTCAGCAACTAAAGAGAGACACCCCTCTTTATTCTATTTTTCATTTTTTTTTTCAGCTCATCATTTTTTTTATAAAGGAGAAGAAGAATGCTTATGCTTTAAGGGAGAGAGGAATGTTCCTAGGCCTAGGGTGGCCTCCCCCAAACTTAAACTACTCATTGTCCCCAATGAGTGTCTGAGGTGGCACACCCCAAAACTTGTCCTAGAAGCATCTAGTCTAAGGTAAAACAAAGAGAATCTAAAAGCCCTAGGCATAGACAGAGAATTCTAAAAGCAAACATCACAGCAGCAGAAATTCATAAAAACAAGCAGGTAAGGACTTAAAGCTATGCATGCTGAGCAAATTTCAGAGGCTAATTTAAACTATCAAAGGTGTCCTATGACACTCATCCAGCATGCTTTTAGATAGTCTATATAAGGTAGTCAAGATAGCAGCAAAAGACAAAAATTTAAACAGAACCAGCCTAGCTAAACAGATAGTCAAAAACATGCATTTACTAATAAAAATCGCGGATTCCGCAATTATTTCGCAATGGATCCAGGGCAGATATATCAGTGATTAAGGCCCCTATGCATGCTCTTTCCAGTCATTAAAGCTGTACAAAAAAGGAAACTAAACTAATCTACCTATTTAGCTATCATCAGCCTATACTAAGCAATTCTAAACAGCAGCAATAAAAGATTAAAACAGATCCAAATTTAACTCAAAATAGCATAATTCACATGGTTCAATAAAAAACAGTTTTATTTTTTTTTCTTATAGGGAACAGAAATACTCCCTTGAGTGCCTCTCAGCCTAGCACTCAGATGTCCTCATCATCATCATCCCTTCTTGGTCTTGGAGGCGCCCATGGAGTCAAAAGGTCCGTGGGGAACTCAGGGAAGATGCAACCCAACTGGTCAGCAACCTCCTTGTCCCTTGCCTGTGCATATGTGGCCCATTGAGCCATCTTCTTCTGCAAATCCATCAGGCAGGCCATTGACAGAGACTGAGTAGCAGCCAGGCCATCGAGCTCGAACTCCATATTCCCCTTCCTTCGCATCCTCAAGGCAGTAGGCAACTCCAGGTGCCCCGTGTAGGCCAGCTGCCTCTCCATTCGCTCGATTGGGACCCCTGCACGTAAGCATAGCTTAGTAATTGTATTAGGAAAGAAAAGTGGACCCTTACCCTTTTTAGCGCAATCTGCGATTGAGGCTGCAATGACTTCACCAACGTTGATTGTGAGGCCCCTCATGATCGCATAAACCAGCAGCGATCTGCCTTGGTTGATGGTGGTCTCGTGGGTCACTGGGGACAACCTTCTGCGCACAAACGAGAACCAAACAGCTGCCTTTGCTGTGAGGTTAGCACTCATGAGAGTGTGCCTCCCATTGCGTGAAACTGTCCATGATGCCTCAGGCTGGCCAATGAGCCGAATTGCTTCCTCTAGGACAGCCTCCGTTGGCTCATCAACTATCCTTGCATAATCCGTGTGCTTTTGCCCCTTGAGGCCATAGGCTTCGTTGATTGCCTTAGCTGAGAAGTCCACCTCGACTCCTCTGACCACAGATAGGCCATCCTCAGGGTTCATCACATTGGCGTAAAAATCATACACCATGCTGGAGTAGGCGGGGTTGGGCGGCCTGCACAGCTCTTCCCTGCCGTGATTTGTGATCCCTGCGCTCAAGAATTGCGGCAGGTCTGCGAGTGCGTCGAGGAATCCTTTCTCGTGCAGCAGATCCCTCTTCCTCAGCTCAGTGCCCCTTGATTCTGCATCAGAGGACACATACCTCACTGATTGAGGCTCATCTTCGGGGTACAGCTTGGCTTTCCCCTTGTCTTTTGGTTTGGCTGATTCAGCAGCCTCGATCTTGAGCTTCTTCAGAGACGGCTCATCACTCACCTTCTTGGATGAAGGCTCACCCCTTGCCTTCTTTTTCTTGGACTTCTTCGAGGCTTTTGGCCGTTTGGCCTTGACAACCTTGGTGACCTTCTTTTTCAATCTTGCCTTGGTTGTGATCTGCTGGAGGCAATCCCCCAGTGTCTCGTCCATTGAATCATCCCCCTGCGCTGGACTCTCGGGGCTTGCTTCCCTCAAAGGAGAGAAGACCTCTTCTTCTTCAGCTTCCTCACTACCCTGCGTCGATTCTTGACGCTCTCCATATGGAAACTCGGGGTCAGGCTTCCGGGAGATGGGTGATGCTTCAGGGCTCTGCGCCGGTGGAGTCTGTGCAGAGCTTTGTGGAGATGGAGAAGGGTCAGGGCTTCGCGCTGGTGGAGATGGTGAAGAGCTTTGCTCGGTTGTCTCGTGGGACGGACGGCCTCGTTCTTGACTCTCCACAGAGGGAGTCTTCTTCTTGATTGCTGCATCAGCTACAGCCATACTCCACTTGCGTTTCTTGGGCGTTCCTGCTGGTTCAGAGAGTCCAGCAGGGATCTCCGTAACCACCTTCCACTTCTTCTTGCGGACAGGCAGCTTGGGGAGTCGTTCAGTGCGCGCAGCCTCAGCATCTGCCAAGGCGAGGAGTGCTTCCCTCGCAGCAATTTCAGCGTCGTCAGCCTTCTTTTTGGACGCAGATCTCTCTGCTCTCGTTAGCACCATGATGGAATCGTAGGAATCTGGAAAGAGGGATTGCAGAGGAAGAAGGAGAGAGCTTTCTTGGAGTTCAGAGAATGGGGGAAACGTACGGATCAGAGCGCTTCTAACGGCTATAAGTAATGATGGAAATCCCAACGGCTATTTCCGTTGCGGATTCTGCAAATCCAGCGCAATTTTAGTGACCGTTGGAGATTTTTCCGTTTCAAATGCTAATATCTTCTCAATGTAATCTTTGATTCGGTCCCATATCTTCCCCGATTCTTTTATCCTAAATTCATCTCCTTGATCCCCTCTGTCGATCCCCTACAAAAACATACAAAATAAACAACAAAATCGTAATTAAAATCTGACTCAAATATACACAAATGATAACCAAAAAAACATCAAAAAATAAACTAAGGCAAAAAGCCTCGAATGGACGAGCACAGTAATCACTCGTCCTCTCTCGTTCTTAATTTCACGTTTCAGTCAAGAGGAAGGCCGAGAGAGTCTTCACATCTCCTTCCTCATAATAATGCTTCAATCGTGCACCATTAACCATGAACGGTTGCCCTTGCTGCAGGTTCCTAATCTCGATTGCACCATGAACAAACACGTTAGTTATCACAAAAGGACCTGACCATCTGGACTTAAGTTTGCCTGGAAATAATTTCAACCGTGAGTTAAATAATAAGACAAGCTGGCCTTTCTTAAAGTCCTTAATCCTAAGTCTACTGTCGTGCCAAATCTTGGTCTTTTCCTTATACATTTTAGCATTTTCATAGGACATATGTCTAAGCTCATCAAGCTCATGTAATTGCAAAGACCGCAATGTTCCCGCATCGGTCACGCAATAATTCAGTTCTTTTAGGGCCCAAAATGCTTTAATTTCCAATTCGAATGGTAAGTGACATGCTTTGCCATACACAAGTCTATAAGGAGACATACCTAGGGGTGTCTTATATGCAGTCCTATATGCCTAAAGTGCATCCTCGAGTTTAAACGACCAATCTTTTCTATTGGGTTTGACCACTTTTTCGAGTATGTTTTTAATCTCCCTATTTTATATTTCAGCTTGGCCATTCGAATGTGGGTGATAAGGGGTGGCTACTCTATGTCTAACATTGTATTTAGCCAACATTTTCTCCATAGCTTTATTAATGAAGTGTGTTCCTTCATCACTAATTATAGCACGAGGTGTACCAAACCTAGTAAAAATATGCCTATTAAGGAACTTAATGACTGTTTTGGCATCATTGTTTGGACATGCTATGGCCTCTACCCACTTAGATACATAGTCTACAGCTACGAGTATGTAAAGGTTACCTGATGATGGGGGAAATGGTCCCATGAAGTCAATGCCCCACACATCAAAGAGCTCCAACTCTAAGATGTAAGTGAGAGGCATCTCATCCTTTCGACCAGGGGCGGAGCCACGTAGGGGCCAGGGGGGGCACGTGCCGCCCCTGAAATTATTAATTTTATATGTTCGTATATTGGAGTTTGGAAAATATAACTGTCGTTTATATATTTGTATAATGAAATTCGGAATGAACAGTAAACAATTCATCTGCCCAGATGGCAAGGGGCACGGTTTTCGAGCTCTTCTTTAGGCACGCCTTGAGTTCAAATCCAAGGGAACGCAGTTCTTTTTTTTTTAGGTAAATTATTTTAGATTCTAAAAAATAAAAATTAATTCTATTTTGAAAAAGGAAAAAGAGTTCAATTTATATTATTTAATCATATATATTTAAGTATTTTTTTTTACACGTATATTTAAGTTGGGATTAAATTTGAAAAAGGAAAAAGAGTTCAATTTATATTATTTAATCATATATATTTAAGTATTTTTTTTTACACGTATATTTAAGTTGGGATTAAATTTAATTTTGTATTTAATAGATACGTGATCTTTTTTTTAAATGTCGAATAAGTTGATGACACATTAATTTTATGTCTAACAAAATATTTAATATTTTAAATTTTCTAATATATCTTTATTAGATATAAAATTGAGAGTTTAATTATTAGATAGAAAATTAAAATTTAAAGAATATAGTAGATAAAAAAAATTGAAAGTTTAAAGATCTATTAGACAGAAAATTCAAAATTTAAGGTTCTTTCAGACTAAAAATTAAAAGTTTAAGAGTCTGTTAAGCACATTTTAAAGTTTAAGGACTATATAGACATAAATCGAAAATTTCAATGACGAAACTTGCAATTAAACTCTATTGGAATTGTGCCCCTCCTGACAAAAAATTCTGGATCCGCCCCTGCTTTCGACTAAGGTTACCTGTTCTCTGGCATTCATCACAGCTGTGTGCATAGTTGTGGGCATCCTTGAAGATCGTGGGCCAATAGTAGCCACTCTGGAACACCTTTGCAGCTGTCCTTTGGCCACCAAAATGTCCACCATAGGGGGCTGTATGGCAGTGCTGCAGCACAGACTTCGCCTCAGCAGCTGACACACACTTCCTTAGCAAACCATCAGCACATGTCTTGTAGAGTGTGGGATCATCCCATATGAACTTCCTAGCTTCATGAAGGAACCTCTTCTTTTCTTGTCCTCCCTTGAAAGTTGGTAGTACCTGCGAGGCAAGGAAGTTAGCAATGTCAGCAAACCAAGGCTCCTCATCGTTATCACGATGAGTCAATACAAAGACATGTTCATCAATAAAAGCATCAGAAATTGCGGTTTCCGCAATTTTTCCGCAATTATGCTGCAATCTAGAAAGATGATCCGCAACCACATTTTCACATCCTTTCTTATCTCTAATGTCCAGATCAAACTCTTGCAGCAGCAATACCCATCTAATCAACCTAGGCTTAGCATCAGCCTTCCTCATAAGGTACTTTAGTGCAGAGTGATCTGTATACACGATTGTTCTAGTGCCTACAATGTAATTCCTAAACTTCTCACAGGCAAACACTACAGCTAGCATCTCCTTCTCAGTGGTTGTGTAATTACATTATGCCTCATTAAGTGTCTTACTAGCATAGTATACAGGGTGTGTTAACTTGTCAATCTTTTGCCCTAGCATAACTCCTACAGCATAGTCACTAGCATCACATAACATCTCAAAGGGAAGGTCCCAATTTGGTCCTACTATAATAGGGGCTTTGACTAGTGCTTCTTTAAGGGTTTTCCAGGCTAGGAAACATTCTTTAGAGAAGATAAATGGCTTATTTAGCTCTAGAAGCTCACACAAAGGCTTGGAGATCTTAGAAAAGTTCTTAATGAACCTTCTATAGAAGCCTGCGTGTCCTAAAAAACTTCTAATGGCTTTCACATTTTGAGGTTCTACCAATTTCTCTATGATTTCAATCTTGGCCCTATCGACCTCTACACCTGCTCTAGACACTCTATGACCTAAGACAATCCCTTCGTCCACCATGAAGTGACACTTCTCCCAATTAAGGACTAGGTTGGTCTCCTCACACCTAGCCAGGACTTGTCCTAAGTTCTCTAAACAGTTTGTGAATGAATCACCAAAGACTGAAAAATCATCCATGAATATCTCTATCATGGACTCATCTAAATCAGAGAAGATTGCCAACATGCACCTTTGGAATGTTGCCGGTGCATTGCATAAGCCAAAAGGCATTCTGGGAAAGGCAAAAGTTCCAAAAGGGCAAGTGAAGGTTGTCTTCTGCTGGTCCTTAGGGTCTATAGTGATCTGGTTATATCCTGAATATCCGTCTAAGAAGCAGTAGTAAGCTCGACCAGCTATCCTATCTAACATTTGGTCAATGAATGGTAGAGGGAAGTGGTCCTTTTTGGTTTCCTTATTTAATTTCCTATAATCCATACACACTCTCCACCCTGTAATAGTCCTAGTTGGAATCAGTTCATTGCTCTCATTGACTACCACAGTCATCCCCCCCTTCTTAGATACACATTGTATAGGACTCACCCACTGACTACTAGCTATAGGAAAGATCACACCAGCATCTAACCATTTTATTATTTCCTTTTTAACTACCTCTTTCATAGAGGGGTTCAGCCTACGTTGGTGATCTACTCGGGGTGTATGTTCTTCCTCTAGTATTATCTTATGCATGCAGTAGGAAGGGCTAATGCCTCTAATGTCAGCAATAGTCCATGCAATAGCCTTCCTATGTTGTTTAAGTAATAAAATCAGTTCAACCTCATGCTTCTCACTTAATTTAGATGAAATAATCACAGGCAGAGTCTCATTTTTTTCTAAATATGCATACTTAAGATGTGTGGGCAGTGGTTTCAATTCTAAGACAGGTGGATGCTCAATGGATGGTTTTAATGGATTCAGGGATTTTTCAGTTAAGTCAGTAGTCATACAAACATGCTGTATCCTATCTACAGGTATATCCATTATCTCAGAAACATTCAAATCAGTTAAATCTAACTCTACATAATTATTAGCATGCTTAGTCAATAATTCATGCTCCAGTTGTTCTTCCATAAGTGAATCTACAATGTCCATGCTAGCACAAGATTCAGAGTCAGAGGGGTACCTTAAGGCTTTATAAACGCTAAATTTAACCTCCTCATCATTAACCCTCATGGTGAGCTCACCTTTCTGGACATCTATCAGGGCCCTACCTGTGGCTAGAAATGGTCTGCCTAATAGGATGGGGACCTCCTTGTCTGCTTCATAATCCAGGATAATGAAATCTGCAAGGAAAATAAACTTGTCAACCTTTACAAGAATATCCTCAATCTTACCCTCAGGGTAGGCTATGGATCTGTCTGCTAGTTGTAAAGTGATAGTGGTTGGACGTGCTTCTCCTATTCCTAGCTGGCGGAATAGTGATAGGGGCATGAGGTTTATGCTGGCTCCCAGGTCACAAAGAGCTCTGCCCACGTGCTTGCCTCCTAGCTCTACAGGTAAGGTGAAGGAACCAGGATCCTGCTCCTTCTTGGGTAGCTTGTTCTGGAGTATGGCACTGCACTCCTCAGTGAGATTTACTGTTTCAAACTCACCAATTATTTTCTTGTTAGTGATAATATCCTTCAAAAATTTAACATAGGAAGGCATAGACTGTAAAACTTCTACAAAAGGAATATTCACATGCACTTGTTTAAGAATTTCTAAAAATTTGTTAAAGTGCACTTCCTGTTCTTGTTTTTTCTTTAGCCTTCGAGGAAATGGAGGTGGAGGCACATATGCAGGCACTTCAGGTCGCCTCAAGATAGGTGGAGGCCTTGGGATTTCTTCTATCTCTTCTATGATTGGCTCCAGCCTTGATCCTGATGTGCTTGTTGGTGGTGGACCTTGGTTTGGCAGAGACTCCAGTGGAGCACTAGACTCATTGTTCTCTACTCTCTTTGGTGTTTCTTTAGTGTTGCTCACCAATGGTCTCCCACTCCTGAGTTCAATTGCTTGAACTTGTTCTTTACCATCTCTCCTTGGCACTTCAGTGTCAGCAGGTAGTCTACCTTGGGGCCTACTTTTGAGTTCATTGGCTAGTTGCCCTATTTGGTTTTCTAGGCTCCTAAGGGTAGCTTGCTGACTCTGTAGAGTGGCATCATTCTTGGCTATGTATTCCTTGAGTAGGTTTTCTACAGAGGATCCTACAGGTTGGTTGTATGGTTTTTGGTACATGGATTGGTTATGTTGGGGAGTGAAACCAGGTGTTCCACTCGGTCTTGGCTGGTTAGGAGCTTGGTTAGCATTCTGTTGGCCACCCCATTAAAGGTTTGGGTGGTTCCTCCAACCAGGATTGTAAGTGTTTGTATAGGGGTTATTCCTAGGCTGCTGTTGGCTTCCAACATAGCAGACTGAGGCTGGATTCCCAGGGCAGTATTCATACAGGTGCCCTTCCCCACAGAATCCACAGATAAGTGTCTCACCTTGACTTGGTTGGGTGCCCATTGACATGGCTGTGGCGGTGTTGACACTAGTTTGGAGATTGGCTTGAGCCATTTGCTTAACTAGGTTGGTCAGGGCGCTTATTTGGCTACTCATGGCATTGAGTGCGTCCTTGTCTTGAGCTCTAGTTGGCTCAACTGGATCATCTGACCACCTACAGTGAGATGCTGAGATCTTCTCCAAGATCTCATAGGCTTCGTTATAACTCTTGGACAACATGGAACCACCAGCAGATGAATTTAACACTTGTCTGGTGCTGGGGTTGCATCCTTTGAAAAAGACCTCTATTTGGATACACCATGGGATGCCATGGTGTGGACATTTAAGAAGAAGGTCCTTGAACCTTGTCCAAGCTTCGTGAAGGGACTCATTTTCAGCTTATTTGAACTTGATTATATCATCACGAAAGGTAGAATTCCTATCAGGTGGGAAGTATTTGACTAGGAATTTCTCTGCCAAGTCTGCCCAATTGAGGACTGATCCAGAGGGTAAGGAGTTTAACCACGTCTTTGCTTTGTCCCTCAAAGAGTAAGGGAAGAGGTAGAGCCTCAAGGCTTCTTGGGAAACTCCAGGGATGATAAAGGTATCACTGACTCCTAGGAAGTTTCTAAGATGGTTGTGGGGGTCCTCATTTTCCACTCCAAAGAATTGTCCCACAGTGGACAACATTTGGAACATCACTGGCTTTAACTCGAATGAGTTGGCAGTAATTTCAGGGCGGATTATGCTGGGGTTCAGCTCCCCAGGCATAGGTACTAGGTATGAGAGAATGGCACTATCCTTATCATTCGCTATTTCGATGGGATTGCGAGTGACAGGCACCGGATTTGGAACTAATCTATCCATTTCTTCTTGATAGAATTGCGGAGGAATTGCGGTTGCCGCAATTATTGGAGGTATAGAGGGTTGGTCAAAGAGACGTTTCTTGGCTCTATTTCTGGCTCTAAATAATCTCTCAGGCTCAGGGTTGAACTCTAGATCACTACTTGAAGGCTCATTCATAAACTAACCCGATGGTACCTGCAAAAGAAATGAAAATAGATCAGCTTCAATAGATAATAAACTTGGTGTTTCAAACTTAACAAACTTCGTTTTCACTAAACTAAATCCCCGGCAGCGGCGCCAAAAACTTGTTGCGTGCTCAATGTGTAAAATAAATAAGCAATAAGAGAAAGAGAGCACTCAGAACATGCAAGCATACATGATCTTGTAGCAAGTAGTAAGTATTTTTTCATTCGTTTTCCCACAGAGATTTATTATTAGCTACTCGTGAAGTATATTGTTAAGCAAGAATGGGTGGATTTGATGGGGTAGAATTGGTTTTAAGTTGTCTAATTTCTAAGGAATATGTAAAGGGTAGCAACATAAACAAGTGCAAGTCAATGATAAACTCAAATGAAAAGAGAAGAGATTAATAAATGAAGAGGAAAATAGCTAAACAGAATTTTTAACTTAGCAGAATTGCGAGAACAGCAATTCTACCGCAATGTTACTAACAGCGAAAGTGTGTAAAGTGGAGAAACAAGGGCTACTAATGACTCCTCTATAGGCATTTTCACACGATTCTCAAGCATTGGATCAACTCACTATGCATCAAACTAACTCAGTCTCATGTATCTTCCGATTTCATGCATTAGATTCTTTAGTTTACTCATGTCCAAGTAAGGTCTTAAGCATCTTGTTAAAGCAGAAAGTTATGGTTTGTACTAGGAAAACGCCTATTCCTAGGTCGTTTTCTGGCTATCTTGAGAGGCTAGCATGAGTGTATGACTCTGAACTCTTACTCCTTCCAGAGGTTAGGAGTTTTTTGGACAAAATGGATGGCCAATCGAAATTGCCCGTGGGATGAAGCTTACATACAATCAATGCATTCGAGAGCTATCCTACATGCTTGGTTCACGTTTTTAAGCCTATAGTATTGTCATTAGCATGCCTCTATGTGACTTAGTTACTCATGGATATAGAGAAAACAAAATTATTAAATAAAATAGGCATGCTTAGAAGAAGAATAAACTTAAAACAGCAAGGAAAAACAGTAGGCAGCAGAGACAAGAAACTGTGAAATAATGAATTGCGCTTTGATTAATCGATTGTTTGAATGAACAAAGGGAAACTTAAAGTGAATAACATAAAGACAGAAAGCAACGAAATGAAATGGACTAACTAATGGAAAAGAAACAATAACAAAATAGTGCTGGAAATGAAAAGTAGAAGACAAAAAGCAAGTAAAGTGAGCTTGAACGCCTCGTCGCAAACGCCTCGGCTGAAGGGATGGAAAGGCAAGCCTTGCTTGGATGAATCCAATCGGGAGAGAAGAACTTCTCTCCTTCCTATCAGATTGTCGACTCCAACAGCTGAACCTCTCAAACCAACAGACGAAGAAGAGATTGAATGGGAAAGACTGCGCTGCGAAGAGACTTCTATGCTTTCGAATCATGATCAAACCCTCTACTTTGACCCCCTTTTATAGTAGTCTGCAGGTGCGTTTGGGCCAAGGAGAACCATCCATCCTCAACGTCGTACTTCAAAATGGATGGAGGAGAAAGAACGAATCCCTGAAATAACGGAACATAACAGAAAAAGATCAGCCAACTTACGGATTTCACTTAAAACATTGTTGTTTTAGCAATGTTTCCGCAATGCTGCCGCAATGCACTTTTTTCATTCTTTTAACTTCGTTTTTCATCCCTTTTCTTTCCTTTTGTACATAAGTCCTAATTTAGCTACCTTCTTCTAATTCTCATATATAAGTATAGGTTTAAGCTAAATCCTCTCAAAAACACCCAAGAGTGTACATCTTTCTAAGCTAAATAAGTCCTAAATTAGTCACTTTTAGAGGCATAACAGTTCCCAACCTCCGGAAGGAGTAAGAGCTCAGAGTCACTCATTCATGTTAGCCTTTCATGGTAAATAGAGAGTGGTCTAGGAATAGGCACTTTCCTAGCACGTTTGATAGCATGAAATTATAAATAGGTTTTTAAACTTACTTGGATATGAGTAATTTAAGAATCTAGAGCATATAATCGGAATATGTATGAGATCTAGCTAAAACGGTGCATGTAATGTTTATTTGCTGCTGAATGATCATGGTTTAGGTCTATGGAGGATTCTTAGCCAACCTTGTTGTCTTTCTCTTAGAACTTAGTTGATTGTTAGCCTGTTGCGAATGTTCTGTTAGATCCGCATTATTTCTTACAACTGCAAGTTACTTTAGCATTCGTAGTCAGTAGTCAGCTTAGTTTACACCCGATCTATGAGTTATTACATGAGTCCTAGCCTACCCTGTTTGTTAGTATAGATTTCTGTTGTTGTCTGTTCGCTAGTATTTTTCTGTTTACGCATTTATATTTGTAGTCTTGTCTAAAGTTTTCTGCAAGTTGTTATTATTTCAGCATTTTCGCTATTTACTTGTTTCTGCATTTTGTATGTTCTGTCGTTATTTCAGCAACCCAACCAACAACATTTTGTCACCGGTTACATTTTCCTTCAATCAATTTGTACTTAGCATAAACTTAATCAAATCTCTGTGGGAAAACGATATAAAATATACTTATCACTTGCTGCAGACCGTGTATACTTGCATGATCTGAGTGCTCTTCGCATCTAATTTACAGCACACACACACGTTAGGGAGCGATAGTTAATTTTTGATGTGTTCTTGATTAAATGCATGCGCCGAATGCTTTCATGATTATGTATTGTTTAGATTTGTAAAAAGCATTGAGGTTTGAATTAGAAGCATGTATGCATGGTCCTTTAGAGTCGAATTCTTTATTGAGCGAAAATATCATCTCATCATGGAGATAGTGCATCGAGAAGGCCTGATCGTCATGCAGATCGCCTCAGAGCACAATATTGCTGATCCGTTTACAAAGTCCCTCACGGCTAAAGTGTTCGAGGGGCACCTAGTGAGTCTAGGACTACGAGTTGTACAGTAGGATAGTGGGAGAAAAGCCATGGAAATATTTGATATTCCAGTTTTTTCTCATCCAGCATGTAATACTCCACTGATGTTTTAGTCCAAGTGGGAGTTTGTTGGGTTTTATGTCCTAAAACTCGTGGTTTGTAAACTGAATATATATTCTATTTTGCAATAAAGTTGTTATTGAGTTTTATTCAGTAAAGTTGTTATTGAATAAAGTGAATTGTGTTTACTTTTAACCTAACTCCGATAAACAAAGAACCCATGGCTATAGGTTGTATACTTGAACTTCATGTATGACATGATTGTGGATCAAGTTCAAGTAATAGCCAGAACGGTCTATAGTATAAGGATAAGGCTGGGTACCTTATCCTGGGGACACTATTGGACGCGGCCCACTTTGTATAGTACAAACGATGTGATCCGAAATCGTTCATGTGGAGACATGTGAGTGGGGGCGTCCTATGCAATGAGTTTGCATAAGATTGAACCGCGAAACAAGTCGCTCTTTCTTTATAACTCCATTTACTGTAAAGACCGATTTTTTCATATGATGACCTAGGTAACTCGATCTGAATCCTGAGCACGCTATGAACTCCTGTTTATTCGGGCTTATTGTTAAGTCTCTGAAAGTGACTTATTTAGGACCCATTTAGCTTAAGAAGATGGACACTTTTAGGTGTTTTTGATAGCATTTAGCCTAAACCTATGCTTAAATATGAGAATGAGAAGAAGGTAGCTAAATTAGGACTTATGCACAATAGGAAAGAAAAAGGTTGAAAACCGAAGGAAAAGAATGAAAAAAAACTGCATTGCGACAGCATTGCGAAAACATTGCTGAAGCCGCAATTATTCAAGTGAAAACCGTAAGTTGACTGATCCTTTTCTGTTAATTTCCGTAATTTCAGGGATTCATTCTTTCTCCTCCATCCATTCTGATATATGACGTTGAAGATTGATGGTTCTCCTTGGCCCAAACGCACCTGCAAACTACTATAAAAGGGGGCCAAAGTCGGAGGTTCAGTCATCATCCGAAAGCGTAGAGTCTTCTCGCAGTCCATCTTTTCGTCCTATTTTCCTTTGCCGTCTGTTGGAGTGAGAGTCTCAGCTGTTGGAATCGATAATCTGATAGGAAGGAGAGGAGATTCTTCTTCTCTCTCGATTGGATTCATCCAAGCAAGGCTGCCCTTTCATCCCCTTCATTCGAGGCGACTGCAACGAGGCTTTCAAGCACCCTTTACTGTTTTCTGTCGTATTCTTCTAATTTCCAGCTTTGATCAGTTGTTGTTTCTAGTTTAGTGTTTTACCTACTGCATTTCGTTGTTGTCTGTCTTTGAATTATTTACTTTAAGTTTCCCTTTGTTCGTTCAAACCTTCAAAATAATCAAATTACAAGTTGCATTTCACAGTTTCCATCTTCTGCTGCTACGGTTTTATCTTACTGTTTTGAGTTCATTTCCCTTCTAAGCATGTCTGTTTATCTTGTATTCCTGTTCTCCATATATCCATGAGTAGCTAAGTCACCTAGGGGCATGCTAATGACAGACTATAGGCTTAAAAACGTGAACCAAGTATGTAGGATAGCTCTCGAACCATTGATTGTATGTAAGCTTCATCCCACGGGCAATTTCGATTGGCCATCCATTTTGTCCAAAGAACTCCTAACCTCTGGAAGGAGTAAGAGTTCAGAGTCGTATAATCATGCTAGCCTTTCATGGTAACCAGGAAACGGCCTAGGAATAGGCGTTTCCCTAGTACAAACTAAACACTTCTGCTTTAACAAGATGCTTAAGACCTTACTTTGAGTCGAGTAAACTAAAGAATCTAATGCATGGAATCGGACGATACATGAGATAGAGTGAGTTTGATGCATAGAGAGTAGATCCAATGCTTGGGAATCGTACAAAAATGCCTATAGGATAGTCATTAGTAGCCCTTAATTCGCCCATTTACACACTTTCGCTGTTATTCAATTGCGGTAAAATTGCGGTGTCCGCAGTTCTGCTAAGTACCATTCTGTTTAGCTGTTTTCTTCTTCGTTTATTAATTCCATCTCTCGTCTTTTGAGTCTAATTTCAACTTGCATTTGTTTATGTTGCATTCCTTTACGCATTCAGCAAAACTTAGATAATTAAAAACCAATTTTACCCCATCAAATTCACCCCTTCTTTCTTAACAAATACACTTCATGAATAGCTAAAAATGAGTCTCTGTGGAAAAAACGAATGAAATATACTTACTACTTGCTGTGAGACCATGTATGCTTGCATGTTCTGAGTGCTCTCTACCTTCTTGCTTATTTATCTTTAACACATTGAGCACGCAACAAGTTTTTGGCGCCGCTGCCGGGGACTTATTTTAAGTGAAAACGAAGTTTGTTAAGTCTGAAACACCAAGTTATTTTCCATTGAATTTGATCCATTTTCATTTCTTCTTCAGGTACCATTTAGGGTAGTTTATGAATGAGACTCCAAGTAGTGATCTAGAGTTCAACCCTGAGCCTGAAAGATTATTTAAAGCTAGAAATAGAGCCAAGAAACGTCTCTTTAAACAACCCCTTTTACCTCAAATAATTGCTGAAACCGCAGAGTCTCCGCAATCCACTCAAGAAGAAATGGCTGGAATAGATCAAAACCTGGTGCCTGTCACTCGCAATCCCATTGAAATAGCGAATGACAAGGATAGCGCCATCCTTTCGTACCTAGTACCTATGCCTGGGGAGCTGAACCCCAGCATAATCCGTCCTGAAATCACTGCCAACTCATTCGAGTTAAAACCAGTGATGTTCCAAATGTTGTCCACTGTGGGACAATTCTTTGGAATAGAAAATGAGGACCCCCATAACCACCTTAGGAACTTCCTAGGAGTCAGTGATACCTTCCTCATTCCTGGAGTTTCCCAAGAGGCCCTGAGGCTATATCTGTTCCCTTACTCTTTGAGGGACAAAGCCAAAACGTGGTTAAATTCATTACCCTCAGGATCTGTCCTCAATTGGACAGACTTAGCAGAAAAATTCCTAGTCAAATATTTCCCACCAGATAGGAATTCGACCTTTCGTGATGATATCATCAAATTCAAACAAGCTCCGAGTGAGTCTCTTCACGAAGCTTGGACAAGATTCAAAGACCTTCTCATTAAATGTCCACACCATGGCATTCCATGGTGTATCCAAATAGAAGTCTTCTTTAAAGGATGCAACCCCAGCACCAGACAAGTTCTAAACTCATCTGCTGGAGGTTCCATGTTGTCCAAGAGTTACAACGAAGCTTATGAGATCTTGGAGAAGATCTCAACATCTCACTGTAGGTGGTCAGATGATCCAGTAGAACCAACTAGAGCTCAAGACAAGGATGCTTTAAGCGCCATGAGCACCCAAATAAATGCCCTGACCAACCTAGTTAAGCAAATGGCTCAGGCCAATCTCCAAACCAGTGCCAATACCGCCACAGCCATGTCAATGGGCACCCAACCAAGTCAAGGCGAGGCACTTATCTGTGGATTCTGTGGGGAAGGGCACCCATATGAATACTGCCCTGGGAATCCATCCTCAGTCTGCTATGTTGGGAGCCAGCAGCAGCCTAGGAATAACCCCTACTCCAACACCTATAACCCTGGTTGGAGAAACCACCCAAACCTGTCATGGGGTGGCCAACAAAACATTAACCAAAATCCTAACCAACCTAGACCGAGTGGAACACCTGGTTTCACTCCCCAACATAACCAGTCAATGTACCAAAAACCATACAATCAACCTGTAGGATCTTCTGTAGAAAATTTACTCAAGGAATATATAGCTAAGTGATAACTCCATTTTGGAGCTATTAAATACGTCCTAATTATAGCTAAAGACCGGTTCCAATTGATTAAATGTATCTCTTTTGTAGGAGAAAAGCGGCAAAGAGCTCGTGCGTCCATTGGGCGTGTTCGAGAGCTTAAAGCAGAGTTTTAGCGCCCCGGGAATGCATCGGGAAGAGGGGAGTTTGTTCCGTGAAGAAACGGGCCAAAACAGCCTTGGAGAGGCAAAGCATCAGCCCCAAACCCGAGAGCCAGCGTCGAGCTATAGCGTCGAGACGCTGGCTCGACGGTGGAAAAACCCGAGAGCAAGCGTCGAGTGATAGCGTCGAGACGCTAGCTCGACGCTGCCCTGGCGTCGAGACCCTGCTTGGCGTCGAGACGCTCCGGAGGAGGCGCGCGCAGGAAATTCATCGGGGCAGCGTCGCGACGCTGGCCTTGCGTCGCGACGCCAGCGCGCGCGCGCGCGGATTACTTAGGGCACAGCGTCGAGACGCTGGCCTAGCGTCTCGACGCTACGACGAAGGCAGTAGCTTAAGGACGATTTTTCTGCACATTTTTCAGAATCTTCTCCAAGCCTTTTCTCCTTCATCTCTCAACGGAATCCGGCGATTCTTCTTCCCTTCTTCCCCATTTTCTCTCTACTTTCCGTGGAGCTCCGCCATTGTTGGCATGCGAGTGAGCTCCACTCCCATTTGTAATACGTAGATGAACTCTTCCATGGTCGTTGGTGGAGCGGGATTGACGATCCGCGCCATGAGCGGCTAAGGTAAGGGTGACGGTTTGGGATTTTGTTTAGGGGAATTTTGTTAGACATTATTGCTTTGATAATCTGAGTATGAATTTGCATATTGGTTCTGTTTACATAGCATTTATTTACTTTGCTTAATCCAACGCGCATGCTAAATTATGTTGATTGACACTCGGATAGTTTCGCATGTTGTGTATGTTAAAGAGTAGCGATGCCGTGCCTCTCACTGCTCGACTAAGTAACACAGGTAAATAGAACTAAATCGAAGTATCGGGTCGGGTAGGATAATTGTTGGTTGCATACGGCGTTTGCGGGCAACCTACTAGCAATTAGAATTCACGCCCGAATGTTCGTCGCGGTTAGCTAGTAACTATCTAAATTCATCTTAGGACTGATCATCTTAATGTGAGATTAGATAACGTGTAATTAGGACTGTGTGGCCTAATTAAAATCCATGAAGTCGGCTACTTTGGGGCTTCTCTGGTAGTCGTCCGCGTGCTTAGTAAACTGAATTCCATGTTATTAGAATTAAATGATAAGCTGTACTTGTCTAACAATTGACCCCGAGACTCCCCAAACCGTGCACACGTTTTCTACATATTATTTCTTTCTTCCGTTAGCTTTCGTATTGATTTCTTTGCACGATTAAAACCCCCTGTTACCAATTAATCTATCAAATCCCAATTTCATTAGTAAATTCAACTCTCCTATTCCTTGGATCGACCCTGTTACCACTGGCTGCAAAGCCTTGGCAATAGGCATTATAAATTTATTTTGGCAAGCCTCGACAGCTTGAATTTATAGCGATAGTTCAAAAACATCGTTACCAAAATTGGCGCCGTTGCCGGGGAGTAGGCAATTGTTTGAATTTATGATTGAAGTTTAAATTTGATTTATTGATGGTTGACTGAAATTTTTTTCCGTTTGTATGTTGTATGTTTAGATTTTTGTTTGTGTATGACCCGTTCCTCTGAGGGTAGTTTGCAGTATATCCCTGAGATTGACAGAGAGGAGCGGCGGTTACGTAGAGAGGCCCGTGAGGGGCAAGGACAGTTTGAAAGAGAAGAAGGCAATCCCTTCTTATTTGACGAGATGGCGCAAGGTGATGCGCCACGGACGCTGAAGCAACTGGCAGCGCCAGACCTGAACCTGCAGCCTTTGTGCATTAACTACCCCGTGGTAGCAGGTAACTTTGAGCTGAAATCTGGTTTAATTCACCAGTTACCTTCTTTCCATGGAAATGCAGGTGAGGACGCGAACAAGCATTTGATGGAGTTCCATTGCGTCTGCGCGGGGATGAAACCCGCAGGGGTCACGGAAGAGCAGCTGAACATGAGGGCATTCCCCTTCACGCTCAAGGACAAGGCCAAGGATTGGCTGTATTATTTGCCTTCCGGATCCATCACCATGTGGCAGGACATGAAGCGGGTATTTCTGGAGAAATACTTTCCCGCATCTGTGGCCACCACTCTGCGGAAGAGAATTTATGGGATCACCCAGGATGTAGGTGAGTCCCTGCATGAGTATTGGGAACGCTTTGGGCGCCTGTGCGCGAGTTTCCCACACCACCAGATCGCCGATCAGCTGCTCATACAGTATTTTTATGAGGGGATGACGCCCCACGACAGGCAGATGATCGATGCAGCGAGTGGAGGGGCACTGATTGACAAGACCCCAGTTGAGGCCAAGCAGCTCATTGCAAATATGGCTACCAATTCGCAGCAGTTTGGGATCAGGGGGCAAGGACAAGTGCACAGCGTGGCTCAGAGCCATGAGATGTCTGAAATGAGGGCCCAGGTGGCCGAGATAGGTAGTATGTTGAAAAAAATTGTTGGAGGACAACGCGAAGAGGCGGAGGTCAATGCAATCGGGGGGTATGCTTCCAACCCAAGGAAGTATGATCCATATGCTAACACTTACAACCCCGGTTGGCGTGACCATCCTAACTTCAGCTATGGGAACAGGGAAGGACAAACTCGCTTCCAAGGCCAGTCCCAGGATAGGCCTAACTCTTCCACCCAGGCTCAAGCCTCGAGCTCCTCCAGCTCACTTGAAGAGATGGTCAGAACCATCGTGACTAGCACCAGCCAGTTCCAGAAAGAGGCTCGCGAGGAGCTTAATTCTCATAAGGCAGAGCTGCAGAATTTGAACAAGCAGCTGACACAAATGGCGGTGTCTATTAGTAAGATCGAGAGCAAGAGCTCGGGGAAGCTTCCTTCCCAAACTACAGTTAACTCATGTGAAAATGTGAGTGCCATTCAGCTGCGCAGTGGGAAGTCACTTTCCACCAGAGCTGCGAAGGAAGCCACGGACAGCCTGAACGAGTCCGCCCCGATTGCTCTTGAGACTCAGAATGAGAAAAGAAATGAGAAGGTCAGTGTACCTGTGGATGTTGCCAAAGCACCATTCCCGAGTAGGCTTGCGAAGCCTACTTTGGAATCCGATGACGAGGAGGTCCTTCGAACCTTCCAGAAGGTGATGGTGAATATCCCGCTCCTAGAGGCAGTCAGTCAAGTGCCCAAATATGCAAGATTCTTAAGGAGCTGGTGCACTACGAAGAGGAAGTCCAGAGGGACTGAGAAAAAGAAAGAAAACGTCTCTGCCATACTCCCAGGTACGTTGCCTGCGAAGTGCAACGATCCAGGTACCTTTACTATCCCTTGCACTATAGGTAGTAAGGTTGTCCATAATGCCATGTTAGACCTAGGAGCCTCTGTTAATGTTATGTCTTATGCATTATATCGTGAACTGAATTTAAATGAAATGCATGAATGTAATGTTTCTGTTCAGTTGGCTAATGGGTCGAGCATCTGTCCTAGGGGGAAGGTAGAGGATGTTTTAGTTAGAGTTGGGAATATGACGTTTCCCGCCGATTTCCTTGTTTTAGATATGAAAGAAAGTTCATTGCATGCTTCGTCCTCTATGCTGTTAGGACGCCCTTTTCTTAAGACCGCTAGGGTCAAAATCGATGTGTATAAGGGCGTCGTTTCGTTAGAGTTTGATGATACTTTACATGAGTTTTCTTTATTTGATGGGAAATCTGTTGTGAATGTTTCTGTTGTTTGTGAGCATGATGAGAATGGGAGTCTACCCTCGCGCTTGAGGGATGGTTCCCATGTCTCGGTTAAAATTTCTGATTTAAATTTGATGGATGATACTGCTGGATTTTGCACTAACATGTCTAATATTCACGTGCCCGAGGCACGAAGAGTGCAAAATGTTTTTCAGGTGGATGGAAAAGGTGTGGCCATGGACAAGTATGGATCGTCCCCCGCACCTACAGACTATGGATGAGTCTGTCGAGAGAATACAGTCGAGCAACCGACTTTAAAAATTCTGTGCTTCTCGGAGGCACCCGAGTGTTGAACTGTTTTTATGCTTTAGTTTAGTTTTGTTGCTTTTTAGTATTAATTAGCTTGCTGTTTTTTTTTAGGGAATCGAGGAAGAGAAGACAATTTTGGGCTCTAATGCGTTCGTGCGCCGCTTCCTCGCCCTCGCCAGCTTCACAAAGAGTCAGGGAAGTGTATTTCTTCTTCCCTTTTACTTTGATGTATCTGACTGGTTGGCATTGAGGACAATGCCAAATTTTGAAGTTGGGGGTGGAGTAGTCCGATGGATATGCATGTGTAGTTTGTTGAGAAGTGTTATAAAGATATTGAAGTGCTTGGGACTCTGTTTACTGTTTTCTGACTGTGATAGCCTAGGAAATGCATTTTGGAATTCTGAGCATGTTCATAATCGAGTTTTTGCATGAGTTTTGTGTTTATTAGGTTCATGTCAAAAATTTTAAAATTTTTTCTGTTGCTCCCTTGCACTCATCGCGCACTTAGCAACTTCTCCCTAGATTCCGTAAGCTTGGTTTATCGCATGTTTAGCTAATTCTCGTTGTCACCCCGAAAGGCACCCTTAGGTAGCTTGTTGCATGAGAGTTAGTAGCTAATTAATTGAGGAAGCATGTGCTTAGCCTAATAAAAAAAATAGAAAAGCATGTTTTGTAGAAAAGTTCCTCTCGAGGCGCTCCTCCTTCTTATTTGCGCTTAAAAGAAGTGAGCGTTAGTCCTTAAAAACGTGAAGTTTTATGCATGAATTTGACGTGTTAGGCAGCTCGAGTAGGAAAGAAAAAGAAATGAAAAGTTGGTTCGAAGAACCCAAATAAAAGAGTACAAAGTACTTTTGAAAAGAAAGAAAAAGAATGAGAAAATAATTAGGTCTCTTAATTTGTTTCTCTCTCTCGTGTAAGTCAAGTGTAGCTGTTCTTAAACGCTAGAAGTAGGGGGAAAATGGGATGTGCGTTGCATGTTTGTTTTCCGGGTTTACGTGAGTTTTGGAGTAGTTGTCTAGCACACACACACGTTAGGGGGCAAGAGTTAATTTTTGATGTGTCCTAGTTAATACATGAACAAAATGCTTCCATGATTGTGCTCGTGTTTAAATTTCAATATGCATGGAGGTTTGAGTTAGAATATATGTAAACGCGTCCTTAGAGTCAATGTCTTTGTAGTGCTTGCTCGAGGACTAGCAATGTTTAAGTTGGGGGTGTTTGATAACTCCATTTTGGAGCTATTAAATACGTCCTAATTATAGCTAAAGACCGCTTCCAATTGATTAAATGTATCTCTTTTGTAGGAGAAAAGCGGCAAAGAGCTCGTGCGTCCATTGGGCGTGTTCGAGAGCTTAAAGCAGAGTTTTAGCGCCCCGGGAATGCATCGGGAAGAGGGGAGTTTGTTCCGTGAAGAAACGGGCCAAAACAGCCTTGGAGAGGCAAAGCATCAGCCCCAAACCCGAGAGCCAGCGTCGAGCTATAGCGTCGAGACGCTGGCTCGACGCTGGAAAAACCCGAGAGCAAGCGTCGAGTGATAGCGTCGAGACGCTAGCTCGACGCTGCCCTGGCGTCGAGACCCTGCTTGGCGTCGAGACGCTCCGGAGGAGGCGCGCGCAGGAAATTCATCGGGGCAGCGTCGCGACGCTGGCCTTGCGTCGCGACGCCAGCGCGCGCGCGCGCGGATCACTTAGGGCACAGCGTCGAGACGCTGGCCTAGCGTCGAGACGCTACGACGAAGGCAGTAGCTTAAGGACGATTTTTCTGCACATTTTTCAGAATCTTCTCCAAGCCTTTTCTCCTTCATCTCTCAACGGAATCCGGCGATTCTTCTTCCCTTCTTCCCCATTTTCTCTCTACTTTCCGTGGAGCTCCGCCATTGTTGGCATGCGAGTGAGCTCCACTCCCATTTGTAATACGTAGATGAACTCTTCCATGGTCGTTGGTGGAGCGGGATTGACGATCCGCGCCATGAGCGGCTAAGGTAAGGGTGACGGTTTGGGATTTTGTTTAGGGGAATTTTGTTAGACATTATTGCTTTGATAATCTGAGTATGAATTTGCATATTGGTTCTGTTTACATAGCATTTATTTACTTTGCTTAATCCAACGCGCATGCTAAATTATGTTGATTGACACTCGGATAGTTTCGCATGTTGTGTATGTTAAAGAGTAGCGATGCCGTGCCTCTCACTGCTCGACTAAGTAACACAGGTAAATAGAACTAAATCGAAGTATCGGGTCGGGTAGGATAATTGTTGGTTGCATACGGCGTTTGCGGGCAACCTACTAGCAATTAGAATTCACGCCCGAATGTTCGTCGCGGTTAGCTAGTAACTATCTAAATTCATCTTAGGACTGATCATCTTAATGTGAGATTAGATAACGTGTAATTAGGACTGTGTGGCCTAATTAAAATCCATGAAGTCGGCTACTTTGGGGCTTCTCTGGTAGTCGTCCGCGTGCTTAGTAAACTGAATTCCATGTTATTAGAATTAAATGATAAGCTGTACTTGTCTAACAATTGACCCCGAGACTCCCCAAACCGTGCACACGTTTTCTACATATTATTTCTTTCTTCCGTTAGCTTTCGTATTGATTTCTTTGCACGATTAAAACCCCCCGTTACCAATTAATCTATCAAATCCCAATTTCATTAGTAAATTCAACTCTCCTATTCCTTGGATCGACCCTGTTACCACTGGCTGCAAAGCCTTGGCAATAGGCATTATAAATTTATTTTGGCAAGCCTCGACAGCTTGAATTTATAGCGATAGTTCAAAAACATCGTTACCACTAAGAATGATGCTACGCTTCAAAGCCAGCAAGCTACTCTTAGGAGCCTAGAAAACCAAATAGGCCAATTAGCAAATGAACTCAAGAGTAGGCCCCAAGGTAGACTCCCTGCTGACACCGAGGTACCAAGGAGAGATGGCAAGGAACAAGTTCAAGCAATTGAACTTAGGAGTGGAAGACCATTGGTGAGTAACACAAAAGACATACCAAAGAGAGTAGAGAACACTGAGTCTAGTGCTCCACTGGAGTCTCTGCCAAACCAAGGTCCACCACCAACTAGCACATCAGGAGCCAGGCTAGAGCCAATTATTGAGGAGGTAGAAGAAATTCCAAGGCCTCCACCTATCCTAAGGCGCCCTGACGTGCCGGCATATGTGCCACCACCTCCATACCCTCGAAGGCTTAAGAAGAAGCAGGAACAGGAAGTTCATTTTAATAAATTCTTAGAAATTCTTAAGCAAGTGCATGTTAACATTCCTTTTGTAGAGGTTTTACAGTCTATGCCTTCTTATGTAAAGTTTTTGAAGGACATTATTACTAACAAAAAAATAATTGGTGAGTTTGAAACAGTAAACCTCACTGAGGAGTGCAGTGCCATCCTCCAGAACAAGCTGCCCAAGAAGGAGAAGGATCCTGGTTCCTTCACCTTACCTGTAGAACTTGGAGGCAAGCACGTGGGCAGAGCGCTTTGTGACCTGGGCGCCAGCATAAATCTCATGCCCCTGTCCCTATTCCGCCAGTTGAGAATAGGAGAAGCACGTCCAACCACTGTCACTTTACAACTAGCAGACAGATCCATCGCATACCCTGAAGGTAAGATTGAGGATATTCTAGTGAAAGTTGACAAATTTATTTTCCTTGCAGATTTCATTGTCCTGTACTATGAGGCAGACAAGGAGGTCCCCATCCTGCTAGGCAGACCATTTCTAGCCACAGGTAGGGCACTTATAGACGTCCAAAAAGGTGAGCTTACTATGAGGGTTCATGATGAAGAGGTGAAGTTTAGTGTATATAAAGCTTTAAGGTACCCCTCTGACCTTGAATCCTGTGCTAGCATGGACGTAGTAGACTCCTTGATGGAGGAACAATTGGAGCATGTATTATTAACTAAGCATGCTAATGAATATGTACAATTAGATGTAGCTGACTTGAATGTATCTGACATAATGGATATACCTGTAGATAAACCACAACATGTATGTATGAATATAGATTTAACTGATAGATCTGTGAATCCTTTAAAGCCCTCCATTGAGCATCCACCTGTTTTAGAACTGAAACCACTACCTACTCACCTCAAGTATGCATATCTAGGAAGTAATGAAACTCTGCCTGTTATCATTTCTTCTAAATTAAGTGAAAAGCATGAGGTTGAACTGATTTTATTGCTTAAGCAACATAGGAAGGCTATAGCATGGACTATTGCTGATATTCGAGGCATTAGCCCTTCTTATTGCATGCACAAAATTATATTAGAGGAAGAGCACACACCTAGGGTAGATCACCAGCGTAGGCTAAACCCCTCTATGAAAGAGGTAGTAAAGAAGGAAATAATAAAATGGTTAGATGCAGGAGTGATTTTCCCAATAGCTAGTAGCCAGTGGGTGAGCCCCATCCAATGTGTACCTAAGAAGGGGGGAATAACTGTGGTAGTCAATGAGAACAACGAACTAATTCCAACAAGGACTGTCACAGGGTGGAGAGTGTGTATGGATTACAGGAAATTAAATAAAGAAACTAAAAAAGATCACTTCCCTCTACCGTTCATTGACCAAATGCTAGACAGAATAGCTGGTAGAGCCTACTATTGTTTCTTAGACGGGTATTCAGGCTATAATCAAATAACTATAGACCCTAAGGATCAAGAGAAGACCACCTTCACTTGCCCTTTTGGAACTTTTGCCTTCCGCAGAATGCCTTTCGGCTTATGCAATGCACCGGCAACGTTCCAAAGATGCATGATGGCAATCTTCTCTGAGTTGGATGAGTCCATGATAGAAATATTCATGGATGACTTCTCAGTATTTGGGGACTCATTTTAAAACTGTCTAGAAAACCTAGGACAAGTCCTGGCTAGGTGTGAGGAGACCAACCTAGTCCTAAATTGGGAAAAATGCCATTTTATGGTGGATGAGGGGATTGTCTTAGGACATAGAGTGTCAAGGGCAGGAGTAGAAGTTGATAGGGCAAAGATTGAGATCATAGAGAAGTTGGTAGAGCCCCAGAATGTCAAAGCCATTAGAAGCTTCCTAGGGCATGCTGGCTTCTACAGAAGGTTCATCAAGGACTTTTCTAAGATAGCCAAGCCTCTGTGTGAGCTTTTAGAGCTAAATAGACCATTCATCTTCTCTAAGGAATGCTTAGTAGTTTGGACTACCCTTAAGAAAGCACTAGTCACTGCACCTATAATAGTAGGACCAAATTGGGATCTCCCCTTTGAGATGTTATGTGATGCCAGTGACTATGCTGTAGGAGTGATGTTAGGCCAGAAGATTGACAAGCTAACACACCCTGTCTATTATGCTAGTAAGACCTTGAATGAGGCTCAATGTAATTATACAACTATTGAGAAAGAGATGCTTGCTGTAGTGTTTGCTTGCGAAAAATTTAGAAACTATATTGTAGGCACTAGGACAATTGTATATACTGACCATTCTGCCTTGAAATATCTCATGAGGAAGGCTGATGCCAAGCCTAGGTTGATTAGATGGGTGTTATTGCTGCAGGAATTTGATTTGGACATTCGGGACAAGAAAGGATGTGAAAACGTGGTTGCAGATCACCTGTCTCGATTGCAGCACAATTGCGAAAAAATTGCGGACCTCGCAATTTCTGATGCTTTTATTGATGAACATGTCTTTGCTTTGACTCATCGTGATAACGATGAGGAACCTTGGTTTGCTGACATTGCTAACTTCCGTGCATCACAGGTATTACCAGTGTTCAAGGGAGGACAAGAGAAGAAGAGGTTCCTTCATGAAGCAAGGAAATTTATCTGGGATGACCCCACACTTTACAGAACATGTGCTGACGGCTTGCTAAGGAAGTGTGTTTCAGCTGCTGAAGCGAAGTCTGTGCTGCAGCACTGTCACACATCTCCTTATGGTGGACACTTTGGTGGCCAAAGAACAGCTGCAAAGGTATTTCAGAGTGGCTATTATTGGCCAACGATCTTCAAAGATGCCCACAACTATGCCCACAGCTGTGATGCATGCCAAAGAACAGGTAACCTCTGTCGAAAGGATGAGATGCCCCTCACCTACATCTTAGAGTTAGAGCTCTTTGATGTATGGGGCATTGACTTCATGGGGCCATTCCCCCCATCATCAGGTAACCTTTACATATTAGTAGCAGTGGACTATGTGTCCAAGTGGGTAGAAGCCAAAGCATGTCCTAATAATGATGCTAAAACAGTCACCAACTTCTTGCATAGGCACATTTTTACTAGGTTTGGGACACCTCGTGCCATCATTAGTGATGAGGGGTCACATTTCATTAATAAGGCTATGGAGAGAGTGTTGGCTAAATATAACATTAGACATAGAGTAGCCACTCCCTACCACCCACACTCAAATGGCCAAGCTGAAATCTCAAATAGGGAAATTAAGAACATCCTAGAAAAAGTGGTCAAACCTAATAGGAAAGACTGGTCCTTCAAGCTTGAGGATGCACTTTGGGCTTATAGGACAGCATATAAGACACCCCTAGGTATGTCGCCTTATAGGCTGGTATATGGCAAGGCTTGTCACTTACCACTTGAGTTAGAAAACAAAGCATTTTGGGCCATGAAGGAATTAAATTTTTGTGTAAAAGATGCGGGGACACTGAGATCTTTGCAACTACATGAGCTTGATGAGCTTAGGCATATGGCCTATGAAAATGCTAAGATGTACAAGGAAAAAACCAAGATTTGGCACGATAGTAGACTTAGAGTTAAGGACTTTAAGAAGGGTCAACTTGTTTTGTTGTTTAACTCACGGTTGAAACTATTTCCAGGGAAACTTAAGTCTAGATGGTCGGGTCCATTTGTCATTACTAATGTGTTTGTTCATGGTGCAATAGAGATAAAGAACTTACAGAAAGGCCAGCCATTTATGGTCAATGGGGCGAGGTTGAAGCACTACTATGAGGAAGGAGATGTGAAGACTCTCTCGGCCTTCCGCTTGAATGAAGCATGAAACTAAAAACGAGAGAGAACGAGTGGTCACTGTGCTCGTTCAGTCAAGGCTAATGCCTTAGTTTATTTTTTCACTTTTTTCGGTTATCATTTGTATGTTTTGTGGTGTAATTTTAATTAAGTATTTAATGTTTGTTTTATTTGTTTTTATAGGGAATCGAAAGAGGGGATCAAGGAGAGTAATCCCAGCTTTAAAAATCAAGAAACGATCGAGCCAAATAAAAGATACGGACGAACCAAGTTTGCCATTTAGATAAAAAGAAATCCCTAAAATTGCGCTGGAATTGCAGGATCCGCAAAATAGAGCCGTTGGGATTTAGCCGTTGCCTTTATATCCGTTAGAAGGCGCTCGATCGATACGATTCTCTCATTCTCTGATTTCCAAGAAAACTGAGATTCTCTTCATTTTTGATCCTTCTCTCCAAACCTCCAAGATTCGACAATGGTGTCCACAAGGGCTGAAAGATCCGCAGCCAAGAAGAAGGCTGATGACGCAGCTGAAGCGGCTGCAAGGGAAGCACTTCTGACCCTTGCAGATGCTGGGGCTGTACGCACCGGACTTCTTCCCAAGCTTCCGATCCGTAGGAAGAAGTGGAGGGTTGTCACTGAGATCCCTGCTGGACCTTCTGAACCAGCGGGCACGCCCAAGAAACGCCGGTGGAGTATCGAGACGGCCGCCGAACCAAGCAAAGCCAAGACCCTCTCTGTGGAGAGTCAAGAAACAGATCGTGCGTCCCACGAGTCGCCCAAGAAGAGTTCGTCGCCATCTGCCTCACCTGCGCACAACCCTTCATCATCTGAACCAGTGCACAGCCCAGAGCTTTCATCGTCACCGCCTGCACAGAGCCCTGAAACGCCGTTTTCACCACTGAATTCCGTGCAGACGCCTACAGCAGAGCAGAGTGCCACACCTTCGCACACGCCTCCACGGCCTGACCCTGAATTCCCCTATGGGGAGTACCAGGAATCCACTCAGGGCAGTGGGGAAGGTGGTGAAGACGAGGCCTTCTCACCTGCAAGGGAAGCAAGCCCAGAGAGTCCTGCACAGCAGGATGATTCCATGGAGGAGACGCTGGGGGCATGCCTGCAGCAGATCAACATTGAGGCAAAACTGAAGAAGAAAAAGAAGGCCAAGATCCTTAAAGCCAAGCGATCCAAGAAACTAAAGAGGAAGAAGGCTAAGGAGGTGCCTTCATCAGAGAAGGAAAGTACTGAGCCATCGCTCAAACGACTCAAGGTTGAGGCTGCCGAGTCAGCCAGGCCATCAGATAAGGGGAAGGCAAAGCTCTACCCTGAAGACGAGCCTCAGTCAGTGAGGTATGTTTCATCTGATGCTGAGTCCAGGGGTGCTGAGCTGCGGAAGAGGGAGTTGCTGCACGAGAAAGGCTTCCTCGACCGACCTGCTGACCTGCCGCAGTTCTTGCGCGCAGGAGTGATCAACCACGGCTGGGAGGAATTTTGCAGACCGCCCAATCCAGCCTACACGAGCATGGTGTATGATTTCTACGCCAATGTGCCTAGCCCTGAGGATGGCCTGTCTGTGGTCAGAGGGGTAGAAGTGGATTTCTCAGCCAAGGCCATCAACGAAGCCTATGGTCTCAAGGGCCAAACACATACAGATTATGCTCGGATCGTTGATGAGCCTACTGAGGCAGTGCTGGAGGAGGCCATTCGAACCATTGGCCAGCCTGAGGCAGCGTGGACCGTGTCACGCAATGGGAGGCACACTCTCATGAGTGCCAACCTCACGGCTAAAGCGGCTGTGTGGTTCTCGTTCGTGAGAAGGAGATTGTCCCCAGTGACTCACGAGACTACAATCCACCAGAGCCGATCGCTGCTGGTGTATGCGATAATGAGAGGTCTCACGATCAACGTGGGAGAAGTCATCACTGCTGCTATTGCTGAGTGCGCCAAGAAAGGTAAGGGACCACTGTTTTTCCCTAACACAATAACCAAGCTATGTTTGCTTGCAGGCGTCCCCACCGAGCGCATGGAGCAGCAGATGGCTTACACAGGCCACTTGGAGCTGCCTGCTAGCCTGAGGCTGAAGAGGAAGGGGAATATGGAGTTTGAACTGGATAGGCTGGCTGCTGAACAGTCCCTATCCATGGCCTGCCTGATGGATATGCAGAGGAGAATGGCTCAATGGGCCACTTATGCGCAGGCTAGGGACAAGGAAGTTGCAGACCAACTTGGGTGCATCTTCCCTGATTTCCCTACAAATCTCCTGACTCCATGGGTGCCCCCACGACCACGGCAACCTGATGAAGATGAAGACGTTTGAGTGCTGGTTTGAATTGCACTGAAGGGAGTATTACTGTTCCCTTGAAAAAAAAAAAACAATTTTCTGTTAAACTATGTGAATTATGCTGTCTTTTAGTACACTTTTGATCTGTTTTAAATGCTTAGTTTTATGTTTTTAATTTTGTTTAGGATAGTCTGATGATAGGAGCTTAGGTAGGTTAGTTTTGTTTTATTTTTAGAAGAGCTTGAATGACTGGAAAGAGCATGCGTAGGGGCCTTAATCAATGTTATATCTGCCCTGATCTAATTGCGAGATAATTGCGGTACCCGCAATTTTCATGACTGAAAGCATGTTTTGGACTGTTTGTTTAGCTAGGCTGTAATCTGTTTAAATTCTATCTTTTGCTGCTAACATGACTACCTTATATAGCTTATTTAAATGCATGCTGGATGAGTGTCATAGGACACCCTTTGTTAGTTTAAAATCAACCTCTAAAAAGATCAGCATGCACAGCTTTAAGCCCTTAACTGTCTGTTTTTTTTAATTTACTGCTGCTATGATATTTTCTTTTAAATGTTCTGTCTATGCCTAGGGCTTTAGATTCTCTTTGTTTTACCTTAGACTAGATGCTTCTAGGAAAGTTTGGGGGTGTGCCACCTCAGACACTCATTGGGGACAATGAGTAGTTGAAGTTTGGGGGAGGCCACCCTAGGCCTAGGAACATTCCTCTCTCCCTTAGAAACATAAGCATTCTTCTTCTCCTTTACAAAAAAATGATAAACTGAAAAAAAAAATGAAAAATAGAATAAAGAGGGGGGTCTCTCTTAGGTTGCTAAGTAATCAGTGCCAAGTGTATGACCCACAAGTGGCATTGCATCAAAAGGCAACCAAAGGAGAGGTCCCACCTAAGTAAGAAAAAAGGGAAAAGAATAGGGAAGAAGAATGTATACCTAGGAGTTATAACTTTGTGGCTTAGGTGTCCTATTTAAAAAGAACTCTGATCCTCAATTAGCTAAGCACAAAGTTGTAACTTGTAGGTTTGTTTAGGGAGATGAGTGTTTTTCCAATGTAGTGATGTCAGGGTTTAGGTTGTTCTTTAAAGTACTACTGTCACCGTTAATACTAAGACTGGCATGACTCTAAGGATTCCTAGACACATTAAAAGTAAAGCTAGAAGCATGTACTGAGTCTGAGGTAAAGCTAGGCAGAATTTGAAACCTTAGGGATAGTGGCATGATATGACAAAAGCAAATAGATCAGCTGTAGGAAGTTAATAAAAGCAGGTGAGTGTTAGGCAGGCAAAGTCAGAAGAAGCTAGATAAGAGGGTAGTTCTAAACTGAGAAGTGTGTCACAGGACAGCAGTGCTATAGATAGGGATATAAGGGAGTCAGTAAAGTGGTTAAAGAAGGTGAAACAGCAGCTTAGGTAAGTCCTTAGTATGCTTGGGGACAAGCAAAGCCTTAAGTTTGGGGGTGTGTTAAGTCTCTGAAAGTGACTTATTTAGGACCCATTTAGCTTAAGAAGATGGACACTTTTAGGTGTTTTTGATAGCATTTAGCCTAAACCTATGCTTAAATATGAGAATGAGAAGAAGGTAGCTAAATTAGGACTTATGCACAATAGGAAAGAAAAAGGTTGAAAACCGAAGGAAAAGAATGAAAAAAAACTGCATTGCGACAGCATTGCGAAAACATTGCTGAACCCGCAATTATTCAAGTGAAAACCGTAAGTTGACTGATCCTTTTCTGTTAATTTCCGTAATTTCAGGGATTCATTCTTTCTCCTCCATCCATTCTGATATATGACGTTGAAGATTGATGGTTCTCCTTGGCCCAAACGCACCTGCAAACTACTATAAAAGGGGGCCAAAGTCGGAGGTTCAGTCATCATCCGAAAGCGTAGAGTCTTCTCGCAGTCCATCTTTTCGTCCTATTTTCCTTTGCCGTCTGTTGGAGTGAGAGTCTCAGCTGTTGGAATCGATAATCTGATAGGAAGGAGAGGAGATTCTTCTTCTCTCTCGATTGGATTCATCCAAGCAAGGCTGCCCTTTCATCCCCTTCATTCGAGGCGACTGCAACGAGGCTTTCAAGCACCCTTTACTGTTTTCTGTCGTATTCTTCTAATTTCCAGCTTTGATCAGTTGTTGTTTCTAGTTTAGTGTTTTACCTACTGCATTTCGTTGTTGTCTGTCTTTGAATTATTTACTTTAAGTTTCCCTTTGTTCGTTCAAACCTTCAAAATAATCAAATTACAAGTTGCATTTCACAGTTTCCATCTTCTGCTGCTACGGTTTTATCTTACTGTTTTGAGTTCATTTCCCTTCTAAGCATGTCTGTTTTATCTTGTATTCCTGTTCTCCATATATCCATGAGTAGCTAAGTCACCTAGGGGCATGCTAATGACAGACTATAGGCTTAAAAACGTGAACCAAGTATGTAGGATAGCTCTCGAACCATTGATTGTATGTAAGCTTCATCCCACGGGCAATTTCGATTGGCCATCCATTTTGTCCAAAGAACTCCTAACCTCTGGAAGGAGTAAGAGTTCAGAGTCGTATAATCATGCTAGCCTTTCATGGTAACCAGGAAACGGCCTAGGAATAGGCGTTTCCCTAGTACAAACTAAACACTTCTGCTTTAACAAGATGCTTAAGACCTTACTTTGAGTCGAGTAAACTAAAGAATCTAATTCATGGAATCGGACGATACATGAGATAGAGTGAGTTTGATGCATAGAGAGTAGATCCAATGCTTGGGAATCGTACAAAAATGCCTATAGGATAGTCATTAGTAGCCCTTAATTCGCCCATTTACACACTTTCGCTGTTATTCAATTGCGGTAAAATTGCGGTGTCCGCAGTTCTGCTAAGTACCATTCTGTTTAGCTGTTTTCTTCTTCGTTTATTAATTCCATCTCTCGTCTTTTGAGTCTAATTTCAACTTGCATTTGTTTATGTTGCATTCCTTTACGCATTCAGCAAAACTTAGATAATTAAAAACCAATTTTACCCCATCAAATTCACCCCTTCTTTCTTAACAAATACACTTCATGAATAGCTAAAAATGAGTCTCTGTGGAAAAAAGGAATGAAATATACTTACTACTTGCTGTGAGACCATGTATGCTTGCATGTTCTGAGTGCTCTCTACCTTTTTGCTTATTTATCTTTAACACATTGAGCACGCAACACTTATCCTTTGACTTGTATGGGTGAGAGTGGCCCGAGATCGCCGACTCAATAAGCCTACCATCTTGGGGATAAGACCGGGTAGGTAGCTGGGAACATAGTCCTGCGAGATGGAATTCACTCCTACCCGCTCTGAGGGATTAGTAGAGAGGTTGTTCCCTTAAGTGCTGACTCCAGGTCTTGAACTAGGGATCCCACCCTCTCATTGGCCCGAGAGGGACTTGGTATAGTGATGAGATCACATACCAATCGGTTTGGTGGTTGGACCACAAACCAATAGTTCATTAGAGGATCAGTGGGACTTAAGGAACAAGATGTAATTACGGGGGTAAAACAGTTATTTTGACCCAGCTGTAATTACGAACGACCTGTGAAGGATCGACTTACTAATGATGGTTATATCAAGAGGACAGAAATATATCTACGGTGAGGAGAGTGCAACCCTTGGACTTTAGTGGAGTCTCCGGGGGTTAACGAATGTTGGTTAGCTTGATTAAAGAGTTTGATCAGTTAATCTCGTATCGTTGGAGCTCATGATCTGTAGGTCCTTTAGGTTCTCCTGGCTAGCTCGGATTAAGCCGTGTAAGAATATGAGAGAAAAAGAATTTGAATTTATTCAAATTCGGCTTTGGAAGAATGATGGACATATTTAAATATGATTTAAATATGGGATCGGTGTAAAACATGAATAGGGATTCATGTGTGATGATTCGGTTTAAGAAACCGGGATTAGTCTTATTATTTAATTAATATTTGATATTGAATTAAATAATAATATTAATTAATTAAAAAGTTTAATTAATTATAATTTATTTTGTTTATTAAAATTAATTGTGAATTAATTTTAGAATGACAAATTATTACAAGTGGGATTATCCAAGTCAAAGTGGAATTATCCATGTTGAGTGGATTTATCCAAGTTGAGTGGGTTTATCCAAGTTGTGAAGTGGATTGTGAATCACCAACAACATGCATATAAACTCATCAATTTTGGAACACTTGGTTGAAGACTAATCCATCCAATTTGAGGTGTCATGCTAAGCAAAGACTTTGTTGCATGTGAATTGCCTATAAATTGGATGAAGTTCAAATGGTTTGAAGTTGATGAATTTTCAAAGAGTTTGAATATTTGGATGAGCATGAAGAGTTCATGTTACTTGAGAAATTAGAAAGCTAAGTGTTAGACTTCTTCTCACAAAATCCTCATCACTTTCATCTTCCCATCTTCTTCTTCCACAAATTTTTCTTTCATAAAGGAGTCCCACCACTCCGTTGCTCGGCCCGAGGATAGCGGGACTACCGGAGGTAGTTCTCGAGGAGTTCGACGGAAGCTTCGAAGGGTTCGTGAGGAGATTCGAGCGTTGGAAGAGAAGTCTTTAGAACTACAAGAGGTACGTGTTCTAATTCCTTTTATTTCAAAGCTTTGTGCATGTTTCTTATTTAGCTAAATTGATGAAATTAGAGTGCCAATGATCCATCTCGCTTCCGCTGCGCTACATGCTTGCTGTTTTTTTTTTCTGCAAAATTCCAGCACAACACCGGTTCAGCGCAAGGTGGAAGAAACGGTCCGGTTCGGTCCTCGGGCGGTCCGGTTCACTGAAAGTCAGACTGGTTCCTTGTTCTTCACCCTTTGGAGGTCCGATTCAGCGTTCGTTTGGTCCGGTTCGGGTCGTTATTGGTCCAGTTACGGGCTGTTGAAGTCGGGACAGCTGTTATGGACCGGTTCAGTTTTTTTTGAAGTTTTGTAGTTGCTGTTTTTTTGGCCGGTTCAAGCAAATTCAAGCTGGTTCGTGGCGGTTCGAAAGGTTCGGAAGCGTCTCAGCTTAGTTGATGAATTATTATTGTAATAATTTAGTTGCTTGCTTGTCCGTGATGCCAAAACCGGTCCACTTTAGTGTGTTTAATTAATTATGCATTGTGAATGTATGTTTTAATTAAAGTATCTTGTATGTGCATAAAGTATGCCATATAGATTTCAAATCCCACTATAGGAAGCATGTTGCATGCATTGAAAGTATAATATAAGTGTTATGTTGTATAGTATGCATGCTTAATTCATGAGAATTAATATAAGTGTTATATTAATTTATGAATTGGATGTTGCTTGTTTAAAAGTAAAATTAATATAAGTGTTATATTAATTGTGAAATTAAACATACAACATAGTTGCCTTAGTTGAATATAATTGTTATATTCTTACTTGGGAAGCATGTTATAAATTGAATGTAATGGTTATATTCTAGCTTAGGAAGCATGTTATAGAATGTCTTTGTTTTATAAAGCGTTGTAAAATGAGATAGACATTTAAAATCTATAACAAAGATAAATGCATGCTCACTAAGGGTTAAAGAATTCCAATGCGATTAGGAATTTAGTATCGATTCGTTTTAATAGTTAAAATAGGTCGATATCTTGTAAAGCTAAGGTTACGAGAGAACTCACCCGGTTTGATCCTGCACTAAGGTTGGAGGTATTTAAGATGACGGTTTACGGAACACCTCCTACCTGGGGATCGATCCGATACTTGAGTTAAGTTAACCCGGCTTTATGAGCATGCACGTGAGAGGTGTAAGGTTATAAAACGTTTATCACCTAGACATCTTAGGTAAAAGTATGTTCTACCTAGACTTAGGTTTTATTGTCTTAGCCGGATAATGCCTAAGTAAAACTTTACCCAAACCATTCTAAAATACTTAGTAGTGGTGTTGAGAAGGTATATATGATATATCAATTTCCTCCTACGTTCTCCGCAAAGTTCACACCGTGAGATTTATGCTCGGCCTCGTGATGTCAATAGGGCATCCCCATTCGGATGGTGTTTGCATAAATCAAGAGCAAGGTGAATGGAGAAAGTATTTATAGTAAGTGGGAGAAGGAAGTATGTCAATACATCCTGCGGTCTCCTCCATTAGGTTGAACCGTGAGATTCCCATGTTCCGCCTGCTGGTTGCCCATAGTAGCACCGTCCATTCGGAGGGCCGTTTCATGGGAGTCGGAACAACTCAATCTCCAGAAATGGATAGCGTCTCTTAGGTCCATTCCCAACTCTGACATTTCCATTCGGTTGCACTGTTGGGGCCGACCTCTGAGTTCTGAAAATGGCGGGTCACACTTACAAGGATTACTAAGTTGTTAGTAGATTCTTGACCGAAGTAGCGATAACTAAGGTGCTATAGGAATATGAGTTATTCTAGTATTAGCATTTAGTCAAGAATGTCTTGGTTCAGTGAAGGAGTAATTGACTGCCCCTCGGTAGCGGTTGCTCTTACTCACTGAAGTATCGTTGCAAATTAATAATGATTTTTTTGGGTACATTATTACTTTTGCTAAATTCTTGATTGGTTGTTATGAAATGGGTTAAAATCAATTCACTAATAGAATTTATTCTTTTTCAGCATGTCTAGCTCGTTTATCCAATTACTAGCTTATGATAAACTAAACGGCGATAACTACACGACCTGGAAATCGAACTTGAATACGATTCTTGTTATCGATGATCTTAGGTTTGTCTTAACAGAGGAATGTCCTCCCCCTCCTAGCTCATCTGCAACTCGAACTGTTCGAGATGCATTTGACAGGTGGACTAGGGCTAATGATAAAGCCCGAGTCTACATCTTGGCCAGCACATCCGATGTGTTAGCTAAGAAGCATGAGGTAATGGTCCCCGCTAAGGAGATCATGGATTCATTACAGATGATGTTTGGACAACCGTCCTCATCGGTCAATCATGATACCCTCATGGCGTGGAAAGCTGAGAAGAAACAACTAAGTAAATATGATTTACTCGTTGTTGAAACATGTTTAGTGGAACATGATAGTTCTGCCTGAATACTGGATTCAGGAGCCACTAACCATGTTTGTTCTTCTTTCCAGGAAACTAGTTCCTGGCAGCTGCTTGCTGAAGGTGAGATAACTCTCAGGGTTGGAACAGGAGAGGTTGTCTCAGCCAAGGCAGTGGGAGCTGTCAAGTTGTTATATAGAGATAGTTTCATTTTACTTTAAAATGTACTGTTGGTTCCTAGTTTTAAAAGGAACCTTGTATCTATCTCTTGTTTACTTGAACATTTGTATAAAGTATCTTTTGATTTTAATGAAGCGTTCATTAGCAAAAGAGGTGTACATATATGTTCTGCGAAACTTGAAAACAACTTGTATGTGTTAAGACCAACAGAGGCAAAAGCTATTTTGAACACCGAGATGTTTAAAACAGCTCAAACTCAAACTAAAAGGCAGAAACTTTCTCCAAGTACCTATCTTTGGCACTTGAGACTAGGCCACATTAATCTCAATAGGATTGGGAGATTGGTTAAGAGTGGTCTCCTAAATCAGTTAGAGGACAACTCTTTACCACCATGTGAGTCTTGTCTTGAGGGCAAGATGACCAAACGATCTTTTTCTGAAAAAGGTCATAGGTCCAAAGAAACTCTAGAGCTTGTACATTCAGATCTTTGTGGTCCGATGAATGTTAAAGCACGGGGAGGGTATGAATATTTCATCAGCTTCATTGATGATTATTCTAGGTACGGCTATCTTTACCTAATGCATCATAAGTCCGAAGCTCTTGAAAAGTTCAAGGAGTATAAGGCAGAGGTTGAGAACACATTAGGTAAAACGATTAAAACACTCCGATCAGATCGAGGTGGAGAGTATATGGATTTAAGATTCCAGGACTATATGATAGAACATGGAATAGTATCTCAACTCTCAGCGCCTGGAACACCGCAACAGAACGTTGTGTCCGAAAGGAGAAATAGAACCCTGTCAGACATGGTTCGATCTATGATGAGCTATGCTCAACTGCCTTGTTCGTTTTGGGGATATGCAGTAGAGGCTGCTGTATATATTTTGAACATGGTTCCCTCTAAGAGTGTTTCAGAAACACCTTATGAGTTATGGAGAGGGCGTAAAGGTAGTTTACGTCACTTCATAATTTGGGAGTGTCCGACACATGTGTTGGTGCCCAATCCATAGAAGTTGGAACATCGTTCAAAATTATGCCTATTCGTAGGCTACCCCAAGGAACCGAAAGGTGGTATATTTTACGATCCTCAACAGGACAAGGTGCTTGTATCGACAAACACCACGTTCTTAGAGGAAGACCACATGAGAGATCATCAACCTTCGAGCAAAATTGTTTTGACCGAACTTTCCAGGAAAGCTACAGATGGGTCAACAAGAGTTGTTGATCAGGCTGGTCCTTCTCAAAAGTTGAGAATACCTCGACGTAGTGGGAGGGATGTGAGACAACCCGACCGCTACATGGGTTTAACGGAAACCCAGGTCGTCATACCTGATGACGGCGTTGAGGATCCATTGACCTTCAAACAGGCAATGGATGACATAGACAAGGACCAGTGGCTTAAAGCCATGGACCTCGAAATGGAGTCGATGTACTTCAATTCGGTCTGGGATCTTGTAGAGCAACCTGATGGTGAAAGACCTATCGGTTGCAAGTGGATCTACAAGAGGAAACGAGACCAAGCCGGTAAGGTGCAAACCTTTAAGGCTCGACTTGTGGCAAAGGGTTATTCCCAGAGGGAAGGGGTGGACTATGAAGAAACCTTCTCCCCTGTTGCCATGTTAAAGTCGATTAGAATACTCTTGTCCATTGCCACATTTTATGATTATGAAATTTGGCAAATGGATGTCAAGAAAGCCTTTCTGAATGGCAATCTTGAAGAGAGTATTTATATGGCTCAACCAGAGGGGTTCATAATTCACGGTCAAGAGCAAAAGGTTTGCAAGCTTAATCGATCCATTTATGGGTTGAAGCAAGTGTCTAGATCCTGGAATATAAGGTTTGATACTGCGATCAAATCTGATGGCTTTGAACAGAATGTTGACGAACCTTGTGTCTACAAGAAAATAGTCAATTCTGTTGTAGCTTTCTTAGTCTTATATGTAGATGATATCCTACTCATTGGGAATGATGTAGGGTTCCTGACTGACGTTAAGCAATGGCTAGCGACCCAATTCCAAATGAAAGATTTGGGAGAGGCTCAGTTTGTTCTAGGGATTCAAATCGTAAGGAATCGTAAGAACAAAACGCTAGCGCTGTCTCAAGCATCTTATATCGACAAGGTGTTGATACGATATTCGATGCAGAATTCCAAGAAGGGTTCTTTACCTTTCAGGCATGGAATTCAATTGTCAAAGGAAGAGTGTCCTAAGACACCTCAGGAAGTTGAGGATATGAGACGAATTTCCTATGCATCAGCAGTCGGTAGTCTGATGTACGCCATGTTATGTACACGACCCGACATATGCTATGCAGTGGGAATTGTTAGTAGGTACCAGTCCAATCCAGGATATGATCATTGGACTGCCGTTAAACACATCCTCAAGTATCTTCGGAGAACGAGGGACTATGTGCTCGTGTATGGCGCGAAGGATTTGATCCTTACAGGATACACTGACTCTGATTTTCAAACTGATAAGGATTCGAGGAAATCCACATCGAGATCAGTGTTCACTCTTAACGGAGGGGCAATAGTATGGAGGAGTATAAAGCAAGGTTGTATTGCTGACTCCACCATGGAAGCTGAGTATGTCGCGGCTTGCGAAGCTGCGAAAGAGGCTGTATGGCTTAGAAAGTTCTTAACGGATTTGGAAGTTGTTCCAAATATGAATTTGCCTATCACACTTTATTGTGATAATACTGGTGCTGTGGCAAATTCGAGAGAACCAAGAAGTCATAAGCGTGGAAAGCACATTGAGCGGAAATATCATCTCATCAGGGAGATAGTGCATCGAGGAGACGTGATCGTCATGCAGATCGCCTCAGAGCACAATATTGCTGATCCGTTTACAAAGTCTCTCACGGCTAAAGTGTTCGAGGGGCACCTAGTGAGTCTAGGACTACGAGTTGTACAGTAGGATAGTGGGAGAAAAGCCATGGAAATATTTGATATTCCAGTTTTTTCTCATCCAGCATGTAATACTCCACTGATGTTTTAGTCCAAGTGGGAGTTTGTTGGGTTTTATGTCCTAAAACTCGTGGTTTGTAAACTGAATATATATTCTATTTTGCAATAAAGTTGTTATTGAGTTTTATTCAGTAAAGTTGTTATTGAATAAAGTGAATTGTGTTTACTTTTAACCTAACTCCGATAAACAAAGAACCCATGGCTATAGGTTGTATACTTGAACTTCATGTATGACATGATTGTGGATCAAGTTCAAGTAATAGCCAGAACGGTCTATAGTATAGGGATAAGGCTGGGTACCTTATCCTGGGGACACTATTGGACGCGGCCCACTTTGTATAGTACAAACGATGTGATCCGAAATCGTTCATGTGGAGACATGTGAGTGGGGGCGTCCTATGCAATGAGTTTGCATAAGATTGAACCGCGAAACAAGTCGCTCTTTCTTTATAACTCCGTTTACTGTAAAGACCGACTTTTTCATATGAGGACCTAGGTAACTCGATCTGAATCCTGAGCACGCTATGAACTCCTGTTTATTCGGGCTTATCCTTTGACTTGTATGGGTGAGAGTGGTCCGAGATCGCCGACTCAATAAGCCTACCATCTTGGGGATAAGACCGGGTAGGTAGCTGGGAACATAGTCCTGCGAGATGGAATTCACTCCTACCCGCTTTGAGGGATTAGTAGAGAGGTTGTTCCCTTAAGTGCTGACTCCAGGTCTTGAACTAGGGATCCCACCCTCTCATTGGCCCGAGAGGGACTTGATATAGTGATGAGATCACATACCAATCGGTTTGGTGGTTGGACCACAAACCAATAGTTCATTAGAGGATCAGTGGGACTTAAGGAACAAGATGTAATTACGGGGGTAAAACAGTTATTTTGACCCAGCTGTAATTACGAACGACCTGTGAAGGATCGACTTACTAATGATGGTTATATCAAGAGGACAGAAATATATCTACGGTGAGGAGAGTGCAACCCTTGGACTTTAGTGGAGTCTCCGGGGGTTAACGAATGTTGGTTAGCTTGATTAAAGAGTTTTATCGGTTAATCTCGTATCGTTGGAGCTCATGATCTGTAGGTCCTTTAGGTTCTCCTGGCTAGCTCGGATTAAGCCGTGTAACAATATGAGAGAAAAAGAATTTGAATTTATTCAAATTCGGCTTTGGAAGAATGATGGACATATTTAAATATGATTTAAATATGGGATCGGTGTAAAACATGAATAGGGATTCATGTGTGATGATTCGGTTTAAGAAACCGGGATTAGTCTTATTATTTAATTAATATTTGATATTGAATTAAATAATAATATTAATTAATTAAAAAGTTTAATTAATTATAATTTATTTTGTTTATTAAAATTAATTGTGAATTAATTTTAAAATGACAAAATATTACAAGTGGGATTATCCAAGTTAAAGTGGAATTATCCATGTTGAGTGGATTTATCCAAGTTGAGTGGGTTTATCCAAGTTGTGAAGTGGATTGTGAATCACCAACAACATGCATATAAACTCATCAATTTTGGAACACTTGGTTGAAGACTAATCCATCCAATTTGAGGTGTCATGTTAAGCAAAGACTTTGTTGCATGTGAATTGCCTATAAATTGGATGAAGTTCAAATGGTTTGAAGTTGATGAATTTTCAAAGAGTTTGAATATTTGGATGAGCATGAAGAGTTCATGTTACTTGAGAAATTAGAAAGCTAAGTGTTAGACTTCTTCTCACAAAATCCTCATCACTTTCATCTTCCCATCTTCTTCTTCCACAAATTTTTCTTTCATAAAGGAGTCCCACCACTCCGTTGCTCGGCCCGAGGATAGCGGGACTACCGGAGGTGGTTCTCGAGGAGTTCGAGGGAAGCTTCGAAGGGTTCGTGAGGAGATTCGAGCGTTGGAAGAGAAGTCTTTAGAACTACAAGAGGTATGTGTTCTAATTCCTTTTATTTCAAAGCTTTGTGCATGTTTCTTATTTAGCTAAATTGATGAAATTAGAGTGCCAATGATCCGTCTCGCTTCCGCTGCGCTACATGCGAAGAGAAGATCCTTCTCCCTTCTGATTGGATTCATCCCCAAACAAAGCTCCCCTTCTCCCTTCATCCGAGGCGCTTGCGGCGAGGAGTTCACGCACACGTTTATCTGCTTTCTGCTGCTTTTTGTCTTTACTTTTCGCTTCTGTTTGCTGCCATTTGGTTCTGTTAGCTACATTGTTTCAAGTCGTTTCCATTTGCTTAGTCTTTATTGCTTTATAGTCGTTGCACTTTGAGTTTCGAATCGTACTTAATAGAGGAATTATTTGACAACTTCGCAAGTTTCTCATTGCTTCTGTTTCCTTTGTTTCCATTTCATTACTGTCAAGCATGACTAAACAATCTATTCTTCCCAATCCATCATCATCCATGAGTAACTAAACCACATAAGGGTCTGCTAATGATGAATCTATAGGTAGAAATACGTGAATTCAGCATGTAGGATAGCTTCGCACGCATTGAATGTATGTGTACTTCATCCCACGGACAATTTCGATTGGCCATCCATTTTGTCTAAAGAACTCCTAACCTCCGGAAGGAGTAAGAGTTCAGAGTCGTCCATTCATGCTAGCCTTTCATGGTAGCCAGAAAACGACCTAGGAATAGGCGTTTTCCTACCACAATTCATTGACTTGCTTATATAAATAGATGCTTAAGTCTTACTTGGACATGAGTGAACTAAAGGATCTAATGCATGAAATCGAAAGATACATGAGAATGAGTTAATTTGGTGCATGATAAGTTGATCTACTGCTGGAGAATCGTATGAAAAAGCCTATAGAGGAGTCGTTAGTTGCCCTTGTTTCCACACTTCACCCTTAAAACGTTGTTAGTACAATTGCTAGAAAATTGCTGTCTGGGCAGTTTTCTTAGTTTAATTTTTGCCTTAGCCGTTTTTCTTAGTTTTCTGTCTTGCGATTTTATTGCTAGATAATTGCTTTCTCCGCAATTCTTTTTCTCCTACATTCAAGTTAACCTCCTACTTGTCTTTGTTTATGCTTGCATATCTCGCACGTTCTTTATTAGTTAGGCACATTAATCCCAATTCTACCCCATTTAAACCATCCTTTCTAATTTAACATCTCACTTCGCTAGTAACTAAGAATAAATCTCTGTGGAAAATCGAATGAAAAAATACTTATTACTTGCTACAAGACCATGTATGCTTGCATGTTCTGAGTGCTCTCACATTGCATTTTAACTTACACATTGAGCACGCAACAGCTAACGACAAACTTATCGGAGAGAATTACGGAACTTGGAAATCCAATCTGAATACGATTCTTGTATTGGATGACCTAAGATTTGTCTTAACGGAGGACTGTCCTCCGGCTTCTGGCTCGAATGCTTCACGAACTGTTCGTGAGGCATTTGATCGTTGGATCAGGGCTAATGATAAATTCCAGGTCTATATCTTGGCAAGCATACAAGATGTTTTGGCCAAGAGGCATGAGGTAAGGGTTTCCGCTAAGGAAATCATGACTTCATTACAAGAGATGTTTGGACAGCCGTCCTCGTCTCTTCGTCATGAAGCCCTCAAATTCATTTATAATGCTCGAATGAAGGAAGGAACCTCTGTTAGGGAACATGTCCTTAACATGATGGTCCACTTCATGGCGGTAGAGTCAAGTTAGTTTCATCTTGGAATCTCTTCCGAAGAACTTCCTCAATTTCAGATCAAATATTTTCATGAATAACCTTGAAATTAACTTGACCACTCTTCTGCATGATTTGCAGACTTATGAGTCCCTACATGCCTCCAAAAGAAAAGAGAAGGAGGCAAATGTTGTCACTTCGAAGAAGTTCCTTAAGGGGACTGGGTCTGCAACTAAGTCTGAAGCAGTCTAAACGAGTAGTCAGACTATTCGTAAGAAGAAGAAGAGGAACAGGAGAAAAGTCAAAGCCCCTGTTGTTGTGGCCAAAGTAAAATCTTCGGACAAAGGGAAGTGTTTCCATTGTAACGAAGAAGGGCATTGGAAGCGCAATTTCCCGAAATACCTTGCAGAGAAACATGCCGAGAAAGAACGACAAGGTAAATGAGATTTATTTGTCTAAACATGTATAGTGGATTTATGAATGTCATACCTGAATGTTTTCAGGAACCACTAATCATGTTTGTTTTTCTTTTCAAGAAATTAGTTCCTGATGGTCGATTTCTCCGTGTTGGATGACTTGAGAAGACGTCTATTCAGCTTTACAGTGGGAGTTTTGTGTTTTTTATGTTGTTTTGTATGAACCTAAATCACATATGTGATATGTGTAATTAAGTTGTACATATTTCAGTAATTGTTTGAACATTTGTATATATGTATCTTTTGTTGTAAATAAATGAACGGTTCATTTTACAAAAGATGTATACTGTTATGTTCTATTAAATTCAGAAAACAACATGGATGTTAAGACTAATAATATTAAAGGAAAGCTATATACAGTTCAACAAGGGTTGTTAATAAAATGAGTTATTCTCAAAAGTTGAGGAAACCTAAAAAACATTAGGTTGTCTGTAAACTCGAGTTATCATATCTGATGATGACTTGAGAATTCATTATTTCTACAATTGACTACTTAGACAAGGACAAATGGTTCGAAGCCGTAGATCTTCAAGAGACATTGAGACCGAGTCTCTTAGGTGAAAACCTTTAAGGCTTGACTTTCTAGTAAAGGGACTGTCCCAAAGTGAAGACGTTAATTGTGTATTAACTTCTTTACTTGTTACCAGATGTAAGTTATTGGATTACTCTCGTCTATTTTCTTGTTCTATACTAGATAGGATAAGATAAATGGAGATCAAGACTAGCTATCTTGATTAGAGTATCCATAAGTCTCAGAGTCTTTGAGAGTCATATATAGGGTTAAGAGCAAAACTATTTTGCTAGCTTATTCAATTCTTTTATGGATTGAAACTAGCTTCTTAATCTTGAATGATGAAGGTTTGATGTTCTAATCAAATCTTATGGCTTTGAACACGATATTGATGAACTTTGCTGGGCAAATGGTTTATCAATAATGTAGCTTTCGTAATATGGTTTCCGTAATTTTATATCCTAATCATTGAGAATGATGTAGGATTAGTTTCTGACACCTATGTATTAGCTAGCGACCCGTTTCCAGATATGTGATCTAGGTGAGGTCTTGTTTTGTTTTGTGGATTCAGATTAATCTGAGTCGTAAGAAAAAATCGCTAATATGGTCTCTGTTAAGTCTCTGAAAGTGACTTATTTAGGACCCATTTAGCTTAGGAAGATGTACACTTTTAGGTGTTGTTGTTAGCATTTAGCCTAAACCTATGCTTTAATATGAGAATTAGAAGAAGGTAGCTAATTTAGGACTTATGCACAATAGGTAGAAAAAGGGTTGAAAACCGAAGGAAAAGAATGAAAAAAATGAGCATTGCGAATGAATTGCGGAAACATTGCGGTGACCGCAATTATTCAAGTTAAAACCGTAAGTTGGCTGATCTTTTTCTGTTTAGATCCGACTTTTCAGGGATTCGTTCTTTCTCCTCCATCCATTCTGATATATGACGTTGAAGATTGATGGTTCTCCTTGGCCCAAACGCACCTGCAAACTACTATAAAAGGGGGTCAAAGTCGGAGGTTCAATCATCACTCGAAGCGCAGAAGTCTTCTCGCAGTCCACCATTTCCATCTGTTTTCCTTTGCCGTCTGTTGGAGTGAGAGTCTCAGCTGTTGGAATCGATAATCTGATAGGAAGGAGAGAAGATTCTTCTTCTCTCTCGATTGGATTCATCCAAGCAAGGCTGACTTTTCATCACCTTCATTCGAGGCGACTGCCACGGAGTTTTTCAGCAACCCTTTACTGCTTTTCTGTCATTCTTCCTCTTATTTCCAGTTTGATTATTGTTGTTCTTAGTTTAGTATTTTACTTACTGCATTTCGTTGTTGTCTGTCTTGGATTCATCTCTAGAAAGCTTTCCTTTGTCATTCGAACACTCAAAGTAATCGAAGTACAATTCTGCATTTTACAGTTTCCACCTTGTTCTGCTACGGTTTTGTCTCGCTATTTTACACACATTTCTCTTCTAAGCATGTCTGTTTTATCTACCCTTTCTGTTCTCCATATATCCATGAGTAGCTAAATCACTTAGGGGCATGCTAATGACAGAACTATAGGCTAAAAAACGTGAATCAAGTAGGCAGATTAACACTCGAACATTGATTGTATGTAAGCTTCATCCCACGGGCAATTTCGATTGGCCATCCATTTTGTCCAAAGAACTCCTAACCTCTGGAAGGAGTAAGAGTTCAGAGTCATATAATCATGCTAGCCTTTCATGGTAATCAGGAAACGGCCTAGGAATAGGCGTTTCCCTAGTACAAACTAAACACTCCTGCTTAAACAAGATGCTTAAGTCCTTACTTTGAAGTCGAGTAAACTTAAGACTCTAATGCATGGAATCGGACGATACTTGAGATAGAGTGAGTTTGATGTATAGAGAGTTGATCCAAAGCTTGATAATCGTAATAAACTGCCTATAGGATAGTCATTAGTAGCCCTTAATTCGCCCATTTACATACTTTTGCTGTTGAGTTAATTGCGGATTAATTGCGGTTCTCGCAATTCTGCTAAGTTGCATTCTGTTTAGCTGTTTTCTTCCTCGTTTATTAATTCCATCTCTTGTCCTTTGCATCTAATTTCAACTTGCATTTGTTTATGTTATATCCCTTTATACATTCAGCAAAAATTAGATAAATAAAAACCAATTTTACCCCCTCAAATCCACCCCATCTTTCTTAACAAAAACACTTCGAGAATAGCTAAAAACAAGTCTCTGTGGGAAAACGAATGAAATATACTTACTACTTGCTATAAGATCATGTATGCTTGCATGTTCTGAGTGCTCTCTCTCTCTTATTTATCATTTTTATTAACACATTGAGCACGCAATAAGTTTTTGGCGCCGCTGCCGGGGACTTATTTTAAGTGAAAACGAAGTTTGTTAAGTCTGAAACATCAAATTATTTTCCATTGAATTTGATCCATCTTCATTTCTTTTTCAGGTACCATTTAGGGTAGTTTATGAATGAGACTCCAAGTAGTGATCTAGAGTTCAACCCTGAGCCCGAGAGATTACTTAGAGCTAGGAATAGAGCCAAGAAACGTCTCTTTAAACAAACCCTTTTACCTCCAATCATTGCAGAGACTACAATTCCTCCGCAATTACCTCAAGAAGAAATGGCTGGAGTAAATCAAAACCTGGTGCCTGTCACTCGCAATCCCATTGAAATAGCGAATGACAAGGATAGCGCCATCCTCTCATATTTAGTACCTCTGCCTGGGGAGCTGAACCCCAGCATAATCCGTCCTGAAATCACTGCCAACTCATTTGAGTTAAAGCCAGTGATGTTCCAAATGTTGTCCACTGTGGGACAATTCTTTGGAATAGAAAATGAGGACCCCCATAACCACCTTAGGAACTTCTTAGGAGTTAGTGACACCTTCCTAATCCCTGGAGTTTCCCAAGAAGCCCTGAGGCTATATCTTTTCCCTTACTCTTTGAGGGACAAAGCCAAAACATGGTTAAATTCTTTACCCTCAGGATCTGTCCGCAATTGGACAGATTTAGCAGAAAAATTCCTAGTCAAATACTTCCCACCTGATAGGAATTCGACCTTTCGTGATGATATCATAAAGTTCAAACAAGCTCCAAGTGAGTCTCTTCACGAAGCTTGGACCAGATTCAAAGACCTTCTCATTAAATGTCCACACCATGGCATTCCATGGTGTATCCAAATAGAAGTCTTCTTTAAAGGATGCAACCCCAGCACCAGACAAGTCTTAAATTCATCTGCTGGTGGTTCCATGTTGTCCAAGAGTTACAACGAAGCTTATGAGATCTTGGAGAAGATCTCAACATCTCATTGTAGGTGGTCAGACGATCCAGTAGAGCCAACTAGGGCTCAAGACAAGGATGCTCTAAGCGCCATGAGCACCCAAATAAATGCCCTGACCAACTTAGTCAAGCAAATGGCTCAGGCCAATCTCCAAACCAGTGCCAATACCGCCACAGCCATGTCAATGGGCACCCAACCAAGTCAAGGCGAGGCACCAATCTGTGGATTCTGTGGGGAAGGGCACCCTTATGAATACTGCCCTGGGAATCCATCTTCAGTCTGCTATGTTGGAAGCCAGCAGCAGCCTAGGAATAACCCCTACTCCAACACCTATAACCCTGGTTGGAGAAACCACCCTAACCTGTCATGGGGTGGCCAACAGAACACTAACCAAAATTCTAACCAACCAAGGCCGAGTGGAACACCTGGTTTCACTCCCCAACATAACCAGTCAATGTACCAAAAACCTTACAATCAACCTGTAGGATCTTCTGTAGAAAACCTACTCAAGGAATATATAGCTAAGAATGATGCTACTCTTCAGAGCCAGCAAGCTACTCTTAGGAGCCTAGAGAACCAAATAGGCCAATTAGCCAATGAACTTAAAAGTAGGCCCCAAGGTAGACTCCCTGCTGATACCGAGGTACCAAGGAGAGATGGCAAAGAACAAGTTCAAGCAATTGAACTTAGGAGTGGGAGACCATTGGTGAGTAACACAAAAGACATACCAAAGAGAGTAGAGAACACTGAGTCTAGTGCTCCACTGGAGTCTCTGCCAAGCCAAGGTCCACCACCAACTAGCACATCAGGAGCCAGGCTAGAGCCAATTGTTGAGGACGTAGAAGAAATTCCAAGGCCTCCACCTATCCTAAGGCGCCCTGACGTGCCTGCATATGTGCCACCACCTCCATACCCTCGAAGGCTTAAGAAGAAGCAGGAACAGGAAGTTCATTTTAATAAATTTTTAGAAATACTTAAGCAAGTGCATGTTAACATTCCTTTTGTAGAGGTTTTACAGTCTATGCCTTCTTATGTAAAGTTTTTGAAGGACATTATTACTACCAAAAAAAATTGGTGAGTTTGAAACAGTGAACCTCACCGAGGAGTGCAGTGCCATCCTCCAGAACAAGCTGCCCAAGAAGGAGAAGGATCCTGGTTCCTTCACCTTACCTGTAGAACTTGGAGGCAAGCACGTGGGCAGAGCGCTTTGTGACCTGGGCGCCAGTATAAATCTCATGCCCCTGTCCCTATTCCGCCAGTTGGGAATGGGAGAAGCACGTCCAACTACTGTCACTTTACAACTAGCAGACAGATCCATCGCATATCCAGAAGGTAAGATTGAGGATATTCTAGTTAAAGTTGACAAATTCATTTTCCTTGCAGATTTCATTGTCCTGGACTATGAGGCAGACAAGGAGGTTCCCATCCTGCTAGGTAGACCATTTCTAGCCACAGGTAGGGCACTCATAGATGTTCAGAAAGGTGAGTTAACTATGAGAGTTCATGATGAAGAGGTAAAATTTAGTGTTTATAAAGCTTTAAAGTATCCCTCTGATTCTGAGTCTTGTGCTAGCATGGATATTGTTGACTCACTAATGGAAGAACAATTAGAGCATGTATTATTAACCAAGCATGCAAATGAATATGTAGGATTAGATGTAGCTGATTTAAATGTATCTGACATAATGAATATGCCTGTAGATAAACCTCAACATGTATGTATGAATATAGATTTAACTGATAGAACTATAAATCCGTTAAAGCCCTCCATTGAGCATCCACCTATTGTAGAATTGAAACCACTACCTACTCACCTCAAATATGCATATTTAGGAGATAATGATACGCTGCCTGTAATTATTTCTTCTAAACTAAGTGAACAGCATGAGGTTGATTTAATTTTACTGCTTAAGCAACATAGGAAGGCTATAGCATGGACTATTGCTGATATTCGAGGCATTAGCCCTTCTTATTGCATGCACAAAATTATATTAGAGGAAGAGCACACACCTAAGGTAGATCACCAGCGCAGGTTAAACCCCTCTATGAAAGAGGTAGTGAAGAAAGAAATAATAAAGTGGTTAGATGCAGGAGTGATTTTCCCCATAGCTAGTAGCCAGTGGGTGAGCCCCATCCAATGTGTACCTAAAAAGGGGGGAATAACGGTGGTAGTCAATGAGAACAACGAACTGATTCCAACAAGGACTGTCACAGGGTGGAGGGTATGTATGGATTACAGAAAACTAAATAAAGAAACTAAAAAAGACCATTTCCCTATACCGTTTATTGACCAGATGCTAGACAGAATAGCTGGTAGAGCCTACTATTGTTTTTTAGATGGGTACTCTGGCTATAATCAAATTACTATAGACCCTAAGGATCAAGAGAAGACTACCTTCACTTGCCCTTTTGGAACGTTTGCCTTCCGCAGAATGCCTTTTGGCTTATGCAATGCACCGGCAACTTTCCAAAGGTGTATGATGGCAATCTTCTCTGAGTTGGATGAGTCCATGATAGAAATATTCATGGATGACTTCTCAGTCTTTGGGGATTCATTTAAAACCTGTCTAGAGAACTTAGGACAAGTCCTGGCTAGGTGTGAGGAGACCAACCTAGTCCAAAATTGGGAAAAGTGCCATTTTATGGTAGATGAAGGGATTGTCTTAGGACATAGAGTGTCAAGGGCAGGTGTAGAAGTGGATAGGGCAAAAATAGAGATCATAGAGAAGTTGGTAGAGCCCCAGAATGTCAAGGCTATTAGGAGCTTCTTAGGGCATGCTGGTTTCTACAGAAGGTTCATTAAGGACTTTTCTAAGATAGCCAAGCCCCTATGTGAGCTTCTAGAGCTAAATAGACCATTTATCTTCTCTAAGGAGTGTGTAGTAGCTTGGAAAACCCTTAAGGAAGCACTGGTCACAGCACCAATCATAGTAGGACCAAATTGGGATCTCCCATTTGAGATGCTATGTGATGCCAGTGACTATGCTGTAGGAGTCATGTTAGGACAAAAGATTGACAAGCTAACACACCCTGTCTATTATGCTAGTAAGACCTTGAATGAGGCTCAATGTAATTATACAACTACAGAGAAAGAGATGCTTGCTGTAGTCTTTGCTTGTGAAAAATTTAGAAACTATATTGTAGGAACTAGGACCATTGTATACACTGACCATTCTGCTTTAAAATATCTTATGAGAAAGGCTGATGCCAAGCCTAGATTGATTAGATGGGTGTTATTGCTGCAGGAATTTGATTTGGACATTCGGGACAAGAAAGGTTGTGAAAACGTGGTTGCAGATCACCTGTCTCGATTGCAGCACAATTGCGAAAAAATTGCGGAGACCGCAATTTCTGATGCTTTTATAGATGAACATGTATTTGCTTTGGCTCATCGTGATAACGATGAGGAACCGTGGTTTGCTGATATTGCTAACTTCCGTGCATCACAGGTATTACCAGTGTTCAAGGGAGGACAAGAAAAGAAGCGGTTCCTGCATGAAGCAAGGAAATTCATCTGGGATGACCCCACACTTTACAGAACCTGTGCGGATGGTTTGTTAAGGAAGTGTGTTTCAGCTGCTGAAGCAAAGTCTGTGCTGCAGCACTGTCACTCATCTCCTTATGGTGGACACTTTGGTGGTCAAAGGACAGCTGCGAAGGTATTTCAGAGTGGCTACTACTGGCCAACAATCTTCAAGGACGCACACGACTATGCCCACAGCTGTGATGAGTGCCAAAGGACAGGTAACCTCAGTCGCAAGGATGAGATGCCCCTCACCTACATTTTAGAGTTGGAGCTCTTTGATGTGTGGGGCATTGATTTCATGGGACCATTCCCTCCATCATCAGGTAACCTGTACATTTTAGTAGCAGTGGACTACGTGTCCAAGTGGGTAGAAGCCAAAGCATGTCCTAATAATGATGCTAAAACAGTCACTAGCTTCTTGCATAGGCACATTTTCACTAGATTTGGGACTCCTCGTGCTATCATTAGTGATGAGGGGTCACATTTTATTAATAAGGCTATGGAGAAAGTATTGGCTAAATATAACATTAGACATAGGGTAGCTACTCCCTATCACCCACACTCAAATGGCCAAGCTGAAATTTCCAATAGGGAGATAAAGAACATCCTAGAAAAGGTAGTCAAACCAAATAGGAAAGACTGGTCATTTAAGCTTGAGGATGCACTTTGGGCTTATAGAACAGCATATAAGACACCTCTAGGCATGTCTCCCTATAGGTTGGTATATGGCAAGGCCTGCCACTTGCCACTTGAGTTAGAAAACAAGGCATTTTGGGCCATGAAGGAATTGAATTTCTGTGTAAAGGATGCGGGGACATTGAGATCTTTGCAGCTACATGAACTTGATGACCTTAGGCATATGGCCTATGAGAATGCTAAAATGTATAAAGAAAAGACCAAAATATGGCACGACAGTAGACTTAGGATCAAAGACTTTAGGAAAGGCCAACTTGTCCTATTATTTAACTCACGTTTAAAGATATTTCCAGGCAAACTAAAGTCTAGATGGTCGGGTCCATTTGTTGTTACTAATGTCTTTGTTCATGGTGCAATAGAGATAAAGAACTTGCAGCAGGGTCAGCCATTTATGGTCATTGGTGCTAGGTTGAAGCACTACTATGAGGAAGGGGATGTGAAGACTCTCTCGGCCTTCCTCTTGACTGAAGCATGACAAAAAGAACGAGAGAGAACGAGTGGTTACTGTGCTCGTTTAGTCAAGGCCAATGCCTTAGTTTATTTTTTCTGTTTTTTCCGGTTTTCATTTGTATGTTTTGTGGTGTAATTTTAATTGCGTATTTAATGTTTGTTTGATTTGTTTTTTTTTAGGGAATCGAAAGAGGGGATCAAGGAGAGTAAATCCCACTTTAAAAATCAAGAAACGGTTGAGCCAAATAAAAGATACGGACGGGCAAAGTTGGAGATTTCAATGAAATAATATCCCTGGAATTGCGCTAAAATTGCTGGATCCGCAAAAAGAGCCGTTGGGATTTTATCCGTTGTCTTTATATCCGTTGGAAGCCGCTCGATCGTTACGATTATCTCTCTCTTTGCTCTCCAAGAATTCAGCGATTCTCTCCATCTTTGATTCCTCTCCCAAGATCTTCAAGAATCAGCAATGGTGGCCACACGTGCTGAACGATCCGCAGCCAAGAAGAAGGCTGATGACGCAGCTGAAGCAGCTGCGAGGGAAGCGCTTCTCACCCTTGCAGACGATGGTGCCGTTCGCACCGGTCCTCTGCCCAAGCTTCCTATTCGTAGGAAGAAGTGGAGGGTGGTCACTGAGATCCCCGCTGGGCCATCTGAGCCAATGGGCACGCCAAAGAAACGCCGGTGGAGTGTCAAGACAGCCGCCGAACCAAGCACCGCAAGGACTCCCTCTGTGGAGAGTCAAGAAACTGTTCGTGCATCCCACGAGTCAGCCAAAGAAGGTTCGTCGCCGTCTGCCTCACCTGCGCGCAGCCCTCTCCCAGCTGAACCAGTGCCAAGCGCAGAGTCGTCACCGCCTGCACAGAGCCCTGAGTTGTCTCCAGCACCTCAGAGTTCTGATCCGACACCTGCAGCAGCGCAGAGCCCTGAGCTGCAATCTTCGCCACTGAGTTCTGCGCAGACACCTTCAGCAGGACATAATTCTCCACGGCCTGATCCGGAATTTCCTTATGGAGATTATCAAGAATCCACGCAAGGCAGTGGAGATGCTGGGGAAGACGAAGTCTTCTCTCCTATGAGGGAAGACAGCCCTGCCGAGCCTGCACAGCAGGACGATTCTATGGAAGAAACGTTGGGGGCATGCCTCCAGCAGATCAATATCAAGGCCAGACTCAAGAAGAAGAAGAAGGCCACGATTGGCAAGGCCAAGAAGTTGAAGAAAAAGAAGGCCAAGAAGGTGCCCTCGGCGGACAAAGAGAGTGCTGAGCCTTCGCTCAAACGCCTCAAGGTGGAGGCTGCTGCATCATCCATACCAGCAGACAAGGGGAAGGCTAAACTCTACCCTGAAGACGAACCTCCGTCAGTGAGGTATGTCTCATCTGATGCGGAATCCAGGGGTGTTGAGCTCAGGAAAAGGGACCTGTTGCACGAGAAGGGATTCCTTGATCGACTCGCTGACCTGCCGCAGTTCTTGCGGGCAGGAGTGCTCAACCATGGCTGGGAGGAATTCTGCAGACCGCCTAATCCAGCCTACACGAGCATGGTGTACGATTTCTACGCCAACGTGCTCAGCCCTGAGGATGGCCTGTCTATGGTCAGAGGGGTGGAAGTGGATTTCTCAGCCAAGGCCATCAATGAAGCCTTTGGTCTCAAGGGCCAAGCGCACACAGATTATGCACGGATAGTTGATGAGCCGACTGAGGCCGTGCTGGAAGAGGCCATTCGCACAATTGGCCAGCCTGAAGCAGCGTGGACTGTCTCACGCAATGGTCGGCACACCTTGATGAGTGCCAATCTGACAGCAAAGGCGGCTGTGTGGTTTGCCTTTGTGAGGAGAAAGCTGTCCCCGGTGACCCACGAGACAACAATCAACCAGAGTAGATCACTGCTGGTTTATGCCATCATGCGCGGTCTCACGGTCAATGTAGGGGAGATCATGTCAGCTGCCATTGCTGAATGCGCCAGAAAAGGTAAGGGGCCATTATTTTTCCCCAACACTATAACAAAATTGTGCTTGCTTGCAGGAGTCCCCACCGAGCGCTTGGAGCAGCAGATGCCGTACACAGGCCATTTGGAGCTGCCTGCGAACCTGAGGCTGAGAAGAAAGGGGAATATGGAGTTTGAGTTGGATAGGCTGGCTGCTGAACAGTCCCTATCTATGGCCTGCTTAATGGACATGCAGAGGAGAATGGCTCAATGGGCCAACTATGCGCAGGCAAGGGACAACGAAGTTGCAGACCAGTTGGGATGCATCTTCCCGGACTTCCCCACCAACCTCCTAACTCCATGGGTGCCCCCACGACCAAGGCAACCAGATGAGGATGATGAGAATTGAGTGCTGGTTTGAAGAGCACTAAAGGGAGTATTGCTGTTCCCTTAAGAAACAAAAGACAATTTTTCTGCTTTCTGATAGGATATTGTGAATTATGTTGTTTTGTGTTCAACTTTTGATCTGCTTTTAATGTTTAGTTTTATGTTTTTTCTTTTGCTTAGTCTAGTCTGATGTTAGCTGAATAGGTAGGATAGTTTAGTTTTATTTTTAGGATGCATGAGTTACAGGAAGAAGCATGCTAGGGGCCTGAATCAATGTTATATCTGCCCGGATTGAATTGCGAAATAATTGCGGTTCCCGCAATTTTTGTGACTGATCGCATGCTTTGGACTGTCTGTTTAGTTAGGCTGTGATCTGTTAAATTCTATCTTTTGCTGCTAGCATGACTACCTTATATAGCTGATCTTAAAGCATGCTGGATGAGTGTCATAGGACACCCTTTGCTAGTTTAAATTTGCCTCTGAATAGTGCTCAGCATGCATAAACCATAAGTCCTTAAGAACTGTCTGTTATGTTCCAATTTTCTGCTGCTGGAATAGTTGCTTTTAGAATGTTTTGCCTATGCCTAGGATTTTTAGATTCTCTTTGTTTTACTTTAGACTAGATGCTTCTAGGACAAGTTTGGGGGTGTGCCACCTCAGACACTCATTGGGGACAATGAGCAGTTGAAGTTTGGGGGAGGCCACCCTAGGCCTAGGAACATTCCTCTCTTCCTTAGGACATAAGCATTCTTCTTCTCCTAAGAAAAAATTTTGTGATAAACTGAAAAAAAATGAGAAATAGAATAAAGAGGGGAGTCTCTCTCAAGTTGCTGAGTAATCAGTGCCAAGTGTGTAAACCACAAGTGGCATTGCATCAAAAGACAACCCAAGGAGAGACTCCACCTAAGTAAAAAAGGAAAAAGGGAGAAATAGGGAAGAAGAATGTATGCTTGGGAGTTATAATCTTGTGGCTTAGATGTCCTATTTAAAAAAGAACTCTGATCCTCAATGAGCTAAGCGCAAGGTTGTAGCTTTTAGGTTTGTCTAGGGAGATGAATGTATATCCAATGTAGTGATGCCAGGGCTTAGGTTGTTCTCTAAAAGTACCACTGTCACTGTTAATACTAAGACTGGCATGACTCTAAGGAATCCTAGACACATTAAAAATAAGCTAGAAGCATGTACTGAGTCTGGAGTAAAGCTTGGTAGAATTTGAAACCCGAGGGATAGTGGCATGACATCATAAAAGTAGCTAGATCAGTAGTAGGGGGTTAACAAAACCAGCAGGTATAGTAGGCGGGTGAAGTCAGAAGAAGCTTGATAAGAGGTTAGTTCTAAACTTAGAAGTGGGTCACAGGACAGCACTGCTAGAGATAGGGATATAGGGGAGTCGGTAGGTAGTTAAAGAAGAGAAAACAGCAGCCTAAGTAAGTCCTTAGTATGCTTGAGGACAAGCAAAGCCTTAAGTTTGGGGGTGTGTTAAGTCTCTGAAAGTGACTTATTTAGGACCCATTTAGCTTAGGAAGATGTACACTTTTAGGTGTTGTTGTTAGCATTTAGCCTAAACCTATGCTTTAATATGAGAATTAGAAGAAGGTAGCTAATTTAGGACTTATGCACAATAGGTAGAAAAAGGGTTGAAAACCGAAGGAAAAGAATGAAAAAATGAGCATTGCGAATGAATTGCGGAAACATTGCGGTGACCGCAATTATTCAAGTTAAAACCGTAAGTTGGCTGATCTTTTTCTGTTTAGATCCGACTTTTCAGGGATTCGTTCTTTCTCCTCCATCCATTCTGATATATGACGTTGAAGATTGATGGTTCTCCTTGGCCCAAACGCACCTGCAAACTACTATAAAAGGGGGTCAAAGTCGGAGGTTCAATCATCACTCGAAGCGCAGAAGTCTTCTCGCAGTCCACCATTTCCATCTGTTTTCCTTTGCCGTCTGTTGGAGTGAGAGTCTCAGCTGTTGGAATCGATAATCTGATAGGAAGGAGAGAAGATTCTTCTTCTCTCTCGATTGGATTCATCCAAGCAAGGCTGACTTTTCATCACCTTCATTCGAGGCGACTGCCACGGAGTTTTTCAGCAACCCTTTACTGCTTTTCTGTCATTCTTCCTCTTATTTCCAGTTTGATTATTGTGGTTCTTAGTTTAGTATTTTACTTACTGCATTTCGTTGTTGTCTGTCTTGGATTCATCTCTAGAAAGCTTTCCTTTGTCATTCGAACACTCAAAGTAATCGAAGTACAATTCTGCATTTTACAGTTTCCACCTTGTTCTGCTACGGTTTTGTCTCGCTATTTTACACACATTTCTCTTCTAAGCATGTCTGTTTTATCTACCCTTTCTGTTCTCCATATATCCATGAGTAGCTAAATCACTTAGGGGCATGCTAATGACAGAACTATAGGCTAAAAAACGTGAATCAAGTAGGCAGATTAACACTCGAACATTGATTGTATGTAAGCTTCATCCCACGGGCAATTTCGATTGGCCATCCATTTTGTCCAAAGAACTCCTAACCTCTGGAAGGAGTAAGAGTTCAGAGTCATATAATCATGCTAGCCTTTCATGGTAATCAGGAAACGGCCTAGGAATAGGCGTTTCCCTAGTACAAACTAAACACTCCTGCTTAAACAAGATGCTTAAGTCCTTACTTTGAAGTCGAGTAAACTTAAGACTCTAATGCATGGAATCGGACGATACTTGAGATAGAGTGAGTTTGATGTATAGAGAGTTGATCCAAAGCTTGATAATCGTAATAAACTGCCTATAGGATAGTCATTAGTAGCCCTTAATTCGCCCATTTACATACTTTTGCTGTTGAGTTAATTGCGGATTAATTGCGGTTCTCGCAATTCTGCTAAGTTGCATTCTGTTTAGCTGTTTTCTTCCTCGTTTATTAATTCCATCTCTTGTCCTTTGCATCTAATTTCAACTTGCATTTGTTTATGTTATATCCCTTTATACATTCAGCAAAAATTAGATAAATAAAAACCAATTTTACCCCCTCAAATCCACCCCATCTTTCTTAACAAAAACACTTCGAGAATAGCTAAAAACAAGTCTCTGTGGGAAAACGAATGAAATATACTTACTACTTGCTATAAGATCATGTATGCTTGCATGTTCTGAGTGCTCTCTCTCTCTTATTTATCATTTTTATTAACACATTGAGCACGCAACAGTCTCTAAGCATCTAATATTGACAAAGGTTGTTAATATTCAATGCAGTGAGGTTTTATCCCTCGTGCGTAAACATATTCGTTGTCCAGATGTATCTTTTCTTAGAATACATGACTCGATATGTGTTATGCAGTGGGAGTTGTCAGTCTGGCTGGTATTAAAATTTTGTCTGAGCATAATTCAGTGAGTTTGAGCTCTTAAGTAGTGCAGATGAGGAGTGATGGTCACATGGAAAGTCTCAGTTCACTTCATGCTGATATGTTTACTAAGTCTCTCACAGCTAAAGTGTTTGAGAGATACATAAATAATTTAGGGCTCCGGGTTGCTAAATAGGATAGTGCGAGAAGACTATAGATATATGATATTATAGTTCTCCTCCCCAACATGTACACCACGGACGTTTAAGTCCAAGTGGGAGTTTGTTGGATTTAATGTCCTAAAACTCGTGGTATGTAAACAGTTATGTTTGTAAATTATCTATTTAGTAATAATGAGTTATTAAGTTTTATTCAGTAAAGGTGTTTGCTGGAATAAAGTGAAACATGTTTGCATTAATCTATACCAATGACCAACACCCTTGACGATCATGAGTACTTGAGTTCCATGTATGACATGAATGTGGGTCAAGCTCAAATAGACAGTCAAAACGGTCTATAGTATATGGATAAGGCTGGGTACCTTATCCTGGTAACACTATTGGATGCGGCCCGTTTTGTATTATACAAAATGATGTGATCCGAGTCGTTTCACATCGAGATGTGCGAGCGGGGGCGTCCTACGCGATGAGTTTGCGTAAGACTTAACCACGAAAAGTCGCTCTCTTTATAACGTCGTTTACTGAAGAGACCGACTATTTCACCTGATAGCCTAGGTAACTCGATCTCAATCCTGAGCTTACTATGAACTCTTGCTTATTAGACAGTATCCTTAGATCTGTATGGGTGAAAGTGGCAGATTGTCCGCTCAATAAGCCTGCCATCTTAGGGATAAAGTCCAATAGGTAGCTGGGGACATAGTGTAGTAAGATGGAGTTCACTCCTAACCCGCTCTTCAGGGTTAGTAGATAGGTTGTTCCCTTAATAGATGACTCCGGGGCGTGAACAATAGGCGCCTACCCTCTCCTCGTTAGAGAGGGTTTCTGATCTGTGTGTTGGACCACTGATCAATTGTTCATTAGAGGTGTCAGTTGTACTTAAGGACCAAAGACGTAACACAGGGGTTAAACGGTTTAAAAGACCAACTGTGATTACGAACAACCTGTGAAGGGTCTACTTGCCCGTGACGGTTATATCAGAGGACATAATATATCTACAGTGAGGAGAGTGCAACCCTCGGAATATAGTGGAGTCTCTGGGGGTTAACGAATGTTGATTAGTTCGGTTAAAAGAGTTTTGACCGGATAATCTCGTATCGTTGGAGCTCATGATCTGTAGGTCCTTTAGGTTCTCCTGGCTAGCTTGGATAACGTCGTTCAATAATATTAATTAATATATATATATATATATATTAATTAAAAATTTAATTAATAAAAAATTAATTAAAAATTTAATTAATAAAAAATTTATTATTATTATAATAATATATGTGTGTGTGTGTGCAGATCATTTCCATCAGTTTTCTTCTTCTTCTTCCTCTCTTTTCTTTTATTTTCAGAGTCCCACAACTCCGTTGCTCGGCGCCGAGGATAGCGGGACTACCTGGGTGGTCCTCGGGGAGTTCGTGAGAAGAGGCCGGAAGAGTTCGTGACGAGGAACGTGCAACCGAACTCGAAGAAAATTAGAACTACAAGGGTATATTTTCTATTTTTTTCTTTTTACCGCTGTTTGAGCATGTTTTCTATTTGTTAAATTGATGAAATTAGAGTTTCAACGATCCAAAATTGCTTCTGCAGCGTGATAGGCTCCATCAATTCCGACACTGGAATTTAAAGCACTTACGCATCTCTTGTGTGTCGGGTTGCCATCACTGTTGCATGCATGTAAAATGTACAATGAAAAGGGAATTTTGAAAAAACATATTTGGTGAGTACGTAGGTTTGATATTGGTACTCCTCAGAAGGGTAGCAAAGATTGTGGTTATTTTTGTGCCAATTTTTTTTGAGTATGTAGCGACCACTAATGTGTTTGTGACATTGTTCAAACTAACATGTCGTTATTCACCAATACGGTGTTCAACTTTGGGCAGACAAATATTTTTGGTAATAATATCTATTATTTTTAGTGAATGCATTTTCTGTTTTTTTTTCTTTTCAGATTACTATCATGCGTAATGAAATGAAATTGGATGAGTCAGTAAGATTGTTAACGAACAGTAGGCATTATGTTGAATAATATACGCTCAAATAGCGAGAGCGAGTATATTCTTTATGAACTAGCTAGAGCGAGTATGTTGCACAATGATATAACGAGAGCGAGTATGTTGGGTTCTCAAATAGCAAGAGCGAGTACAATGAACTAGCAAGAACGAGTACAATAAACAATTAAACAAAAAAAAAGCGTAGATTATAAAACATTTCTTCTCATTCATGAAGTACTGGGTTCATGATCGAACCTGATTGTCGATAAGGGTGCATTACATCTCTGTCTATTGTGTTCGACATTCCCACAACGACCACATCTTCGTACTGGACGTGGTCGTTCACCAACAGAAGGAATACGTTGAACTCTGCGGTGACCAACTCGAGTTACTGTCTTTGGAGGTAGGATATGAACTTGAACGTAGCTGGGGGGTTTCTTCCATTCGGATACGTGTCCAACCAGACATATTGGTTCAACGTATGCAGATACGAGAGATTCGACGGTGTATAGGCTTCTGCATAGTGTCTGGGTTCTTTGTGTCTATACCTCGCAGTCATTATAACATGACTAGAATGAATTTCCATGGAAACAAAAACTCTGCAAGTGCACGTACGAGTTTGTATGTCAACAATACCTCCAAACTGTTCATCCTGAACGTTGAATCTCCACTGATTAATTGGTTCTACATGGCATCGCCTTCCCCCTCTCCGAACCTTGTGTTAATCGAGAACGAGCGTAATCTGATAATGTGGTTGTGTGTGCCTCCCAATACTCACGCCTAACCCTAAAGAGACAATTGGAAAATACCTCGTTTCCCTTGTTAAGGCATTCAGACACTCTGCACTGTTACTGGTTATATTGTCATATCGTTTGTCTATCTGACGACATCGAGCTCATCTCTCGATACTCGCGCCTTCAAGATATGATGCAACCAGGCCATTACGGAATAGACGTATTTGCTCCTAATAAATTTGAAATTCTGACTCACGAAACGCTATAGAAGCCTTACTAAACAACTCCACAATCGCAAAGTTTTTAAAAAGCCTTTCTAGATTCCCTTTCATATGGTATGTACAAAGTGCATGGAATGCGTTCGAAAATACATTTTGGACTGCATTCGCTATGGTGGCATGACGATATGACAAAATCATAAAATTTTGATTGTCCCAATACAAGTCTTCAAATTGTTCATGAACCATTTCCACGAACGGTCATTTTCATTGTCAACGACTGCAAAAGCTAATGGATAACACTGGTTGTTGCCATCCATTGCAACACCAAGGAGCATGTAACCCTTGTATTTTCCTCTTAAATGTGCACCGTCGACAATAATCATCGGCCGAATGCTACTCAAGTATCCCCTTACACAAGGTCCTAGTGCCATGAAAACGTATTTGAAGTGAATTGAATCTTCAAGCTCAATCTAAAAAATAGTTCAGGAATTCTCGAGTTTTAGGGCTTCCCCATACGCATGTAATCTGTCATATGATTCTTCAAGAGATCCTCTTACAAGGCACTGTGCTAGTTCTTTCTCCATCCACGCCTTGTTGTAGCTTATACTAACGAGAGCGAGTAACTGAAATATATCTCGTGCGTGTTCAGAACGAGTGATAACAACGAGAGCAAGTAACAGAAAAAATATGTCGTGCGTGTTCAGAACGAGTGATAACAACGAGAGCGAGCGTTTTTTTTAGAAAGATTATTTTTTTCTCTCGCTATGTTGCGGGTTGCCTCAATAAATCATAAAGGTGAGGGTACTATCAGAACTAAAAAAAATGGTGGATTTCTCGGGATCCTCAACTAACACGCAAAAGGTCCGTTTGCCTTTTTTTTTTTTTAGATTCGGGTCATTTTGACAATCCGCCCAAAATACTGGGTCAATTGTACAATTCTCTCATTGATAATTAATAATTTTCATTTGTTGTCTATTTTCTTTTATAGAAAAATAATGTTAAATTACAAGTTTTATAGTTGTATCTCATAGGTCCACCTAAACTTTAGAAGAATGTCTAACAAGTTCTTAAACTTCTAATTTTGGAGTTAATTTTTAAAAAAAATTGAATAGGTTAGACCCAACACAAAATTGAAAGTTTAATATTAGACATTTTTATACTTCATAGACCTATTTGACATAACTTTGAAAATTCATCGACCAAAATGAAAAGTAACAAATTTTCTTATATATTGATCTTCAACTAAAAAACTAAAGTGTCATTTGATAACATTTTTTGATTTTTTAAAATTAAACTTATAAAGAGTACTTATGAGTTTCTTTGTTTTGTTATCTACTTTGTAGATATGTCTTCAAAATCTAAGCCAAGTTTTAAAAACTAAAAAAAAAAAATATAGAAAAATAATGTTAAATTACAAGTTTTATAGTTGTATCTCATAGGTCCACCTAAACTTTAAAAGAATGTCTAACAAGTTCTTAAACTTTTAATTTTAGAGTTAATTTTTAAAAAAAAATTGAATAGGTCAGGATGCAACACAAAGTACATGGCTGCCAAGCGGAAGCTCACGTAAATGGATACAGCGATCGAAAAGATGGGAATGATGACGAATTTGTATCCGAGAGCTAATCCAAATATTACATTCGTTGCAGCACCAGTTCTACAAGAATCAGCCACATCCTGCACTGGACTGCACAAATCATATCATCAAAAGCATCAAATTTCACAGGCAATAGGAAGAACACATATCAGATTTCATATCAATGCCTCTTTGTAAGCTTGCAAGACTTCCAATTTAAAGAATATATTGCTAAACTACTGCTATTCTTTTGTATATATTTTCAACACTATCCTCTTACTTGCGAGCTTGAAAATTATCACGAGATTCAACAAGTGACAGTCAAGGAGAGAGAATTACTATAAGACCCATTTGATAACCATTTGTTTTTTTGTTTTTGAAAAACTAAACTTATAAACACTACTTCCACCAATATATTTCTCTGTTTTGTTATTTACTTTCTACCAATGTTTTCAAAACTCAACCCAATTTGGAAAACTAAGGCCCCGTTTGATAACCATTTGGTTTTTTATTTTTGGTTTTTGAAAATTAAGTCTATAAACCATACATTCACCCATGACCCATGAATTCTTTTGTTGTGTTATCTATCTTTTCAAGTGTTTGTAAAATCTAAGTCAAATTTTGGAAACAAAAAAAAGAAGTTTTCAAAAACTTGCTTTTGTTTTTGGAATTTGACTAAAAGTTGTAATGTTTTCTTAACAAAGATGAAAGTCATGGTAGAAATTCATATGTGAATGTATTGTAATTTATAGGTTTAATTTTCAAAAACCAAAAACTAAAAACAAAATGGTTATTAAACTGTAAAATAGTAATTTTAAAAAAAACTTGTTTTTGTTTTGAAAATTTGACTAAGAATCCACATGTTTCTTTCAAGCATAATTTTTTTCTTTTTTAAAAAAGAAAACTAGAAGGAAATAAATGGTTATCAAACAAGCCTTGATTTTTAGTTTTTGATTTTTAAAAATTAAGCTTATAATTACTACTTTCATCATTAGTTTATTTTTTTTTTTTTTTTTGTTATCTACTTTTTATTAGTGTTTTCAAAATTCAAGCCAAGTTTTAAAAACTACTTTTTTTCTTTTTTTGAATTTGGCTACGAATTCAAATGTAAACCATTGTAAAGAAATTTTAGAAAATTTGCACAATTTTCAAAAACCAAAAACCAAAAACCAAATGGTTATCAAACAGGCCGAAGAGTTCAAACTTAGGATCTCTTACTCTAATACCATATTAGACTACCATTAAACAAAAAAGAGTGAGTTGATAAGATAGAGTATGTTTTTTTTCTTATGCATATCAGGAAAACATATTTTACCTGTAAGCATTGCTAGTGTAACACTTAGTTGTATATCCAATAACAAGTCCTGCCCACAATCCAGTCACAACACAGAAGAAAATGTGCCTGCATTTGGATGTAATTTTAGTCAGCATACATACAGAGACTGATGTTTATGGGGGAAAGAAAGATTCGAGTACTCGACAAAGTCGTACCAGTTCTTTACGACCTTGTCGGTGCCGAAATCGTAGAGAGTTCAGTAGGATTAGATGATATTGTTGGGATGTAAAACAATACGAGATATAAATAAACTGCAGAATAACAAACTAAATATATCTCAACCTCTCACTTCACAAGTTAGAACCCAAAAGATAATCAATCACAAAATACAATAATAAAAAGATAAGGGAAAGAGATAACGACACTGAGAGATATACGGGTTCGCCCCGATCTCAGGACTACGTCCAGTCTTCTGCAATTGCAGGTTCTACTATAATGGAGATTACAAGGTCCCTCAAGCTCGCGCTACAAAACTCACTCAAATAGTTGATAGCACTCTAAAAGTGCTAATATTTAGCTCCTAAGTCTTGCGAGATAAGGAATTAACTGTGCTTAATTGATATATTTTGTTGAATTTAATTGTTTAGGGTTAAATCAGACCATTACATTAGTTTAGGGCTTAAATGAGTGTTTTAGAGGATAATATTAATTAATCGTTTTAAGTGCTTATACTATGTATATTAATTAATTGAATGTTATTCTAAATGTGATTAGTGGTCTAGTGGTGCAAGAGAACTTTTGTAGAACGATTGGCCTGAGTTTGAGTCTAGGGGAGGACAAAAATTTAATTTATTTTTGTAGAGCACAACCCCAAGTCGCAACGATGCAGACCCAAGAGCAAATTTGAAGTGGAAAAGTCCGTCTGGAGCGTCGATAATAAAACTCACTTTTTCCAATTTTTAGGCCATTCATCCTCGATTTTAGGTTTTGTTTTGACGATTTCTCTATAGATTTTTGGGGTTTTCTCCCCATTTCATATATATAAAGCATAGACTTGGTTGATTAGAATTGGTGTTCATCACGAGCAAGGTAAGTGCTCTAATTTTACGTTAGGGGTTATACTTGATGCAATTTGTGAGGGTTTAAATCTTAGTTTACAACTTAACATGATTGTTTTTAGTATGTTTGCATAATAGATTGACACTTTTGATTTCTCGCATGCTATATCGTTAATTAGATTAGTGATGTCGTGTCTCTTCTAATCGCCAAGGTAACAGGGGTTACGTTGAGCCATAGGTAACATCAACTATCCATGTTGATCTTTGGTTGAATTAACTTACCTTGAAGGAATAGATAAATCGGAATATTAGCTTAGGCTATCCAAGTTAAAAATTCGTCGTAGTGTTCCCGTCACTGTCAATTAGTTTACCGATTTAAATTCTACTCCAAGAAAAATTAACGCAAGGACAACATGGAAGGCCAATGGCATCGATTGCATAATTAAACTCTTGTTACTTAGGTAATTAAGAGAGGCATGGCATCATAATCTAATTAACGGCGTAATATGTAAACAATCAGGATCGTCAAGCCCATTATGCAAACACACTACTAAGATTAAGCATATGGAAGAAGAATCATGTTCAAAGATTAAGCTAAACAATGAAATTAGGAACTAATCTACCTAAAGTAGTCTAACTAACCAATCCTTTACATCCTCAAATTGAATACTTACCTACTACTCTTCCATGTAGGTTGGAAACTCAAGAAATCTCACTCCAAGCTCCATGGACCTCCAAAAATGGTGGAAAACCACCCAAAAACGGAAAATTCTGGTTCAAAAATCGAGAGTGACAAGACAGCCCGACCTAAAATTAGAATAATTTCCTTTTATACTCGTCGTAGCGTCGAGACGCTCTCGCTTGACGCTTTCTCTCGGGTTTTGGAAATCAAAATGCATTGGGCAGCGTCGAGACGCTGTCCCCTATGTCAACTTCTTCACTTCTGCTCTTTTCCTTTTCCCGATGCACTCCCGAGGCCCTAAAATGGTCCTCTTAGCCCCGAAAAATGTCCTTTGAACTTCAAGAGCTCTTCATCGATAATCACCTATAACAAAGGAAAATTAGAAATAATAAAGCACGGTTTTAGGTGTAAATAAGGAATTAATTATAGCTCTAAATTAGAGCCATTAGCTATCCAAGTTAAACATTTATCGTAATGTTCCCGTCACTGTCAATTAGTCAATATGGAACGTTCGCCCCTAGTTGATTGATTGCCAAGTTTAATTAGAATCGAACATCCGTCTCTGTTCTCTAATTAATTTAGGATTGATCGCCTTAGATTAATTAAAGAATAGTCTAATTAGAACTCCACGTTTCTATTTAACTATTTGAGTTACTTGTATTACCAGTTTCGTGCAAGTAAATTATGTGTTTGAATTACTCTTGTTACGTATAATTGAATCTCTATGAACTAAATCACATCAAAGTGAACCCCGACCCTTAAAATTAGGAGCACATGTACTTAGTTATAATTTCTTGTCCTTTTATTTTTCCGTTAGTTTATTTTCAGCTTGTTTTTAGTTTAGTTCTCTTTAACCTTCCCCTCGTTTCCCTTCAGTTTTCAATAAAAGCAAATAGAAATTAATTAGGAGAACTTAATTTTAGGTTCCCTGCGGATCGACTTGGTTATCGTTGTTCTACATGTAACGACCCGACTTTTCCTAACCTAGACTACTGAGGGACGTTACTAAATGCATGCTGATAACATTTGAAAAAAAAAACTCTTGAGAAAAGATATAGAAATAAATACTTTCATTTAAATAAACTAAAATATAATTATTTGGGATCCCATTTAAAATATTGAAAATCATCAAATAGAACAATACGATAAATTGCTTTAAAATTGTTTCCTAGCATAACCTAGAATAAAACATTAAAACTTAAATATCAAATATGGGGAAGTCATGCTAACAATGACCCCATAGCACAAACAACAAACGATCCCGTCACTCGCTTTGTACGTTTTTGCCATTTCCTGAAAAATAATAATTGGAAAAGGATCAGTATAAAATTACTCAGTAAGTAACCCCAAATGGGTTAGACATGCATCACAAGCAAAACATGCACTAAATAGTTTAATCATGTGGGGCTTTTATTTTCTGTCAAAACTTTCAAATCGACCTGTGGACAATTATCCCATCAAAACTATACCAACTAAGCGGTGACGCTTAAGCGGGCAACTTGAGAGACTCTACCCCAGCTGATGGCAGTTGGCTCCCAATCAGCGGAGCCACGCCTCACCCGTCAGAGCGCCTCATTCTGAGATGTACACAAAATGCATTAAGTTTGTCAGCTCACTGGTGGAGCATAGGTGGGTTTTTTTTAAACGTGCTCGGTGTGTATGTAAATTAGGTGAGAAGAGCACTCAGATCATGCAAGTATACATGGTCTGCAGCAAGTGATAAGTATAATTTATATCGATTTCCCACAGAGACTGAGTTGAGTGACTCACGATTTGATGCGTGTTAAATTAGATAAGGTAACCAGGAATGAATGGATTTTGGTTTGAGACACGAAATTGCAAGGACATGAAGAAAACACAAAGTTATAGTAATGCAAAAGAACTAAAGAGACTACAATATTGAAGACTAGTATTGCGGGACTCGCAATACCTTCGTAATAGGCTAGGAAAAGATTAACAAACTAGTAGAATCCACGAAAGTCCAAGAAAATAAACTAACTAACTCACAGAGTGAAAGAGTAGTATTGCGGGTCTCGCAACACTTTCGCAATGAACCATCAATAGCTTAAAAGACAAGTAAATCTAAGATAAGGTAGAAAATACGATTGCGGCTCTCGCAATACTCTCGCAAGGAACTCGCAATGAATAAAGTCTAAAGATAAAACAACAAGGTTGGCTAAGACTCCTCCATAGGCATAAATTATGATCAATCAGCAGTGAACAGACATTACGTGCATCGTATTCAGCTAGATCTCATACATCTTTCGATTATATGCATTAGATTCATAACTTACTCATATCCAAGTAAGGTTAAAAACCTATTTATGACTACATGCGATTAAACGTTCTAGGAGAACACCTATTCCTAGATCGCCCTCTGGTTACCATGAAAGGCTAACATGAATGAATGACTCTGAATTCTTACTCCTTCCAGAGGTTAGGAATTCTTTAGAACAAAATGGATGGCCGGTCGAAAATGTCCATGGGATGAAGCTCACATTCATTCAATGCACTCATGCTCATTTACATGCTGAATTCACATTGTTCTGCCCTATAGATTCATCTCAGCAACCTCTATAAACTTAGCTACTCATGGCTTTATAAGAACTCAACAAAACTAATTGATTAGTCATGAAATGAAGAACGACTCAACAAAACTAATTGATTAGTCATGAAATGAAGAACTCAACAAAACTAATTGATTACTTATAAAAGCACATCCAATAACAATTCATAAAGCAAACAACGTTTGTTCTGAGATAATAACTAAAGCATAGCAGTAGATGAACAAGAAACACAAACAGAAATGACACAGATTTCAATTCGAAAGCAATAAATAAAGGAAAACAGTAAAGGAGTGAAGGTTCGATTGTCCAAGATCCGTCTCGGTTGAAGGAGAAGAATGGCCTGACGAGGGAAGGGAACTCAATCAGAAGAGAAGATGGCCCTTCTCTTCTTCCTCTTGAATTATCGACGCCAAGGGACTTGGTTTCTTCGATCCAACAAACAGGAGAAGGATGTTACGTCTACGGGTTGGCTTCTACGATTCTCTTCACCGTCGAGTTGTTCTTTTCCTTCTTAATCTAGCTCTTTATATAGCCTCCAGAGGTTCCATCAGCTGCGGATCTCCATCCAACTTGAGGTAACAGCCTCACACGTGGCAGCTGCAGGAAGGGTTGGCAGCTGGAAAAACGCAGCAGCAAAGACCAGGATTGCGATTGCGTTGCGATCGCAATGCTCTGTTTCCAGCTTTCCTTCTTCTGATCCCATTGCGTTCCTCACAAAATTTCAGCAATATATCTGCAAGGCATTAATTAGACATTTTTGCATCACTTTGTACACTTATTCGTAGCTTTTTCACAAAAGCCTTAAATTAACCTCAATTCCCAAAATGTCACTTTTAAACACATATTATGCTCACTTCTAACTAAAATGCTTAAGAGATTCCATGAATATCAAGTAATTATGGCCCTAGATAACTCTCTTTTGGAGAGGTAACAGTTACCTACGTGGTCCTGCCCGTCACTCTTACGCTAAATTCAATTCCAATCCCAGACCGTTTTCGACACTGAAACAGAGATGGCCATTATAAGTTATGACAAATCTGAAATCTTGAAATAGAATCCAAAGGTTTCAAAACGAATTGTTACCTATTGAGCGTTGTCAAATCGATTGACGGTGAGGGTTGGGCGTGGATCGAACGACGATGACCAATGACCAATTATTTTTTATTCAGCGGCAAAGTGCAGATGAAAGTAAAGAAAAAAAAGAAAGGGCAATGCGAAGTGGAGATGCCCTAAACTCATCCTTTAAAAAAAATATATATTATTAATATTAATATTAAAAGAAAGATTTTAATAATATTAATATTAATATTATTTTTTTTTCCTTTTCCTTTTCCCTTTTTTTTCATTTTAATAAATTTTATTTCCTTTTCTTCCCATTTCCCACTAATCCAAAATCCATAACATTTCTAATCCAACACTTTCCAAAGAAGCATTTTTCTCCTAAAAAAAAATAAAACTAAATTGATCAATCTCCTTACTCACGAACAAGAAATTTTCCCCAAGCAATTTAAAGCACTAAAAGAAAAAATAAGGGTACGGGGTGTTACATTCTTCTCACCTTAAGAACTTTCGTCCCCAAAAGTGGCTTATCTTGAAATAAATCGGAATACTTGGCTCTCATATCGTCTTCTCTTTCCCACGTAGCTTCCTCGAACTGGTGGTTTTGCCAAAGGACCTTAACAAGCGTTATTTCTCGGTTGCGAAGTGTCTTCACATCTCTTGCAAGAATCTGCTTCGGCTTCTCCTCATAGCTCAGGTTCTCACTAAAATGTAAGGGTTCGAAGTCAATTATGTGGGATGGGTTCGCCAAATACTTTCGTAGCATAGATACGTGAAAGACATTGTGGACCACTGTTACGTCTCTAAAAGTGACCATTTTAGGACTTATTTATCTTAGAAAGATGTACACTCTTAGGTGTTTTTGATAGGATTTAGCTTAAACCTATGCTTATATATGAGAATTAGAAGAAGGAAGCTAAATTAGAACTTGTGTGCAGAAGGAAACAAAAGAAATGAAAAACGAAGTTAAATGAATGAAAACTGTGCATTGCGGAGGCATTGCGGAAACATTGCTAAAACCGCAATGTTTCAAGTGAAATCCGTAAGTTGGCTAACCTTTTTCGGTTGTGATCCGATATTTCAGGGATTCGTTCTTTCTCCTCCATCCATGTTGAAGTACGACGTTGAGAATGGATGGTTCTCCTTGGCCCAATCGTACCTGCAGAATACTATAAAAGGAGGTCAAAGTGGAGGGTTGAAATATAATCCGAAAGCGTAGAAGTCTCTTCGCAGCGCAGTCTTTCCCATTCATTCTCTTCTCCGTCTGTTGGTTTGAGAGGTTTAGCTGTTGGAGTCGACAATCTGATAGGAAGGAGAGAAGATTCATCTTCTCTTCTGATTAGATTCATCCAAGCAAGACTTACCTTTCTCTCCCTTCAGCCGAGGCGTATGCGGCGAGGCGACCAAGCTCACTTTATTTGCTTTCTGTTTTAGTTTCCTATTTCCAGCACCGTTTGTTGTTATTTCATTTCCATTAGTTAATTCATTCCATTTCGTTGCTTTCTGTCTTTATGTTAGTAACTTTAAGTCTTCATCTGTTCATTCAAACAATTGATTAATCAAAGCACAATTCATTATTTCACAATTTCTTTTCCATTTCTGCCTACTGTTTTTCTTCTCTGTTTTATCTTTAGTTTTCTTCTAAGCATGTCTACTTCATCTAATATTTCTGTTCTCTCTACATCCATGAGTAACTAAGTAACATAGGGGCATGCTAATGACAATACTATAGGCTAAAACACGTGAACCAAGCATGTAGGATAGCTCTCGAATGCATTGATTGTATGTAAGCTTCATCCCACGGGCAATTTCGATTGGCCATCCATTTTGTCCAAAGAACTCCTAACCTCTGGAAGGAGTAAGAGTTCAGAGTCATACACTCATGCTAGCCTCTCAAGGTAACCAGAAAACGACCTAGGAATAGGCGTTTTCCTAGTACAAATCATAACTTACTCCTTTAACAAGATGCTTAAGACCTTACTTGGACATGAGTAAACTAAAGAATCTAATGCATGAAATCGGAAGATACATGAGAATGAGTTAGTTTGATGCATAGTGAGTTGATCCAATGCTTGAAAATCGTGTGAAAATGCCTAGAGAGGAGTCGTTAGTAGCCCTTGTTTCTCCATTTTACACACTTTCGCTGTTAGTAACATTGCGGTAAAATTGCTGTTCTCGCAATTCTGTTAAGTTAAAAATTATGCCTTAGCCATTTTCCTCTTCGTTTATTAATCTCTTCTTTTTACATTTGAGTTTTTCATTGACTTGCACTTGTTCATGTTGCTATCCTTTATATATTCATTAGTAAATAGGAACTTTAAAACCAAATCTACCCCATTAAATCCACCCTTTCTTACTTAACAACACACTTCGCGAGTAACTAATAATAAATCTCTGTGGGAAAACGAATGAAAAAATACTTACTACTTGCTACAAGATCATGTATGCTTGCATGTTCTGAGTGCTCTCTCTCTCTTATTGCATATTTCTTTTAAAACATTGAGCACGCAACAAGTTTTTGGCGCCGCTGCCGGGGATTTAGTTTAGTGAAAACGAAGTTTGTTAAGTTTGAAACACCAAGTTTATTATCTATTGGAACTGATCTTTTTCTCATTTCTTTTGCAAGTACCATTGGGTTAGTTTATGAATGAGCCTTCAAGTAGCGATCTAGAGTTCAATCCTGAGCCCGAGAGATTACTTAGGGCCAGAAATAGAGCCAAGAAACGTCTCTTTAACCAACCCTCTATACCTCCAATAATTGCGGAAACCGCAATTTCTCCGCAATCCTATCAAGAAGAAATTTACAGACCAGTCCCAAATCCGGTACCTACCACTCGCAATCCCATCGAAATAGCGAATGACAAGGATAGTGCCATTCTTTCCTACTTAGTACCTATGCCTGGGGAGCTAAACCCAAGCATAATCCGCCCTGAAATTACTGCCAACTCATTCGAGTTAAAGCCAGTAATGTTCCAAATGTTGTCCACTGTGGGACAATTCTTTGGAGTGGAAAATGAGGACGCCCACAACCATCTTAGAAACTTCCTAGGAGTTAGTGATACATTATTTATCATCCCTGGAGTTTCCCAAGAAGCCTTGAGGCTCTACCTCTTCCCTTACTCATTAAGGGACAAAGCCAAAACGTGGCTAAACTCATTACCTTCTAGCTCAGTCCTCAATTGGACAGACTTGGCGGAGAAATTCCTAGTTAAATACTTTCCACCTGATAGGAATTCTACCTTTCGTGATGACATAATCAAGTTCAAACAAGCTGAAAATGAGTCCCTTCACGAAGCTTGGACAAGGTTCAAGGACCTTCTGCTTAAATGTCCACACCATGGCATTCCATGGTGTATTCAAATAGAGGTCTTTTTCAAAGGATGCAACCCCAGCACCAGACAAGTGTTAAATTCATCTGCTGGTGGTTCCATGCTTTCCAAAAGTTATAACGAAGCCTATGAGATCTTGGAGAAGATCTCAGCATCTCACTGTAGGTGGTCAGATGATCCAATAGAGCCAAGTAGAGCTCAAAATAAGGACGCACTCAATGCCATGAGTAGCCAAATAAGCGCCCTGACCAACCTAGTTAAACAAATGGCTCAAGCCAATCTCCAAACTAGTGTCAACACCGCCACAGCCATGTCAATGGGCACACAACCAAGTCAAGGTGAGACACTAATCTGTGGATTCTGTGGGGAAGGGCACCTGTATGAATGCTGCCCTGGGAATCCAGCCTCAGTCTGCTATGTTGGAAGCCAACAGCAGCCTAGGAACAACCCCTATTCCAACACTTACAATCCTGGTTGGAGGAACCACCCAAACCTTTCATGGGGTGGCCAACAGAATGCTAACCAAGCTCCTAACCAACCAAGACCGAGTGGAACACCTTGTTTCACTCCCCAACATAACCAATCTATGTATCAAAAACCATACAACCAACCAGTAGGGTCATCTGTAGAAAATCTACTCAAAGAGTACATCGCCAAGAATGATGCTACTCTACAAAGCCAGCAAGCTACCCTCAGGAGCCTAGAGAACCAAATAGGGCAACTAGCCAATGAACTCAAAAGTAGGCCCCACGGTAGACTTCCTGCTGACACTGAGGTGCGAAGGAGAGATGGAAAAGAACAAGTTCAAGCAATTGAACTCAGAAGTGGTAGACCATTGGTGAGCAACACTAGAGAAGCACCAAAGAGAGTAGAGAATGAAGAGTCTAGTGCTCCACTGGATTCTCTGCCAAACCAAGGTCAACCACCAACAAGCACATCAGGAGCAAGGCTGGAGCCAATCATAGAAGAGATAGAAGAAATTCCAAGGCCTCCACCTATCCTGAGGCGACCTGAAGTGCCTGCATATGTGCCACCACCTCCATTCCCTCGAAGGCTAAAAAAAAAACAAGAACAGGAAGTGCACTTTAATAAATTTTTAGAAATTCTTAAACAAGTGCATGTTAAAATTCTTTTTGTAGAAGTTTTACAGTCTATGCCCTCTTATGTTAAGTTTTTAAAGGATATAATCACTAACAAGAAGATCATTGGTGAATTTGAAACAGTGAATCTCACTGAGGAGTGCAGTGCCATACTCCAGAACAAGCTACCAAAGAAGGAGAAGGATCCTGGTTCCTTCACCTTACCAGTAGAGCTAGGAGGCAAGCACGTAGGCAGAGCTCTTTGTGACCTGGGAGCCAGCATAAACCTCATGCCCCTATCACTATTCCGCCAGCTAGGAATAGGAGAAGCACGTCCCACCACTGTCACCTTACAACTTGCAGACAGATCCATAGCATACCCTGAGGGTAAGATTGAGGATATTCTTGTAAAGGTTGACAAGTTTATTTTCCTTGCAGATTTCATCATCCTGGATTATGAAGCAGACAAGGAGGTCCCCATCCTATTAGGCAGACCATTTCTAGCCACAGGTAGGGCCTTGATTGATGTCCAGAAAGGTGAGCTCACTATGAGGGTTCACGATGAGGAGGTTAAATTTAGTGTTTTTAAAGCCTTAAGGTACCCCTCTGACTCTGAATCTTGTGCTAGCATGGACATTGTAGATTCACTGATGGAAGAACAGCTTGAGCATGAGTTATTAACTAAGCATGCTAATGAATATGTACAATTAGATTTAACTGATTTAAATGTTTCTGAAATAATGGATATACCTGTAGATAGGATACAGCATGTTTGCATGAATAATGACTTGACTGACAGATCCTTGAATCCATTAAAACCATCCATTGAGCATCCACCTATCTTAGAATTCAAACCTTTACCCACTCACCTCAAGTATGCATATCTAGGAAGTAATGATACTCTGCATGTGATTATTTCTTCTAAATTAAGTGAAAAGCGTGAGGTTGAACTGATATTATTACTTAAACAGCATAGAAAGGTTATTGCATGGACTATTGCTGACATTAGAGGCATTAGCCCTTCTTACTGCATGCATAAAATAATATTAGAGGAAGAGCATACACCCCGAGTAGATCACCAACGTAGGTTGAACCCCTCTATGAAAGAGGTAGTTAAGAAAGAGATTATAAAGTGGTTAGATGCAGGTGTAATCTTCCCTATAGCTAGTACTCATGGGTGAGCCCTATACAATGTGTACTGTTGCGTGCTCAATGTGTTAAAATAAATAAGCAATAAGAGAGAGAGAGCACTTAGAACATGCAAGCATACATGATCTTATAGCAAGTAGTAAGTATTTTTTCATTCGTTTTCCCACAGAGATTTATTATAAGCTACTCGTGAAGTGTAAAGTTAAGAAAGAAAGGGTGGATTTGATGGGGTAGAATTGGTTTTAAATTGTCTATTTCCTACTGAATACGTAGAGGGTAGCAACATAAACAAGTGCAAGTCAAAGTTAAACTCAAATGAAAAGAGACGAGATTAATAAATGAAGAAGAAAACAGCTAAGCAGAATTGTAAACGTAGTAGAATTGCGGAAACAGCAATTCTACCGCAATTTTACTAACAGCGAAAGTGTGTAAAATTGAGAAACAAGGGCTACTAACGACTCCTCTATAGGCTTTTTCATACGATTCTCAAGCATTGGATCAACTCACTATGCATCAAACTCACTCAATCTCATGTATCTTCCGATTCCATGCATTAGATTCTTTAGTCTACTCATATCCAAGTAAGGTCTTAAGCATCTTGTTAAAGCAGAAAGTTACGGTTTGTACTAGGAAAACGCCTATTCCTAGGTCGTTTTCTGGCTACCTTGAAAGGCTAGCATGAGTGTATGACTCTGAACTCTTACTCCTTCCAGAGGTTAGGAGTTCTTTGGACAAAATGGATGGCCAATCGAAATTGCCCGTGGGATGAAGCTTACATACAATCAATGCTTCGAGAGCTATCGTACATGCTTGGTTCACGTTTTTTTAGCCTATAGTATTGTCATTAGCATGCCCCTATGTGACTTAGTTACTCATGGATATAGGCAGAACAGGAATAAGGGTTGAAACAGACATGCTTAGAAAGAATTTAAAGACAAAACAGTGAGAAAAAACAGTAGATTGAAAAGGCAAGAACTGTGAAATGAATAATTGTGATTTGATTACTTGAATGTTTGAATGAACAAAGGGACGTTTAAAGTAAATAACATAAAGGTGGAAAGCAACGAAATGCAATAAACTAGCTACTAGAAGGGAAACAACAACAAAACAGAACTGGAAACTAGAAATGAAAGGCAGAAAGCAGTAAAAGAGCTTGGACGCCTCGTCGCAACCGCCTCGGCTGAAGGATGAGAAAGACCAGCTTTGCTTGGATGAATCCAATCGGGAGAGAAGATGAATCTCCTCTCCTTCCTATCAGATTATCGATTCCAACAGCTGAGCTTCGCAAACCAACAGACGGCAAAGAAAAACAGGAGAAAAGATGGAGCTGCGAGAAGACTTCTACGCTTTCGGATGATGATTGAACCCTCGACTTTGACCCCCTTTTATAGTAATCTGCAGGTGCGTTTGAGCCAAGGAGAACCATCAATCTTCAACGTCGTACTTCAAAATGGATGGAGGAGAAAGAACGAATCCCTGAAATAACGGAAATTAACAGAGAAAGATCAGTCAACTTACGGTTTTCACTTGAAACATTGCGGTTTCAGCAATGTTTCCGCAATGCTATCGCAATGTGCATTTTTCATACTTTTCCTTCGGTTTTCATTCCTTTTCTTCCCTTTTGCACACAAGTCCTAATTTAGCTACCTTCTCTTAATTCTCATATATAAGCATAGGTTTTAGCTAAATCCTCTCAAAAACACCTAAGAGTGTGCATCTTTCTAAGCTAAATAAGTCCTAAATAAGTCACTTTTGGAGACATAACACACCCCCAAACTTAAGGTTTTGCTCGTCCTCGAGCAATCTAAGGACTTACTTAGGCTGCTGTTTCATCTTCTTTAACCACTTACTGACTCCCCTATATCTCTATTTATAGTAGTGCTGTCCTGTGACACACTTCTAAGCTTAAAACTACCCTCTTATCTAGCTTCTTCTGACTTCGCATGCCTAATACTCCTACTGTTTTCATTAACTCCCTACAACTGATCTACTTGCTTTTGTCATATCATGCCACTATCCCTAAGGTTTCAAATTCTACCTAGCTTTACCCCAGACTCAGTACATGCTTCTAGTTTTTACTTATGAGCTACCTAGGATTCCTTAGAGTCATGCCAGTCTTAGTATTAACAGTGACAGTAGTACTTTAAGAGAACAACCTAAACCCTGACATCACTACATTGGACATACATTCATCTCCCTAAACAACCCTACAAGTTACAACTTTGTGCTCAGCTAATTGAGGATCAGAGTTCTTTTTTTTTTTAAACAAGACATCTACGCCACAAAGTTGCAACTCCTAGGTATACATTCTTCTTCCCTACTTTTTCCTTTTTACTTTCTTAGGTGGAGCCTTTCCTCTGGTTGCCTTTTGATGCAATGCCACTTGTGGATTACACACTTGGCACTGATTACTCAGCAACCTAAGAGAGACTCCCCTCTTTATTCTGTTTTTCATTTTTTTTTTTTTTTTTTTCAGTTCATCATTTTTTTTAAAGGAGAAGAAGAATGCTTATGCTTTTAAGGGAGAGAGGAATGTTCCTAGGCCTAGGGTGGCCTCCCCCAAACTTAAACTACTCATTGTCCCCAATGAGTGTCTGAGGTGGCACACCCCCAAACTGTCCTAGAAGCATCTAGTCTAAGGTAAAACAAAGAGAATCTAAAAGTCCTAGGCATAGACAGAACATTCTAAAAGGAAATATCACAGCAGCAGAAATTTAAAAAAAACAGACAGGTAAGGCCTTAAAGCTATGCATGCTGAGCTTTTTAGAGGTTAATTTAAACTAGCAAAGGGTGTCCTATGACACTCATCCAGCATGCTTTAAGAGAAGCTATATAAGGTAGTCATGATAGCAGCAAAAGATGGAATGTAAACAGATCACAGCCTAGCTAAACAGACAGTCAAAAACATGCATTCAGTAATAAAAATTGCGGTTTCCGCAATTATTTCGCAATAAAGACAGGGCAGATATATCATTGATTAAGGCCCCTACGCATGCTTTTTCCAGTCATTCAAGCTCTCTAAAAATGAAACTAAACTAATTTACCTAATTAGCTAGCATCAGACTACACTAAACAATTTAAAAACTTAAAACTAAGCAACTAAAACAGATCAAAATATTAACTAAAAACAGCATAATTCACACGGTTCACAAAAAGCAGTTTTGATTTTTTTTTCTTTTATTGTAAGGGAACATCAATACTCCCTTGAGTGCAATTCAAACTAGCACTCAGATGTCTTCATCCTCATCATCAGTCCCTCGTGGTCGTGGAGGCACCCATGGAGACAGTAGGTTCGTGGGAAAGTCAGGGAAGATGCATCCCAGTTGGTCAGCAACTTCCTTGTCCCTTGCCTGTGCGTATGCGGCCCATTGAGCCATCCTCTTCTGTAGATCCATCAGGCACGCCATGGACAGTGACTGAGCAGCAGCCAATCTATCCAGCTCGAACTCCATGTTCCCCTTCCTTTTCAGCCTCAAGCCTGTAGGCAGCTCCAAGTGGCCTGTGTAAGCCATCTGCTGTTCCATCCGCTCAAAGGGGACCCCTGCACGCAAGCATAGTTTAGTAATAGTATTAGGAAAGAACAATGGACCCTTACCCTTCTTGGCGCAGTCAGCAATGGCAGCTGACATGACTTCGCCCACGTTGATTGTGAGACCTCGCATGATTGCATAGACCAGCAGCGATCTGCTCTGGTTGATTGTGGTCTCATGTGTCACGGGGGACAGCTTCCTTCTCACGAAGGAAAACCAGACAGCCGCCTTAGCTGTGAGGTTGGCACTCATGAGAGTGTGCCTCCCATTGCGCGACACGGTCCATGATGCTTCAGGTTGGCCAATGATCCGAATGGCCTCTTCCAGGACAGCTTCTGTAGGCTCGTCAACGATCCTTGAATAATCAGTATGTTTTTGGCCCTTGAGGCCATAGGCTTCGTTGATTGCCTTTGTTGAGAAGTCTACTTCTACTCCCCTGACCACAGACAATCCCTCCTCAGAATTCCTCAAATTGGCGTAGAAGTCATACACCATGCTTGTGTACGCTGGATTGGGTGGTCTGCACAACTCCTTCCAGCCGTGATTCGTAATTCCTGCGCGCAAGAATTGCGGCAGGTCAGCAGGTCTGTCGAGGAAGCCCTTCTCGTGCAGCAGCTCCCTTTTCCTCAGCTCAAGGCCTCTAGACTCAGCGTCAGAAGACACGTACCTCACTGACTGAGGCTCATCTTCAGGGTACAGCTTAGCCTTCCCCTTGTCTTTCAGTCTGGCTGACTCAGCAGCCTCAATCTTGAGCTTCTTTGGGGAAGGCTCGTCACTCCCCTTCTTGGATGAAGGCGCAGCCCTGGACTTCTTCTTCTTCTTGGACTTCTTTTTTGTTCTTGGCCGTTTGGCCTTGATGACCTTGGCCTGCTTCTTCCTCAACCGTGCCTTCGTTGCCATCTGCTGGAGGCAATCCCCCAGTGTCTCGTCCATCGAGTCATCCTTCTGTGCAAGGCTCTCAGGGCTGGCTTCCCTCAAAGGAGAGAAAACCTCTTCTTCCTCAGCTTCCCCACTGCCCTGCGTCGATTCTTGATAGTAACCATATGGGAACTCAGGGTCAGGTTGTGGGGAAGTGGGCGAAGCCTCAGGGCTTTCTGCTGGTGGTGTATACTCAGAACTCTGCGGTGATGACGGCAGCTCAGGGCTCTGCGCTGATGGCGATGAAGAGAGCTCAGGGCTTCGAACCGGTGGGGATGGTGAAGGGTTGTGCTCGGCTGTCTCGTGGGATGGCTGGCCTAGTTCTTGACTCTCCACAGAGGGAGTCTTTTTCTTGATTTCTTCTTCGGCCATAGCCATACTCCATTTGCGCTTCTTGGGTGTGCTCGCTGGTTCAGAGGGTCCAGCAGGTATCTCCGTAACTACCTTCCACTTCTTCTTGCGGACAGGTAGTTTGGGCAGGCGTTCAGTGCGCGCAGCCTCAGCATCCGCCAAGGCAAGCAGTGCTTCCCTCGCAGCAGTTTCAGCGTCATCAGCCCTTTTCTTGGACGCAGATCGTTCGGCTCTTGTTAGCACCATTGTTGAATTGTGGAGTTTTGGAGAGAGGAATCACAGATGAAGAGGAAAGCAGCTTTCTTGGAGTTCAGATAATGGGAGAATCGTACGGATCAACGCGCCTTCTAACGGATATAAAGAAAACACAAAAAATCCCAACGGCTATATTTTTGCGGATTCTGCAAATCCAGCGCAATTCTAGTGACCGTTGGAGATTTTCTGCATTTAAATGTCAATCTTTGCTCAACCGTATCTTTGATTTGGCCCAATATCTTCTTGATCTTTTTAGCTGGATTTAATCTCCTTGATTCCCTCTATTGATTCCCTACAAAAAGAAATAAAATCAACATCAAATTCGTAATTAAAATCCTACAAACATATACACAAACGATAATCGGAAAAATGGAAAAAATAAACTAAGGCATAAGCCCCGTCTGGACGAGCACAGCAATCACTCGTCCTCTCTCGTTCTTAATTTCACGCTTCAGTCAAGAGGAAGGCCGAGAGAGTCTTCACATCTCCTTCCTCATAGTAGTGCTTCAATCTTGCACCATTAACCATGAATGGTTGTCCTTGCTGCAGGTTCTTTATCTCGATGGCACCATGAACAAACACATTAGTTATTATGAAAGGACCTGACCATCTGGACTTTAGTTTGCCTGGAAATAATCTCAGTCGTGAGTTAAATAACAAAACAAGTTGGCCTTTCTTAAAGTCCTTAATCCTAAGTCTACTGTCGTGCCAAATCTTGGTCTTTTCCTTATACATTTTGGCATTTTCATAAGACATATGCCTAAGCTCATCAAGCTCATGTAATTGCAAAGACCGCAACGTTCCCGCATCGGTCACGCAATAATTCAACTCTTTTAGTGCCCAAAATGCCTTAATTTCTAACTCGAATGGAAGATGACAAGCTTTACCATACACAAGTCTGTAAGGAGACATACCTAGGGGTGTCTTATATGCTGTTCTATACGCCCAAAGTGCATCCTCGAGTTTAAACGCCCAATCCTTTCTGTTGGGTTTGACCACTTTTTCTAGGATGTTCTTAATCTCCCTATTTGAAATTTCAGCCTGTCCATTCGAGTGTGGGTGATAGGGAGTGGCTACTCTATGTCTAATGTTATACTTAGCCAACACTCTCTCCATAGCCTTATTAATGAAATGTGTCCCTTCATCGCTAATGATAGCACGTGGTGTTCCAAACCTAGTAAAAATGTGCCTATGCAAGAATTTTATGACTGTTTTGGCATCATTATTGGGACATGCTATGGCCTCTACCCACTTGGATACATAGTCTACTGCCACTAATATGTAAAGGTTACCTGATGATGGGGGAAATGGTCCCATGAAGTCAATGCCCCACACATCAAAGAGTTCCAACTCTAAGATGTAGGTGAGAGGCATCTCATCCTTTCGACTGAGGTTACCTGTTCTTTGGCATTCATCACAGCTGTGGGCATAGTTGTGGGCATCCTAGAAGATCGTTGGCCAATAGTAGCCACTCTGAAATACCTTTGCAGCTGTTCTTTGGCCACCAAAGTGTCCACCATAAGGAGCTGTGTGGCAGTGCTGCAGCACAGACTTCGCCTCAGCAGCTGAAACACACTTCCTTAGCAAGCCGTCAGCACATGTTTTGTAAAGTGTGGGGTCATCCCATATGAATTTCCTTGCTTCATGAAGGAACCTCTTCTTCTCTTGTCCTCCCTTGAAAGTTTGTAGTACCTGCGATGCAAGGAAGTTAGCAATGTCAGCAAACCAAGGTTCCTCATCGTTATCACGATGAGTCAATACAAAGACATGTTCATCAATAAAAGCATCAGAAATTGCGGGTTCAGCAATTTTTTCGCAATTATGCTGCAATCTAGAAAGATGATCCGCAACCACGTTCTCACTTCCTTTCTTATCTCTAATGTCTAGATCAAACTCTTGCAGCAGCAAAACCCACCTAATCAACCTCGGCTTAGCATCAGCCTTCCTCATAAGGTACTTTAACGCAGAATGGTCAGTGTACACAATCGTTCTGGTGCCTACAATATAGTTCCTAAATTTCTCACAAGCAAACACTACAGCTAGCATCTCCTTTTCAGTGGTTGTGTAGTTACATTGTGCCTCATTAAGTGTCTTACTAGCATAATATACAGGGTGTGTTAACTTGTCAATCTTCTGTCCTAACATAACCCCTACAGCATAGTCACTAGCATCACATAACATCTCAAATGGGAGATCCCAATTTGGTCCTACTATAATAGGGGCTGTGACTAGTGCTTCCTTAAGGGTCTTCCATGCTAGGAAACATTCTCTAGAGAAGATTAAGGGTTTGTTTAGCTCTAGAAGCTCGCATAAAGGCTTGGAGATCTTAGAAAAGTCCTTAATGAACCTTCTATAGAAGCCAGCATGCCCTAAGAAACTTCTAATGGCTTTGACATTTTGAGGTTCTACCAACTTCTCTATTATTTCAATTTTTGCCCTGTCAACCTCTACACCTGCCCTTGACACTCTATGACCTAAGACAATCCCTTCATCGACCATGAAATGGCACTTTTCCCAATTTAGGACTAGGTTGGTCTCCTCACACCTAGCCAGGACTTGTCCTAGGTTCTCTAGACAGTTTGTAAATGAATCCCCAAAGACTGAGAAATCATCCATGAATATCTCTATCATGGATTCATCCAAATCAGAGAAGATTGCCAACATGCACCTTTGGAAAGTTGCCGGTGCATTGTGTTGCGTGCTCAATGTGTAAAGATAATTATGAAAAAGTGTAGAGAGAGCACTTAGAACATGCAAGCATACATGGTCTCACAGCAAGTAGTAAGTATATTTCATTCGTTTTTTCCACAGAGACTCATTTTTAGCTATTCGCGAAGTGTGTTTGTTAAGAAAGATGGGATGAATTTGATGGGGTAAAATTGGTTTTTAATTATCTACTTTTTGCTGAATGTATAAAGGGATATAACATAAACAAATGCAAGTTAAAACTAGACTTAAAAGGCAAGAGATGGAATTAATAAACGAGAAAGAAAACAGCTAAACAGAATGAAAATCTGGCAAAATTGCGAGGACCGCAATGTTTCCGCAATTAAACAGCAACGAACGTGTGTAAATGGGTGGATTAAGGGCTACTAATGACTATCCTATAGGCATTTTCTTACGATTCTCAAGCATTGGATCAACTCTCTATACATCAAACTCACTCTATCTCAAGTATCGTCCGATTCCATGCATTAGAGTCTTAAGTTTACTCGACTTCAAAGTAAGGACTTAAGCATCTTGTTTAAGCAGGAGTGTTTAGTTTGTACTAGGGAAACGCCTATTCCTAGGCCGTTTCCTGATTACCATGAAAGGCTAGCATGATTATATGACTCTGAACTCTTACTCCTTCCAGAGGTTAGGAGTTCTTTGGACAAAATGGATGGCCAATCGAAATTGCCCGTGGGATGAAGCTTACATACAATCAATGTTCGAGTGTTAATCTGCCTACTTGATTCACGTTTTTTTTAGCCTATAGTTCTGTCATTAGCATGCCCCGAAGTGACTTAGCTACTCATGTATATATAGAGAACAGAAATGGCAGATAAGATAGACATGCTTAGAAGGAAAATGTGCTTAAAACAGTAATACAAAACCGTAGCAGCAGAAGGTAGAAACTGTGAAATGCAGAAGTGTACTTTGATTGCTTTGATTGTTTGACGACAAAGGAAAGCTTTAAAAGAAATGATTAAAAGACAGACAACAACGAAATGCAGTAACTCAAACTCTAAACTAAGAACAACAGTGATCAGAAATGGAAGTAAGAAGAACAAGACAGAAAAGCAGTAAAGGATTGCTGGAAAGCTTCGTGGCAGTCGCCTCGAATGAAGGTGATGAAAAGTCAGCCTTGCTTGGATGAATCCAATCGAGAGAGAAGAAGAATCTCCTCTCCTTCCTATCAGATTATCGACTCCAAAAGCTGAGACTCTCACTCCAACAAACGGCAAAGGAAAACAGAGAGAAATGATGGACTGCGAGAAGACTTCTGCGCTTCGAATGATGATCAAACCTCCGACTTTGGCCCCCTTTTATAGTAGTTTGCAGGTGCGTTTGGGCCAAGGAGAACCATCAATCTTCAACGTCGTATATCAGAATGGATGGAGGAGAAAGAACGAATCCCTGAAATTACGGAAATTAACAGAAAAAGATCAGTCAACTTACGGTTTTCACTTGAATAATTGCGGCCTCAGCAATGTTTTCGCAATTCATTCGCAATGCTCATTTTTTCATTCTTTTCCTTCGGTTTTCAACCCTTTTTCTACCTATTGTACATAAGTCCTATATTAGCTACCTTCTTCTAATTCTCATATTAAAGCCTAGGTTTAGGCTAAATGCTAACAAAAACACCTAAAAGTGTACATCTTCCTAAGCTAAGTGGGTTCTAAATAAGTCACTTTCAGAGACTTAACACACCCCCAAACTTAAGGCTTTGCTTGTCCTCAAGCATACTAAGGACTTACTTAGGCTGCTGTTTTATCTTCTTTAACTACTTACCGACTCCCCTATATCCCTATCTCTAGCAGTGCTGTCCTGTGACACACTTCTAAGTTTAGAATTAACCTCTTATCAAGCTTCTTCTGACTTCACCTGCCTACTATACCTGCTGTTTCTGTTAACCCCTTACTACTGATCAAACTACTTCTATGATATCATGCTACTATCCCTAAGGTTTCAAATTCTACCAAGCTTTACTCCAGACTCAGTACATGCTTCTAGCTTAACTTTTAATGTGCCTAGGATTCCTTAGAGTCATGCCAGTCTTAGTATTAACAGTGACAGTGGTACTTTAAGAGAACAACCTAAGCCCTGGCATCACTACATTGGATATACATTCATCTCCCTAGACAAACCTAAAAGCTACAACCTTGTGCTTAGCTCATTAAGGATCAGAGTTCTCTTTTTTTTTTTAACTAGGACATCTAAGCCACAAGATTATAACTCCTAAGCATACATTCTTCTTCCCCTATTTCTCCCTTTTTCCTTTTTTACTTAGGTGGAGTCTCTCCTTGGGTTGCCTTTTGATGCAATGCCACTTGTGGTTTACACACTTGGCACTGATTACTCAGCACTTGAGAGAGACTCCCCTCTTTATTCTATTTTTCACTTTTTTCTATTTATCACAAAATTTTTTTCTTAAAGGAGAAGAGGAATGCTTATGTCCTAAGGAAGAGAGGAATGTTCCTAGGCCTAGGGTGGCCTCCCCCAAACTTCAACTACTCATTGTCCCCAATGAGTGTTTGAGGTGGCACACCCCCAAACTTATCCTAGAAGCATCTAGTCTACAGTAAAACAAAGAGAATCTAAAAATCTTAGGCATAGGCAAAACATTCTAAAAGCAATTATTCCAACAGCATAAAATTTGAACATAACAGACAGTTTTAAGGACTTACGGTTTATGCATGCTGAGCACTATTCAGAGGCGAATTTAAACTATCAAAGCGTGTCCTATGACACTCATCCAGCATGCTTTAAGATCAGCTATATAAGGTAGTCATGCTAGCAGCAACAGATAGAATATAACAGATCACAGCCTAACTAAACAGACAGTCCAAAACATGCAATCAGTCACAAAATTTGCGGGAACCGCAATTATTTCGCAATTCAATCCGGGCAGATATAACATTGATTAGGGCCCCTCAGCATGCTTTTTCCTGTTACTCACGCATCCTAAAAATAAAGCTAAACTATCCTACCTATTCAGCTAACATCAGACTAGACTAAGCAAAAGAAAAAACATAAAACTAAACATTAAAAACAGATCAAAAGTTGAACACAAAACAGCATAATGCACATGATCCTATCAGAAAGCAGAAAAATTGTTTTTTTTTTTCTAAGGGAACAGCAATACTCCCTTTAGTGCACTTCAAACCAGCACTCAATTCCCTCGCAGCCGCTTCAGCTGCGTCATCAGCCTTCTTCTTGGCTGCGGATCTTTCAGCACGTGTGGCCACCATTGTCGAATCTTGGAGGTTTGGAGAGATGGATCAGAGATGGAGAGAATCGCAGATTTCTTGAAATCAGAGAATGAGAGATTCGTATCGAACAAGCGCGTTCTAACGGCTATAAATGCAACGGAAAAAAAAATCCCAACGGCTCTTTTTTGCGGATCCAGCAATTTTAGCGCAATTGTAGGGATATTATTTCATAAAAAATCTCCAACTTTGCTCGTCCATATCTTTTATTTGGCTCAACCGTTTCTTGATTTTTAAAGCTTGATTTACTCTCCTTGATTCCCTCTTTCGATTCCCTACAAAAACAAATAAAACAAACATTAAATACGCAATTAAAAACACACCACAAAACATACAAACGATAATCGGAAAAACAGTAAAAATAAACTAAGGCATTTGGCCTTGACTAAACGAGCACAGTAACCACTCGTTCTCTCTCGTTCTCTTTGTTATGCTTCAGTCAAGAGAAAGGCCGAGAGAGTCTTCACATCTCCTTCCTCATAGTAGTGCTTCAACCTAGCACCATTGACCATAAATGGCTGGCCTTGCTGCAAGTTCTTTATCTCTATTGCACCATGAATAAAGACATTAGTAATAACAAATGGACCTGACCATCTAGACTTTAGTTTGCCTGGAAATATCTTTAAACGTGAGTTAAATAATAGGACAAGTTGGCCTTTCCTAAAGTCTTTGATCCTAAGTCTACTGTCGTGCCATATTTTGGTCTTTTCTTTATACATTTTGGCATTCTCATAGGCCATATGCCTAAGCTCATCAAGTTCATGTAGCTGCAAAGATCTCAATGTCCCCGCATCCTTTACACAGAAATTCAATTCCTTCATGGCCCAAAATGCTTTGTTTTCTAACTCAAGTGGCAAGTGGCAAGCCTTGCCATACACCAACCTATAGGGAGACATGCCTAGGGGTGTCTTATATGCTGTTCTATAAGCCCAAAGTGCATCCTCAAGCTTAAATGACCAGTCTTTCCTATTAGGTTTGACTACCTTTTCTAGGATGTTTTTTATCTCCCTATTAGAAATTTCAGCTTAACCATTCGAGTGTGGGTGATAGGGAGTAGCTACCCTATGTCTAATGTTATATTTAGCCAATACTTTCTCCATAGCCTTATTAATGAAATGTGACCCCTCATCACTAATGATAGCACGAGGAGTCCCAAATCTAGTGAAAATGTGCCTATGCAAGAAGCTAGTGACTGTTTTAGCATCATTATTAGGACATGCGTTGGCTTCTACCCACTTGGACACGTAGTCTACTGCTACTAAAATGTAAAGGTTACCTAATGATGGAGGGAATGGTCCCATGAAATCAATGCCCCACACATCAAAGAGCTCCAACTCTAAGATGTAGGTGAGGGGCATCTCATCCTTGCGACTGAGGTTACCTGTCCTTTGGCATTCGTCACAGCTGTGGGCATAATTGTGGGCATCCTTGAAGATTGTTGGCCAATAGTAGCCACTCTGAAATACCTTCGCAGCTGTCCTTTGACCACCAAAGTGTCCACCGTAAGGAGATGAGTGACAGTGCTGTAGCACAGACTTCGCTTCAGCAGCTGAAACACACTTCCTTAGTAAGCCATCAGCACAGGTTCTGTAAAGTGTGGGGTCATCCCAGATGAATTTCCTTGCTTCATGAAGGAACCTCTTCTTCTCTTGTCCTCCCTTGAACACTGGTAATACCTGTGATGCACGGAAGTTAGCAATGTCAGCAAACCAAGGTTCCTCATCGTTATCACGATGAGCCAAAGCAAAGACATGTTCATCTATAAAAGCATCAGAAATTGCGGTCTCCGCAATTTTTTCGCAATTGTGCTGCAATCGAGACAGGTGATCTGCAACCACATTTTCACAACCTTTCTTGTCCCGAATGTCCAAATCAAATTCCTGCAGCAATAACACCCATCTAATCAATCTAGGCTTAGCATCAGCCTTCCTCATAAGATATTTTAAAGCAGAATGGTCAGTGTATACAATGGTCCTAGTGCCTACAATATAGTTTCTGAATTTTTCACAAGCAAATACTACAGCAAGCATTTCTTTCTCTGTAGTTGTATAATTACATTGAGCCTCATTCAAGGTCTTACTAGCATAATAGACAGGGTGTGTCAGTTTGTCAATCTTTTGTCCTAACATGACTCCTACAGCATAGTCACTGGCATCACATAGCATCTCAAATGGGAGATCCCAATTTGGTCCGACTATGATAGGTGCTGTGACTAGTGCTTCCTTAAGGGTTTTCCAAGCTACTACACATTCTTTAGAGAAGATAAATGGTCTATTTAGCTCTAGAAGCTCGCACAGAGGCTTGGCTATCTTAGAAAAGTCCTTAATGAACCTTCTGTAGAAGCCAGCGTGCCCTAAGAAGCTTCTAATGGCTTTGACATTCTGGGGCTCTACCAATTTCTCTATGATCTCTATTTTTGCCCTATCCACTTCTACACCTGCCCTTGACACTCTATGTCCTAAGACAATCCCTTCATCTACCATAAAATGGCACTTTTCCCAATTTAGGACTAGGTTGGTCTCTTCACACCTAGCCAGGACTTGTCCTAAGTTTTCTAGACAGGTTTTAAATGAATCCCCAAAGACTGAGAAGTCATCCATGAATATTTCTATCATGGACTCATCCAACTCAGAGAAGATTGCCATCATGCACCTTTGGAAAGTTGTCGGTGCATTGCATAAGCCAAAAGGCATTCGGCGGAAGGCAAACGTTCCAAAAGGGCAAGTGAAGGTGGTCTTCTCTTGATCCTTAGGGTCTATAGTAATTTGATTATAGCCAGAGTACCCATCTAAAAAACAATAGTAGGCTCTACCAGCTATTCTGTCTAGCATCTGGTCAATAAACGGTATAGGGAAATGGTCTTTTTTAGTTTCTTTATTTAATTTTCTGTAATCCATACATACCCTCCAACCTGTGACAGTCCTTGTTGGAATTAGTTCGTTATTCTCATTGACTACCACAGTTATTCCCCCCTTTTTAGGTACACATTGGATGGGGCTCACCCACTGGCTACTAGCTATGGGGAAAATTACTCCTGCATCTAACCACTTGATTATTTCCTTCTTCACTACCTCTTTCATAGAGGGGTTCAACCTACGCTGGTGATCTACCCTAGGTGTGTGCTCTTCCTCTAGTATAATTTTGTGCATGCAATAAGAAGGGCTAATGCCTCGAATATCAGCAATCGTCCATGCTATAGCCTTCCTATGTTGCTTAAGCAGTAAAATTAAATCAACCTCATGCTGTTCACTTAGTTTAGAAGAAATAATTACAGGCAGCGTATCATTATCTCCTAAATATGCATATTTGAGGTGAGTAGGTAGTGGTTTCAATTCTAACACAGGTGGATGCTCAATGGAGGGTTTTAACGGATTTATAGTTCTATCAGTTAAATCTATATTCATACATACATGTTGAGGTTTATCTACAGGCATATTCATTATGTCAGATACATTTAAGTCAGCTACATCTACTTGTACATATTCACTAGCATGCTTGGTTAACAATACATGCTCTAATTGTTCTTCCATTAATGAGTCAACAACATCCATGCTAGCACAGGATTCAAGGTCAGAGGGATACCTTAAAGCTTTATAAACACTAAATTTTACCTCTTCATCATGAACCCTCATAGTTAACTCACCTTTTTGAACATCTATTAGTGCCCTACCTGTGGCTAGAAATGGTCTACCTAGCAGGATGGGGACCTCCTTGTCTGCCTCATAGTCCAGGACAATGAAATCTGCAAGGAAAATGAATTTGTCAACTTTAACTAGAATATCCTCGATCTTACCTTCTGGATATGCGATGGATCTGTCTGCTAGTTGTAAAGTGACTGTGGTTGGACGTGCTTCTCCCATTCCCAACTGGCGGAATAGGGACAGGGGCATGAGGTTTATGCTGGCGCCCAGGTCACAAAGCGCTCTGCCCACGTGCTTGCCTCCAAGTTCTACAGGTAAGGTGAAGGAACCAGGATCCTTCTCCTTCTTGGGCAGTTTGTTCTGGAGGATGGCACTGCACTCCTCGGTGAGGTTCACTGTTTCAAACTCACCAATTATTTTCTTGTTAGTAATAATGTCCTTCAAAAACTTTACATATGAAGGCATAGACTGTAAAACCTCTACAAAAGGAATGTTAACATGTACTTGCTTAAGTATTTCTAAAAATTTATTAAAATGAACTTCCTGTTCCTGCTTCTTCTTAAGCCTTCGGGGGTATGGAGGTGGTGGCACATATGCAGGCACGTCAGGACGCCTTAAGATAGGTGGAGGCCTTGGAATTTCTTCTACGTCCTCAACAATTGGCTCTAGCCTGGCTCCTGATGTGCTAGTTGGTGGTGGACCTTGGCTTGGCAGAGACTCCAGTGGAGCACTAGACTCAGTGTTCTCTACTCTCTTTGGTGTGTCCTTTGTGTTGTTCACCAAGGGTCTACCACTTCTAAGTTCAATTGCTTGAACTTGTTCTTTGCCATCTCTCCTTGGTACCTCGGTATCAGCAGGGAGTCTACCTTGGGGCCTACTTTTAAGTTCATTGGCTAATTGGCCTATTTGGTTCTCTAGGCTCCTAAGAGTAGCTTGCTGGCTCTGAAGAGTAGCATCATTCTTAGCTATATATTCCTTGAGTAGGTTTTCTACAGAAGATCCTACAGGTTGATTGTATGGTTTTTGGTACATTGATTGGTTATGTTGGGGAGTGAAACCAGGTGTTCCACTCGGCCTTGGTTGGTTAGGATTTTGGTTAGTGTTCTGTTGGCCACCCCATGACAGGTTAGGGTGGTTTCTCCAACCAGGGTTATAGGTGTTGGAGTAGGGGTTATTCCTAGGCTGCTGCTGGCTTCCAACATAGCAGACTGAAGATGGATTCCCAGGGCAGTATTCATATGGGTGCCCTTCCCCACAGAATCCACAGATAGGTGCCTCGCCTTGATTTGGTTGGGTGCCCATTGACATAGCTGTGGCGGTATTGGCACTGGTTTGGAGATTGGCCTGAGCCATTTGCTTAACTAGGTTGGTCAGGGCATTTATTTGGGTGCTCATGGCGCTTAGAGCATCCTTATCTTGAGCCCTAGTTGGCTCTACTGGATCGTCTGACCACCTACAGTGAGATGTTGAGATCTTCTCCAAGATCTCATAAGCTTCGTTGTAACTCTTGGACAACATGGAACCTCCAGCAGATGAATTTAAAACTTGTCTGGTGCTGGGGTTGCATCCTTTAAAGAACACTTCTATTTGGATACACCATGGAATGCCATGGTGTGGACATTTAATGAGAAGGTCTTTGAATCTTGTCCAAGCTTCGTGAAGAGACTCACTTGGAGCTTGTTTGAACTTTATGATATCATCACGAAAGGTAGAATTCCTATCAGGTGGGAAGTATTTGACTAGGAATTTTTCTGCTAAATCTGTCCAATTGCGGACAGATCCTGAGGGTAAAGAATTTAACCATGTTTTGGCTTTGTCCCTCAAAGAGTAAGGGAAAAGATATAGCCTCAGGGCTTCTTGGGAAACTCCAGGGATTAGGAAGGTGTCACTAACTCCTAAGAAGTTCCTAAGGTGGTTATGGGGGTCCTCATTTTCTATTCCAAAGAATTGCCCCACAGTGGACAACATTTGGAACATCACTGGCTTTAACTCGAATGAGTTGGCAGTGATTTCAGGACGGATTATGCTGGGGTTCAGCTCCCCAGGCATAGGTACTAAATATGAAAGGATGGCGCTATCCTTGTCATTCGCTATTTCAATGGGATTGCGAGTGACAGGCACCAGGTTTTGATTTACTCCAGCCATTTCTTCTTGAGGTAATTGCGGAGGAATTGTAGTCTCTGCAATGATTGGAGGTAAAAGGGTTTGTTTAAAGAGACGTTTCTTGGCTCTATTCCTAGCTCTAAGTAATCTCTCGGGCTCAGGGTTGAACTCTAGATCACTACTTGGAGTCTCATTCATAAACTACCCTAAATGGTACCTGAAAAAGAAATGAAGATGGATCAAATTCGATGGAAAATAATTTGATGTTGCAGACTTAACAAACTTCGTTTTCACTTAAAATAAGTCCCCGGCAGCGGCGCCAAAAACTTGTTGCGTGCTCAATGTGTAAAGATAATTATGCAAAAGTGTAGAGAGAGCACTTAGAACATGCAAGCATACATGGTCTCACAGCAAGTAGTAAGTATATTTCATTCGTTTTTTCCACAGAGACTCATTTTTAGCTATTCGCGAAGTGTGTTTGTTAAGAAAGATGGGATGAATTTGATGGGGTAAAATTGGTTTTTAATTATCTACTTTTTGCTGAATGTATAAAGGGATATAACATAAACAAATGCAAGTTAAAACTAGACTTAAAAGGCAAGAGATGGAATTAATAAACGAGAAAGAAAACAGCTAAACAGAATGAAAATCTGGCAGAATTGCGAGGACCGCAATGTTTCCGCAATTAAACAGCAACGAACGTGTGTAAATGGGTGGATTAAGGGCTACTAATGACTATCCTATAGGCATTTTCTTACGATTCTCAAGCATTGGATCAACTCTCTATACATCAAACTCACTCTATCTCAAGTATCGTCCGATTCCATGCATTAGAGTCTTAAGTTTACTCGACTTCAAAGTAAGGACTTAAGCATCTTGTTTAAGCAGGAGTGTTTAGTTTGTACTAGGGAAACGCCTATTCCTAGGCCGTTTCCTGATTACCATGAAAGGCTAGCATGATTATATGACTCTGAACTCTTACTCCTTCCAGAGGTTAGGAGTTCTTTGGACAAAATGGATGGCCAATCGAAATTGCCCGTGGGATGAAGCTTACATACAATCAATGTTCGAGTGTTAATCTGCCTACTTGATTCACGTTTTTTTTAGCCTATAGTTCTGTCATTAGCATGCCCCGAAGTGACTTAGCTACTCATGTATATATAGAGAACAGAAATGGCAGATAAGATAGACATGCTTAGAAGGAAAATGTGCTTAAAACAGTAATACAAAACCGTAGCAGCAGAAGGTAGAAACTGTGAAATGCAGAAGTGTACTTTGATTGCTTTGATTGTTTGACGACAAAGGAAAGCTTTAAAAGAAATGATTAAAAGACAGACAACAACGAAATGCAGTAACTCAAACTCTAAACTAAGAACAACAGTGATCAGAAATGGAAGTAAGAAGAACAAGACAGAAAAGCAGTAAAGGATTGCTGGAAAGCTTCGTGGCAGTCGCCTCGAATGAAGGTGATGAAAAGTCAGCCTTGCTTGGATGAATCCAATCGAGAGAGAAGAAGAATCTCCTCTCCTTCCTATCAGATTATCGACTCCAAAAGCTGAGACTCTCACTCCAACAAACGGCAAAGGAAAACAGAGAGAAATGATGGACTGCGAGAAGACTTCTGCGCTTCGAATGATGATCAAACCTCCGACTTTGGCCCCCTTTTATAGTAGTTTGCAGGTGCGTTTGGGCCAAGGAGAACCATCAATCTTCAACGTCGTATATCAGAATGGATGGAGGAGAAAGAACGAATCCCTGAAATTACGGAAATTAACAGAAAAAGATCAGTCAACTTACAGTTTTCACTTGAATAATTGCGGCCTCAGCAATGTTTTCGCAATTCATTCGCAATGCTCATTTTTTCATTCTTTTCCTTCGGTTTTCAACCCTTTTTCTACCTATTGTACATAAGTCCTATATTAGCTACCTTCTTCTAATTCTCATATTAAAGCCTAGGTTTAGGCTAAATGCTAACAAAAACACCTAAAAGTGTACATCTTCCTAAGCTAAGTGGGTTCTAAATAAGTCACTTTCAGAGACTTAACACATTGCATAAGCCAAAAGGCATTCTGCGAAAGGCAAAAGTTCCAAAAGGGCAAGTGAAGGTAGTCTTCTCTTGGTCCTTAGGGTCTATAGTAATCTGGTTATATCCTGAATAACCGTCTAAGAAACAGTAGTAGGCTCTACCAGCTATCCTATCTAGCATTTGGTCAATGAATGGTAGAGGGAAATGGTCTTTTTTGGTTTCTTCATTTAGTTTCCTATAATCCATGCAAACTCTCCATCCTGTGACAGTCCTTGTTGGAATCAGTTCATTGTTCTCATTGACTACCACAGTCATCCCCCCCTTCTTAGGTACACATTGTATAGGGCTCACCCACTGGCTACTAGCTATGGGGAAGATCACACCAGCATCTAACCATTTTATTATTTCCTTTTTAACTACCTCTTTCATAGAGGGGTTCAGCCTACGTTGGTGATCTACTCTAGGTGTGTGCTCTTCCTCTAATATAATCGTATGCATGCAATAAGAAGGGCTAATGCCTCTAATATCAGCAATAGTCCATGCAATAGCCTTCCTATGTTGCTTAAGTAATAAAATATGTTCAACCTCATGCTTTTCACTTAATTTAGAAGAAATAATCACAGGCAAAGTATCATTACTTCCTAGATATGCATACTTGAGGTGAGTGGGGAGAGGTTTTAATTCTAAAACAGGTGGATGCTCAATGGATGGTTTTAATGGATTCACAGATTTTTCAGTTAAGTCAATATTCATACAAACATGCTGAGGGTTATTTACAGATATGTCCATTATCTCAGCTATGTTTAAGTCAGTTAATTCTAATCCTACATATTCATGAGCATGCTTAGTCAACAATTCATGCTCCAATTGTTCTTCCATTAATGAATCTACTATGTCGATGCTAGCACAAGATTCAGAGTCAGAGGGATACCTTAAGGCTTTATACACACTAAATTTCACCTCTTCATCATGAACCCTCATAGTGAGCTCACCTTTTTGGACATCTATCAGTGCCCTACCTGTGGCTAGAAATGGTCTACCTAACAGGATGGGGACCTCCTTGTCTGCTTCATAATCCAGGATAATGAAATCTGCAAGGAAAATAAACTTGTCAACCTTTACAAGAATATCCTCAATCTTACCTTCACGGTATGCAATGGATCTGTCTGCTAGTTGTAAAGTGACAGTGGTTGGACGTGCTTCTCCTATTCCTAGCTGGCGGAATAGTGATAGGGGCATGAGGTTTATGCTGGCTCCCAGGTCACAAAGAGCTCTGCCCACGTGCTTGCCTCCTAGCTCTACAGGTAAGGTGAAGGAACCAGGATCCTTCTCCTTCTTGGGTAGCTTGTTCTGGAGTATGGCACTGCACTCCTCAGTGAGATTTACTGTTTCAAACTCACCAATTATTTTCTTGTTAGTTATAATATCCTTCAAAAACTTAACATAAGAAGGCATAGACTGTAAAACCTCTACAAAAGGAATATTAACATGCACTTGCTTAAGAATTTCTAGAAATTTATTAAAGTGCACTTCCTGTTCTTGTTTTTTCTTTAGCCTTCTAGGAAATGGAGGTGGTGGCACATATGCAGGCACTTCAGGTCGCCTTAGGATAGGTGGAGGCCTTGGAATTTCTTCTATCTCTTCTATGATTGGCTCCAGCCTTGATCCTGATGTGCTTGTTGGTGGTGGACCTTGGTTTGGCAGAGACTCCAGTGGAGCACTAGACTCAGTGTTCTCTACTATCTTTGGTGTGTCCTTGGTGTTGCTCACCAATGGTCTACCACTTCTAAGTTCAATTGCTTGAACTTGCTCTTTACCATCTCTCCTTGGCACTTCAGTGTCAGCAGGTAGTCTACCTTGGGGCCTACTTTTGATTTCATTGGCTAGTTGCCCTATTTGGTTCTCTAGGCTCCTAAGAGTAGCTTGCTGACTCTGTAAAGTGGCATCATTCTTGGCTATGTATTCCTTGAGTAAGTTTTCTACAGAAGATCCTACAGGTTGGTTGTATGGTTTTTGATACATGGATTGGTTATGTTGGGGAGTGAAACCAGGTGTTCCACTCGGTCTTGGTTGGTTAGGATTTTGATTAGCATTTTGTTGGCCACCCCATGACAGGTTTGGGTGGTTCCTCCAACCAGGGTTGTAAGTATTAGAGTAGGGGTTGTTCCTAGGCTGCTGTTGGCTTCCCACATAGCAGACTGAGGCTGGATTCCCAGGGCAGTATTCATACGGGTGCCCTTCCCCACAGAATCCACAGATAAGTGTCTCACCTTGACTTGGTTGGGTGCCCATTGACATGGCTGTGGCGGTGTTGACACTTGTTTGGAGATTGGCTTGAGCCATTTGCTTAACTAGGTTGGTCAGGGCATTTATTTGGCTGCTCATTGCACTTAGAGCATCCTTGTCTTGAGCTCTAGTTGGCTCGACTGGATCATCTGACCACCTACAGTGAGATGCTGAGATCTTCTCCAAGATCTCATAGGCTTCGTTGTAACTCTTGGACAACATGGAACCTCCAGCAGATGAATTTAGAACTTGTCTGGTGCTGGGGTTGCATCCTTTGAAAAAGACCTCTATTTGGATACACCATGGGATGCCATGGTGTGGACATTTAAGAAGAAGATCTTTAAACCTAGTCCAAGCTTCGTGAAGAGACTCAGTGTCAGCTTGTTTGAACTTGATTATGTCATCACGAAAGGTAGAATTCCTATCAGGTGGGAAGTATTTGACTAGGAATTTCTCTGCTAAGTCTGTCCAATTACAGACTGATCCTGTAGGTAATGAGTTTAACCACGTTTTGGCTTTGTCCCTCAAAGAATAAGGGAACAAGTATAGCCTCAAGGCTTCTTGGGAAACTCCAGGGATGATAAAGGTATCACTGACTCCTAAGAAGTTTCTAAGATGGTTGTGGGGGTCCTCATTTTCTACTCCAAAGAATTGTCCCACAGTGGACAACATTTGGAACATCACTGGCTTTAACTCGAATGAGTTGGCAGTGATTTCAGGACGGATTATGCTGGGGTTCAGCTCCCCAGGCATAGGTACTAGGTAAGAGAGTATGGCGCTATCCTTATCATTCGCTATTTCGATGGGATTGCGAGTGGCAGGCACCGGATTTGGAACTATTCCATCCATTTCTTCTTGAGATAATTGCGGAGGAATTGCGGTTCCCGCAATTACTTGAGGTAGAGGGGGTTGGTTAAAGAGACGTTTCTTGGCTCTATTTCTGGCCCTAAGTAATCTCTCAAGCTCAGGATTGAACTCTAGATCACTACTTGAAGGCTCACTCATAAACTAACCCGATGGTACCTGTAAAAGAAATGAAACAGATCAGTTACAATAGACAATAAGCTTGGTATTTCAAACTTAACAAACTTCGTTTTCACTTAAATAAATCCCCGGCAGCGGCGCCAAAAACTTGTTGCGTGCTCAATGTGTTAAAATAAGTAAGCAATAAGAGAGAGAGAGAGCACTTAGAACATGCAAGCATACATGATCTTATAGCAAGTAGTAAGTATTTTTTCATTCGTTTTCCCACAGAGATTTATTATAAGCTACTCGTGAAGTGTAAAGTTAAGAAAGAAAGGGTGGATTTGATGGGGTAGAATTGGTTTTAAATTGTCTATTTCCTACTGAATACGTAGAGGGTAGCAACATAAACAAGTGCAAGTCAAAGTTAAACTCAAATGAAAAGAGACGAGATTAATAAATGAAGAAGAAAACAGCTAAGCAGAATTGTAAACGTAGTAGAATTGCGGAAACAGCAATTCTACCGCAATTTTACTAACAGCGAAAGTGTGTAAAATGGAGAAACAAGGGCGACTAACGACTCCTCTATAGGCTTTTTCATACGATTCTCAAGCATTGGATCAACTCACTATGCATCAAACTCACTCAATCTCATGTATCTTCCGATTCCATGCATTAGATTCTTTAGTCTACTCATATCCAAGTAAGGTCTTAAGCATCTTGTTAAAGCAGAAAGTTACGGTTTGTACTAGGAAAACGCCTATTCCTAGGTCGTTTTCTGGCTACCTTGAAAGGCTAGTGTTACGTCTCCAAAAGTGACCTTTTTAGGACTTAATTATCTTAGAAAGATGTTCACTCTTAGGTGTTTTTGATAGCATTTAGCCTAAACCTATGCTTAAATATGAGAATTAGAAGAAGGTAGCTAAATTAGGACTTAAGTACAATAGGAAAGAAAATGGTGGAAAACCGAAGGAAAAGAATGAAAAACAAGCATTGCGACAGAATTGCGGAAACATTGCTGAAACCGCAATGTTTAAAGTGAAAACCGTAAGTTGACTGATCTTTTTCTGTTAATTTCCGTTATTTCAGGGATTCGTTCTTTCTCCTCCATCCATTTTGAAGTGCGACGTTGAAGATTGATGGTTCTCCTTGGCCCAAACGCACCTGCAGATTGCTATAAAAGGGGGTCAAAGTCGAGGGTTCAATCATCATCCGAAAGCGTAGAAGTCTTCTCGCAGCTCCATCTTTTCTCCTGTCGTTCTTCTCTGTCTGTTGGTGTGAGAGTCTCAGCTGTTGGAAGCGACAATCTGATAGGAAGGAGAGAAGATTCATCTTCTCTCCCGATTGGATTCATCCAAGCAAAGCTATTCTTTCATCCCTTTCAGCCGAGGCATCTGCAACTAGGCGTTCACGCTCGTTTTTATGCTTTCTGTCTTTATTTCCATTTTCCAGCTTTAGTTTGTTGTTGTTTCTTTTCTAGTAGCTAGATCAGTTCATTTTGTTGTGTTCTGTCTTCTGTTATTCACTTTAAGTTCCTCTTCTTGTCCATTCAAACAATCAAGTAATCAAAGCATAGTTATCATTTCACAAGTTTTCCATCTTTTGCTGCTACGGTTTTTCCTTACTGTTTTAAGTATATTTCTCTTCTAAGCATGTTTCCTTCATCTCTTATTTCTGTTTACCCCATATCCATGAGTAACTAAGTCACTTAGAGGCATGCTAATGACAGTACTATAGGCTAAAAAAACGTGAATCAAGCATGTAGGATAGCTCTCGAAGCATTGATTGTATGTAAGCTTCATCCCACGGGCAATTTCGATTGGCCATCCATTTTGTCCAAAGAACTCCTAACCTCTGGAAGGAGTAAGAGTTCAGAGTCATACACTCATGCTAGCCTTTCAAGGTAGCCACAAAACGACCTAGGAATAGGCGTTTCCCTAGTACAAACCATAACTTTCTGCTTTAACAAGATGCTTAAGACCTTACTTGGACATGAGTAAACTAACGAATCTAATGCATGGAATCGGACGATACATGAGATTGAGTGAGTTTGATGCATAGAGAGTTGATCCAATGCTTGAGGATCGTGAGAAAATGCCTATAGAGGAGTCGTTAGTAGCCCTTGTTTCTCCATTTTACACACTTTCGCTGTTAGGAAAATTGCGGTAGAATTGCTGTTTCCGCAATTCTGCTAAAGTTACAATTCTGTCTAGCTATTTTTGTCTTCGTTTATAAATTTCGTCTCTTTTCATTTGAGTTTAACTTTGACTTGCACTTGTTTATGTTACTACCCTCTTCGTATTCAGTAGGAAATAAACAATTTAAAACCAATTCTACCCCATCAAATCCACCCCTTCTTTCTTAACTTTACACTTCATGAATAGCTTATAATAAATCTCTGTGGGAAAACGAATGAAAAAATACTTACTACTTGCTATAAGATCATGTATGCTTGCATGTTCTGAGTGCTCTCTCTATCTTATTGCCTAATTATTTTAACACATTGAGCACGCAACAAGTTTTTGGCGCCGCTGCCGGGGATTTATTTAAGTGAAAACGAAGTTTGTTAAGTTTGAAACACAAAGTTTACCATCTATTGTAACTAATCTAGTTCATTTCTTTTACAGGTACCATCGGGTTAGTTTATGAGTGAGCCTTCAAGTAGTGATCTAGAGTTCAATCCTGAGCCTGAGAGATTACTTAGGGCCAGAAATAGAGCCAAGAAACGTCTCTTTAAACAACCCCATTTACCTCAAGTAATTACGGGAACCGCAATTCCTCCGCAATTGTCTCAAGAAGAAATGGCTGGAATAATTCCAAATCTGGTACCTATCACTCGCAATCCCATCGAAATAGCGAATGATAAGAATAGTGCCATTCTCTCATACCTAGTACCTATGCCTGGGGAGCTGAACCCCAGCATAATTCGTCTTGAAATCACTGCCAACTCTTTCGAGTTAAAGCCAGTGATGTTCCAAATGTTGTCCACTGTGGGACAATTCTTTGGAGTGAAAAATGAGGATCCCCACAACCATCTTAGAAACTTCTTAGGAGTCAGTGATACCTTTATCATCCCTGGAGTTTCCCAAGAAGCCTTGAGGCTATATCTGTTCCCTTACTCTTTGAGGGACAAAGCCAAAACGTGGTTAAACTCATTACCCTCTGGATCTGTCCTTAATTGGACAGACTTAGCAGAGAAATTCCTAGTCAAATACTTGCCACCTGATAGGAATTCTACCTTTCGTGATGACATAGTTACATTCAAACAAGCTGAGAATGAGTCTCTTCACGAAGCTTGGACAAGGTTCAAGGACCTTCTTCTTAAATGTCCACACCATGGCATCCCATGGTGTATCCAAATAGAGGTTTTTTTCAAAGGATGCAACCCCAGCACTAGGCAAGTCTTAAATTCATCTGCTGGAGGTTCCATGTTGTCCAAGAGTTACAACGAAGCCTATGAGATCTTGGAGAAGATCTCAGCATCTCACTGTAGGTGGTCAGATGATCCAGTTGAGCCAACTAGAGCTCAAGACAAGGATGCTCTAAGTGCAATGAGCAGCCAAATAAATGCCCTGACCAACCTAGTTAAGCAAATGGCTCAAACCAATCTCCAAACAAGTGTCAACACCGCTACAGCCATGTCAATGGGCACCCAACCAAATCAAGGTGAGACACTTGTATGTGGATTCTGTGGGGAAGGGCACCTGTATGAGTACTGCCCTGGGAATCCAGCCTCAGTCTGCTATATTGGAAGCCAGCAGCAGCCTAGGAACAACCCTATTCCAATACTTACAATCCTGGTTGGAGGAACCACCCAAACCTGTCATGGGGTGGCCAACAAAATGCTAACCAAGCTCCTAACCAGCCAAGACCGAGTGGAACACCTGGTTTCACTCCCCAACATAACCAATCCATGTATCAAAAACCATACAACCAACCTGTAGGATCTTCTGTAGAAAACTTACTTAAGGAATACATAGCCAAGAATGATGCCACTCTACAGAGTCAGCAAGCTACTCTTAGGAGCCTAGAGAACCAAATAGGGCAACTAGCCAACGAAATCAAAAGTAGGCCCCAAGGTAGACTCCCTGCTGACACTGAAGTGCCAAGGAGAGATGGTAAAGAGCAAGTTCAAGCAATTGAACTTAGAAGTGGGAGACCATTGGTGAGCAGCACCAAGGACACACCAAAGAGAGTAGAGAACACTGAGTCTAGTGCTCCACTGGAATCTCTGCCAGACCAAGGTCCACCACCAACAAGCATGTCAGGACAAAGGCTAGAGCCAATCATAGAGGAGATAGAAGAAATTCCAAGGCCTCCACCTATCCTGAGGCGACCTGATGTGCCTGCATATGTGCCACCACCTCCATTTCCGAGAAGGCTAAAGAAAAAACAAGAACAGGAAGTGCACTTTAATAAATTTCTAGAAATTCTTAAGCAAGTGCATGTTAATATTCCTTTTGTTGAAGTTTTACAGTCTATGCCTTCTTATGTAAAGTTTTTGAAGGATATTATTACTAACAAGAGAATAATTGGTGAGTTTGAAACAGTCAATCTCACTGAGGAGTGCAGTGCTATACTCCAAAACAAGCTACCCAAGAAGGAGAAGGATCCTGGTTCCTTCACCCTACCTGTAGAGCTAGGAGGCAAGCACGTGGGCAGAGCTCTTTGTGACCTGGTGTTAAGTCTCTGAAAGTGACTTATTTAGAACCCACTTAGCTTAGGAAGATGTACACTTTTAGGTGTTTTTGTTAGCATTTAGCCTAAACCTAGGCTTTAATATGAGAATTAGAAGAAGGTAGCTAATATAGGACTTATGTACAATAGGTAGAAAAAGGGTTGAAAACCGAAGGAAAAGAATGAAAAAATGAGCATTGCGAATGAATTGCGAAAACATTGCTGAGGCCGCAATTATTCAAGTGAAAACCGTAAGTTGACTGATCTTTTTCTGTTAATTTCCGTAATTTCAGGGATTCGTTCTTTCTCCTCCATCCATTCTGATATACGACGTTGAAGATTGATGGTTCTCCTTGGCCCAAACGCACCTGCAAACTACTATAAAAGGGGGCCAAAGTCGGAGGTTTGATCATCATTCGAAGCGCAGAAGTCTTCTCGCAGTCCATCATTTCTCTCTGTTTTCCTTTGCCGTTTGTTGGAGTGAGAGTCTCAGCTTTTGGAGTCGATAATCTGATAGGAAGGAGAGGAGATTCTTCTTCTCTCTCGATTGGATTCATCCAAGCAAGGCTGACTTTTCATCACCTTCATTCGAGGCGACTGCCACGAAGCTTTCCAACAATCCTTTACTGCTTTTCTGTCTTGTTCTTCTTACTTCCATTTCTGATCACTGTTGTTCTTAGTTTAGAGTTTGAGTTACTGCATTTCGTTGTTGTCTGTCTTTTAATCATTTCTTTTAAAGCTTTCCTTTGTCGTCAAACAATCAAAGCAATCAAAGTACACTTCTGCATTTCACAGTTTCTACCTTCTGCTGCTACGGTTTTGTATTACTGTTTTAAGCACATTTTCCTTCTAAGCATGTCTATCTTATCTGCCATTTCTGTTCTCTATATATACATGAGTAGCTAAGTCACTTCGGGGCATGCTAATGACAGAACTATAGGCTAAAAAAAAACGTGAATCAAGTAGGCAGATTAACACTCGAACATTGATTGTATGTAAGCTTCATCCCACGGGCAATTTCGATTGGCCATCCATTTTGTCCAAAGAACTCCTAACCTCTGGAAGGAGTAAGAGTTCAGAGTCATATAATCATGCTAGCCTTTCATGGTAATCAGGAAACGGCCTAGGAATAGGCGTTTCCCTAGTACAAACTAAACACTCCTGCTTAAACAAGATGCTTAAGTCCTTACTTTGAAGTCGAGTAAACTTAAGACTCTAATGCATGGAATCGGACGATACTTGAGATAGAGTGAGTTTGATGTATAGAGAGTTGATCCAATGCTTGAGAATCGTAAGAAAATGCCTATAGGATAGTCATTAGTAGCCCTTAATCCACCCATTTACACACGTTCGTTGCTGTTTAATTGCGGAAACATTGCGGTCCTCGCAATTCTGCCAGATTTTCATTCTGTTTAGCTGTTTTCTTTCTCGTTTATTAATTCCATCTCTTGCCTTTTAAGTCTAGTTTTAACTTGCATTTGTTTATGTTATATCCCTTTATACATTCAGCAAAAAGTAGATAATTAAAAACCAATTTTACCCCATCAAATTCATCCCATCTTTCTTAACAAACACACTTCGCGAATAGCTAAAAATGAGTCTCTGTGGAAAAAACGAATGAAATATACTTACTACTTGCTGTGAGACCATGTATGCTTGCATGTTCTAAGTGCTCTCTCTACACTTTTGCATAATTATCTTTACACATTGAGCACGCAACAAGTTTTTGGCGCCGCTGCCGGGGACTTATTTTAAGTGAAAACGAAGTTTGTTAAGTCTGCAACATCAAATTATTTTCCATCGAATTTGATCCATCTTCATTTCTTTTTCAGGTACCATTTAGGGTAGTTTATGAATGAGACTCCAAGTAGTGATCTAGAGTTCAACCCTGAGCCCGAGAGATTACTTAGAGCTAGGAATAGAGCCAAGAAACGTCTCTTTAAACAAACCCTTTTACCTCCAATCATTGCAGAGACTACAATTCCTCCGCAATTACCTCAAGAAGAAATGGCTGGAGTAAATCAAAACCTGGTGCCTGTCACTCGCAATCCCATTGAAATAGCGAATGACAAGGATAGCGCCATCCTTTCATATTTAGTACCTATGCCTGGGGAGCTGAACCCCAGCATAATCCGTCCTGAAATCACTGCCAACTCATTCGAGTTAAAGCCAGTGATGTTCCAAATGTTGTCCACTGTGGGGCAATTCTTTGGAATAGAAAATGAGGACCCCCATAACCACCTTAGGAACTTCTTAGGAGTTAGTGACACCTTCCTAATCCCTGGAGTTTCCCAAGAAGCCCTGAGGCTATATCTTTTCCCTTACTCTTTGAGGGACAAAGCCAAAACATGGTTAAATTCTTTACCCTCAGGATCTGTCCGCAATTGGACAGATTTAGCAGAAAAATTCCTAGTCAAATACTTCCCACCTGATAGGAATTCTACCTTTCGTGATGATATCATAAAGTTCAAACAAGCTCCAAGTGAGTCTCTTCACGAAGCTTGGACAAGATTCAAAGACCTTCTCATTAAATGTCCACACCATGGCATTCCATGGTGTATCCAAATAGAAGTGTTCTTTAAAGGATGCAACCCCAGCACCAGACAAGTTTTAAATTCATCTGCTGGAGGTTCCATGTTGTCCAAGAGTTACAACGAAGCTTATGAGATCTTGGAGAAGATCTCAACATCTCACTGTAGGTGGTCAGACGATCCAGTAGAGCCAACTAGGGCTCAAGATAAGGATGCTCTAAGCACCATGAGCACCCAAATAAATGCCCTGACCAACCTAGTTAAGCAAATGGCTCAGGCCAATCTCCAAACCAGTGCCAATACCGCCACAGCTATGTCAATGGGCACCCAACCAAATCAAGGCGAGGCACCTATCTGTGGATTCTGTGGGGAAGGGCACCCATATGAATACTGCCCTGGGAATCCATCTTCAGTCTGCTATGTTGGAAGCCAGCAGCAGCCTAGGAATAACCCCTACTCCAACACCTATAACCCTGGTTGGAGAAACCACCCTAACCTGTCATGGGGTGGCCAACAGAACACTAACCAAAATCCTAACCAACCAAGGCCGAGTGGAACACCTGGTTTCACTCCCCAACATAACCAATCAATGTACCAAAAACCATACAATCAACCTGTAGGATCTTCTGTAGAAAACCTACTCAAGGAATATATAGCTAAGAATGATGCTACTCTTCAGAGCCAGCAAGCTACTCTTAGGAGCCTAGAGAACCAAATAGGCCAATTAGCCAATGAACTTAAAAGTAGGCCCCAAGGTAGACTCCCTGCTGATACCGAGGTACCAAGGAGAGATGGCAAAGAACAAGTTCAAGCAATTGAACTTAGAAGTGGTAGACCCTTGGTGAACAACACAAAGGACACACCAAAGAGAGTAGAGAACACTGAGTCTAGTGCTCCACTGGAGTCTCTGCCAAGCCAAGGTCCACCACCAACTAGCACATCAGGAGCCAGGCTAGAGCCAATTGTTGAGGACGTAGAAGAAATTCCAAGGCCTCCACCTATCTTAAGGCGTCCTGACGTGCCTGCATATGTGCCACCACCTCCATACCCCCGAAGGCTTAAGAAGAAGCAGGAACAGGAAGTTCATTTTAATAAATTTTTAGAAATACTTAAGCAAGTACATGTTAACATTCCTTTTGTAGAGGTTTTACAGTCTATGCCTTCATATGTAAAGTTTTTGAAGGACATTATTACTAACAAGAAAATAATTGGTGAGTTTGAAACAGTGAACCTCACCGAGGAGTGCAGTGCCATCCTCCAGAACAAACTGCCCAAGAAGGAGAAGGATCCTGGTTCCTTCACCTTACCTGTAGAACTTGGAGGCAAGCACGTGGGCAGAGCGCTTTGTGACCTGGGCGCCAGCATAAACCTCATGCCCCTGTCCCTATTCCGCCAGTTGGGAATGGGAGAAGCACGTCCAACCACAGTCACTTTACAACTAGCAGACAGATCCATCGCATATCCAGAAGGTAAGATCGAGGATATTCTAGTTAAAGTTGACAAATTCATTTTCCTTGCAGATTTCATTGTCCTGGACAATGAGGCAGACAAGGAGGTCCCCATCCTGCTAGGTAGACCATTTCTAGCCACAGGTAGGGCACTAATAGATGTTCAAAAAGGTGAGTTAACTATGAGGGTTCATGATGAAGAGGTAAAATTTAGTGTTTATAAAGCTTTAAGGTATCCCTCTGACCTTGAATCCTGTGCTAGCATGGATGTTGTTGACTCATTAATGGAAGAACAATTAGAGCATGTATTGTTAACCAAGCATGCTAGTGAATATGTACAAGTAGATGTAGCTGACTTAAATGTATCTGACATAATGAATATGCCTGTAGATAAACCTCAACATGTATGTATGAATATAGATTTAACTGATAGAACTATAAATCCGTTAAAACCCTCCATTGAGCATCCACCTGTGTTAGAACTGAAACCACTACCTACTCACCTCAAATATGCATATTTAGGAGATAATGATACGCTGCCTGTAATTATTTCTTCTAAACTAAGTGAACAGCATGAGGTTGATTTAATTTTACTGCTTAAGCAACATAGGAAGGCTATAGCATGGACGATTGCTGATATTCGAGGCATTAGCCCTTCTTATTGCATGCACAAAATTATACTAGAGGAAGAGCACACACCTAGGGTAGATCACCAGCGTAGGTTGAACCCCTCTATGAAAGAGGTAGTGAAGAAGGAAATAATCAAGTGGTTAGATGCAGGAGTAATTTTCCCCATAGCTAGTAGCCAGTGGGTGAGCCCCATCCAATGTGTACCTAAAAAGGGGGGAATAACTGTGGTAGTCAATGAGAATAACGAACTAATTCCAACAAGGACTGTCACAGGTTGGAGGGTATGTATGGATTACAGAAAATTAAATAAAGAAACTAAAAAAGACCATTTCCCTATACCGTTTATTGACCAGATGCTAGACAGAATAGCTGGTAGAGCCTACTATTGTTTTTTAGATGGGTACTCTGGCTATAATCAAATTACTATAGACCCTAAGGATCAAGAGAAGACCACCTTCACTTGCCCTTTTGGAACGTTTGCCTTCCGCAGAATGCCTTTTGGCTTATGCAATGCACCGGCAACTTTCCAAAGGTGCATGATGGCAATCTTCTCTGAGTTGGATGAGTCCATGATAGAAATATTCATGGATGACTTCTCAGTCTTTGGGGATTCATTTAAAACCTGTCTAGAAAACTTAGGACAAGTCCTGGCTAGGTGTGAAGAGACCAACCTAGTCCTAAATTGGGAAAAGTGCCATTTTATGGTAGATGAAGGGATTGTCTTAGGACATAGAGTGTCAAGGGCAGGTGTAGAAGTGGATAGGGCAAAAATAGAGATCATAGAGAAATTGGTAGAGCCCCAGAATGTCAAAGCCATTAGAAGCTTCTTAGGGCACGCTGGCTTCTACAGAAGGTTCATTAAGGACTTTTCTAAGATAGCCAAGCCTCTGTGCGAGCTTCTAGAGCTAAATAGACCATTTATCTTCTCTAAAGAATGTGTAGTAGCTTGGAAAACCCTTAAGGAAGCACTAGTCACAGCACCTATCATAGTCGGACCAAATTGGGATCTCCCATTTGAGATGCTATGTGATGCCAGTGACTATGCTGTAGGAGTCATGTTAGGACAAAAGATTGACAAGCTGACACACCCTGTCTATTATGCTAGTAAGACCTTGAATGAGGCTCAATGTAATTATACAACTACAGAGAAAGAAATGCTTGCTGTAGTATTTGCTTGTGAAAAATTCAGAAACTATATTGTAGGCACTAGGACCATTGTATACACTGACCATTCTGCTTTAAAATATCTTATGAGGAAGGCTGATGCTAAGCCTAGATTGATTAGATGGGTGTTATTGCTGCAGGAATTTGATTTGGACATTCGGGACAAGAAAGGTTGTGAAAATGTGGTTGCAGATCACCTGTCTCGATTGCAGCACAATTGCGAAAAAATTGCGGAGACCGCAATTTCTGATGCTTTTATAGATGAACATGTCTTTGCTTTGGCTCATCGTGATAACGATGAGGAACCTTGGTTTGCTGACATTGCTAACTTCCGTGCATCACAGGTATTACCAGTGTTCAAGGGAGGACAAGAGAAGAAGAGGTTCCTTCATGAAGCAAGGAAATTCATCTGGGATGACCCCACACTTTACAGAACCTGTGCTGATGGCTTACTAAGGAAGTGTGTTTCAGCTGTGAAGCGAAGTCTGTGCTACAGCACTGTCACTCATCTCCTTACGGTGGACACTTTGGTGGTCAAAGGACAGCTGCGAAGGTATTTCAGAGTGGCTACTATTGGCCAACAATCTTCAAGGATGCCCACAATTATGCCCACAGCTGTGACGAATGCCAAAGGACAGGTAACCTCAGTCGCAAGGATGAGATGCCCCTCACCTACATCTTAGAGTTGGAGCTCTTTGATGTGTGGGGCATTGATTTCATGGGACCATTCCCTCCATCATCAGGTAACCTTTACATTTTAGTAGCAGTAGACTACGTGTCCAAGTGGGTAGAAGCCAAAGCATGTCCTAATAATGATGCTAAAACAGTCACTAGTTTCTTGCATAGGCACATTTTCACTAGATTTGGGACTCCTCGTGCTATCATTAGTGATGAGGGGTCACATTTCATTAATAAGGCTATGGAGAAAGTATTGGCTAAATATAACATTAGACATAGGGTAGCTACTCCCTATCACCCACACTCGAATGGTCAAGCTGAAATTTCTAATAGGGAGATAAAAAACATCCTAGAAAAGGTAGTCAAACCTAATAGGAAAGACTGGTCATTTAAGCTTGAGGATGCACTTTGGGCTTATAGAACAGCATATAAGACACCCCTAGGCATGTCTCCCTATAGGTTGGTGTATGGCAAGGCTTGCCACTTGCCACTTGAGTTAGAAAACAAAGCATTTTGGGCCATGAAGGAATTGAATTTCTGTGTAAAGGATGCGGGGACATTGAGATCTTTGCAGCTACATGAACTTGATGAGCTTAGGCATATGGCCTATGAGAATGCCAAAATGTATAAAGAAAAGACCAAAATATGGCACGACAGTAGACTTAGGATCAAAGACTTTAGGAAAGGCCAACTTGTCCTATTATTTAACTCACGTTTAAAGATATTTCCAGGCAAACTAAAGTCTAGATGGTCAGGTCCATTTGTTATTACTAATGTCTTTATTCATGGTGCAATAGAGATAAAGAACTTGCAGCAAGGCCAGCCATTTATGGTCAATGGTGCTAGGTTGAAGCACTACTATGAGGAAGGAGATGTGAAGACTCTCTCGGCCTTTCTCTTGACTGAAGCATAACAAAGAGAACGAGAGAGAACGAGTGGTTACTGTGCTCGTTTAGTCAAGGCCAAATGCCTTAGTTTATTTTTACTGTTTTTCCGATTATCGTTTGTATGTTTTGTGGTGTGTTTTTAATTGCGTATTTAATGTTTGTTTTATTTGTTTTTGTAGGGAATCGAAAGAGGGAATCAAGGAGAGTAAATCAAGCTTTAAAAATCAAGAAACGGTTGAGCCAAATAAAAGATATGGACGAGCAAAGTTGGAGATTTTTTATGAAATAATATCCCTACAATTGCGCTAAAATTGCTGGATCCGCAAAAAAGAGCCGTTGGGATTTTTTTTCCGTTGCATTTATAGCCGTTAGAACGCGCTTGTTCGATACGAATCTCTCATTCTCTGATTTCAAGAAATCTGCGATTCTCTCCATCTCTGATCCATCTCTCCAAACCTCCAAGATTCGACAATGGTGGCCACACGTGCTGAAAGATCCGCAGCCAAGAAGAAGGCTGATGACGCAGCTGAAGCGGCTGCGAGGGAATTGAGTGCTGGTTTGAAGTGCACTAAAGGGAGTATTGCTGTTCCCTTAGAAAAAAAAAAACAATTTTTCTGCTTTCTGATAGGATCATGTGCATTATGCTGTTTTGTGTTCAACTTTTGATCTGTTTTTAATGTTTAGTTTTATGTTTTTTCTTTTGCTTAGTCTAGTCTGATGTTAGCTGAATAGGTAGGATAGTTTAGCTTTATTTTTAGGATGCGTGAGTAACAGGAAAAAGCATGCTGAGGGGCCCTAATCAATGTTATATCTGCCCGGATTGAATTGCGAAATAATTGCGGTTCCCGCAAATTTTGTGACTGATTGCATGTTTTGGACTGTCTGTTTAGTTAGGCTGTGATCTGTTATATTCTATCTGTTGCTGCTAGCATGACTACCTTATATAGCTGATCTTAAAGCATGCTGGATGAGTGTCATAGGACACGCTTTGATAGTTTAAATTCGCCTCTGAATAGTGCTCAGCATGCATAAACCGTAAGTCCTTAAAACTGTCTGTTATGTTCAAATTTTCTGCTGTTGGAATAATTGCTTTTAGAATGTTTTGCCTATGCCTAGGATTTTTAGATTCTCTTTGTTTTACTGTAGACTAGATGCTTCTAGGATAAGTTTGGGGGTGTGCCACCTCAAACACTCATTGGGGACAATGAGTAGTTGAAGTTTGGGGGAGGCCACCCTAGGCCTAGGAACATTCCTCTCTTCCTTAGGACATAAGCATTCCTCTTCTCCTTTAAGAAAATTTTTTTGTGATAAATAGAAAAAAGTGAAAAATAGAATAAAGAGGGGAGTCTCTCTCAAGTGCTGAGTAATCAGTGCCAAGTGTGTAAACCACAAGTGGCATTGCATCAAAAGGCAACCCAAGGAGAGACTCCACCTAAGTAAAAAAGGAAAAAGGGAGAAATAGGGGAAGAAGAATGTATGCTTAGGAGTTATAATCTTGTGGCTTAGATGTCCTAGTTAAAAAAAAAAAAGAGAACTCTGATCCTTAATGAGCTAAGCACAAGGTTGTAGCTTTTAGGTTTGTCTAGGGAGATGAATGTATATCCAATGTAGTGATGCCAGGGCTTAGGTTGTTCTCTAAAAGTACCACTGTCACTGTTAATACTAAGACTGGTATGACTCTAAGGAATCCTAGGCACATTAAAAGTTAAGCTAGAAGCATGTACTGAGTCTGGAGTAAAGCTTGGTAGAATTTGAAACCTTAAGGATAGTAGCATGATATCATAGAAGTAGTTAGATCAGTAGTAAGGGGTTAACAGAAACAGCAGGTATAGTAGGCAGGTGAAGTCAGAAGAAGCTTGATAAGAGGTTAATTCTAAACTTAGAAGTGTGTCACAGGACAGCACTGCTAGAGATAGGGATATAGGGGAGTCGGTAAGTAGTTAAAGAAGATAAAACAGCAGCCTAAGTAAGTCCTTAGTATGCTTGAGGACAAGCAAAGCCTTAAGTTTGGGGGTGTGTTAAGTCTCTGAAAGTGACTTATTTAGAACCCACTTAGCTTAGGAAGATGTACACTTTTAGGTGTTTTTGTTAGCATTTAGCCTAAACCTAGGCTTTAATATGAGAATTAGAAGAAGGTAGCTAATATAGGACTTATGTACAATAGGTAGAAAAAGGGTTGAAAACCGAAGGAAAAGAATGAAAAAATGAGCATTGCGAATGAATTGCGAAAACATTGCTGAGGCCGCAATTATTCAAGTGAAAACCGTAAGTTGACTGATCTTTTTCTGTTAATTTCCGTAATTTCAGGGATTCGTTCTTTCTCCTCCATCCATTCTGATATACGACGTTGAAGATTGATGGTTCTCCTTGGCCCAAACGCACCTGCAAACTACTATAAAAGGGGGCCAAAGTCGGAGGTTTGATCATCATTCGAAGCGCAGAAGTCTTCTCGCAGTCCATCATTTCTCTCTGTTTTCCTTTGCCGTTTGTTGGAGTGAGAGTCTCAGCTTTTGGAGTCGATAATCTGATAGGAAGGAGAGGAGATTCTTCTTCTCTCTCGATTGGATTCATCCAAGCAAGGCTGACTTTTCATCACCTTCATTCGAGGCGACTGCCACGAAGCTTTCCAGCAATCCTTTACTGCTTTTCTGTCTTGTTCTTCTTACTTCCATTTCTGATCACTGTTGTTCTTAGTTTAGAGTTTGAGTTACTGCATTTCGTTGTTGTCTGTCTTTTAATCATTTCTTTTAAAGCTTTCCTTTGTCGTCAAACAATCAAAGCAATCAAAGTACACTTCTGCATTTCACAGTTTCTACCTTCTGCTGCTACGGTTTTGTATTACTGTTTTAAGCACATTTTCCTTCTAAGCATGTCTATCTTATCTGCCATTTCTGTTCTCTATATATACATGAGTAGCTAAGTCACTTCGGGGCATGCTAATGACAGAACTATAGGCTAAAAAAAAACGTGAATCAAGTAGGCAGATTAACACTCGAACATTGATTGTATGTAAGCTTCATCCCACGGGCAATTTCGATTGGCCATCCATTTTGTCCAAAGAACTCCTAACCTCTGGAAGGAGTAAGAGTTCAGAGTCATATAATCATGCTAGCCTTTCATGGTAATCAGGAAACGGCCTAGGAATAGGCGTTTCCCTAGTACAAACTAAACACTCCTGCTTAAACAAGATGCTTAAGTCCTTACTTTGAAGTCGAGTAAACTTAAGACTCTAATGCATGGAATCGGACGATACTTGAGATAGAGTGAGTTTGATGTATAGAGAGTTGATCCAATGCTTGAGAATCGTAAGAAAATGCCTATAGGATAGTCATTAGTAGCCCTTAATCCACCCATTTACACACGTTCGTTGCTGTTTAATTGCGGAAACATTGCGGTCCTCGAATTCTGCCAGATTTTCATTCTGTTTAGCTGTTTTCTTTCTCGTTTATTAATTCCATCTCTTGCCTTTTAAGTCTAGTTTTAACTTGCATTTGTTTATGTTATATCCCTTTATACATTCAGCAAAAAGTAGATAATTAAAAACCAATTTTACCCCATCAAATTCATCCCATCTTTCTTAACAAACACACTTCGCGAATAGCTAAAAATGAGTCTCTGTGGAAAAAACGAATGAAATATACTTACTACTTGCTGTGAGACCATGTATGCTTGCATGTTCTAAGTGCTCTCTCTACACTTTTGCATAATTATCTTTACACATTGAGCACGCAACACCTGGGAGCCAGCATAAACCTCATGCCCCTATCACTATTCCGCCAGCTTGGAATAGGAGAAGCACGTCCAACCACTGTCACTTTACAACTAGCAGACATATCCATTGCATACCCTGAAGGTAAGATTGAGGATATTCTTGTAAAGGTTGACAAGTTTATTTTCCTTGCAGATTTCATTATCCTGGATTATGAAGCAGACAAGGAGGTCCCCATCCTGTTAGGCAGACCATTCCTAGCCACAGGTAGGGCACTGATAGATGTCCAAAAAGGTGAGCTCACTATGAGGGTTCATGATGAAGAGGTGAAATTTAGTGTTTATAAAGCCTTAAGGTACCCCTCTGACTCTGAATCTTGTGCTAGCATGGACATTGTTGATTCACTCATGGAAGAACAATTGGAGCATGAATTGTTGACTAAGCATGCTAATAACTATGTAGGATTAGAATTAACTGACTTAAACATAGCTGAGATAATGGACATACCTGTAAATAACCCTCAGCATGTTTGTATGAATATTGACTTAACTGAAAAATCTGTGAATCCATTAAAACCATCCATTGAGCATCCACCTGTCTTAGAATTAAAACCTCTCCCCACTCACCTCAAGTATGCATATCTAGGAAGTAATGATACCTTGCCTGTGATTATTTCTTCTAAATTAAGTGAAAAGCATGAGGTTGAACTGATTTTACTACTTAAGCAACATAGGAAGGCTATTGCATGGACTATTGCTGACATTAGAGGCATTAGCCCTTCTTATTGCATGCATAAGATTATACTAGAGGAAGAGCATACACCTAGAGTAGATCACCAACGTAGGCTGAATCCCTCTATGAAAGAGGTAGTTAAGAAAGAAATAATTAAATGGTTAGATGCTGGTGTGATCTTCCCCATAGCTAGTAGCCAGTGGGTGAGCCCTATACAGTGTGTACCTAAGAAGGGGGGGATGACTGTGGTAGTCAATGAGAACAATGAACTGATTCCAACAAGGACTATCACAAGGTGGAGAGTTTGCATGGATTATAGGAAACTAAATAAAGAAACCAAAAAAGACCATTTCCCTCTACCATTCATTGACCAAATGTTAGACAGAATAGCTGGTAGAGCCTACTACTGCTTCTTAGACGGTTACTCAAGTTATAACCAGATCACTATAGACCCTAAGGATCAAGAGAAGACTACCTTCACTTGCCCTTTTGGAACTTTTGCCTTTCGCAGAATGCCTTTTGGCTTATGCAATGCACCGGCAACATTCCAAAGGTGCATGTTGGCAATCTTTTCTGATTTGGACGAGTCCATGATAGAAATATTCATGGATGATTTCTCAGTCTTTGGGGATTCCTTTACCAACTGTCTAGAGAACTTAGGACAAGTCTTGGCTAGGTGTGAGGAGACCAACCTAGTCCTAAATTGGGAAAAGTGCCACTTCATGGTGGATGAAGGGATTGTCTTAGGTCATAGAGTGTCAAGGGCAGGTGTAGAAGTTGACAGGGCAAAAATTGAAATAATAGAGAAATTGGTAGAACCCCAAAATGTCAAAGCCATTAGAAGTTTCTTAGGGCATGCTGGTTTCTATAGAAGGTTCATTAAGGACTTTTCTAAGATCTCCAAGCCTCTATGTGAGCTTCTAGAGCTAAACAAACCATTCATTTTCTCTAAAGAGTGTGTCCTAGCTTGGAAAACCCTTAAGAAAGCACTAGTCACAGCACCTTTTATAGTAGGGCCAAATTGGGATCTCCCATTTGAGATGTTATGTGATGCTAGTGACTATGCTGTAGGGGTTATGTTAGGACAGAAGATTGACAAGTTAACCCACCCTGTCTATTATGCTAGTAAGACACTTAATGAGGCACAATGCAACTACACAACCACTGAGAAGGAGATGCTAGCTGTAGTGTTTGCTTGTGAGAAATTTAGGAACTATATTGTAGGCACCAGAACAATCGTGTACACTGACCATTCTGCTTTAAAGTACCTTATGAGGAAGGCTGATGCTAAGCCTAGGTTGATTAGGTGGGTACTGCTGCTGCAAGAGTTTGATCTAGACATTAGAGATAAGAAAGGAAGTGAAAATGTGGTTGCGGATCATCTTTCTAGATTGCAGCATAATTGCGAAAAAATTGCGGAACCCGCAATTTCTTATGCTTTTATTGATGAACATGTCTTTGTATTGACTCATTGTGATAACGATGAGGAACCTTGGTTTGCTGACATTTCTAACTTCCTTCCATCACAAGTACTACCAACTTTCAAGGGAAGCCAAGAGAGGAAGAGGTTCCTTCATGAAGCAAGGAAATTCATATGGGATGACCCCACACTTTACAAAACATGTGCTGACGGCCTGCTAAGGAAGTGTGTTTCAGCTGCTGAGGCGAAGTCTGTGCTGCAGCACTGCCACACAGCTCCTTATGGTGGACACTTTGGTGGCCAAAGAACAGCTGCAAAGGTATTTCAGAGTGGCTACTATTGGCCAACGATCTTCAAGGATGCACACAACTATGCCCACAGCTGTGATGAATGCCAGAGAACAGGTAACCTCAGTCGAAAGGATGAGATGCCTCTCACCTACATCTTAGAGTTGGAACTCTTTGATGTGTGGGGCATTGACTTCATGGGACCATTTCCCCCATCATCAGGTAACCTTTACATATTAGTGGCAGTAGATTATGTATCCAAGTGGGTAGAGGCCATAGCATGTCCCAATAATGATGCCAAAACAGTAATAAAATTCTTGCATAGGCACATTTTTACTAGGTTTGGAACACCTCGTGCTATCATTAGTGATGAGGGGACACATTTCATTAATAAGGCTATGGAGAGAGTGTTGGCTAAGTATAACATTAGACATAGAGTAGCCACTCCTTATCACCCACACTCGAATGGTCAGGCTGAGATTTCAAATAGGGAGATTAAGAACATCCTAGAAAAAGTGGTCAAACCTAATAGAAAGGACTGGTCATTTAAACTCGAGAATGCACTTTGGGCATATAGAACGGCATATAAGACACCCCTAGGTATGTCTCCTTACAGACTTGTGTATGGTAAAGCTTGTCATCTTCCATTTGAGTTAGAAATCAAGGCATTTTGGGCACTAAAAGAGTTGAATTATTGCGTGACCGATGCGGGAACGTTGCGGTCTTTGCAATTACATGAGCTTGATGAGCTTAGGCATATGTCTTATGAAAATGCCAAAATGTATAAGGAAAAGACCAAGATTTGGCACGACAGTAGACTTAGGATTAAGGACTTTAAGAAAGGCCAACTTGTTTTATTATTTAACTCACGATTGAAATTATTTCCAGGCAAACTTAAGTCTAGATGGTCAGGTCCGTTTGTAATTACTAATGTGTTTGTTCATGGTGCCATCGAGATAAAGAACCTGCAGCAAGGGCAACCATTCATGGTTAATGGTGCAAGGTTGAAGCACTACTATGAGGAAGGAGATGTGAAGACTCTCTCGGCCTTCCTCTCTACTGAAGCGTGAAATTAAGAACGAGAGAGGACGAGTGATTGCTGTGCTCGTCAATATGAGGCTCATGCCTTAGTTTATTTTTTCCATTTTTCCGGTTATCGTTGGTGTATATGTTTGTATGATTTTAATTACGAATTTGATGTTGATTTTATTTCTTTTTGTAGGGAATCAATAGAGGGAATCAAGGAGATTAAATCCAGCTTAAAAAATCAAGAAGATATTGGGCCAAATAAAAGATACGATGGAGCAAAGATTGACATTTAAATGAAAAAAATCTCCAACGGTCACTAGAATTGCGCTGGATTTGCAGAATCCGCAAAAATATAGCCGTTGGGATTTTTCCGTTTTCTTTATATCCGTTGAGACGCGCGTTGATCTATATGATTTCCCAAGTATCTGAACTCCAAGAAATCTGCGTTTCTCTTCATCTGTGATTCTTCTCTCCAAACCTCCACGATTCAACAATGGTGCTCACGAGGGCTGAAAGACTTGCGGCCAAGAAGAAGGCTGACGACGCTGAAACGGCTGCGAGGGAAGCACTTCTGGCTCTTGCAGAGGCTGATGCTGCGCGAACTGAGAGACTCCCTAAACTACCTGTCCGCAAGAAGAAGTGGAAGGTAGTTACGGAGATACCTGCTGGACCCTCTGAACCAGCAGGCACACCCAAGAAGCGCAAGTGGAGTCTGGCTGTGGCCGAGGAAGGAATCAAGAACAAGACTCCCTCTGTGGAGAGTCAAGAACGAGGCCAGCCATCCCACGAGACAGCCGAGCGCAGCCCTTCACCATCTCCACCGGTTCAAAGCCCTGAGCTCTCCTCATCGCCACCAGCGCAGAGCCCTGAGCTGCCTTCATCACCGCAGAGTTCTGCGCAGACCCCTACAGCAGCACAAAGCACCACCCCGTCGCCCACTTCTCCACGGCCTGACCCTGAATTCCCATATGGGGAGTACCAAGAATCAACGCAGGGCAGTGGGGAAGGTGAGGAAGAAGAAGTCTTCTCCCCTGTGAGGGAAGCCAGCCCTGAGAGTCTTGCGCAGAAGGATGACTCGATGGACGAGACACTGGGGGCCTGCCTCCAGCAGATCACCACCAAGGCAAAGCTGAAGAAGAAGAAGGCTGCCAATATTATCAAGGCCAAGCGGTTCAAAAAGTCAAAAAAGAAGAAGGCCAAAAGCGCGCCTTCATCAGAAAAAGAGAGCGCTGAGCCGTCGCTCAAGAAGCTCAAGATTGAGGCTGCGGAGTCAGCCAAACCAAAGGACAAAGGGAAAGCCAAGCTTTACCCTGAAGATGAGCCTCAATCAGTGAGGTATGTATCCTCTGACGCTGAGTCCAGAGGCATTGAGCTGAGGAAGAGGGAGTTGCTGCACGAGAAGGGCTTCCTCGACAGACCTGCTGACCTGCCGCAATTCTTGCGCGCAGGAATTACGAATCACGGGTGGGAAGAGTTGTGCAGACCACCCAATCCAGCTTACACAAGCATGGTGTATGACTTCTACGCCAACCTGAGGAATTCTGAGGAGGGGTTGTCTATGGTCAGGGGGGTGGAAGTGGACTTCTCAGCAAAGGCGATCAACGAAGCCTATGGCCTCAAAGGCCAAAAACATACGGACTACGCAAGGATTGTTGATGAGCCTACTGATGCTGTCCTGGAAGAGGCCATTCGGACCATTGGTCAGCCTGAAGCATCCTGGACCGTGTCACGCAATGGGAGGCACACTCTCATGAGTGCCAACCCCACAGCTAAGGCGGCTGTCTGGTTTTCTTTCGTGAGAAGGAAACTATCCCCAGTGACTCATGAGACCACCATCAACCAGAGCAGATCGCTGCTGGTCTATGCAATCATGCGAGGTCTCACGATCAACGTGGGTGAAGTCATGTCAGCCGCCATTGCTGACTGCGCCAAGAAGGGTAAAGGTCCATTGTTCTTCCCTAATACTATTACTAAACTCTGCTTGCGTGCAGGAGTCCCCATTGAGCGGATGGAACAGCAGATGGCTTACACAGGCCACTTGGAGCTCCCTGCTGGCTTGAGGCTAAAAAGGAAGGGGAACATGGAATTCGAGCTGGATAGGTTGGCTGCTGATCAGTCGCTGTCCATGGCTTGCCTGATGGATATGCATAAGAGGATGGCTCAATGGGCCACTTACGCACAGGCAAGGGACAAGGAAGTTGCTGACCAACTTGGATGCATCTTCCCTGATTTTCCCACGAATCTCCTGACTCCATGGGTGCCTCCAAGATCAAGAAGGAGTGATGATGAGGAAGATGTCTGAGTGCTAGTTTGAGGAGCACCAAAAGGGAGTATTGTTGTTCCCTTAGAAAAATACAAAAAAAAAAAAAAAAAAAAAAAAAAAAAATCTGCTTTCTGTTAGACAATGTGAATTATGCTGTTTTTAGTTAATATTTTGATCTGTTGTAGTTGCTTAGTTTTAAGTTTTTAAATTGTTTAGTGTAGTCTGATGATAGCTGACTAGGTAGGTTAGTTTAGTTTTATTTTTGTAGAGCTTGAGTGACGGGAAAAAAAACATGCTTAGGGGCCTTAATCACTGTTATATCTGCCCTGTATCTATTGCGAAATAATTGCGGAAACCGCAATTTTTATTACTGAATGCATGTTGTGGACTGTCTGTTTAGCTAGGCTGTGATCTGTTTAAATTCTATCTTTTGCTGCGATCATGACTACCTTATATAGCATATCTTAAAGCATGCTGGATGAGTGTCATAGGACACCCTTTGATAGTTTAAATTAACCTCTAAAAAGCTCAGCATGCATAACTGTAAGTCCTTGCCTGTCTGTTTTTTTCAATTTTCTGCTGCTGTGATATTTTCTTTTAGAATGTTCTGTCTATGCCTAGGGCTTTTAGATTCTCTTGGTTTTACCTTAGACTAGATGCTTCTAGGACAAGTTTGGGGGTGTGCCACCTTAGACACTCATTGGGGACAATGAGTAGTTGAAGTTTTGGGGAGGCCACCCTAGGCCTAGGAACATTCCTCTCTCCCTTAAAACATAAGCATTCTTCTTCTCCTTTTAAAAAAAAAAAAAAAAAAAAAAATGATGAGCTGAAAAGAGAAAATGAAAAAAGAATAAAGGGGGGAGTCTCTCTTAGGTTGCTGAGTAATCAGTGCCAAGTGTGTAACCCACAAGTGGCGTTGCATCAAAAGGCAACCAAAGGAGAGGCTCCACCAAAGTAAGAAAGAAAGAAAAAGAAGAAATAGGGAAGAAGAATGTATACCTAGGAGTTGCAACTTTGTGGCTTAGATGTCCTGTTTAAAAAGAACTATGATCCTCAATTAGCTAAGAGCAAAGTTGTAGCTTGTAGGGTTGTTTAGGGAGATGAGTGTATATCCAATGTAGTGATGCCAGGGTTTAGGTTGATCTCTAAAAGTACTACTGTCACCGTTAATACTAAGACTGGCATGACTCTAAGGAATCCTAGGTAGCTCATAAGTATAAACTAGAAGCATGTACTGAGTCTGGGGTAAAGCTAGGTAGAATTTGAAACCTTAGGGATAGTGGCATGATATGACAAAAGCAAGTAGATCAGTTGTAGGGAGTTAATAAAAACAGTAGGAGTATTAGGCATGCGAAATCAGAAGAAGCTAGATGAGAGGGTAGTTTTAAGTTTAGAAGTGTGTCACAGGACAGCACTGCTATAGATAAGAATATAGGGGAGTTAGTAAGTGATTAAAGAAGAAGAAACAGCAGCCTAGGAAAGTCCTTAGATTGCTCGAGGACAAGCAAAACCTTAAGTTTGGGGGTGTGTTACGTCTCCAAAAGTGACCTTTTTAGGACTTAATTATCTTAGAAAGATGTTCACTCTTAGGTGTTTTTGATAGCATTTAGCCTAAACCTATGCTTAAATATGAGAATTAGAAGAAGGTAGCTAAATTAGGACTTAAGTACAATAGGAAAGAAAAGGGTTGAAAACCGAAGGAAAAGAATGAAAAACAAGCATTGCGACAGAATTGCGGAAACATTGCTGAAACCGCAATGTTTCAAGTGAAAACCGTAAGTTGACTGATCTTTTTCTGTTAATTTCCGTTATTTCAGGGATTCGTTCTTTCTCCTCCATCCATTTTGAAGTGCGACGTTGAAGATTGATGGTTCTCCTTGGCCCAAACGCACCTGCAGATTGCTATAAAAGGGGGTCAAAGTCGAGGGTTCAATCATCATCCGAAAGCGTAGAAGTCTTCTCGCAGCTCCATCTTTTCTCCTGTCGTTCTTCTCTGTCTGTTGGTGTGAGAGTCTCAGCTGTTGGAAGCGACAATCTGATAGGAAGGAGAGAAGATTCATCTTCTCTCCCGATTGGATTCATCCAAGCAAAGCTATTCTTTCATCCCTTTCAGCCGAGGCATCTGCAACTAGGCGTTCACGCTCGTTTTTATGCTTTCTGTCTTTATTTCCATTTTCCAGCTTTAGTTTGTTGTTGTTTCTTTTCTAGTAGCTAGATCAGTTCATTTCGTTGTGTTCTGTCTTTTGTTATTCACTTTAAGTTCCTCTTCTTGTCCATTCAAACAATCAAGTAATCAAAGCATAGTTATCATTTCACAAGTTTTCCATCTTCTGCTGCTACGGTTTTTCCTTACTGTTTTAAGTATATTTCTCTTCTAAGCATGTTTCCTTCATCTCTTATTTCTGTTTACCCCATATCCATGAGTAACTAAGTCACTTAGGGGCATGCTAATGACAGTACTATAGGCTAAAAAAACGTGAATCAAGCATGTAGGATAGCTCTCGAAGCATTGATTGTATGTAAGCTTCATCCCACGGGCAATTTCGATTGGCCATCCATTTTGTCCAAAGAACTCCTAACCTCTGGAAGGAGTAAGAGTTCAGAGTCATACACTCTGTTGGGTTTAATGTCCTAAAACTCGTGGTTTGTAAACATTTATGTTTGTAAATTATCTATTTAGTAATAATGAGTTATTAAGTTTTATTCAGTAAAGGTGTTTGCTGGAATAAAGTGAAACGTGTTTGCATTAATCTATACCAATGACCAACACCCTTGACGATCATGGATACTTGAGTTTCATGTATGACATGAATGTGGGTCAAGCTCAAGTAGACAGTCAAAACGGTCTATAGTATATGGATAAGGCTGGGTACCTTATCCTGGTAACACTATTGGATGCGGCCCGTTTTGTATTGTACAAAACGATGTGATCCGAGTCGTTTCACATCGAGATGTGCGAGCGGGGGCATCCTACGCGATGAGTTTGCGTAAGACTGAACCACGAAAAGTCGCTCTCTCTTTATAACACTGTTTACTGAAGAGACCGACTATTTCACCTGATGGCCTAGGTAACTCGATCTCAATCCTGAGCTTACTATGAACTCCTGCTTATTAGACAGTATCCTTAGACTTGTATGGGTGAGAGTGGCAGAATGTCCGCTCAATAAGCCTACCATCTCAAGGATAAAGTCCAATAGGTAGCTGGGGACATAGTGTAGTAAGATGGAGTTCACTCCTAACCCGCTCACCAGGGTTAGTAGATAGGTTGTTCCCTTAATAGCTGAATCCAGGGCTTGAACAATAGGCGCCTACCCTCTCCTCGTTAGAGAGGGTTTCTGATTAGTTGGTTGGACCACTGATCAATTGTTCATTAGAGGTGTCAGTGGTAATTAAGGAACAAAGATGTAACGCAGGGGTTAAACGGTTTAAACGACCTAGCTGTGGTTACGAACAACCTGTGAAGGGTCGACTTGCCCATGACGGTTATATCAAGAGGACACAATATATCTACAGTGAGGAGAGTGCAGCCCTCGGACTATAGTGGAGTCTCCGGGGGTTAACGAAAGTTGATTAATTCGGGTTAAAAGAGTTTTAACCGAATAATCTCGTATCGTTGGAGCTCATGATCTGTAGGTCCTTTAGGTTCTCCTGGCTAGCTCGGATAACGCCGTGCAACAATATAAGAGAAAATAAAAGAAAAAGAAAAAGAATTTGAATTGTTCAAATTCGGCTTTTGGAAGGATGATGGACATATTTAAATATGATTTAAATATGGGAATGGTCTAAAACATGAATTGGATTCATGTGCAAAAATTCGGTTTTCGGAAAACCGAGTTGAGCCATTTTATTTAATTGATATTTGATATTGAATTAAATAATGTTAATTAATTAAAAGGTTTAATTAATTAATAATATATATATTTTTATTTATTAAAAAGTTTAATAAATAAAATATTTATTATTATTTAAAATTAATATTGTATTAATTTTTAAAAATAATAATAATATATATATATATATATATATAAAAAAAAGGTGAAAGTGGCCTACATGCATTATGCATGTAGGACACTTGTTTCTTATATATATATACATATGTTTGGTCTATATATATGTTTTTGGCAAAATTTATGTGATGGGCTTTTGGGTTGTTTAAAATTGAAAAGGGTTTTCAATTCACAATCTCAATTTTTGAAGAAGTTCACTCTCGGGTGATTGAAAGGAATTGAAAAAAAGTTTTTCATTTTTTCCTTTCAAGTTCTTCAGATCTTCATTCCATCTTCTTCTTCTCCTTCTTTTACTTTTCTTTTCTCTTCTCTTCGGTGTCCCACAACACCGTTGCTCGGCGCCGAGGATAGCGGGACTACCTGGGGTGGTCCTCGGCGCATTCGTGAGAAGAAGCTTGAAGAGATCGTGACGAAGAACGGCCGGCGGAACGCGAAGAAAAGTAGAACTACAAGGGTATGTTTTCTATTTTTCTTAATTCCGTCTTTTGAGCATGTTTTCTATTTGTTAAATTGATGAAATTAGAGTATCATCGGTCCGAAATCGCTTTCCGCTGCGCATGTCGCTCCATCAATTGGTATCAGAGCGATTTTGTGATTAACTCAATTTGCATCAATTTAAGTTGGTGGGTATTTTAATTTAGAAATTGTTTCTGAATGGATGTCTAAAGTGAAAATCGATTTTGGCATAGTTTCTATTTGAATTTCATTATTTGTAATTGCCCGAGAATGTATGGGCTTTAATGTGTGCTGAAGCGTCTGTATTTTTAGAGTCATTAGAGTCCATATAGGTTTCTTTGTGAAAGAAGTTTGAGTTTGGAACTCGCCGAAATGTTCGGTATAAGTTCAAACTCGTTCTAGGCGATACAAATGAGAAGCTCGAAGAGAAATTGGCCGAAGCGTTCGGAGGAAGCAAGTTTGTCAAAGGCGGTGCGAAGAGTTCGAAGTCCGCTCAAGACTTAGCTTGTTTATCAAGCTTGTAATAAAATAGTTATTGCTTGCTAAATGCCAAAATCGATCCACTTTAGTGTGTTTAATTAATTATGCATTGTGAATGTATGTTTTAATTGAAATCCATGTTTGTATGTGCATAACGTATGCCATATAGATTTAAAATCCCACCGTAGGAAGCATGCTCCATGCATAGTAAATATGTTATAAGTGTTATAATATATAGTATGCATATTTAGGAATTCATAAGAATTAATATAAAAGTTATATTAATTCATGAATTGAATGTTGTTAGTTTAATAGAGAAATTGATATAAGCGTTATATTAATTATGAAATTAAACGTACAACATTGGTTATCCTAGTTTTATGCTTATTGTATATTATAAGTGTTGTAATGTATATGCATGTTTAATTCATGAGTATTAATATAAGAGTTATATTAATTCATGAATTTGATGTTGTTTCCTTAATAGAATAATTAATATAAGTGTTATATTAATTATGAAATTAAAACATTCAACATTAGTTTTATGCATATTGTATGTTATAATTGTTATAATGTATAGGATGCATGCTTAATTCATTAAAATTGATATAAGTGTTATATTTATTTATGAATTAGGAGTTGTATGTTTAAAGAGCATAATCGATATAAGTGTTCTATTGATTATGAATTTAAATATTCAACTTGTCATGTCTTAGCGAATGTATGTTTGAGAAGCATATAGATAGTTGTTATAGAAAGTCTGCTTTTGCAAGCGTTGTAAAAATGACTTAGACTTTTAAAAACTATAACAAAGAAAATAGCATGTTCATTTAGGGTTAATGAGACGATCTGATTCATTAGATGAATAGGTCGTTATCTCGTAAATGCTAAGGTTATGAGAAACTCACCCGGTGAAATCCTGTTCGAGGTTGGAGGTATTTAAGCTGACGGTTTACGGAACACCTCCTACCTGGGGACGATCCGGTACTTGAGTAAAGTTAACCAGGCTTTATGAGCGTGCATGAGAGGTGTGAGGTTAATTAAATCTGTTAATAACCTAGACATCTCAGGTAAATAGTTTGCCTAGACTTTAGGTTTTATATTCTTAGCCGGATAAAACCTAGAGTATTTACCCTAAACACCGTCCACGATGCTTAGTAGAAGTGTTGAGAAGGAATATATGATATATCCCTCTCCAGCTACGCACTCCCTATAGTTCACAACGTGAGAATTTTGCTCGGCCTCGTGATGTCAATAGGGCATCCCCATTCGGATGGTATTTGCAACTTTCAATAGCAAGGTGAATGGAGTAAGTATCTATAGTAAGTGGGTGAAGGAAGCTCGTCGGTGCTTCCTGTGGTCTCCTCTGTTGGACTGAACCGTAAGATTCCCATGTTCCGCCTGCAGGTTGCTCTTAGTGGCACCATCCATTCGGAGGGCGGGCCATGGGAGATCGAACATCTCAGTCACCATTTATGGATAGTGAAACACAGGGCCATTCCCAACACTGACATTCCATTCGGTTGCTATGTTGGGGCCGTTCTGTGCATTCTAAAAATGGAGGGTCACACTTACGGGATTTGCTAAGGAGTTAGTAAATCCAGACCAAAAACGATAACTAAGATGCTATAGGAATATGAGTTATTCTGGAGTTAGCATTTAGTCAAGAATGTCTTGATTTAGTAAAGGAGTGACTCGACTGCCATTCGGCAGCGACCATTCTGACTTACTAAAGTATCGTTGTTAGTAAATAAAGAGTTTGGGTACTTTATTTGCTTCTAAATCTTTTTAATTGGTTTAAATAGGTTAAAACCGTTTCACTAATAGGTTTACATTCTTTTTCAGCATGGCGAGCTCTTTTGTACAATTATTAGCTAACGACAAACTTACCGGAGAGAATTACGGAACTTGGAAATCCAACTTGAATACGATTCTTGTGTTGGATGACCTATGATTTGTCTTGACGGAGGACTGTCCTCCAACTCCTGGCTCAAACGCTTCACGAACTGTTCGTGAGGCGTACGATCGCTGGATTAGGGCTAATGATAAAGCCCGAGTCTATATCTTGGCAAGCATGCAAGATGTCTTGGCCAAGAGGCATGAGGTTATGGTTTCTGCTAAAGAAATCATGTCTTCATTGCAAGAGATGTTTGGACAACCGTCCTCGTCTCTTCGCCATGAAGCCCTCAAATTCGTTTATAATGCTAGAATGAAGGAAGGAACCTCTGTTAGGGAACATGTCCTTAACATGATGGTCCACTTCATGACGGCAGAAGTGAACGGAGCAGCGATTGACGAGAAGAGTCAAGTAAGTTTTATCTTGGAATCTCTCCCGCAGAGTTTCCTGAATTTCAGATCAAATATGGTCATGAATAAGATAGAATTCAACTTGACCACTCTTCTGCACGAGTTGCAGACTTACCAGACCCTTCATGCCTCTAAAGGAAAAGAGCAGGAGGCTAATGTAGTCACTTCGAAGAAGTTCCTGAAGGGGGCTGGATCTGGGAGTAAGTCTGAAGCAACTGCTACGAGTAGTAGGACTATTCGTAAGAAGAAGACGAACAGGAGAAAAGGCAAAGCTCCTATGCTAGTGGCCAAGGTAAAGTCTTCGGACAAAGGGAAGTGTTTCCATTGTAACGAAGATGGGCATTGGAAGCGCAATTGCCCGAAATACCTTGCAGAGAAACATGCCGAGAAAGAACGACAAGGTAAATGAGATTTATTTGTCTAAACATGTATAGTGGATTTATGAATGTCATACCTGAATGTTTTTCAGGAACCACTAATCATGTTTGTTTTTCTTTCAGGAAACTAGTTCCTGATTGTCGGTTTCTCTGTGTTGGATGACTTGAGAAGACGTCTATTCAGCTGCACAGTGGGAGTTTTGTGCTTATGATGTTGTTGTCTGTATGAACCTAAATCACATATGTGATATGTGTAATTAAGTTGTACATATTTCTGTATTTTTTAGCATATGTATATAAGTATCTTTTGGTGTAAATAAATGAACGGTTCATTTTACAAAAGATGTATACTGTTATGTTCTATTAAATTCAGAAAACAACATGGATGTTAAGACTAATAATATTAGAGGAAAGCTATATCTAAATGAACAAGGGTTGTTGATAGTAGAGTTGGTTATTCTCAATCGTTGAGAAAACCCTAACTTATTGGTTTGTCTATAAAACTCAAGTTATCATACCAGATGATGACTTGAGGATTCGTTGTCTTTAATTAGATAATGAATTATTTAGACAAGGACTAATGGTTCGAAGCTGTAGATCTTCGAGGGGTTAAATGACCGAGCCTCTAAGGTGAAAACCTTTAAGGCTTGACTTTCTGGTAATGGGACAGTCCCAAAGTGAAGAGGTTGATTGTGTATCAACTTGTTTACTTGTTACCAGATGTAAGTTGTTAGACGACTCTCATCTATTTTTCTTGTTCTATACTAGATAGGATAAGATAAATAGAAATCAAGACTAGCTATCTTGATCAGAGTGTCTATAAGTCATAATCTCTCTGAGAGTCATATGCAAGATTAAGAACAAAATAGTTTTGTTAGCTTATTCAATTCTTTTATGGATTGAAACTAGCAACTTAATCTTGAATGATTAAGGTTTGATGTTCTAATCAAATCTTATGGCTTAAACATGTTATTGATAAACTTTGTTGGGCTAGTGTTTTATCAATACTATAGCTTTCATAATATGTTTCCGTAATTAATGTCCTATTCATTGGGAATGTAATAGGATGTAGTTTCTGGCACTTAAGCATAAACTAGCGACCCATTTCCAGATATGTGATCTGGGAGAGGCTTAGTTTATTCTAAGGATTCAGATTAATCTGAGTCGCAAGAACAAATCGCTAGTATAGTCTCCTAACATCTGATATTGACAAGAGTTGTTAGTAATCGATGTTATGAGGTGCTATCCCTACGCATTAACACATCTTGGGTTAAGATCTATCTCTTCTGAGATAGATGACCTGATATGTTTTATGCAGTGGGAGCTGTCAGTTATATCGGTTAATAATTTGTTATAGTATAAAGGAATGGAATACAAGAGTTGTATTGTTGATTCCTCTATAAAAGCTAAAAATTTGTTGCAGCTTGTTTAGCAACATAAAAAAGTGGTTTTTGAGCTCTTAAGTAGTGCGGATGAGGAGATGTGATGGTCACATGGAAATCCTCATAATACTTCATGCTGATATGTTTACTAAGTCTCTCACGGCTAAAGTGTTTGAGAGATACCTAAAGAGTTTAGGGCTCCGAGTTGCTAAATAGGATAGTGGGAGAGGACTATAGATATATGATATTATAGTTCACCTCGCCAACATGTACACCACGGACGTTTAAGTCCAAGTGGGAGTTTGTTGGGTTTAATGTCCTAAAACTCGTGGTTTGTAAACATTTATGTTTGTAAATTATCTATTTAGTAATAATGAGTTATTAAGTTTTATTCAGTAAAGGTGTTTGCTGGAATAAAGTGAAACGTGTTTGCATTAATCTATACCAATGACCAACACCCTTGACGATCATGGATACTTGAGTTTCATGTATGACATGAATGTGGGTCAAGCTCAAGTAGACAGTCAAAACGGTCTATAGTATATGGATAAGGCTGGGTACCTTATCCTGGTAACACTATTGGATGCGGCCCGTTTTGTATTGTACAAAACGATGTGATCCGAGTCGTTTCACATCGAGATGTGCGAGCGGGGGCATCCTACGCGATGAGTTTGCGTAAGACTGAACCACGAAAAGTCGCTCTCTCTTTATAACACTGTTTACTGAAGAGACCGACTATTTCACCTGATGGCCTAGGTAACTCGATCTCAATCCTGAGCTTACTATGAACTCCTGCTTATTAGACAGTATCCTTAGACTTGTATGGGTGAGAGTGGCAGAATGTCCGCTCAATAAGCCTACCATCTCAAGGATAAAGTCCAATAGGTAGCTGGGGACATAGTGTAGTAAGATGGAGTTCACTCCTAACCCGCTCACCAGGGTTAGTAGATAGGTTGTTCCCTTAATAGCTGAATCCAGGGCTTGAACAATAGGCGCCTACCCTCTCCTCGTTAGAGAGGGTTTCTGATTAGTTGGTTGGACCACTGATCAATTGTTCATTAGAGGTGTCAGTGGTAATTAAGGAACAAAGATGTAACGCAGGGGTTAAACGGTTTAAACGACCTAGCTGTGGTTACGAACAACCTGTGAAGGGTCGACTTGCCCATGACGGTTATATCAAGAGGACACAATATATCTACAGTGAGGAGAGTGCAGCCCTCGGACTATAGTGGAGTCTCCGGGGGTTAACGAAAGTTGATTAATTCGGGTTAAAAGAGTTTTAACCGAATAATCTCGTATCGTTGGAGCTCATGATCTGTAGGTCCTTTAGGTTCTCCTGGCTAGCTCGGATAACGCCGTGCAACAATATAAGAGAAAATAAAAGAAAAAGAAAAAGAATTTGAATTGTTCAAATTCGGCTTTTGGAAGGATGATGGACATATTTAAATATGATTTAAATATGGGAATGGTCTAAAACATGAATTGGATTCATGTGCAAAAATTCGGTTTTCGGAAAACCGAGTTGAGCCATTTTATTTAATTGATATTTGATATTGAATTAAATAATGTTAATTAATTAAAAGGTTTAATTAATTAATAATATATATATTTTTATTTATTAAAAAGTTTAATAAATAAAATATTTATTATTATTTAAAATTAATATTGTATTAATTTTTAAAAATAATAATAATATATATATATATATATATATAAAAAAAAGGTGAAAGTGGCCTACATGCATTATGCATGTAGGACACTTGTTTCTTATATATATATACATATGTTTGGTCTATATATATGTTTTTGGCAAAATTTATGTGATGGGCTTTTGGGTTGTTTAAAATTGAAAAGGGTTTTCAATTCACAATCTCAATTTTTGAAGAAGTTCACTCTCGGGTGATTGAAAGGAATTGAAAAAAAGTTTTTCATTTTTTCCTTTCAAGTTCTTCAGATCTTCATTCCATCTTCTTCTTCTCCTTCTTTTACTTTTCTTTTCTCTTCTCTTCGGTGTCCCACAACACCGTTGCTCGGCGCCGAGGATAGCGGGACTACCTGGGGTGGTCCTCGGCGCATTCGTGAGAAGAAGCTTGAAGAGATCGTGACGAAGAACGGCCGGCGGAACGCGAAGAAAAGTAGAACTACAAGGGTATGTTTTCTATTTTTCTTAATTCCGTCTTTTGAGCATGTTTTCTATTTGTTAAATTGATGAAATTAGAGTATCATCGGTCCGAAATCGCTTTCCGCTGCGCATGTCGCTCCATCACACTCATGCTAGCCTTTCAAGGTAGCCAGAAAACGACCTAGGAATAGGCGTTTCCCTAGTACAAACCATAACTTTCTGCTTTAACAAGATGCTTAAGACCTTACTTGGACATGAGTAAACTAAAGAATCTAATGCATGGAATCGGACGATACATGAGATTGAGTGAGTTTGATGCATAGAGAGTTGATCCAATGCTTGAGGATCGTGAGAAAATGCCTATAGAGGAGTCGTTAGTAGCCCTTGTTTCTCCATTTTACACACTTTCGCTGTTAGGAAAATTGCGGTAGAATTGTTGTTTCCGCAATTCTGCTAAAGTTACAATTATGTCTAGCTGTTTTTGTCTTCGTTTATAAATTTCGTCTCTTTTCATTTGAGTTTAACTTTGACTTGCACTTGTTTATGTTACTACCCTCTTCGTATTCAGTAGGAAATAGACAATTTAAAACCAATTCTACCCCATCAAATCCACCCCTTCTTTCTTAACTTTACACTTCATGAATAGCTTATAATAAATCTCTGTGGGAAAACGAATGAAAAAAATACTTACTACTTGCTATAAGATCATGTATGCTTGCATGTTCTGAGTGCTCCCTCTCTCTTATTGCCTAATTATTTTAACACATTGAGCACGCAACAGCTAGCATGAGTGTATGACTCTGAACTCTTACTCCTTCCAGAGGTTAGGAGTTCTTTGGACAAAATGGATGGCCAATCGAAATTGCCCGTGGGATGAAGCTTACATACAATCAATGCTTCGAGAGCTATCCTACATGCTTGGTTCACGTTTTTTTAGCCTATAGTATTGTCATTAGCATGCCCCTATGTGACTTAGTTACTCATGGATATAGGCAGAACAGGAATAAGGGTTGAAACAGACATGCTTAGAAAGAATTTAAAGACAAAACAGTGAGAAAAAACAGTAGATTGAAAAGGCAAGAACTGTGAAATGAATAATTGTGATTTGATTACTTGAATGTTTGAATGAACAAAGGGACGTTTAAAGTAAATAACATAAAGGTGGAAAGCAACGAAATGCAATAAACTAGCTACTAGAAGGGAAACAACAACAAAACAGAACTGGAAACTAGAAATGAAAGGCAGAAAGCAGTAAAAGAGCTTGGACGCCTCGTCGCAACCGCCTCGGCTGAAGGATGAGAAAGACCAGCTTTGCTTGGATGAATCCAATCGGGAGAGAAGATGAATCTCCTCTCCTTCCTATCAGATTATCGATTCCAACAGCTGAGCTTCGCAAACCAACAGACGGCAAAGAAAAACAGGAGAAAAGATGGAGCTGCGAGAAGACTTCTACGCTTTCGGATGATGATTGAACCCTCGACTTTGACCCCCTTTTATAGTAATCTGCAGGTGCGTTTGGGCCAAGGAGAACCATCAATCTTCAACGTCGTACTTCAAAATGGATGGAGGAGAAAGAACGAATCCCTGAAATAACGGAAATTAACAGAGAAAGATCAGTCAACTTACGGTTTTCACTTGACACATTGCGGTTTCAGCAATGTTTCCGCAATGCTATCGCAATGTGCATTTTTCATACTTTTCCTTCGGTTTTCATTCCTTTTCTTCCCTTTTGCACACAAGTCCTAATTTAGCTACCTTCTTTTAATTCTCATATATAAGCATAGGTTTTAGCTAAATCCTCTCAAAAACACCTAAGAGTGTGCATCTTTCTAAGCTAAATAAGTCCTAAATAAGTCACTTTTGGAGACATAACATTATGTCATCACGAAAGGTAGAATTCCTATCAGGTGGGAAGTATTTGACTAGGAATTTCTCTGCTAAGTCTGTCTAATTACGGACTGATCCTGAGGGTAATGAGTTTAACCACGTTTTGGCTTTGTCCCTCAAAGAATAAGGGAACAAGTATAGCCTCAAGGCTTCTTGGGAAACTCCAGGGATGATAAAGGTATCACTGACTCCTAAGAAGTTTCTAAGATGGTTGTGGGGGTCCTCATTTTCTACTCCAAAGAATTGTCCCACAGTGGACAACATTTGGAACATCACTGGCTTTAACTCGAATGAGTTGGCAGTGATTTCAGGACGGATTATGCTGGGGTTCAGCTCCCCAGGCATAGGTACTAGGTAAGAGAGTATGGCGCTATCCTTATCATTCGCTATTTCGATGGGATTGCGAGTGGCAGGCACCGGATTTGGAACTATTCCATCCATTTCTTCTTGAGATAATTGCGGAGGAATTGCGGTTCCCGCAATTACTTGAGGTAGAGGGGGTTGGTTAAAGAGACGTTTCTTGGCTCTATTTCTGGCCCTAAGTAATCTCTCAGGCTCAGGATTGAACTCTAGATCACTACTTGAAGGCTCACTCATAAACTAACCCGATGGTACCTGTAAAAGAAATGAAACAGATCAGTTACAATAGACAATAAGCTTGGTATTTCAAACTTAACAAACTTCGTTTTCACTTAAATAAATCCCCGGCAGCGGCGCCAAAAACTTGTTGCGTGCTCAATGTGTTAAAATAAATAAGCAATAAGAGAGAGAGAGCACTTAGAACATGCAAGCATACATGATCTTATAGCAAGTAGTAAGTATTTTTTCATTCGTTTTCCCACAGAGATTTATTATAAGCTACTCGTGAAGTGTAAAGTTAAGAAAGAAAGGGTGGATTTGATGGGGTAGAATTGGTTTTAAATTGTCTATTTCCTACTGAATACGTAGAGGGTAGCAACATAAACAAGTGCAAGTCAAAGTTAAACTCAAATGAAAAGAGACGAGATTAATAAATGAAGAAGAAAACAGCTAAGCAGAATTGTAAACGTAGTAGAATTGCGGAAACAGCAATTCTACCGCAATTTTACTAACAGCGAAAGTGTGTAAAATGGAGAAACAAGGGCTACTAACGACTCCTCTATAGGCTTTTTCATACGATTCTCAAGCATTGGATCAACTCACTATGCATCAAACTCACTCAATCTCATGTATCTTCCGATTCCATGCATTAGATTCTTTAGTCTACTCATATCCAAGTAAGGTCTTAAGCATCTTGTTAAAGCAGAAAGTTACGGTTTGTACTAGGAAAACGCCTATTCCTAGGTCGTTTTCTGGCTACCTTGAAAGACTAGCATGAGTGTATGACTCTGAACTCTTACTCCTTCCAGAGGTTAGGAGTTCTTTGGACAAAATGGATGGCCAATCGAAATTGCCCGTGGGATGAAGCTTACATACAATCAATGCTTCGAGAGCTATCCTACATGCTTGGTTCACGTTTTTTTAGCCTATAGTATTGTCATTAGCATGCCCCTATGTGACTTAGTTACTCATGGATATAGGCAGAACAGGAATAAGGGTTGAAACAGACATGCTTAGAAAGAATTTAAAGACAAAACAGTGAGAAAAAACAGTAGATTGAAAAGGCAAGAACTGTGAAATGAATAATTGTGATTTGATTACTTGAATGTTTGAATGAACAAAGGGACGTTTAAAGTAAATAACATAAAGGTGGAAAGCAACGAAATGCAATAAACTAGCTACTAGAAGGGAAACAAAAACAAAACAGAACTGGAAACTAGAATTGAAAGGCAGAAAGCAGTAAAAGAGCTTGGACGCCTCGTCGCAACCGCCTCGGCTGAAGGATGAGAAAGACCAGCTTTGCTTGGATGAATCCAATCGGGAGAGAAGATGAATCTCCTCTCCTTCCTATCAGATTATCGATTCCAACAGCTGAGCTTCGCAAACCAACAGACGGCAAAGAAAAACAGGAGAAAAGATGGAGCTGCGAGAAGACTTCTACGCTTTCGGATGATGATTGAACCCTCGACTTTGACCCCCTTTTATAGTAATCTGCAGGTGCGTTTGGGCCAAGGAGAACCATCAATCTTCAACGTCGTACTTCAAAATGGATGGAGGAGAAAGAACGAATCCATGAAATAACGGAAATTAACAGAGAAAGATCAGTCAACTTACGGTTTTCACTTGAAACATTGCGGTTTCAGCAATGTTTCCGCAATGCTATCGCAATGTGCATTTTTCATACTTTTCCTTCGGTTTTCATTCCTTTTCTTCCCTTTTGCACACAAGTCCTAATTTAGCTACCTTCTCTTAATTCTCATATATAAGCATAGGTTTTAGCTAAATCCTCTCAAAAACACCTAAGAGTGTGCATCTTTCTAAGCTAAATAAGTCCTAAATAAGTCACTTTTGGAGACATAACATGTACCTAAGAAGGGGGGGATGACTGTAGTAGTGAATGAGAGCAATGAACTGATTCCAACTAGAACTATTACAGGATGGAGAGTTTGTATGGATCATAGGAAATTGAATAAGGAAACAAAAAAGGATCACTTCCCTTTTCCATTTATAGACCAGATGTTAGATAGGATAGCTGGTAGAGCTTATTACTGCTTTCTAGACGGTTATTCAGGATATAACCAGATCACTATAGACCCTAAGGACCAGGAGAAGACCACCTTCACTTGCCCTTTTGGAACATTTGCCTTTCGCAGAATGCCTTTTGGCCTATGCAATGCACCAGCAACGTTCCAAAGGTGCATGTTGGCAATCTTCTCTGACTTAGATGAATCCATGATAGAGATATTTATGGATGACTTCTCAGTCTTTGGTGATTCATTTACAAACTGTTTAGAGAACTTAGGACAAGTCCTGGCTAGGTGTGAGGAGACCAACCTAGTCCTTAATTGGGAGAAATGCCACTTCATGGTGGAAGAAGGGATAGTCCTAGGTCATAGAGTGTCTAGAGCAGGAGTGGAGGTCGATAGGGCCAAGATTGAAATAATAGAAAAGTTAGTGGAACCTCAGAATGTGAAAGCCATTAGAAGTTTCTTAGGACACGCAGGTTTTTATAGAAGGTTCATTAAGAACTTTTCTAAGATCTCCAAACCTTTGTGTGAGCTTCTAGAGCTGAATAAGCCATTCATCTTCTCTAAAGAATGTTTACTAGCCTGGAAAACCCTTAAGGAAGCATTAGTCAAAGCACCTATTATAGTAGGACCAAACTGGGACCTTCCCTTTGAGATGTTATGTGATGCAAGTGACTATGCTGTAGGGGTTATGCTAGGACAAAAGATTGACAAGCTAACACACCCTGTATACTATGCCAGTAAGACACTTAATGAGGCACAATGTAATTACACAACCACGGAAAAGGAAATGCTAGCTGTAGTGTTTGCCTGCGAGAAGTTTAGGAATTACATTGTAGGCACTAGAACAATCGTGTATACAGATCACTCTGCACTAAAATACCTTATGAGGAAGGCTGATGCGAAGCCTAGGTTGATTAGGTGGGTATTGTTGCTGCAAGAGTTTGATCTGGACATTAGAGATAAGAAAGGATGTGAAAATGTGGTTGCGGATCATCTTTCCAGATTGCAACATAATTGCGATAACATTGCGGAAACCGCAATTTCTGATGCCTTTATCGATGAGCATGTCTTTGTATTAGCACATCGTGATAACGATGAGGAACCTTGGTTTGCTGACATTGCTAACTTTCTTGCCTCGCAGGTACTACCAACTTTCAAGGGAGGACAAGAAAAGAAGAGTTTCATGCATGAAGCTAGGAAGTTCATATGGGACGATCCTACACTTTACAAGACATGTGCAGATGGTTTGCTGAGGAAGTGTGTGTCAGCTGCTGAGGCGAAGTCTGTGCTGCAGCACTGCCATACAGCCCCCTATGGTGGACATTTTGGTGGCCAAAGGACAGCTGCAAAGGTGTTCCAGAGTGGCTACTATTGGCCCACGATTTTCAAAGATGCCCACGAATACGCACAAAGCTGTGATGAATGCCAGAGAACAGATAACCTTAGTCGAAAGGATGAGATGCCTCTCACTTACATCTTAGAGTTAGAGCTCTTTGATGTGTGGGGCATTGACTTCATGGGACCATTTCCCCCATCATCAGGTAACCTTTACATTCTTGTAGCTGTAGACTATGTGTCTAAGTGGGTAGAGGCCATAGCATGTCCAAACAATGATGCCAAAACAGTCATTAAGTTCCTTAATAGACATATTTTTACTAGGTTTGGTACACCTCGTGCTATAATTAGTGATGAAGGAACACACTTTATTAATAAAGCTATGGAGAAAGTGTTGGCTAAATATAATGTTAGACATAGAGTAGCCACCCCTTATCACCCACATTCGAATGGCCAAGCTGAAATATCAAATAGGGAGATTAAAAACATACTCGAAAAAGTGGTCAAACCCAATAGAAAAGATTAGTCGTTTAAACTCGAGGATGCACTTTGGGCATATACGACTGCATATAAGACACCCCTAGGTATGTCTCCTTATAGACTTGTGTATGGCAAAGCATGTCACTTACCATTCGAATTGGAAATTAAAGCATTTTGGGCCTTGAAAGAACTGAATTATTGCGTGACCGATGCGGGAACATTGCGGTCTCTGCAATTACATGAGCTTGATGAGCTTAGACATATGTCCTATGAAAATGCTAAAATGTATAAGGAGAAGACTAAGATTTGGCATGATAGTAGACTTAGGATTAAGGACTTTAAGAAAGGCCAGCTTGTCTTATTATTTAACTCACGGTTGAAATTATTTCCAGGCAATCTTAAGTCCAGATGGTCAGGTCCTTTTGTAATAACTAACGTGTTTGTTCATGGTGCAATCGAGATTAGGAACCTGCAGCAAGGGCAACCGTTCATGGTTAATGGTGCACGATTGAAGCATTACTATGAGGAAGGAGATGTGAAGACTCTCTCGGCCTTCCTCTTGACTGAAACGTGAAAATAAGAGCGAGAGAGGACGAGTGATAACTGTGCTCGTCCATGCGAGGCTATGCCTTAGTTTATTTTTTGCTATTCTTTCGGTTACGATTTGTGTATATTTTTGTGTGATTTTTATTACGAATTTGATGTTGATTTTATTTCTTTTAATAGGGGATCGATAGAGGGAATCAAGGAGATGAATCCTGGATAAAAAATCGGGGAAGATATTGGGCCAAATCGAAGATTGAGTGGAGGAAATATGGGCATTTGAAACGAGGAAATCTCCAACGGCCATTTAATTGCGGTGGATTTGCTGAATCCGCAACAGAAATAGCCGTTGGGATTTCCATCATTACAAATAGCCGTTAAGATAGCGATGGCCCATACGCTTCCCCTATTCACTGAACTCCAAGAAAACTCTCTCCTTCTTCCTTTGCAATCCCTCTTTCCAGATTCCTACGATTCCACCATGGTGCTAACAAGAGCTGAGAGATTTGCGTCCAAGAAGAAGGCCGACGACGCTGAGATTGTTGCGAGGGAGGCACTCCTTGCCTTGGCAGATGCTGAAGCCGCGCGAACCGAACGCCTTCCCAAGCTGCCTGTCCGCAGAAAGAAGTGGAAGGTAGTGACGGAGATCCCTGCTGGGCCGTCTGAACCAGCAGGAACGCCCAAGAAACGCAAGTGGAAGGTGGCTGTGGCCGACGCAGCAATCAAGAAGAAGACTCCCTCTGTGGAGAGTCAAGAAAGTGGCCGTCCGTCCCACGAGACGGCCAGGGAAAGCTCTTCTCCATCTCCACCAGCGCGAAGCCCTGAACCTTCTCCATCTCCACAGAGCTCTGAACAAACTCCACCGCCGCAGAGCCCTGAAGCATCACCCATCTCCCAGCCGCCTGAACCTGAAATTCCAGATGAAGAGCATCAAGAATCGGTGCAGGGCGGTGAAGAAGCTGAAGAAGAAGAGGTCTTCTCTCCTTTGAGGGAAGTCAGCCCCGAGAGCCCAGCACAGGAGGATGATTCGATGGATGAGACATTGGGGGACTGCCTCCAACAGATCACAACCAAGGCGAGATTGAGAAAGAAAGCCACCAAGGTTGTCAAGGCCAAACGGCCAAAGGCTTCGAAGAAGTCCAAGAAAAAGAAAGCCAGGAGTGAGCCTTCATCAAAGAAGGTTAGTGGTGAGCCCTCTCTGAAGAAGCTCAAGATCGAGGCTGCTGAATCAGCCAAAGCAAAGGACAAGGGGAAATCCAAGCTGTACCCCGAAGATGAGCCTCAATCTGTGAGGTATGTGTCCTCTGATGCTGAGTCCAGAGGCACTGAATTAAGGAAGAGGGACCTGCTGCATGAGAAGGGGTCCCTCGACGCGCTAACAGACCTGCCGCAGTTCTTGCGCGCAGGGATCACCAATCACGGCTGGGAAGAGCTGTGCAGACCACCCGTCCCCGCCTACTCCAGCATGGTGTATGATTTCTACGCCAACTTGATGAACCCTGAGGATGGTCTATCTGTGGTCAGAGGAGTCGAGGTGGATTTCTCAGCTAAGGCAATCAATGAAGCCTATGGCCTAAAGGGTCAAAAACACACTGATTATGCAAGGATCATTGATGCGCCAACTGAGGCGGTCCTGGAGGAAGCGCTGCGGATCATTGGCCAACCTGAGGCAGCGTGGACAATTTCACGCAATGGGAAGCACACTCTGATGAGTGCTACCCTCACAGCCAAGGCAGCTGTCTGGTTCTCCTTCGTGCGGAGGAGGTTATCCCCAGTGACCCACGAGACCACCATCAACCAAGGCAGATCGCTGCTGGTTTATGCAATCATGAGGGGCCTCACAATCAATGTTGGTGAGGTCATTGCAGCCTCAATCGCCGACTGCGCCAAAAAGGGTAAGGGTTCACTTTTCTTTCCCAATACAATTACTAAGCTTTGCTTACGTGCAGGGGTTCCAATCGAGAGGATGGAAAGGCAGCTGGCCTACACGGGGCACCTGGAGCTGCCTACAGGCCTAAGGATGCGCAGAAAGGGGAACATGGAGTTTGAGCTAGATGGCCTGGCTGCTGCTCAGTCTCTGTCAATGGCCTGTCTGATGGATCTGCAGAAGAAGATGGATCAATGGGCCACATATGCGCAGGCAAGGGATAAGGATGTTGCTGACCAATTGGGCTGCATCTTTCCTGAGTTCCCAACGGACCTACTGACACTATGGGCGCCTCCAGGACCAAGGAGGGATGATTATGATGAGGACATCTGAGTGCTAGGCTCAAGGGAGTATTTTTGTTCCCTAAAAGAAAAAAAAATCAAACTGCTTTTCGTTGAACCATGTGAATTCTGCTATTTTGGGAATCAATTTTGATCTGTTTTTAGTTCTTTATTTTTGCTGTTTAGAATTGCTTAGTATAGTCTGATGGTAGCTGAATAGGTAGATTATGTTAGTTTCCTTTTTGTATAGCTTAAATGACTGGAAAGAGCATGCATAGGGGCCTTGATCACTGATTTATCTGCCCTGTATCCATTGCGAAATAATTGCGGAATCCGCAATTTTTGTTAGTAATTGCATGTTTTTTACTGACTGTTTAGCTAGGCTGGTTCTGTTTAATTTTGTTCTTTTGCTGCTATCTTGCCTGCCTTATATAGCCTATCTATAAGCATGCTGGATGAGTGTCTTAAGGCACCTTTAATAGTTTAAATTAACCTCTTAAAAGTTCTCAGCATGCTTAGCTTTAAGTCCTTACCTGCCTGTTTTTATAAATTTCTGCTGCTGTGATGTTTGCTTTTAGAATGTTCTGTCTATCCCTAGGACTTTTAGATTCTCTTTGTATTGCCCTAGACTGGATGCTTCTAGGTAAGTTTGGGGGTGTGCCACCTCAGACACTCATTGGGGACAATGAGTAGTTTAAGTTTGGGGGAGGCCACCCTAGGCCTAGGAACATTCCTCTCTCCTTTTAAGCATAAGCATTCTTCTTCTCCTTTAGAAAAATGATGAGCTGAAAAAAAAAAATGAAAAATAAAATAAAGAGGGGTGTCTCTCTTAAGTTGCTGAGTAATCAGTGCCAAGTGTGTAACCCACAAGTGGCATTGCATCAAAAGGCAACCAAAGGAGAGGCTCCACCAAAGTAAGAAAGAAAAAGGAAGAAATAGGGAAGAAGAATGTATACCTAGGAGTTGCAACTTTGTGGCTTAGATGTCCTGAATAAAAAGAACTTTGATCCTCAATTAGCTGAGCACAAAGTTGTAGCTTGTAGGGTTGTTTAGGGAGATGAATGTATGTCCAATGTAGTGATGTCAGGGTTTAGTTTGTTCTCTAAATGTACTACTGTCACTGTTTATACTAAGACTGGCATGACTCTAAGGAATCCTAGGTAGCTCAAAAGTAAAAACTAGAAGCATGTACTGAGTCTGGGGTAAAGCTAGGTAGAATTTGAAACCTTAGGGATAGTTGCACGATATGACAAAAGCAAGTAGATCAGTCGTAGGGAGTTAATGAAACAGTAGGAGCATTAGGTATGCGAAGTCAGAAGAAGCAAAGTAAGAGGGTAGTTGTAAACTTAGAAGTGTGTCATAGGACAGCACTGCCTTAGATAGGAATTTAGGGGAGTCAGCAAGTGGTTAAAGAGGATAAAATAGCAGCCTAAGTAAGTCCTTAGGTTGCTCGAGGACGAGCAAAACCTTAAGTTTGGGGGTGTGTTACGTCTCTAAAAGTGACCATTTTAGGACTTATTTATCTTAGAAAGATGTACACTCTTAGGTGTTTTTGATAGGATTTAGCTTAAACCTATGCTTATATATGAGAATTAGAAGAAGGAAGCTAAATTAGGACTTGTGTGCAAAAGGAAAGAAAAGAAATGAAAAACGAAGTTAAATGAATGAAAACTGTGCATTGCGGATGCATTACAGAAACATTGCTAAAACCGCAATGTTTCAAGTGAAATCCGTAAGTTGGCTAACCTTTTTCTGTTGTGATCCGATATTTCAGGGATTCGTTCTTTCTCCTCCATCCATGTTGAAGTACGACGTTGAGAATGGATGGTTCTCCTTGGCCCAATCGCACCTGCAGAATACTATAAAAGGAGGTCAAAGTGGAGGGTTGAAATATAATCCGAAAGCGTAGAAGTCTCTTCGCAGCGCAGTCTTTCCCATTCATTCTCTTCTCCGTCTGTTGGTTTGAGAGGTTCAGCTGTTGGAGTCGACAATCTGATAGGAAGGAGAGAAGATTCATCTTCTCTTCTGATTAGATTCATCCAAGCAAGGCTTACCTTTCTCTTCCTTCAGCCGAGGCGTATGCGACGAGGCGACCAAGCTCACTTTATTTGCTTTCTGTTTTAGTTTCCTATTTCCAGCACCGTTTGTTGTTATTTCATTTCCATTAGTTAATTCATTCCATTTCGTTGCTTTCTGTCTTTATGTTAGTAACTTTAAGTCTTCATCTGTTCATTCAAACAATTGATTAATCAAAGCACAATTCATTATTTCACAATTTCTTTTCCATTTCTGCCTACTGTTTTTCTTCTCTGTTTTATCTTTAGTTTTCTTCTAAGCATGTCTACTTCATCTAATATTTCTGTTCTCTCTACATCCATGAGTAACTAAGTAACATAGGGGCATGCTAATGACAATACTATAGGCTAAAACACGTGAACCAAGCATGTAGGATAGCTCTCGAATGCATTGATTGTATGTAAGCTTCATCCCACGGGCAATTTCGATTGGCCATCCATTTTGTCCAAAGAACTCCTAACCTCTGGAAGGAGTAAGAGTTCAGAGTCATACACTCATGCTAGCCTCTCAAGGTAACCAGAAAACGACCTAGGAATAGGCGTTTTCCTAGTACAAATCATAACTTACTGCTTTAACAAGATGCTTAAGACCTTACTTGGACATGAGTAAACTAAAGAATCTAATGCATGAAATCGGAAGATACATGAGAATGAGTTAGTTTGATGCATAATGAGTTGATCCAATGCTTGAGAATCGTGTGAAAATGCCTAGAGAGGAGTCGTTAGTAGCCCTTGTTTCTCCATTTTACACACTTTCGCTGTTAGTAACATTGCGGTAAAATTGCTGTTCTCGCAATTCTGTTAAGTTAAAAATTCTGCCTTAGCCATTGGTGGGCGGATTTTTGAATATCCACTTAATCTCAAGCTGTCGAGGCTTGCCAAAATACGATTTATAAAGCCTATGACCAAGGCTTTGCAGCCAGTGGTAACAGGGTCGATCCAAGGAATAGGAATGATCAAAAGCACAATTAAAATTGGGATTTAATTAATTGACGGATTTTTGGTAACGGGGGGTTTTATCATGCAAGAGAAATAGTAAGAAAGCTAACGAAGGAAGAATAATAAGAAGAGAACGTGTGCACGGTTTGGGAGTCTCGGGATCAATTGTTAGACAAATTTAGTTCATCATTTAATGCTAATAACATGGAATTCAGTTTATTGAGCACGCGGACGACTACCAGAGAAGCCCCAAAGTAGCCGACTCCATGGATTTTAATTAGACCACACAGTTCAAATTACACGTTATCTAATCCTACATCAAGGTGATCAGCCCTAAGGTAAATTTAGACAGTCACTAGCTAACCGCGACGAACGTTCGAGCGTGAATTCTAATTGCTAGTAGATTGCCCGCAAACGCCGTATGCAATCAACAATTATCCTACCCGACCCGATACTTCGATTTAGTTCTATCTACCTGTGTTACTTAGTCGAGCAGTGAGAGGCACGACATCGCTACTCTTTAACATACACAACATGCGAAACTACTCGAGTGTCAATCGTCGTATTTTAACATGCGCGTTGGATTAAGCAAAGTAGATAAATGCTAATACATAGAACCAATATGCATCAAGATCAGATTATCAAAGCTAAAAACGTCTAACAAAATCACCCTAAACTAATCTCAAACCGTTCACCCTTACCTTAGCCGCTCATGGCGCGGTTTGTCAATTCCGCTCCAAAGACGACCACGGAAGGATTCATCAACGTATTACAATGAAGGTGGAGTTCACTAGCATGCCAACAATGGCGGAGCTCCACGGAAAATAGAGAGAAAACGGGGAAGAAGAAGAAGAAGAAGAGCAAAATTCGTAATGGAGAACTCCCAAAAAAAATGCAGAAAAATCGTCTTTAAGCTGCTGCAATCGTCGTAGCGTCGAGACGCTAGGCCAGTGTCTCGACGCTGTGCCCTAAGTTTGCCGCGCGCGCCTTCGATGGCGTCGCGACGCTGGGTAGCGTCGCGACGCTGCCCCGATAAAATTCCTGCGCGCGCCTCCTCCGGAGCGTCTCGACGCCAAGCAGGGTCTCGACGCCAGGGCAGCGTCGAGCTAGCGTCTCGACGCTTGCTCTCGGGTTTTTCCAGCGTCGAGCCAGCGTCTCGACGCTGGCTCTCGGGTTTGGGGCTGAAGCTTTGCCTCTCCAAGGCTGTTTTGGCCCGTTTCTTCACGGATCAAGTTTCCCTCTTCCCGATGCATTCCCGGGGCGCTAAAACTCTACTTTAAGCACTCGAACAGGCCCAACGGACGCACGAGCTCTTTGCCGCTTTTCCCCTACAAAAGAGATATATTTAATCAATTGAAAGCGGACTTTAGCTATAATTAGGAAGTATTTAATAGCTCCAAAATGGAGTTATCAAACACCCCCAACTTAAACATTGCTAGTCCTCGAGCAAGCACTACAAAGACATTTACTCTAAGGACGCGCTTACATGCATTCTAACTCAAACCTCCATGCATATTGAGATTTTAAACACGAGTATAATCATGGAAGCATTTCGTTCATGCATTAACTAGGACATATAAAAAATTAACTCTTGCCCCCTAACGTGTGTGTGTGCTAGCTAACCACTCCTAAACTCTCGCAAACTCGGAAAATCCACATGCAACGCACATCCCGTTTTCCCCCTACTTCTAGCGTTTAAGAACAGTCTAAACTTGACTTACACGAGAGAAAGAAGCAAATTAAGAGACCTAATCATTTTCTCATTCTTTTTCTTTTCACGAGTACTTTGTACTCTTTTATTAAGGTTCTTTGAACCATCAATTTACTCACTTTTTCTTTCCACCCCGAGCTGCCTAACACGTCAAATTCATGCATAAACTTCACGTTTTTAAGGACTAACGCTCACTTCTTAAGTGCACTAATAAGAAGGAGGAGCGCCTCGAGAGGAATTTTCTAACAAACATGCTTTTCTATATTTTTTTTTTTTAAATTAGGCTAAGCACATGCTTTCTCAATTAACTAACTACTAACTCTCATGCAACAAGCTACCTAAGGGTGCCTTTCGGGGTGACAACGAGAATTAGCGAAACATGCGATTTTCGAGCCTACGGAATCTAGGGAGAGGTTGCTAAGTGCGCGACAAGTGCAAGGGAGCAACAGAAAAAAATTTAAAATTTTTGACATGAACCTAATAAACACAAAACTCATGCAAAAACTCGATTATGAACATGCTCAAACTTCTAACGTGCATTTCCTAGGCTATCATAGTCAGAAAACAGTAAACAGAGTCCCAAGCACTTCAATATCATTATAGCACTTCTCAACAAACTACACATGCACATCCATCAGGCTAACTCCACCCCCAACTTCAAAATTTGGCATTGTCCTCAATACCAACCAGTCAGATAAAACAAAGTAAGAAGGGAAGAAGAAGTACACTTCCCTGACTCTTTGTGAAGCTGGTGATAACTCCATTTTGGAGCTATTAAATACGTCCTAATTATAGCTAAAGTCCGCTTTCAATTGATTAAATATATCTCTTTTGTAGGAGAAAAGCGGCAAAGAGCTCGTGCGTCCGTTGGGCATGTTCGAGTGCTTAAAGCAGAGTTTTAGCGCCCCGGGAATGCATCGGGAAGAGGGGAACTTGTTCCGTGAAGAAACGGGCCAAAACAGCCTTGGAGAGGCAAAGCATCAGCCCCAAACCCGAGAGCCAGCGTCGAGCTATAGCGTCGAGACGCTGGCTCGACGCTGGAAAAACCCGAGAGCAAGCGTCGAGTGATAGCGTCGAGACGCTAGCTCGACGCTGCCCTGGCGTCGAGACCCTGCTTGGCGTCGAGACGCTCCGGAGGAGGCGCGCGCAGGAAATTCATCGGGGCAGCGTCGCGACGGTGGCCTTGCGTCGCGACGCCATCGCGCGCGCGCGCGGATTACTTAGGGCACAGCGTCGAGACGCTGGCCTAGCGTCTCGACGCTACGACGAAGGCAGTAGCTAAAAGACGATTTTTCTGCAGAATTTTATATCTTCATCTTCTTCATCTCTCAACGGATTCCAGCGATTTTAGGCTTCTTCTTCCCCATTTTCTCTCTATTTTCCGTGGAGCTCCGCCATTGTTGGCATGCTTGTGAGCTCCACTTTCCTTTGTAATACTTAGAAGGATCCTTCCATGGCCGTGGATGGAGCGGGATTGACGCACCGCGGCATGAGCGGCTAAGGTAAGGGTGACGGTTTGGGATTTGTTTAGGGGAATTTTGTTAGACATTTATGGCTTTGATAATCTGAGTATAATTTTGCATATTGGAATCTGATTATTGGCATCTGTTTACCTTGCTTAATCCAACGCGCATGCTAAAATACGTTGATTGACACTCGGGTAGTTTCGCATGTTGTGTATGTTAAAGAGTAGCGATGCCGTGCCTCTCACTGCTCGACTAAGTAACACAGGTAAATAGAACTAAATCGAAGTATCGGGTCGGGTAGGATAAATGTTGGTTGCATACGGCGTTTGCGGGCAACCTACTAGCATTTAGAATTCACGCTCGAATGTTCGTCGCGGTTAGCTAGTAACTATCTAAATTCACTTTAGGACTGATCATCTTAATGCGAGCTTAGATAACGTGTAATTAGGACAGTGTGGCCTAATTAAAATCCATGGAGTCGGCTACTTTGGGGCTTCTCTGGTAGTCGTCCGCGTGCTAAATAAACTGTATTCCATGTTATTAGCATTACATGATAAGCTGAATGTTGTCTAACAATTGATCCCTAGACTCCCCAAACCGCGCACACGTTCTTCATATTATTTCCTTCTTTCGTTAGCTTATTTGACATTTTTCTTGCATGATAAAACCCCCCGTTACCAATTAATCAATTAAATCCCAATTTCACTAGTAAATTCATTCTTCCTATTCCTTGGATCGACCCTGTTGCCACTGGCTGCAAAGCCTTGGTCATAGGCATTATAAATCGTATTTTGGCAAGCCTCGACAGCTTGAGATTAAGCGGATATTCAAAATTCCGCCCACCAAAATTGGCGCCGCTGCCGGGGAATAGGCAATTGTTTGAATTTATGATTGAAGTTTGAATTTGATTCTTTGATGGTTGACTGAAAAATTTTTCTGTTTGTAATTTGTATGTTTAGATTTTTGTTTGTGTATGACCCGTTCCTCTGAGGGGAGTTTGCAGTTTATCCCTGAGATTGACAGAGAGGAGCGGCGGTTACGTAGAGAGGCCCGTAAGGGGCAAGGACAGTTTGAAAGAGAAGAAGGCAATCCCTTCTTATTTGACGAGATGGCGCAAGGTGATGCGCCACGGACGCTTAAGCAGCTGGCAGCGCCAGACCTGAACCTGCAACCTTTGTGCATTAACTACCCCGTGGTAGCAGGTAACTTCGAGTTGAAATCTGGTTTAATTCACCAGTTACCTTCTTTCCATGGAAACGCAGGTGAGGACGCGAACAAACATCTGATGGAGTTCCATTGCGTCTGCGCGGGGATGAAGCCCGCAGGAGTCACGGAGGAGCAACTGAATATGAGGGCATTCCCCTTTACGCTCAAGGATAAGGCCAAGGATTGGCTGTATTATCTGCCCTCCGGGTCCATCACCACGTGGCAGGATATGAAGCGGGTATTTTTGGAGAAATACTTTCCCGCATCCTTAGCCACCACTCTGCGGAAGAGGATATATGGGATCACCCAAGATGTCGGTGAGTCCCTGCACGAATACTGGGAACGCTTCGGGCGCCTGTGCGCGAGCTTCCCACATCATCAGATTGCCGATCAGTTGTTGATACAGTATTTCTATGAGGGGATGACGCCCCATGACCGGCAGATGATCGATGCAGCGAGTGGAGGGGCACTAATTGACAAGACCCCAGTTGAGGCCAAACAGTTGATAGCAAATATGGCCACCAACTCGCAGCAATTCGGTATTCGGGGACAAGGCCAAGTGCACAGCGTGGCTCAGAGCCACGAGATGACTGAAATGAGGGCCCAGGTGGCCGAGATAGGTAGCATGTTAAAGAAAATCGTTGGAGGACACCGCGAGGATGCGGAGGTCAACGCGATCGGGGGGTATGCTTCCAACCCAAGGAAGTACGACCCATATGCAAACACTTACAACCCCGGTTGGCGCGACCATCCTAGTTTCAGCTATGGGAATAGGGAAGGACAAACTCGTTTCCAAGGCCAGTCCCAGGATAGGCCTAATTCTTCCACCCAGGCTCAAGCCTCGAGCTCCTCCAGCTCACTTGAAGAGATGGTAAGGACCATCGTGACTAGCACCAGCCAGTTTCAGAAAGAGGCTCGAGAAGAGCTTAATTCTCACAAGGCAGAGCTGCAGAATTTGAACAAGCAGCTGACACAGATGGCGGTGTCTATTAGTAAGATTGAGAGCAAGAGCTCGGGGAAGCTTCCTTCCCAAACTACTGTGAACTCATGTGAAAACGTGAGTGCCATTCAGCTGCGCAGTGGGAAGTCACTTTCCACCAGAGCTGCGAAGGAAGCCACGGACAGCCTGAACAAGTCCGCCCCGACTGCTCCCGAGACTCAGAATGAGAAGAGAAATGAGAAGGTCAGTGTACCTGAGGATGTTGCCAGAGCACCATTCCCGAGTAGGCTTGCGAAGCCTACTTTGGAATCTGATGATGAGGAGGTCCTGCGAACCTTCCAAAAGGTGATGGTGAATATCCCGCTCCTAGAGGCAGTCAGTCAAGTGCCAAAGTATGCGAAATTTCTAAGGAGCTGGTGCACTACGAAGAGAAAGTCCAGAGGGACTGAGAAAAAGAAAGAAAACGTCTCTGCCATACTCCCAGGTACGTTGCCTGCGAAGTGCAACGACCCAGGTACTTTTACTATCCCTTGCACTATAGGTAGTAAAATTGTTCATAATGCCATGTTAGACCTAGGAGCCTCTGTTAATGTTATGTCTTATGCATTGTATCGTGATCTGAATTTAAATGAAATGCATGAATGTAATGTTTCTGTTCAGTTGGCTAATGGGTCGAGCATCTGTCCTAGGGGGAAGGTAGAGGATGTTTTGGTTAGAGTTGGGAATATGACGTTTCCCGCTGATTTCCTTGTTTTAGATATGAATGAAAACTCATCGCATGCTTCGTCCTCCATGTTGTTAGGACGTCCTTTTCTTAAGACCGCTAGGGTCAAAATTGATGTGTATAAGGGCGTTGTTTCTCTGGAGTTTGATGATACTTTGCATGAGTTCTCTTTATTTGGAAAATCTGCTGGAAATGTGTCTGTTTGTGAGCATGTTGAGAATGGGAGTCTACCCTCGCGCTTGAGGGATGGTTCCCATGTCTCTGTTAAAATTTCTGATTTGAATATGTGTGATGATAATGCTGGTTTTTGCACTAACACTTCTTATATTCACGTGCCCGAGGCACGAAGAGTGCAAAACAATTTTCAGGTGGATGGTGGAAAAGGTGTGGCCAAGGACAAGTATGGATCGTCCCCCGCACCTACAGACTATGGATGAGTCTGTTGAGAGAATACAGTCGAGCAACTGACTTTAAAAATTCTGCGCTTCTCGGAGGCACCCGAGCGATGGACTGTTTTTATGCTTTAGTTTAGTTTTATTGCTTTTTAGATTAATTTAGTGTTAATTAGCTTGCTGTTTTTTTTATTAGGAATCGAGGATGAGAAGACAATTTTGGGCTCTAAGGCGTTCGTGCGCCGCTTCCTCGCCCTCGCCAGCTTCACCAAGAGTCAGGGAAGTGAATTTCTTCTTCCCTTTTACTTTGATGTATCTGACTGGTTGGCATTGAGGACAATGCCAAATTTTGAAGTTGGGGGTGGAGTAGTCCGATGGATGTGCATGTGTAGTTTGTTGAGAAGTGTTGCAAAGATATTGAAGTGCTTGGGACTCTGTTTATTGTTTTCTGACTGTGATAGCCTAGGAAATGCATGTTGGAAATCTGAGCATGTTCATAATCGAGTTTTTGCATGAGTTTTGTGTTTCTTAGGTTCATGTCAAAAATTTTAAAATTTTTTCTTTTGCTCTCTTGCACTTATCGCGCACTTAGCACCTCTCCCTAGATTCCGTAAGCTTGGTTTATCGCATGTTTAGCTAATTCTCGTTGTCACCCCGAAAGGCACCCTTAGGTAGCTTGTTGCATGAGAGTTAGTGGTTAGTTAATTGAGAAAGCATGTGCTTAGCCTAATATAAAAAAAAATAGAAAAGCATGTTGGTAGAAAATTCCTCTCGAGGCGCTCCTCCTTCTTATTAGCGTTTAAAAGAAGCGAGCGTCAGTCCTTAAAAACGTGAAGCTTTGGCCAAAGTTTGACGTGTTAGGCAGCTCGAGAAGGAAAGAAAAAAGAAATGAAAGGATGGTTCAAAGAACCCAAATAAAAGAGTACAAAGTACTTTTGAAAAGAAAGAAAAAGAATGAGAAAATAATTAGGTCTCTTAATTTGCTTCTCTCTCTCGTGTAAGTCAAGTGTAGCTGTTCTTAAACGCTAGAAGTAGGGGGAAAACGGGATGTGCGTTGCATGTAGGTTTTCCAGGTTTACGTGAATTTAGGAGTGGTTGTCTAGCACACACACACGTTAGGGGGCAAGAGTTAATTTTTGATATGTCCTAGTTAATACATGAACAAATGCTTCCATGATTATGCTCGTGTTTAAATTTTAATATGCATGGAGGTTTGAGTTAGAATATATGTAAACGCGTCCTTAGAGTCAATGTCTTTGTAGTGCTTGCTCGAGGACTAGCAATGTTTAAGTTGGGGGTGTTTGATAACTCCATTTTGGAGCTATTAAATACGTCCTAATTATAGCTAAAGTCCGCTTTCAATTGATTAAATATATCTCTTTTGTAGGAGAAAAGCGGCAAAGAGCTCGTGCGTCCGTTGGGCATGTTCGAGTGCTTAAAGCAGAGTTTTAGCGCCCCGGGAATGCATCGGGAAGAGGGGAACTTGTTCCGTGAAGAAACGGGCCAAAACAGCCTTGGAGAGGCAAAGCATCAGCCCCAAACCCGAGAGCCAGCGTCGAGCTATAGCGTCGAGACGCTGGCTCGACGCTGGAAAAACCCGAGAGCAAGCGTCGAGTGATAGCGTCGAGACGCTAGCTCGACGCTGCCCTGGCGTCGAGACCCTGCTTGGCGTCGAGACGCTCCGGAGGAGGCGCGCGCAGGAAATTCATCGGGGCAGCGTCGCGACGCTGGCCTTGCGTCGCGACGCCATCGCGCGCGCGCGCGGATTACTTAGGGCACAGCGTCGAGACGCTGGCCTAGCGTCTCGACGCTACGATGAAGGCAGTAGCTAAAAGACGATTTTTCTGCAGAATTTTATATCTTCATCTTCTTCATCTCTCAACGGATTCCGGCGATTTTAGGCTTCTTCTTCCCCATTTTCTCTCTATTTTCCGTGGAGCTCCGCCATTGTTGGCATGCTTGTGAGCTCCACTTTCCTTTGTAATACTTAGAAGGATCCTTCCATGGCCGTGGATGGAGCGGGATTGACGCACCGCGCCATGAGCGGCTAAGGTAAGGGTGACGGTTTGGGATTTGTTTAGGGGAATTTTGTTAGACATTTATGGCTTTGATAATCTGAGTATAATTTTGCATATTGGAATCTGATTATTGGCATCTGTTTACCTTGCTTAATCCAACGCGCATGCTAAAATACGTTGATTGACACTCGGGTAGTTTCGCATGTTGTGTATGTTAAAGAGTAGCGATGCCGTGCCTCTCACTGCTCGACTAAGTAACACAGGTAAATAGAACTAAATCGAAGTATCGGGTCGGGTAGGATAAATGTTGGTTGCATACGGCGTTTGCGGGCAACCTACTAGCATTTAGAATTCACGCTCGAATGTTCGTCGCGGTTAGCTAGTAACTATCTAAATTCACTTTAGGACTGATCATCTTAATGCGAGCTTAGATAACGTGTAATTAGGACTGTGTGGCCTAATTAAAATCCATGGAGTCGGCTACTTTGGGGCTTCTCTGGTAGTCGTCCGCGTGCTAAATAAACTGTATTCCATGTTATTAGCATTACATGATAAGCTGAATGTTGTCTAACAATTGATCCCTAGACTCCCCAAACCGCGCACACGTTCTTCATATTATTTCCTTCTTTCGTTAGCTTATTTGACATTTTTCTTGCATGATAAAACCCCCCGTTACCAATTAATCAATTAAATCCCAATTTCACTAGTAAATTCATTCTTCCTATTCCTTGGATCGACCCTGTTGCCACTGGCTGCAAAGCCTTGGTCATAGGCATTATAAATCGTATTTTGGCAAGCCTCGACAGCTTGAGATTAAGCGGATATTCAAAATTCCGCCCACCAGCTGGCGAGGGCGAGGAAGCGTCGCACAAACGCACCAGAGCCCAAAATTGTCTTCTCTTCCTCGATTCCTAACAAAAAAAAAAAAAAAAAAAAAAAAAAAAAAACAGCAAGCTAATTAAAACTGAATTAATCTAGAAAGCAACTAAACTAAACTAAAGCATAAAAACAGTCCATCGCTCGGGTGCCTCGGAGAAGCTCAGAATTTTTAAAGTCGGTTGCTCGACTGTACTCTCTCCACAGACTCATCCATAGTCTGTAAGTGCGGGGGACGATCCAGACTTGTCCACATCCACACTTTCCCTGCAAACATAATTTGAAACCATTTGCACTCTTCGTGCCTCAAGCACGTGAATATCAGAATTGTTAGTGCAAAAACCAGCATCATTATCACACAAATTTAAATCAGATTTTTTAACAGAGACATGGGAACCATCCCTCAAGCGCGAGGGTAGACTCCCATTCTCATCATGCTCAACTACAGATATATTTCCAGCAGATTTCCTATCAAATAATGAGAACTCATGCAAAGTATCATCAAACTCCAGAGAAACAACGCCCTTAAACACATCAATCTTGACCCTAGCGGTCTTAAGGAAAGGACGTCCTAACAACATGGAGGACGAAGCATGCGATGAGTTTTCATTCATATCTAAAACAAGGAAATCAGCGGGAAACGTCATATTCCCAACTCTAACAAGAACATCCTCTACCTTCCCCCTAGGACAGATGCTTGACCCATTAGCCAACTGAACAGAAACATTACACTCATGCATTTCATTTAAATTCAGTTCACGAAACAGTGCATAAGACATAACATTAACAGAGGCTCCTAAGTCTAACATGGCATTATGAACAACTTTACTACCTATAGTGCAAGGGATAGTAAAGGTACCTGGATCGTTGCACTTGGCAGGCAACGTACCTGGGAGTATGGCAGAGACGTTCTCCTTCTTTTTCTCAGTCCCTCTGGACTTCCTCTTCGTAGTGCACCAGCTCCTTAGGAATTTTGCATATTTGGGCACTTGACTGACTGCCTCTAGGAGCGGGATATTTACCATCACCTTTTGGAAGGTTCGCAGGACCTCCTCGTCTTCAGATTCCAAAGTAGGCTTCGCAAGCCTACTCGGGTATGGTGCTCTGGTAACATCCTCAGGTACACTGACCTTCTCGTCTTTTTTCTCAATCTTAATCTCAGGAGCAGTCGGGGCGGACTTGTGCAGGTTGTCCGTGGCTTCCTTCACAGCTCTAGTGGAAAGTGTCTTCCCACTGCGCAGCTGAATGGCACTCACATTTTCACATGAGTTGACTGTAGTTTGGGAAGGAAGCTTCCCCGAGCTCTTGCTCTCAATCTTACTGATAGACACCGCCATCTGTGTCAGCTGCTTGTTCAGATTCTGCAGCTCTGCCTTGTGAGAATTAAGCTCTTCTCGAGCTTCTTTTTGGAACTGGCTGGTGCTAGTCACGATGGTCCTTACCATCTCTTCAAGCGAGCTGGAGGAGCTCGAGGCTTGAGCCTGGGTGGAAGAATTAGGCCTATTCTGGGACTGGCCTTGGAAGCGAGATTGTCCTTCCCTATTCCCATAGCTAAAATTAGGATGGTCACGCCAACCGGGGTTATAAGTGTTTGCATATGGGTCGTACTTCCTTGGGTTGGAAGCGTACCCCCCGATCGCGTTGACCTCCTCCGCCTCGCGGTGTCCTCCAACGATTTTCTTCAACATACTGCCTATCTCGGCCACCTGGGCCCTCATCTCAGTCATCTCGTGGCTCTGAGCCACGCTGTGCACTTGTCCTTGCCCCCGAATACCGAATTGCTGCGAGTTTGTGGCCATGTTTGCAATCAACTGCTTGGCCTCAACTAGGGTCTTGTCAATCAGTGCCCCTCCACTCGCTGCATCAATCATCTGCCGGTCATGGGGCGTCATCCCCTCATAAAAGTACTGAATCAACAGCTGATCGGCTATCTGATGGTGTGGGAAACTCGCGCACAGGCGCCCGAAGCGTTCCCAGTATTTGTGCAGGGACTCACCAACATCCTGGGTGATCCCATAAATCCTCTTCCGCAGAGTGGTGGCTAAGGATGCGGGAAAGTATTTTTCCAAAAATACCCGCTTCATATCCTGCCACGTGTTGATCGACCCGGAGGGCAGGTAATACAGCCAGTCTCTGGCTTTGTCCTTAAGTGTGAAGGGGAATGCCCTCATATTCAATTGCTCCTCCGTGACCCCTGCGGGCTTCATCCCCGCGCAGACGCAATGAAATTCCATCAAGTGTTTGTTTGCGTCCTCACCTGCGTTGCCATGGAAAGAAGGTAACTGGTGAATTAAACCAGATTTCAATTCGAAGTTACCTGCTACTGTTGTGTGCTCAATGTGTTAAAGATAAATAAGCAAGAAGGTAGATAGAGCACTCAGAACATGCAAGCATACATGGTCTCACAGCAAGTAGTAAGTATATTTCATTCGTTTTTTCCACAGAGACTTATTTTTAGCTATTCCTGAAGTGTATTTGTTAAGAAAGAAGGGGTGGATTTGATGGGGTAAAATTGGTTTTTAATTATCTAATTTTTGCTGAATGTGTAAAGGAATGCAACATAAACAAATGCAAGTTGAAATTAGACTCAAAAGACAAGAGATGGAATTAATAAACGAAGAAGAAAACAGCTAAACAGAATGGTAACTTAGCAGAATTGCGGACACCGCAATTTTACCGCAATTGAATAACAGCGAAAGTGTGTAAATGGGTGAATTAAGGGCTACTAACGACTATCCTATAGGCATTTTTATACGATTCTCAAGCACTGGATCTACTCTCTATGCATCAAACTCACTCTATCTCATGTATCGTCCGATTCCATGCATTAGATTCTTTAGTTTACTTGACTCAAAGTAAGGTCTTAAGCATCTTGTTAAAACAGAAGTGTTTAGTTTGTACTAGGGAAACGCCTATTCCTAGGCCGTTTCCTGGTTACCATGAAAGGCTAGCATGATTATACGACTCTGAACTCTTACTCCTTCCAGAGGTTAGGAGTTCTTTGGACAAAATGGATGGCCAATCGAAATTGCCCGTGGGATGAAGCTTACATACAATCAATGCTTCGAGAGCTATCCTACATGCTTGGTTCACGTTTTTTTTAGCCTATAGTTCTGTCATTAGCATGCCCCTAAGTGACTTAGCTACTCATGGATATACAGAGAACAAAAATGTAAGATAAAACAGACATGCTTAGAAGGGAAATATACTCCAAACAGTAAGACAAAACCGTAGCAGCAGAAGATGGAAACTGTGAAATGAAATCTAGCAATTTGATTACTTTGAATGTTGAACGGACAAAAGGGAACTTAAAGGAAATAATTCAAAGACAGACAGCGACGAAATGCAGTAGATAGAACACTAAGCTAGAAACAACAACTGATCAAAGCTGGAAATTAGAAAAGGAAAACAGAAAGCAGGAAATGACGCGTGAAAGCTTCGTCGCAATCGCCTCGAATGAAGGATCAAAAAGAGCAGCCTTGCTTGGATGAATCCAATCGGGAGAGAAAAAGAATCTCCTCTCCTTCCTATCAGATTATCGACTCCAACAGCTGAGCTTCGCAAACCAACAGACGGCAAAGGAAAAACAGGAGAACAGATGGACTGCGAGAAGACTCTACGCTTTCGGATGATGATTGAACCTCCGACTTTGACCCCCTTTTATAGTAGTTTGCAGGTGCGTTTGGGCCAAGGAGAACCATCAATCTTCAACGTCATATATCAGAATGGGTGGAGGAGAAAGAACGAATCCCTGAAATTAAGGAAATTAACAGAAAAAGATCAGTCAACTTACGGTTTTCACTTGAATAATTGCGGCTTCAGCAATGTTTTCGCAATGCTGTCGCAATGCAGTTTTTTTCATTCTTTTCCTTCGGTTTTCAACCCTTTTCTTTCCTATTGTGCATAAGTCCTAATTTAGCTACCTTCTTCTCATTCTCATATTTAAACATAGGTTTAGGCTAAATGCTATCAAAAACACTAAAAAGTGTACATCTTCTTAAGCTAAATGGGTCCTAAATAAGTCACTTTCAGAGACTTAACACACCCCCAAACTTAAGGTTTTGCTTGTCCTCAAGCACACTAAGGACTTACCTAGGCTGCTGTTTCTTCTTCTTTAACCACTTTACTGACTCCCTTATATCCCTATCTATAGCACTGCTGTCCTGTGACACACTTCTCAGTTTAGAACTACCCTCTTATCTAGCTTCTTCTGACTTCGCCTGCCTAACACTCACCTGCTTTTATTAACTTCCTACAACTGATCTATTTGCTTTTGTCATATCATGCCACTATCCCTAAGGTTTCAAATTCTGCCTAGCTTTACCTCATACTCAGTACATGCTTCTAGCTTTATTTTTAATGTGTCTAGGATTCCTTAGAGTCATGCCAGTCTTAGTATTAACGGTGACAGTAGTACTTTTAAAGAACAACCTAAACCCTGGCATCACTACATTGGATAAACACTCATCTCCCTAAACAACCCTACGAGTTACAACTTTGTGCTTAGCTAATTGAGGATCAGAGTTCTTTTTAAATAGGACACCTAAGCCACAAAGTTATAACTCCTAGGTATACATTCTTCTTCCCTATTCTTTTCCCTTTTTCTTACTTAGGTGGGGCCTCTCCTTTGGTTGCCTTTTGATGCAATGCCACTTGTGGGTCACACACTTGGCACTGATTACTTAGCAACCTAAGAGAGACTCTCCTCTTTATTCTATTTTTCATTTTTTTTTTCAGTTCATCATTTTTCGTACAGGAGAAGAAGAATGCTTATGTTTCTAAGGGAGAGAGGAATGTTCCTAGGCCTAGGGTGGCCTCCCCCAAACTTCAACTACTCATTGTCCCCAATGAGTGTCTGTGGTGGCACACCCCCAAACTATCCTAGAAGCATCTAGTCTAAGGTAAAACAAAGAGAATCTAAAGCCCTAGGCATAGACAAAACATACAAACGGCAAATATCACAGCAGCAGTAATTTTAAAAAAAAACAGACAGATAAGGGCTTAAAGCTGTGCATGCTGAGCTTTTTAGAGGTTGATTTAAACTATCAAAAGGGTGTCCTATGACACTCATTCAGCATGCATTTAGATAAGCTATATAAGTTAGTCATGATAGCAGCAAAAGATGGAATTTAAACAGATCACAGCCTAGCTAAACAGACAGTCCAAAACATGCTTTCAGTCATGAAAATTGCGGGTACCGCAATTATTTCGCAATTAGATCAGGGCAGATATAACAGTGATTAAGGCCCCTAAGCATGCTCTTTCCAGTCATTCACGCTCTCCTAAAAATAAAACAAAACTAACCTATCTAGTCACCTATCATCAGACTATACTAAGCAAAATTAAAAACATAAAACTAAGCATCTACGACAGATCAAAAATGTACTAAAACAGCATAATTCACATAGTCTATCAGAAAGCAGAAAATTGTTTTTTTTTCTAAGGAAAAAGCAATACTCCCTTCAGTGCACTTCAAACCAGCACTCAAACGTCTTCATCCTCATCAGGTTGCCGTGGTCGTGGGGGCACCCATGGAGTCAGGAGATTTGTGGGGAAGTCAGGGAAGATGCACCCAAGTTGGTCTGCAACTTCCTTGTCCCTTGCCTGCGCATAAGTGGCCCATTGAGCCATTCTCCTCTGCATATCCATCAGGCAGGCCATGGATAGGGACTGCTCAGCAGCCAGCCTATCCAGTTCAAACTCCATATTCCCCTTCCTCTTCAGCCTCAGACTAGCCGGCAGCTCCAAGTGGCCTGTGTAAGCCATTTGCTGCTCCATGCGCTCGGTGGGGACTCCTGCAAGCAAACATAGTTTGGTTATGGTGTTAGGGAAAAACAGTGGTCCCTTACCTTTCTTGGCGCACTCAGCAATAGCAGCAGTGATGACTTCTCCCACGTTGATCGTGAGACCTCTCATTATCGCATACACCAGCAGCGATCGGCTCTGGTTGATTGTAGTCTCGTGAGTCACTGGGGACAATCTCCTTCTCACGAACGAAAACCAAACAGCCGCCTTAGCCGTGAGGTTGGCACTCATGAGAGTGTGCCTCCCATTGCGTGATACAGTCCACGCTGCTTCAGGCTGGCCAATGGTCCGAATGGCCTCTTCCAGAACAGCCTCAGTAGGCTCATCAACGATCCGTGCATAATCTGTATGTGTTTGGCCCTTGAGACCATAGGCTTCGTTGATGGCCTTGGCTGAGAAATCCACTTCTACCCCTCTGACCATAGACAGGCCATCCTCAGGGCTGAGCACATTGGCGTAGAAATCATAAACCATGCTCGTGTAGGCTGGATTGGGCGGTCTGCAAAATTCCTCCCAGCCGTGGTTCATCACTCCTGCGCGCAAGAACTGCGGCAGGTCAGCAGGTCGGTCGAGGAAGCCCTTCTCGTGCAGCAACTCCCTCTTCCTCAGCTCAGCACCCCTGGACTCAGCATCAGAGGAAACATACCTCACTGACTGAGGCTCGTCTTCACGGTAGAGCTTTGCCTTCCCTTTATCTGATGGTTTGGCTGACTCGGAAGCCTCAACCTTGAGTCGTTTGAGCGAAGGCTCAGTGCTCTCTTTGTCTGCTGAAGGCGCCCTTTTAGCCTTCTTCTTTTTCGGCTTCTTGGATCGCCTGGCCTTGACAATCTTGGCCTTCTTCTTCTTGAGCTTTGCCTCAATGTTGATCTGCTGCAGGCATGCCCCCAGCGTCTCTTCCATGGAATCATCCTGCTGTGCAGGACTCTCTGGGCTAGCTTCCCTTGCAGGCGAGAAGACCTCGTCTTCACCACCTTCCCCACTGCCCTGAGTGGATTCCTGGTACTCCCCATATGGGAATTCAGGGTCAGGCCGTGGAGGCGTGTGCGAAGGTGTGGCACTCTGCTCTGCTGTAGGCGTCTGCACGGAATTCAGTGGTGAAGACGGCGTCTCAGGGCTCTGTGCCGGCGGTGATGATGAAAGCTCTGGGCTGTGCACTGGTCCAGATGGTGAAGGGCTGTGCGCAGGTGAGGCAGACGGCGTCGAACCCTTCTTGGTTGACTCGTGGGACGCACGATCCGTTTCTTGACTCTCCACAGAGGGAGTCTTCGCTCTGCTTGGTTCGGCGGCCATCTCGACACTCCACCGGCGTTTCTTTGGCGTGCCCGCTGGTTCAGAAGGGCCAGCAGGGATTTCTGTGACAACCCTCCACTTCTTCCTACGGATCGGAAGTTTGGGAAGAGGTCCGGTGCGTACAGCCCCAGCATCTGCAAGGGTCAGAAGTGCTTCCCTCGCAGCCGCTTCAGCTGCGTCATCAGCCTTCTTCTTGGCTGCGGATCTTTCAGCCCTTGTGGACACCATTGTCGAATCTTGGAGGTTTGGAGAGAAGGATCAAAGATGAAGAGAATCTCAGTTTTCTTGGAAATCAGAGAATGAGAGAATCGTATCGATCGAACGCCTTCTAACGGATATAAAGGCAACGGCTAAATCCCAACGGCTATATTTTGCGAATCCTGCAATTCCAGCACAATTTTAGGGATATTTTTTCATCAAAATGGCAAACTTTGCTCGTCCGTATCTTTTATTTGGCTCGATCGTTTCTTGATTTTTAAAGCTGGAATTACTCTCCTTGATTCCCTCTTTCGATTCCCTACAAAAAGAAATAAAAACAATATCAAATTCGTAATTAAAATCACACAACAAAACACACAAATGATAACCGGAAAATCGCAAAAAATAAACTAAGGCATGAGCCTTATGTTGACGAGCACAGCAATCACTCGTCCTCTCTCGTTCTCATTGTTATGCTACAGTCAAGAGGAAGGCCGAGAGAGTCTTCACATCTCCTTCCTCATAGTAGTGCTTTAATCTTGCACCATTAACCATGAATGGTTGGCCTTGCTGCAAGATTTCGAATTTCAATTGCACCATGAACAAACACATTAGTAATCACAAAAGGACCGAACCAACGAGACTTTAATTTGCCAGGAAATAATTTCAATCGTGAGTTAAACAATAGAACATGCTGGCCCTTTTTGAAGTCCTTAATCCTAAGTCTACTATCATGCCAACTTTTAGTCTTTTTCTTATACATTTTAGCATTTTCATATGACATATGCCTTAGTTCATCTAACTCATGTAATTGCAGAGACCGCAATGTTCCCGCATCGGTCACGCAATAATTCAACTCTTTTAAGGCCCAAAACGCTTTGATTTCTAGTTCAAGGGGTAAGTGACATGCTTTTCCATACACTAACCTATAAGGAGACATTCCTAAAGGTGTTTTATATGCAGTTCTATATGCCCACAGTGCATCATCAATTCATGCTAAACGACTATGATTGTTGGCACATAATAAATATTTCATTCCCAAAATAAACTACTCCTAACATACGAAATCTAAGCAAAGCATGATAAAATCCTAATTTAATAGTTTAGGGATCAGAAATCTCCCTTGTCAATCTGCCTCATATGGATATTCTTCAATGTTTCGAGGCACCACTTCTGCTTCTTTAAGATACTTAAGTCTTGATTTACGGGATCGGACATTCTGCCACACCTTGAAATTGTTGATTCTTTCAAAGAGACTGCATGTTATAACATCCCAAGGTTTGTACTTTTCGTGCGTTGGTTTTGTTTCTACAACATTTGCTACAACCTAGCTTCGATGCGATGGGACTTCTTTTTCTGGCATATCTCTTTCTAACTCCTTCAGCTGGAGCATTTGTGGTGGTGGTGGCTCAGCTCTTTCATTGGTGGAAAAGCTTTCTGCAACATTAAACATTTCAAATTCTTGTTCCTCCAGCAGCGCATTAGTCTCTTTGGCCTCATCCAACACAATTTCATTTTTCTCAACTTTCACCAACTCCCCCAATTCATATGGAGATTCCATTGGATCACTCTTCTTAGATTCGAAGGTAACAAATGAGTCATCATCATAAAAATCAAACATTTGAGGGTATGGTGGTGGTGACACATAGGTAGGAAAATCAGGTTGCCTAATGACAGGGGGAGGCCTAGGAATCTCTTCTGGTTCCTCAATGATAGGTTCCAGCCTCACCCTTGTTGTGTTTGGTTGTATTTGATCAAGGTTAGGCAGAGAATCCAGTGGAGCACTAGACTCTTCATTCTCTACTCTCTTTGGTGCTTCTCTGCTACTCATCACCAATGGACTTCCACTCCGTAGTTCAATAGCTTGAACTTGTTCCTTACCATCCCTTCTTGGAGTTTCAGTGTCTGCAGGCAGTCTGCCTTGGGGCCTATTCTTCAGCTCGTCTACCATCTGCCCGATTTGAGTCTCTAAGCTTCTCAAGGTTGCTTGTTGGCTCTGCAAAGTTGCATCATTCTTTGCTATGTATTCCTTCAGCAAGTCCTCCACTGATGTTCCCATCGGTTGGTTGTTGACATATTGTTCCTGATATGGGGGTTGACTAGTTTGTTGATGTTGAGTGAAACCAGGTGGTCCACTTGGTCTTGATTGATTTTGCGTTTGGCTTGTGCTTTGTTGTCCACCCCAAGAGAGATTTGGGTGGTTTCTCCAACCAGGGTTATGTGTATTTGAATAGGGGTTGTTCCTTGGTTGTTGTTGACTTCCAACATAGCACACCGAAGATGGATTAGCAGGGCAATAGTCATACATATGCCCGTCCCCAGAGAATCCACAAACTAGTGCCTCACCTTGGTTGGCTATTGCTGTGCTTGTTGAAACAGCTGCCACTGTGTTGACACTTTGTTGAATATTGGGTTGAGTCATTTGCTTCACCAGGTTGGTTAGAGCATTGATTTGGCTGCTCATTGCGCTGAGTGCATCCATGTCTTGAGCCTTTCTTCTGTTTGGCTCCACAGGGTCATCTGACCACCTACAGTGAGATGTTGAGATTTTCTCCAAGATCTCATAAGCTTCGTTGTAACTCTTGGACAACATGGAACCTCCAGCAGATGAGTTTAGAACTTGTCTGGTGCTGGGGTTGCATCCTTTAAAGAAGACTTCTATTTGGATACACCATGGGATGCCATGGTGTGGACATTTAATGAGAAGGTCTTTGAATCTTGTCCAAGCTTCGTGAAGAGACTCACTCGGAGCTTGTTTAAATTTGATGATATCATCACGAAAGGTCGAATTCCTATCTGGTGGGAAATATTTGACTAGGAATTTTTCTGCTAAGTCTGTCCAATTGAGGACAGATCCTGAGGGTAATGAATTTAACCACGTTTTGGCTTTGTCCCTCAAAGAGTAAGGGAAAAGATATAGCCTCAGGGCTTCTTGGGAAACTCCAGGAATGAGGAAGGTATCACTGACTCCTAGGAAGTTCCTAAGGTGGTTATGGGGGTCCTCATTTTCTATTCCAAAGAATTGTCCCACAGTGGACAACATTTGGAACATCACTGGTTTTAACTCGAAGGAGTTGGCAGTGATTTCAGGACGGATTATGCTGGGGTTCAGCTCCCCAGGCATAGGTACTAGGTACGAAAGGATGGCGCTATCCTTGTCATTCGCTATTTCAATGGGATTGCGAGTGACAGGCACCAGGTTTTGATCTACTCCAGCCATTTCTTCTCGAGTGGATTGTGGAGACTCTGCGGTTTCAGCAATTATTTGAGGTAAAAGGGGTTGTTTAAAGAGACGTTTCTTGGCTCTATTTCTAGCTTTAAATAATCTTTCAGGCTCAGGGTTGAACTCTAGATCACTACTTGGAGTCTCATTCATAAACTATCCTAAATGGTACCTGAAGAAGAAATGAAGATGGATCAAATTCAATGGAAAATAACTTGGTGTTTCAGACTTAACAAACTTCGTTTTCACTTAAAATAAGTCCCCGGCAGCGGCGCCAAAAACTTGTTGCGTGCTCAATGTGTTAAAGATAAATAAGCAAGAAGGTAGATAGAGCACTCAGAACATGCAAGCATACATAGTCTCACAGCAAGTAGTAAGTATATTTCATTCGTTTTTTCCACAGAGACTTATTTTTAGCTATTCCTGAAGTGTATTTGTTAAGAAAGAAGGGGTGGATTTGATGGGGTAAAATTGGTTTTTAATTATCTAATTTTTGCTGAATGTGTAAAGGAATGCAACATAAACAAATGCAAGTTGAAATTAGACTCAAAAGACAAGAGATGGAATTAATAAACGAAGAAGAAAACAGCTAAACAGAATGGTAACTTAGCAGAATTGCGGACACCGCAATTTTACCGCAATTGAATAACAGCGAAAGTGTGTAAATGGGTGAATTAAGGGCTACTAACGACTATCCTATAGGCATTTTTATACGATTCTCAAGCACTGGATCTACTCTCTATGCATCAAACTCACTCTATCTCATGTATCGTCCGATTCCATGCATTAGATTCTTTAGTTTACTTGACTCAAAGTAAGGTCTTAAGCATCTTGTTAAAACAGAAGTGTTTAGTTTGTACTAGGGAAACGCCTATTCCTAGGCCGTTTCCTGGTTACCATGAAAGGCTAGCATGATTATACGACTCTGAACTCTTACTCCTTCCAGAGGTTAGGAGTTCTTTGGACAAAATGGATGGCCAATCGAAATTGCCCGTGGGATGAAGCTTACATACAATCAATGCTTCGAGAGCTATCCTACATGCTTGGTTCACGTTTTTTTTAGCCTATAGTTCTGTCATTAGCATGCCCCTAAGTGACTTAGCTACTCATGGATATACAGAGAACAGAAATGTAAGATAAAACAGACATGCTTAGAAGGGAAATATACTCCAAACAGTAAGACAAAACCGTAGCAGTAGAAGATGGAAACTGTGAAATGAAATCTAGCAATTTGATTACTTTGAATGTTGAACGGACAAAAGGGAACTTAAAGGAAATAATTCAAAGACAGACAGCGACGAAATGCAGTAGATAGAACACTAAGCTAGAAACAACAACTGATCAAAGCTGGAAATTAGAAAAGGAAAACAGAAAGCAGGAAATGACGCGTGAAAGCTTCGTCGCAATCGCCTCGAATGAAGGATCAAAAAGAGCAGCCTTGCTTGGATGAATCCAATCGGGAGAGAAAAAGAATCTCCTCTCCTTCCTATCAGATTATCGACTCCAACAGCTGAGCTTCGCAAACCAACAGACGGCAAAGGAAAAACAGGAGAACAGATGGACTGCGAGAAGACTCTACACTTTCGGATGATGATTGAACCTCCGACTTTGACCCCCTTTTATAGTAGTTTGCAGGTGCGTTTGGGCCAAGGAGAACCATCAATCTTCAACGTCATATATCAGAATGGGTGGAGGAGAAAGAACGAATCCCTGAAATTACGGAAATTAACAGAAAAAGATCAGTCAACTTACGGTTTTCACTTGAATAATTGCGGCTTCAGCAATGTTTTCGCAATGCTGTCGCAATGCAGTTTTTTTCATTCTTTTCCTTCGGTTTTCAACCCTTTTCTTTCCTATTGTGCATAAGTCCTAATTTAGCTACCTTCTTCTCATTCTCATATTTAAGCATAGGTTTAGGCTAAATGCTATCAAAAACACTAAAAAGTGTACATCTTCTTAAGCTAAATGGGTCCTAAATAAGTCACTTTCAGAGACTTAACAGCTACCACGGGGTAGTTTATGCACAAAGGCTGCAGGTTCAGGTCTGGCGCTGCCAGTTGCTTAAGCGTTCGTGGCGCATCACCTTGCGCCATCTCGTCAACCAAGAAGGGATTGCCTTCTTCTTCTTCAATCGGCCTCTGCCCCTCCCGGGCTTCTCTTCGTAACCGCCGCTCCTCTCTGTCAATCTCAGGGATAAACTGCAATCTACTACCCTCAGAGGAACGGGTCATACACAAACAAAAATCCAAACATACAATTTACAAATAGAAAAAATTTTCAGCCAACCATCAATAAATCAAATTCAAACTCCAATCATAAATTCAATCAAATGCCTATTCAACCGGCAACGGCGCCAATTTTGGTGGGCGGATTTTTGAATATCCACTTAATCTCAAGCTGTCGAGGCTTTCCAAAATACGATTTATAAAGCCTATGACCAAGGCTTTGCAGCCAGTGGTAACAGGGTCGATCCAAGGAATAGGAATGATCAAAAGCACAATTAAAATTGGGATTTAATTAATTGACGGATTTTTGGTAATGGGGGGTTTTATCATGCATGAGAAATAGTAAGAAAGCTAACGAAGGAAGAATAATAAGAAGAGAACGTGTGCACGGTTTGGGAGTCTCGGGATCAATTGTTAGACAAATTTAGTTCATCATTTAATGCTAATAACATGGAATTCAGTTTATTGAGCACGCGGACGACTACCAGAGAAGCCCCAAAGTAGCCGACTCCATGGATTTTATTTAGACCACACAGTTCTAATTACACGTTATCTAATCCAACATCAAGGTGATCAGCCCTAAGGTAAATTTAGACAGTCACTAGCTAACCGCGACGAACGTTCGAGCGTGAATTCTAATTGCTAGTAGATTGCCCGCAAACGCCGTATGCAATCAACAATTATCCTACCCGACCCGATACTTCGATTTAGTTCTATCTACCTGTGTTACTTAGTCGAGCAGTGAGAGGCACGACATCGCTACTCTTTAACATACACAACATGCGAAACTACTCGAGTGTCAATCGTCGTATTTTAACATGCGCGTTGGATTAAGCAAAGTAGATAAATGCTAATACACAGAACCAATATGCATCAAGATCAGATTATCAAAGCTAAAAACGTCTAACAAAATCACCCTAAACTAATCCCAAACCGTTCACCCTTACCTTAGCCGCTCATGGCGCGGTTTGTCAATTCCGCTCCAAAGACGACCACGGAAGGATTCATCAACGTATTACAATGAAGGTGGAGCTCACTAGCATGCCAACAATGGCGGAGCTCCACGAAAAATAGAGAGAAAACGGGGAAGAAGAAGATGAAGAAGAGCAAAATTCGTAATAGAGAACTCCCAAAAAAAATGCAGAAAAATCGTCTTTAAGCTGCTGCAATCGTCGTAGCGTCGAGACGCTAGGCCAGCGTCTCGACGCTGTGCCCTAAGTTTGCCGCGCGCGCCTTCGATGGCGTCGCGACGCTGGGTAGCGTCGCGACGCTGCCCCGATAAAATTCCTGCGCGCGCCTCCTCCGGAGCGTCTCGACGCCAAGCAGGGTCTCGACGCCAGGGCAGCGTCGATCTAGCGTCTCGACGCTATCTGTTACGTCTCCAAAAGTGACCTTTTTAGGACTTATTTATCTTAGAAAGATGTACACTCTTAGGTGTTTTTGAAAGGATTTAGCTTAAACTTATGCTTATATATGAGATTTAGAAGAAGGTAGCTAAATTAGGACTTGTGTGCAAAAGGAAAGAAAAGGAATGAAAACCGAAGGAAAAGAGTGAAAAATGCGCATTGCGATAGCATTGCGGAAACATTGCAAAAACAACAATGTTTCAAGTGAAAACCGTAAGTTGACTGATCTGTTTCTGTTAATTTCCGTTATTTCAGGGATTCGTTCTTTCTCCTCCATCCATTTTGAAGTACGACGTTGAGGATGGATGGTTCTCCTTGGCCCAAACGTACCTGCAGATTACTATAAAAGGGGGTCAAAGTAGAGGGTTCAATCATCATCCAAAAGCGTAGAAGTCTTCTCGCAGCTCCATCTTTTCTCCTGTTTTTCTTTGTCGTCTGTTGGTTTGCGAAGTTTAGCTGTTTGGAGTCGATAATCTGATAGGAAGGAGAGAAGATTCATCTTCTCTCTCGATTGGATTCATCCAAGCAAGGCTGATCTTTCTCATCCTTCAGCCGAGGCGGTTGCGACGAGGCGTTCGAGCTCATTGACCTGCTTTCTGTCTTTCCTTTTTAAATTCCAGCATTGTTTAGTTGTTGTTTCTGTTCTAGTAGTTAGTTTATTGCACTTCGCTGCTTTCTGTCTTTGTGTTATTCACTTTAGGCTTTCCTTTGTTCATTCAAACAATCAAGTAATCAAAGCAAAATTCAGCATTTCACAGTTTCTTGCCTTTGCGATCTACTGTTTTTCTTTACTGTTTTGTCTTTAAATTCCTTCTGAGCATGTCTGTTTTATCTCTTATTTCTGTTCTCCCCATATCCATGAGTAACTAAGTCACATAGGGGCATGCTAATGACAATACTATAGGCTGAAAAACGTGAACCAAGCATGTAGGATAGCTCTCGAAGCATTGATTGTATGTAAGCTTCATCCCACGGGCAATTTCGATTGGCCATCCATTTTGTCCAAAGAACTCCTAACCTCTGGAAGGAGTAAGAGTTCAGAGTCATACACTCATGCTAGCCTTTCAAGGTAGCCAGAAAACGACCTAGGAATAGGCGTTTTCCTAGTACAAACCATAACTTTCTACTTTAACAAGATGCTTAAGACCTTACTTGGATATGAGTAAACTAAAGAATCTAATGCATGGAATCGGACGATACATGAGATTGAGTAAGTTTGATGCATAGAGAGTTGAGCCAATGCTTGAGAATCGTGAGAAAATGCCTATAGAGGAGTCGTTAGTAGCCCTTGTTTCTCCATTTTACACACTTTCGCTGTTAGCAACATTGCGGTAGAATTGCTGTTTTCGCAATTCTGCTAAGTTTACAATTCTGTTTAGCTGTTTTCTTCTTCGTCTATCAATCTCGTCTCTTTTCCTTTGAGTTTAACTTTGACTTACACTTGTTTATGTTGCTATCCTTTACATAGTCCTTAGGAATTAGACAATTTAAAACCAATTTTACCCCATCAAATCCACCCATTCTTTCTTAACTTTACACTTCGCGAGTAGCTCATAATAAATCTCTGTGGGAAAACGAATGAAAAAATACTTACTACTTGCTATAAGATCATGTATGCTTGCATGTTCTGAGTGCTCTCTCTATCTTATTGCTTATTTATTTTAACACATTGAGCACGCAACAAGTTTTTGGCGCCGCTGCCGGGGATTTATTTAAGTGAAAACGAAGTTTGTTAATTTTGAAACACCAAGTTTATTGTCTATTGTAACTGATCTATTTCCATTTCTTTTGCAGGTACCATTGGGTTAGTTTATGAATGAGTCTTCAAGTAGTGATCTAGAGTTCAATCCTGAGCCCGAGAGACGATTTAGAGCCAGAAATAGAGCCAAGAAACGTCTCTTTGACCAACCCTCTATACCTCCAATAATTGCGGGAACCGCAATTCCTCCGCAATTATCTCAAGAAGAAATGGATGGAATAGTTCCAAATCCGGTGCCTGTCACTCGCAATCCCATCGAAATAGCGAATGATAAGGATAGCGCCATACTTTCTTACCTAGTACCTATGCCTGGGGAGCTGAACCCCAGCATAATCCGCCCTGAAATCACTGCCAACTCATTCGAGTTAAAGCCAGTGATGTTCCAAATGTTGTCCACTGTGGGACAATTCTTTGGAGTGGAAAATGAGGATCCCCACAACCATCTTAGAAACTTCCTAGGAGTCAGTGATACATTCATCATTCCTGGAGTTTCCCAAGAAGCCTTGAGGCTCTACCTCTTCCCTTACTCATTAAGAGACAAGGCAAAGACGTGGTTAAACTCATTACCCTCTGGATCAGTCCTAAATTGGACAGACTTAGCAGAGAAATTCCTAGTCAAATACTTCCCACCTGATAGGAATTCTACCTTTCGTGATGACATAATCAAGTTCAAACAAGCTGAGAGTGAGTCTCTTCACGAAGCTTGGACAAGGTTTAAAGACCTTCTTCTGAAATGTCCACACCATGGCATCCCATGGTGTATCCAAATAGAGGTCTTTTTCAAAGGATGCAACCCCAGCACTAGACAAGTCTTAAATTCATCTGCTGGAGGCTCCATGTTGTCCAAGAGTTACAACGAAGCCTATGAGATCTTGGAGAAGATCTCAGCATCTCACTGTAGGTGGTCAGATGATCCAGTCGAGCCAACTAGAGCTCAAGACAAGGACGCACTCAATGCCATGAGTAACCAAATAAGCGCCCTGACCAACCTAGTCAAGCAAATGGCTCAAGCCAATCTCCTAACAAGTGTCAACACCGCCACAGCCATGTCAATGGGCACCCAGCCAAGTCAAGGTGAGACACTTATCTGTGGATTCTGTGGGGAAGGGCACCCGTATGAATACTGCCCTGGGAATTGTTGCGTGCTCAATGTGTTAAAATAAATAAGTAATAAGGTAGAGAGAGCACTCAGAACATGCAAGCATACATGGTCTTATAGCAAGTAGTAAGTATATTTCATTCGTTTTTCCCACAGAAATTTATTATAAGCTATTCATGAAGTGTAAAGTTAAGAAAGAAGGGGTGGATTTGATGGGGTAGAATTGGTTTTTAATTGTCTATTTCCTACTGAATACGAAGAGGGTAGCAACATAAACAAGTGCAAGTCAAAGCTAAACTCAAATGAGAAGAGACGAGATTAATAAATGAAGACAAAAACAGCTAGACAGAATCGTAACTTAGCAGAATTGCGGAAACAGCAATTTTACCGCAATTGTAATAACAGCGAAAGTGTGTAAAATGATGAATTAAGGGCTACTAACGACTATCCTATAGGCTTTTTCTCACGATTCTCAAGCATTGGATCAACTCTCTATGCATCAAACTATCTCATTCTCATGTATCTTCCGATTTCATGCATTAGATTCTTTAGTTTACTCATGTCCAAGTAAGGTCTTAAGCATCTTGTTAAGGCAGAAAAATATGGTTTGTACTAGGGAAACGCCTATTCCTAGGTCGTTTCCTGGTTACCTTGAAAGGCTAGCATGATAGTATGACTCTGAACTCTTACTCCTTCCAGAGGTTAGGAGTTCTTTGGACAAAATGGATGGCCAATCGAAATTGCCCGTGGGATGAAGCTTACATACAATCAATGCTTCGAGAGCTATCCTACATGCTTGGTTCACGTTTTTTAGCCTAAAGTGTTGTCATTAGCATGCCCCTAAGTGATTTAGCTACTCATGGATGTAGATAGAACAGAAGTAAGAGAAGAAGTAGACATGCTCAGAAGGAATTTAAAGACGAAACAGTAAGGGAAAGCAGTAGAATGTAAAGGCAAGAAACTGTGGAATGAAGAATTGAGATTTGATTACTTGATTGTTTGATTGACAAAGGAAAGCTTTAAAGCAAATAACAGGAAGACATAACACAACGAAATAGTCTAAACTAGCTACTAGAAAAGAAACAACAACAAGACAAAGCTGGAAAATGGAAATGAAGAGCAAAAAGCAGTAAAACACGCTCGAATGTCTCGTTGCAGTCGCCTCGAATGAAGGATGAGAAAGGTCAGCCTTGCTTGGATGAATCCAATCAGGAGAGAAGAAGAATCTCCTCTCCTTCCTATCAGATTATCGATTCCAACAGCTGAGCTTCGCAAACCAGCAGACGGCAAAGGAAAAACAGGAGAAAAGTTGGACTGCGAAAAGACTTCTACGCTTTCGGATGATGTTTGAACCCTCGACTTTGACCCCTATTTATAGTAATCTGCAGGTGCATTTGGGCCAAGGAGAACCATCAATCTTCAACGTCGTACTTCAGAATGGATGGAGGAGAAAGAACGAATCCCTGAAATCACGGAAATTAACAGAAAAAGATCAGTCAACTTACGGTTTTCACTTGAAACATTGCGGTGTCCGCAATGTTTCCGCAATGCTATCGCAATGCTTGTTTTTCATTCTTTTCCTTCGGTTTTCAACCCTTTTCTTTCCTATTGTACTTAAGTCCTAATTTAGCTACCTTCTTCTAATTCTCATATTTAAGCATAGGTTTAGGCTAAATCCTATCAAAAACACCTAAGAGTGAACATCTTTCTAAGATAATTAAGTCCTAAAAAGGTCACTTTTGGAGACGTAACACACCCCCAAACTTAAGGTTTTGCTTGTCCTCGAGCAATCTAAGGACTTTCCTAGGCTGCTGTTTCTTCTTCTTCAACCACTTACTAACTCCCCTATATTCTCATCTATAGCAGTGCTGTCCTGTGACACACTTCTAAGCTTAAAACTACCCTCTCATCTAGCTTCTTCTGATTTCGCATGCCTAAAACTCCTACTGCTTTTATTGACTCCCTACAACCGATCTACCTGCTTTTATCATATCATGCCACTATCCCTAAGGTTTCAAATTCTACCTAGCTTTACCCCAGACTCAGTACATGCTTCTAGTTTATATTTATGAGCTACCTAGGATTCCTTAGAGTCATGCCAGTCTTAGTATTAATGGTAACAGTAGTACTTTTAGAGAACAAACTAAACCCTGGCATCACTACATTGGATATACACTCATCTCCCTAAACAACCCTACAAGCTACAACTTTGTGCTTAGGTAATTGAGGATCAGAGTTCTTTTTAAATAGGACATCTAAGCCACAAAGTTGCAATTCCTAGGTATACATTCTTCTTCCCTACTCTTTTCCTTTTTCCTTTCTTAGGTGGAGTCTTTCCTTTGGTTGCCTTTTGATGCAATGCCACTTGTGGGTTACACACTTGGCACTGATTACTCAGCAACCTAAGAGAGACTCCCCTCTTTATTCTATTTTTTTTTTTTTCAGTTCATTATTTTTGTCAAGGAGAAGAAGAATGCTTATGTTTTGAGGGAGAGAGGAATGTTCCTAGGCCTAGGGTGGCCTCCCCCAAACTTCAACAACTCATTGTCCCCAATGAGTGTCTGGGGTGGCACACCCCCAAACTTGTCCTAGAAGCATCTAGTCTAAGGTGAAACAAAGAGAATCTAAAAGCTCTAGGCATAGACAGAACATTCTAAAAGAAAATATCACAGCAGCAGAAAACTTGAAAAACAGACAGGCAAGGACTTACAGCTATGCATGCTGAGCTATTTAGAGGTTAATTTAAACTATCAAAGGGTGTCCTATGACACTCATCCAGCATGCATTTAGATAAGCTATATAAGGTAGTCATGATAGCAGCAAAAGATAGAATTTAAACAGATTACAGCCTAGCTAAGCAGACAGTCCAAAACATGCTTTTAGTAATAAAAATTCGCAATTATTTCGCAATCAAGCCCGGGCAGATATATCAGTCATTAAGGCCCCTAAGCATGCTTTACCCTGTCGTTCAAGCTCAACAAAAAGAAACCTAAACTATCCTACCTAATCAGCGAGCAGCAGGCTATACTAAACAATTGAAAAACATGAAACTAAGCAACTAAAACAGATCAAAATTGTCCTAAAAACAGCATAATTCACATGGTTTATCAGAAAGCAAATTTTGTTTTTTTATTTTTTTTTATTCTAAGGGAACAACAATACTCCCTTGAGTGCAATTCAAACCAGCACTCAGATGTCTTCATCCTCATCAGGTTGTCGTGGTCGTGGAGGCACCCATGGAGTCAGGAGATTTGTGGGGAAGTCAGGGAAGATGCACCCAAGTTGGTCTGCAACCTCCTTGTCCCGTGCCTGTGCGTAAGTGGCCCATTGAGCCATCCTCTTCTGCATATCCATCAGGCAAGCCATGGACAGTGACTGATCAGCAGCCAACCTATCCAGTTCGAACTCCATATTCCCCTTCCTCTTCAGCCTTAAGCCAGCAGGCAGCTCCAAGTGGCCCGTGTACGCCATCTGCTGCTCCATTCGCTCAATGGGAACCCCTGCAAGCAAACAGAGTTTAGTTATGGTATTAGGGAAAAACAATGGTCCCTTACCTTTTTTGGCGCACTCAGCAATGGCGGCTGACATGATTTCACCTACGTTGACCGTGAGACCTCGCATAATAGCATAGACCAGCAGCGATTTGCTCTGGTTGATGGTGGTCTCATGAGTCACGGGGGACAGCTTCCTCCTTACAAATGCAAACCATACAGCCGCCTTAGCTGTGAGGTTGGCACTCATGAGAGTGTGCCTCCCATTGCGTGATACAGTCCAAGCTGCTTCAGGCTGGCCAATGGTTCGAATGGCCTCTTCCAGGACTGCCTCAGTAGGCTCATCAACGATCCTCGCATAGTCAGTATGTTTTTGGCCCTTGAGGCCATAGGCTTCGTTGATGGCCTTTGCTGAGTAATCCACTTCTACTCCCCTAGCCACAGACAGCCCCTCCTCAGAGTTTCGCAGGTTAGCGTAGAAGTCGTATACCATACTCGTGTAGGCCGGATTGGGTGGCCTGCACAACTCCTCCCAGCTGTGATTCACTATGCCTGCGCGCAAGAATTGCGGCAGGTCAGCAGGTCTGTCGAGGAAGCCCTTCTCATGCAGCAACTCCCTCTTCCTCAGCTCAATGCCTCTGGACTCAGCGTCAGAGGACACATACCTCACTGACTGAGGCTCATCTTCAGGGTAAAGCTTGGCCTTCACTTTGTCTGCTGGTTTGGCTGACTCCGCAGCCTCAACCTTGAGTTTCTTGAGCGACGGCTCCGTGCTTTCCTTCTCTGATGAATGCGCCCTCTTGGCCTTCTTCTTTTTCAGCTTCTTGGACCGCTTGGCCTTGAGAATCTTGGCCTTCTTCTTCTTCTTGAGCTTAGCCTTGATGGTGATCTGCTGGAGGCAAGCCCCCAGTGTCTCCTCCATTGAGTCATTCTTCTGTTCAAGACTCTCCGGGCTAGCTTCCTTCATAGGAGAGAAAACCTCCTCTTCCTCACCTTCCCCACTGCCCTGTGTTGATTCTTGGTACTCCCCATAAGGGAATTCAGGGTCAGGCCGTGGGGAAGTGTGCGACGGCGTGGTTCTTTGCTCTGCTGTAGGTGTCTGTGCAGAACTCTGTGGTGAAGACGGCTGCTCAGGGCTCTGCGCTGGTGGCGATGAGGAGAGCTCAGGGCTCTGTGTTGGTGGGGCTGGTGAAAGGCTGCGCTCGGCTGACTCGTGGGATGGCTGGCTTTGTTCTTGACTCTCCACAGAGGGAGTCTTATTCTTGATTTCTTCCTCGGCCACCGCCATACTCCATCGTCGCTTCCTGGGTGTGCCTGCTGGTTCAGAAGGCCCAGCAGGTATCTCTGTGACTACCTTCCACTTCTTCTTGCGGACAGGTAGTTTCGGCAGGCGTTCGGTACGCGCAGCCTCAGCATCAGCCAAGGCAAGCAGTGCATCTCTCGCAGCCGTTTCAGCGTCATCGGCCCTTTTCTTGGCCGCAGATCTTTCAGCCCTTGTGAGTACCATTTTTGAATCGTGGAGGTTTGGAGAGAAGAATCACAGATGAAGAGAATCGAAGCTTTCTTGGAGTTCAGAGAATGGGAGAATCGTACAGATCAACGCGCCTTCTAACGGATATAAAGACAACGGATAAATCCCAACGGCTATATTTTTGCGGATCCTGCAAATCCAGCGCAATTTTAGGGGCGTTTGGAGATTTTTTCATCTAAATGTCATTCTTTGCTCATCCGTATCTTTTATTTGGCCCAATATTTTCTTGATTTTTAAAGCTGGATTTACTCTCCTTGATTCCCTCTATTGATTCCCTACAAAAAGAAATAAAATCAACATCAAATACGTAATTAAAATCACACAACAAAACACACAAACGATAACCAGAAAATCGCAAAAAATAAACTAAGGCATGAGCCTCATGTTGACGAGCACAGCAATCACTCGTCCTCTCTCGTTCTTAATTTCATGCTTCAGTCAAGAGGGAGGCCGAGAGAGTCTTCACATCTCCTTCCTCATAGTAGTGCTTCAACCTTGCACCATTAACCATGAATGGTTGACCTTGCTGCAAGTTCTTTATCTCGATAGCACCATGAACAAACACATTAGTAATCATGAAAGGACCTGACCATCTGGACTTTAATTTGCCTGGAAATAACCTCAATCGTGAGTTAAATAATAAAACAAGTTGGCCTTTCTTAAAGTCCTTGATCCTAAGTCTACTATCGTGCCAAATCTTGGTCTTTTCCTTATACATTTTGGCATTTTCATAAGACATTTGTCTAAGCTCATCAAGCTCATGTAATTGCAAAGACCGCAACGTTCCCGCATCGGTCACGCAATAATTCAACTCTTTTAGTGCCCAAAATGCCTTAATTTCTAACTCAAATGGAAGATGACAAGCTTTACCATATACAAGTCTGTAAGGAGACATACCTAGGGGTGTCTTATATGCAGTTCTATACGCCCAAAGTGCATCCTCGAGTTTAAATGACCAGTCCTTTCTAGTAGGTTTGACCACTTTTTCTAGGATGTTCTTAATCTCCCTATTTGAAATTTCAGCCTGACCATTCGAGTGTGGGTGATAAGGAGTGGCTACTCTATGTCTAATGTTATACTTAGCCAACACTCTCTCCATAGCCTTATTAATGAAGTGGGACCCCTCATCACTAATGACAGCACGAGGTGTCCCAAACCTAGTAAAAATGTGCCTATGCAAGAATTTTATGACTGTTTTAGCATCATTATTAGGACATGCTATGGCCTCTACCCACTTGGATACATAGTCTACTGCCACTAATATGTAAAGGTTACCTGAGGATGGGGGAAATGGTCCCATGAAATCAATGCCCCACACATCAAAGAGCTCTAACTCTAAAATGTAGGTGAGAGGCATCTCATCCTTGCGACTGAGGTTACCTGTTCTTTGGCATTCATCACAGCTGTGGGCATAGTTGTGGGCATCCTTGAAGATTGTTGGCCAATAGTAGCCACTCTGAAATACCTTTGCAGCTGTTCTTTGGCCACCAAAGTGTCCACCATAAGGAGCCGTGTGGCAGTGCTGCAGCACAGACTTCGCCTCAGCAGCTGAAACACACTTCCTTAGCAAGCCGTCAGCACATGTCTTGTAAAGTGTGGGATCATCCCATATGAATTTCCTTGCTTCATGAAGGAACCTCTTCTTCTCTTGTCCTCCCTTGAAAACTGGTAACACCTGTGATGCAAGGAAGTTAGCAATGTCAGCAAACCAAGGTTCCTCATCGTTATCACGATGAGTCAATACAAAGACATGTTCATCAATAAAAGCATCAGAAATTGCGGGTTCCGCAATTTTTTCGCAATTGTGCTGCAATCGAGACAGGTGATCCGCAACCACATTTTCACATCCTTTCTTGTCTCGAATGTCCAAATCAAATTCCTGCAGCAATAACACCCACCTAATCAACCTAGGCTTAGCATCAGCCTTCCTCATGAGATACTTAAAGGCAGAATGGTCAGTGTACACAATTGTCCTAGTGCCTACAATATAGTTTCTAAATTTCTCACAAGCAAACACTACAGCAAGCATCTCTTTCTCAGTAGTTGTATAATTACATTGAGCCTCATTCAGGGTTTTACTGGCATAGTATACAGGGTGTGTTAGCTTGTCAATTTTCTGTCCTAACATAACCCCTACAGCATAGTCACTAGCATCGCATAACATCTCAAATGGGAGATCCCAATCTGGTCCTACTATAATAGTTGCCGTGACTAGTGCTTCCTTAAGGGTTTTCCAAGCTACTAAACATTCCTTAGAGAAGATGAATGGCCTATTTAGCTCTAGAAGCTCACACAGAGGCTTGGCTATCTTAGAAAAGTCCTTAATGAACCTTCTGTAGAAGCCAGCATGTCCTAAGAAACTTCTAATGGCCTTGACATTCTGAGGCTCTACCAACTTCTCTATGATTTCTATCTTAGCCCTGTCAACTTCTACACCTGCCCTTGACACTCTATGCCCTAAGACAATCCCCTCATCTACCATGAAGTGACACTTCTCCCAATTAAGGACTAAGTTAGTCTCTTCACATCTAGCCAGGACTTGTCCTAAATTCTCCAGACAGTTGGTAAAGGAATCCCCAAAGATTGAGAAATCATCCATGAATATCTCTATCATGGACTCATCCAAATCAGAGAAGATTGCCAACATGCATCTTTGGAAAGTTGCCGGTGCATTGCATAAGCCAAAAGGCATTCTGCGAAAGGCAAAAGTTCCAAAAGGGCAAGTGAAGGTAGTCTTTTCTTGATCCTTAGGGTCTATAGTGATCTGGTTATAACCTGAATAACCGTCTAAGAAACAGTAGTAGGCTCTACCAGCTATCCTGTCTAGCATTTGGTCAATAAATGGTAGAGGGAAATGGTCTTTTTTGGTCTCTTTATTTAGCTTCCTATAATCCATACATACTCTCCATCCTGTGACAGTCCTAGTTGGAATCAGTTCATTGTTCTCATTGACTACCACAGTCATCCCACCCTTTTTAGGTACACATTGTATAGGGCTCACCCACTGACTACTATCTATGGGGAAGATCACACCAGCATCTAACCATTTTATTATTTCTTTCTTAACTACCTCTTTCATAGAGGGATTCAGCCTACGTTGGTGGTCTACTCTAGGGGTATGTTCTTCCTCTAGTATAATCTTATGCATGCAATAAGAAGGGCTAATGCCTCTAATATCAGCAATAGTCCATGCAATAGCCTTCCTATGTTGCTTAAGTAGTAATATTAATTCAACCTCATGCTTTTCACTTAATTTAGAAGAAATGATAACAGGCAAGGTTTCGTTACTCCCTAAATATGCATACTTGAGGTGAGTGGGGAGAGGTTTTAATTCTAATACAGGTGGATGCTCAATGGATGGCTTTAAAGGATTTAAGGATCTATCAGTTAGTTCTATATTCATACATACAGGATGTGGTTTATCTACAGGCATATCCATTATCTCAGATACATTTAAGTCATCTACATCTAAGTGTACATACTCATTAGCATGCTTAGTTAATAATACATGCTCCAATTGTTCTTCCATTAAAGAATCTACAACGTCCATGCTAGCACAGGATTCAAGATCAGAGGGGTACCTTAAAGCTTTATACACACTAAATTTCACCTCTTCATCATGAACCCTCATAGTGAGCTCACCTTTTTGGACGTCTATCAGTGCCCTACTGTTAAGTCTCTGAAAGTGACTTATTTAGGACCCATTTAGCTTAGGAAGATGTACACTTTTAGGTGTTTTTGATAGCATTTAGCCTAAACCTATGCTTTAATATGAGAATTAGAAGAAGGTAGCTAATTTAGGACTTATGCACAATAGGTAGAAAAAGGGTTGAAAACCGAAGGAAAAGAATGAAAAAATGAGCATTGCGAATGAATTGCGAAAACATTGCGGTGACCGCAATTATTCAAGTTAAAACCGTAAGTTGGCTGATCTTTTTCTGTTTAGATCCGACTTTTCAGGGATTCGTTCTTTCTCCTCCATCCATTCTGATATATGACGTTGAAGATTGATGGTTCTCCTTGGCCCAAACGCACCTGCAAACTACTATAAAAGGGGGTCAAAGTCGGAGGTTCAGTCATCACTCGAAGCGCGGAAGTCTTCTCGCAGTCCACCATTTCCATCTGTTTTCCTTTGCCGTCTGTTGGAGTGAGAGGCTCAGCTTTTGGAGTCGATAATCTGATAGGAAGGAGAGAAGATTCTTCTTCTCTCTCGATTGGATTCATCCAAGCAAGGCTGACTTTTCATCACCTTCATTCGAGGCGACTGCCACGAAGTTTTCAGCAACCCTTTACTGCTTTTCTGTTCTGTTCTTCTTATTTCCATTTCTGATTATTGTTGTTCTTAGTTTAGTATTTTACTTACTGCATTTCGTTGTTGTCTGTCTTGGATTCATTTCTAGAAAGCTTTCCTTTGTCATTCAAACACTCAAAGTAATCGAAGTACAATTCTGCATTTTACAGTTTCCACCATCTTCTGCTACGGGTTTTGCTTGCTGTTTTAAGTACATTTCCCTTCTAAGCATGTCTATCTTATCTGCCATTTCTGTTCTCTATATATCCATGAGTAGCTAAGTCACTTAGGGGCATGCTAATGACAGAACTATAGGCTAAAAAGACGTGAATCAAGTAGGCAGATTAACACTCGAACATTGATTGTATGTAAGCTTCATCCCACGGGCAATTTCGATTGGCCATCCATTTTGTCCAAAGAACTCCTAACCTCTGGAAGGAGTAAGAGTTCAGAGTCATATAATCATGCTAGCCTTTCATGGTAATCAGGAAACGGCCTAGGAATAGGAGTTTCCCTAGTACAAACTAAACACTCCTGTTTTAACAAGATGCTTAAGACCTTACTTTGAAGTCGAGTAAACTTAAGTCTCTAATGCATGGAATCGGACGATACTTGAGATAGAGTGAGTTTGATGTATAGAGAGTTGATCCAAAGCTTGAGAATCGTAATAAACTGCCTATAGGATAGTCATTAGTAGCCCTTAATTCGCCCATTTGCACACTTTTTCTGTTGAGTTAATTGCGGATTAATTGCGGTTCTCGCAATTCTGCTAAATTGCATTCTGTTTAGCTGTTTCCTTCCTCGTTTATTAATTCCATCTCTTGCCTTTTAAGTCTAGTTTTAACTTGCATTTGTTTATGTTAAATCCCTTTATACATTCAGCAAAAAGTAGATAATTAAAAACCAATTTTACCCCATCAAATTCATCCCATCTTTCTTAACAATCACACTTCGCGAATAGCTAAAAAATGAGTCTCTGTGGAAAAAACGAATTAAATATACTTACTACTTGCTGTGAGACCATGTATGCTTGCATGTTCTAAGTGCTCTCTCTCTCTTATTTATCATTTTTATTAACACATTGAGCACGCAACAAGTTTTTGGCGCCGCTGCCGGGGACTTATTTTAAGTGAAAACGAAGTTTGTTAAGTCTGAAACATCAAAGTATTTTCCATTGAATTTGATCCATCTTCATTTCTTTTTCAGGTACCATTTAGGGTAGTTTATGAATGAGACTCCAAGTAGTGATCTAGAGTTCAACCCTGAGCCCGAGAGATTACTTAGAGCTAGGAATAGAGCCAAGAAACGTCTTTTTAAACAAACCCTTTTACCTCCAATCATTGCAGAGACTACAATTCCTCCGCAACTACCTCAAGAAGAAATGGCTGGAGTAAATCAAAACCTGGTGCCTGTCACTCGCAATCCCATTGAAATAGCGAATGACAAGGATAGCGCCATCCTTTCATATTTAGTACCTATGCCTGGGGAGCTGAACCCCAGCATAATCCGTCCTGAAATCACTGCCAACTCATTCGAGTTAAAGCCAGTGATGTTCCAAATGTTGTCCACTGTGGGACAATTCTTTGGAATAGAAAATGAGGACCCCCATAATCACCTTAGGAACTTCCTAGGAGTTAGTGACACCTTCCTAATCCCTGGAGTTTCCCAAGAAGCCCTGAGGCTATATCTTTTCCCTTACTCTTTGAGGGACAAAGCCAAAACATGGTTAAATTCTTTACCCTCAGGATCTGTCCGCAATTGGACAGATTTAGCAGAAAAATTCCTAGTCAAATACTTCCCACCTGATAGGAATTCGACCTTTCGTGATGATATCATAAAGTTCAAACAAGCTCCAAGTGAGTCTCTTCACGAAGCTTGGACCAGATTCAAAGACCTTCTCATTAAATGTCCACACCATGGCATTCCATGGTGTATCCAAATAGAAGTCTTCTTTAAAGGATGCAATCCCAGCACCAGACAAGTTCTAAATTCATCTGCTGGTGGTTCCATGTTGTCCAAGAGTTACAACGAAGCTTATGAGATCTTGGAGAAGATCTCAACGTCTCATTGTAGGTGGTCAGACGATCCAGTAGAGCCAACTAGGGCTCAAGACAAGGATGCTCTAAGCGCCATGAGCACCCAAATAAATGCCCTGACCAACTTAGTCAAGCAAATGGCTCAGGCCAATCTCCAAACCAGTGCCAATACCGCCACAGCCATGTCAATGGGCACCCAACCAAGTCAAGGCGAGGCACCAATCTGTGGATTCTGTGGGGAGGGGCACCCTTATGAATATTGCCCTGGGAATCCATCCTCGGTCTGCTATGTAGGAAGCCAGCAGCAGCCAAGGAATAACCCCTACTCCAACACCTATAACCCTGGTTGGAGAAACCACCCTAACCTGTCATGGGGTGGCCAACAGAACACTAACCAAAATCCTAACCAACCAAGGCCGAGTGGAACACCTGGTTTCACTCCCCAACATAACCAGTCAATGTACCAAAAGCCTTACAATCAATCTGTAGGATCTTCTGTAGAAAACCTACTCAAGGAATATATAGCTAAGAATGATGCTACTCTTCAGAGCCAGCAAGCTACTCTTAGGAGCCTGGAAAACCAAGTAGGCCAATTAGCCAATGAACTTAAAAGTAGGCCCCAAGGTAGACTCCCTGCTGATACCGAGGTACCAAGGAGAGATGGCAAAGAACAAGTTCAAGCAATTGAACTTAGAAGTGGTAGACCCTTGGTGAACAACACAAAGGACACACCAAAGAGAGTAGAGAACACTGAGTCTAGTGCTCCACTGGAGTCTCTGCCAAGCCAAGGTCCACCACCAACTAGCACATCAGGAGCCAGGCTAGAGCCAATTGTTGAGGACGTAGAAGAAATTCCAAGGCCTCCACCTATCCTAAGGCGTCCTGACGTGCCTGCATATGTGCCACCACCTCCATACCCTCGAAGGCTTAAAAAGAAGCAGGAACAGGAAGTTCATTTTAATAAATTTTTAGAAATACTTAAGCAAGTGCATGTTAACATTCCTTTCGTAGAGGTTTTACAGTCTATGCCTTCTTATGTAAAGTTTTTGAAGGACATTGTTACTAACAAAAAAATAATTGGTGAGTTTGAAACAGTGAACCTCACCGAGGAGTGCAGTGCCATCCTCCAGAACAAGCTGCCCAAGAAGGAGAAGGATCCTGGTTCCTTCACCTTACCTGTAGAACTTGGAGGCAAGCACGTGGGCAGAGCGCTTTGTGACCTGGGCGCCAGCATAAACCTCATGCCCCTGTCCCTATTCCGCCAGTTGGGAATGGGAGAAGCACGTCCAACCACAGTCACTTTACAACTAGCAGACAGATCCATCGCATATCCAGAAGGTAAGATTGAGGATATTCTAGTTAAAGTTGACAAATTCATTTTCCTTGCAGATTTCATTGTCCTGGACTATGAGGCAGACAAGGAGGTTCCCATCCTGCTAGGTAGACCATTTCTAGCCACAGGTAGGGCACTAATAGATGTGCAAAAAGGTGAGTTAACTATGAGGGTTCATGATGAAGAGGTAAAATTTAGTGTTTATAAAGCTTTAAAGTATCCCTCTGACCTTGAATCCTGTGCTAGCATGGATGTTGTTGACTCACTAATGGAAGAACAATTAGAGCATGTACTGTTAACCAAGCATGCTAGTGAATATGTACAAGTAGACATAGCTGACTTAAATGTATCTGACATAATGGATATGCCTGTAAATAAACCACAGCATGTATGTATGAATATAGATTTAACTGATAGAACTATAAACCCGTTAAAACCCTCCATTGAGCATCCACCTATTTTAGAACTGAAACCACTACCTACTCACCTCAAATATGCATATTTAGGAGATAATGACACGCTGCCTGTAATTATTTCTTCTAAGCTAAGTGAACAGCATGAGGTTGATTTAATTTTACGGCTTAAGCAACATAGGAAGGCTATAGCATGGTCTATTGCTGATATTCGAGGCATTAGCCCTTCTTATTGCATGCACAAAATTATACTAGAGGAAGAGCACACACCTAGGGTAGATCACCAGCGTAGGTTAAACCCCTCTATGAAAGAGGTAGTGAAGAAAGAAATAATAAAGTGGTTAGATGCAGGAGTGATTTTCCCCATAGCTAGTAGCCAGTGGGTTAGCCCCATCCAATGTGTACCTAAAAAGGGGGGAATAACTGTGGTAGTCAATGAGAACAACGAACTGATTCCAACAAGGACTGTCACAGGGTGGAGGGTATGTATGGATTACAGAAAACTAAATAAAGAAACAAAAAAAGACCATTTCCCTATACCGTTTATTGACCAGATGCTAGACAGAATAGCTGGTAGAGCCTACTATTGTTTCTTAGATGGGTACTCTGGCTATAATCAAATTACTATAGACCCTAAGGATCAAGAGAAGACTACCTTCACTTGCCCTTTTGGAACGTTTGCCTTCCGCAGAATGCCTTTTGGCTTATGCAATGCACCGGCAACTTTCCAAAGGTGCATGATGGCAATCTTCTCTGAGTTGGATGAGTCCATGATAGAAATATTCATGGATGACTTCTCAGTCTTTGGGGACTCATTTAAAACCTGTCTAGAGAACCTAGGACAAGTCCTGGCTAGGTGTGAGGAGACCAACCTAGTCCTAAATTGGGAAAAGTGCCATTTTATGGTAGACGAAGGGATTGTCTTAGGACATAGAGTGTCAAAGGCAGGTGTAGAAGTGGATAGGGCAAAAATAGAGATCATAGAGAAGTTGGTAGAGCCCCAGAATGTCAAGGCTATTAGGAGCTTCTTAGGGCATGCTGGCTTCTACAGAAGGTTCATTAAGGACTTTTCTAAGAAAGCCAAGCCTCTGTGCGAGCTTCTAGAGCTAAATAGACCATTCATCTTCTCTAAGGAATGTGTAGTAGCTTGGAAAACCCTTAAGGAAGCACTGGTCACAGCACCAATCATAGTCGGACCAAATTGGGATCTCCCATTTGAGATGCTATGTGATGCCAGTGACTATGCTGTAGGAGTCATGTTAGGACAGAAGATTGACAAGCTCACACACCCTGTCTATTATGCTAGTAAGACCTTGAATGAGGCCCAATGTAATTATACAACTACAGAGAAAGAGATGCTTGCTGTAGTATTTGCTTGTGAAAAATTTAGAAACTATATTGTAGGAACTAGGACCATTGTATATACTGACCATTCTGCTTTAAAATATCTTATGAGAAAGGCTGATGCTAAGCCTAGATTGATTAGATGGGTGTTATTGCTGCAAGAATTTGATTTGGACATTCGGGACAAGAAAGGTTGTGAAAATGTGGTTGCAGATCACCTGTCTCGTTTGCAGCATAATTGCGAAAAAATTGCAGAGACCGCAATTTCTGATGCTTTTATAGATGAACATGTATTTGCTCTGGCTCATCGTGATAACGATGAGGAACCGTGGTTTGCTGATATTGCTAACTTCCGTGCATCACAGGTATTACCAGTGTTCAAGGGAGGACAAGAAAAGAAGCGGTTCCTGCATGAAGCAAGGAAATTCATCTGGGATGACCCCACACTTTACAGAACCTGTGCTGATGGCTTACTAAGGAAGTGTGTTTCAGCTGCTGAAGCGAAGTCTGTGCTGCAGCACTGTCACTCATCTCCTTATGGTGGACATTTTGGTGGCCAAAGGACAGCTGCGAAGGTATTTCAGAGTGGCTACTATTGGCCAACAATCTTCAAGGACGCACACGACTATGCCCACAACTGTGACGAGTGCCAAAGGACAGGTAATCTCAGTCGCAAGGATGAGATGCCCCTCACCTACATTTTAGAGTTGGAGCTCTTTGATGTGTGGGGCATTGATTTCATGGGACCATTCCCTCCATCATCAGGTAACCTGTACATTTTAGTAGCAGTAGACTACGTGTCCAAGTGGGTAGAAGCCAAAGCATGTCCTAATAATGATGCTAAAACAGTCACTAGCTTCTTGCATAGGCACATTTTCACTAGATTTGGGACTCCTCGTGCTATCATTAGTGATGAGGGGTCACATTTCATTAATAAGGCTATGGAGAAAGTATTGGCTAAATATAACATTAGACATAGGGTAGCTACTCCCTATCACCCACACTCGAATGGCCAAGCTGAAATTTCCAATAGGGAGATAAAGAACATCCTAGAAAAGGTAGTCAAACCAAATAGGAAAGACTGGTCATTTAAGCTTGAGGATGCACTTTGGGCTTATAGGACAGCATATAAGACACCTCTAGGTATGTCGCCCTATAGGTTGGTGTATGGCAAGGCCTGCCACTTGCCACTTGAGTTGGAAAACAAGGCATTTTGGGCCATGAAAGAATTGAATTTTTGTGTAAAGGATGCGGGGACACTAAGGTCCTTGCAGCTACATGAACTTGATGAGCTTAGGCATATGGCTTATGAGAATGCCAAAATGTATAAAGAAAAGACCAAAATATGGCACGACAGTAGACTTAGGATCAAAGACTTTAGGAAAGGCCAACTTGTCCTATTATTTAACTCACGTTTAAAGATATTTCCAGGCAAACTAAAGTCTAGATGGTCGGGTCCATTTGTTATTACTAATGTCTTTGTTCATGGTGCAATAGAGATAAAGAACTTGCAGCAAGGCCAGCCATTTATGGTCAATGGTGCTAGATTGAAGCACTACTATGAGGAAGGAGATGTGAAGACTCTCTCGGCCTTCCTCTTGACTGAAGCATGACAAAAAGAAAGAGAGAAAACGAGTGGTTACTGTGCTCGTTTAGTCAAGGCCAATGCCTTAGTTTATTTTTTCTGTTTTTTCCGATTATCGTTTGTATGTTTTGTGGTGTGTTTTTAATTGTGTATTTAATGTTTGTTTGATTTGTTTTTGTAGGGAATCGAAAGAGGGGATCAAGGAGAGTAAATCCCACTTTAAAAATCAAGAAACGGTTGAGCCAAATAAAAGATACGGACGGGCAAAGTTGGAGTTTTCAACGAAATAATATCCCTGGAATTGCGTTAAAATTGCTGGATCCGCAAAAAGAGCCGTTGGGATTTTATCCGTTGCCTTTATATCCGTTGGAAGCCGCTTGATCGTTACGATTATCTCTCTCTTTGCTCTCCAAGAATTCAGCGATTCTCTCCATCTTTGATTCCTCTCCCAAGATCTTCAAGAATCAGCAATGGTGGCCACACGTGCTGAACGATCCGCAGCCAAGAAGAAGGCTGATGACGCAGCTGAGGCAGCTGCGAGGGAAGCGCTTCTCGCCCTTGCAGACGATGGTGCCGTTCGCACCGGTCCTCTTCCCAAGCTTCCTATTCGTAGGAAGAAGTGGAGGGTGGTCACTGAGATCCCCGCTGGGCCATCTGAGCCAATGGGCACGCCCAAGAAACGCCGCTGGAGTGTCAAGACAGCCGCCGAACCAAGCACCGCAAGGACTCCCTCTGTGGAGAGTCAAGAACCTGATCGTGCATCCCACGAGTCAGCCAAAGAAGGTTCGTCGCCGTCTGTGTCACCTGCGCGCAGCCCTCTCCCATCTGCACCAGTGCCAAGCGCAGAGTCGTCACCACCTGCACCGAGCCCTGAGTTGTCTCCAGCACCTCAGAGTTCTGATCCGACGCCTGTAGCAGCGCAGAGCCCTGAGCTGCAGTCTTCGCCACTGAGTTCTGCGCCGACACCATCAGCAGCGCACAATTCTCCACGGCCTGATCCTGAATTCCCTTATGGGGATTATCAGGAGTCTACGCAAGGCAGTGGAGATGCTGGGGAAGAAGAGGTCTTCTCTCCTATGAGGGAAGACAGCCCTGCCGAGCCTGCACAGCAGGACGATTCTATGGAAGAAACGTTGGGGGCATGCCTCCAGCAGATCAATATCAAGGCCAGGCTCAGGAAGAAGAAGAAGGCCACGATTGGCAAGGCCAAGAAGTTGAAGAAAAAGAAGGCCAAGAAGGTGCCATCGACGGACAAAGAGAGTGCTGAGCCTTCGCTCAAACGCCTCAAGGTGGAGGCTGCTGCATCATCCAAACCAGCAGACAAGGGGAAGGCTAAACTCTACCCGGAAGACGAACCTCCGTCAGTGAGGTATGTCTCATCTGATGCGGAATCCAGGGGTGTTGAGCTCAGGAAGAGGGACCTATTGCACGAGAAGGGATTCCTTGATCGACTCGCTGACCTGCCGCAGTTCTTGCGGGCAGGAGTGCTCAACCATGGCTGGGAGGAATTCTGCAGACCGCCTAATCCAGCATACACGAGCATGGTGTATGATTTCTACGCTAATGTGCTCAGCCCTGAGGATGGCCTGTCCGTGGTCAGAGGGGTGGAAGTTGATTTCTCAGCCAAGGCCATCAATGAAGCCTTTGGTCTCAAAGGCCAAGCGCACACCGATTATGCACGGATAGTTGATGAGCCGACTGAGGCCGTGCTGGAAGAGGCCATTCGCACAATTGGCCAGCCTGAAGCAGCGTGGACTGTCTCACGCAATGGTCGGCACACCTTGATGAGTGCCAATCTGACAGCAAAGGCGGCTGTGTGGTTTGCCTTTGTGAGGAGAAAGCTGTCCCCGGTGACTCACGAGACGACAATCAACCAGAGTAGATCACTGCTGGTTTATGCCATCATGCGCGGTCTCACGGTCAATGTGGGGGAGATCATGTCAGCTGCCATTGCTGAATGCGCCAGAAAAGGTAAGGGGCCATTATTTTTCCCCAACACTATAACCAAATTGTGTTTGCTTGCAGGAGTTCCCACCGAGCGCTTGGAGCAGCAGATGCCGTACACAGGCCATTTGGAGCTGCCTGCGAACCTGAGGCTGAGAAGAAAGGGGAATATGGAGTTTGAGTTGGATAGGCTGGCTGCTGAACAGTCCCTATCCATGGCCTGCTTAATGGACATGCAGAAGAGAATGGCTCAATGGGCCAACTATGCGCAGGCGAGGGATAAGGAGGTTGCAGACCAGTTGGGATGCATCTTCCCGGACTTCCCCACCAACCTCCTAACTCCATGGGTGCCCCCACGACCAAGGCAACCAGATGAGGATGATGAGAATTGAGTGCTGGTTTGAAGAGCACTAAAGGGAGTATTGCTGTTCCCTTAAGAAACAAAAGACAATTTTTCTGCTTTCTGATAGATATTGTGAATTATGCTGTTTTGTGTTCAACTTTTGATCTGTTGTTAATGTTTAGTTTTATGTTTTTTCTTTTGCTTAGTCTAGTCTGATGTTAGCTGAATAGGTAGGATAGTTTAGTTTTATTTTTAGGATGCATGAGTAACAGGAAAAAGCATGCTAGGGGCCTGAATCAATGTTAAATCTGCCCGGATTGAATTGCGAAATAATTGCGGTTCCCGCAATTTTTGTGACTGATTGCATGTTTTGGACTGTCTGTTTAGTTAGGCTATGATCTGTTATATTCTATCTTTTGCTGCTAGCATGACTACCTTATATAGCTGATCTTAAAGCATGCTGGATGAGTGTCATAGGACACGCTTTGATAGTTTAAATGCGCCTCTGATGAGGGCTCAGCATGCATAAACCATCAGTCCTTCAACTGTCTGTTTTGTTCAAATTTTCTGCTGCTGGAATAATTGCTTTTAGGATGTTTTGCCTATGCCTAGGATTTTTAGATTCTCTTTGTTTTACTTTAGACTAGATGCTTCTAGGACAAGTTTGGGGGTGTGCCACCTCAAACACTCATTGGGGACAATGAGTAGTTGAAGTTTGGGGGAGGCCACCCTAGGCCTAGGAACATTCCTCTCTTCCTTAGGACATAAGCATTCTTCTTCTCCTAAAAAAAATTTTGTGATAAATAGAAAAAGTGAAAAATAGAATAAAGAGGGGAGTCTCTCTCAAGTGCTGAGTAATCAGTGCCAAGTGTGTAAACCACAAGTGGCATTGCATCAAAACGGCAACCCAAGGAGAGACTCCACCTAAGTAAAAAAGGGAAAAGGAGAAATAGGGGAAGAAGGATGTATGCTTAGGAGTTATAATCTTGTGGCTTAGATGTCCTATTTAAAAAAAAGAACTCTGATCCTCAATGAGCTAAGCACAAGGTTGTAGCTTTTAGGTTTGTCTAGGGAGATGAATGTATATCCAATGTAGTGATGCCAGGGTTTAGGTTGTTCTCTAAAAGTACCACTGTCACTGTTAATACTAAGACTGGCATGACTCTAAGGAATCCTAGGTACATTAAAAGTTAAGCTAGAAGCATGTACTGAGTCTGGAGTAAAGCTTGGTAGAATTTGAAACCTTAGGGATAGTGGCATGATATTATAAAAGTAGCTAGATCAGTAGTAGGAGATTAACAAAACCAGCAGGTATAGTAGGCAGGTGAAGTCAGAAGAGGCTTGATAAAGAGGTTAGTTCTAAACTTAGAGGTGTGTCACAGGACAGCACTGCTAGAGATAGGGATATAGGGGAGTCGGTAGGTAGTTAAAGAAGAAAAAACAGCAGCCTAAGTAAGTCCTTAGTATGCTTGAGGACAAGCAAAGCCTTAAGTTTGGGGGTGTGTTAAGTCTCTGAAAGTGACTTATTTAGGACCCATTTAGCTTAGGAAGATGTACACTTTTAGGTGTTTTTGATAGCATTTAGCCTAAACCTATGCTTTAATATGAGAATTAGAAGAAGGTAGCTAATTTAGGACTTATGCACAATAGGTAGAAAAAGGGTTGAAAACCGAAGGAAAAGAATGAAAAAATGAGCATTGCGAATGAATTGCGAAAACATTGCGGTGACCGCAATTATTCAAGTTAAAACCGTAAGTTGGCTGATCTTTTTCTGTTTAGATCCGACTTTTCAGGGATTCGTTCTTTCTCCTGCATCCATTCTGATATATGACGTTGAAGATTGATGGTTCTCCTTGGCCCAAACGCACCTGCAAACTACTATAAAAGGGGGTCAAAGTCGGAGGTTCAGTCATCACTTGAAGCGCGGAAGTCTTCTCGCAGTCCACCATTTCCATCTGTTTTCCTTTGCCGTCTGTTGGAGTGAGAGTCTCAGCTTTTGGAGTCGATAATCTGATAGGAAGGAGAGAAGATTCTTCTTCTCTCTCGATTGGATTCATCCAAGCAAGGCTGACTTTTCATCACCTTCATTCGAGGCGACTGCCACGAAGTTTTCAGCAACCCTTTACTGCTTTTCTGTTCTGTTCTTCTTATTTCCATTTCTGATTATTGTTGTTCTTAGTTTAGTATTTTACTTACTGCATTTCGTTGTTGTCTGTCTTGGATTCATTTCTAGAAAGCTTTCCTTTGTCATTCAAACACTCAAAGTAATCGAAGTACAATTCTGCATTTTACAGTTTCCACCATCTTCTGCTACGGGTTTTGCTTGCTGTTTTAAGTACATTTCCCTTCTAAGCATGTCTATCTTATCTGCCATTTCTGTTCTCTATATATCCATGAGTAGCTAAGTCACTTAGGGGCATGCTAATGACAGAACTATAGGCTAAAAAGACGTGAATCAAGTAGGCAGATTAACACTCGAACATTGATTGTATGTAAGCTTCATCCCACGGGCAATTTCGATTGGCCATCCATTTTGTCCAAAGAACTCCTAACCTCTGGAAGGAGTAAGAGTTCAGAGTCATATAATCATGCTAGCCTTTCATGGTAATCAGGAAACGGCCTAGGAATAGGAGTTTCCCTAGTACAAACTAAACACTCCTGTTTTAACAAGATGCTTAAGACCTTACTTTGAAGTCGAGTAAACTTAAGTCTCTAATGCATGGAATCGGACGATACTTGAGATAGAGTGAGTTTGATGTATAGAGAGTTGATCCAAAGCTTGAGAATCGTAATAAACTGCCTATAGGATAGTCATTAGTAGCCCTTAATTCGCCCATTTGCACACTTTTTCTGTTGAGTTAATTGCGGATTAATTGCGGTTCTCGCAATTCTGCTAAATTGCATTCTGTTTAGCTGTTTCCTTCCTCGTTTATTAATTCCATCTCTTGCCTTTTAAGTCTAGTTTTAACTTGCATTTGTTTATGTTAAATCCCTTTATACATTCAGCAAAAAGTAGATAATTAAAAACCAATTTTACCCCATCAAATTCATCCCATCTTTCTTAACAATCACACTTCGCGAATAGCTAAAAAATGAGTCTCTGTGGAAAAAACGAATTAAATATACTTACTACTTGCTGTGAGACCATGTATGCTTGCATGTTCTAAGTGCTCTCTCTCTCTTATTTATCATTTTTATTAACACATTGAGCACGCAACACCTACCTGTGGCTAGAAATGGTCTGCCTAACAGGATGGGGACCTCCTTGTCTGCTTCATAATCCAGGATAATGAAATCTGCAAGGAAAATAAATTTGTCAACTTTCACTAGAATATCCTCAATCTTACCTTCAGGGTATGCAATGGATCTGTCTGCTAGTTGTAAAGTGACAGTGGTTGGACGTGCTTTTCCTATTCCAAGCTGGCGGAATAGTGATAGGGGCATGAGGTTTATGCTGGCGCCCAGGTCACAAAGCGCTCTGCCCACGTGCTTGCCTCCAAGTTCTACAGGTAGGGTGAAGGAACCAGGATCCTTCTCCTTCTTGGGTAGCTTGTTCTGGAGTATGGCACTACACTCCTCAGTGAGATTGACTGTTTCAAACTCACCAATTATTCTTTTGTTAGTAATAATATCTTTCAAAAACTTTACATAGGAAGGCATAGACTGTAAAACTTCCACAAAAGGAATGTTGACATGCACTTGCTTAAGAATTTCTAAGAATTTATTAAAATGCACTTCCTGTTCCTGCTTCTTCTTAAGCCTTCGAGGATATGGAGGTGGTGGCACATATGCAGGCACTTCAGGTCGCCTTAGGATAGGTGGAGGTCTTGGAATTTCTTCTATCTCCTCAATAATTGGCTCTAGCCTGGCTCCTGATGTGCTAGTTGGTGGTGGACCTTGGTTTGGCAGAGACTCCAGTGGAGCACTAGACTCAGTGTTCTCTACTCTCTTTGGTGTGTCTTTGGTGTTGCTCACCAATGGTCTACCACTTCTAAGTTCAATTGCTTGAACTTGCTCTTTACCATCTCTCCTTGGCACTTCAGTGTCAGCAGGGAGTCTACCTTGGGGCCTACTCTTGAGTTCATTGGCTATCTGGCCTATTTGGTTCTCTAGGCTCCTAAGAGTGGCTTGCTGACTTTGCAGAGTAGCATCATTTTTTGCTATGTATTCCTTGAGTAAGTTTTCTAAAGAAGATCCTACAGGTTGGCTGTAAGGTTTTTGATACATTGATTGGTTATGTTGGGGAGTGAAACCAGGTGTTCCACTCGGTCTTGGTTGGTTAGGATTTTGGTTAACATTCTGTTGACCACCCCATATCAGGTTTGGGTGGTTCCTCCAACCAGGGTTGTAAGTATTGGAATAGGGGTTGTTCCTAGGCTGCTGCTGACTTCCAATATAGCAGACTGAGGCTGGATTCCCAGGGCAATATTCATACAGGTGCCCTTCCCCACAGAATCCACATATAAGTGTTTCACCTTGACTTGGTTGGGTGCCCATTGACATGGCGGTAGCGGTGTTAACACTTGTTTGGAGATTGGCTTGAGCCATTTGCTTAACTAGGTTGGTCAGGGCATTTATTTGGCTGCTCATTGCACTTAGAGCATCCTTGTCTTGAGCTCTAGTTGGCTCAACTGGATCATCTGACCACCTACAATGAGATGCTGAGATCTTCTCCAAGATCTCATAGGCCTCGTTGTAACTCTTGGACAACATGGAACCTCCAGCGGATGAATTTAAGACTTGTCTAGTGCTGGGATTGCATCCTTTGAAGAAGACCTCTATTTGGATACACCATGGGATGCCATGGTGTGGACATTTAAGAAGTAGATCTTTGAACCTTGTCCAATCTTCGTGAAGGGACTCAGTGTCAGCTTGTTTAAACTTGATTATGTCATCACGAAAAGTAGAATTCCTATCAGGTGGGAAGTATTTGACTAGGAATTTTTCTGCTAAGTCTATCCAATTAAGGACAGATCCAGAGGGTAATGAGTTTAACCACGTTTTGGCTTTGTCCCTCAAAGAGTAAGGGAAAAGGTATAGCCTCAAGGCTTCTTGGGAAACTCCAGGGATGATGAATGTATCACTAACTCCTAGGAAGTTTCTAAGATGGTTGTGGGGATCCTCATTTTCCACTCCAAAGAATTATCCCACAGTGGACAACATTTGGAACATCACTGGCTTTAACTCGAATGAGTTGGCAGTGATTTCAGGACGGATTATGCTGGGGTTCAGCTCCCCAGGCATAGGTACTAGGTACGAAAGTATGGCGCTATTGTTACGTCTCCAAAAGTGACCTTTTTAGGACTTAATTGGCTTAGAAAGATGTTCACTCTTAGGTGTTTTTGATAGCATTTAGCCTAAACCTATGCTTAAATATGAGAATTAGAAGAAGGTAGCTAAATTAGGACTTATGTACAATAGGAAAGAAAAGAGTTGAAAACCGAAGGAAAAGAATGAAAAACAAGCTTTGCGAACGCATTGCGGAAACATTGCGGTCACCGCAATGTTTCAAGTGAAAACCGTAAGTTGACTGATCTTTTTCTGTTAATTTCCGTTATTTCAGGGATTCGTTCTTTCTCCTCCATCCATTCTGAAGTACGACGTTGAAGATTGATGGTTCTCCTTGGCCCAAATGCACCTGCAGATTACTATAAATAGGGGTCAAAGTCGAGGGTTCAAGCATCATCCGAAAGCGTAGAAGTTTTCTCGCAGTCCACCTTTTCTCCTAGTTTTCCTTTGCCGTCTGCTGGTTTGCGAAGCTCAGCTGTTGGAATCGATAATCTGATAGGAAGGAGAGGAGATTCTTCTTCTCTCCCGATTGGATTCATCCAAGCAAGGCTGACCTTTCTCATCCTTCATTCGAGGCGGCTGCAACGAGATTTCGAGCTGTTTTACTGCTTTCTGTTCTTCATCTCTGTTTTCCAATTCTGTCTTGTGTTGTTTCTGTTCTTGTGGCTAGTTTAGATCATTTCGTTGTGTTCTGTCTTGCTGTTCTCTACTTTAAGTATCTCTTATGTTCATTCAAACAATCAATTAATCAAACACAAAATTCAGTATTTCACAGTTTCTGCCTTTGCATTCTACTGCTTTCCCTTGCTGTTTTAAGCACATTTCCCTTCTAAGCATGTCCATCTTATCTTTTAGTTCTGTTCTCCTTATATCCATGAGTAACTAAGACACTTAGGGGCATGCTAATGACAACTCCATAGGCTAAAAAACGTGAATCAAGCATGTAGGATAGCTCTCGAAGCATTGATTGTATGTAAGCTTCATCCCACGTGCAATTTCGATTGGCCATCCATATTGTCCAAAGAACTCCTAACCTCTGGAAGGAGTAAGAGTTCAGAGTCATATTATCATGCTAGCCTTTCAAGGTAACCAGGAAACGGCCTAGGAATAGGCGTTTCCCTAGTACAAACCATATCTTTCTGCTTTAACAAGATGCTTAAGACCTTACTTTGACTTGAGTAAACTAAAGAATCTAATGCATGGAATCGGACGATACATGAGATTGAGATAGTTTGATGCATAGAGAGTAGATCCAGTGCTTGAGAATCGTATAAAAATGCCTATAGGATAGTCATTAGTAGCCCTTAATTCACCCATTTACACACTTTCGCTGCTATTTAATTGCGGTAGAATTGCTGTCTCCGCAATTTTGCTTAAGTTACAATTCTGTTTAGCTGTTTTTATCTTCATTTATTAATCTCGTCTCTTTTCATTTGAGCTTAAATTTCACTTGTTCTCGTTGATGTTACTACCCTTTACACATTCAGCAAAAATTAGATAATTAAAAACCAATTTTACCCCATCAAATCCACCCCTTCTTTCTTAACAAAACACTTCGCGAATAGCTAAAAATAAATCTCTGTGGGAAAACGAATGAAATATACTTACTACTTGCTATAAGATCATGTATGCTTGCATGTTCTGAGTGCTCTATCTCTTTTATTGCCTAATTATTTTAACACATTGAGCACGCAACAAGTTTTTGGCGCCGCTGCCGGGGATTTATTTAAGTGAAAACGAAGTTTGTTAAGTTTGAAACACCAAGTTTATTGCCTATTGAAGCTGATCTGTTTCATTTCTTTTGCAGGTACTATTGGGGTAGTTTATGAGTGAGCCTTCAAGTAGAGATCTAGAGTTCAATCCTGAGCCCGAGAGACTATTTAAAGCCAGAAATAAAGCCAAGAAACGTCTTTTTAAACAACCCCCTATACCTCAAATCATACCTGAAATCGAAGAAATGGACGAGATAGTTCCAAATCAGGTACCTGTCATTCGCAACCCCATCGAAATAGCGAATGACAAGAATAGTGCCATTCTTTCATATTTAGTACATATGCCTGGGGAGCTGAACCCCAGCATAATCCGTCCTGAAATCACTGCCAACTCATTCGAGTTAAAGCCAGTGATGTTCCAAATGTTGTCCACTGTGGGACAATTCTTTGGAATAGAAAATGAGGACCCCCACAACCATCTTAGGAACTTCTTAGGAGTTAGTGATACCTTCATCATCCCTGGAGTGTCCCAAGAAGCTTTGAGGCTATACTTGTTCCCTTATTCTTTGAGGGACAAAGCCAAAACATGGTTAAACTCATTACCTTCTGGATCTGTCCGCAACTGGAAAGACTTAGCAGAGAAATTCCTAGTCAAATACTTCCCACCTGATAGGAATTCTACCTTTCGCGATGACATAGTTAAATTCAAACAAGCTGATAATGAATCTCTTCACGAAGCTTGGACAAGGTTCAAGGACCTTCTTCTCAAATGTCCACATCATGGCATCCCATGGTGTATCCAAATAGAGGTCTTTTTCAAAGGATGCAACCCCAGCACTAGGCAAGTCTTAAATTCATCTGCTGGTGGTTCCATGTTGTCCAAGAGTTACAACGAGGCCTATGAGATCTTGGAGAAGATCTCAGCATCTCACTGTAGGTGGTCAGATGATCCAGTTGAGCCAACTAGAGCTCAAGACAAGGATGCTCTAAGTGCGATGAGCAGCCAAATAAATGCCCTGACCAACCTAGTTAAGCAAATGGCTCAAGCCAATCTCAACACAAGTGTCAACACCGCTACCGCCATGTCAATGGGCACCCAACCAAGTCAAGGTGAGACACTTGTATGTGGATTCTGTGGGGAAGGGCACCTGTATGAATACTGCCCTGGGAATCCAGCCTCAGTCTGCTACATTGGAAGTCAGCAGCAGCCTAGGAACAACCCCTATTCCAATACTTACAACCCTGGTTGGAGGAACCACCCAAACCTGTCATGGGGTGGCCAACAAAATGCTAACCAAAATCCTAACCAGCCTAGACCGAGTGGAACACCTGGTTTCACGCCCCAACATAACCAATCAATGTATCAAAAACCATACAACCAACCTGTAGGATCTTCTGTAGAAAACTTACTCAAGGAATACATAGCTAAGAATGATGCTACTCTTCAAAGCCAGCAAGCTACTCTTAGGAGCCTAGAGAACCAAATAGGCCAATTGGCCAATGAACTCAAGAGTAGGCCCCAAGGTAGACTCCCTGCTGACACCGAGGTACCGAGGAGAGATGGTAAAGAACAAGTTCAAGCAATTGAACTCAGAAGTGGTAGACCCTTGGTGAGCAACACAAAGGACACACCAAAGAGAGTAGAGAACACTGAGTCTAGTGCTCCACTAGAGTCTCTGCCAAACCAAGGTCCACCACCAACCAGCACATCAGGAGCCAGGCTAGAGCCAATTATTGAGGAGATAGAAGAAATTCCAAGGCCTCCACCTATCCTAAGGCGTCCTGACGTGCCTGCATATGTGCCACCACCTCCATATCCTCGAAGGCTTAAGAAGAAGCAGGAACAGGAAGTGCATTTTAATAAATTCTTAGAAATTCTTAAGCAAGTGCATGTCAACATTCCTTTTGTAGAAGTTTTACAGTCTATGCCTTCTTATGTAAAGTTTTTGAAAGATATTATTACTAACAAAAAAATAATTGGTGAGTTTGAAACAGTAAACCTCACTGAGGAGTGCAGTGCCATACTCCAAAACAAGTTGCCCAAGAAGGAGAAGGATCCTGGTTCCTTCACCTTACCTGTAGAACTTGGAGGCAAGCACGTGGGCAGAGCGCTTTGTGACCTGGGCGCCAGCATAAACCTCATGCCCCTATCACTATTCCGCCAGCTAGGAATAGGAGAAGCACGTCCAACCACTGTCACTTTACAATTAGCAGACAGATCCATTGCATACCCAGAAGGTAAGATTGAGGATATTTTAGTAAAGGTTGACAAGTTTATTTTCCTTGCAGATTTCATTATCCTGGATTATGAAGCAGACAAGGAGGTCCCCATCCTGTTAGGCAGACCATTTCTAGCCACAGGTAGGACACTGATAGACGTCCAAAAAGGTGAGCTTACTATGAGGGTTCATGATGAAGAGGTGAAATTTAGTGTGTATAAAGCTTTAAGGTACCCCTCTGACCTTGAATCCTGTGCTAGCATGGACGTTGTAGACTCTTTAATGGAAGAACAATTGGAGCATGTATTATTAACCAAGCATGCCAATGAATATGTAGGATTAGAATTAACTGACTTAAACGTAGCTGAGATAATGGACATATCTGTAAATAACCCTCAGCATGTTTGTATGAATATTGACTTAACTGATAGAGCCTTAAATCCTTTAAAGCCATCCATTGAGCATCCACCAGTATTAGAATTGAAGCCACTCCCCACTCACCTCAAGTATGCATATTTAGGGAGTAATGAAACTCTGCCTGTTATCATTTCTTCTAAATTAAATGAAAAGCATGAGGTTGAACTGATATTACTGCTTAAGCAACATAGGAAGGCTATTGCATGGACTATTGCTGATATTAGAGACATTAGCCCTTCTTATTGCATGCATAAGATTATACTAGAGGAAGAGCACACACCTAGAGTAGATCATCAACGTAGGCTGAATCCCTCTATGAAAGAGGTAGTAAAGAAAGAAATAATAAAATGGTTAGATGCTGGTGTGATCTTCCCCATAGCTAGTAGTCAGTGGGTAAGCCCTATACAGTGTGTACTGTTGCGTGCTCAATGTGTTAATAAAAATGATAAATAAGAGAGAGAGAGCACTCAGAACATGCAAGCATACATGATCTTATAGCAAGTAGTAAGTATATTTCATTCGTTTTCCCACAGAGACTTGTTTTTAGCTATTCTCGAAGTGTTTTTGTTAAGAAAGATGGGGTGGATTTGAGGGGGTAAAATTGGTTTTTAATTATCTAATTTTTGCTGAATGTATAAAGGGATATAACATAAACAAATGCAAGTTGAAATTAGATGCAAAGGACAAGAGATGGAATTAATAAACGAGGAAGAAAACAGCTAAACAGAATGCAACTTAGCAGAATTGCGAGAACCGCAATTAATCCGCAATTAACTCAACAGCAAAAGTATGTAAATGGGCGAATTAAGGGCTACTAATGACTATCCTATAGGCAGTTTATTACGATTATCAAGCTTTGGATCAACTCTCTATACATCAAACTCACTCTATCTCAAGTATCGTCCGATTCCATGCATTAGAGTCTTAAGTTTACTCGACTTCAAAGTAAGGACTTAAGCATCTTGTTTAAGCAGGAGTGTTTAGTTTGTACTAGGGAAACGCCTATTCCTAGGCCGTTTCCTGATTACCATGAAAGGCTAGCATGATTATATGACTCTGAACTCTTACTCCTTCCAGAGGTTAGGAGTTCTTTGGACAAAATGGATGGCCAATCGAAATTGCCCGTGGGATGAAGCTTACATACAATCAATGTTCGAGTGTTAATCTGCCTACTTGATTCACGTTTTTTAGCCTATAGTTCTGTCATTAGCATGCCCCTAAGTGACTTAGCTACTCATGGATATATAGAGAACAGAAAGGGTAGATAAAACAGACATGCTTAGAAGAGAAATGTGTGTAAAATAGCGAGACAAAACCGTAGCAGAACAAGGTGGAAACTGTAAAATGCAGAATTGTACTTCGATTACTTTGAGTGTTTGAATGACAAAGGAAAGCTTTCTAGAGATGAATCCAAGACAGACAACAACGAAATGCAGTAAGTAAAATACTAAACTAAGAACAACAATAATCAAACTGGAAATAAGAGGAAGAACGACAGAAAAGCAGTAAAGGGTGCTGAAAAGCTTCGTGCAGTCGCCTCGAATGGAAGGGATGAGAGGTTAGCCTTGCTTGGATGAATCCAATCGAGAGAGAAGAAGAATCTTCTCTCCTTCCTATCAGATTATCGATTCCAACAGCTAAGACTCTCACTCCAACAGACGGCAAAGGAAAACAGATGGAAATGGTGGACTGCGAGAAGACTTCTACGCTTCGAGTGATGACTGAACCTCCGACTTTGACCCCCTTTTATAGTAGTTTGCAGGTGCGTTTGGGCCAAGGAGAACCATCAATCTTCAACGTCATATATCAGAATGGATGGAGGAGAAAGAACGAATCCCTGAAAAGTCGGATCTAAACAGAAAAAGATCAGCCAACTTACGGTTTTAACTTGAATAATTGCGGTCACCGCAATGTTTTCGCAATTCATTCGCAATGCTCATTTTTTCATTCTTTTCCTTCGGTTTTCAACCCTTTTTCTACCTATTGTGCATAAGTCCTAAATTAGCTACCTTCTTCTAATTCTCATATTAAAGCATAGGTTTAGGCTAAATGCTATCAAAAACACCTAAAAGTGTACATCTTCCTAAGCTAAATGGGTCCTAAATAAGTCACTTTCAGAGACTTAACACACCCCCAAACTTAAGGCTTTGCTTGTCCTCAAGCATACTAAGGACTTACTTAGGCTGCTGTTTTCTCTTCTTTAACTACCTACCGACTCCCCTATATCCCTATCTCTAGCAGTGCTGTCTTGTGACACACTTCTAAGTTTAGAAATAACCTCTTATCAAGCTTCTTCTGACTTCACCTGCCTACTATACCTGCTGTTTTTGTTAACCCCCTACTACTGATCTAACTACTTTTATGATATCATGCCACTATCCCTAAGGTTTCAAATTCTACCAAGCTTTACTCCAGACTCAGTACATGCTTCTAGCTTATTTTTAATGTGTCTAGGATTCCTTAGAGTCATGCCAGTCTTAGTATTAACAGTGACAGTGGTACTTTTAGAGAACAACCTAAGCCCTGGCATCACTACATTGGATATACATTCATCTCCCTAGACAAACCTAAAAGCTACAACCTTGTGCTTAGCTCATTGAGGATCAGAGTTCTTTTTTAAATAGGACATCTAAGCCACAAGATTATAACTCCTAAGCATACATTCTTCTTCCCCTATTTCTCCTTTTCCCTTCTTTACTTAGGTGGAGTCTCTCCTTGGGTTGCCTTTTGATGCAATGCCACTTGTGGTTTACACACTTGGCACTGATTACTCAGCACTTGAGAGAGACTCCCCTCTTTATTCTATTTTTCACTTTTTCTATTTATCAAAAATTTTTTTTAGGAGAAGAAGAATGCTTATGTCCTAAGGAAGAGAGGAATGTTCCTAGGCCTAGGGTGGCCTCCCCCAAACTTCAACTACTCATTGTCCCCAATGAGTGTCTGAGGTGGCACACCCCCAAACTATCCTAGAAGCATCTAGTCCAGAGTAAAACAAAGAGAATTTAAAAATCCTAGGCATAGGCAAAACATTCTATAAGCAACTATCCCAGCAGCAGAAAATTTGAACATAACAGAAAGTCTTAAGGACTTATGGTTTATGCATGCTGAGCACTATTCAGAGGCAAATTTAAACTATCAAAGCGTGTCCTATGACACTCATCCAGCATGCTTTAAGATCAGCTATATAAGGTAGTCATGCTAGCAGCAAAAGATAGAATATAACAGATCACAGCCTAACTAAACAGACAGTCCAAAGCATGCAATCAGTCACAAAAATTGCGGGAACCGCAATTATTTCGCAATTCAATCCGGGCAGATATAACATTGATTCAGGCCCCTAGCATGCTTTTTCCTGTAACTCATGCATCCTAAAAATAAAACTAAACTATCCTACCTATTCAGCTAACATCAGACTAGACTAAGCAAAAGAAAAAACATAAAACTAAACATTAAAAACAGATCAAAAGTTGAACACAAAACAGCATAATTCACAATATCCTATCAGAAAGCAGAAAAATTGTCTTTTGTTTCTTAAGGGAACAGCAATACTCCCTTTAGTGCACTTCAAACCAGCACTCAATTCTCATCATCCTCATCTGGTTGCCTTGGTCGTGGGGGCACCCATGGAGTTAGGAGGTTGGTGGGGAAGTCCGGGAAGATGCATCCCAACTGGTCTGCAACTTCTTTGTCCCTTGCCTGCGCATAGTTGGCCCATTGAGCCATTCTCCTCTGCATGTCCATTAAGCAGGCCATGGATAGGGACTGTTCAGCAGCCAGCCTATCCAACTCAAACTCCATATTCCCCTTTCTTCTCAGCCTCAGGTTCGCAGGCAGCTCCAGATGGCCTGTGTACGGCATCTGCTGCTCCAAGCGCTCGGTGGGGACTCCTGCAAGCAAACACAATTTTGTTATAGTGTTGGGGAAAAATAATGGCCCCTTACCTTTTCTGGCGCATTCAGCAATGGCAGCTGACATGATCTCCCCCACATTGACCGTGAGACCGCGCATGATGGCATAAACTGTTAAGTCTCTGAAAGTGACTTATTTAGGACCCATTTAGCTTAAGAAGATGTACACATTTAGGTGTTTTTGTTAGCATTTAGCTTAAACCTATGCTTTAATATGAGAATTAGAAGAAGGTAGCTAATTTAGGACTTATGCACAATAGGTAGAAAAAGGGTTGAAAACCGAAGAAAAGAATGAAAAAATAACCATTGCAAATGAATTGCGGAATAATTGCGGTGACCGCAATTATTCAAGTTAAAACCGTAAGTTGGCTGATCATTTTCTGTTTAGATCCGACTTTTCAGGGATTCGTTCTTTCTCCTCCATCCATTCTGATATATGACGTTGAAGGTTGATGGTTCTCCTTGGCCCAAACGCACCTGCAAACTACTATAAAAGGGGGTCAAAGTCGGAGGTTCAGCAAGCAATTCGAAGCGCAGAAGTCTTCCTGCAGTCCATCATTCCTCTCTAAATTCCTTTGCCGTCTGTTGGAGTGAGGTTCTCAGCTTTTGGAGTCGAAAATCTGATAGGAAGGAGAGAAGATTCTTCTTCTCTCTCGATTGGATTCATCCAAGCACGGCTGAATTCTCATCACCATCATTCGAGGCGACTGCCACGAAGTTTTCAGCAATCCTTTACTGTTTTCTGTTCTTTCCTTCTCATTTCCATTACTGATCATTGTTGTTCTTAGTTTAGTAATTTACTTATTGCATTTCGTTGTTGTCTGCCTTGGATTCACTCCTTTTAAAGCTTTCCTTTGTCATTCAAACATTCAAGTTAATCAAAGTAAGTTTCTGCACTTCACAGTTTATACTTTCTTCTGCTACGGGTTTTGCTTCCTGTTTTAAGCACAGTTCTCTTTTAAGTATGTCTGTTTTATCTACCCTTTCTGTTCTTCATATATCCATGAGTAACTAAATTCACTTAGGGGCATGCTAATGACAGAACTATAGGCTAAAAAACGTGAGTCAAGTAGGCAGATCAACACTCGAACATTGATTGTATGTAAGCTTCATCCCACGGGCAATTTCGATTGGCCATCCATTTTGTCCAAAGAACTCCTAACCTCTGGAAGGAGTAAGAGTTCAGAGTCATACAATCATGCTAGCCTTTCATGGTAATCAGGAAACGACCTAGGAATAGGCGTTTCCCTAGTACAAACTAAACACTCCTGCTTTAACAAGATGCTTAAGACCTTACTTTGAAGTCGAGTAAACTTGAGTCTCTCATGCATGGAATCGGACGATACTTGAGATAGAGTGAGTTTGATGTATAGATAGTTGATCCAAAGCTTGATAATCGTAATAAAATGCCTATAGGATAGTCATTAGTAGCCCTTAATTCCCCATTTTAATCAGATTCGCTGCCATTTAATTGCGGAAACATTGCGGTCCTCGCAATTCTGCCTGTTTATCATTCTGTTTAGCTGTTTTCTTCCTCGATTATTAATTCCATCTCTTGTCCTTTAGGTCTATTTTTAACTTTAATTTGTTTATGTTATATCCCTCTACACATTCAGCAAAAAGTAGTTAATTAAAAACCAACTTTACCCCCTCAAATTCATCCCATCTTTCTTAACTTTCACACTTCGCGAATAGCTAAAAATGAGTCTCTGTGGAAAAAACGAATTAAATATACTTACTACTTGCTGTGAGACCATGTATGCTTGCATGTTCTAAGTGCTCTCTCTTTCCGTTTGCATATTTATCTTTACACATTGAGCACGCAACAAGTTTTTGGCGCCGCTGCCGGGGACTTATTTTAAGTAAAAACGAAGTTGTTAAGTTTGAAAAATCAAGTTATCATTGAGTGAAACTAATCTGTTTCATTTCTTTTGCAGGTGCCATTAAGGTAGTTTATGAGTGAGCGTTCACATAGTAATTTAGAGTTCGATCCTGAACCTGAAAGATCACTTCGAGCTAGGAATAAGGCAAAGAAACGTCTCTTTAAACAACCTCCTATACCTCAACCCACACCTGAAATTAAAGAAATGGGCGATCTAGTTCCAAATCCGGCACAAGCCATTCGCAACCCCATCGAAATAGCGAATGACAAGAATAGTGCCATTCTGTCATATCTAGTACCTATGCCTGGGGAGCTGAACCCCAGCATAATCCGTCCTGAAATCACTGCCCACTCATTCGAGTTAAAGCCAGTGATGTTCCAAATGTTGTCCACTGTGGGACAATTCTTTGGAATAGAAAATGAGGACCCCCACAACCATCTTAGGAACTTTTTAGGAGTTAGTGACACCTTCCTAATCCCTGGAGTTTCCCAAGAGGCCCTTAGGCTATATCTTTTCCCTTACTCTTTGAGGGACAAAGCCAAAACATGGTTAAATTCATTGCCCTCAGGATCTGTCCGCAATTGGACAGATTTAGCAGAAAAATTCCTAGTCAAATACTTCCCACCTGATAGGAATTCAACCTTTCGTGATGATATCATAAAGTTTAAACAAGCTGATAATGAGTCTCTTCACGAAGCTTGGACTAGATTCAAAGACCTTCTCATTAAATGTCCACATCATGGCATTCCATGGTGTATCCAAATAGAAGTTTTCTTTAAAGGATGCAACCCCAGCACCAGACAAGTCTTAAATTCATCTGCTGGAGGTTCCATGTTGTCCAAGAGTTACAACGAAGCTTATGAGATCTTGGAGAAGATCTCAGCATCTCACTGTAGATGGTCAGACGATCCAGTAGAGCCAACTAGGGCTCAAGACAAGGATGCTCTAAGCGCCATGAGCACCCAAATAAATGCCCTGACCAACTTAGTCAAGCAAATGGCTCAGGCCAATCTCCAAACCAGTGCCAATACCGCCACAGCCATGTCAATGGGCACTCAACCAAATCAAGGCGAGGCACCTATCTGTGGATTCTGTGGGGAAGGGCACCCTTATGAATATTGCCCTGGGAATCCATCCTCAGTCTGCTATGTAGGAAGTCAGCAGCAGCCTAGGAATAACCCCTACTCACAAACTTAAATTCCTGGTTGGAGAAACCACCCTAACCTGTCATGGGGTGGCCAACAAAACACTAACCAAAATCCCAACCAACCAAGGCCGAGTGGAACACCTGGTTTCACTCCCCAACATAACCAGTCAATGTACCAAAAACCTTACAATCAACCTGTAGGATCTTCTGTAGAAAACCTACTCAAGGAATATATAGCTAAGAATGATGCTACTCTTCAGAGCCAGCAAGCTACTCTTAGGAGCCTGGAAAACCAAATAGGCCAATTAGCCAATGAACTTAAAAGTAGGCCCCAAGGTAGACTCCCTGCTGATACCGAGGTACCAAGGAGAGATGGCAAAGAACAAGTTCAAGCCATTGAACTTAGGAGTGGAAGACCATTGGTGAGCATTACAAAGGACACACCAAAGAGAGTAGAGAACACTGAGTCTAGTGCTCCACTGGAATCTCTGCCAAGCCAAGGTCCACCACCAACTAGCACATCAGGAGCCAGGCTAGAGCCAATTGTTGAGGACGTAGAAGAAATTCCAAGGCCTCCACCTATCCTAAGGCGTCCTGACGTGCCTGCATATGTGCCACCACCTCCATATCCTCGAAGGCTGAAGAAGAAGCAGGAACAGGAAGTTCATTTTAATAAATTCTTAGAAATACTTAAGCAAGTGCATGTGAATATTCCTTTTGTAGAAGTTTTACAGTCTATGCCTTCATATGTTAAGTTTTTGAAGGACATTATTACTAACAAAAGAATAATTGGTGAGTTTGAAACAGTAAACCTCACCGAGGAGTGCAGTGCCATCCTCCAAAACAAGCTGCCCAAGAAGGAGAAGGATCCTGGTTCCTTCACCCTACCTGTAGAACTTGGAGGCAAGCATGTGGGCAGAGCGCTTTGTGACCTGGGCGCCAGCATAAATCTCATGCCCCTGTCCCTGTTCCGCCAGTTGGGAATGGGAGAAGCACGTCCAACTACTGTCACTTTACAACTAGCAGACAGATCCATCGCATATCCAGAAGGTAAGATTGAGGATATTCTAGTTAAAGTTGACAAGTTTATTTTCCTTGCAGATTTCATTGTCCTGGACTATGAGGCAGACAAGGAGGTTCCCATCCTGATAGGTAGACCATTTCTAGCCACAGGTAGGGCACTAATAGACGTGCAAAAAGGTGAGTTAACTATGAGGGTTCATGATGAAGAGGTAAAATTTAGTGTTTACAAAGCTTTAAGGTATCCCTCTGATTCTGAGTCTTGTGCTAGCATTGATGTTGTTGACTCACTAATGGAAGAACAATTAGAGCATGTATTATTAACCAAGCATGCTAACGAATATGTAGGATTAGATGTAGATGATCTGAATGTATCTGACATAATGAATATGCCTGTAGATAGACCTCAGCATGTATGTATGACTATAGATTTAACTGATAGAACTGTAAATCCGTTAAAGCCCTCCATTGAGCATCCACCTGTTTTAGAACTGAAACCACTACCAACTCACCTCAAATATGCATATCTAGGAGATAATGATACGCTGCCTGTAATTATTTCTTCTAAGCTTAGTGAACAGCATGAGGTTGATTTAATTTTACTGCTTAAGCAACATAGGAAGGCTATAGCATGGACTATTGCTGATATTCGAGGCATTAGCCCTTCTTATTGTATGCACAAAATTATTCTAGAGGAAGAGCACACACCTAGGGTAGATCACCAGCGTAGGTTAAACCCCTCTATGAAAGAGGTAGTGAAAAAGGAAATAATAAAGTGGTTAGATGCAGGAGTAATTTTCCCCATAGCTAGTAGCCAGTGGGTGAGCCCCATCCAATGTGTACCTAAAAAGGGGGGAATAACTGTGGTAGTCAATGAGAACAACGAACTGATTCCAACAAGGACTGTCACAGGGTGGAGAGTGTGTATGGATTACAGAAAACTGAATAAAGAAACTAAAAAAGACCATTTCCCCCTACCATTTATTGACCAGATGCTAGACAGAATAGCTGGTAGAGCCTACTATTGTTTTCTAGATGGGTACTCTGGTTACAATCAAATTACTATAGACCCTAAGGATCAAGAGAAGACTACCTTCACTTGCCCTTTTGGAACGTTTGCCTTCCGCAGAATGCCTTTTGGCTTATGCAATGCACCGGCAACTTTCCAAAGGTGCATGATGGCAATCTTCTCTGAGTTGGATGAGTTCATAATAGAAATATTCATGGATGACTTCTCAGTCTTTGGGGACTCATTTAAAACCTGTCTAGAGAACCTAGGACAAGTCCTGGCTAGGTGTGAAGAGACCAACCTAGTCCTAAATTGGGAAAAATGCCATTTCATGGTAGATGAAGGGATTGTCTTAGGGCATCGAGTGTCAAGGGCAGGTGTGGAAGTGGATAGGGCAAAAATCGAGGTCATAGAGAAGTTGGTAGAGCCCCAGAATGTCAAGGCTATTAGGAGTTTCTTAGGGCATGCTGGCTTCTATAGAAGGTTCATCAAGGACTTTTCTAAGATAGCCAAGCCTCTATGTGAGCTTCTAGAGTTAGGTAGGCCATTCATCTTTTCTAAAGCATGTGTAGTAGCTTGGAAAACCCTTAAGGAAGCACTGGTCACAGCACCAATCATAGTAGGACCAAATTGGGATCTCCCATTTGAGATGCTATGTGATGCCAGTGACTATGCTGTAGGAGTCATGTTAGGACAGAAGATTGACAAGCTCACACATCCTGTCTATTATGCTAGTAAGACCTTGAATGAGGCTCAATGTAACTATACAACTACAGAGAAGGAGATGCTTGCTGTAGTATTTGCTTGTGAAAAATTTAGGAACTATATTGTAGGAACTAGAACCATTGTATATACTGACCATTCTGCTTTAAAATATCTGATGAGGAAGGCTGATGCTAAGCCTAGATTGATTAGATGGGTGTTATGGCTGCAGGAATTCGATTTGGACATTCGGGACAAGAAGGGATGTGAAAACGTGGTTGCAGATCACCTGTCTCGATTGCAGCACAATTGCGAAAAAATTGCGGACCCCGCAATTTCTGATGCTTTTATAGATGAACATATCTTTGCTTTGACTCATCGTGAAAACGATGAGGAACCGTGGTTTGCTGACATTGCTAACTTCCGTGCATCACAGGTATTACCAGTGTTCAAGGGAGGACAAGAGAAGAAGAGGTTCCTCCATGAAGCAAGGAAATTCATCTGGGATGACCCCATACTTTACAGGACCTGTGCTGATGGGTTGTTGAGGAAGTGTGTTACAGCTGCTGAAGCGAAGTCTGTGCTGCAGCACTGTCACTCATCTCCTTACGGTGGGCACTTTGGTGGTCAAAGAACAGCTGCTAAGGTATTTCAGAGTGGCTACTACTGGCCAACAATCTTCAAGGACGCCCACAATTATGCCCACAACTGTGACGAATGCCAAAGGACAGGTAACCTCAGTCGTAAGGATGAGATGCCTCTCACCTACATCTTAGAGTTGGAGCTCTTTGATGTGTGGGGCATTGATTTCATGGGACCATTCCCTCCATCATCAGGTAACCTGTACATTTTAGTAGCAGTAGACTACGTGTCAAAGTGGGTAGAAGCTAAGGCATGTCCTAATAATGATGCTAAAACAGTCACTAACTTCTTGCATAGACACATTTTCACTAGATTTGGGACTCCTCGTGCTATCATTAGTGATGAGGGGTCACATTTCATTAATAAGGCTATGGAGAAATTATTGGCTAAATATAACATTAGACATAGGGTAGCTACTCCCTATCACCCACACTCAAATGGCCAAGCTGAGATTTCCAATAGGGAGATAAAGAACATCCTAGAAAAGGTAGTCAAACCTAATAGGAAAGACTGGTCTTTCAAGCTTGAGGATGCACTTTGGGCTTATAGAACAGCATATAAGACACCTCTAGGAATGTCTCCCTATAGGTTGGTGTATGGCAAGGCTTGCCACTTGCCACTTGAGTTGGAGAACAAGGCATTCTGGGCCATGAAAGAATTAAATTTTTGTGTGAAGGATGCAGGGACATTAAGATCTTTACAGCTACATGAACTTGATGAGCTTAGGCACATGGCTTATGAGAATGCCAAGATGTACAAAGAAAAGACAAAAATATGGCATGACAGTAGACTCAGGATCAAAGACTTTAAAAAGGGCCAACTTGTATTATTATTTAACTCACGATTAAAGCTATTTCCAGGCAAATTAAAGTCTAGATGGTCAGGTCCATTTATTATTACTAATGTCTTTGTTCATGGTGCCATAGAGATTAAAAAATTGCAGCAAGGACAGCCATTTATGGTCAATGGTGCTAGGTTGAAGCACTACTATGAGGAGGGGGATGTGAAGACTCTCTCGGCCTTCCTCCTACATGAAGCATGAAGTTAGAAACGAGAGAGAACGAGTGGTTACTGTGCTCGTTTAGTCAAGGCCAATGCCTTAGTTTATTTTTTCTGTTTTTTCGATGATTGTTTGTATGTTTTGTGAGGTATTTTTAATTGCGTAGTTAATGTTTGTTTTATTTGTTTTTGTAGGGAATCGAAAGAGGGGATCAAGGGGAGTAAATCCCACTTTAAAACTCAAGAAACGGTTGAGCCAAATAAAAGATACGGGCGATCAAAGTTTGGATTTGTTATGAAATATTGTCCCTAGAATTGCGCATAAATTGCTGGATCCGCAAAAAGAGCCGTTGGGATTTTTCCGTTGCTTTTATAGCCGTTAGAAGGCGCCCGATTGATACGATCCTCTCATTCTTTGCTCTCCAAGATTTCTGCGATTCTCTCCACCTTTGATCTCTCTCTCCAAACCTCCACGATTCGACAATGGTTTCCACTAGGGCTGAGAGATCCGCCGCCAAGAAGAAGGCCGACGACGCAGCTGAAGCGGCTGCAAGGGAAGCGCTTCTCGCCCTTGCTGATGAGGGTGCTGTACGCACTGGCCGTCTCTCCAAGCTTCCTATTCGTAGGAAGAAGTGGAGGGTGGTCACTGAGATCCCTGCTGGGCCATCTGAGCCAGTAGGCACGCCAAAGAAGCGCCGGTGGACTGTCAAGACTGCCGCCGAACGAACCATCGCCAAGACTCCCTCTGTGGAGAGTCAAGAACCTGATCGTGCATCTCACGAGTCAGCAAAGGAAGGTTCGTCGCCGTCTGTGTCACCTGTGCGCAGCTCTCTCCCATCTGAACCGGTGCAAAGCACAGAATCATCACCGCCTGCGCAGCGCGTCGAGTCATCTCCAGCGCTTCAGAGTTCTGATCTACCACCTGCGGCTGTGCAGAGTCCTGAACTGCCGTCTTCGCCATGGAGTTCTGCACATACACCATCAGCAGAGCACAACTCTCCACGGCTTGATCCTGAATTCCCTTATGGGGATTATCAGGAGTCCACGCAAGGCAGTGGAGATGCTGGGGAAGAAGAAGTCTTCTCTCCTATGAGGGAAGACAGCCCTGATGTTCCTGCACAGCAGGACGATTCTATGGAAGAAACGTTGGGGGCTTGCCTCCAACAGATCAACATGGAGAAAGAGAAGAAGAAGGCCAAGAAGGAGGCCAAGAAAGCCAAGAAACTGAAGAAGAAGAAGGCCAAGCGAGTGCCTTCAGCAGACAAAGACAGTACTGAGCCTTCGCTCAAACGCCTCAAGGTGGAGGCTGCTGAATCTTCCAAGCCAGCCGATAAGGGGAAGGCTAAACTCTACCCTGAAGATGAACCTCCGTCAGTGAGGTATGTCTCGTCTGATGCTGAATCCAGAGGCGTGGAGCTGAGGAAAAGGGACCTGTTGCACGAGAAGGGGTTCCTTGATCGACTTGCTGACCTGCCGCAGTTCTTGCGCGCAGGGGTGATCAACCATGGCTGGGAGGAATTCTGCCGACCTCCCAATCCAGCATACACGAGCATGGTGTATGACTTTTATGCTAACGTGCTCAGCCCTGAGGATGGCCTATCTGTGGTCAGAGGGGTGGAGGTTGATTTCTCAGCCAAAGCCATTAATGAAGCATTTGGTCTAAGGGGCCAGCCTCACACAGATTATGCACGGATAGTTGATGAGCCGACCGAGGCTGTGCTGGAAGAAGCCATCCGCACCATTGGCCAGCCTGAGGCCTCCTGGACAGTCTCACGCAATGGGCGGCACACGCTCATGAGTGCCAACCTCACGGCTAAGGCAGCTGTGTGGTTTTCATTCGTAAGAAGAAGACTCTCCCCAGTGACTCATGAGACTACAATTAACCAGAGCCGTTCGCTGCTGGTTTATGCTATAATGAGAGGTCTCACGATCAACGTGGGAGAAGTCATCACTGCTGCCATAGCTGAGTGTGCAAAAAAGGGTAAGGGGCCGTTATTTTTCCCCAACATCATAACAAAGTTATGCTTGCTTGCAGGAGTTCCCACCGAGCGCTTGGAGCAGCAGCTGCCCTACACAGGCCATCTGGAGTTGCCTGCGCACCTAAGGCTGAGAAGAAAGGGCAACATGGAATTTGAGTTGGATAGGCTGGCGGCTGAACAGTCCCTATCCATGGCCTGCTTGATGGACATGCAGAGGAGAATGGCTCAATGGGCCAACTATGCGCAGGCGAGGGACAGAGAAGTTGCAGACCAGTTGGGGTGCATCTTCCCAGACTTCCCCACCAACCTCCTAACTCCATGGGTGCCCCCACGACCAAGGCGACCAGATGAGGATGATGAGAATTGAGTGCTGGTTTGAAAAGCACTAGAGGGAGTATTACTGATCCCTTCAGAAACAAAAGACAATTTTCCTGCTTTTTGATAGAATAATGTATAATATGCTGTTTTGGATTCAGTTTTTGATCTGTTTTTAATGTTTAGTTTTATGCTTTTTCTTTTGCTTAGTCTAGTTTGATGTTAGCTGAATAGGTAGGATAGTTTAGTTTTATTTTTAGGATGCATGAGTAACGGGAAAAAGCATGCTAGGGGCCTGAGTTAATGTTATATCTGCCCGGATTGGATTGCGAAATAATTGCGGTTCCCGCAATTTTTGTGACTAATAGCATGTTTTGGACTGTCTGTTTAGTTAGGCTGTGATCTGTTAAATTCTATCTTTTGCTGCTCGCATGACTACCTTATATAGCTGATCTTGAAGCATGCTGGATGAGTGTCATAGGACACCTTTTGATAGTTTAAATTTGCCTCTGAATAGTGCTCAGCATGCATAAACCATAAGTCCTGAAACCTGTCTGTTATGTTCAAATTTTCTGCTGCTGGGATAGTTGCTTCTAGAATGTTTTGCCTATGCCTAGGATGTTTAGATTCTCTTTGTTTTACTTTAGACTAGATGCTTCTAGGATAAGTTTGGGGGTGTGCCACCTCAAACACTCATTGGGGACAATGAGTAGTTGAAGTTTGGGGGAGGCCACCCTAGGCCTAGGAACATTCCTCTCTTCCTTAGGACATAAGCATTCTTCTTCTCCTAAAAAATGTTTTGTGATAAATAGAAAAAGTGAAAAAAAATAGAATAAAGAGGGGAGTCTTTCTCAAGTGGCTGAGTAATCAGTGCCAAGTGTGTAAACCACAAGTGGCATTGCATCAAAAGGCAAACCAAGGGGAGACTCCACCTAAGTAAAGAAAAAAAGAGAAATAGGGGAAGAAGAATGTATGCTTGGGAGTTATAATCTTGTGGCTTAGATGTCCTATGAAAAAAAGAACTCTGATCCTTAATGAGCTAAGCACAAGGTTGTAGCTTTTAGGTTTGTCTAGGGAGATGAATGTATATCCAATGTAGTGATGCCAGGGTTTAGGTTGTTCTCTAAAAGTACCACTGTCACCGTTAAAACTAAGACTGGCATGACTCTAAGGAATCCTAGACACATTAAAAATAAGCTAGAAGCATGTACTGAGTCTAGAGTAAAGCTTGGTAGAATTTGAAACCTTAGGGATAGTGGCATGATATCACAAAAGTAGTTAGATCAGTAGTAGGGGGTTAACAAAGACAGTAGGTATAGTAGGCAGGTGAAGTCAGAAGAAGCTAGACAAGAGGTTAGTTCTAAACTTAGAAGTGTGTCACAGGACAGCATTGCTAGAGATAGGGTTATAAGGGAGTCAGTGAGTGGTTAAAGAAAAAGAAACAGCAGCCTAGGTAAGTCCTTAGTATGCTTGAGGACAAGCAAAGCCTTAAGTTTGGGGGTGTGTTAAGTCTCTGAAAGTGACTTATTTAGGACCCATTTAGCTTAAGAAGATGTACACATTTAGGTGTTTTTGTTAGCATTTAGCTTAAACCTATGCTTTAATATGAGAATTAGAAGAAGGTAGCTAATTTAGGACTTATGCACAATAGGTAGAAAAAGGGTTGAAAACCGAAGAAAAGAATGAAAAAATAACCATTGCAAATGAATTGCGGAATAATTGCGGTGACCGCAATTATTCAAGTTAAAACCGTAAGTTGGCTGATCATTTTCTGTTTAGATCCGACTTTTCAGGGATTCGTTCTTTCTCCTCCATCCATTCTGATATATGACGTTGAAGGTTGATGGTTCTCCTTGGCCCAAACGCACCTGCAAACTACTATAAAAGGGGGTCAAAGTCGGAGGTTCAGCAAGCAATTCGAAGCGCAGAAGTCTTCCTGCAGTCCATCATTCCTCTCTAAATTCCTTTGCCGTCTGTTGGAGTGAGGTTCTCAGCTTTTGGAGTCGAAAATCTGATAGGAAGGAGAGAAGATTCTTCTTCTCTCTCGATTGGATTCATCCAAGCACGGCTGAATTCTCATCACCATCATTCGAGGCGACTGCCACGAAGTTTTCAGCAATCCTTTACTGTTTTCTGTTCTTTCCTTCTCATTTCCATTACTGATCATTGTTGTTCTTAGTTTAGTAATTTACTTATTGCATTTCGTTGTTGTCTGCCTTGGATTCATTCCTTTTAAAGCTTTCCTTTGTCATTCAAACATTCAAGTTAATCAAAGTAAGTTTCTGCACTTCACAGTTTATACTTTCTTCTGCTACGGGTTTTGCTTCCTGTTTTAAGCACAGTTCTCTTTTAAGTATGTCTGTTTTATCTACCCTTTCTGTTCTTCATATATCCATGAGTAACTAAATTCACTTAGGGGCATGCTAATGACAGAACTATAGGCTAAAAAACGTGAGTCAAGTAGGCAGATCAACACTCGAACATTGATTGTATGTAAGCTTCATCCCACGGGCAATTTCGATTGGCCATCCATTTTGTCCAAAGAACTCCTAACCTCTGGAAGGAGTAAGAGTTCAGAGTCATACAATCATGCTAGCCTTTCATGGTAATCAGGAAACGGCCTAGGAATAGGCGTTTCCCTAGTACAAACTAAACACTCCTGCTTTAACAAGATGCTTAAGACCTTACTTTGAAGTCGAGTAAACTTGAGTCTCTCATGCATGGAATCGGACGATACTTGAGATAGAGTGAGTTTGATGTATAGATAGTTGATCCAAAGCTTGATAATCGTAATAAAATGCCTATAGGATAGTCATTAGTAGCCCTTAATTCCCCATTTTAATCAGATTCGCTGCCATTTAATTGCGGAAACATTGCGGTCCTCGCAATTCTGCCTGTTTATCATTCTGTTTAGCTGTTTTCTTCCTCGATTATTAATTCCATCTCTTGTCCTTTAGGTCTATTTTTAACTTTAATTTGTTTATGTTATATCCCTCTACACATTCAGCAAAAAGTAGTTAATTAAAAACCAACTTTACCCCCTCAAATTCATCCCATCTTTCTTAACTTTCACACTTCGCGAATAGCTAAAAATGAGTCTCTGTGGAAAAAACGAATTAAATATACTTACTACTTGCTGTGAGACCATGTATGCTTGCATGTTCTAAGTGCTCTCTCTTTCCGTTTGCATATTTATCTTTACACATTGAGCACGCAACATAAACCAGCAGTGATCTACTCTGGTTGATTGTTGTCTCGTGGGTCACAGGGGACAACTTCCTCCTCACAAAGGCAAACCAAACAGCTGCCTTTGCTGTCAGATTGGCACTCATCAAGGTGTGCCGACCATTGCGTGAGACAGTCCACGCTGCTTCAGGCTGGCCAATTGTGCGAATGGCCTCCTCCAGCACGGCCTCAGTCGGCTCATCAACTATCCGCGCATAATCTGTGTGCGCTTGGCCCTTGAGACCAAAGGCTTCATTGATGGCCTTGGCTGAGAAATCCACTTCCACCCCTCTGACCATAGACAGGCCATCCTCAGGGCTGAGCACGTTGGCGTAGAAATCGTACACCATGCTCGGGTAGGCTGGATTAGGCGGTCTGCAGAATTCCTCCCAGCCATGGTTGAGCACTCCTGCCCGCAAGAACTGCGGCAGGTCAGCGAGTCGATCAAGGAATCCCTTCTCGTGCAACAGGTCCCTCTTCCTGAGCTCAACACCCCTGGATTCCGCATCAGATGAGACATACCTCACTGACGGAGGTTCGTCTTCAGGGTAGAGTTTAGCCTTCCCCTTGTCTGCTGATTTGGATGATGCAGCAGCCTCCACCTTGAGGCGTTTGAGCGAACGCTCAGCACTCTCTTTGTCCGCCGAGGGCACCTTCTTGGCCTTCTTTTTCTTCAACTTCTTGGCCTTGCCAATCGTGGCCTTCTTCTTCTTCTTGAGTCTGGCCTTGATATTGATCTGCTGGAGGCATGCCCCCAACGTTTCTTCCATAGAATCGTCCTGCTGTGCAGGCTCGGCAGGGCTGTCTTCCCTCATAGGAGAGAAGACTTCTTCTTCCCCAGCATCTCCACTGCCTTGCGTAGACTCCTGATAATCCCCATAAGGGAATTCAGGATCAGGCCGTGGAGAATTGTGCGCTGCTGATGGTGTCGGCGCAGAACTCAGTGGCGAAGACTGCAGCTCAGGGCTCTGCGCTGCTGCAGGTGTCGGATCAGAACTCTGAGGTGCTGAAGACAACACGGGGCTCTGTGCAGGCGGTGACGACTCTGCGCTTGGCACTGGTTCAGATGGGAGAGGGCTGCGCGCAGGTGAGGCAGACGGCGACGATCCTTCTTTGGCTGACTCGTGGGATGCACGATCAGGTTCTTGACTCTCCACAGAGGGAGTCTTTGCTGTGTTTGGTTCGGCGGCCGTCTTGACACTCCACCGGCGTTTCTTGGGCGTGCCCACTGGCTCAGATGGACCAGCAGGGATCTCAGGATGATGATGGAGGGAATGGTCCCATGAAATCAATGCCCCACACATCGAAGAGCTCCAACTCTAAGATGTAGGTGAGGGGCATCTCATCCTTACGACTGAGGTTACCTGTCCTTTGGCACTCATCACAGCTGTGGGCATAGTCGTGTGCGTCCTTGAAGATTGTTGGCCAGTAGTAGCCACTCTGAAATACCTTCGCAGCTGTCCTTTGGCCACCAAAGTGTCCACCATAAGGAGATGAGTGACAGTGCTGTAGCACAGACTTCGCTTCAGCAGCTGAAACACACTTCCTTAACAAACCATCCGCACAGGTTCTGTAAAGTGTGGGGTCATCCCAGATGAATTTCCTTGCTTCATGCAGGAACCGCTTCTTTTCTTGACCTCCCTTGAACACTGGTAATACCTGTGATGCACGGAAGTTAGCAATATCAGCAAACCACGGTTCCTCATCGTTATCACGATGAGCTAAAGCAAAAACATGTTCATCTATAAAAGCATCAGAAATTGCGGTCTCCGCAATTTTTTCGCAATTGTGCTGCAATCGAGACAGGTGATCTGCAACCACATTTTCACAACCTTTCTTGTCCCGAATGTCCAAATCAAATTCCTGCAGCAATAACACCCATCTAATCAATCTAGGCTTGGCATCAGCCTTCCTCATAAGATATTTTAAAGCAGAATGGTCAGTATATACAATGGTCCTAGTGCCTACAATATAGTTTCTAAATTTTTCACAAGCAAATACTACAGCAAGCATCTCTTTCTCTGTAGTTGTATAATTACATTGAGCCTCATTCAAGGTCTTACTAGCATAATAGACAGGATGTGTGAGCTTGTCAATCTTCTGTCCTAACATGACTCCTACAGCATAGTCACTGGCATCACATAGCATCTCAAATGGGAGATCCCAATTTGGTCCTACTATGATTGGTGCTGTGACCAGTGCTTCCTTAAGGGTTTTCCAAGCTACTACACATTCCTTAGAGAAGATGAATGGTCTATTTAGCTCTAGAAGCTCGCACAGAGGCTTGGCTATCTTAGAAAAGTCCTTAATGAACCTTCTGTAGAAGCCAGCGTGCCCTAAGAAGCTCCTAATAGCCTTGACATTCTGGGGCTCTACCAACTTCTCTATGATCTCTATTTTTGCCCTATCCACTTCTACACCTGCCCTTGACACTCTATGTCCTAAGACAATCCCTTCATCTACCATAAAATAGCACTTCTCCCAATTTAGGACTAGGTTGGTCTCCTCGCACCTAGCCAGGACTTGTCCTAGGTTTTCTAGACAGGTTTTAAATGAATCCCCAAAGACTGAGAAATCATCCATGAATATTTCTATCATGGACTCATCCAACTCAGAGAAGATTGCCATCATACACCTTTGGAAAGTTGCCGGTGCATTGCATAAGCCAAAAGGCATTCTGCGGAAGGCAAACGTTCCAAAAGGGCAAGTGAAGGTAGTCTTCTCTTGATCCTTAGGGTCTATAGTAATTTGATTATAGCCAGAGTACCCATCTAAGAAACAATAGTAGGCTCTACCAGCTATTCTGTCTAGCATCTGGTCAATAAACGGTATAGGGAAATGGTCTTTTTTAGTTTCTTTATTTAGTTTTCTGTAATCCATACATACCCTCCACCCTGTGACAGTCCTTGTTGGAATCAGTTCGTTGTTCTCATTGACTACCACAGTTATTCCCCCCTTTTTAGGTACACATTGAATGGGGCTAACCCACTGGCTACTAGCTATGGGGAAAATCACTCCTGCATCTAACCACTTGATTATTTCCTTCTTCACTACCTCTTTCATAGAGGGGTTCAACCTACGCTGGTGATCTACCCTAGGTGTGTGCTCTTCCTCTAGTATAATTTTGTGCATGCAATAAGAAGGGCTAATGCCTCGAATATCAGCAATAGTCCATGCTATAGCCTTCCTATGTTGCTTAAGCAGTAAAATTAAATCAACCTCATGCTGTTCACTTAGCTTAGAAGAAATAATTACAGGCAACGTGTCATTATCTCCTAAATATGCATATTTGAGGTGAGTAGGTAGTGGTTTCAATTCTAGAATAGGTGGATGCTCAATGGAGGGCTTTAACGGATTTATAGTTCTATGAGTTAAATCTATATTCATACATACATGTTGAGGTTTATCTACAGGCATATTCATTATGTCAGATACATTTAAATCAGCTACATCTACTTGTACATATTCACTAGCATGCTTGGTTAACAGTACATGCTCTAATTGTTCTTCCATTAGTGAGTCAACAATATCCATGCTAGCACAAGACTCAGAATCAGAGGGATACCTTAAAGCTTTGTAAACACTAAATTTTACCTCTTCATCATGAACCCTCATAGTTAACTCACCTTTTTGCACATCTATTAGTGCCCTACCTGTGGCTAGAAATGGTCTACCTAGCAGGATGGGAACCTCCTTGTCTGCCTCATAGTCCAGGACAATGAAATCTGCAAGGAAAATGAATTTGTCAACTTTAACTAGAATATCCTCAATCTTACCTTCTGGATATGCAATGGATCTGTCTGCTAGTTGTAAAGTGACAGTGGTTGGACGTGCTTCTCCCATTCCCAACTGGCGGAATAGGGACAGGGGCATGAGATTTATGCTGGCGCCCAGGTCACAAAGCGCTCTGCCCACGTGCTTGCCTCCAAGTTCCACAGGTAAGGTGAAGGAACCAGGATCCTTCTCCTTCTTGGGCAGCTTGTTCTGGAGGATGGCACTGCACTCCTCGGTGAGGTTCACTGTTTCAAACTCACCAATTATTTTTTTGTTAGTAATAATGTCCTTCAAAAACTTTACATAAGAAGGCATAGACTGTAAAACCTCTACGAAAGGAATGTTAACATGCACTTGCTTAAGTATTTCTAAAAATTTATTAAAATGAACTTCCTGTTCCTGCTTCTTTTTAAGCCTTCGAGGGTATGGAGGTGGTGGCACATATGCAGGCACGTCAGGACGCCTTAAGATAGGTGGAGGCCTTGGAATTTCTTCTACGTCCTCAACAATTGGCTCTAGCCTGGCTCCTGATGTGCTAGTTGGTGGTGGTCCTTGGCTTGGCAGAGACTCCAGTGGAGCACTAGACTCAGTGTTCTCTACTCTCTTTGGTGTGTCCTTTGTGTTGCTCACCAATGGTCTCCCACTCCTAAGTTCAATTGCTTGAACTTGTTCTTTGCCATCTCTCCTTGGTACCTCGGTATCAGCAGGGAGTCTACCTTGGGGCCTACTTTTAAGTTCATTGGCTAATTGGCCTATTTGGTTCTCTAGGCTCCTAAGAGTAGCTTGCTGGCTCTGAAGAGTAGCATCATTCTTAGCTATATATTCCTTGAGTAGGTTTTCTACAGAAGATCCTACAGGTTGATTGTAAGGTTTTTGGTACATTGACTGGTTATGTTGGGGAGTGAAACCAGGTGTTCCACTCGGCCTTGGTTGGTTAGGATTTTGGTTAGTGTTCTGTTGGCCACCCCATGACAGGTTAGGGTGGTTTCTCCAACCAGGATTGTAAGTTTGTGAGTAGGGGTTATTCCTTGGCTGCTGCTGGCTTCCTACATAGCAGACCGAGGATGGATTCCCAGGGCAATATTCATAAGGGTGCCCTTCCCCACAGAATCCACAGATTGGTGCCTCGCCTTGACTTGGTTGGGTGCCCATTGACATGGCTGTGGCGGTATTGGCACTGGTTTGGAGATTGGCCTGAGCCATTTGCTTGACTAAGTTGGTCAGGGCATTTATTTGGGTGCTCATGGCGCTTAGAGCATCCTTGTCTTGAGCCCTAGTTGGCTCTACTGGATCGTCTGACCACCTACAATGAGATGTTGAGATCTTCTCCAAGATCTCATAAGCTTCGTTGTAACTCTTGGACAACATGGAACCACCAGCAGATGAATTTAAGACTTGTCTGGTGCTGGGGTTGCATCCTTTAAAGAAGACTTCTATTTGGATACACCATGGAATGCCATGGTGTGGACATTTAATGAGAAGGTCTTTGAATCTTGTCCAAGCTTCGTGAAGAGACTCACTTGGAGCTTGTTTGAACTTTATGATATCATCACGAAAGGTCGAATTCCTATCAGGTGGGAAGTATTTGACTAGGAATTTTTCTGCTAAATCTGTCCACTTGCGGACAGATCCTGAGGGTAAAGAATTTAACCATGTTTTGGCTTTGTCCCTCAAAGAGTAAGGGAAAAGATATAGCCTCAGGGCTTCTTGGGAAACTCCAGGGATTAGGAAGGTGTCACTAACTCCTAAGAAGTTCCTAAGGTGGTTATGGGGGTCCTCATTTTCTATTCCAAAGAATTGTCCCGCAGTGGACAACATTTGGAACATCACTGGTTTTAACTCAAATGAGTTGGCAGTGATTTCAGGACGGATTATGCTGGGGTTCAGCTCCCCAGGCATAGGTACTAAATATGAAAGGATGGCGCTATCCTTGTCATTCGCTATTTCAATGGGATTGCGAGTGACAGGCACCAGGTTTTGATTTACTCCAGCCATTTCTTCTTGAGGTAATTGCGGAGGAATTGTAGTCTCTGCAATGATTGGAGGTAAAAGGGTTTGTTTAAAGAGACGTTTCTTGGCTCTATTCCTAGCTCTAAGTAATCTCTCGGGCTCAGGGTTGAACTCTAGATCACTACTTGGAGTCTCATTCATAAACTACCCTAAATGGTACCTGAAAAAGAAATGAAGATGGATCAAATTCAATGGAAAATAACTTGATGTTTCAAACTTAACAACTTCGTTTTCACTTAAAATAAGTCCCCGGCAGCGGCGCCAAAAACTTGTTGCGTGCTCAATGTGTTAATAAAAATGATAAATAAGAGAGAGAGAGCACTCAGAACATGCAAGCATACATGATCTTATAGCAAGTAGTAAGTATATTTCATTCGTTTTCCCACAGAGACTTGTTTTTAGCTATTCTCGAAGTTTTTTTGTTAAGAAAGATGGGGTGGATTTGAGGGGGTAAAATTGGTTTTTAATTATCTAATTTTTGCTGAATGTATAAAGGGATATAACATAAACAAATGCAAGTTGAAATTAGATGCAAAGGACAAGAGATGGAATTAATAAACGAGGAAGAAAACAGCTAAACAAAATGCAACTTAGCAGAATTGCGAGAACCGCAATTAATCCGCAATTAACTCAACAGCAAAAGTATGTAAATGGGCGAATTAAGGGCTACTAATGACTATCCTATAGGCAGTTTATTACGATTATCAAGCTTTGGATCAACTCTCTATACATCAAACTCACTCTATCTCAAGTATCGTCCGATTCCATGCATTAGAGTCTTAAGTTTACTCGACTTCAAAGTAAGGACTTAAGCATCTTGTTTAAGCAGGAGTGTTTAGTTTGTACTAGGGAAACGCCTATTCCTAGGTCGTTTCCTGATTACCATGAAAGGCTAGCATGATTATATGACTCTGAACTCTTACTCCTTCCAGAGGTTAGGAGTTCTTTGGACAAAATGGATGGCCAATCGAAATTGCCCGTGGGATGAAGCTTACATACAATCAATGTTCGAGTGTTAATCTGCCTACTTGATTCACGTTTTTTAGCCTATAGTTCTGTCATTAGCATGCCCCTAAGTGACTTAGCTACTCATGGATATATAGAGAACAGAAAGGGTAGATAAAACAGACATGCTTAGAAGAGAAATGTGTGTAAAATAGCGAGACAAAACCGTAGCAGAACAAGGTGGAAACTGTAAAATGCAGAATTGTACTTCGATTACTTTGAGTGTTTGAATGACAAAGGAAAGCTTTCTAGAGATGAATCCAAGACAGACAACAACGAAATGCAGTAAGTAAAATACTAAACTAAGAACAACAATAATCAAACTGGAAATAAGAGGAAGAACGACAGAAAAGCAGTAAAGAGTGCTGAAAAGCTTCGTGCAGTCGCCTCGAATGGAAGGGATGAGAGGTTAGCCTTGCTTGGATGAATCCAATCGAGAGAGAAGAAGAATCTTCTCTCCTTCCTATCAGATTATCGATTCCAACAGCTGAGACTCTCACTCCAACAGACGGCAAAGGAAAACAGATGGAAATGGTGGACTGCGAGAAGACTTCTACGCTTCGAGTGATGACTGAACCTCCGACTTTGACCCCCTTTTATAGTAGTTTGCAGGTGCGTTTGGGCCAAGGAGAACCATCAATCTTCAACGTCATATATCAGAATGGATGGAGGAGAAAGAACGAATCCCTGAAAAGTCGGATCTAAACAGAAAAAGATCAGCCAACTTACGGTTTTAACTTGAATAATTGCGGTCACCGCAATGTTTTCGCAATTCATTCGCAATGCTCATTTTTTCATTCTTTTCCTTCGGTTTTCAACCCTTTTTCTACCTATTGTGCATAAGTCCTAAATTAGCTACCTTCTTCTAATTCTCATATTAAAGCATAGGTTTAGGCTAAATGCTATCAAAAACACCTAAAAGTGTACATCTTCCTAAGCTAAATGGGTCCTAAATAAGTCACTTTCAGAGACTTAACATGTACCTAAAAAGGGTGGGATGACTGTGGTAGTCAATGAGAACAACGAACTGATTCCAACTAGGACTGTCACGGGGTGGAGAGTATGTATGGATTATAGGAAGCTCAATAAAGAAACTAAAAAAGACCACTTCCCTCTACCATTCATTGACCAAATGTTAGACAGAATAGCTGGTAGAGCCTATTACTGTTTCCTAGACGGTTATTCAGGGTACAACCAAATCACTATAGACCCCAAGGACCAAGAAAAGACTACCTTTACTTGCCCTTTTGGAACTTTTGCCTTTCGCAGAATGCCTTTTGGCTTATGCAATGCACCGGCAACTTTCCAAAGGTGCATGTTGGCAATCTTTTCTGATTTGGATGAGTCCATGATAGAAATATTCATGGATGATTTCTCAGTCTTTGGGGACTTCTTTACCAACTGTCTAGATAATTTAGGACAAGTCCTGGCGAGATGTGAAGAGACTAACTTAGTCCTTAATTGGGAAAAGTGTCACTTCATGGTAGATGAGGGGATTGTCTTAGGTCATAGAGTGTCAAGGGCAGGTGTAGAAGTTGACAGGGCAAAGATAGAAATCATAGAGAAGTTGGTAGAGCCTCAGAATGTCAAGGCCATTAGGAGTTTCTTAGGGCATGCTGGCTTCTACAGAAGGTTCATTAAGGACTTTTCTAAGATAGCCAAGCCTCTGTGTGAGCTTCTAGAGCTAAATAGGCCATTCATCTTCTCTAAGGAATGTGTAGTATCTTGGACAACCCTTAAGAAAGCACTAGTCACAGCACCTGTTATAGTAGGGCCAGATTAGGATCTCCCATTTGAGGTGTTATGTGATGCTAGTGACTATGCTGTAGGGGTTATGTTAGGACAGAAGATTGACAAGCTAACACACCCTGTCTATTATGCTAGTAAAACCTTGAATGAGGCTCAATGTAATTATACAACTACTGAGAAAGAGATGCTTGCTGTAGTGTTTGCTTGTGAGAAATTCAGAAACTATATTGTAGGCACTAGGACAATTGTGTACACTGACCATTCTGCCTTGAAATATCTTATGAGGAAGGCTGATGCTAAGCCTAGGTTGATTAGGTGGGTATTATTGCTGCAGGAATTTGATTTGGACATTCGAGACAAGAAAGGATGTGAAAATGTGGTTGCGGATCACCTTTCTCGATTGCAGCACAATTGCGAAAAAATTGCGGAACCCGCAATTTCTGATGCTTTCATTGATGAACATGTCTTTGTTTTGACTCATTGTGATAACGATGAGGAACCTTGGTTTGCTGACATTGCTAACTTCCTTGCATCACAGGTATTACCAGTTTTCAAGGGAGGACAAGAGAAGAAGAGGTTCCTTCATGAAGCAAGGAAATTCATATGGGATGACCCCACACTTTACAGAACCTGTGCTGACGGCTTGCTAAGGAAGTGTGTTTCAGCTGCTGAAGCGAAGTCTGTGCTGCAGCACTGCCACACAGCTCCTTATGGTGGACACTTTGGTGGCCAAAGAACAGCTGCAAAGGTATTTCAGAGTGGCTACTATTGGCCAACAATCTTCAAAGATGCCCACAACTATGGCCACAGCTGCGATGAATGCCAAAGAACAGGTAACCTCAGTCGAAAGGATGAGATGCCTCTCACCTACATCTTAGAGTTGGAGCTCTTTGATGTGTGGGGCATTGACTTCATGGGGCCATTTCCTCCATCCTCAGGTAACCTTTACATTTTGGTAGCAGTAGACTACGTATCCAAGTGGGTAGAGGCCAAAGCATGTCCCAATAATGATGCTAAAACAGTCACCAAATTCTTGCATAGGCATATTTTTACTAGGTTTGGGACACCTCGTGCCATCATTAGTGATGAGGGGTCACATTTCATTAACAAGGCTATGGAGAAAGTCTTGGCTAAGTATAACATTAGACATAGAGTAGCCATATCCTATCACCCACACTCGAATGGACAGGCTGAAATTTCAAATAGGGAGATTAAGAACATCCTAGAAAAAGTGGTCAAACCTAATAGGAAAGACTGGTCCTTTAAGCTTGAGGATGCACTTTGGGCTTATAGGACAGCATATAAGACACCCCTAGGTATGTCTCCTTATAGGCTGGTATATGGCAAGACTTGTCACTTACCACTTGAGTTAGAAATCAAAGCATTTTGGGCCATGAAAGAATTGAATTTTTGCGTAAATGATGCGGGGACATTGCGGTCCTTACAATTACATGAGCTTGATGAGCTTAGACATATGGCCTATGAAAATGCCAAAATGTATAAGGAAAAGACCAAGATTTGGCATGATAGTAGACTTAGAGTTAAGGACTTTAAGAAGGGTCAACTTGTGTTGTTGTTTAACTCACGGTTGAAACTATTTCCAGGGAAACTTAAGTCTAGGTGGTCAGGTCCATTTGTGATTACTAATGTGTTTGTTCATGGTGCCATAGAGATAAAGAACTTGCAGCAAGGCCAACCGTTTATGGTTAATGGTGCAAGATTGAAGCACTACTATGAGGAAGGAGATGTGAAGACTCTCTCGGCCTTCCTCTTGACTGAAGCATGAAAACGAGAACGAGAGAGGACGAGTGATTGTTGTGCTCGTCAACATAAGGCTCATGCCTTAGTTTATTTTTTGCGATTTTCCGGTTATCGTTTGTGTGTTTTGTTGTAGGATTTTAATTACGAATTTGATGTTGCTTTTATTTCTTTTTGTAGGGAATCAAAAGAGGGAATCAAGGAGAGTAATGCCAGCTTTAAAAATCAAGAAAAGATTGAGCCAAATAAAAGATACGGACGAGCAAAGATTGACATTTTGATGAAAAAATATCCCTAAAATTGCGCTGGATTTGCAGGATCCGCAAAAATATAGCCGTTGGGATTTAGCCGTTTCTTTTATATCCGTTAGAAGGCGCTTGATCGATACGATTCTCCCACTCTCTGAATTCCAAGAAAGCTGCGATTCTTTTCATCTTTGATTCTTCTCTCCAAATCTCCAAGACTCAACAATGGTGTTCACAAGGGCTGAAAGATCTGCAGCCAAGAAGAGGGCTGACGACGCTGAAACGGCTGCGAGAGATGCATTGCTTGCCTTGGCTGATGCTGAGGCTGCGCGAACGGAACGACTGGATAAGCTTCCGATTCGCAAGAAGAAGTGGAAGGTTGTCTCTGAGATACCTGCTGGACCCTCTGAACCAGCAGGCACACCCAAGAAGCGTAGGTGGAGTTTAGCGGTGGCCGGTGAACCGAGCAAAGAAAAGACTCCTTCTGTGGAGAGTCAAGAAACTGATCGTGTGTCCCACGATTCAGCCAAGAGGAGTGCCTCGCCACCTGCACCACCAGCGCACAGCTCCTCTCCATCATCGCCAGCGCAGAGCCCTGAGCAACCGTCTTCGCCACTGAGTTCTGCACAGACACCTTCAGCAGAGCAAACAACCACGCCGTCGCACACTTCCCCACGGCCTGACCCTGAATTCTCATATGGGGAGTACCAAGAATCAACGCAGGGCAGTGGGGAAGGTGAGGACGAGGAGGTTTTCTCGTCTGTGAGGGAAGCTAGCCCGGAGAGTCTTGAACAGAAGACTGACTCAATGGAAGAGACGTTGGGGGCGTGCCTGCAGCAGATCACCATTGAGGCAAAGCTCAAGAAGAAGAAGAAGGCCAAGACTCTTAAGGCCAAGCGATCCAAGAAGCTGAAGAAGAAGAAGGCCAAGAAGGTTGAGGCTGCCGAGTCAGCCAAAGAGAGCACTGAGCCTTCGCTCAAACGACTCAAGGTTGAGGCTGCCGAGTTAGCCAAGCCAGCAGATAAAGGGAAGGCCAAGCTCTACCCTGAAGATGAGCCTCAGTCAGTGAGGTATGTTTCCTCTGATGCTGAGTCCAGGGGTGCTGAGCTGAGGAAGAGGGAGTTGCTGCACGAGAAAGGCTTTCTCGACAGACCTGCTGACCTGCCGCAGTTCTTGCGCGCAGGAATCATAAATCATGGCTGGGAGGAGTTGTGCAGGCCGCCCAATCCAGCTTACACGAGCATGGTTTACGACTTCTACGCCAACCTGCGAAACTCTGAGGAAGGGCTTTCTGTGGTGAGGGGAGTAGAGGTGGATTACTCAGTAAAAGCCATCAACAAAGCTTATGGCCTCAAGGGCCAAAGACACACTGATTATGCAAGGATCGTTGATGAGCCTACTGAGGCAGTGCTGGAGGAGGCCATTCGAACCATTGGCCAGCCTGAAGCAGCGTGGACTGTCTCACGCAATGGGAGGCACACCCTCATGAGTGCCAACCTAACAGCAAAGGCAGCTGTATGATTTGCCTTTGTAAGGAGAAAGCTGTCCCCTGTGACCCATGAGACGACCATCAACCAGAGCAGATCGCTGCTGGTCTATGCCATTATGCGAGGTCTCACGGTCAATGTGGGGGAAATCATGTCAGCCGCCATTGCTGAGTGCGCCAAGAAAGGTAAGGGACCATTATTTTTCCCTAACACCATAACCAAATTATGTTTGCTTGCAGGAGTCCCCATTGAGCGGATGGAGCAGCAGATGGCTTACACGGGCCACTTGGAGCTGCCTGCTAGCTTGAGGCTGAAGAGGAAGGGGAATATGGAGTTTGAACTGGATAGGTTGGCTGCTGATCAGTCACTATCCATGGCGTGCCTAATGGATATGCAAAGGAGGATGGCTCAATGGGCCACTTACGCGCAGGCACGGGACAAGGAAGTTGCAGACCAACTTGGGTGCATCTTCCCTGACTTCCCTACAAATCTCCTGACTCCATGGGTGCCCCCACGACCACGACAACCAGATGAGGATGAAGACATTTGAGTGCTGGTTTGAATTGCACTGAAGGGAGTATTGCTGTTCCCTTAAAAAAAAAAAAAAAAAAAAAGACAATTTTCTGCTTTCTGATAGACTATGTGTATTATGCTGTTTTTAGTACACTTTTGATCTGTTTTAGATGCTTAGTTTTATGTTTTTAATCTTGCTTAGTATAGTCTGATGATAGTTGACTAGGTAGGTTAGTTTTGTTTTATTTTTAGAGAGCTCGAATGACTGGAAAAAGCATGCTTAGGGGCCTTAATCACTGTTATATCTGCCCTGACTTGATTGCAAAATAATTGCGGTACCCGCAATTTTTATTACTGAAAGCATGTTTTGAACTGTCTGTTTAGCTAGGCTGTGATCTGTTTAAATTCCATCTTTTGCTGCTATCATGACTACCATATATAGCTTATCTAAAAGCATGCTGGATGAGTGTCATAGGACACCCTTTGCTAGTTTAAATCAACCTCTAAAAAGCTCAGCATGCACAGCTTTAAGCCCTTATCTGTCTGTTTTTTAAAATTACTGCTGCTGTGATATTTGCCGTTCGAATGTTTTGTCAATGCCTAAGGCTTTAGATTCTCTTTGTTTTACCTTAGACTAGATGCTTCTAGGATAGTTTGGGGGTGTGCCACCTCAGACACTCATTGGGGACAATGAGTAGTTGAAGTTTGGGGGAGGCCACCCTAGGCCTAGGAACATTCCTCTCTCCCTTAGAAACATAAGCATTCTTCTTCTCCTTTACAAAAAATGATGAACTAAAAAAAAAAAAAAAAATGGAAAATAGAATAAAGAGGGGGATCTCTCTTAGGTTGCTAAGTAATCAGTGCCAAGGGTGTGACCCACAAGTGGCATTGCATCAAAAGGCAACCAGAGGAGAGGCCCCACCTAAGTAAGAAAAAGGGAAAAGAATAGGGAAGAAGAATGTATACCTAGGAGTTATAACTTTGTGGCTTAGATGTCCTATTTAAAAAGCACTCTGATCCTCAATTAGCTAAGCACAAAGTTGTAACTTGTAGGGTTGTTTAGGGAGATGAGTGTTTATCCAATGTAGTGATGCCAGGGTTTAGGTTGTTCTTTAAAAGTACTACTGTCACCGTTAATACTAAGACTGGCATGACTCTAAGGAACCCTAGACACATTAAAAATAAAGCTAGAAGCATGTACTGAGTCTGAGGTAAAGCTAGGCAGAATTTGAAACCTTAGGGATAGTGGCATGATATGACAAAAGCAAGTAGATCAGTTGTAGGGAGTTAATGGAAACAGATGGAGTGTTAGGCAGGCGAAGTCAGAAGAAGCTAGATAAGAGGGTAGTTTTAAGCTTAGAAGTGTGTCACAGGACAGCAGTGCTAGATAGGGATAAAGGGGAGTTAGTAAGTGGTTAAAGAAGAAGAAACAGCAGCTTAGGAAAGTCCTTAGATTGCTTGAGGACAAGCAAAACCTTAAGTTTGGGGGTGTGTTACGTCTCCAAAAGTGACCTTTTTAGGACTTAATTGGCTTAGAAAGATGTTCACTCTTAGGTGTTTTTGATAGCATTTAGCCTAAACCTATGCTTAAATATGAGAATTAGAAGAAGGTAGCTAAATTAGGACTTATGTACAATAGGAAAGAAAAGAGTTGAAAACCGAAGGAAAAGAATGAAAAACAAGCTTTGCGAACGCATTGCGGAAACATTGCGGTCACCGCAATGTTTCAAGTGAAAACCGTAAGTTGACTGATCTTTTTCTGTTAATTTCCGTTATTTCAGGGATTCGTTCTTTCTCCTCCATCCATTCTGAAGTACGACGTTGAAGATTGATGGTTCTCCTTGGCCCAAATGCACCTGCAGATTACTATAAATAGGGGTCAAAGTCGAGGGTTCAAGCATCATCCGAAAGCGTAGAAGTCTTCTCGCAGTCCACCTTTTCTCCTAGTTTTCCTTTGCCGTCTGCTGGTTTGCGAAGCTCAGCTGTTGGAATCGATAATCTGATAGGAAGGAGAGGAGATTCTTCTTCTCTCCCGATTGGATTCATCCAAGCAAGGCTGACCTTTCTCATCCTTCATTCGAGGCGGCTGCAACGAGATTTCGAGCTGTTTTACTGCTTTCTGTTCTTCATCTCTGTTTTCCAATTCTGTCTTGTGTTGTTTCTGTTCTTGTGGCTAGTTTAGATCATTTCGTTGTGTTCTGTCTTGCTGTTCTCTACTTTAAGTATCTCTTATGTTCATTCAAACAATCAATTAATCAAACACAAAATTCAGTATTTCACAGTTTCTGCCTTTGCATTCTACTGCTTTCCCTTGCTGTTTTAAGCACATTTCCCTTCTAAGCATGTCCATCTTATCTTTTAGTTCTGTTCTCCTTATATCCATGAGTAACTAAGACACTTAGGGGCATGCTAATGACAACTCCATAGGCTAAAAAACGTGAATAAAGCATGTAGGATAGCTCTCGAAGCATTGATTGTATGTAAGCTTCATCCCACGGGCAATTTCGATTGGCCATCCATTTTGTCCAAAGAACTCCTAACCTCTGGAAGGAGTAAGAGTTCAGAGTCATATTATCATGCTAGCCTTTCAAGGTAACCAGGAAACGGCCTAGGAATAGGCGTTTCCCTAGTACAAACCATATCTTTCTGCTTTAACAAGATGCTTAAGACCTTACTTTGACTTGAGTAAACTAAAGAATCTAATGCATGGAATCGGACGATACATGAGATTGAGATAGTTTGATGCATAGAGAGTAGATCCAGTGCTTGAGAATCGTTTAAAAATGCCTATAGGATAGTCATTATTAGCCCTTGATTCACCCATTTACACACTTTCGCTGCTATTTAATTGCGGTAGAATTGTTGTCTCCGCAATTTTGCTTAAGTTACAATTCTGTTTAGCTGTTTTTATCTTCATTTATTAATCTCGTCTCTTTTCATTTGAGCTTAAATTTCACTTGTTCTCGTTGATGTTACTACCCTTTACACATTCAGCAAAAATTAGATAATTAAAAACCAATTTTACCCCATCAAATCCACCCCTTCTTTCTTAACAAAACACTTCGCGAATAGCTAAAAATAAATCTCTGTGGGAAAACGAATGAAATATACTTACTACTTGCTATAAGATCATGTATGCTTGCATGTTCTGAGTGCTCTATCTCTTTTATTGCCTAATTATTTTAACACATTGAGCACGCAACAGCTATCCTTGTCATTCGCTATTTCGATGGGATTGCGAGTGACAGGCACCGGATTTGGAACTATTCCATTCATTTCTTCTTGAGACAATTGCGGAGGAATTGCGGTTCCCGCAATTACTTGAGGTAAAGGGGGTTGGTTAAAGAGACGTTTCTTGGCTCTATTTCTGGCCCTAAGTAATCTCTCAGGCTCAGGATTGAACTCTAGATCACTACTTGAAGGCTCACTCATAAACTAACCCAATAGTACCTGCAAAAGAAATGAAACAGATCAGCTTCAATAGGCAATAAACTTGGTGTTTCAAACTTAACAAACTTCGTTTTCACTTAAATAAATCCCCGGCAGCGGCGCCAAAAACTTGTTGCGTGCTCAATGTGTTAAAATAAATAAGTAATAAGGTAGAGAGAGCACTCAGAACATGCAAGCATACATGGTCTTATAGCAAGTAATAAGTATATTTCATTCGTTTTTCCCACAGAGATTTATTATAAGCTATTCATGAAGTGTAAAGTTAAGAAAGAAGGAGTGGATTTGATGGGGTAGAATTGGTTTTTAATTGTCTATTTCCTACTGAATACGAAGAGGGTAGCAACATAAACAAGTGCAAGTCAAAGCTAAACTCAAATGAGAAGAGACGAGATTAATAAATGAAGACAAAAACAGCTAGACAGAATCGTAACTTAGCAGAATTGCGGAAACAGCAATTTTACCGCAATTGTAATAACAGCGAAAGTGTGTAAAATGATGAATTAAGGGCTACTAACGACTATCCTATAGGCTTTTTCTCACGATTCTCAAGCATTGGATCAACTCTCTATGCATCAAACTATCTCATTCTCATGTATCTTCCGATTTCATGCATTAGATTCTTTAGTTTACTCATGTCCAAGTAAGGTCTTAAGCATCTTGTTAAGGCAGAAAAATATGGTTTGTACTAGGGAAACGCCTATTCCTAGGTCGTTTCCTGGTTACCTTGAAAGGCTAGCATGATAGTATGACTCTGAACTCTTACTCCTTCCAGAGGTTAGGAGTTCTTTGGACAAAATGGATGGCCAATCGAAATTGCCCGTGGGATGAAGCTTACATACAATCAATGCTTCGAGAGCTATCCTACATGCTTGGTTCACGTTTTTTAGCCTAAAGTGTTGTCATTAGCATGCCCCTAAGTGATTTAGCTACTCATGGATGTAGATAGAACAGAAGTAAGAGAAGAAGTAGACATGCTCAGAAGGAATTTAAAGACGAAACAGTAAGGGAAAGCAGTAGAATGTAAAGGCAAGAAACTGTGGAATGAAGAATTGAGATTTGATTACTTGATTGTTTGATTGACAAAGGAAAGCTTTAAAGCAAATAACAGGAAGACAGAACACAACGAAATAGTCTAAACTAGCTACTAGAAAAGAAACAGCAACAAGACAAAGCTGGAAAATGGAAATGAAGAGCAAAAAGTAGTAAAACACGCTCGAATGTCTCGTTGCAGTCGCCTCGAATGAAGGATGAGAAAGGTCAGCCTTGCTTGGATGAATCCAATCAGGAGAGAAGAAGAATCTCCTCTCCTTCTTATCAGATTATCGATTCCAACAGCTGAGCTTCGCAAACCAGCAGACGGCAAAGGAAAAACAGGAGAAAAGTTGGACTGCGAGAAGACTTCTACGCTTTCGGATGATGTTTGAACCCTCGACTTTGACCCCTATTTATAGTAATCTGCAGGTGCATTTGGGCCAAGGAGAACCATCAATCTTCAACGTCGTACTTCAGAATGGATGGAGGAGAAAGAACGAATCCCTGAAATCACGGAAATTAACAGAAAAAGATCAGTCAACTTACGGTTTTCACTTGAAACATTGCGGTGTCCGCAATGTTTCCGCAATGCTTGTTTTTCATTCTTTTCCTTCGGTTTTCAACCCTTTTCTTTCCTATTGTACTTAAGTCCTAATTTAGCTACCTTCTTCTAATTCTCATATTTAAGCATAGGTTTAGGCTAAATGCTATCAAAAACACCTAAGAGTGAACATCTTTCTAAGATAATTAAGTCCTAAAAAGGTCACTTTTGGAGACGTAACAGGAATCCAGCCTCAGTCTGCTATGTTGGAAGCCAGCAGCAGCCTAGGAACAACCCCTATTCCAATACTTACAACCCTGGTTGGAGGAACCACCCAAACCTGTCATGGGGTGGCCAACAGAATGCTAACCAAGCTCCTAACCAACCAAGACCGAGTGGAACACCTGGTTTCACTCCCCAACATAACCAATCCATGTATCAAAAACCATACAACCAACCTGTAGGGTCTTCTGTAGAAAACTTACTCAAGGAATACATAGCCAAGAATGATGCCACTCTACAGAGTCAGCAAGCTACTCTTAGGAGCCTAGAGAACCAAATAGGGCAACTAGCCAATGAACTTAAAAGTAGGCCCCAAGGGAGACTTCCTGCTGACACTGAAGTGCCAAGGAGAGATGGTAAAGAGCAAGTTCAAGCAATTGAACTTAGAAGTGGGAGACCATTGGTGAGCAACACCAAGGACACACCAAAGAGAGTAGAGAACACTGAGTCTAGTGCTCCACTGAAGTCTCTGCCAAACCAAGGTCAACCATCACCAAGCACATCAGGAGCAAGGCTGGAGCCAATCATAGAAGAGATAGAAGAAATTCCAAGGCCTCCACCTATCCTAAGGCGACCTGAAGTGCCTGCATATGTGCCACCACCTCCATTTCCTAGAAGGCTAAAGAAAAAACAAGAACAGGAAGTGCACTTTAATAAATTTCTAGAGATTCTTAAGCAAGTGCATGTTAATATTCCTTTTGTAGAAGTTTTACAGTCTATGCCCTCTTATGTAAAGTTTTTGAAGGATATTATAACTAACAAGAAAATAATTGGTGAGTTTGAAACAGTCAATCTCACTGAGGAATGCAGTGCCATACTCCAGAACAAGCTACCCAAGAAGGAGAAGGATCCTGGTTCCTTCACCTTACCTGTAGAGCTAGGAGGCAAGCACGTGGGCACAGCTCTTTGTGACCTGGGAGCCAGCATAAACCTCATGCCCCTATCACTATTCCGCCAGCTAGGAATAGGAGAAGCACGTCCAACCACTGTCACCTTACAACTAGCAGACAGATCCATAGCATACCCTGAAGGTAAGATTGAGGATATTCTTGTAAAGGTTGACAAGTTTATTTTCCTTGCAGATTTCATTATCCTGGATTATGAAGCAGACAAGGAGGTCCCCATCCTGTTAGGCAGACCATTTCTAGCCACAGGTAGGGCCCTGATAGATGTCCAAAAAGGTGAGCTCACTATGAGGGTTCATGACGAGGAGGTTAAGTTTAGTGTTTTTAAAGCACTGAGGTATCCTTCTGACTCTGAATCTTGTGCTAGCATGGACATTGTAGATTCATTAATGGAAGAACAATTGGAGCATGAATTGTTGACTAAGCATGCTCATGAATATGTAGGATTAGAATTAACTGACTTAAACATAGCTGAGATAATGGACATACCTGTAAATAACCCTCAGCATGTTTGTATGAATATTGACTTAACTGAAAAATCTTTGAATCCATTAAAACCATCCATTGAGCATCCACCTGTCTTAGAATTGAAACCTCTCCCCACTCACCTCAAGTATGCATATCTAGAAAGTAATGATACTTTGCCTGTGATTATTTCTTCTAAATTAAGTGAAAAGCATGAGGTTGAACTGATTTTATTACTTAAGCAACATAGGAAGGCTATTGCATGGACAATTGCTGACATTAGAGGCATTAGCCCTTCTTATTGCATGCATAAGATTATATTAGAGGAAGAGCATACACCTAGAGTAGATCACCAACGTATGAAAGAGGTAGTCAAAAAGGAAATAATAAAATGGTTAGATGCTGGTGTGATCTTCCCCATAGCTAGTAGCCAGTGGGTGAGCCCTATACAATGTGTACCTAAGAAGGGGGGGATGACTGTGGTAGTCAATGAGAACAATGAACTGATTCCAACTAGGACTATCACAGGATGGAGAGTTTGCATGGATTATAGGAAACTGAATAAAGAAACCAAAAAAGACCACTTCCCTCTACCATTCATTGACCAGATGTTAGATAGGATAGCTGGTAGAGCCTACTACTGCTTCTTAGACGGTTATTCAGGATATAACCAGATCACTATAGACCCTAAGGACCAAGAGAAGACTACCTTCACTTGCCCTTTTGGAATTTTTGCCTTTCGCAGAATGCCTTTTGGCTTATGCAATGCACCGACAACATTTCAAAGGTGCATGTTGGCCATCTTCTCTGATTTGGATGAGTCCATGATAGAGATATTCATGGATGATTTCTCAGTCTTTGGGGATTCATTCACAAACTGTCTAGAGAACTTGGGACAAGTCCTGGCTAGGTGTGAGGAGACCAACCTAGTCTTAAATTGGGAAAAGTGCCACTTCATGGTGGATGAAGGGATTGTCTTAGGTCATAGAGTGTCAAGGGCAGGTGTAGAAGTTGACGGGGCAAAAATTGAAATAATAGAGAAATTGGTAGAACCCCAAAATGTCAAGGCCATTAGAAGTTTCTTAGGGCATGCTGGTTTCTATAGAAGGTTCATTAAGGACTTTTCTAAGATCTCCAAGCCTTTATGTGAGCTTCTAGAGCTAAACAAACCGTTCATTTTCTCTAAAGAATGTTTCCTGGCTTGGAAAACTCTTAAGGAAGCACTAGTCACAGCACCTATTATAGTAGGCCCTAATTGGGATCTTCCCTTTGAGATGTTATGTGATGTTAGTGACTATGCTGTAGGGGTTATGTTAGGACAGAAGATTGACAAGTTAACACACCCTGTATACTATGCTAGTAAGACACTTAATGAGGCACAATGTAATTACACAACTACTGAGAAGGAGATGCTAGCTGTAGTGTTTGCTTGTGAGAAGTTTAGGAATTACATTGTAGGCACTAGGACAATTGTGTACACTGACCATTCTGCTTTGAAGTACCTTATGAGGAAGGCTGATGCTAAGCCTAAGTTGATTAGATGGGTATTGCTGTTGCAAGAGTTTGATCTGGACATTAGAGATAAGAAATGATGTGAAAATGTGGTTGCGGATCATCTTTCTAGATTGCAGCATAATTGCGAAAAAATTGCGGAAACCGCAATTTCTGATGCTTTTATTGATGAACATGTCTTTGTATTGACTCATCGTGATAACGATGAGGAACCTTGGTTTGCTGACATTGCTAACTTCCTTGCATCGCAGGTACTACCAACTTTCAAGGGAGGACAAGAAAAGAAGAGGTTCCTTCATGAAGCTAGGAAATTCATATGGGATGATCCTACACTTTACAAGACATGTGCTGATGGTCTGCTCAGGAAGTGTGTTTCAGCTGCTGAGGCAGAGTCTGTGCTGCAGCACTGCCATACAGCACCCTATGGTGGACATTTTGGTGGCCAAAGGACAGCTGCAAAGGTGTTCCAGAGTGGCTACTATTGGCCAACAATCTTCAAGGATGCCCACAACTATGCACACAGCTGTGATGAATGCCAGAGAACAGGTAATCTAAGTCGAAAGGATGAGATGCCTCTCACTTACATCTTAGAGTTGGAGCTCTTTGATGTGTGGGGCATCGACTTCATGGGACCATTTCCCCCATCATCAGGTAACCTTTACATATTGGTAGCAGTAGACTATGTATCTAAGTGGGTAGAGGCCATAGCATGTCCAAATAATGATGCCAAAACAGTCATAAGATTCTTGCATAGACATATTTTCACTACATTTGGGACACCTCGTGCTATAATCAGTGATGAGGGGACACATTTCATTAATAAGGCTATGGAGAGAGTGTTGGCTAAGCATAATATTAGACATAGAGTAGCCACTCCTTATCACCCACATTCGAATGGCCAAGCTGAAATTTCAAATAGGGAGATTAAAAACATACTAGAAAAAGTGGTCAAACCCAATAGAAAAGACTGGTCCTTTAAACTCGAGGATGCACTTTGGGCGTATAGAACTGCATATAAGACACCCCTAGGTATGTCTCCCTATAGACTGGTGTATGGCAAAGCATGTCACTTGCCATTCGAGTTAGAAATTAAAGCATTTTGGGCCCTAAAAGAGTTGAATTACTGCGTGACCGATGCGGGAACATTGCGGTCTTTGCAATTACATGAGCTTGATGAGCTTAGGCATATGTCTTATGAAAATGCCAAAATGTATAAGGAGAAGACCAAGATTTGGCACGACAGTAGACTTAGGATTAAGGACTTCAAGAAAGGCCAGCTTGTCTTATTATTTAACTCACGATTGAAATTATTTCCAGGTAAACTTAAGTCTAGATGGTCAGGTCCATTTATAATAACTAATGTGTTTGTTCATTGTGCAATCGAGATAAAGAACCTGCAGCAAGGACAACCATTCATGGTTAATGGTGGAAGATTGAAGCACTACTATGAGGAAGGAGATGTGAAGACTCTCTCGGCCTTCCTCTTGACTGAAACATGAAAATAAGAACGAGAGGGGACGAGTGATTACTGTGCTCGTCCATGCGAGGCTCATGCCTTAGTTTATTTTTTGTTATTTTTCCGGTTATCGTTTGTGTATATTTTTGTGCGATTTTAATTATGAATTTGATATTTATTTTATTTCTTTTTGTAGGGGATCAATAGAGGGAATCAAGGAGATTAAATCCAGCTAAAAAAATCAAGGAGATATTGGGCCAAATCAAAGATTCGGTTGAGCAAAGATTGGCATTTAAACAAAGAAAATCTCCAACGGTCACTAGAATTGCGCTGGATTTGCAGAATCCGCAAAAATAGAGCCGTTGGGATTTCATCATTACTTATATTCGTTAAGACGCGCGCTGATCTATACGATTTCCCAATTCTCTGAACTCCAAGAAAACTCTTTCCCTCTTCATCTGCAATTCTTCTCTCCAGATTCCAACGATTCAACGATGGTGCTAACAAGAGCTGAACGGTCTGCGTCCAAGAAGAGGGCTGATGACGCTGAAACGGCTGCGAGGGAAGCACTTCTTGCCCTTGCAGACGCTGAGGCTGCGCGAACTGAACGCCTCCCCAAACTGCCAATCCGCAAGAAGAAGTGGAAGGTTGTTACGGAGATACCTGCTGGACCTTCTGAACCAGCAGGAACACCCAAGAAGCGCAAATGGAGCATGGCGGTGGCTGAAGAAACGAGCAAGCAAAAGACTCCCTCTGTGGAGAGTCAAGAAAGTGATCCTCGGTCACCCGAGTCTCCAAAGCAGAGCTCTTCGCCATCTCCACCAGCGCACAGCCCTGAGCTGCCTTCATCACCGCAGAGTTCTGAACACACCCCACCAGAAGAGAGCCCTGCAGCTTCACCCACTTCCCCACAACCTGACCCTGAATTCCCATATGGGGAGTACCAAGAATCGACGCAGGGCAGTGGGGAAGCTGGGGAAGAAGAGGTCTTCTCTCCTTTGAGGGAAGCCAGTCCTGAGAGCTCTGTGCAGAGGACTGATTCGATGGACGAAACACTGGGGGATTGCCTCCAGTAGTTGACAACCAAGGCGAAGTTGAAGAAGAAGAAGGCCGCCAAGGCTGTCAAGACCAAACGGGCCAAGAAGTCAAAGAAAAAGAAAACCAAGAAGGCTGCGCCTCCATCAGAGAAAGAAAGTGATGAGTCGTCGCTGAAAAAGCTCAAGATTGAGGCTGTTGAGTCAGCCAAACCAAAAGACAAAGGGAAAGCCAAGCTTTACCCTGAAGATGAGCCTCAATCAGTGAGGTATGTCTCCTCTGATGCTGAGTCCAGAGGCGCTGAGCTGAGAAAGAGAGAGTTGCTGCACGAGAAGGGATTCCTCGACGCACCTGCTGACCTGCCGCAATTCTTGCGCGCAGGAATCACGAATCACGGTTGGGAGGAGCTATGCAGACCGCCTAATCCAGCCTACTCCAGCATGGTGTATGACTTCTACGCCAATCTGATGAATCCAGAGGATGGCCTATCTGTGGTCAGAGGGGTTGAGGTAGACTTCTCGGCAAAGGCGATCAACGAAGCCTATGGCCTCAAAGGCCAAAAGCACACTGACTATGCGAGGATTGTTGATGAGCCAACAGAAGCTGTCTTGGAGGAGGCAATACGGATAATTGGCCAGCCAGAGGCATCCTGGACAGTCTCGCGCAATGGGAGGCACACCCTGATGAGTGCCACCCTCACAGCCAAGGCGGCTGTCTTGTTTTCCTTCGTGAGGAGGAAGCTGTCCCCAGTGACTCATGAGACCACCATCAACCAGAGCAGATCGCTGCTGGTCTACGCAATCATGCGAGGTCTCACGATCAACGTGGGCGAGGTCATTGCAGCTTCAATTGCTGACTGCGCCAAAAAGGGTAAGGGACCTCTCTTCTTTCCTAACACAATTACTAAGCTGTGCTTACGTGCAGGAGTCCCAATCGAGCGAATGGAGAGGCAGCTGGCCTACACGGGCTACCTGGAATTGCCTACTGCCTTGAGGTTGCGCAGGAAGGGGAACATGGAGTTCGAGCTTGATGGCTTGGCTGCTGCTCAGTCTTTGACCATGGCTTGCCTGACGGATCTGCAGAAGAGGATGGCTCAATGGGCCACATATGCGCAGGCAAGGGACAGGGAGGTTGCTGACCAATTGGGATGCATCTTTCCTGACTTCCCTACGAACTTAATGACTCCATGGGCGCCTCCACGACCACGACGGAATGATGATGAGGAAGACATCTGAGTGCTGGTTTGAGAAGCACTGAAGGGAGTATTGCTGTTCCCTTAGAAAAAAAAAAACTGCTTTTTGTTGAACCATGTGAACTATGCTGTTTTGAGTTAATCTTTTGATCTGTTTTAGTTGTTTAGTTTTAATTTTTAAATTTGTTTAGTGTAGTCTGATGATAGTTGAATAGGTAGATTAGGTTAGTTTCCTTTTTGTATAGCTTGGATGACGGGAAAAAGCATGCCTAGGGGCCTTAATCACTGATATATCTGCCCTGTCTTTATTGCGAAATAATTGCGGAAACCGCAATTTTTATTACTGAATGCATGTCTTTGACTGTCTGTTTAGCTAGGTTGGTTCTGTTTAAATTCTATCTTTTGCTGCTATCTTGTCTGCCTTATATAGCTTATCTTAAAGCATGCTGGATGAGTGTCATAGGACACCCTTTGTTAGTTTAAATTAACCTCTAAGAAGCTCAGCATGCATAGCTTTAAGGCCTTACCTGACTGTTTTTACAAATTTCTGCTACTGTGATATTTACTTTTAGAATGTTCTGTCTATGCCTAGGGCTTTTAGATTCTCTTTGTTTTACCTTAGACTAGATGCTTCTAGGACAAGTTTGGGGGTGTGCCACCTCAGACACTCATTCGGGAAAATGAGTAGTTTAAGTTTGAGGGAGGCCACCCTAGGCCTAGGAACATTCCTCTCTCCCTTAAAAGCATAAGCATTCTTCTTCTCCTTTACAAAAAATGATGAGCTGAAAAAAAAATGATGAAAAATAGAATAAAGAGGGGTGTCTCTCTTAGGTTGCTGAGTAATCAGTGCCAAGTGTGTAACCCACAAGTGGCATTGCATCAAAAGGCAACCAAAGGAGAGGCTCCACCAAAGTGTGAAAGAAAAAGGAAAAAATAGAGAAGAAGAATGTATACCTAGGAGTTGCAACTTTGTGGCTTAGATGTCCTGATTAAAAAGAACTCTGATCCTCAATTAGCTGAGTACAAAGTTGTAGCTTGTAGGGTTGTTTAGGGAGATGAATGTATGTCCAATGTAGTGATGCCAGGGTTTAGGTTGTTCTCTTAAAGTACTACTGTCACTGTTAATACTAAGACTGGCATGACTCTAAGGAATCCTAGGTAGTTCAAAAGTAAAAACTAGAAGCATGTACTGAGTCTGGGGTAAAGCTAGGTAGAATTTGAAACCTTAGGGATAGTAGCATGATATGACAAAAGCAAGTAGATCAGTTGTAGGGAGTAATGAAAACAGTAGGAGTATTAGGCATGCGAAGTCAGAAGAAGCTAGATAAGAGGATAGTTTTAAACTTAGAAGTATGTCACAGGACAGCACTGTTATAGATAGGAATGTAGGGGAGTCAGTAAGTGGTTAAAGAAGATGAAACAGCAGCCTAGGCAAGTCCTTAGATTGCTCGAGGACGAGCAAAACCTTAAGTTTGGGGGTGTGTTACGTCTCCAAAAGTGACCTTTTTAGGACTTATTTATCTTAGAAAGATGTACACTCTTAGGTGTTTTTGATAGGATTTAGCTTAAACCTATGCTTATATATGAGATTTAGAAGAAGGTAGCTAAATTAGGACTTGTGTGCAAAAGGAAAGAAAAGGAATGAAAACCGAAGGAAAAGAGTGAAAAATGCGCATTGCGATAGCATTGTGGAAACATTGCTAAAACAGCAATGTTTCAAGTGAAAACCGTAAGTTGACTGATCTGTTTCTGTTAATTTTCGTTATTTCAGGGATTCGTTCTTTCTCCTCCATCCATTTTGAAGTACGACGTTGAGGATGGATGGTTCTCCTTGGCCCAAACGTACCTGCAGATTACTATAAAAGGGGGTCAAAGTAGAGGGTTCAATCATCATCCGAAATCGTAGAAGTCTTCTCGCAGCTCCATCTTTTCTCCTGTTTTTCTTTGCCGTCTGTTGGTTTGCGAAGTTTAGCTGTTTGGAGTCGATAATCTGATAGGAAGGAGAGAAGATTCATCTTCTCTCTCGATTGGATTCATCCAAGCAAGGCTGATCTTTCTCATCCTTCAGCCGAGGCGGTTGCGACGAGGCGTTCGAGCTCATTGACCTGCTTTCTGTCTTTCCTTTCTAATTTCCAGCATTGTTTAGTTGTTGTTTCTGTTCTAGTAGTTAGTTTATTGCACTTCGCTGCTTTCTGTCTTTGTGTTATTCACTTTAGGCTTTCCTTTTTTCATTCAAACAATCAAGTAATCAAAGCAAAATTCAGCATTTCACAGTTTCTTGCCTTTGCGATCTACTGTTTTTCTTTACTGTTTTGTCTTTAAATTCCTTCTGAGCATGTCTGTTTTATCTCTTATTTCTGTTCTCCCCATATCCATGAGTAACTAAGTCACATAGGGGCATGCTAATGACAATACTATAGGCTGAAAAACGTGAACCAAGCATGTAGGATAGCTCTCGAAGCATTGATTGTATGTAAGCTTCATCCCACGGGCAATTTCGATTGGCCATCCATTTTGTCCAAAGAACTCCTAACCTCTGGAAGGAGTAAGAGTTCAGAGTCATACACTCATGCTAGCCTTTCAAGGTAGCCAGAAAACGACCTAGGAATAGGCGTTTTCCTAGTACAAACCATAACTTTCTGCTTTAACAAGATGCTTAAGACCTTACTTGGACATGAGTAAACTAAAGAATCTAATGCATGGAATCGGACGATACATGAGATTGAGTAAGTTTGATGCATAGAGAGTTGAGCCAATGCTTGAGAATCGTGAGAAAATGCCTATAGAGGAGTCGTTAGTAGCCCTTGTTTCTCCATTTTACACACTTTCGCTGTTAGCAACATTGCGGTAGAATTGCTGTTTTCGCAATTCTGCTAAGTTTACAATTCTGTTTAGCTGTTTTCTTCTTCGTCTATCAATCTCGTCTCTTTTCCTTTGAGTTTAACTTTGACTTACACTTGTTTATGTTGCTATCCTTTACATAGTCCTTAGGAATTAGACAATTTAAAACCAATTTTACCCCATCAAATCCACCCATTCTTTCTTAACTTTACACTTCGCGAGTAGCTCATAATAAATCTCTGTGGGAAAACGAATGAAAAAATACTTACTACTTGCTATAAGATCATGTATGCTTGCATGTTCTGAGTGCTCTCTCTATCTTATTGCTTATTTATTTTAACACATTGAGCACGCAACACTATCACTCGACGCTTGCTCTCGGGTTTTTCCAGCGTCGAGCCAGCGTCTCGACGCTGTAGCTCGACGCTGGCTCTCGGGTTTGGGGCTGAAGCTTTGCCTCTCCAAGGTTGTTTTGGCCCGTTTCTTCACGGATCAAGTTCTCCTCTTCCCGATGCATTCCCGGGGCGCTAAAACTCTACTTTAAGCACTCGAACAGGCCCAACGGACGCACGAGCTCTTTGTCGCTTTTCCCCTACAAAAGAGATATATTTAATCAATTGAAAGCGGACTTTAGCTATAATTAGGAAGTATTTAATAGCTCCAAAATGGAGTTATCAGCCATTTTCCTCTTCGTTTATTAATCTCTTCTTTTTACATTTGAGTTTTTCATTGACTTGCACTTGTTCATGTTGCTATCCTTTATATATTCATTAGTAAATAGGAACTTTAAAACCAAATCTACCCCATTAAATCCACCCTTTCTTACTTAACAACACACTTCGCGAGTAACTAATAATAAATCTCTGTGGGAAAACGAATGAAAAAATACTTACTACTTGCTACAAGATCATGTATGCTTGCATGTTCTGAGTGCTCTCTCTCTCTTATTGCATATTTCTTTTAAAACATTGAGCACGCAACAACCACCGACAGAAAAGGAGGTAGGGCCAACCGGTAAGCCATCGGGCCGACCCGGTCTAAAACCTCAAATGGACCGATGAAGCGTGGGCTAAGCTTCCCCTTCCGTCCAAACCTCATGACCCCCTTCATTGGTGCTACCTTTAGGAAAACATGGTCAGCTACTGCAAACTCCAAGTCTCTCCTCCGGGTATCGGCATAACTTTTTTGTCTACTTTGCGCTATTAACATGCTTGCTCTGATCTTCTGAATGGCCTCATTTGTGACTTGGACCAGCTCGGGTCCCAACAGTTGTCGCTCCCCTACCTCGTCCCAAAAAACAGGAGACCTACACTTCTTCCCATAGAGAGCTTCAAAAGGTGCCATGTCGATAGTTGCTTGATAACTATTGTTATAAGCAAACTCTAGGAGATGCAAATGAGCGTCCCAACTTCCTGTGAAGTCCAGCACACAAGCTCGTAACATATCCTCTAAGGTTTGGTTCAAACGTTCAGTTTGACCGTCTGTCTGCGGATGGAAGGTTGTACTGAAATCTAACTGAGTGCCGAAAGCCCGCTGCAAGCTCCGCCAGAAGTTGGATGTGAACTGAGGGTCTCGGTCCGAAACAATCGAAACAGGTATCCCATGAAGTCTGATCACCTCCTCCATGTACAGTTGTGCCCACCTTTCTACGAAATAAGTGACTTTCCCAGGGAGGAAATGTGCTTACTTGGTGAGTCTGTCAACGATAACCCATATTACTGTGCAACCCCTTGCTGTTCTAGGCAACCCTGCAATGAAATCCATGGATACATGTTCCCATTTCCATTCTGGCACACTCAGCGGTAGCAACAAGCCTGCAGGCTTTTGTCTCGGAGCCTTCACTTGTTGGCAGACTAGACACCTACTAACAAAGTCTGCTATGTCTCTCTTCATGTTTTGCCACCAGTAGTACTGTTTGAAATCTTGATACATTTTAGTGCTGCCAGGATGAACTGAGAATAAGGAACTGTGCGCCTCGACCAACAAATCATGTCTGAGGTCGACGTTTATAGGTACGCACACACGTCCCTGGAAACAGAGACCATGATCCGAAGACATGGAGAACTCATCCATCTAACCTAACCCTACCTGTCGCAACTTGTCGACAAGGTCGGGATCTTGTTGTTGGGCGCTTATAATTCTCTTCCTCATGCTTGGTTTAACTGTCAACTGGGCCAGTTGTGCGGTAACCTCGCCTACTACAACCACTATCTCTGGTCGTCGTAGGTCGTTAAGTATGTGTGCCTGAGTAGTGATTAAGGCTGACGTGTGCGCTGATTTCTGTTGCGTGCTCAGTGTGTAAATAAAATGTAATGCGAGAGCACTCAGAACATGCAAGCATACATGGTCTGCAGCAAGTGATAAGTATTTTTTCATTCGTTTTCCCACAGAGATTGAGTTTAGTTACTAATGAAGTGAGGTGTTAAATTAGAGAGGGTTACTTAAATGGGGTAGATTTGAGGTTGATGTGCCAAACTAACAAAGAAAGTACGAAGTATGCAAGCATAAACGAAAGCAAGTAAAGAGGTTAACTTCAATGTAGAGAAGAAAGAATTGCGGACTTAGCAATAAGGCAAAAACAGAACTATAGAATTGTGGGTCCCACAATTATCTAGCAATTAATCTAGCAACGATTTGAAGGTGAGATAAGAAAACAAGGTCGACTTAAGACTCCTCTATGGGCTTTTACATACGATTATTCAGCAGTAGCTTAACTTGTCATGCATCAATTTAACTCAGTCTCATGCATCTCTCGATTACATGCATTAGATCCTTTAGTTCACTCATATCCAAGTAAGACTTAAGCATCTATTTATACAAGCAAGCTAATGAATTGTGCTAGGAAAACGCCTATTCCTAGGTCGTTTTCTGGCTACCATGAAAGGCTAGCATGAATGGACGACTCAAAACTTTTACTCCTTCCGGAGGTTAGGAGTTCTTTAGACAAAATGGATGGCCGATCGAAATTGCCCATGGGATGAAGTACACATACATTCAATGCATTCGAAGCTATCCTACATGCTGAACTTTCGTATTTCTAACCTATAGATTCATCTTTAGCAGCCCCTTGTGTGATTAGTTACTCATGGTTGATGGGGGATTGGAAAGACTAGATTGATTAAGCATGCTTAAAGTACTTAAATGAAACAAGGGAAAAACATATACGAAATGAAAACTTGCAAAGACTTAAACGATTCCTCTATAAAGTAAGATTCAAAGCTCAATGTGCGAAAGTATGTAAAGCAGTAAAGAACTGAACAAATGAAGACGAATTGAAACAAGGCAACACTTGGAAACGAAGGACAGAAAGCAGTAAGAAAGCTGATTAAAGTGTGCGTGGATCTCCTCGTCGCAAGCGCCTCGGATGAAGGGGAAGATTAGCGATTCTTGGGGATGAATTCAATCAGAAGAGAAGAAGGATCTTCTCTTCTTCCTCTCGAATTATCGGCGCCAAGTGCTGATTTCTTCACTCCAACAAACGGGATAAGGAATTGGATCTGTAGAATGCGTTGAGGCGGGGAATTCTACGCTTCCGAGCTGTCTTTCTCCTTCAGCCTTCACCTCCTTTTATAGCTTTTTGCAGGTACCTTCAGTCATGGAGAACCATCCATTCTAAACAAAAATCCTCCACGTGGCAGCAGGGGAAAGCTTAGGCGGCTGAAAGATCGCAACTGTGACGGCGGACGGTTGGGAAAAACTTAGCAGCAACAACTTAGCATTGCGGATTCCTCGTTGTGACCGCAATATCCATTGCGGAGACAGCAATGTTTCAGCAATTCTCCTGCAATGTACATTTTGACTCTTTTAGCATCATTTTCTATTCTTTTTTGTTCCTTTTACAAATAAGTCCTAATTTAGCTTCATTCCTTGAATTCTCATATTTAAGCACATATTAAACTAAATTCTAACAAAAATGCTTAAAAGATTACACGATTCCATGGTAAATAAGTCCCTAAATTATGTACTTTTGAAGAGGTAACAATTTCCTACTAAGGGCATCCGCGACCACATTCGCCTTACCCGGATGGTACAAAATCTCGCAATCATAATCTTTTACCAACTCTAGCCACCTCCGCTGCCTCATGTTCAACTTTTTTTTAGTGAAGAAATACTTAAGACTCTTGTGGTCTGTGAAGATTTGGATTTTCTCCCCGTACAAGTAGTGCCTCCAAATCATCAAGGCAAAGACCACCGCTTCCAACTCCAAATCGTGGGTTGGGTAATTTTGCTCATAATTCTTCAACTGTCGAGAAGCGTATGCAATTACCTTACCATGTTGCATGAGTACACAACCTAACCCTTTTTTAGAGGCGTCACTGTAAATAACAAAATCTCCCGACCCGTCGGGTACTGCGAGCATCGGAGCTGAGACTAGTCTTTGCTTAAGTTCCTGAAAGCTCATCTCACAAGCTTGATTCCAAACGAACGAATTGCTTTTGCGGGTCAACTGAGTTAGAGGTGTGGCTATGCTGGAGAAGTTCTGCACAAAGCGACGATAATAGCCTGCCAACCCCAAGAAACTACGTACTTCCCTGACCGTAGAGGGTCGAGGCCAATTAGTCACGGCCTCCACTTTCGCTGATTCTACAGTGACCCCACCTTTTGACACCAGATGTCCTAAAAAAGACACTTGCTGAAGCCAAAATTCACACTTAGAGAATTTTGCATATAACTTGTTCACACGTAAATTCATTAAAAGCCTCATGAGGTGATCCTCGTGTTCCTCCTCTAACTTGGAGTAGACCAAAATATCGTCAATGAAAACAATCACGAATGTGTCCAGGAATTCCTTAAATACCTTATTCATCAGGGCCATGAATACTGTTGGTGCATTAGTCAGTCCAAAGGACATTACAATAAATTCGTCGTGTCCATACCGGGACCGGAAAGTCGTTTTAGGAATGTCCTCATCTCTTATCCTCAATTGATGGTACCCCGACCGTAGATCAATCTTGGAAAACATGACAGCCCCTTGCAACTGGTCGAAGAGATCATCAATCATAGGCAAAGGGTACTTGTTCTTTACCGTCACTTTGTTCAACTCCCGATAGTCGATGCATAGGCGCATGGACCCATCTTTTTTCTTCACGAACAAGATTGGGGCACCCCAAGGCGAAACACTGGGGCGAATAAAGCCTATATCCAATAACTCCTGTATTTGTGTCTTAAGTTCTTTCAACTCTGCTGGGGCCATTCTACAAGGAGCCTTGGAGATTGGAGTCGTTCCTGGTTCGAGCTCAATACTGAAATCCACCTCTTGAGCTGGTGGTAACCCTGGAAGGTTGATAGGTCTAAATTAGAGCTATAATTATAGCCTCAAATCTAGCTAAATGCCATGCTTAATTTAGTTAAATTGCATTTTTATAAGTGTTTTCGTGGCGAAGAGCTCGGGAAGTCCATTTATGATTTTTGGGGCTAAAACGGTCATTTAAGAGGTTTCGGGAAGTGTTCGGGTCAAGAAGATAGGCAAAACGGAGCTCGGGAGCCAAAACGACCCTAAATTGGGCTTAGACCCGAGAGGACAGCGCCCAGCGCCCAGGCGCTAATCGGAGCCAGACGCCCACGCCCGCGCGCACCCGCGCCCAGACCGCCCACGCCCGCGCGCCCCGCGCGCGCTCCCCGCCCGTCATTGAAAGTCCGCGCGCGCGTTGCTCGCCCTCGCCCGGTCCGTGTCCGAGCGCCCGCGCGCGCCGCCTCGCCTCGCCCGCGCCCTGACCGCCGACTCCCGCGCGCGTCGCTCGCTGTTGCGTGCTCAATGTGTTAAAGATAAATAAGCAAGAAGGTAGAGAGCACTCAGAACATGCAAGCATACATGGTCTCACAGCAAGTAGTAAGTATATTTCATTCGTTTTTTCCACAGAGACTCATTTTTAGCTATTCATGAAGTGTATTTGTTAAGAAAGAAGGGGTGAATTTGATGGGGTAAAATTGGTTTTTAATTATCTAAGTTTTGCTGAATGCGTAAAGGAATGCAACATAAACAAATGCAAGTTGAAATTAGACTCAAAAGACAAGAGATGGAATTAATAAACGAAGAAGAAAACAGCTAAACAGAATGGTACTTAGCAGAATTGCGGACACCGCAATTTTACCGCAATTGAATAACAGCGAAAGTGTGTAAATGGGCGAATTAAGGGCTACTAATGACTATCCTATAGGCATTTTTGTACGATTCCCAAGCATTGGATCTACTCTCTATGCATCAAACTCACTCTATCTCATGTATCGTTCGATTCCATGCATTAGATTCTTTAGTTTACTCGACTCAAAGTAAGGTCTTAAGCATCTTGTTAAAGCAGAAGTGTTTAGTTTGTACTAGGGAAACGCCTATTCCTAGGCCGTTTCCTGGTTACCATGAAAGGCTAGCATGATTATACGACTCTGAACTCTTACTCCTTCCAGAGGTTAGGAGTTCTTTGGACAAAATGGATGGCCAATCGAAATTGCCCGTGGGATGAAGCTTACATACAATCAATGGTTCGAGAGCTATCCTACATACTTGGTTCACGTTTTTAAGCCTATAGTTCTGTCATTAGCATGCCCCTAGGTGACTTAGCTACTCGTGGATATATGGAGAACAGGAATACAAGATAAAACAGACATGCTTAGAAGGGAAATGAACTCAAAACAGTAAGATAAAACCGTAGCAGCAGAAGATGGAAACTGTGAAATGCAACTTGTAATTTGATTATTTTGAAGGTTTGAACGAACAAAGGGAAACTTAAAGTAAATAATTCAAAGACAGACAACAACGAAATGCAGTAGGTAAAACACTAAACTAGAAACAACAACTGATCAAAGCTGGAAATTAGAAGAATACGACAGAAAACAGTAAAGGGTGCTTGAAAGCCTCGTTGCAGTCGCCTCGAATGAAGGGGATGAAAGGGCAGCCTTGCTTGGATGAATCCAATCGAGAGAGAAGAAGAATCTCCTCTCCTTCCTATCAGATTATCGATTCCAACAGCTGAGACTCTCACTCCAACAGACGGCAAAGGAAAACAGGACGAAAAGATGGACTGTGAGAAGACTCTACGCTTTCGGATGATGACTGAACCTCCGACTTTGGCCCCCTTTTATAGTAGTTTGCAGGTGCGTTTGGGCCAAGGAGAACCATCAATCTTCAACGTCATATATCAGAATGGATGGAGGAGAAAGAATGAATCCCTGAAATTACGGAAATTAACAGAAAAGGATCAGTCAACTTACGGTTTTCACTTGAATAATTGCGGCTTCAGCAATGTTTTCGCAATGCTGTCGCAATGCAGTTTTTTTTTCATTCTTTTCCTTCGGTTTTCAACCTTTTTCTTTCCTATTGTGCATAAGTCCTAATTTAGCTACCTTCTTCTCATTCTCATATTTAAGCATAGGTTTAGGCTAAATGCTATCAAAAACACCTAAAAGTGTCCATCTTCTTAAGCTAAATGGGTCCTAAACAAGTCACTTTCAGAGACTTAACACACCCCCAAACTTAAGGCTTTGCTTGTCCCCAAGCATACTAAGGACTTACCTAAGCTGCTGTTTCACCTTCTTTAACCACTTTACTGACTCCCTTATATCCCTATCTATAGCACTGCTGTCCTGTGACACACTTCTCAGTTTAGAACTACCCTCTTATCTAGCTTCTTCTGACTTTGCCTGCCTAACACTCACCTGCTTTTATTAACTTCCTACAGCTGATCTATTTGCTTTTGTCATATCATGCCACTATCCCTAAGGTTTCAAATTCTGCCTAGCTTTACCTCAGACTCAGTACATGCTTCTAGCTTTACTTTTAATGTGTCTAGGAATCCTTAGAGTCATGCCAGTCTTAGTATTAACGGTGACAGTAGTACTTTAAAGAACAACCTAAACCCTGGCATCACTACATTGGAAAAACACTCATCTCCCTAAACAAACCTACAAGTTACAACTTTGTGCTTAGCTAATTGAGGATAAGAGTTCTTTTTAAATAGGACACCTAAGCCACAAAGTTATAACTCCTAGGTATACATTCTTCTTCCCTATTCTTTTCCCTTTTTTCTTACTTAGGTGGGACCTCTCCTTTGGTTGCCTTTTGATGCAATGCCACTTGTGGGTCACACACTTGGCACTGATTACTTAGCAACCTAAGAGAGACCCCCCTCTTTATTCTATTTTTCATTTTTTTTTCAGTTTATCATTTTTTTGTAAAGGAGAAGAAGAATGCTTATGTTTCTAAGGGAGAGAGGAATGTTCCTAGGCCTAGGGTGGCCTCCCCCAAACTTCAACTACTCATTGTCCCCAATGAGTGTCTGAGGTGGCACACCCCCAAACTTTCCTAGAAGCATCTAGTCTAAGGTAAAACAAAGAGAATCTAAAGCCCTAGGCATAGACAGAACATTTAAAAGAAAATATCATAGCAGCAGTAAATTAAAAAAAACAGACAGTTAAGGGCTTAAAGCTGTGCATGCTGATCTTTTTAGAGGTTGATTTTAAACTAACAAAGGGTGTCCTATGACACTCATCCAGCATGCATTTAAATAAGCTATATAAGGTAGTCATGTTAGCAGCAAAAGATAGAATTTAAACAGATTACAGCCTAGCTAAACAAACAGTCCAAAACATGCTTTCAGTCATGAAAATTGCGGGTACCGCAATTATCTCGCAATTAGATCACGGCAGATATAACATTGATTAAGGCCCCTACGCATGCTCTTTCCAGTCATTCAAGCTCTTCTAAAAATAAAACAAAACTAACCTACCTAAGCTCCTATCATCAGACTATCCTAAACAAAATTAAAAACATAAAACTAAGCATTTAAAACAGATCAAAAGTGTACTAAAAGACAGCAAAATTCACATAGTTTAACAGAAAATTGTTTTTTTTTTTCAAGGGAACAGTAATACTCCCTTCAGTGTAATTCAAACTAGCACTCAAACGTCTTCATCTTCATCAGGTTGCCGTGGTCGTGGGGGCACCCATAGAGTCAGGAGATTTGTAGGGAAATCAGGGAAGATGCACCCAAGTTGGTCTGCAACTTCCTTGTCCCTAGCCTGCGCATAAGTGGCCCATTGAGCCATTCTCCTCTGCATATCCATCAGGCAGGCCATGGATAGGGACTGTTCAGCAGCCAGCCTATCCAGTTCAAACTCCATATTCCCTTTCCTCTTCAGCCTCAGGCTAGCAGGCAGCTCCAAGTGGCCTGTGTAAGCCATCTGCTGCTCCATGCGCTCGGTGGGGACGCCTGCAAGCAAACATAGCTTGGTTATTGTGTTAGGGAAAAACAGTGGTCCCTTACCTTTCTTGGCGCACTCAGCAATAGCAGCAGTGATGACTTCTCCCACGTTGATCGTGAGACCTCTCATTATCGCATACACCAGCAGCGATCGGCTCTGGTTGATTGTAGTCTCGTGAGTCACGAACGAGAACCACACAGCCGCTTTAGCCGTGAGGTTGGCACTCATGAGAGTGTGCCTCCCATTGCGTGACACGGTCCACGCTGCCTCAGGCTGGCCAATGGTTCGAATGGCCTCCTCCAGCACTGCCTCAGTAGGCTCATCAACGATCCGAGCATAATCTGTATGTGTTTGGCCCTTGAGACCATAGGCTTCGTTGATGGCCTTGGCTGAGAAATCCACTTCTACCCCTCTGACCACAGACAGGCCATCCTCAGGGCTGAGCACATTGGCGTAGAAATCATACACCATGCTCGTGTAGGCTGGATTGGGCGGTCTGCAAAATTCCTCCCAGCCGTGGTTGATCACTCCTGCGCGCAAGAACTGCGGCAGGTCAGCAGGTCGGTCGAAGAAGCCTTTCTCGTGCAGCAACTCCCTCTTCCGCAGCTCAGCACCCCTGGACTCAGCATCAGATGAAACATACCTCACTGACTGAGGCTCGTCTTCAGGGTAGAGCTTTGCCTTCCCCTTATCTGATGGCCTGGCTGACTCGGCAGCCTCAACCTTGAGTCGTTTGAGCGATGGCTCAGTACATTCCTTCTCTGATGAAGGCACCTCCTTAGCCTTCTTCCTCTTTAGTTTCTTGGATCGCTTGGCTTTAAGGATCTTGGCCTTCTTTTTCTTCTTCAGTTTTGCCTCAATGTTGATCTGCTGCAGGCATGCCCCCAGCGTCTCCTCCATGGAATCATCCTGCTGTGCAGGACTCTCTGGGCTTGCTTCCCTTGCAGGTGAGAAGGCCTCGTCTTCACCACCTTCCCCACTGCCCTGAGTGGATTCCTGGTACTCCCCATAGGGGAATTCAGGGTCAGGCCGTGGAGGCGTGTGCGAAGGTGTGGCACTCTGCTCTGCTGTAGGCGTCTGCACGGAATTCAGTGGTGAAAACGGCGTTTCAGGGCTCTGTGCAGGCGGTGGCGATGAAAGCTCTGGGCTGTGCACTGGTTCAGATGATGAAGGGTTGTGCGCAGGTGAGGCAGATGGCGACGAACTCTTCTTGGGCGACTCGTGGGACGCACGATCTGTTTCTTGACTCTCCACAGAGAGGGTCTTGGCTTTGCTTGGTTCGGCGGCCGTCTCGATACTCCACCGGCGTTTCTTGGGCGTGCCCGCTGGTTTAGAAGGTCCAGCAGGGATCTCAGTGACAACCCTCCACTTCTTCCTACGGATCGGAAGCTTGGGAAGAGGTCCGGTGCGTACAGCCCCAGCATCTGCAAGGGTCAGAAGTGCTTCCCTTGCAGCCGCTTCAGCTGCGTCATCAGCCTTCTTCTTGGCTGCGGATCTTTCAGCCCTTGTGGACACCATTGTCGAATCTTGGAGGTTTGGAGAGAAGGATCAAAAATGAAGAGAATCTCAGTTTTCTTGGAAATCAGAGAATGAGAGAATCGTATCGATCGAGCGCCTTCTAACGGATATAAAGGCAACGGCTAAATCCCAACGGCTCTATTTTGCGGATCCTGCAATTCCAGCGCAATTTTAGGGATTTCTTTTTATCTAAATGGCAAACTTGGTTCGTCCGTATCTTTTATTTGGCTCGATCGTTTCTTGATTTTTAAAGCTGGGATTACTCTCCTTGATCCCCTCTTTCGATTCCCTATAAAAACAAATAAAACAAACATTAAATACTTAATTAAAATTACACCACAAAACATACAAATGATAACCGAAAAAAGTGAAAAAATAAACTAAGGCATTAGCCTTGACTGAACGAGCACAGTGACCACTCGTTCTCTCTCGTTTTTAGTTTCATGCTTCATTCAAGAGGAAGGCCGAGAGAGTCTTCACATCTCCTTCCTCATAGTAGTGCTTCAACCTCGCCCCATTGACCATAAATGGCTGGCCTTTCTGTAAGTTCTTTATCTCTATTGCACCATGAACAAACACATTAGTAATGACAAATGGACCCGACCATCTAGACTTAAGTTTCCCTGGAAATAGTTTCAACCGTGAGTTAAACAACAAAACAAGTTGACCCTTCTTAAAGTCCTTAACTCTAAGTCTACTATCGTGCCAAATCTTGGTTTTTTCCTTGTACATCTTAGCATTTTCATAGGCCATATGCCTAAGCTCATCAAGCTCATGTAGTTGCAAAGATCTCAGTGTCCCCGCATCTTTTACACAAAAATTTAATTCCTTCATGGCCCAAAATGCTTTGTTTTCTAACTCAAGTGGTAAGTGACAAGCCTTGCCATATACCAGCCTATAAGGCGACATACCTAGGGGTGTCTTATATGCTGTCCTATAAGCCCAAAGTGCATCCTCAAGCTTGAAGGACCAGTCTTTCCTATTAGGTTTGACCACTTTTTCTAGGATGTTCTTAATTTCCCTATTTGAGATTTCAGCTTGGCCATTTGAGTGTGGGTGGTAGGGAGTGGCTACTCTATGTCTAATGTTATATTTAGCCAACACTCTCTCCATAGCCTTATTAATGAAATGTGACCCCTCATCACTAATGATGGCACGAGGTGTCCCAAACCTAGTAAAAATGTGCCTATGCAAGAAGTTGGTGACTGTTTTAGCATCATTATTAGGACATGCTTTGGCTTCTACCCACTTGGACACATAGTCCACTGCTACTAATATGTAAAGGTTACCTGATGATGGGGGGAATGGCCCCATGAAGTCAATGCCCCATACATCAAAGAGCTCTAACTCTAAGATGTAGGTGAGGGGCATTTCATCCTTTCGACTGAGGTTACCTGTTCTTTGGCATGCATCACAGCTGTGGGCATAGTTGTGGGCATCTTTGAAGATCGTTGGCCAATAATAGCCACTCTGAAATACCTTTGCAGCTGTTCTTTGGCCACCAAAGTGTCCACCATAAGGAGATGTGTGACAGTGCTGCAGCACAGACTTCGCTTCAGCAGCTGAAACACACTTCCTTAGCAAGCCGTCAGCACATGTTCTGTAAAGTGTGGGGTCATCCCAGATAAATTTCCTTGCTTCATGAAGGAACCTCTTCTTCTCTTGTCCTCCCTTGAACACTGGTAATACCTGTGATGCACGGAAGTTAGCAATGTCAGCAAACCAAGGTTCCTCATCGTTATCACGATGAGTCAAAGCAAAGACATGTTCATCAATAAAAGCATCAGAAATTGCGGGGTCCGCAATTTTTTCGCAATTGTGCTGCAATCGAGACAGGTGATCTGCAACCACGTTTTCACATCCTTTCTTGTCCCGAATGTCCAAATCAAATTCCTGCAGCAATAACACCCATCTAATCAACCTAGGCTTGGCATCAGCCTTCCTCATGAGATATTTCAAGGCAGAATGGTCAGTATATACAATTGTCCTAGTGCCTACAATATAGTTTCTAAATTTTTCGCAAGCAAACACTACAGCAAGCATCTCTTTCTCAGTAGTTGTATAATTACATTGAGCCTCATTCAAGGTCTTACTAGCATAATAGACAGGGTGTGTTAGCTTGTCAATCTTCTGGCCTAACATCACTCCTACAGCATAGTCACTGGCATCACATAACATCTCAAAGGGGAGATCCCAATTTGGTCCTACTATTATAGGTGCAGTGACTAGTGCTTTCTTAAGGGTAGTCCAAGCTACTAAGCATTCCTTAGAGAAGATGAATGGTCTATTTAGCTCTAAAAGCTCACACAGAGGCTTGGCTATCTTAGAAAAGTCTTTGATGAACCTTCTGTAGAAGCCAGCATGCCCTAGGAAGCTTCTAATGGCTTTGACATTCTGGGGCTCTACCAACTTCTCTATGATCTCAATCTTTGCCCTATCAACTTCTACTCCTGCCCTTGACACTCTATGTCCTAAGACAATCCCCTCATCCACCATAAAATGGCATTTTTCCCAATTTAGGACTAGGTTGGTCTCCTCACACCTAGCCAGGACTTGTCCTAGGTTTTCTAGACAGTTTGAAAATGAGTCCCCAAATACTGAGAAGTCATCCATGAATATTTCTATCATGGACTCATCCAACTCAGAGAAGATTGCCATCATGCATCTTTGGAACGTTGCCGGTGCATTGCATAAGCCGAAAGGCATTCTGCGGAAGGCAAAAGTTCCAAAAGGGCAAGTGAAGGTGGTCTTCTCTTGATCCTTAGGGTCTATAGTTATTTGATTATAGCCTGAATACTCGTCTAAGAAACAATAGTAGGCTCTACCAGCTATTCTGTCTAGCATTTGGTCAATGAACGGTAGAGGGAAGTGATCTTTTTTAGTTTCTTTATTTAATTTCCTGTAATCCATACACACTCTCCACCCTGTGACAGTCCTTGTTGGAATCAGTTCGTTGTTCTCATTGACTACCACAGTTATTCCCCCCTTCTTAGGTACACATTGGATGGGGCTCACCCACTGGCTACTAGCTATTGGGAAAATCACTCCTGCATCTAACCATTTTATTATTTCCTTCTTTACTACCTCTTTCATAGAGGGGTTTAGCCTACGCTGGTGATCTACCCTAGGTGTGTGCTCTTCCTCTAATATAATTTTGTGCATGCAATAAGAAGGGCTAATGCCTCGAATATCAGCAATAGTCCATGCTATAGCCTTCCTATGTTGCTTAAGCAATAAAATCAGTTCAACCTCATGCTTTTCACTTAATTTAGAAGAAATGATAACAGGCAGAGTTTCATTACTTCCTAGATATGCATACTTGAGGTGAGTAGGTAGTGGTTTCAGTTCTAAAACAGGTGGATGCTCAATGGAGGGCTTTAAAGGATTCACAGATCTATCAGTTAAATCTATATTCATACATACATGTTGTGGTTTATCTACAGGTATATCCATTATGTCAGATACATTCAAGTCAGCTACATCTAATTGTACATATTCATTAGCATGCTTAGTTAATAATACATGCTCCAATTGTTCCTCCATCAAGGAGTCTACTACGTCCATGCTAGCACAGGATTCAAGGTCAGAGGGGTACCTTAAAGCTTTATATACACTAAACTTCACCTCTTCATCATGAACCCTCATAGTAAGCTCACCTTTTTGGACGTCTATAAGTGCCCTACCTGTGGCTAGAAATGGTCTGCCTAGCAGGATGGGGACCTCCTTGTCTGCCTCATAGTCCAGGACAATGAAATCTGCAAGGAAAATAAATTTGTCAACTTTCACTAGAATATCCTCAATCTTACCTTCAGGGTATGCGATGGATCTGTCTGCTAGTTGTAAAGTGACAGTGGTTGGACGTGCTTCCCCTATTCCTAACTGGCGGAATAGGGACAGGGGCATGAGATTTATGCTGGCGCCCAGGTCACAAAGCGCTCTGCCCACGTGCTTGCCTCCAAGTTCTACAGGTAATGTGAAGGAACCAGGATCCTTCTCCTTCTTGGGCAGCTTGTTCTGGAGGATGGCACTGCACTCCTCAAGGAGGTTTACTGTTTCAAACTCACCAATTATTTTTTTGTTAGTAATGATGTCCTTCAAAAACTTTACATAAGAAGGCATAGACTGTAAAACTTCTACAAAAGGAATGTTAACATGCACTTGCTTAAGAATTTCTAAGAATTTATTAAAATGAACTTCCTGTTCTTGCTTCTTCTTAAGCCTTCGAGGGTATGGAGGTGGTGGCACATATGCAGGCACGTCAGGGCGCCTTAGGATAGGTGGAGGCCTTGGAATTTCTTCTACCTCCTCAATAATTGGCTCTAGCCTGGCTCCTGATGTGCTAGTTGGTGGTGGACCTTGGTTTGGCAGAGACTCCAGTGGAGCACTAGACTCAGTGTTCTCTACTCTCTTTGGTATGTCTTTTGTGTTACTCACCAATGGTCTTCCACTCCTAAGTTCAATTGCTTGAACTTGTTCCTTGCCATCTCTCCTTGGTACCTCGGTGTCAGCAGGGAGTCTACCTTGGGGCCTACTCTTGAGTTCATTTGCTAATTGGCCTATTTGGTTTTCTAGGCTCCTAAGAGTAGCTTGCTGGCTTTGAAGCGTAGCATCATTCTTAGCTATATATTCCTTGAGTAAGTTTTCTACAGAAGATCCTACAGGTTGATTGTATGGTTTTTGGTACATTGACTGGTTATGTTGGGGAGTGAAACCAGGTGTTCCACTCGGTCTAGGTTGGTTAGGATTTTGGTTAATGTTTTGTTGGCCACCCCATGACAGGTTTGGGTGGTTTCTCCAACCAGGGTTATAGGTGTTGGAGTAGGGGTTATTCCTAGGCTGCTGCTGGCTCCCAACATAGCAGACTGAGGATGGATTCCCAGGGCAGTATTCATATGGGTGCCCTTCCCCACAGAATCCACAGATAAGTGCCTCGCCTTGACTTGGTTGGGTGCCCATTGACATGGCTGTGGCGGTATTGGCACTGGTTTGGAGATTGGCCTGAGCCATTTGCTTAACTAGGTTGGTCAGGGCATTTATTTGGGTGCTCATGGCGCTTAAAGCATCCTTGTCTTGAGCTCTAGTTGGTTCTACTGGATCATCTGACCACCTACAGTGAGATGTTGAGATCTTCTCCAAGATCTCATAAGCTTCGTTGTAACTCTTGGACAACATGGAACCTCCAGCAGATGAGTTTAGAACTTGTCTGGTGCTGGGGTTGCAGCCTTTAAAGAAGACTTCTATTTGGATACACCATGGAATGCCATGGTGTGGACATTTAATGAGAAGGTCTTTGAATCTTGTCCAAGCTTCGTGAAGAGACTCACTCGGAGCTTGTTTGAATTTGATGATATCATCACGAAAGGTCGAATTCCTATCTGGTGGGAAATATTTGACTAGGAATTTTTCTGCTAAGTCTGTCCAATTGAGGACAGATCCTGAGGGTAATGAATTTAACCACGTTTTGGCTTTGTCCCTCAAAGAGTAAGGGAACAGATATAGCCTCAGGGCCTCTTGGGAAACTCCAGGAATGAGGAAGGTATCACTGACTCCTAGGAAGTTCCTAAGGTGGTTATGGGGGTCCTCATTTTCTATTCCAAAGAATTGTCCCACAGTGGACAACATTTGGAACATCACTGGTTTTAACTCGAATGAGTTGGCAGTGATTTCAGGACGGATTATGCTGGGGTTCAGCTCCCCAGGCATAGGTACTAGGTACGAAAGGATGGCGCTATCCTTGTCATTCGCTATTTCAATGGGATTGCGAGTGACAAGCACCAGGTTTTGATCTATTCCAGCCATTTCTTCTTGAGTGGATTGCGGAGACTCTGCGGTTTCAGCAATTATTTGAGGTAAAAGGGGTTGTTTAAAGAGACGTTTCTTGGCTCTATTTCTAGCTTTAAATAATCTTTCAGGCTCAGGGTTGAACTCTAGATCACTACTTGGAGTCTCATTCATAAACTACCCTAAATGGTACCTGAAGAAGAAATGAAAATGGATCAAATTCAATGGAAAATAACTTGGTGTTTCAGACTTAACAAACTTCGTTTTCACTTAAAATAAGTCCCCGGCAGCGGCGCCAAAAACTTGTTGCGTGCTCAATGTGTTAAAGATAAATAAGCAAGTAGTAAGTATATTTCATTCGTTTTTTCCACAGAGACTCATTTTTAGCTATTCATGAAGTGTATTTGTTAAGAAAGAAGGGGTGAATTTGATGGGGTAAAATTGGTTTTTAATTATCTAAGTTTTGCTGAATGCGTAAAGGAATGCAACATAAACAAATGCAAGTTGAAATTAGACTCAAAAGACAAGAGATGGAATTAATAAACGAAGAAGAAAACAGCTAAACAGAATGGTACTTAGCAGAATTGCGGACACCGCAATTTTACCGCAATTGAATAACAGCGAAAGTGTGTAAATGGGCGAATTAAGGGCTACTAATGACTATCCTATAGGCATTTTTGTACGATTCCCAAGCATTGGATCTACTCTCTATGCATCAAACTCACTCTATCTCATGTATCGTCCGATTCCATGCATTAGATTCTTTAGTTTACTCGACTCAAAGTAAGGTCTTAAGCATCTTGTTAAAGCAGAAGTGTTTAGTTTGTACTAGGGAAACGCCTATTCCTAGGCCGTTTCCTGGTTACCATGAAAGGCTAGCATGATTATACGACTCTGAACTCTTACTCCTTCCAGAGGTTAGGAGTTCTTTGGACAAAATGGATGGCCAATCGAAATTTCCCGTGGGATGAAGCTTACATACAATCAATGGTTCGAGAGCTATCCTACATACTTGGTTCACGTTTTTAAGCCTATAGTTCTGTCATTAGCATGCCCCTAGGTGACTTAGCTACTCATGGATATATGGAGAACAGGAATACAAGATAAAACAGACATGCTTAGAAGGGAAATGAACTCAAAACAGTAAGATAAAACCGTAGCAGCAGAAGATGGAAACTGTGAAATGCAACTTGTAATTTGATTATTTTGAAGGTTTGAACGAACAAAAGGAAACTTAAAGTAAATAATTCAAAGACAGACAACAACGAAATGCAGTAGGTAAAACACTAAACTAGAAACAACAACTGATCAAAGCTGGAAATTAGAAGAATACGACAGAAAACAGTAAAGGGTGCTTGAAAGCCTCGTTGCAGTCGCCTCGAATGAAGGGGATGAAAGGGCAGCCTTGCTTGGATGAATCCAATCGAGAGAGAAGAAGAATCTCCTCTCCTTCCTATCAGATTATCGATTCCAACAGCTGAGACTCTCACTCCAACAGACGGCAAAGGAAAACAGGACGAAAAGATGGACTGCGAGAAGACTCTACGCTTTCGGATGATGACTGAACCTCCGACTTTGGCCCCCTTTTATAGTAGTTTGCAGGTGCGTTTGGGCCAAGGAGAACCATCAATCTTCAACGTCATATATCAGAATGGATGGAGGAGAAAGAATGAATCCCTGAAATTACGGAAATTAACAGAAAAGGATCAGTCAACTTACGGTTTTCACTTGAATAATTGCGGCTTCAGCAATGTTTTCGCAATGCTGTCGCAATGCAGTTTTTTTTCATTCTTTTCCTTCGGTTTTCAACCTTTTTCTTTCCTATTGTGCATAAGTCCTAATTTAGCTACCTTCTTCTCATTCTCATATTTAAGCATAGGTTTAGGCTAAATGCTATCAAAAACACCTAAAAGTGTCCATCTTCTTAAGCTAAATGGGTCCTAAATAAGTCACTTTCAGAGACTTAACACTCGCCCGCCTCAGCGCCCGAGCGCCCGTCATCGTAAGTCCGCACGCGCCGCTCGGCCACTCGCCCACGCCTCGCCTCGCCCAGCCGCGCGCGCCCTATCCGTGACTGTAAATGACCGTCATTAAAACTCAGCAGAAGCCCGTCATTAAAAGTCAACAAAAATGCCCGATTTTGTAAATTTTCCAGAGAGCTCAGCGCCTAGGCGCTGACTTATGGCGCCTAGGCGCTGTCCCGATTCTGTGTGCGCGCTCCCGCGGCGCCTAGGCGCTGACTTATGGCGCCTAGGCGCTAGTTTGACGCAGAAATGGGTATTTAAGTCCGTTTTTGCTGATTTTAGGTCATTCTCTCCCAATTTCTTCCGCCCCCATCTTTTGTAGAGCTCATTTCTTGAGCCAAAACCTATTTCTTACCTATTCTAATACATTGAAGTTGATTTCTTGTTGATTTCTCTTGATTTTCACAACGAACAACTAAGGTAAGTGCTCTAATTCGAGTTTAGGGGTTGTCTTGATGCTGAGGGAGGGTTTATATGAATTTCTATCTTGGTTTTGTTAATTTCTTGCATCTCTTGGTCTGTATTAAGAACGAATAACTTGCCTTTCCGATTAGGAGTGACGTCCATAATTAGTTACGCATGCTTAGTTGGCTATTATTGATTTTTGACAAACTTCAATACTTAGTAGCGAAAGTCTAGTGGTAACGATATTTTTGAACTATCGTTATAAATTCAAGCTGTCGAGGCTTGCCAAAATAAATTTATAATGCCTATTGCCAAGGCTTTGCAGCCAGTGGTAACAGGGTCGATCCAAGGAATAGGAGAATTGAATTTACTAATGAAATTGGGATTTGATCGATTAATTGGTAACGGGGGGTTTTATCATGCAAATAAGAAATAATGCAAAAGCTAACGGAAGGAAGAAATAATATGTAGAAGACGTGTGCACGGTTTGGGGAGTCTCGGGGTCAATTGTTAGACAAATACAACTTATCATTTAATTCTAATAACATGGAATTCAGTTTACTAAGCACGCGGACGACTACCAGAGAAGCCCCAAAGTAGCCGACTTCATGGATTTTAATTAGGCCACACAGTCCTAATTACACGTTATCTAATCTCACATTAAGATGATCAGTCCTAAGATGAATTTAGACAGTTACTAGCTAACCGCGACGAACATTCGGGCGTGAATTCTAATTGCTAGTAGGTTGCCCGCAAACGCCGTATGCAACCAACAATTATCCTACCCGACCCGATACTTCGATTTAGTTCTATTTACCTGTGTTACTTAGTCGAGCAGTGAGAGGCACGGCATCGCTACTCTTTAACATACACAACATGCGAAACTATCCGAGTGTCAATCAACATAATTTAGCATGCGCGTTGGATTAAGCAAAGTAAATAAATGCTATGTAAACAGAACCAATATGCAAATTCATACTCAGATTATCAAAGCAATAGTGTCTAACAAAATTCCCCTAAACAAAATCCCAAACCGTCACCCTTACCTTAGCCGCTCATGGCGCGGATCGTCAATCCCGCTCCACCAACGACCATGGAAGAGTTCATCTACGTATTACAAATGAAAGTGGAGCTCACTCGCATGCCAACAATGGCGGAGCTCCACGGAAAGTAGAGAGAAAATGGGGAAGAAGGGAAGAAGAATCGCCGGATTCCGTTGAGAGATGAAGGAGAAAAGGCTTAGAGAAGATTGTGAAAAATGTGCAGAAAAATCGTCCTTAAGCTACTGCCTTCGTCGTAGCGTCGAGACGCTAGGCCAGCGTCTCGACGCTGTGCCCTAAGTGATCCGCGCGCGCGCGCGCTGGCGTCGCGACGCAAGGCCAGCGTCGCGACGCTGCCCCGATGAAATTCCTGCGCGCGCCTGCTCCGGAGCGTCTCGACGCCAAGCAGGGTCTCGACGCCAGGGCAGCGTCAAGCTAGCGTCTCGACGCTATCACTCGACGCTTGCTCTCGGGTTTTTCCAGCGTCGAGCCAGCGTCTCGACGCTATAGCTCGACGCTGGCTCTCGGGTTTGGGGCTGATGCTTTGCCTCTCCAAGGCTGTTTTGGCCCGTTTCTTCACGGAACAAACTCCCCTCTTCCCGATGCATTCCCGGGGCGCTAAAACTCTGCTTTAAGCTCTCGAACACGCCCAATGGACGCACGAGCTCTTTGCCGCTTTTCTCCTACAAAAGAGATACATTTAATCAATTGGAAGCGGTCTTTAGCTATAATTAGGACGTATTTAATAGCTCCAAAATGGAGTTATCAAACACCCCCAACTTAAACATTGCTAGTCCTCGAGCAAGCACTACAAAGACATTGACTCTAAGGACGCGTTTACATATATTCTAACTCAAACCTCCATGCATATTGAAATTTAAACACGAGCACAATCATGGAAGCATTTTGTTCATGCATTAACTAGGACATATCAAAAATTAACTCTTGCCCCCTAACGTGTGTGTGTGCTAGACAACTACTCCTAAACTCACGTAAACCCGGAAAACCAACATGCAACGCACATCCCGTTTTCCCCCTACTTCTAGCGTTTAAGAACAGCTACACTTGACTTACACGAGAGAGAGAAACAAATTAAGAGACCTAATTATTTTCTCATTCTTTTTCTTTCTTTTCCAAAGTACTTTGTACTCTTTTATTTGGGTTCTTTGAACCAACTTTTCATTTCTTTTTCTTTCCTACTCGAGTTGCCTAACACGTCAAATTCATGCATAAAACTTCACGTTTTTAAGGACTAACGCTCACTTCTTTTAAGCGCAAATAAGAAGGAGGAGCGCCTCGAGAGGAACTTTTCTACAAAACATGCTTTTCTATTTTTTTTTTATTAGGCTAAGCACATGCTTCCTCAATTAATTAGCTACTAACTCTCATGCAACAAGCTACCTAAGGGTGCCTTTCGGGGTGACAACGAGAATTAGCTAAACATGCGATAAACCAAGCTTACGGAATCTAGGGAGAAGTTGCTAAGTGCGCGATGAGTGCAAGGGAGCAACAGAAAAAATTTTAAAATTTTTGACATGAACCTAATAAACACAAAACTCATGCAAAAACTCGATTATGAACATGCTCAGAATTCCAAAATGCATTTCCTAGGCTATCACAGTCAGAAAACAGTAAACAGAGTCCCAAGCACTTCAATATCTTTATAACACTTCTCAACAAACTACACATGCACATCCATCGGACTACTCCACCCCCAACTTCAAAATTTGGCATTGTCCTCAATGCCAACCAGTCAGATACATCAAAGTAAAAGGGAAGAAGAAATGCACTTCCCTGACTCTTTGTGAAGCTGGCGAGGGCGAGGAAGCGGCGCACGAACGCATTAGAGCCCAAAATTGTCTTCTCTTCCTCGATTCCCTAAAAAAAAAAAAAAAAACAGCAAGCTAATTAATACTAAAAAGCAACAAAACTAAACTAAAGCATAAAAACAGTTCAACACTCGGGTGCCTCCGAGAAGCGCAGAATTTTTAAAGTCGGTTGCTCGACTGTATTCTCTCAACAGACTCATCCATAGTCTGTAGGTGTGGGGGACGATCCATACTTGTCCAAGGCCACACCTTTTCCACCGTTCACCTGAAAAACATTTTGCACTCTTCGTGCCTCGGGCACGTGAATATTAGACATGTTAGTGCAAAATCCAGCAGTATCATCCATCAAATTCAAATCAGAAATTTTAACCGAGACATGGGAACCATCCCTCAAGCGCGAGGGTAGACTCCCATTCTCATCATGCTCACAAACAACAGAAACATTCGCAACAGATTTCCCATCAAATAAAGAAAACTCATGCAAAGTATCATCAAACTCTAACGAAACGACGCCCTTATACACATCGATTTTGACCCTAGCGGTCTTAAGAAAAGGGCGTCCTAACAGCATAGAGGACGAAGCATGCAATGAACTTTCTTTCATATCTAAAACAAGGAAATCGGCGGGGAACATCATATCCCCAACTCTAACTAAAACATCCTCTACCTTCCCCCTAGGACAGATGCTTGACCCATTAGCCAACTGAACAGAAACATTACACTCATGCATTTCATTTAAATTCAGTTCACGAAACAGTGCATAAGACATAACATTTACAGAGGCTCCTAGGTCTAACATGGCATTATGGACAACCTTACTACCTATAGTGCAAGGGATAGTAAAGGTACCTGGATCGTTGCACTTTGCAGGCAACGTACCTGGGAGTATGGCAGAGACGTTCTCTTTCTTTTTCTCAGTCCCTCTGGACTTCCTTTTCGTAGTGCACCAGCTCCTTAGGAATTTTGCATATTTGGGCACTTGACTGACTGCCTCTAGGAGCGGGATATTCACCATCACCTTTTGGAAGGTTCGAAGGACCTCCTCGTCATCGGATTCCAAAGTAGGCTTCGCAAGCCTACTCGGGAATGGTGCTTTGGCAACATCCACAGGTACACTGACCTTCTCATTTCTTTTCTCATTCTCAGTCTCAAGAGCAATCGGGGCGGACTCGTTCAGGCTGTCCGTGGCTTCCTTCGCAGCTCTGGTGGAAAGTGACTTCCCACTGCGCAGCTGAATGGCACTCACATTTTCACATGAGTTAACTGTAGTTTGGGAAGGAAGCTTCCCCGAGCTCTTGCTCTCGATCTTACTAATAGACACCGCCATTTGTGTCAGCTGCTTGTTCAAATTCTGCAGCTCTGCCTTATGAGAATTTAGCTCCTCGCGAGCCTCTTTCTGGAACTGGCTGGTGCTAGTCACGATGGTCCTGACCATATCTTCAAGTGAGCTGGAGGAGCTCGAGGCTTGAGCCTGGGTGGAAGAGTTAGGCCTATCCTGGGATTGGCCTTGGAAGCGATTTTGTCCTTCCCTGTTCCCATAGCTGAAGTTGGGATGGTCACGCCAACCGGGGTTGTAAGTGTTAGCATATGGATCATACTTCCTTGGGTTGGAAGCATACCCCCCGATTGCATTGACCTCCGCCTCTTCGCGTTGTCCTCCAACAATTTTCTTCAACATACTACCTATCTCGGCCACCTGGGCCCTCATTTCAGACATCTCATGGCTCTGAGCCACGCTGTGCACTTGTCCTTGCCCCCTGATCCCAAACTGCTGCGAATTGGTGGCCATATTTGCAATGAGCTGCTTGGCCTCAACTGGGGTTTTGTCAATCAGTGCCCCTCCACTCGCTGCATCGATCATCTGCCTGTCGTGGGGCGTCATCCCCTCATAAAAATACTGTATGAGCAGCTGATCGGCGATCTGGTGGTGTGGGAAACTCGCGCACAGGCGCCCAAAGCGTTCCCAATACTCATGCAGGGACTCACCTACATCCTGGGTGATCCCATAAATTCTCTTCCGCAGAGTGGTGGCCAGGGATGCGGGAAAGTATTTCTCCAAAAATACCCGCTTCATGTCCTGCCACGTGGTGATGGATCCGGAAGGCAAATAATACAGCCAATCCTTGGCCTTGTCCTTGAGCGTGAAGGGGAATGCCCTCATGTTCAGCTGCTCTTCCGTGACCCCTGCGGGCTTCATCCCCGCGCAGACGCAATGGAACTCCATCAAGTGTTTGTTCGCGTCCTCTCCTGCATTTCCATGGAAAGAAGGTAACTGGTGAATTAAACCAGATTTCAGCTCAAAGTTACCTGCTACCACGGGGTAGTTAATGCACAAAGGCTGCAGGTTCAGGTCTGGCGCTGCCAGTTGCTTCAGCGTCCGTGGCGCTTCACCTTGCGCCATCTCGTCAAATAAGAAGGGATTGCCTTCTTCTCTTTCAAACTGTCCTTGCCCCTCCCGGGCTTCTCTACGTAACCGCCGCTCCTCTCTGTCAATCTCAGGAATATACTGCAAACTACCCTCAGAGGAACGGGTCATACACAAACAAAAATCTAAACATACAACATACAAACGGAAAAAAATTTCAGTCAACCATCAATAAATCAAATTCAAACTCCAATCATAAATCCAATCAATTGCCTATTCCCCGGCAACGGCGCCAATTTTGGTAACGATATTTTTGAACTATCGTTATAAATTCAAGCTGTCGAGGCTTGCCAAAATAAATTTATAATGCCTATTGCCAAGGCTTTGCAGCCAGTGGTAACAGGGTCGATCCAAGGAATAGGAGAATTGAATTTACTAATGAAATTGGGATTTGATCGATTAATTGGTAACGGGGGGTTTTATCATGCAAATAAGAAATAATGCAAAAGCTAACGGAAGGAAGAAATAATATGTAGAAGACGTGTGCACGGTTTGGGGAGTCTCGGGGTCAATTGTTAGACAAATACAACTTATCATTTAATTCTAATAACATGGAATTCAGTTTACTAAGCACGCGGACGACTACCAGAGAAGCCCCAAAGTAGCCGACTTCATGGATTTTAATTAGGCCACACAGTCCTAATTACACGTTATCTAATCTCACATTAAGATGATCAGTCCTAAGATGAATTTAGACAGTTACTAGCTAACCGCGACGAACATTCGGGCGTGAATTCTAATTGCTAGTAGGTTGCCCGCAAACGCCGTATGCAACCAACAATTATCCTACCCGACCCGATACTTCGATTTAGTTCTATTTACCTGTGTTACTTAGTCGAGCAGTGAGAGGCACGGCATCGCTACTCTTTAACATACACAACATGCGAAACTATCCGAGTGTCAATCAACATAATTTAGCATGCGCGTTGGATTAAGCAAAGTAAATAAATGCTATGTAAACAGAACCAATATGCAAATTCATACTCAGATTATCAAAGCAATAGTGTCTAACAAAATTCCCCTAAACAAAATCCCAAACCGTCACCCTTACCTTAGCCGCTCATGGCGCGGATCGTCAATCCCGCTCCACCAACGACCATGGAAGAGTTCATCTACGTATTACAAATGAAAGTGGAGCTCACTCGCATGCCAACAATGGCGGAGCTCCACGGAAAGTAGAGAGAAAATGGGGAAGAAGGGAAGAAGAATCGCCGGATTCCGTTGAGAGATGAAGGAGAAAAGGCTTAGAGAAGATTGTGAAAAATGTGCAGAAAAATCGTCCTTAAGCTACTGCCTTCGTCGTAGCGTCGAGACGCTAGGCCAGCGTCTCGACGCTGTGCCCTAAGTGATCCGCGCGCGCGCGCGCTGGCGTCGCGACGCAAGGCCAGCGTCGCGACGCTGCCCCGATGAAATTCCTGCGCGCGCCTCCTCCGGAGCGTCTCGACGCCAAGCAGGGTCTCGACGCCAGGGCAGCGTCGAGCTAGCGTCTCGACGCTATCACTCGACGCTTGCTCTCGGGTTTTTCCAGCGTCGAGCCAGCGTCTCGACGCTATAGCTCGACGCTGGCTCTCGGGTTTGGGGCTGATGCTTTGCCTCTCCAAGGCTGTTTTGGCCCGTTTCTTCACGGAACAAACTCCCCTCTTCCCGATGCATTCCCGGGGCGCTAAAACTCTGCTTTAAGCTCTCGAACACGCCCAATGGACGCACGAGCTCTTTGCCGCTTTTCTCCTACAAAAGAGATACATTTAATCAATTGGAAGCGGTCTTTAGCTATAATTAGGACGTATTTAATAGCTCCAAAATGGAGTTATCATCTAGCTCGTGGCTAATCAATTCGAGCCTAAGTGACAGTTGGGGGTAGGAATTGATTAACGTTCTCACGGCGGGCTTAAGACTAAGAGATAAATCGAATTAGTTCTAGGATTAATTCGTCTCAATGATACCCGTTACTGTTTGTTAATTGATTTAAGCGTCATGAACTTAGATTAATTAGTGGGCATGTTTAATTAGGATTGCACTTCCCTAATTAATTCTTAGGGGTGCTTTGGACCCGTTTGGGACGAAGCATTTTGTGTGCATGAAATAGAATTACCTTGCTAATTAGAATCCCTATGAACTAAGCGCATCAAGATAAATCCCGACACTCGAATTAGGAGCACGTGTTACATTTAATTGTTTTTTTTTCGCTCTTTACTTTTCTCAATTATTTTTCCGTTAGCTTAGTTTAGTTTTAATTAACTCCCCCTTTATTTGCTTTTGAGTTTTAGTTAAAAGACAAATAGAAATTAGCTAGGAGAAAATAACTTAGGTTCCCTGTGGTTCGACACCCGTTACCACTAGCTGCAAAGCTTAGTAGTTTCGGTATTATAAATTTTATTTTGGCGGGATTCGACACCCCGAAAATTAGTTGGACATTCAAAAATCCTTCTACCAAAATTGGCGCCGTTGCCGGGGAACCATTTAATTTCTCTTAGTTAAATTTTATTTGTAAAAAAAAAAAAAAAAAAAAAAAAATGAATGGTTCCGAGGGATCCCTCTTTGATAAAGTCAGTGAATTGAAAGCTCAAATGTCTGAATTAATTGTTTCGCTTAAATCAACTGTTAAAGATTGTCAGGCATACAACAGAGCTCGAGAGGAAAGTCAAGCTCGCACAGGTTTGTTATTGGAACAAATGGTTGCGCAAATGGCCACTACTAACTTTGAATTGCAGAAGGCAACAACCATATTCCATCAAGAACAAGCTCAGCCTCAAGAAGAGCCCCGGGAAGACTCGTGCCCCGAGTACTTTCCTTTGATGTCTGACGAAGAAGAGGAGGTTGAGCTTAGCCCCGAGGAATATCCTGAGGAGACTGACGATGCGAATGAGCTGAGTGGAGCTGAGACTTCTCCAAGATTGAAATTCTGGGCAGAATTTCTCGCCTGTGATGAAGAAGATCTCAAAGAATTCTTAGAGGTAAGTATTCCTCCACCTGTTGATTTCGATTCAGAGCATGAATTTTGTATTGAAAATTTATTTGAAGAATCATGCATGGATGAGCTTGAGCATATTTCTGATTTTGAAAATATTTTCGAAAATCTTTTCACTGATGAGTTAGAACCAACTTGTGCTGAAAATGTTGTTTTGATGGATGAGGAAGTGGCAATTGTGCCTTTTGATAATTTATCTCCTATTGCTTTGCCTTGTGATAGTTCATGTATTATAGGAGATTCATCTAGCATGCCCCCTTCCATCTGTGCATCTGAGAATGTTGGTCTTTTGGAGAATTTTTATCTGATCCCTCCCCATATTGAGTCTTTATTTTCTGTTCAGTTAGTTGAGTCTGCTTTTATTTTGTTTGAGTCTGTTGAGTCTTTATTTTTCCCAAATTTCAAAAATACCAAAAAAATAACAACTTTGTCCGGTTGCCTCCAAAAGTCGAAGAGCTTGCTTCTCTTAGCAGGTTTTATTGATTCAAGGAAGAAGGGGCCGAAGAAGTACGAGAATTTTTACGTACCCTGACAGAGTGGAGGACACGTCGAGCATAACGACATTAAAAATTTGCGCTTCTTGGGAGACAACCCATGAGTATTTAAATTTTTGTCTTTACTTTTAGTTTTTATTTTCGTAGCTTAGCTTTTTCTTGTTTTCTTAGGTAATAAGCGAGAGATGACATGCATTTCGGATATATTTTGAAGACAAGGTTGCACATCCCTACTCACCGATCCCGCGAAAAAAATCAGGGGAGGTTTCTGTTCCCTTTGATTTTTGTCATTTTAATTGTTTATCTGTGGGATTAGATGCATTGAGGACAATGCAGTCTTTTAGGTGGGGGGTAGAGTTTAGTTTTGGACTTCTTTATAGTGTTTGTGCATGGATGCTCTGATTTTGAGATGTATGAGAATCTGAATGCATGTTGTCCGATGAGGACTGTCTGTGATTTACTCGTGAATACTCCATATTTGTGCATTTCGAATAAACCATGAGTTGTATGCATATTTTGAGCTTATTTTAAATTTTTTTCCGAATACTCTCTTCATTCATCGAGCACATAGCCCTCTTACTCTTGGTTCTGATAGGCTTAGAGTTATTTTATTTGATCTAAAAATTTGTTGTCACCTCGAAAGGCATATTTAGGGAGGCTTGATGTGTTAGAATTTGTAATAACTCATTTGTTGTAAGCAAAAATCTATGCCAAAAAAAAATATTTCAATTTTCTGTGAGTAAAAAGCATGAAAAATGTTCTTTCTTGAGGTGTTCCTCCTTCTTGTGTTGCCCGTGTAATCAGGGGCGATCGTGTAACCCACGGTTGCCACTGCATGAAAGGGTGACTAATTGAAGTGAACACTTGTCCTTAAAAACGTGAAGTGAATTAAGCTTGACGTGTTAGGCTCTCTCGAAAGAAGAAAAATAAAAAGAAAAGGGTACAAAGTACCAAGGAAAAGAAAAAAATAATTGGGCCAATTGTTTTGTTGCTTTTTCCGACCCGTTAAGCCATTAGATTGTTTTCAACGCTAGAAGTAGGGGGAAAACGAGTCTTAGGATCGATTAAAGGAATTCCGGGTCTATAAGAGCTAGAGTAGGAGAAGCTAAGCACACACACACGTGAGAGAGTAGGATTTAAAATTTTGAAATGTTCTTAACTTATGCATACACTTGTTTGTTTTTCCGTTAGCATTAATATCTTGTGTTCCCGAGTTTTGAGATTTGAGTCGTCAGCATGCAAGTGGTTTCTTATAAGATAAATCAAAGTATACCTTGCTCGAGGACTAGCAAGATTTAGGTTGGGGGTATTTTGATAGCACTCTAAAAGTGCTAATATTTAGCTCCTAAGTCTTGTAAATTAGGATAATTATTTGAGCTTAATCGATATATTTTTGTATAATTTAATTGTTAAAGGGTAAATCGGGCATTTGCGTAAATTAAGAGCTTAAATGAATATTTTAGAGTATTTTATTAATTAGTCGTTTTGAGTGATTAAGCTACATTAATTAAATAATCTAATTATAACTCAAAATCGATTAATGGCTTAATGGTGCAGGGCTTGCCAAGACAATGGAGGTGCCCAAGTTCAAAACTTCGTGGATACAAGATTTTCTTTCATTTTGTAAAAGTCAACAGCACCAGTCAACGGTCAACGGTCAACACCCCGCGCGCGCGCCCCTCGCCTCGTCCCGAGCTCCGTTTAATTTCCCTGTTGAGTCTTTATTTTTAGTTGAGTCTTGTTTTGTTTTATTTCATTCTGTTCAGTCTTTTATTTTTCCATATATCAAAAAAATCAAAAAAATAACAACTCTGTCCGGCTGCCTCCAAAAGTCGAAGAGCTTGCTTCTCTTAGCAGGCTTTGTTTATTCAAGGAAGAAGGGGCCGAAGAAGTACGAGAATTTCTATGTACCCTGACAGAGTGGAGGACACGTCGAGCATAACGACGTTAAAAATTTGCGCTTCTTGGGAGGCAACCCATGAGTATTTCAATTTTTGTCTTTACTTTTAGTTTTTGTTTTCCTAGCTTAGCTTTTTCTTGCTTTCTTAGGTAATAAGCGAGAGATGATTTGCATTTTGGATCTGTTCTGAAGACGAGGTTGCGCATCCCTACTCACCGATCCTGCAAAAATTCAGGGGAGGTTTCTGTTCCCTTTAATTTTTGTCGTTATCATTGTTTATCTGTGGGATTAGATGCATTGAGGACAATGCAGTCTTTTAGGTGGGGGGTAGAATGTATATTCGAACTTCGTTGTATTCTTGAGCATGTCATACTCTGATTTTGAGATGTTTAGGAATCTGAATGCATGTTGTCCGATGAGGACTTTCTGTGATTTGTTTGTGAATACTCCATAGTTGTGCATTGCGAGAAAATTATGAGAATGTATGCATATTTTGAGCATATTTTAAAAAAATTTCGATTATTCCCCTACATTCACTGAGCACGTAGACCTCTTACTCTTAGTTTTGTAGGCTTAGAATAATTTTATTTGGTCTGAAACCTCGTTGTCACTCCGAAAGGTACCTTTAGGGAGGCTTGATGTGTTAGAATTTATAATGAATCATTTGATTTAGCAAAGCTATATGCCTATAAAAAATTCATAGAGAGTAAAAGCATGTTGGCAATATATTCTGAGGTGCTCCTCCTTCTTGTGTTGCCCGTGTAACCATGGGCGATCGTGTAACCCACGGTTGCCACTGCATGAAAAGGCAACTAACGGAAGTGAGCACTAGTCCTTAAAAACGTGAAGCGAAATAAAAGCTTGACGTGTTAGGCTCTCAAGAAAAGAAAAGGATGAAAAAAATAGTTAGGCCTTGTGTTTTGTTATTCTTTCCGACATTGAAAAGCCATTAGACTGTTCTTATTGCCAGAAGTAGGGGGAAGATGAGTATTAGGATCGATTAAGGTGGTTCCGGGTCTATGGAAGCTAGGATAGGAGGCGTTAATCACACACACACGTTAGGGAATATGAGTTAATATTTTGAAATATTCACAATTTATGCATATGCTTGATTGTTTTCCGTTAGCATGATTATCTTGTTTTTGCAAGTATTGAGATTCGAGTCGTCAACATGCATGCTTATTTCTATGAGATAAATCTAAGTGTTCCTTGCTCGAGGACTAGCAAGATTCAGGTGGGGGGTATTTTGATAGCTCTAAAATAGAGCTATAATTATAGCCTCAAATCTAGCTAAATGCCATGCTTAATTTAGTTAAATTGCCTTTTTATAGGTGTTTTCGTGGCGAAGAGCTCGGGAAGTCCATTTATGATTTTCGGGGCTAAAACAGTCATTTAAGAGGTTTCGGGAAGTGTTCGGGTCAAGAAGATAGGCCAAACGGAGCTCGAGAGCCAAAACGACCCTAAACTGGGCTTAGACCCGAGAGGGCAGCGCCCAGCGCCCAGGCGCTAATCGGAGCCAGACGCCCACGCCCGCGCCCAGACCGCCCACGCGCGCGCGCCCCGCGCGCGCTCCCCGCCCGTCATTGAAAGTCCGCGCGCGTCGCTCGCCTTCGCCCGGTCCGTGTCCGAGCGCCCGCGCCCAGACCGCCGACGCCCGCGCGCGTCGCTCGCCCGCCTCAGCGCCCGAGCGCCCGTCATCGTAAGTCCACGCGCGCCGCTCGGCCACTCGCCCACGCCTCGCCTCGCCCAGCCGCGCGCGCCCTATCCGTGACTGTAAATGACCGTCATTAAAACTCAGCAGAAGCCCGTCATTAAAAGTCAACAAAAATGCCCGATTTTGTAAATTTTCCAGAGAGCTCAGCGCCTAGGCGCTGTCCCGATTCTGTGCGCGCGCTCCCGCGGCGCCTAGGCGCTGACTTATGGCGCCTAGGCGCTAGTTTGACGCAGAAATGGGTATTTATGTCCGTTTTTGCTGATTTTAGGTCATTCTCTCCCAATTTCTTCCGCCCCCATCTTTTGTAGAGCTCATTTCTTGAGCCAAAACCTATTTCTTACCTATTCTAATACATTGAAGTTGATTTTTTGTTGATTTCTCTTGATTTTCACAACGGGCAACTAAGGTAAGTGCTCTAATTCGAGTTTAGGGGTTGTCTTGATGCTTAGGGAGGGTTTATATGAATTTCTATCTTGGTTTTGTTAATTTCTTGCATCTCTTGGTCTGTATTAAGAACGAATAACTTGCCTTTCCGATTAGGAGTGACGTCCATAATTAGTTACGCATGCTTAGTTGGCTATTATTGATTTTTGACAAACTTCAATACTTAGTAGCGAAAGTCTAGCTCGTGGCTAATCAATTCGAGCCTAAGTGACAGTTGGGGGTAGGAATTGATTAACGTTCTCACGGCGGGCTTAAGACTAAGAGATAAATCGAATTAGTTCTAGGATTAATTCGTCTCAATGATACCCGTTACTGTTTGTTAATTGATTTAAGCGTCATGAACTTAGATTTATTAGTGGGCATGTTTAATTAGGATTGCACTTCCCTAATTAATTCTTTGGGGTGCTTTGGACCCGTTTGGGACGAAGCATTTTGTGTGCATGAAATAGAATTACCTTGCTAATTAGAATCCCTATGAACTAAGCGCATCAAGATAAATCCCGACACTCGAATTAGGAGCACGTGTTAGATTTAATTGTTTTTTTTTCGCTCTTTACTTTTCGCAATTATTTTTCCGTTAGCTTAGTTTAGTTTTAATTAACTCCCCCTTTATTTGCTTTTGAGTTTTAGTTAAAAGACAAATAGAAATTAGCTAGGAGAAAATAACTTAGGTTCCCTGTGGTTCGACACCCGTTACCACTAGCTGCAAAGCTTAGTAGTTTCGGTATTATAAATTTTATTTTGGCGGGATTCGACACCCCGAAATTTAGTAGGACATTCAAAAATCCTTCTACCAAAGGTCCTCAGGGAACACATCTGTGAATTCTCTAACAGCAGGTACTGAAGCCATCGAAACCTTTGTACCCCTAGTGTCGAGCACGCTAGCCATTAAACCCCATGCTCCTTTATTGATCAACTCTCTTGCTTTCATTGCAGAGACCACTTTAGGGATGGTCTCGATATGTGTTCCTTTAAACTTGAAACTTACCCCCGATGGTGGGTTGAAAATGACTTCCTTTCGATAACAGTCAATGCTGGCATGATTTGAAGCCAACCACTCCATACCGAGAATGATGTCAAAATCACTAATGTCTATAGCTATTAGCGTTACATCTAGTAAACGATCAGACACCAATACCTAACAAGCTTTTACCGCTTCGCTCGCTAACATGGTCACCCCGGCTGGGGTAGAGACTGACAAAACAAACCCTAGCGGTTCTAGTTCTAGTTGGGCATGATCAACAAACGATGCAGATATAAATGAATGCGTAGAACCTGAATCAAACAATACGAATGCATAGTGACCAAGAATAGGTAGCGTACCTGTCACTACAGCATTCAAGTTTTCGGCCTCTTGTCATGTAGTAGCGAACACCCTTCCTTGTTGCTGCATCGGTTACGCCCCCGATGTATGGTTTGGATTCGAGGGCTGACTAGTGCGACCCGTCGGGTTCTTCTGATTTCAGTACATAGCTATGTGTCCACCCTGACCACATTTAAAGCATACCACAGTACCTGCAAAATAGTGTCCCCAATGATGCTTCCCACACGTGTTACATAACGGTCTGCCATGACTACGACCTTGTTGACCATGTGACTGTTGTTTTGGGTCTTGAGTATGATTCGTCCTAGTGAAGTGATAGCTCCATTTTGGAGCTATAATTGTGTCCCTAATTCACGTTTATTATTGGCTTAATCTTGCTTATATGTGATTATTGCAGGTGTTCTCGGTAATTCGCCCTCGGGAGCGTTTCAGCGCTTTTCGAGGCTTAATATCGCGTTTTAAAGGCCTAAGAACACTTCCGGGGAAGATCCATGCAAAGGCATGAAGGATGAGCACTTTGGAGAAATTGAAGGCAAAAATCCAAGCATCAACCCGAGAGCTAGCGTCGAGTGACAGCGTCGCGACGCCAGCTCGACGCTGCCCAGCGTCGAGACGCTGCCAGAGCGTCTCGACGCTCCGAAGTCTGAAGCGCTGATTTAAAGAAAAACCCGAGAGCAAGCGTCGAGCGACAGCGTCTCGACGCCAGCTCGACGCCGCAAAAGCGTCTCGACGCCGCAAAAGCGTCTCGACGCTGTGCGAGCGTCTCGACGCCACCCCGACTGCGCGCGCGCGTTATTTAGGGCGCAGCATCGAGACGCTGCCCTAGCGTCTCGACGCTACGACGAATTACTTAAGTTTCTGTCCGATTTTAGCCGCCATTATCATCTTCTACCTCGAACTCCGCGCCTGATTTGACGTCCAGCAGCTGTTTTCCACCATGGGAGGGGCTAGGAAGCTCGATTTGAAGCCGTCCCACACCACACAAGTCATGAGTGAGTAGATTTACCGTTTTTGGCTCGGGATTGTAAGGATAAATGTAGTATGAACTCTTGGTGAGGTTATAGGATTGAAATTCTGAATTGGTTGGATATTTTATTGAATTGAATTCTATTTCTTAGCTTAATCTATGAGCACGTTTGAATGATTTAGGACTAGGCACCCTTGATTTTGAGCATGTTCATTTGTTAAAGGATTTGATGCCGTGCCTCTCGTTTCCGCCAAGTAACAAGGAATTATGGCACCTTGAGCGTATTGGCGTCCTTACGCTCTTGGTGTTCGTTCTTCCCGAATTAGAATTCCAAATCGACATACTAATTTCGCGTCCAAATTAGATAGTTGTCACAGTTAGCTTGTTGCTACTGTTCGGTCTTGGGAGAGCATTGGCCGCCAATGTCCGAACGGTATGCTTGATTAGCATAATTATTTATGTCTAATTAAATCCATGGAGCATGTCTAGGTTATTTATTAATTTTAGACGAGCTGTGCATTCGTAATTTATTTAACCATAATGCTCGTCATCCTATGATCCAAGAGGTTTGCTAAATTTATCCCCGATCGTCCCGAGTCGGAAACTCCGTTAGCTAAATTTTCCCATTTGCTTTGTTCCATCTTTGTTACTTGAAAACCAACAATTACCCCTTATTTCACTTATATTAATAGTTTGCAAATTTAATTAAGATTAAGTCAAAATACCTTAATTCCCTGTGGATCGACCCCGTTGCTACTATTCTACAAATAGTTTAGTGATTTCGGGCACTTATAAATTCATTTTGGCGGGTCTCGACAACCCGATGATTGGCGATAGTTCAATAATATCGTTACCAAAATTGGCGCCGTTGCCGGGGAACTAAGTGTAGTTCGGCCTAATTTAGATTTGATTTGTAGACTTTTAATTTTTACTTTTAAATTTTTGTTTATTCTTTTATTATTTGCAATTTTGATCTGTTTGTTTAAGTGTGCTAGAAGTGCCAAATTTTTATTGAAAAAAAAAATGGAGATTGACGATGAGATTGGAGCCCCAAAAACGCTCAGACAGTGGACATCATTTGCTATGGGCCACCAACCCTCTTGTATTTCTTACCCGGAAATTTCAGGTGAGTTTGTGCTTAAATCGGGTTTAATTGACCATTTACCCTCTTTTTGTGGTGAAGCAGATGAGGATCCTTATAAACATCTCAAGGCTTTTCAAATGACAAGTTCTGCGATGAAGCCAGGCGGCATTACTGAAGATCAGCTCTACCTGAGAGCTTTTCCATTCACCTTGAGAGGTGAAGCTCGAGATTGGCTGCATTACTTGCCATCGGGGATCATTTTCACTTGGGAGAAGTTGCAGAGTCTATTCTTGGAAAGGTACTTCCCAGCTTCAAAAGCCAGAGCTGTGAAAAAAGATATCCGCCAATTTGAGCAAGGAAAGGACGAGGCGTTTCACGAATGCTGGGAGAGGTTCATTAAACTCTGTGAAAAATGCCCGAACCATTTGATAGCAGAAGCCGCGCTTATCGAATTCTTCTATGATGGGTTGCTTCCGCATGACTGCCAGATGCTTGACGCATCGAGTGGAGGAGCCCTTTGGGAGAAGACACCTGCGGAAGCCAGACAGTTGATTTCTAATATGGTTGAGAACCGTCGCCAGTACGGAGGAAGGAACGAGTACGCTAAAATGTCTACCGACGTAGCAGAGCTCAAGGAACAAGTATCTCAGGTATTTGGTTTAATTCATGCGATGCAAGAAAAATCATCTCAGGCTGTTTCTTCTGTCTCAGGTCAAGCCATAGAAGGCATGTTCAAATCGCTCATGGAAGCTAGCAATGAGACAAGATCGCAGATAAAATCTCTAAGAGATGAATTCACAGAGGTGAAGGAAAGAATGAGTAACATTGAATCCAAAGCGGAAGGTGTTAGTGCGATAAATCTCAGAAGTGGTAAAGAGATACCATCACGAACCACTCTCGAGAGCCCTCCAAAAGATTCAGAGATATCTCCAGATAAGTGTTCTCAAGCACCCTCTGAAACTGTTGTAACTCCTCCTATTATTTCTATGAAGTCTTACACTCCCGTTGCTCCTTTTCCTAGTAGGCTGGCAAGGCCATCTAAGGAGGCCGACGATGCGGATGTTCTTGAGACACTGAGAAAGGTTGGGATCAATATACCGCTGCTTGATGCAATTCAGCAAATCCCAAGGTACGCCAAATTTCTTAAGGAGATGTGCACCATGAAGAGGAAGACTAAAAGTGCTGAGAGAGTCGTGGTAAGCAAGAATGTTTCTGCCCTGATAACCCAAGGTATTCCAAACAAATGTCAGGACCCAGGTATGTTCCTCTTGCCATGTACTATAGGGGATAGAGAAATCGAGCACGCCATGCTAGACTTAGGAGCTTCAATTAATGTTATGCCATACTCAGTCTACAAGAGCCTCGGTTTAGATGGTATGCAGGAAACCAGTATAATTATCCAGTTAGCGAATAGGTCTTCTATTCGTCCTTTAGGATTGATTGAGGATGTGTTGGTTAAAGTTAAGGATTTGATATTCCCTGCTGATTTTTATGTGATAAAAATGGAAGAAAATACATCCACCACTTCTGTTTTACTTGGTAGACCATTCATGAAAACCGCTAAGACAAAAATTAACGTGCATGATTGTACCTTATCTGTTGAGTATGAAGGGAATGTATTCGAATTTAATGTATTTGATGCCATGAAACAACGTGCTGACGTGCATTCTGTCTGTAAAATTGATCTGATAGATACTTTAGAACAAGAAGAATGCATGACTGTTGTTGATGGGGATGACCCACTCGTTTTTACTGAAATTGTTGGCGAAGTTGAAAGTAGTGTTCCCATATTGACTGATTCTTCTGAACAACCTACTTTTGCTTTAGAGACATGTGAAAAGCCAACTAAAATATTACCATCTCTTTTGCAGGCTCCCAAGTTGGAATTAAAGGAGTTGCCGGGTCATCTCAAGTACGTGTACTTGGGTGAGGTGGAGACACTCCCGGTAATTATTTCCAAGGAGCTTACATCGGAGCAAGAAGGCGAGTTGATCGAGGTTTTGAAAAAGAACAAAAGAGCCATGGGATGGACATTGGCAGACTTGCACGGGTTGAGTTCAGTGCTGTGCATGCACAAGATTCGGCTGGATGAGGGAGCAAAACCATCCCGAGAGCCTCAACGGAGACTAAACCCTGCAATGAAAGAGGTAGTGTTGTCCGAGATACACAAACTCCTGGATGCAGGTATTATCTTCCCCATTTCTGATAGCCAATGGGTTAGCCCTATTCATGTTGTACCTAAAAAGACGGGCATAACTGTTATTAGAAATGATAAGGGAGAGTTAGTACCTAAGAGAGTACAAAATGGGTGGAGAATGTGTATTGATTTTAGAAAACTGAATGATGTGACTAAGAAGGACCACTTTCCTATCCCCTTCATAGATCAAATGGTGGAGCGTTTAGCTGGGAAACCATTCTTCTGTTTTCTTGATGGTTTTTCTGGGTTTTATCAAATTCCCATAGCCCAGGAAGACCAAGAAAAGACTACTTTTACCTGTCCATTCGGAACTTACGCATATAGGAGAATGCCCTTTGGGCTTTGTAATGCTCCAGGGACTTTTCAGCGATGCATGATGAGCATATTTTCTGAATTTGTAGAAAAATGCATCGAAGTCTTTATGGATGATTTTACTGTATATGGAAGTTCATTTAAGGATTGCCTGTTTAACTTGTCTAGAGTCATGGAAAGATGCATCGAAACTAATCTTGTTTTAAATTTTGAAAAGTGTCATTTCATGGCCAGTCAGGGCATAGTATTGGGTCACGTTGTGTCTGCTAAGGGGATAGAGGTTGATAAAGCAAAAATTGATGTCATATCTGATTTACCTTACCCCACGAATCTTCGGGAAGTACGTTCTTTTCTTGGTCACGCAGGTTTTTACCGCAGGTTCATTAAAGACTTCTCGAAGATAGTGACCCCGATGACAAGCTTGCTAAAAAAGGATGTTCCATTCTGTTTTGACAAACAGTGCAAGCTTGCCTTCGATGTTCTGAAGAAGTGCTTGACCAACGCACCCATCATTCATCCACCGCAGTGGGGGACTCCTTTCGAGATTATGTGCGACGCAAGCAATTATGCCGTAGGCGCTGTGTTGGGCCAGAGGATAGACAAGAAGAGCCATGTGATTTATTATGCCTCCAGAACGCTCAATTCCGCGCAGATCGGTTACACAACAACGGAGAAGGAGCTGCTTTCCATAGTTTTCGCTCTTGATAAATTTCGGCCATATATTCTTGGATCTAAAGTAATTGTTTTTTCTGATCATGCAGCAGTTCGATACTTGATGAACATGAAAGACTCGAAGCCTAGACTGCTCAGATGGGTATTATTACTCCAGGAGTTCGACGTCTCTGTTCAGGACAGAAAAGGATCAGAAAATACCGTTGCTGACCACTTGAGCCGTATTGTGCGTAACGAAGATGACTTGCCTCTGAATGACGAATTCCCTGATGAAGTTCTCTTCCAGGTAAGTTGTTACGTCTCCAAAAGTGACCTTTTTAGGGCTTAATTAGCTTAGAAAGATGTTCACTCTTAGGTGTTTTTGATAGCATTTAGCCTAAACCTATGCTTAAATATGAGAATTAGAAGAAGGTAGCTAAATTAGGACTTATGCACAATAGGAAAGAAAAGAGTTGAAAACCGAAGGAAAAGAATGAAAAACAAGCTTTGCGAACGCATTGCGGAAACATTGCGGTCACCGCAATGTTTCAAGTGAAAACCGTAAGTTGACTGATCTTTTTCTGTTAATTTCCGTTATTTCAGGGATTCGTTCTTTTTCCTCCATCCATTCTGAAGTACGACGTTGAAGATTGATGGTTCTCCTTGGCCCAAATGCACCTGCAGATTACTATAAATAGGGGTCAAAGTCGAGGGTTCAAACATCATCCGAAAGCGTAGAAGTCTTCTCGCAGTCCACCTTTTCTCCTAGTTTTCCTTTGCCGTCTGCTGGTTTGCGAAGCTCAGCTGTTGGAATCGATAATCTGATAGGAAGGAGAGAAGATTCTTCTTCTCTCCCGATTGGATTCATCCAAGCAGGGCTGACCTTTCTCATCCTTCATTCGAGGCGGCTGCAACGAGATTTCGAGCTGTTTTACTGCTTTCTGTTCTTCATCTCTGTTTTCCAATTCTGTCTTGTGTTGTTTCTGTTCTTGTGGCTAGTATAGATCATTTCGTTGTGTTCTCTCTTGCTGTTCTCTACTTTAAGTATCTCTTATGTTCATTCAAACAATCAATTAATCAAACACAAAATTCAGTATTTCACAGTTTCTGCCTTTGCATTCTACTGCTTTCCCTTGCTGTTTTAAGCACATTTCCCTTCTAAGCATGTCCATCTTATCTTTTAGTTCTGTTCTCCTTATATCCATGAGTAACTAAGACACTTAGGGGCATGCTAATGACAACTCCATAGGCTAAAAAACGTGAATCAAGCATGTAGGATAACTCTCGAAGCATTGATTGTATGTAAGCTTCATCCCACGGGCAATTTCGATTGGCCATCCATTTTGTCCAAAGAACTCCTAACCTCTGGAAGGAGTAAGAGTTCAGAGTCATATTATCATGCTAGCCTTTCAAGGTAACCAGGAAACGGCCTAGGAATAGGCGTTTCCCTAGTACAAACCATATCTTTCTGCTTTAACAAGATGCTTAAGACCTTACTTTGAGTTGAGTAAACTAAAGAATCTAATGCATGGAATCAGACGATACATGAGATTGAGATAGTTTGATGCATAGAGAGTAGATCCAGTGCTTGAGAATCGTATAAAAATGCCTATAGGATAGTCATTAGTAGCCCTTAATTCACCCATTTACACACTTTCGCTGCTATTTAATTGCGGTAGAATTGCTGTCTCCGCAATTTTGCTTAAGTTACAATTCTGTTTAGCTGTTTTTATCTTCATTTATTAATCTCGTCTCTTTTCATTTGAGCTTAAATTTCACTTGTTCTCGTTGATGTTACTACCCTTTACACATTCAGCAAAAATTAGATAATTAAAAACCAATTTTACCCCATCAAATCCACCCCTTCTTTCTTAACAAAACACTTCGCGAATAGCTAAAAATAAATCTCTGTGGGAAAACGAATGAAATATACTTACTACTTGCTATAAGATCATGTATGCTTGCATGTTCTGAGTGCTCTATCTCTTTTATTGCCTAATTATTTTAACACATTGAGCACGCAACAAGTTTTTGGCGCCGCTGCCGGGGATTTATTTAAGTGAAAACGAAGTTTGTTAAGTTTGAAACACCAAGTTTATTGCCTATTGAAGCTGATCTGTTTCATTTCTTTTGCAGGTACTATTGGGGTAGTTTATGAGTGAGCCTTCAAGTAGAGATCTAGAGTTCAATCCTGAGCCCGAGAGACTATTTAAAGCCAGAAATAAAGCCAAGAAACGTCTTTTTAAACAACCCCCTATACCTCAAATCATACCTGAAATCGAAGAAATGGACGAGATAGTTCCAAATCAGGTACCTGTCATTCGCAACCCCATCGAAATAGCGAATGACAAGAATAGTGCCATTCTTTCATATTTAGTACCTATGCCTGGGGAGCTGAACCCCAGCATAATCCGTCCTGAAATCACTGCCAACTCATTCGAGTTAAAGCCAGTGATGTTCCAAATGTTGTCCACTGTGGGGCAATTCTTTGGAATAGAAAATGAGGACCCCCACAACCATCTTAGGAACTTCTTAGGAGTTAGTGATACCTTCATCATCCCTGGAGTGTCCCAAGAAGCTTTGAGGCTATACTTGTTCCCTTACTCTTTGAGGGACAAAGCCAAAACATGGTTGAAGTCATTACCTTCTGGATCTGTCCGCAACTGGACAGACTTAGCAGAGAAATTCCTAGTCAAATACTTCCCACCTGATAGGAATTCTACCTTTCGTGATGACATAGTTAAATTCAAACAAGCTGATAATGAATCTCTTCACGAAGCTTGGACAAGGTTCAAGGACCTTCTTCTCAAATGTCCACATCATGGCATCCCATGGTGTATCCAAATAGAGGTCTATTTCAAAGGATGCAACCCCAGCACTAGGCAAGTCTTAAATTCATCTGCTGGTGGTTCCATGTTGTCCAAGAGTTACAATGAGGCCTATGAGATCTTGGAGAAGATCTCAGCATCTCACTGTAGGTGGTCAGATGATCCAGTTGAGCCAACTAGAGCTCAAGACAAGGATGCTTTAAGTGCAATGAGCAGCCAAATAAATGCCCTGACCAACCTAGTTAAGCAAATGGCTCAAGCCAATCTCCAAACAAGTGTCAACACCGCTACCGCCATGTCAATGGGCACCCAACCAAGTCAAGGTGAGACACTTGTATGTGGATTCTGTTGGGAAGGGCACCTGTATTAATACTGCCCTGGGAATCCAGCCTCAGTCTGCTACATTGGAAGTCAGCAGCAGCCTAGGAACAACCCCTATTCCAATACTTACAACCCTGGTTGGAGGAACCACCCAAACCTGTCATGGGGTGGCCAACAAAATGCTAACCAAAATCCTAACCAGCCTAGACCAAGTGGAACACCTGGTTTCACGCCCCAACATAACCAATCAATGTATCAAAAACCTTACAACCAACCTGTAGGATCTTCTGTAGAAAACTTACTCAAGGAATACATAGCTAAGAATGATGCTACTCTTCAAAGCCAGCAAGCTACTCTTAGGAGCCTAGAGAACCAAATAGGCCAATTGGCCAATGAACTCAAGAGTAGGCCCCAAGGTAGACTCCCTGCTGACACCGAGGTGCCAAGAAGAGATGGTAAAGAACAAGTTCAAGCAATTGAACTTAGAAGTGGTAGACCCTTGGTGAGCAACACAAAGGACACACCAAAGAGAGTAGAGAACACTAAGTCTAGTGCTCCACTGGAGTCTCTGCCAAACCAAGGTCCACCACCAACTAGCACATCAGGAGCCAGGCTAGAGCCAATTATTGAGGAGATAGAAGAAATTCCAAGGCCTCCACCTATCCTAAGGCGCCCTGACGTGCCTGCATATGTGCCACCACCTCCATATCCTCGAAGGCTTAAGAAGAAGCAGGAACAGGAAGTGCATTTTAATAAATTCTTAGAAATTCTTAAGCAAGTGCATGTCAACATTCCTTTTGTAGAAGTTTTACAGTCTATGCCTTCTTATGTAAAGTTTTTGAAAGATATTATTACTAACAAAAAAATAATTGGTGAGTTTGAAACAGTAAACCTCACTGAGGAGTGCAGTGCCATACTCCAAAACAAGTTGCCCAAGAAGGAGAAGGATCCTGGTTCCTTCACCTTACCTGTAGAACTTGGAGGCAAGCACGTGGGCAGAGCGCTTTGTGACCTGGGCGCCAGCATAAACCTCATGCCCCTATCACTATTCCGCCAGCTAGGAATAGGAGAAGCACGTCCAACCACTGTCACTTTACAATTAGCAGACAGATCCATTGCATACCCAGAAGGTAAGATTGAGGATATTTTAGTAAAGGTTGACAAGTTTATTTTCCTTGCAGATTTCATTATCCTGGATTATGAAGCAGACAAGGAGGTCCCCATCCTGTTAGGCAGACCATTTCTAGCCACAGGTAGGGCACTGATAGACGTCCAAAAAGGTGAGCTTACTATGAGGGTTCATGATGAAGAGGTGAAATTTAGTGTGTATAAAGCTTTAAGGTACCCCTCTGACCTTGAATCCTGTGCTAGCATGGACGTTGTAGACTCTTTAATGGAAGAATAATTGGAGCATGTATTATTAACCAAGCATGCCAATGAATATGTAGGATTAGAATTAACTGACTTAAACGTAGCTGAGATAATGGACATATCTGTAAATAACCCTCAGCATGTTTGTATGAATATTGACTTAACTGATAGAGCCTTAAATCCTTTAAAGCCATCCATTGAGCATCCACCGGTATTAGAATTGAAGCCACTCCCCACTCACCTCAAGTATGCATATTTAGGGAGTAATGAAACTCTGCCTGTTATCATTTCTTCTAAATTAAGTGAAAAGCATGAGGTTGAACTGATATTACTGCTTAAGCAACATACGAAGGCTATTGCATGGACTATTGCTGATATTAGAGGCATTAGCCCTTCTTATTGCATGCATAAGATTATACTAGAGGAAGAGCACACACCTAGAGTAGATCATCAACGTAGGCTGAATCCCTCTATGAAAGAGGTAGTAAAGAAAGAAATAATAAAATGGTTAGATGCTGGTGTGATCTTCCCCATAGCTAGAAGTCAGTGGGTAAGCCCTATACAGTGTGTACCTAAAAAGGGTGGGATGACTGTGGTAGTCAATGAGAACAACGAACTGATTCCAACTAGGACTGTCACGGGGTGGAGAGTATGTATGGATTATAGGAAGCTCAATAAAGAAACTAAAAAAGACCACTTCCCTCTACCATTCATTGACCAAATGTTAGACAGAATAGCTGGTAGAGCCTATTACTGTTTCCTAGACGGTTATTCAGGGTACAACCAAATCACTATAGACCCCAAGGACCAAGAAAAGACTACCTTTACTTGCCCTTTTGGAACTTTTGCCTTTCGCAGAATGCCTTTTGGCTTATGCAATGCACCGGCAACTTTCCAAAGGTGTATGTTGGCAATCTTTTCTGATTTGGATGAGTCCATGATAGAAATATTCATGGATGATTTCTCAGTCTTTGGGGACTCCTTTACCAACTGTCTAGATAATTTAGGACAAGTCCTGGCGAGATGTGAAGAGACTAACTTAGTCCTTAATTGGGAAAATTGTCACTTCATGGTAGATGAGGGGATTGTCTTAGGTCATAGAGTGTCAAGGGCAGGTGTAGAAGTTGACAGGGCAAAGATAGAAATCATAGAGAAGTTGGTAGAGCCTCAGAATGTCAAGGCCATTAGGAGTTTCTTAGGGCATGCTGGCTTCTACAGAAGGTTCATTAAGGACTTTTCTAAGATAGCCAAGCCTCTGTGTGAGCTTCTAGAGCTAAATAGGCCATTCATCTTCTCTAAGGAATGTGTAGTAGCTTGGACAACCCTTAAGAAAGCACTAGTCACAGCACCTGTTATAGTAGGGCCAGATTGGGATCTCCCATTTGAGATGTTATGTGATGCTAGTGACTATGCTGTAGGGGTTATGTTAGGACAGAAGATTGACAAGCTAACACACCCTGTCTATTATGCTAGTAAAACCTTGAATGAGGCTCAATGTAATTATACAACTACTGAGAAAGAGATGCTTGCTGTAGTGTTTGCTTGTGAGAAATTCAGAAACTATATTGTAGGCACTAGGACAATTGTGTACACTGACCATTCTGCCTTGAAATATCTTATGAGGAAGGCTGATGCTAAGCCTAGGTTGATTAGGTGGGTATTATTGCTGCAGGAATTCGATTTGGACATTCGAGACAAGAAAGGATGTGAAAATGTGGTTGCGGATCACCTTTCTCGATTGCAGCACAATTGCGAAAAAATTGCGGAACCCGCAATTTCTGATGCTTTCATTGATGAACATGTCTTTGTTTTGACTCATTGTGATAACGATGAGGAACCTTGGTTTGCTGACATTGCTAACTTCCTTGCATCATAGGTATTACCAGTTTTCAAGGGAGGACAAGAGAAGAAGAGGTTCCTTCATGAAGCAAGGAAATTCATATGGGATGACCCCACACTTTACAGAACCTGTGCTGACGGCTTGCTAAGGAAGTGTGTTTCAGCTGCTGAAGCGAAGTCTGTGCTGCAGCAGTGCCACACAGCTCCTTATGGTGGACACTTTGGTGGCCAAAGAACAGCTGCAAAGGTATTTCAGAGTGGCTACTATTGGCCAACAATCTTCAAAGATGCCCACAACTATGCCCACAGCTGCGATGAATGCCAAAGAACAGGTAACCTCAGTCGAAAGGATGAGATCTCACCTACATCTTAGAGTTGGAGCTCTTTGATGTGTGGGGCATTGACTTCATGGGGCCATTTCCTCCATCCTCAGGTAACCTTTACATTTTGGTAGCAGTAGACTACGTATCCAAGTGGGTAGAGGCCAAAGCATGTCCCAATAATGATGCTAAAACAGTCACCAAATTCTTGCATAGGCATATTTTTACTAGGTTTGGGACACCTCGTGCCATCATTAGTGATGAGGGGTCACATTTCATTAACAAGGCTATGGAGAGAGTGTTGGCTAAGTATAACATTAGACATAGAGTAGCCACTCCCTATCACCCACACTCGAATGGACAGGCTGAAATTTCAAATAGGGAGATTAAGAACATCCTAGAAAAAGTGGTCAAACCTAATAGGAAAGACTGGTCCTTTAAGCTCGAGGATGCACTTTGGGCGTATAGGACAGCATATAAGACACCCCTAGGTATGTCTCCTTATAGGCTGGTATATGGCAAGACTTGTCACTTACCACTTGAGTTAGAAATCAAAGCATTTTGGGCCATGAAAGAATTGAATTTTTGCGTAAATGATGCGGGGACATTGCGGTCCTTACAATTACATGAGCTTGATGAGCTTAGACATATGGCCTATGAAAATGCTAAGATGTATAAGGAAAAGACCAAGATTTGGCACGATAGTAGACTTAGAGTTAAGGACTTTAAGAAGGGTCAACTTGTTTTGTTGTTTAACTCACGGTTGAAACTATTTCCAGGGAAACTTAAGTCTAGGTGGTCAGGTCCATTTGTGATTACTAATGTGTTTGTTCATGGTGCCATAGAGATAAAGAACTTGCAGCAAGGCCAACCGTTTATGGTTAATGGTGCAAGGTTGAAGCACTACTATGAGGAAGGAGATGTGAAGACTCTCTCGGCCTTCCTCTTGACTGAAGCATGAAAACGAGAACGAGAGAGGACGAGTGATTGCTGTGCTCGTCAACATAAGGCTCATGCCTTAGTTTATTTTTTGCGATTTTCCGGTTATCGTTTGTGTGTTTTGTTGTAGGATTTTAATTACGAATTTGATGTTGCTTTTATTTCTTTTTGTAGGGAATCGAAAGAGGGAATCAAGGAGAGTAACTCCAGCTTTAAAAATCAAGAAAAGATTGAGCCAAATAAAAGATACGGACGAGCAAAGATTGACATTTTGATGAAAAAATATCCCTAAAATTGCGCTGGATTTGCAGGATCCGCAAAAATATAGCCGTTGGGTTTTAGCCGTTTCTTTTATATCCGTTAGAAGGCGCTTGATCGATACGATTCTCCCACTCTCTGAATTCCAAGAAAGCTGCGATTCTTTTCATCTTTGATTCTTCTCTCCAAATCTCCAAGACTCAACAATGGTGTTCACAAGGGCTGAAAGATCTGCAGCCAAGAAGAGGGCTGACGACGCTGAAACGGCTGCGAGAGATGCATTGCTTGCCTTGGCTGATGCTGAGGCTGCGCGAACGGAACGACTGGATAAGCTGCCGATTCGCAAGAAGAAGTGGAAGGTTGTCTCTGAGATACCTGCTGGACCCTCTGAACCAGCAGGCACACCCAAGAAGCGCCGGTGGAGTGTCGAGATGGCCGCCGAACCAAGCAAAGCAAACACTCCCTCTGTGGAGAGTCAAGAAACGGATCGTGCGTCCCACGAGTCGATCAAGAAGGGTTCGTCGCCATCTGCATCGCCTGCGCACAGCCCTTCACCATCTGAACCAGTGCAGAGCCCAGAGCTCTCTTCATCACCGCCAGCGCAGAGCCCTGAGCAGCCGTCTTCACCACTGAGTTCTGCACAGACACCTTCAGCAGAGCAAACAACCACGCCGTCGCACACTTCCCCACGGCCTGACCCTGAATTCCCATATGGGGAGTACCAAGAATCAACGCAGGGCAGTGGGGAAGGTGAGGACGAGGAGGTTTTCTCGCCTGTGAGGGAAGCTAGCCCGGAGAGTCTTGAACAGAAGACTGACTCAATGGAAGAGACGTTGGGGGCGTGCCTGCAGCAGATCACCATTGAGGCAAAGCTCAAGAAGAAGAAGAAGGCCAAGATTCTTAAGGCCAAGCGATCCAAGAAGCTGAAGAAGAAGAAGGCCAAGAAGGTTGAGGCTGCCGAGTCAGCCAAAGAGAGCACTGAGCCTTCGCTCAAACGACTTAAGGTTCAGGCTGCCGAGTCAGCCAAGACAGCAGATAAAGGGAAGGCCAAGCTCTACCCTGAAGATGAGCCTCAGTCAGTGAGGTATGTTTCCTCTGATGCTGAGTCCAGGGGTGCTGAGCTGAGGAAGAGGGAGTTGCTGCACGAGAAAGGCTTCCTCGACAGACCTGCTGACCTGCCGCAGTTCTTGCGCGCAGGAATCATAAATCATGGCTGGGAGGAGTTGTGCAGGCCGCCCAATCCAGCTTACACGAGCATGGTTTACGACTTCTACGCCAACCTGCGAAACTCTGAGGAAGGGCTTTCTGTGGTGAGGGGAGTAGAGGTGGATTACTCAGCAAAAGCCATCAACGAAGCTTATGGCCTCAAGGGCCAAAGACACACTGATTATGCAAGGATCGTTGATGAGCCTACTGAGGCAGTGCTGGAGGAGGCCATTCGAACCATTGGCCAGCCTGAAGCAGCGTGGACTGTCTCACGCAATGGGAGGCACACCCTCATGAGTGCCAACCTGACAGCAAAGGCAGCTGTATGGTTTGCCTTTGTAAGGAGGAAGCTGTCCCCTGTGACCCATGAGACGACCATCAACCAGAGCAGATCGCTGCTGGTCTATGCCATTATGCGAGGTCTCACGGTCAATGTGGGGGAAATCATGTCAGCCGCCATTGCTGAGTGCGCCAAGAAAGGTAAGGGACCATTGTTTTTCCCTAACACCATAACCAAATTATGTTTGCTTGCAGGAGTCCCCATTGAGCGAATGGAGCAGCAGATGGCTTACACGGGCCACTTGGAGCTGCCTGCTAGCTTGAGGCTGAAAAGGAAGGGGAATATGGAGTTTGAACTGGATAGGCTGGCTGCTGATCAGTCACTATCCATGGCATGCCTGATGGATATGCAGAGGAGGATGGCTCAATGGGCCACTTACGCGCAGGCACGGGACAAGGAAGTTGCAGACCAACTTGGCTGTATCTTCCCGGACTTCCCCACAAACCTTCTGACTCCATGGGTGCCTCCACGACCACGACAACCAGATGAGGATGAAGACATTTGAGTGCTGGTTTGAATTGCACTGAAGGGAGTATTGCTGTTCCCTTAGAAAAAAAAGACAATTTTTCTGCTTTCTGATAGACCATGTGAATTATGCTGTTTTTCGTACACTTTTGATCTGTTTTAGATGCTTAGTTTTATGTTTTTAATCTTGCTTAGTATAGTCTGATGATAGTTGACTAGGTCGGTTAGTTTTGTTTTATTTTTAGAGAGCTCGAATGACTGGAAAAAGCATGCTTAGGGGCCTTAATCACTGTTATATCTGCCCTGACTTGATTGCGAAATAATTGCGGTACCCGCAATTTTTATTACTGAAAGCATGTTTTGGACTGTCTGTTTAGCTAGGCTGTGATCTGTTTAAATTCCATCTTTTGCTGCTATCATGACTACCATATATAGCTTATCTAAAAGCATGCTGGATGAGTGTCATAGGACACCCTTTGCTAGTTTAAATCAACCTCTAAAAAGCTCAGCATGCACAGCTTTAAGCCCTTATCTGTCTGTTTTTTTTAAAAAATTACTGCTGCTGTGATATTTGCTGTTCGAATGTTTTGTCTATGCCTAGGGCTTTAGATTCTCTTTGTTTTACCTTAGACTAGATGCTTCTAGGGTAGTTTGGGGGTGTGCCACCTCAGACACTCATTGGGGACAATGAGTAGTTGAAGTTTGGGGGAGGCCACCCTAGGCCTAGGAACATTCCTCTCTCCCTTAGAAACATAAGCATTCTTCTTCGCCTTTACAAAAAATGATGAACTAAGAAAAAAAAAAAATTGAAAAATAGAATAAAGAGGGGGGTCTCTCTTAGGTTGCTAAGTAATCAGTGCCAAGTGTGTGACCCACAAGTGGCATTGCATCAAAAGGCAACCAGAGGAGAGGCCCCACCTAAGTAAGAAAAAGGGAAAAGAATAGGGAAGAAGAATGTATACCTAGGAGTTATAACTTTGTGGCTTAGATGTCCTATTTAAAAAGCACTCTGATCCTCAATTAGCTAAGCACAAAGTTGTAACTTGTAGGGTTGTTTAGGGAGATGAGTGTTTATCCAATGTAGTGATGCCAGGGTTTAGGTTGTTCTTTAAAAGTACTACTGTCACCGTTAATACTAAGACTGGCATGACTCTAAGGAATCCTAGACACATTAAAAATAAAGCTAGAAGCATGTACTGAGTCTGAGGTAAAGCTAGGCAGAATTTGAAACCTTAGGGATAGTGGCATGATATGACAAAAGCAAGTAGATCAGTTGTAGGGAGTTAATGAAAACAGATGGAGTGTTAGGCAGGCGAAGTCAGAAGAAGCTAGATAAGAGGGTAGTTTTAAGCTTAGAAGTGTGTCACAGGACAGCAGTGCTAGATAGGGATATAGGGGAGTTAGTAAGTGGTTAAAGAAGAAGAAACAACAGCTTAGGAAAGTCCTTAGATTGCTTGAGGACAAGCAAAACCTTAAGTTTGGGGGTGTGTTACGTCTCCAAAAGTGACCTTTTTAGGGCTTAATTAGCTTAGAAAGATGTTCACTCTTAGGTGTTTTTGATAGCATTTAGCCTAAACCTATGCTTAAATATGAGAATTAGAAGAAGGTAGCTAAATTAGGACTTATGCACAATAGGAAAGAAAAGAGTTGAAAACCGAAGGAAAAGAATGAAAAACAAGCTTTGCGAACGCATTGCGGAAACATTGCGGTCACCGCAATGTTTCAAGTGAAAACCGTAAGTTGACTGATCTTTTTCTGCTAATTTCCGTTATTTCAGGGATTCGTTCTTTTTCCTCCATCCATTCTGAAGTACGACGTTGAAGATTGATGGTTCTCCTTGGCCCAAATGCACCTGCAGATTACTATAAATAGGGGTCAAAGTCGAGGGTTCAAACATCATCCGAAAGCGTAGAAGTCTTCTCGCAGTCCACCTTTTCTCCTAGTTTTCCTTTGCCGTCTGCTGGTTTGCGAAGCTCAGCTGTTGAAATCGATAATCTGATAGGAAGGAGAGGAGATTCTTCTTCTCTCCCGATTGGATTCATCCAAGCAGGGCTGACCTTTCTCATCCTTCATTCGAGGCGGCTGCAACGAGATTTCGAGCTGTTTTACTGCTTTCTGTTCTTCATCTCTGTTTTCCAATTCTGTCTTGTGTTGTTTCTGTTCTTGTGGCTAGTATAGATCATTTCGTTGTGTTCTGTCTTGCTGTTCTCTACTTTAAGTATCTCTTATGTTCATTCAAACAATCAATTAATCAAACACAAAATTCAGTATTTCACAGTTTCTGCCTTTGCATTCTACTGCTTTCCCTTGCTGTTTTAAGCACATTTCCCTTCTAAGCATGTCCATCTTATCTTTTAGTTCTGTTCTCCTTATATCCATGAGTAACTAAGACACTTAGGGGCATGCTAATGACAACTCCATAGGCTAAAAAACGTGAATCAAGCATGTAGGATAGCTCTCGAAGCATTGATTGTATGTAAGCTTCATCCCACGGGCAATTTCGATTGGCCATCCATTTTGTCCAAAGAACTCCTAACCTCTGGAAGGAGTAAGAGTTCAGAGTCATATTATCATGCTAGCCTTTCAAGGTAACCAGGAAACGGCCTAGGAATAGGCGTTTCCCTAGTACAAACCATATCTTTCTGCTTTAACAAGATGCTTAAGACCTTACTTTGAGTTGAGTAAACTAAAGAATCTAATGCATGGAATCGGACGATACATGAGATTGAGATAGTTTGATGCATAGAGAGTAGATCCAGTGCTTGAGAATCGTATAAAAATGCCTATAGGATAGTCATTAGTAGCCCTTAATTCACCCATTTACACACTTTCGCTGGTATTTAATTGCGGTAGAATTGCTGTCTCCGCAATTTTGCTTAAGTTACAATTCTGTTTAGCTGTTTTTATCTTCATTTATTAATCTCATCTCTTTTCATTTGAGCTTAAATTTTACTTGTTCTCGTTGATGTTACTACCCTTTACACATTCAGCAAAAATTAGATAATTAAAAACCAATTTTACCCCATCAAATCCACCCCTTCTTTCTTAACAAAACACTTCGCGAATAGCTAAAAATAAATCTCTGTGGGAAAACGAATGAAATATACTTACTACTTGCTATAAGATCATGTATGCTTGCATGTTCTGAGTGCTCTATCTCTTTTATTGCCTAATTATTTTAACACATTGAGCACGCAACATAAGTGTGGAGACACCATGGTACGCCGACATTGTCAACTACTTGGTCACAGGTACGTTCCCATTCGACTTTTCATATAACCAAAGAGCTAAGCTGAAAAGCGAAGCCAAGACGTATGTTTGGGAAGAACCCTGGTAGATGTACTTTTGGGGTACTCCAAATTCAAGCTGTCGAGGCTTGCCAAAATACAATTTATAAACCCGAATACACCGAGCTATTTGTAGCTAAGTGGCAACGGGGTCGATCCACAGGGAAATAAGAAATTCAATCTAACTAAGTCTAATTTGCTAGAAATAAAAGAATGCACAAATTAAAGAATGGTAATTTGGTTTTGGGGGAAGGGAGCTCCTAATTATGCTAACGGAAAATTAACAACGTGCAAAAAGTAAACGGTTGTGCTCAACTTCGAGAAATGGAATTGCTTGTTATGGATGTTCGGATCATTGATACGGTTTACGCGTTAGCTAATTCATGCACACAATTCATTTGGTTATTCCTAACTCAAATGACCCAAGGAATTAATTAGAAGCGTGCAATTCTAATTAAACTTAGCCAATAATCTATCCAAGGTAGCGACCCCTAAATCGATTACGTGCTAAAGACGGGAACATTGCGACGGCCTAATCCTAAGACTAAACCGGTTTCTCTCTTGCCTTAAGCCTAACATGAAAACGTTAATTAACTCAGTTTACCAATGTCACTTTGGGCCGAACTAATTAGCCATGCTTAGACCCGTGCTACCTAGCGGTATAGGCAATTATACGTCCCAACCTTTAGCCCTCTATCATGCATAAGAATTAGAGCGTCAATCTAATTTAGCTACACATGCTAGAATTTGATGAAGAACAAGCAAGAGAATGCATAATCAAGCTAATGTCTCAACAATTACAAAGGGGAAAAATCTCCCCAAACATCCAAAACTTACAAACCAAAACTCTAAATCAAGCACATACCTTGGTTTAGCCTTCCATGGAGGTTGGATTACTCCAATCCACCATGGAAGAGCTTGGAATCATGCACAAAGAAGGAGAAGAAGTACAAAAATGGCGGAAAATGGAGGTAGACCCGAGAGGAGAAGCTTGGAGAAGAAGGAGAATCGAAAAGTGGCTGCAAAACTGAAGGTTTCACGCCTTTTAAGCTCGGAGCGTCGAGACGCTAGGCCAGCGTCTCGACGCTGTGCCCTAAGTTGGCTGCTGCGCGCGCGCGGGGCGGCGTCGAGACGCTGCGCGGCGTCGAGACGCGCGCGCGGCGTCGAGCGAGCGTCGAGACGCTTGCGCTCGACGCTTGCTCTCGGGTGGATCTTCAAAATCACGCTTCAGACTTCGGGGCGTCGAGACGCTCGGCCAGCGTCTCGACGCTGTCGGCGTTGAGCGAGCGTTGCGACGCACGCTCGACGCTGATGCACGTCTATGGTGGGGAATTGTCGGGGCAGCGTCGAGCTAGCGTCGAGCTAGCGTCTAGACGCTGGGGCGCACGCAGATCTTCAATGACGGGCGCGCGGGCGAGGCGGACACGGGCAAGGGCGCGCGCGGACATGGGCGAGGCGGAGCGGGCGGGCGCGCGTCTGGCCGTCTGGGCGCGGGCGTGCGGTGCTTGCGAGCGGCGCGCGCGTGCTGTGTTCGTTGGGCGCCTGGGCGCTGGGCGCCGGCGCTTGGGCGCTGCCCTCTCGGCTCTTAGCCCACTTTTGGGTCGTTTTGGCTCCCGAGCTCCGTTTGGCCTATCGTTTTGACCCGAACACTTCCCGAAACATGTTAAATGACCTTTTTAGCCCCGAAAATCATCAATGGACTTCCCGAGCTCTTCACCATGAAATCACCTACAAGGAAGCATTTTAATCAATATATATCATGGTTTTAGCTAGAATTAGGGACATTAAGATAGCTCTATTTTGGAGCTATCAAAATACCCCCGACCTAAATCTTGCTAGTCCTCGAGCAAGGTATACTCTAAATAATCTCCAAAGAATTAAATGCATGCTTGGACTCTAATCTCAATGCTTGTGAAACAAGGTACTTGTAGTAAATTCAAAACCATCAAAAGCATGCAAACGTTGAAATCATTTCAAAATTTAAACTCTTATTCCCTTACGTGTGTGTGTGCTTAGCACCTCTCAACCTAGCTCACGCAAGCCCGGAACAACCTTATACAGTCCTATGACTCGTTTTCCCCCTACTTATGGCGATAAGAACAGTCTAACGGCTTTTAGTGACAGGAATAGCAACAAAACATAAGGCCTAATTTTTATTCTTTTCTTTGAGTACTTTGTACCCATTTTCTTTTCTTTTGAACAACTTTTTTTTTTTATTTTTCTCCTAGAGAGCCTAACACGTCAAGCCAAATTTAGCTTCACGTTTTTAAGGACCATTGCTCACTTCCATTAGTTCCCCTTTCATGCAGTGACAACCGTGGGTTACACGATCGCCCCTGGTTACACGGGCAACACAAGAAGGAGGAGCAACTCTAGAGGTTTTATTTTTCATGCATACCTTTTTTTTTAGGCAATAGCTTCGCTATACACAAATGAGTAATTACTACTTCCACACATCAAGCCTCCCTAATGGTACCTTTCGGGGTGACAACAAGGTTTCAGACAAAATAAGATCAGTCTAGACCTACAGAACTGAGGATAAGAGTGCTATGTGCTCAGTGAATGTAGGGAAATAACAGAAAAAATTTTAAAATAGGCTAAAAAATGTGCATACATCGTCAAATTTTCGAACCATGCAAATACGGAGTGTTCACAAGCAAATCACAGACCGTCCTCATCGGAGACCGTCCTCATCGGACACATGCATTCAGATTCTAATCTAACAGCCAGAGTACACATATGCTCGACAACTACTAAGAAGTCTCATCTCTATGTATCAACAAACTCCACCCCCCACCTTAAGATATGCATTGTCCCCAATGCATTAAACAGCTAAAAATAATAAAATTCTAAGGGAACAGAAAACCTCCCCTGAATTTTATGGAGCTGACGGGTGGAGATGTGCACCAACGTCCTCCAATGTGCTCTCGAATCGTCGACCGTTCCACCTTTTCTCCTAGGAAAACAAGAAAACAAACAACAACTCAAAAGCAAAATAAACAAAAGCAAAGCAGTAAAGAACAGAATTACAGTTCAAACTCGGGTGCCTCCGAGAAGCGCAAATTTTTAAAGTCGATTGCTCGACTGTATTCTCTTGACCACTCATCCATAGTCAAACTTGGAAGATGCCCCATCCATCTTCCTAAGCACCTCTTTCCTGCGAAAATCCATGAACAATTCTTTCTCTCGTGCCTTCTGTGCACACACAACATCAAATTTAAATTTTGCAGGTTTAACAAAAGGTTGATCCCATAAAATTGATGCAAAAACGTGAGAGAAATTTTCATGCATTCCAGAAGCATAAGGATCAGCAGGAAAGAACGGGTCATTAACTTTGCCCAAAACATCTTCCACCTTTTCCAAGGGGTGCACATAAGAATTATCAACCAATTGCAAAGTAGAACCAGATTCATGCAAGTCATTCATTTTAAGCTCATCAAAAACAGCATGCGACTCAACATTAACCGGTGGTTCTAAATCTAGCATGGCTTGATTAGTCATTTCATTTTCAAAAGTGCAAGGTAAAATGGAAGGAAGTAGATTAGCAGAGTTCTCAACAATTGTCAAAGCAGAGACAGATGAATCACAAAATTCAGTCAAGGGTGGCTCATGCAACTCATAATCATCAAAAAGTTCAGTTAAAAATAATGGGTCATCCCCATCCTCAACAGTCATGCATTCATTATGAGTTACAGATTCAAAAGTGTCTACTTGACAAAGAGAGAAGACATCATCAACATGCTCTTCTACATCGGGCAAATGCATCTCAACAACCTCTCCGCCATACTCAACAGATAATATGCCCTTATCCACATTAATTTTAGTTTTAGCAGTTTTCATAAAGGGCCTACCTAATAAGATCGAAGCATGCGAAGAGGAATAATTTTCATCCATTTTCAGAACATAAAAGTCAACATGAAAAATTAATTCATTAACTTGCACTAACACATCTTCAATAATTCCTAAAGGATGCACAGAAGTTCTATCAGCAAGTTGAATAATTGTTCCTGTTTTAGTCATTCCTTTCAGTTTCAGTTTCTGATAAATGGAATACGGCAGAACACTAATGGAGGCTCCTAGATCGAGCATTGCTCTTCTAATATGCATACCTCCAATCTTACAAGGGAGAGAGAACATACCTGGATCGCCGCATTTAACCGGTGAGTTCTTTGTGATCACTGAAGAGACGTTCTCACTTACCACGACGCGTTCACTCTCCTTTGTCTTCCTCTGGTTGGTGCAAATTTTCCTGAGGAACTTGGCGTACCTCGGAATTTCCTTCAGGGCGTCCAACAGAGGGATGTTGATCTCTACCTTCTTGAATGTGTCCAGGAACTCCTTCTCGTAGTCCTCCTTAGGCGGTCTCGCTAACCTGCTAGGAAAAGGAGCCTTAGGCACATAAACTCTAGTACATGTAGGATCGAAATTTACCCCATGCCACCGTGGTTCGGGATTTTCTGTCTGTGGCTCGACGTGGCCATGATCGACTTCCACCGGCGGGGTACTAGTGGGAAGATGCTTCCCACTTCTCAGAGTGATGGCACTAGCGCTCTCCGCGTTCTGGTGCTCGATCACTGTCAACCTCTTACTTACTTGAATCACTGCATCGCTCAGAGTTTGAAACTGCTCTCGAGTTTCCTTATGTTGTGATTCAAGCATTTCTTCCAAGGATCTACCTGAAACAGAAAGACGGGGCTGTGAGTTATTTTTCAAAGCAAGAATAGCACTACTTACTTCAAAAAGTTGAGCCTTAAGCTCGTCCACGTCCCTTCTCAGGCGAGCATTCTCCTTGTCTTTATCTGCACCCCATTCCAAGCTTCTAGCTATGTTGGAAATTAAAGCTCTAGCTTCGGTGGGTGTCTTATCCATGAGCGAGCCTCCACTAGCGGCGTCTATCATCTGCTGCCCTTGGGGAAGCAAACCGTAGTAAAAACCCTGAATGAGGGACTGTTCGGCTATTTGATGATTGGGGCAATCCTCGCATAATCGACCAAACCTCTCCCAGCACTCAAGAACGCTCTCTTCAGCTCCTTGCTCAATTTTCAATATCTCCTTTCTGAGGGCGGCGACCTTTTTCGCAGGAAAATACCTTTCTAAAAACGCCCTATTCAACTCCTTCCAAGTCGTGATGGATCCGGTCGGTAGGTAAAGTATCCAGTCTCTCGCCTTCTCCTTCAAGGTGAAGGGAAAGGTCCTGAGATGGAGTTGATCTGCGGTGATGTCATTGGTTCTGAATGACGCACACACCATCTGGAATGCCTTGAGGTGTCTGACGGGATCCTCATCTGTATTACCACAAAAAGAAGGTAATAAGTTAATCAGACCAGCTGTAAGTTCAAAATTACCTGTAGCTACCGGATACGAGATACTCGATGTGTTCCGGCCTAGCTCAGATGATGCAAGCTCCCTCAAGGTTCTTTGATGCTCATAATTACCCACGACCTCCATCTTGGCGCTTCTTTTGAATTTTCAAAGAATGACTGCGCTCCAAAAACTCAAACAAAAACGCGTAAAATAATACAAAAGAATTAAACTATACAAAAAGAAATAAAGAAATTTTTTTTAAAACTAACAAACTAAACTTAACTAAACTAAATTAATTAAATCCCCGGCAACGGCGCCAATTTTGGTAGATGTACTTTTGGGGTACTCCAAATTCAAGCTGTCGAGGCTTGCCAAAATACAATTTATAAACCCGAATACACCGAGCTATTTGTAGCTAAGTGGCAACGGGGTCGATCCACAGGGAAATAAGAAATTCAATCTAACTAAGTCTAATTTGCTAGAAATAAAAGAATGCACAAATTAAAGAATGGTAATTTGGTTTTGGGGGAAGGGAGCTCCTAATTATGCTAACGGAAAATTAACAACGTGCAAAAAGTAAACGGTTGTGCTCAACTTCGAGAAATGGAATTGCTCGTTATGGATGTTCGGATCATTGATACGGTTTACGCGTTAGCTAATTCATGCACACAATTCATTTGGTTATTCCTAACTCAAATGACCCAAGGAATTAATTAGAAGCGTGCAATTCTAATTAAACTTAGCCAATAATCTATCCAAGGTAGCGACCCCTAAATCGATTACGTGCTAAAGACGGGAACATTGCGACGGCCTAATCCTAAGACTAAACCGGTTTCTCTCTTGCCTTAAGCCTAACATGAAAACGTTAATTAACTCAGTTTACCAATGTCACTTTGGGCCGAACTAATTAGCCATGCTTAGACCCGTGCTACCTAGCGGTATAGGCAATTATACGTCCCAACCTTTAGCCCTCTATCATGCATAAGAATTAGAGCGTCAATCTAATTTAGCTACACATGCTAGAATTTGATGAAGAACAAGCAAGAGAATGCATAATCAAGCTAATGTCTCAACAATTACAAAGGGGAAAAATCTCCCCAAACATCCAAAACTTACAAACCAAAACTCTAAATCAAGCACATACCTTGGTTTAGCCTTCCATGGAGGTTGGATTACTCCAATCCACCATGGAAGAGCTTGGAATCATGCACAAAGAAGGAGAAGAAGTACAAAAATGGCGGAAAATGGAGGTAGACCCGAGAGGAGAAGCTTGGAGAAGAAGGAGAATCGAAAAGTGGCTGCAAAACTGAAGGTTTCACGCCTTTTAAGCTCGAAGCGTCGAGACGCTAGGCCAGCGTCTCGACGCTGTGCCCTAAGTTGGCTGCTGCGCGCGCGCGGGGCGGCGTCGAGACGCTGCGCGGCGTCGAGACGCTGCGCGGCGTCGAGACGCGCGCGCGGCGTCGAGCGAGCGTCGAGACGCTTGCGCTCGACGCTTGCTCTCGGGTGGATCTTCAAAATCACGCTTCAGACTTCGGGGCGTCGAGACGCTCGGCCAGCGTCTCGACGCTGTCGGCGTTGAGCGAGCGTTGCGACGCACGCTCGACGCTGATGCACGTCTATGGTGGGGAATTGTCGGGGCAGCGTCGAGCTAGCGTCGAGCTAGCGTCTAGACGCTGGGGCGCACGCAGATCTTCAATGACGGGCGCGCGGGCGAGGCGGACACGGGCAAGGGCGCGCGCGGACATGGGCGAGGCGGAGCGGGCGGGCGCGCGTCTGGCCGTCTGGGCGCGGGCGTGCGGTGCTTGCGAGCGGCGCGCGCGTGCTGTGTTCGTTGGGCGCCTGGGCGCTGGGCGCCGGCGCTTGGGCGCTGCCCTCTCGGCTCTTAGCCCACTTTTGGGTCGTTTTGGCTCCCGAGCTCCGTTTGGCCTATCGTTTTGACCCGAACACTTCCCGAAACATGTTAAATGACCTTTTTAGCCCCGAAAATCATCAATGGACTTCCCGAGCTCTTCACCATGAAATCACCTACAAGGAAGCATTTTAATCAATATATATCATGGTTTTAGCTAGAATTAGGGACATTAAGATAGCTCTATTTTGGAGCTATCAAACCCGTTTTATGGAAATTTTGCGCTGACCAGGTAATTAGGAAGTGCGTCCCTAAGTCTGAACATAGGTCCATCCTTACCTTTTGCCATGAATTTGCATGTGGGGGACACTTTGGCCAAAATAGGACTGCGAGAAAAATTTTAGATTGTGGGTTTTTCTGGCCATCACTGTTTAAGGACTGTTATGAGTTTTGTAAATCTTGTGATCAGTGTCAGAGAAAAGGGACCATCACTAGTAGGAATGAAATGCTCCAAAACCCCATTTTAACTTGTGAAATTTTCGAGGTTTGGGGTATGGACTTTATGGGACCCTTTCCCCCTTCATTTGGTTTTGTCTATATCTTATTGGCTGTGGACTACGTGTCTAAATGGGTGGAAGCTAAAGCCACCAAATTTGATACCGCTAATGTTGTTTCCAGTTTTGTCAAATCTAACATTTTTAGCAGGTATGGAGTTCCACGAGCCATCATAAGCGACCAGGGGAGCCACTTCTGCAACAAAACGATCCAGGCCTTGATGAGGAAGTATGGGGTCAATCACAAAATCTCTACCCCGTATCATCCTCAGACCAATGGCCAAGCAGAGGTTTCCAATCGAGAGGTGAAGAGCATCCTCGAGAAAACAGTAAGTCCAGGAAGGAAGGATTGGAGCCTCAGGCTGGACGACGCTTTGTGGGCTTACCGCACGGCTTACAAAACCCCCATAAGGATGTCTCCCTACCGGATGGTTTATGGTAAAGCCTGTCATTTCCCCGTGGAGATCGAACACAAAGCCTACTGGGACGTGAAGAAGTGCAACATGGACTTTGACTTGGCGGGCGAAGAAAGACTCCTCAAATTGCAAGAACTGGAGGAGCTTCGCCTGGATGCATATGAGAACTCGAAGACCTACAAGGAAAAGACCAAAATGTTCCACGACAGACGAGTCGTCAGAAAACATTTCGAAGTTGGTCAGAAGGTCCTCTTGTTCAACTCCCGCCTGAAGTTCATGCCAGGTAAACTTCGTTCCAGGTGGCTTGGTCCTTTCATTATAACTGATGTCCATCACTATGGTGCAGTCAAAATTCAGAGCCTGGATACAGAGAAGGAGTACACAGTGAATGGCCAACGACTGAAGATCTTTCATGAGGGAATGTCAGAGGACTTCGACGATCATGCCTACTTGAAAGAGCCTGATTATGAGAAAGGATAAATTGAGTTTTGGTAAAGTCGAGCAATCGACTCTAAAAATTTGCGCTACTCGAAGGCACCCGAGCTTGAACTGTACATGCTTTTTGTTTACTTACCGTCTTTAGGATTAGTTTAGATTTCTACTCTGATGTTGTGAATTTTCAGGTGAAACAATGGCTCATCCTTGCGGTTTATTTGCTAAGGTTAAAGCGCACTCTCCAACCCTCTAAGTCACAATTCAGGGAAGGTTTTCTTTCCTTTTGTTTTGACTGCGCATATTTGGTCCAATGAGGACATTGCCAATTTTTAAGTTGGGGGTCGTGGGTTGTGCCTTATAGCGATTGTCGAGCTTAGTTGTGGAATCCTGATTACCTTGTTGAGTTATGGTGAAAGCATGCTAGTCCGATTTTGAAATTTTGTGATGTACTGCTGTTACGTCTCCAAAAGTGACCTTTTTAGGACTTAATTATCTTAGAAAGATGTTCACTCTTAGGTGTTTTTGATAGCATTTAGCCTAAACCTATGCTTAAATATGAGAATTAGAAGAAGGTAGCTAAATTAGGACTTATGTACAATAGGAAAGGAAAGGGTTGAAAACTGAAGGAAAAGAATGAAAAAACTGCATTGAGACAGCATTGCGAAAACATTGCGGACACCGCAATGTTTCAAGTGAAAACCGTAAGTTGACTGATCTTTTTCTGTTAAATTCCGTTATTTCAGGGATTCGTTCTTTCTCCTCCATCCATTCTGAAGTACGACGTTGAAGATTGATGGTTCTCCTTGGCCCAAATGCACCTGCAGATTACTATAAATAGGGGTCAAAGTCGAGGGTTCAAGCATCATCCGAAAGCGTAGAAGTCTTCTCGCAGTCCAACTTTTCTCCTGTTTTTCCTTTGCCGTCTGCTGGTTTGCGAAGCTCAGCTGTTGGAATCGATAATCTGATAGGAAGGAGAGGAGATTCTTCTTCTCTCCTGATTGGATTCATCCAAGCAAGGCTGACCTTTCTCATCCTTCATTCGAGGCGACTGCAACGAGACATTCGAGCTTGTTTTACTGCTTTTTGCTCTTCATTTCCATTTTCCAGCTTTGTCTTGTTGCTGTTTCTTTTCTAGTAGCTAGTTTAGACTATTTCGTTGTGTTCTGTCTTCCTGTTATTTGCTTTAAAGCTTTTCTTTGTCAATCAAACAATCAAGTAATCAAATCTCAATTCTTCATTCCACAGTTTCTTGCCTTTACATTCTACTGCTTTCCCTTACTGTTTTGTCTTTAAATTCCTTCTGAGCATGTCTACTTCTTCTCTTACTTCTGTTCTATCTACATCCATGAGTAGCTAAATCACTTAGGGGCATGCTAATGACAACACTTTAGGCTAAAAAACGTGAACCAAGCATGTAGGATAGCTCTCGAAGCATTGATTGTATGTAAGCTTCATCCCACGGGCAATTTCGATTGGCCATCCATTTTGTCCAAAGAACTCCTAACCTCTGGAAGGAGTAAGAGTTCAGAGTCATACTATCATGCTAGCCTTTCAAGGTAACCAGGAAACGACCTAGGAATAGGCGTTTCCCTAGTACAAACCATATTTTTCTGCCTTAACAAGATGCTTAAGACCTTACTTGGACATGAGTAAACTAAAGAATCTAATGCATGAAATCGGAAGATACATGAGAATGAGATAGTTTGATGCATAGAGAGTTGATCCAATGCTTGAGAATCGTGAGAAAAAGCCTATAGGATAGTCGTTAGTAGCCCTTAATTCATCATTTTACACACTTTCGCTGTTATTACAATTGCGGTAAAATTGTTGTTTCCGCAATTCTGCTAAGTTACAATTATGTCTAGCTGTTTTTGTATTCATTTATTAATCTCGTCTCTTCTCATTTGAGTTTAGCTTTGACTTCCACTTGTTTATGTTGCTACCCTCTTCGTATTCAGTAGGAAATAGATAATTAAAAACCAATTCTACCCCATCAAATCCACCCCTTCTTTCTTAACTTTACACTTCATGAATAGCTTATAATAAATCTCTGTGGGAAAACGAATGAAATATACTTACTACTTGCTATAAGACCATGTATGCTTGCATGTTCTGAGTGCTCTCTCTACCTTATTGCTTATTTATTTTAACACATTGAGCACGCAACAAGTTTTTGGCGCCGCTGCCGGGGATTTATTTAAGTGAAAACGAAGTTTGTTAAGTTTGAAATACCAAGTTTATTGCTTATTGAAGCTGATCTGTTTCATTTCTTTTGCAGGTACTATTGGGTTAGTTTATGAGTGAGCCTTCAAGTAGTGATCTAGAGTTCAATCCTGAGCCTGAGAGATTACTTAGGGCCAGAAATAGAGCCAAGAAACGTCTCTTTAACAAACCCTCTATACCTCAAGTAATTGCGGGAACCGCAATTCCTCCGCAATTGTCTCAAGAAGAAATGGAAGAGATAGTTCCAAATCAGGTACCTGTCATTCGCAATCCCATCGAAATAGCGAATGACAAGAATAGTGCCATCCTCTCATATTTAGTACCTATGCCTGGGGAGCTGAACCCCAGCATAATCCGTCCTGAAATCACTGCCCACTCATTCGAGTTAAAGCCAGTGATGTTCCAAATGTTGTCCACTGTGGGACAATTCTTGGGAGTGGAAAATGAGGACCCCCACAACCATCTTAGGAACTTCTTAGGAGTCAGTGATACCTTCATCATCCCTGGAGTTTCCCAAGAAGCTTTGAGGCTATACTTGTTCCCTTACTCTTTGAGGGACAAAGCCAAAACATGGTTGAACTCATTACCTTCTGGATCTGTCCGCAACTGGACAGACTTAGCAGAAAAATTCCTAGTCAAATACTTCCCACCTGATAGGAATTCTACCTTTCGTGATGACATAGTTAAATTCAAGCAAGCTGATAATGAGTCTCTTCACGAAGCTTGGACAAGGTTCAAAGATCTACTTCTTAAATGTCCACACCATGGCATCCCATGGTGTATTCAAATAGAGGTCTTTTTCAAAGGATGCAATCCCAGCACTAAACAAGTCTTAAATTCATCCGCTGGAGGCTCCATGTTGTCCAAGAGTTACAACGAGGCCTATGAGATCTTGGAGAAGATCTCAGCATCTCACTGTAGGTGGTCAGATGATCCAGTTGAGCCAACTAGAGCTCAAGACAAGGATGCTCTAAGTGCAATGAGCAGCCAAATAAATGCCCTGACCAACCTAGTTAAGCAAATGGCTCAAGCCAATCTCCAAACAAGTGTCAACACCGCCACAGCCATGTCAATGGGCACCCAACCAAGTCAAGGTGAGACACTTGTATGTGGATTCTGTGGGGAAGGGCACCTGTATGAATACTGCCCTGGGAATCCAGCCTCAGTCTGCTATATTGGAAGTCAGCAGCAGCCTAGGAACAACCCCTATTCCAATACTTACAACCCTGGTTGGAGGAACCACCCAAACCTGTCATGGGGTGGCCAACAGAATACTAACCAAAATCCTAACCAACCTAGACCGAATGGAACACCTGGTTTCACTCCCCAACATAACCAATCCATGTATCAGAAACCTTACAGCCAACCTGTAGGATCTGCTGTAGAAAACTTACTCAAGGAATACTGATAACTCCATTTCGGAGCTATTAAATACGTCCTAATTATAGCTAAAGGCGGCTCGCAATTGATTAAATGTATCTCTTTTGTAGGAGAAAAGCGGCAAAGAGCTCGTGCGTCCATTGGGCATGTTCGAGAGCTTAAAGCAGAGTTTTAGCGCCCCGGGAATGCATCGGGAAGAGGGGAATTTGTTCCGTGAAGAAACGGGCCAAAACAGCCTTGGAGAGGCAAAGCATCAGCCCCAAACCCGAGAGCCAGCGTCGAGCTATAGCGTCGAGACGCTGGCTCGACGCTGGAAAAACCCGAGAGCAAGCGTCGAGTGATAGCGTCGAGACGCTAGCTCGACGCTGCCCTGGCGTCGAGACCCTGCTTGGCGTCGAGACGCTTCGGAGGAGGCGCGCGCTGGAAATTCATCGGGGCAGCGTCGCGACGCTGGCCTAGCGTCGCGACGCCATCGCGCGCGCGCGCGGATTACTTAGGGCACAGCTTCGAGACGCTGGCCTAGCGTCTCGACGCTACGACGAAGACAGTAGCTAAAAGACGATTTTCCTGCACTTTTTTGGGGGGCTTTTCTTCTTCTTCTCTTGGCGGATTCCGGCGATTCCACCCTTCTTCTTCCCCATTTTCTCTCTATATTCCGTGGAGCTCCGCCATTGTTGGCATGCGAGTGAGCTCCATTTTCCATTGTAATAGGTAGATGAACTCTTCCATGGTCGTTGGTGGAGCGGGATTGACGCACCGCGCCATGAGCGGCTAAGGTAAGGGTGACGGTTTGGGATTTGTTTAGGGGAATTTTGTTAGACTCTTATTGCTTTGATAATCTGAGTATAATTTGCATATTGGTTCTGTTTACATTGCATTTATTTACCTTGCTTAATCCAACGCGCATGCTAAAATACGTTGATTGACACTCGGGTAGTTTCGCATGTTGTGTATGTTAAAGAGTAGCGATGCCGTGCCTCTCACTGCTCGACTAAGTAACACAGGTAAATAGAACTAAATCGAAGTATCGGGTCGGGTAGGATAATTGTTGGTTGCATACAGCGTTTGCGGGCAACCTACTAGCAATTAGAATTCACGCCCGAATGTTCGTCGCGGTTAGCTAGTAACTGTCTAAATTCATCTTAGGACTGATCATCTTAATGTGAGATTAGATAACGTGTAATTAGGACTGTGTGGCCTAATTAAAATCCATGAAGTAGGCTACTTTGGGGCTTCTCTGGTAGTCGTCCGCGTGCTTAGTAAACTGAATTCCATGTTATTAGAATTAAATGATAAGTTGTATTTGTCTAGCAATTGACCCCGAGACTCCCCAAACCGTGCACACGTTCTCTTCTTATTATTTCCTTCTTCCGTTAGCTTTCTCATTATTTCCTATTTGCATGATAAAACCCCCCGTTACCAATTAATCAATCAAATCCCAATTTCACTAGTAAATTCAACTCTCCTATTCCTTGGATCGACCATGTTACCACTGGTTGCAAAGCCTTGGCAATAGGCATTATAAATCGTATTTTGGCAAGCCTCGACAGCTTGAGATTAGGCGGATATTCAAAAATCCGTCCACCAAAATTGGCGCCGTTGCCGGGGAGTAGGCAATTGATTGAATTTATGATTGGAGTTTGAATTTGATTCTTTGATGGTTGACTGAAAACTTTTTCTGTTTGTATGTTATATGTTTAGATTTTTGTTTGTGTATGACCCGTTCCTCTGAGGGTAGTTTGCAGTATATTCCTGAGATTGACAGAGAGGAGCGGCGGTTACGTAAAGAAGCCCGGGAGGGGCAAGGAACGTTGGAAAGAGAAGAAGGCAATCCCTTCTTATTTGACGAGATGGCGCAAGGTGAAGCGCCACGGACGCTTAAGCAGCTGGCAGCGCCAGACCTGAACCTGCAGCCCTTGTGCATTAACTACCCCGTGGTAGCAGGTAACTTCGAGTTGAAATCTGGTTTAATTCACCAGTTACCTTCTTTCCATGGAAACGCAGGTGAGGACGCGAACAAGCATTTGATGGAGTTCCATTGCGTCTGCGCGGGGATGAAGCCCGCTGTTGCGTGCTCAATGTGTAAAGATAAATAAGCAAGAAAGTAGAGAGAGCACTCAGAACATGCAAGCATACATGGTCTCACAGCAAGTAGTAAGTATATTTCATTCGTTTTTCCACAGAGACTTATGTTTAGCTATTCGCGAAGTGTATTTGTTAAGAAAGATGGGGTGGATTTGATGGGGTAAAATTGGTTTTTAATTATCTAATTTTTGCTGAATGTGTAAAGGAATATAACATAAACAAATGCAAGTTGAAATTAGACTCAAAGGACAAGAGATGGAATTGATAAACGAAGAAGAAAACAGCTAAACAGAATGAAAAGTTTAGCAGAATTGCGGGGACCGAAATTTTTCCGCAATTAAACAGCAGCGAAAGTGTGTAATTGGGTGAGTTAATGGCTTCTAATGACTATCCTATAGGCATTATTATACGATTCTCAAGCACTGGATCTACTCTCTATGCATCAAACTCACTCTATCTCATGTATCGTCCGATTCCATGCATTAGATTCCTAAGTTTACTCGACTTCAAAGTAAGGTCTTAATCGTCTTGTTAAAACAGAAGTGTTTAGTTTGTACTAGGGAAACGCCTATTCCTAGGCCGTTTCCTGATTACCATGAAAGGCTAGCATGATTATACGACTCTGAACTCTTACTCCTTCCAGAGGTTAGGAGTTCTTTGGACAAAATGGATGGCCAATCGAAATTGCCCGTGGGATGAAGCTTACACACAATCAATGTTTCGAAGGCGATCCTACATGCTTGGTTCACGTTTTTTAGCCTATAGTTCTGTCATTAGCATGCCCCTAAGTGACTTAGCTACTCATGGATATAAAGAGAACAGAAATGTAAGATGAAACAGACATGCTTAGAAGGGAAATAAACTTAAAACAACAAGACAAAACCGTAGCAGCAGAAGAAGGAAACTGTGAAATGAAACTTGCGATTTGATTACTTTGAATGTTTGATCGAACAAAGGGAAACTTAAAGGCAGTAATTCAAAGACAGACAACAACGAAATGCATTAACTAAAACACTACACTAGGAACAACAATGATCAAAACTGGAAATTAGAAGAAGAATGACAGAAAACAGTAAAATGGCGCTCGAAAGCTTCGTTGCAGTCGCCTCGAATGAAGGGGATGAAAGGTCAGCCTTGCTTGGATGAATCCAATCGAGAGAGAAGAAGAATCTCCTCTCCTTCCTATCAGATTATCGATTCCAACAGCTGAGACTCTCACTCCAATAGACGGCAAAGGAAAACAGGGAGAAAAAGTGGATTGTGAGAAGGCTTCTACGCTTTCGGATGATGATCAAACCTCCGACTTTGGCCCCCTTTTATAGTAGTTTGCAGGTGCGTTTGGGCCAAGGAGAACCATCAATCTTCAACGTCATATATCAGAATGGATGGAGGAGAAAGAACGAATTCCTGAAATTACGGAAATTAACAGAAAAAGATCAGTCAACTTACGGTTTTCACTTGAATAATTGCGGCCTCAGCAATGTTTTCGCAATGCTGTCGCAATGCAGTTTTTTCATTAATTTCCTTCGGTTTTGAACCCTTTTCTTTCCTATTGTGCATAAGTCCTAATTTAGCTACCTTCTTCTCATTTTCATATTTAAGCTTAGGTCTAGGCTAAATGCTATCAAAAACACCTAAAAGTGCACATCTTCTTAAGCTAAATGGGTCCTAAATAAGGTAGTCATGTTAGCAGCAAAAGATAGAATTTAAACAGATTACAGCCTAGCTAAATAGACAGTCCAAAACATGCTTTCAGTCATGAAAATTGCGGGTACCGCAATTATCTCGCAATTAGATCAGGGCAGATATAACATTGATTAAGGCCCCTAAGCATGCTTTTTCCAGTCACTCAAGCTTCCTAAAAATAAAACTAAACTATCCTACCTAGTCAGCTAACATCAGACTATACTAAGCAAAAGGAAAAACATAAAACTAAACATCTAAAACAGATCAAAATTGAACCAAAAAAAGCATAATTCACATGGTCCTATCAGAAAGCAGAAAATTGTTTTTTTTTTTTTCTAAGGGAACAGCAATACTCCCTTTAGTGCACTTCAAACCAGCACTTAAACTCCTTCATCTTCATCTGGTTGCCGTGGTCGTGGGGGCACCCATGGAGTCAGGAGATTTGTGGGGAAGTCAGGGAAGATGCACCCCAGTTGGTCTGCAACTTCCTTGTCCCTCGCCTGCGCATAAGTGGCCCATTGAGCCATTCTCCTCTGCATATCCATCAGGCAGGCCATGGATAGGGACTGTTCAGCAGCCAGCCTATCCAGTTCAAACTCCATATTCCCCTTCCTTCTCAGCCTCAGGTTAGCAGGCAGGTCCAAGTGGCCCGTGTAGGCCATCTGCTGCTCCAAGCGCTCGGTGGGGACTCCTGCAAGCAAACATAGCTTGGTTATGGTATTAGGGAAAAACAGTGGTCCCTTACCTTTCTTGGCGCATTCAGCAATGGCCGCAGTGATGACTTCTCCCACATTGATCGTGAGACCTCTCATTATCGCATACACCAGCAGCGATCGGCTCTGGTTGATTGTAGTCTCGTGAGTCACAGGGGACAATCTCCTTCGCACGAACGAAAACCAAACAGCTGCCTTAGCCGTGAGGTTGGCACTCATGAGAGTGTGCCTGCCATTGCGTGACACGGTCCAGTAAGCTTCAGGCTGGCCAATGGTGCGAATGGCCTCTTCCAGCACTGCCTCAGTAGGCTCATCAACGATCCGTGCATAATCTGTATGTGTTTGGCCTTTGAGACCATAGGCTTCGTTGATGGCCTTGGCTGAGAAATCCACTTCTACCCCTCTGACCACAGACAGGCCATCCTCAGGGCTGAGCATATTGGCGTAGAAATCATACACCATGCTCGTGTAGGCTGGATTGGGCGGTCTGCAGAATTCCTCCCAGCCATGGTTGATCACTCCTGCGCGCAAGAACTGCGGCAGGTCAGCAGGTCGGTCGAGGAAGCCTTTCTCGTGCAGCAACTCCCTCTTCCTTAACTCCACGCCCCTGGATTCAGCGTCAGATGAAACATACCTCACTGACTGAGGTTCGTCTTCAGGGTAGAGTTTGGCCTTCCCCTTATCTGCTGGCTTGGCTGACTCGGCAGCCTCAACCTTGAGTCGTTTGAGCGAAGGCTCAGTGCTCTCTTTGTCTGCTGAAGGCACCCTCTCGGCCTTCTTCTTCTTCAGTCTCTTGGATCGCTTGGCCTTGACAATCTTGGCCTTCTTCCTCTTCTTGAGCTTAGCCTTGATATTGATCTGCTGGAGGCATGCCCCCAACGTCTCTTCCATGGAATCATCCTGCCGTGCAGGACTCTCGGCACTAGCTTCCCTTGCAGGCGAGAAGACCTCGTCTTCACCACCTTCCCCACTGCCCTGAGTGGATTCCTGGTACTCCCCATAGGGGAATTCAGGATCAGGCTGTGGAGGCGTGTGCGAAGGTGTGGCACTCTGCTCTGCTGTAGGCGTCTGCACGGAATTCAGTGGTGAAGACGGCGTCGCAGGGCTCTGTGCAGGCGGTGACGATGAAAGCTCCGGGCTGTGCACTGGTTCAGATGATGAAGGGTTGTGCGCAGGTGAGGCAGACGGCGACGAACTCTTCTTTGGCGACTCGTGGGCCGCACGATCCGTTTCTTGACTCTCCACAGAGGGAGTCTTGGCTTTGCTTGGTTCGGCGGCCGTCTTGACACTCCACCGGCGTTTCTTGGGCGTGCCCTCTGGTTCAGAAGGTCCAGCAGGGATCTCAGTGACGACCCTCCACTTCTTCCTACGAACCGGAAGCTTGGAAAGAGGGCCGGTGCGAACAGCACCATCATCTGCAAGGGTAAGCAGTGCTTCCCTCGCAGCTGTTTCAGCTGCGTCATCAGCCTTCTTCTTGGCTGCGGATCTTTCAGCCCTTGTGGATACCATTGTCGAATCTTGGAGGTCTGGAGAGAAGGATCAAAGATGAAGAGAATCTCAGTTTTCTTGGAAATCAGAGAATGAGAGAATCGTATCGATCGAGCGCCTTCTAACGGATATAAAGGCAACGGCTAAATCCCAACGGCTCTTTTTTGCGGATCCTGCAATTCCAGCGCAATTCTAGGGATATTTTTTCATCAAAATCTCAAACTTTGCTCGTCCGTATCTTTTATTTGGCTCGATCGTTTTTTGATTTTTAAAGCTGGGATTACACTCCTTGATTCCCTCTTTCGATTCCCTACAAAAAGAAATAAAAACAATATCAAATACGTAATTAAAATCACACAACAAAACACACAAATGACAACCGGAAAATCGCAAAAAATAAACTAAGGCATGAGCCTTATGTGACGAGCACAGTAACCACTCGTCCTCTCTCGTTCTCATTGTCACGCTTCAGTCAAGAGGAAGGCCGAGAGAGTCTTCACATCTCCTTCCTCATAGTAATGCTTCAACCTCGCCCCATTGACCATAAATGGTTGGCCTTGCTGCAAGTTTTTTATTTCTATGGCACCATGAACAAACACATTAGTAATGACAAATGGACCCGACCATCTAGACTTAAGTTTCCCTGGAAATAGTTTCAACCGTGAATTAAACAACAACACAAGTTGACCCTTCTTAAAGTCCTTAACTCTAAGTCTACTATCGTGCCAAATCTTGGTCTTTTCCTTGTACATCTTAGCATTTTCATAGGCCATATGCCTAAGCTCATCAAGCTCATGTAATTGCAAAGACCTTAGTGTCCCCGCATCTTTTACACAAAAATTTAATTCCTTCATGGCCCAAAATGCTTTGTTTTCTAACTCAAGTGGTAAGTGACAAGCCTTGCCATATACCAGCCTATAAGGGGACATTCCTAGAGGTGTCTTATATGCTGTCCTATAAGCCCAAAGTGCATCCTCAAGCTTGAAGGACCAGTCTTTCCTATTAGGTTTGACTACTTTCTCTAGGATGTTCTTAATTTCCCTATTTGAGATTTCAGCTTGGCCATTTGAGTGTGGGTGATAGGGAGTGGCTACTCTATGTCTAATGTTATACTTAGCCAATACTTTTTCCATAGCCTTGTTAATGAAATGTGACCCCTCATCACTAATGATAGCACGAGGTGTCCCAAACCTAGTAAAAATGTGCCTATGCAAGAAGTTGGTGACTGTTTTAGCATCATTATTAGGACATGCTTTGGCCTCTACCCACTTGGACACATAATCCACTGCCACTAATATGTAGAGGTTACCTGATGATGGGGGGAATGGCCCCATGAAGTCAATGCCCCATACATCAAAGAGCTCTAACTCTAAGATGTAGGTGAGGGGCATCTCATCCTTTCGACTGAGGTTACCTGTTCTTTGGCATTCATCACAGCTGTGGGCATAGTTGTGGGCATCTTCGAAGATCGTTGGCCAATAATAGCCACTCTGAAATACCTTTGCAGCTGTTCTTTGGCCACCAAAGTGTCCACCATAAGGAGATGTGTGACAGTGCTGCAGCACAGACTTCGCTTCAGCAGCTGAAACACACTTCCTTAGCAAGCCATCAGCACAGGTTCTGTAAAGTGTGGGGTCGTCCCAGATGAATTTCCTTGCTTCATGAAGGAACCTCTTCTTCTCTTGTCCTCCCTTGAACACTGGTAATACCTGTGATGCACGGAAGTTAGCAATGTCAGCAAACCAAGGTTCCTCATCGTTATCACGATGAGTCAAAGCAAAGACATGTTCATCAATAAAAGCATCAGAAATTGCGGGGTCCGCAATTTTGTCGCAATTGTGCTGCAATCGAGACAGGTGATCTGCAACCACGTTTTCACATCCTTTCTTGTCCCGAATGTCCAAATCAAATTCCTGCAGCAATAACACCCATCTAATCAACCTAGGCTTTGCATCAGCCTTCCTCATAAGATATTTCAAGGCAGAATGGTCAGTATATACAATTGTCCTAGTGCCTACAATATAGTTTCTAAATTTTTCGCAAGAAAACACTACAGCAAGCATCTCTTTTTCAGTAGTGGTATAATTACATTGAGCCTCATTCAAGGTCTTACTAGCATAATAGACAGGGTGTGTTAGCTTGTCAATCTTCTGGCCTAACATCACTCCTACAGCATAGTCACTGGCATCACATAACATCTCAAAGGGCAGGTCCCAATTTGGTCCTACTATGATAGGTGCAGTGACTAGTGCTTTCTTAAGGGTGGTCCAAGCTACTACACATTCCTCAGAGAAGATGAAGGGCCTATTTAGCTCTAATAGCTCACACAGTGGCTTGGCTATCTTAGAAAAGTCCTTAATGAACCTTCTGTAGAAGCCAGCATGCCCTAAGAAGCTTCTAATGGCTTTGACATTCTGGGGCTCTACCAACTTCTCTATGATCTCAATTTTGGCTCGGTCAACTTCGACTCCTGCCCTCGACACTCTATGTCCTAAGACAATCCCCTCATCCACCATAAAATGGCATTTTTCCCAATTTAAGACTAGGTTGGTCTCCTCACACCTAGCCAGGACTTGTCCTAGGTTTTCTAGACAGTTTGAAAATGAGTCCCCAAAGACTGAGAAGTCATCCATGAATATTTCTATCATGGACTCATCCAACTCAGAGAAGATTGCCATCATGCACCTTTGGAAAGTTGCCGGTGCATTGCATAAGCCAAAAGGCATTCTGCGAAAGGCAAAGGTTCCAAAAGGGCAAGTAAAGGTGGTCTTCTCTTGATCCTTAGGGTCTATAGTTATTTGATTATAGCCTGAATAGCCATCTAAGAAACAATAGAAGGCTCTACCAGCTATTCTGTCTAACATCTGGTCAATGAACGGAAGAGGAAAATGGTCTTTTTTAGTTTCTTTATTTAATTTCCTGTAATCCATACACACTCTCCACCCTGTGACAGTCCTTGTTGGAATCAGTTCGTTGTTCTCATTGACTACCACACTTATTCCCCCCCTTTTTAGGTACACATTGGATGGGGCTCACCCACTGGCTACTAGCTATTGGGAAGATCACTCCTGCATCTAACCATTTTATTATTTCCTTCTTTACTACCTCTTTCATAGAGGGGTTTAGCCTACGCTGGTGATCTACCCTAGGTGTGTGCTCTTCTTCTAGTATAATTTTGTGCATGCAATAAGAAGGGCTAATGCCTCGAATATCAGCAATAGTCCATGCTATAGCCTTCCTATGTTGCTTAAGCAGTAAAATCAGTTCAACCTCATGCTTTTCACTTAATTTAGACGAAATGATAACAGGCAGAGTTTCATTACTTCCTAGATATGCATACTTGAGGTGAGTAGGTAGTGGTTTCAGTTCTAAAATAGGTGGATGCTCAATGGAGGGCTTTAAAGGATTCACAGATCTATCAGTTAAATCTATATTCATACATACATGTTGTGGTTTATCTACAGGCATATCCATTATGTCAGATACATTCAAGTCAGCTATATCTAATTGTACATATTCGTTAGCATGCTTAGTTAATAATACATGCTCTAATTGTTCCTCCATCAAGGAGTCTACTACGTCCATGCTAGCACAAGATTCAAGGTCAGAGGGGTACCTTAAAGCTTTATATACGCTAAACTTCACCTCTTCATCATGAACCCTCATAGTGAGCTCACCTTTTTGGACGTCTATAAGTGCCCTACCTGTGGCTAGAAATGGTCTGCCTAGCAGGATGGGGACTTCCTTGTCTGCCTCATAGTCCAGGACAATGAAATCTGCAAGGAAAATAAACTTGTCAACTTTAACTAGAATATCCTCAATTTTACCTTCAGGGTATGCGATGGATCTGTCTGCTAGTTGTAAAGTGACAGTGGTTGGACGTGCTTCTCCTATTCCCAACTGGCGGAATAGGGACAGGGGCATGAGATTTATGCTGGCGCCCAGGTCACAAAGCGCTCTACCCACATGCCTGCCTCCAAGTTCTACAGGTAAGGTGAAGGAACCAGGATCCTTCTCCTTCTTGGGCAACTTGTTTTGGAGTATGGCACTGCACTCCTCAGTGAGGTTTACTGTTTCAAACTCACCAATTATTTTTTTGTTAGTAATAATGTCCTTCAAAAACTTTACATAAGAAGGCATAGACTGTAAAACTTCTACAAAAGGAATGTTAACATGCACTTGCTTAAGAATTTCTAAGAATTTATTAAAATGAACTTCCTGTTCCTGCTTCTTTTTAAGTCTTCGAGGGTATGGAGGTGGTGGCACATATGCAGGTATGTCAGGGCGCTTTAGGATAGGTGGAGGCCTTGGAATTTCTTCTACCTCCTCAATAATTGGCTCTAGCCTGGCTCCTGATGTGCTAGTTGGTGGTGGACCTTGGTTTGGCAGAGACTCCAGTGGAGCACTAGACTCAGTGTTCTCTACTCTCTTTGGTATGTCTTTTGTGTTGCTCACCAGTGGTCTTCCACTCCTAAGTTCAATTGCTTGAACTTGTTCTTTACCATCTCTCCTTGGTACCTCGGTGTCAGCAGGGAGTCTACCTTGGGGCCTACTCTTAAGTTCATTGGCTAATTGGCCTATTTGGTTTTCTAGGCTCCTAAGAGTAGCTTGCTGGCTTTGAAGCGTAGCATCATTCTTGGCGATGTATTCCTTGAGTAGGTTTTCTACAGAAGATCCTACAGGTTGATTGTATGGTTTTTGGTACATTGACTGGTTATGTTGAGGAGTGAAACCAGGTGTTCCACTTGGTCTAGGTTGGTTAGAATTTTGGTTAGTGTTTTGTTGGCCACCCCATGACAGGTTAGGGTGGTTTCTCCAACCAGGGTTATAGGTGTTGGAGTAGGGGTTATTCCTAGGCTGCTGCTGGCTTCCAATGTAGTAGACTGAGGATGGATTCCCAGGGCAGTATTCATATGGGTGCCCTTCCCCACAGAATCCACAGATAAGTGCCTCGCCTTGACTTGGTTGGGTGCCCATTGACATGGCTGTGGCGGTATTGGCACTGGTTTGGAGATTGGCCTGAGCCATTTGCTTAACTAGGTTGGTCAGGGCGTTTATTTGGGTGCTCATGGCGCTTAGAGCATCCTTGTCTTGAGCCCTAGTTGGCTCTACTGGATCATCTGACCACCTACAGTGAGATGTTGAGATCTTCTCCAAGATCTCATAAGCTTCGTTGTAACTCTTGGACAACATGGACCCTCCAGCGGATGAGTTTAGAACTTGTCTGGTGCTGGGGTTGCATCCTTTAAAGAAGACTTCTATTTGGATACACCATGGGATGCCATGGTGTGGACATTTAATGAGAAGGTCTTTGAATCTTGTCCAAGCTTCGTGAAGAGACTCACTTGGAGCTTGTTTGAATTTGATGATATCATCACGAAAGGTCGAATTCCTATCTGGTGGGAAATATTTGACTAGGAATTTTTCTGCTAAGTCTGTCCAATTGAGGACAGATCCTGAGGGTAATGAATTTAACCACGTTTTGGCTTTGTCCCTCAAAGAGTAAGGGAACAGATATAGCCTCAGGGCTTCTTGGGAAACTCCAGGAATCAGGAATGTGTCACTAACTCCTAGGAAGTTCCTAAGGTGGTTATGGGGGTCCTCATTTTCTATTCCAAAGAATTGTCCCACAGTGGACAACATTTGGAACATCACTGGCTTTAACTCGAATGAGTTGGCAGTGATTTCAGGACGGATTATGCTGGGGTTCAGCTCCCCAGGCATAGGTACGAGGTATGAAAGGATGGCGCTATCCTTGTCATTCGCTATTTCAATGGGATTGCGAGTGACAGGCACCAGGTTTTGATCTATTCCAGCCATTTCTTCTTGAGTGGATTGCGGAGACTCTGCGGTTTAGCAATTATTTGAGGTAAGAGGGGTTGTTTAAAGAGACGTTTCTTGGCTCTATTTCTAGCTTTAAATAATCTCTCAGGCTCAGGGTTGAACTCTAGATCACTACTTGGAGTCTCATTCATAAACTACCCTAAATGGTACCTGAAAAAGAAATGGAAATGGATCAAATCCAATGGAAAATATCTTGGTGTTTCAGACTTAACAAACTTCGTTTTCACTTAAAATAAGTCCCCGGCAGCGGCGCCAAAAACTTGTTGCGTGCTCAATGTGTAAAGATAAATAAGCAAGAAAGTAGAGAGAGCACTCAGAACATGCAAGCATACATGGTCTCACAGCAAGTAGTAAGTATATTTCATTCGTTTTTTCCACAGAGACTTATGTTTAGCTATTCGCGAAGTGTATTTGTTAAGAAAGATGGGGTGGATTTGATGGGGTAAAATTGGTTTTTAATTATCTAATTTTTGCTGAATGTGTAAAAGAATATAACATAAACAAATGCAAGTTGAAATTAGACTCAAAGGACAAGAGATGGAATTGATAAACGAAGAATAAAACAGCTAAACAGAATGAAAAGTTTAGCAGAATTGCGGGGACCGCAATTTTTCCGCAATTAAACAGCAGCGAAAGTGTGTAATTGGGTGAGTTAAGGGCTTCAAATGACTATCCTATAGGCATTATTATACGATTCTCAAGCACTGGATCTACTCTCTATGCATCAAACTCACTCTATCTCATGTATCGTCCGATTCCATGCATTAGATTCCTAAGTTTACTCGACTTCAAAGTAAGGTCTTAATCGTCTTGTTAAAACAGAAGTGTTTAGTTTGTACTAGGGAAACGCCTATTCCTAGGCCGTTTCCTGATTACCATGAAAGGCTAGCATGATTATACGACTCTGAACTCTTACTCCTTCCAGAGGTTAGGAGTTCTTTGGACAAAATGGATGGCCAATCGAAATTGCCCGTGGGATGAAGCTTACACACAATCAATGTTTCGAAGGCGATCCTACATGCTTGGTTCACGTTTTTTAGCCTATAGTTCCGTCATTAGCATGCCCCTAAGTGACTTAGCTACTCATGGATATAAAGAGAACAGAAATGTAAGATGAAACAGACATGCTTAGAAGGGAAATAAACTTAAAACAGCAAGACAAAACCGTAGCAGCAGAAGAAGGAAACTGTGAAATGAAACTTGCGATTTGATTACTTTGAATGTTTGATCGAACAAAGGGAAACTTAAAGGCAGTAATTCAAAGACAGACAACAACGAAATGCATTAACTAAAACACTACACTAGGAACAACAATGATCAAAACTGGAAATTAGAAGAAGAATGACAGAAAACAGTAAAATGGCGCTCGAAAGCTTCGTTGCAGTCGCCTCGAATGAAGGGGATGAAAGGTCAGCCTTGCTTGGATGAATCCAATCGAGAGAGAAGAAGAATCTCCTCTCCTTCCTATCAGATTATCGATTCCAACAGCTGAGACTCTCACTCCAACAGACGGCAAAGGAAAACAGGGAGAAAAAGTGGACTGTGAGAAGGCTTCTACGCTTTCGGATGATGATCAAACCTCCGACTTTGGCCCCCTTTTATAGTAGTTTGCAGGTGCGTTTGGGCCAAGGAGAACCATCAATCTTCAACGTCATATATCAGAATGGATGGAGGAGAAAGAACGAATCCCTGAAATTACGGAAATTAACAGAAAAAGATCAGTCAACTTACGGTTTTCACTTGAATAATTGCGGCCTCAGCAATGTTTTCGCAATGCTGTCGCAATGCAGTTTTTTCATTCTTTTCCTTCGGTTTTGAACCCTTTTCTTTCCTATTGTGCATAAGTCCTAATTTAGCTACCTTCTTCTCATTTTCATATTTAAGCTTAGGTCTAGGCTAAATGCTATCAAAAACACCTAAAAGTGCACATCTTCTTAAGCTAAATGGGTCCTAAATAAGTCACTTTCAGAGACTTAACACCCGCAGGAGTCACGGAAGAGCAACTGAACATGAGGGCATTCCCCTTCACGCTCAAGGATAAGGCCAAGGATTGGCTGTACTATTTGCCTTCCGGATCCATCACCACGTGGCAGGATATGAAGCGGGTATTTTTGGAAAAATACTTTCCCGCATCCTTAGCCACCACTCTGCGGAAGAGAATTTATGGGATCACCCAGGATGTAGGTGAGTCCCTGCATGAGTATTGGGAACGCTTTGGGCGCCTGTGCGCGAGTTTCCCACACCACCAGATCGCCGATCAGCTGCTCATACAGTACTTTTATGAGGGGATGACGCCCCACGACAGGCAGATGATCGATGCAGCGAGTGGAGGGGCTCTGATTGACAAGACCCCAGTTGAGGCCAAGCAGCTCATTGCAAATCTGGCCACCAACTCGCAGCAGTTTGGGATCAGGGGGCAAGGACAAGTGCACAGCGTGGCTCAGAGCCATGAGATGTCTGAAATGAGGGCCCAGGTGGCCGAGATAGGTAGTATATTGAAGAAAATTGTTGGAGGACACCGCGAAGAGGCGGAGGTCAATGCAATCGGGGGGTATGCTTCCAACCCAAGGAAGTATGATCCATATGCTAACACTTACAACCCCGGTTGGCGTGACCATCCTAATTTCAGCTATGGGAACAGGGAAGGACAAACTCGCTTCCAAGGCCAGTCCCAGGATAGGCCTAACTCTTCCACCCAGGCTCAAGCTTCGAGCTCCTCCAGCTCACTTGAAGAGATGGTCAGGACCATCGTGACTAGCACCAGCCAGTTCCAGAAAGAGGCTCGCGAGGAGCTAAATTCTCATAAGGCAGAGCTGCAAAATTTGAACAAGCAGCTGACACAAATGGCGGTGTCTATCAGTAAGATTGAGAGCAAGAGCTCGGGGAAGCTTCCTTCCCAAACTACAGTAAACTCATGTGAAAACGTGAGTGCCATTCAGCTGCGTAGTGGGAAGTCACTTTCCACCAGAGCTGCGAAGGAAGCCACGGACAGCCTGAACAAGTCCGCCCCGACTGCTCCTGAGACTCAGAATGAGAAAAGAAATGAGAAGGTCAGTGTACCTGAGGATGTTGCCAGAGCACCATTCCCGAGTAGGCTTGCGAAGCCTACTTTGGAATCTGAGGATGCGGAGGTCCTTCGAACCTTCCAAAAGGTGGTGGTCAACATCCCACTTCTTGAGGTCGTAAGCCAAGTGCCAAAGTACGCCAAGTTTCTCAAGAAGTGGTGCACGAGTAAGAGAATGTCGAGAAAAAGCGACGAGACGAAGAAAGAAACCGTCTCCGCAATCTTCCAAGGTAATCTTCCACCGAAGTGCATCGATCCTGGTATGTTTTCTATCCCATGCACTATCGGTACTAAATTCATTGAAAATGCCATGTTAGATCTCGGTGCCTCGATTAATGTCATGTCTTATGATGTTTTTAAAGAACTTGAACTGTGTACTTTAATCGAGTCCAATATAGTTATCCAACTAGCCGATCGATCTTGTGTGCATCCTTTAGGGAAGATTGAGGATGTTTTAGTCAAAGTAAAAGACTTACTGTTTCCATGCGATTTTTATGTGCTGAGCATGAATGAGAATTCTTCGCATGTTTCCTCTTCTATTTTACTAGGCCGCCCATTTATGAAGACCGCTAAGGTCAAGATAGATGTTGATAGGGGTGCTTTGTCTGTAGAATTTGATGGAACGGTGAACGAGTTTATTATAAATGCATCGAAATCGTTTGTGAATGATGAGAATTTGTCTGTTGTTGAGCATGTCGAGAATGGGAGTCTACCCTCGCGCTTGAGGGATGGTTCCCATGTCTCGGTAAAAATTTCTGATTTAAATGTGTGTGATAATGACACTGGATTTTGCACTAACATGTCTGATATTCACGTGCCCGAGGCACGAAGAGTGCAAAATATTTTTCAGGTGGATGGCAGAGAAGGTGTGGCCAAGGACAAGTCTGGATCGTCCCCCGCACCCACAGACTATGGATGAGTCTGTTGAGAGAATACAGTCGAGCAACCGACTTTAAAAATTCTGCGCTTCTCGGAGGCACCCGAGTGTTGAACTGTTTTTATGCTTTAGTTTAGTTTTATTGCTTTTTAGTATTAATTAGCTTGCTGTTTTTTTTTAGGGAATCGAGGAAGAGAAGGCAATTTTGGGCTCTGATGCGTTCGTGCGCCGCTTCCTCACCCTCGCCAGCATCACCAAGAGTCAGGGAAGTGTATTTCTTCTTCCCTTTTACCTTGATGTATCTGACTGGTTGGCATTGAGGACAATGCCAAATTTTGAAGTTGGGGGTGGAGTAGTCCGATGGATGTGCATGTGTAGTTTGTTGAGAAGTGTTATAAAGATATTGAAGTGCTTGGGACTCTGTTTACTGTTTTCTGACTGTGATAGCCTAGGAAATGCATGTTGGAAATCTGAGCGTGTTCATAATCGAGTTTTTGCATGAGTTTTGTGTTTATTAGGTTCATGTCAAAAATTTTAAAATTTTTTCTGTTGCTCCCTTGCACTCATTGCGCACTTAGCAACTTCTCCCTAGATTCCGTAAGCTTGGTTTGTCGCATGTTTAGCTAATTCTCGTTGTCACCCCGAAAGGCACCCTTAGGTAGCTTGTTGCATGAGAGTTAGTAGCTAATTAATTGAGGAAGCATGTGCTTAGCCTAATGAAAAAAATAGAAAAGCATGTTCTATAGAAAATTTTCTCTCGAGGCGCTCCTCCTTCTTTTTAAGCGCTTAAAAGAAGTGAGCGTTAGTCCTTAAAAACGTGAAGTTTTATGCATGAATTTGACGTGTTAGGCATCTCGAGTAGGAAGGAAAAAGAAATGAAAGGTTGGTTCAAAGAACCCAAAATAAAAGAGTACAAAGTACTTTTGAAAAGAAAGAAAAAGAATGAGAAAATAATTAGGTCTCTTAATTTACTTCTCTCTCTCGTGTAAGTCAAGTGTAGCTGTTCTTAAACGCTAGAAGTAGGGGGAAAATGGGATGTGCGTTGCATGTTGGTTTTCCGGGTTTACGTGAGTTTAGGAGTGGTTGTCTAGCACACACACACGTTAGGGGGCAAGAGTTAATTTTTGATATGTCCTAGTTAATACATGAACAAATGCTTCCATGATTATGCTCGTGTTCAAATTTTAATATGCATGGAGGTTTGAGTTAGAATATATGTAAACTCGTCCTTAGAGTCAATGTCTTTGTAGTGCTTGCTCGAGGACTAGCAATGTTTAAGTTGGGGGTGTTTGATAACTCCATTTTGGAGCTATTAAATACGTCCTAATTATAGCTAAAGGCCGCTCGCAATTGATTAAATGTATCTCTTTTGTAGGAGAAAAGAGGCAAAGAGCTCGTGCGTCCATTGGGCATGTTCGAGAGCTTAAAGTAGAGTTTTAGCGCCCCGGGAATGCATCGGGAAGAGGGGAATTTGTTCCGTGAAGAAACGGGCCAAAACAGCCTTGGAGAGGCAAAGCATCAGCCCCAAACCCGAGAGCCAGCGTCGAGCTATAGCGTCGAGACGCTGGCTCGACGCTGGAAAAACCCGAGAGCAAGCGTCAAGTGATAGCGTCGAGACGCTAGCTCGACGCTGCCCTGGCGTCGAGACCCTGCTTGGCGTCGAGACGCTTCGGAGGAGGCGCGCGCTGGAAATTCATCGGGGCAGCGTCGCGACGCTGGCCTAGCGTCGCGACGCCATCGCGCGCGCGCGCGGATTACTTAGGGCACAGCGTCGAGACGCTGGCCTAGCGTCTCGACGCTACGACGAAGACAGTAGCTAAAAGACGATTTTCCTGCACTTTTTTGGGGGGCTTTTCTTCTTCTTCTCTTGGCGGATTCCGGCGATTCCACCCTTCTTCTTCCCCATTTTCTCTCTATATTCCGTGGAGCTCCGCCATTGTTGGCATGCGAGTGAGCTCCATTTTCCATTGTAATAGGTAGATGAACTCTTCCATGGTCGTTGGTGGAGCGGGATTGACGCACCGCGCCATGAGCGGCTAAGGTAAGGGTGACGGTTTGGGATTTGTTTAGGGGAATTTTGTTAGACTCTTATTGCTTTGATAATCTGAGTATAATTTGCATATTGGTTCTGTTTACATTGCATTTATTTACCTTGCTTAATCCAACGCGCATGCTAAAATACGTTGATTGACACTCGGGTAGTTTCGCATGTTGTGTATGTTAAAGAGTAGCGATGCCGTGCCTCTCACTGCTCGACTAAGTAACACAGGTAAATAGAACTAAATCGAAGTATCGGGTCGGGTAGGATAATTGTTGGTTGCATACAGCGTTTGCGGGCAACCTACTAGCAATTAGAATTCACGCCCGAATGTTCGTCGCGGTTAGCTAGTAACTGTCTAAATTCATCTTAGGACTGATCATCTTAATGTGAGATTAGATAACGTGTAATTAGGACTGTGTGGCCTAATTAAAATCCATGAAGTCGGCTACTTTGGGGCTTCTCTGGTAGTCGTCCGCGTGCTTAGTAAACTGAATTCCATGTTATTAGAATTAAATGATAAGTTGTATTTGTCTAGCAATTGACCCCGAGACTCCCCAAACCGTGCACACGTTCTCTTCTTATTATTTCCTTCTTCCGTTAGCTTTCTCATTATTTCCTATTTGCATGATAAAACCCCCCGTTACCAATTAATCAATCAAATCCCAATTTCACTAGTAAATTCAACTCTTCTATTCCTTGGATCGACCCTGTTACCACTGGTTGCAAAGCCTTGGCAATAGGCATTATAAATCGTATTTTGGCAAGCCTCGACAGCTTGAGATTAGGCGGATATTCAAAAATCCGTCCACCAAATACATAGCCAAAAATGATGCTACTTTGCAAAGTCAGCAAGCCACTCTTAGGAGCCTAGAGAACCAAATAGGCCAATTAGCCAATGAACTCAAGAGTAGGCCCCAAGGTAGACTCCCTGCTGACACTGAAGTGCCAAGGAGAGATGGTAAAGAACAAGTTCAAGCAATTGAACTTAGAAGTGGTAGACCATTGGTAAGCAACACCAAAGACACACCAAAGAGAGTAGAGAACACTGAGTCTAGTGCTCCACTGGAGTCTCTGCCAAACCAAGGTCCACCATCAACTAGCACATCAGGAGCCAGGCTAGAGCCAATTATTGAGGAGATAGAAGAAATTCAAAGACCTCCACCTATCCTAAGGCGACCTGAAGTGCCTCCATATGTGCCACCACCTCCATATCCTCGAAGGCTTAAGAAGAAGCAGGAACAGGAAGTGCATTTTAATAAATTCTTAGAAATTCTTAAGCAAGTGCATGTCAACATTCCTTTTGTAGAAGTTTTACAGTCTATGCCTTCCTATGTAAAGTTTTTGAAAGATATTATTACTAACAAAAAAATAATTGGTGAGTTTGAAACAGTAAATCTCACTGAGGAGTGCAGTGCCATCCTCCAGAACAAGCTGCCCAAGAAGGAGAAGGATCCTGGTTCCTTCACCTTACCTGTAGAACTTGGAGGCAAGCACGTGGGCAGAGCGCTTTGTGACCTGGGCGCCAGCATAAACCTCATGCCCCTATCACTATTCCGCCAGTTGGGAATAGGAGAAGCACGTCCAACCACTGTCACTTTACAACTAGCAGACAGATCCATTGCATACCCTGAAGGTAAGATTGAGGATATTCTAGTGAAAGTTGACAAATTTATTTTCCTTGCAGATTTCATTATCCTGGATTATGAAGCAGACAAGGAGGTCCCCATCCTGTTAGGCAGACCATTTCTAGCCACAGGTAGGGCACTGATAGACGTCCAAAAAGGTGAGCTCACTATGAGGGTTCATGATGAAGAGGTGAAATTTAGTGTGTATAAAGCTTTAAGGTACCCCTCTGACCTTGAATCCTGTGCTAGCATGGACGTTGTAGATTCTTTAATGGACGAACAATTAGAGCATGAACTGTTGACTAAGCATGCTAATAACTATGTAGGATTAGAATTAACTGATTTAAACATAGCTGAGATAATGGACATATCTGTAAATAACCCTCAGCATGTTTGTATGAATATTGACTTAACTGATAGAGCCTTAAATCCTTTAAAGCCATCCATTGAGCATCCACCTGTATTAGAATTAAAACCTCTCCCCACTCACCTCAAGTATGCATATTTAGGGAATAATGAGACTTTGCCTGTAATTATTTCTTCTAAGCTAAGTGAACAGCATGAGGTTGAATTAATATTACTACTTAAGCAACATAGGAAGGCTATTGCATGGACTATTGCTGATATTAGAGGCATTAGCCCTTCTTATTGCATGCATAAGATTATACTAGAGGAAGAGCACACACCTAGAGTAGATCATCAACGTAGGCTGAATCCCTCTATGAAAGAGGTAGTTAAGAAAGAAATAATAAAATGGTTAGATGCTGGTGTGATATTCCCCATAGCTAGTAGTCAGTGGGTGAGCCCTATACAATGTGTACCTAAAAAGGGTGGGATGACTGTGGTAGTCAATGAGAACAATGAACTGATTCCAACTAGGACTGTCACAGGGTGGAGAGTATGTATGGATTATAGGAAGCTAAATAAAGAGACCAAAAAAGACCATTTCCCTCTACCATTTATTGACCAAATGTTAGACAGAATAGCTGGTAGAGCCTACTACTGTTTTTTAGACGGTTATTCAGGTTATAACCAGATCACTATAGACCCTAAGGATCAAGAGAAGACCACCTTCACTTGCCCTTTTGGAACTTTTGCCTTTCGCAGAATGCCTTTTGGTTTATGCAATGCACCGGCAACTTTCCAAAGGTGCATGTTGGCAATCTTCTCTGATTTGGATGAGTCCATGATAGAGATATTCATGGATGATTTCTCAGTCTTTGGGGATTCCTTTACCAACTGTCTAGAGAATTTAGGACAAGTCCTGGCTAGATTTGAAGAGACTAACTTAGTCCTTAATTGGGAGAAGTGTCACTTCATGGTAGATGAGGGGATTGTCTTAGGTCATAGAGTGTCAAGGGTAGGTGTAGAAGTTGACAGGGCTAAGATAGAAATCATAGAGAAGTTGGTAGAGCCTCAGAATGTCAAGGCCATTAGAAGTTTCTTAGGACATGCTGGCTTCTACAGAAGGTTCATTAAGGACTTTTCTAAGATAGCCAAGCCTCTGTGTGAGCTTCTAGAGCTCAATAGGCCATTCATCTTCTCTAAGGAATGTTTAGTAGCTTGGAAAACCCTTAAGGAAGCACTAGTCACGGCACCTATTATAGTAGGACCAGATTGGGATCTCCCATTTGAGATGTTATGTGATGCTAGTGACTATGCTGTAGGGGTTATGTTAGGACAGAAGATTGACAAGCTAACACACCCTGTATACTATGCTAGTAAAACCCTGAATGAGGCTCAATGTAATTATACAACTACTGAAAAAGAGATGCTTGCTGTAGTGTTTGCTTGTGAGAAATTTAGAAACTATATTGTAGGCACTAGGACAATTGTGTACACTGACCATTCTGCCTTGAAGTATCTCATGAGGAAGGCTGATGCTAAGCCTAGGTTGATTAGGTGGGTGTTATTGCTGCAGGAATTTGATCTGGACATTCGAGACAAGAAAGGATGTGAAAATGTGGTTGCGGATCACCTTTCTCGATTGCAGCACAATTGCGAAAAAATTGCGGAACCCGCAATTTCTGATGCTTTTATTGATGAACATGTCTTTGTATTGACTCATCGTGATAACGATGAGGAACCTTGGTTCGCTGACATTGCTAACTTCCTTGCATCACAGGTATTACCAGTTTTCAAGGGAGGACAAGAGAAGAAGAGGTTCCTTCATGAGGCAAGGAAATTCATCTGGGATGACCCCACACTTTACAGAACATGTGGTGACGGCTTGCTAAGGAAGTGTGTTTCAGCTGCTGAGGCGAAGTCTGTGCTGCAGCACTGTCACACAGCTCCTTATGGTGGACACTTTGGTGGCCAAAGAACAGCTGCAAAGGTATTTCAGAGTGGCTACTATTGGCCAACGATCTTCAAGGATGCCCACAACTATGCCCACAGCTGTGATGAATGCCAAAGAACAGGTAACCTCAGTCGCAAGGATGAGCTGCCTCTAACCTACATCTTAGAGTTAGAGCTCTTTGATGTATGGGGCATTGACTTCATGGGACCATTTCCCCCATCCTCAGGTAACCTTTACATTTTGGTGGCAGTAGACTATGTATCCAAGTGGGTAGAGGCCATAGCATGTCCTAATAATGATGCTAAAACAGTCATAAAATTCTTGCATAGGCACATTTTTACTAGGTTTGGGACACCTCGTGCTGTCATTAGTGATGAGGGGACACACTTCATTAATAAGGCTATGGAGAGAGTGTTGGCTAAGTATAACATTAGACATAGAGTAGCCACTCCCTATCACCCACACTCGAATGGTCAAGCTGAAATTTCAAATAGAGAGATTAAGAACATCCTAGAAAAAGTGGTCAAACCTAATAGAAAGGACTGGTCATTTAAACTCGAGGATGCACTTTGGGCATATAGAACTGCATATAAGACACCCCTAGGTATGTCTCCTTACAGACTTGTATATGGTAAAGCTTGTCATCTTCCATTTGAGTTAGAAATTAAGGCATTTTGGGCACTAAAAGAGTTGAATTATTGCGTGACCGATGCGGGAACGTTGCGGTCCTTGCAATTACATGAGCTTGATGAGCTTAGACATATGTCTTATGAAAATTCCAAAATGTATAAGGAAAAGACCAAGATTTGGCACGATAGTAGACTTAGGGTCAAGGACTTTAAGAAAGGCCAACTTGTTTTATTATTTAACTCAAGATTGAGGTTATTTCCAGGCAAACTAAAGTCCAGATGGTCAGGTCCTTTCATGATTACTAATGTGTTTGTTCATGGTGCCATCGAGATAAAGAACTTGCAGCAAGGTCAACCATTCATGGTTAATGGTGCAAGGTTGAAGCACTACTATGAGGAAGGAGATGTGAAGACTCTCTCGGCCTTCCTCTTGACTGAAGCGTGAAATTAAGAACGAGAGAGGACGAGTGATTACTGTGCTCGTCAATATGAGGCTCATGCCTTAGTTTATTTTTTGCGATTTTCCGGTTATCGTTTGTGTGTTTTGTTGTATGATTTTAATTACGAATTTGATGTTGATTTTATTTCTTTTTGTAGGGAATCAATAGAGGGAATCAAGGAGAGTAAATCCAGCTTTAAAAATCAAGAAAATATTGGGCCAAATAAAAGATACGGATGAGCAAAGATTGACATTTAGATGGAAAAAATCTCCAACGGTCACTAAAATTGCGCTGGATTTGCAGGATCCGCAAAAATATAGCCGTTGGGATTTATCCGTTTCCTTTATATCCGTTAGAAGGCGCGTTGATCTATACGATTCTCCCATTCTCTGAACTCCAAGAAAGCTTCGATTCTCTTCATCTGTGATTCTTCTCTCCAAACCTCCACGATTCAAAAATGGTACTCACGAGGGCTGAAAGATCTGCGGCCAAGAAAAGGGCCGATGACGCTGAAACGGCTGCGAGAGAAGCACTGCTTGCCTTGGCTGATGCTGAGGCTGCGCGTACCGAACGCCTGCCGAAACTGCCTGTCCGCAAGAAGAAGTGGAAGGTAGTTACGGAGATACCTGCTGGACCTTCTGAACCAGTAGGCACACCCAAGAAGCGACGCTGGAGTATGGCGGTGGCCGAGGAAGAAATCAAGAACAAGACTCCCTCTGTGGAGAGTCAAGAACAAAGCCAGCCATCCCACGAGTCAGCCGAGCGCAGCCTTTCACCAGCCCCACCAGCACAGAGCCCTGAGCTCTCCTCATCACCGCCAGCGCAGAGTCCTGAGCAGCTGTCTTCACCACAGAGGCAGTCCTGGAAGAGGCCATTCGCACCATTGGCCAGCCTGAAGCTTCCTGGACCGTGTCACGCAATGGGAGGCACACTCTCATGAGTGCCAACCTCACAGCTAAGGCAGCTGTTTGGTTTTCCTTCGTGAGAAGGAAACTGTCCCCAGTGACTCATGAGACCACGATCAACCAGAGCAGATCGCTGCTGGTATATGCGATAATGAGAAGTCTCACGGTCAACGTAGGTGAAATCATGTCAGCCGCCATTGCTGAGTGCGCCAAGAAAGGTAAGGGACCATTGTTTTTCCCTAATACCATAACTAAACTCTGTTTGCTTGCAGGGGTTCCCATTGAGCGAATGGAGCAGCAGATGGCTTACACGGGCCACTTGGAGCTGCCTGCTGGCTTAAGGCTGAAGAGGAAGGGGAATATGGAGTTCGAACTGGATAGGTTGGCTGCTGATTAGTCACTGTCCATGGCTTGCATGATGGATATGCAGAAGAGGATGGCTCAATAGGCCACTTACGCGCAGGCACGGGACAAGGAAATTGCAGACCAACTTGGGTGCATCTTCCCTGACTTCCCCACGAATCTCCTGAATCCATGGGTGCCTCCACGACCACGACAACCTGATGAGGATGAAGACATTTGAGTGCTGGTTTGAATTGCACTGAAGGGAGTATTGCTGTTCCCTTAGAAAAAAAAACAAAATCTGCTTTCTGATAGACCATGTGAATTATGCTGTTTTTAGTACAAATTTTGATCTGTTTTAGTTGCTTAGTTTTATGTTTTTAAATTGCTTAGTATAGCCTGCTGCTAGCTGATTAGGTAGGATAGTTTAGGTTTCTTTTTGTTGAGCTTGAACGACTGGATAAAGCATGCTTAGGGGCCTTAGTAACTGATATATCTACCCTGACTTGATTGCGAAATAATTGCGGTACCCGCAATTTTTATTACTAAGAGCATGTTTTGGACTGTTTGCTTAGCTAGGCTGTGATCTGTTTAAATTCTATCTTTTGCTGCTATCATGACTACCTTATATAGCTTATCTAAATGCATGCTGGATGAGTGTCATAGGACACCCTTTGATAGTTTAAATTAACCTCTAAATAGCTCAGCATGCATAGCTGTAAGTCCTTGCCTGTCTGTTTTTCAAATTCCTGCTGCTGTGATATTTTCTTTTAGAATGTTCTGTCTATGCCTAGGGCTTTTAGATTCTCTTTGTTTTACCTTAGACTAGATGCTTCTAGATAGTTTGGGGGTGTGCCACCTCAGACACTCATTGGGGACAATGAGTAGTTGAAGTTTGGGGGAGGCCACCATAGGCCTAGGAACATTCCTCTCTCCCTTAAAACATAAGCATTCTTCTTCTCCTTGACAAAAATAATGAACTGAAAAAAAAAAAAAATGAAAAATAGAATAAGGAGGGGAGTCTCTCTTAGGTTGCTGAGTAATCAGTGCCAAGTGTGTAACCCACAAGTGGCATTGCATCAAAAGGCAACCAAAGGAAAGGCTCCACCTGAGAAAGGAAAAAAGGAAAAAGTAGGGAGGAAGAATGTATACCTAGGAGTTGCAACTTTGTGGCTTAGATGTCCTATTTAAAAAGAACTCAGATCCTCAATTAGCTAAGCACAAAGTTGTAGCTTGTAGGGTTGTTTAGGGAGATGAGTGTATATCCAATGTAGTGATGCCAGGGTTTAGGTTGTTCTCTAAAAGTACTACTGTTACCATTAATACTAAGACTGGCATGACTCTAAGGAATCCTAGGTAGCTCATAAATATAAACTAGAAGCATGTACTGAGTCTGGGGTAAAGCTAGGTAGAATTTGAAACCTTAGGGATAGTGGCATGATATGATAAAAGCAGGTAGATCAGTTGTAGGGAGTTAATAAAAGCAGTAGGAGTTTTAGGCATGCGAAATCAGAAGAAGCTAGATGAGAGGGTAGTTTTAAGCTTAGAAGTGTGTCACAGGACAGCACTGCTATAGATGAGAATATAGGGGAGTCAGTAAGTGGTTAAAGAAGAAGAAACAGCAGCCTAGGAAAGTCCTTAGATTGCTTGAGGACAAGCAAAACCTTAAGTTTGGGGGTGTGTTACGTCTCCAAAAGTGACCTTTTTAGGACTTAATTATCTTAGAAAGATGTTCACTCTTAGGTGTTTTTGATAGCATTTAGCCTAAACCTATGCTTAAATATGAGAATTAGAAGAAGGTAGCTAAATTAGGACTTATGTACAATAGGAAAGGAAAGGGTTGAAAACCGAAGGAAAAGAATGAAAAAACTGCATTGAGACAGCATTGCGAAAACATTGCGGACACCGCAATGTTTCAAGTGAAAACCGTAAGTTGACTGATCTTTTTCTGTTAAATTCCGTTATTTCAGGGATTCGTTCTTTCTCCTCCATCCATTCTGAAGTACGACGTTGAAGATTGATGGTTCTCCTTGGCCCAAATGCACCTGCAGATTACTATAAATAGGGGTCAAAGTCGAGGGTTCAAGCATCATCCGAAAGCGTAGAAGTCTTCTCGCAGTCCAACTTTTCTCCTGTTTTTCCTTTGCCGTCTGCTGGTTTGCGAAGCTCAGCTGTTGGAATCGATAATCTGATAGGAAGGAGAGGAGATTCTTCTTCTCTCCTGATTGGATTCATCCAAGCAAGGCTGACCTTTCTCATCCTTCATTCGAGGCGACTGCAACGAGACATTCGAGCTTGTTTTACTGCTTTTTGCTCTTCATTTCCATTTTCCAGCTTTGTCTTGTTGCTGTTTCTTTTCTAGTAGCTAGTTTAGACTATTTCGTTGTGTTCTGTCTTCTTGTTATTTGCTTTAAAGCTTTTCTTTGTCAATCAAACAATCAAGTAATCAAATCTCAATTCTTCATTCCACAGTTTCTTGCCTTTACATTCTTATGCTTTCCCTTACTGTTTTGTCTTTAAATTCCATCTGAGCATGTCTACTTCTTCTCTTACTTCTGTTCTATCTACATCCATGAGTAGCTAAATCACTTAGGGGCATGCTAATGACAACACTTTAGGCTAAAAAACGTGAACCAAGCATGTAGGATAGCTCTCGAAGCATTGATTGTATGTAAGCTTCATCCCACGGGCAATTTCGATTGGCCATCCATTTTGTCCAAAGAACTCCTAACCTCTGGAAGGAGTAAGAGTTCAGAGTCATACTATCATGCTAGCCTTTCAAGGTAACCAGGAAACGACCTAGGAATAGGCGTTTCCCTAGTACAAACCATATTTTTCTGCCTTAACAAGATGCTTAAGACCTTACTTGGACATGAGTAAACTAAAGAATCTAATGCATGAAATCGGAAGATACATGAGAATGAGATAGTTTGATGCATAGAGAGTTGATCCAATGCTTGAGAATCGTGAGAAAAAGCCTATAGGATAGTCGTTAGTAGCCCTTAATTCATCATTTTACACACTTTCGCTGTTATTACAATTGCGGTAAAATTGCTGTTTCCGCAATTCTGCTAAGTTACAATTCTGTCTAGCTGTTTTTGTATTCATTTATTAATCTCGTCTCTTCTCATTTGAGTTTAGCTTTGACTTGCACTTGTTTATGTTGCTACCCTCTTCGTATTCAGTAGGAAATAGATAATTAAAAACCAATTCTACCCCATCAAATCCACCCCTTCTTTCTTAACTTTACACTTCATGAATAGCTTATAATAAATCTCTGTGGGAAAACGAATGAAATATACTTACTACTTGCTATAAGACCATGTATGCTTGCATGTTCTGAGTGCTCTCTCTACCTTATTGCTTATTTATTTTAACACATTGAGCACGCAACAACTGCTAAGGTGTTCGTATGTGTGTTTGTCGTGAAATTCAGCATAATTGCATATGTTAAGGCCATTTTGACAATTTTTCAAAAATATTTCCCTGTTTAAGCTTCGCATGTTAGCACTTTATCTTGGATCTATGGGTTTAGGGTAGCGCTGTTTGTTTTGAAATTCGTTGTCACCTCGAAAGGCAACCTTAGGATGGGCTAAGATTCGCTCTTGTTTGTAATCCGTGCGCTTAAAATTTTAACATGATTTTTAGACTAAAAGAAAAATGAATGCAAGTATATAAAAAGAAAATAATCTCCTGAGGTGTTCCTCCTTCTTGTGTTGCCTTAGTAGCCAGGGGCGGTCGTGAAACCCGCGGTCGCCACTGCATGAAAAGGAAGCACAAAGAAGTGAACGCTAGTCCTTAAAAATGTGAATTTTGCCCGTAGTCAGATGCACTGTGCAATGAAATTGCAGGCAAGCTGAAACGAAAGTAAAATTGACATGTTAGGCACTCATGGGGATCAATGAAAAGAGAGAAAAGATGCCTTGCGATATACTACTTGCATTGATGATGAATTGCCCTTAGACTGTTCCGTTTAGCCATAAGTAGGGGGAAAACGAAGTTTTAGGTTAGATAGAGCTGCTCTAAGCCTGTTGAAATCTAAGATCGAGGAGCTAGGTCCGAAGCATAAATAGGGAAGCATCTTTCAATTTTTCAAATTGTTCTTAACCAATGCATGCGTGCAGCTGTTTCTTTCAAATGCAAATGCCCTGTCGTTTCCAGTACTGAGAATCGAGTCCCTAGCATGCATTCTCGTTGTATTTTATTAATCAGAATTCCACCTTGCTCGAGGAGTATCAAGAATTAAGTTGGGGGTGTTTGATAGCTCCATTTTGGAGCTATAATTGTGTCCCTAATTCACGTTTATTATTGGCTTAATCTTGCTTATATGTGATTATTGCAGGTGTTCTCGGTAATTCGCCCTCGGGAGCGTTTCAGCGCTTTTCGAGGCTTAATATCGCGTTTTAAAGGCCTAAGAACACTTCCGGGGAAGATCCATGCAAAGGCATGAAGGATGAGCACTTTGGAGAAATTGAAGGCAAAAATCCAAGCATCAACCCGAGAGCTAGCGTCGAGTGACAGCGTCGCGACGCCAGCTCGACGCTGCCCAGCGTCGAGACGCTGCCAGATTTGTCTCGACGCTCCGAAGTCTGAAGCGCTGATTTGAAGAAAAACCCGAGAGCAAGCGTCGAGCGACAGCGTCTCGACGCCAGCTCGACGCCGCACAAGCGCCTCGTCGCTGTGCGAGCGTCTCGACGCCACCCCGACTGCGCGCGCGCGTTATTTAGGGCGCAGCGTCGAGACGCTGCCCTAGCATCTCGACGCTACGACGGATTACTTAAGTTTCTGTCCGATTTTAGCCGCCATTATCATCTTCTACCTCGAGCTCCGCGCCTGATTTGACGTCCAGCAGCTGTTTTCCACCATGAGAGGGGCTAGGAAGCTCGATTTGAAGCCGTCCCACACCACACAAGTCATGAGTGAGTAGATTTACCGTTTTTGGCCTGGGGCATGTAAGGATAAATGTAGTATGAACTCTTGGTGAGGTTGTAGGATTGAAATTCTGAATTGGTTGGATATTTTATTGAATTGAATTCTATTTCTTAGCTTAATCTATGAGCACGTTTGAATGATTTAGGACTAGGCACCCTTGATTTTGAGCATGTTCATTTGTTAAAGGATTTGATGCCGTGCCTCTCGTTTCCGCCAAGTAACAAGGAATTATGGCACCTTGAGCGTATTGGCGTCCTTACGCTCTTGGTGTTCGTTCTTCCCGAATTAGAATTCCAAATCGACATACTAATTTCGCGTCCAAATTAGATAGTTGTCACAGTTAGCTTGTTGCTACCGTTCGGTCTTGGGAGAGCGTTGGCCGCCAATGTCCGAACGGTATGCTTGATTAACATAATTATTTATGTCTAATTAAATCCATGGAGCATGTCTGGGTTATTTATTAATTTTAGACGAGCTGTGCATTCGTAATTTATTTAACCATAATGCTCGTCATCCTATGATCCAAGAGGTTTGCTAAATTTATCCCCGATCGTCCCGAGTCGGAAACTCCGTTAGCTAAATTTTCCCATTTGCTTTGTTCCATCTTTGTTACTTGAAAACCAACAATTACCCCTTATTTCACTTATATTAATAGTTTGCAAATTTAATTAAGATTAAGTCAAAATACCTTAATTCCCTGTGGATCGACCCCGTTGCTACTATTCTACAAATAGTTTAGTGATTTCGGGCACTTATAAATTCATTTTGGCGGGTCTCGACAACCCGATGATTGGCGATAGTTCAATAATATCGTTACCATGAAGTTACGCTGAGGTCGTTGTGGGTGAGAGAATGATTGGTCTAACTTCCTTTTCTGATTCAAAGAAGATCCTTGTCCAGCCGACGCCTGAGACCCAGTTGATGGACGAACATCGATCAAATCAGCTGCACACAGAGCCGTGGCATAATCAGGTGGAAAAAGGGTTGCCACATGTTGCGTGCTCAATGTGTAAAAGAAATAAGCAATAAGAGAGAGAGAGCACTTAGAACATGCAAGCATACATGATCTTGTAGCAAGTAGTAAGTATTTTTTCATTCGTTTTCCCACAGAGATTTATTATTAGTTACTCGCGAAGTGTGTTGTTAAGTAAGAAAGGGTGGATTTAATGGGGTAGATTTGGTTTTAAAGTTCCTATTTACTAATGAATATATAAAGGATAGCAATATGAACAAGTGCAAGTCAATGAAAAACTCAAATGTAAAAAGAAGAGATTAATAAACGAAGAGGAAAATGGCTAAGGCAGAATTTTTAACTTAACAGAATTGCGAGAACAGCAATTTTACCGCAATGTTACTAACAGCGAAAGTGTGTAAAATGGAGAAACAAGGGCTACTAACGACTCCTCTATAGGCATTTTCACACGATTCTCAAGCATTGGATCAACTCACTATGCATCAAACTAACTCATTCTCATGTATCTTCCGATTTCATGCATTAGATTCTTTAGTTTACTCATGTCCAAGTAAGGTCTTAAGCATCTTGTTAAAGCAGTAAGTTATGATTTGTACTAGGAAAACGCCTATTCCTAGGTCGTTTTCTGGTTACCTTGAGAGGCTAGCATGAGTGTATGACTCTGAACTCTTACTCCTTCCAGAGGTTAGGAGTTCTTTGGACAAAATGGATGGCCAATCGAAATTGCCCGTGGGATGAAGCTTACATACAATCAATGCATTCGAGAGCTATCCTACATGCTTGGTTCACGTGTTTTAGCCTATAGTATTGTCATTAGCATGCCCCTATGTAACTTAGTTACTCATGGATGTAGAGAAAACAGAAATATTAGATGAAGTAGGCATGCTGAGAAGAAGATTAAACTTAAAACAGCAAGGGAAAACAGTAGACAGCAAAGACAATAGACTGCGAAAGAATGAATTGTGCTTTTGATTAATCAAGCGTTTGAACTAAACAAATGAAGACTTAAAGTTACTAACATAAAGACAGAAAGCAACGAAATGGAATGGATTAACTAATGGAAAAGAAACAACAACAAACAGTGTTGGAAATAGGAAACTAAAACAGAAAGCAGTAAAGGTGAGTGTTACGTCTCCAAAAGTGACCTTTTTAGGACTTAATTATCTTAGAAAGATGTTCACTCTTAGGTGTTTTTGATAGCATTTAGCCTAGACCTATGCTTAAATATGAGAATTAGAAGAAGGTAGCTAAATTAGGACTTAAGTACAATAGGAAAGAAAAGGGTTGAAAACCGAAGGAAAAGAATGAAAAACAAGCATTGCGATAGCATTGCGGAAACATTGCGGACACCGCAATGTTTCAAGTGAAAACCGTAAGTTGACTGATCTTTTTCTGTTAATTTCCGTTATTTCAGGGATTCGTTCTTTCTCCTCCATCCATTCTGAAGTACGACGTTGAAGATTGATGGTTCTCCTTGGCCCAAACGCACCTGCAGATTACTATAAATAGGGGTCAAAGTCGAGGGTTCAAACATCATCCGAAAGCGTAGAAGTCTTCTCGCAGTCCATCTTTTCTCCTGTTTTCCTTTGCCGTCTGCTGGTTTGCGAAGCTCAGCTGTTGGAGTCGATAATCTGATAGGAAGGAGAGGAGATTCTTCTTCTCTCCCGATTGGATTCATCCAAGCAAGGCTGACCTTTCTCATCCTTCATTCGAGGCGGCTGCAACGAGACATTCGACCTTGTTTTACTGCTTTCTGCTCTTCATTTCCATTTTCCAGCTTTGTTTTGTTGTTAACTCTTTTCTAGTAGCTAGCTTAGACTATTTCGTTGTGTTCTGTCTTGTTGTTATTTACTTTAACGCTTCCTTCTGTCCATTCAAACAACCAAGTAATCAATTCACAATTCATTTCACGATTCTTGTCGTTGCGATTGACTGTCTTTCCCTTACTGTTTTGTCTTCAGATTCCTTCTGAGCATGTCTACTTCTTCTCTTGCTTCTGTTCTGTTTACATCCATGAGTAGCTAAATCACTTAGGGGCATGCTAATGGCAACACTTTAGGCTAAAAAACGTGAACCAAGTATGTAGGATAGCTCTCAAAGCATTGATTGTATGTAAGCTTCATCCCACGGGCAATTTCGATTGGCCATCCATTTTGTCCAAAGAACTCCTAACCTCTGGAAGGAGTAAGAGTTTAGAGTCATACTATCATGCTAGCCTTTCAAGGTAATCAGGAAACGACCTAGGAATAGGCGTTTCCCTAGTACAAACCATATTTTTCTGCCTTAACAAGATGCTTAAGACCTTACTTGGACATGAGTAAACTAAAGAATCTAATGCATGAAATCGGAAGATACATGAGAATGAGAGAGTTTGATGCATAGAGAGCTGATCCACTGCTTGAGAATCGTGAGAAAAAGCCTATAGGATAGTCGTTAGTAGCCCTTAATTCATCACTTTACACACTTTCGCTGTTATTTCAATTGCGATAGAATTGCTGTCTCCGCAATTCTGCATAAGTTACAATTCTGTCTAGCTGTTTTTGCTTTCATTTATTAATCTCGTCTCTTCTCATTTGAGTTTAGCTTTAACTTGCACTTGTTTATGTTGCTACCCTCTCCGTATTCAGTAGGAAATAGGCAATTAAAAACCAATACTACCCCATCAAATCCACCCCTTCTTTCTTAACGTTACACTTAATGAATAGCTTATAATAAGTCTCTGTGGGAAAACGAATGAAATATACTTACTACTTGCTATAAGACCATGTATGCTTGCATGTTCTGAGTGCTCTCTCTACCTTATTACTTATTCATTTTAACACATTGAGCACGTAACAGTGAGCGTGATCGCTTCGACGCAGATGCCTCGGCTGAAAGGAGAGAAAGGTAAGCCTTGCTTGGATGAATCCAATCAGGAGAGAAGATGAATCTTCTCTCCTTCCTATCAGATTGTCGACTCCAACAGCTGAGCTTTCCAACCCAACAGACGGAAGAGAAAAACAGAAGAAAAGTTGAGCTGCGAAGAGACTTCTACGCTTTCGGATTATGTTTCAACCCTCCACTTTGACCTCCTTTTATAGTATTCTGCAGGTGTGATTGGGCCAAGGAGAACCATCCATTCTCAACGTCGTACTTCAACGTGACTGGAGGAGAAAGAACGAATCCCTGAAATATCGGATCACAACAGAAAAAGGTTAGCCAACTTACGGATTTCACTTGAAACATTGCGGTTTTAGCAATGTTTCCGCAATGCACAGTTTAACTTCGTTTTTCATTTCTTTTCTTTCCTTTTGCATACAAGTCCTAATTTAGCTTCCTTCTTCTAATTCTCATATATAAGCATAGGTTCAAGCTAAATCCTATCAAAAATACTCACAAATGCACAACTTCCTAACACAAATAAGTCCTAAAATAGTCACTTTTGGAGACGTAACACACCCCCAAACTTAAGGTTTTGCTCGTCCTCGAGCAAACTAAGGACTTACTTAGGCTGCTGTTTTATCCTCTCTAACCACTTGCTGACTCCCCTAAATTCCTATCTATAACAGTGCTGTCCTGTGACACACTTCTAAGTTTACAACTATCCTCTTATTTTTCTTCTTCTGACTTCGCACGCCTAATGCTCCTACTGTTTCATTAACTCCCTACGACTGATCTACTTGCTTCTGTCATATCGTGCAACTATCCCTAAGGTTTCAAATTCTACCTAGCTTTACCCAAGACTCAGTACATGCTTCTATTTTTTACTTTTGAGCTACCTAGGATTCCTTAGAGTCATGCCAGTCTTAGTATTAACAGTGACAGTAGTACATTTAGAGAACAACCTAAACCCTGGCATCACTACATTGGACATACATTCATCTCCCTAAACAACCCTACAAGCTACAACTTTGCGCTCAGCTAATTGAGGATCAGAGTTCTTTTTAATCAGGACATCTAAGCCACAAAGTTGCAACTCCTAGGTATACATTCTTCTTCCCTATTTCTTCCTTTTTTCTTTCTTACTTTGGTTGCCTTTTGATGCAATGCCACTTGTGGGTTACACACTTGGCACTGATTACTCAGCAACTTTAAGAGAGACACCCCTCTTTATTCTATTTTTCATTTTTTTTTTCAGTTCATCATTTTTGTAAAGGAGAAGAAGAATGCTTATGCTTTAAGGGAGAGAGGAATGTTCCTAGGCCTAGGGTGGCCTCCCCCAAACTTAAACTACTCATTGTCCCCAATGAGTGTCTGAGGTGGCACACCCCCAAACTTGTCCTAGAAGCATCTAGTCTAGGGTAAAACAAAGAGAATCTAAAAGTCCTAGGGATAGACAGAACATTCTAAAAGCAAACATCACAGCAGCAGAAATTTATAAAAACAGGCAGGTAAGCACTTAAAGCTAAGCATGCTGAGCAATTTTGAGAGGTTAATTTAAACTATTAAAGGTGCTTTATGACACTCATCCAGCATGCTTATAGAAAGGCTATATAAAGTAGTCAAGATAGCAGCAAAAGAACAAAATTAAACAGAACCAGCCTAGCTAAATAGTCAGTCAAAAACATGCAATTACTAACAAAAATTGCGGATTCCGCAATTATTCCGCAATGGATACAGGGCAGGTATATCAGTGATCAAGGCCCCTATGCATGCTCTTTCCAGTCATTTAAGCTATACAAAAAGGAAACTAACATAATCTACCTATTCAGCTACCATCAGACTATACTAAGCAATTCTAAACAGCAAAAATAAAGAACTAAAAACAGATCAAAATTGATTCCAAAATAGCAGAATTCACATGGTTCAACAAAAAGCAGTTTGAAATTTTTTTTTTTTTTTTTTTTTTTTTTTTTTTTTTTAGGGAACAGAAATACTCCCTTGAGTGCTAATCAGCCTAACACTCAGATGTCCTCATCATCATCATCCCTCCTTGGTCCTGGAGGCGCCCATGGTGTCAGTAGGTCCGTTGGGAACTCAGGAAAGATGCAGCCCAATTGGTCAGCAACATCCTTATCCCTTGCCTGCGCATATGTGGCCCATTGAGCCATCTTCTTCTGCAGATCCATCAGACAGGCCATTGACAGAGACTGAGCAGCAGCCAAGCCATCTAGCTCAAACTCCATGTTCCCCTTTCTGCGCATCCTTAGGCCTGTAGGCAGCTCCAGGTGCCCCGTGTAGGCCAGCTTCCTTTCCATCCGCTCGATTGGAACCCCTGCACGTAAGCAAAGCTTAGTGATTGTATTAGGAAAGAAAAGTGGACCCTTACCATTTTTGGCGCAGTCGGCGATTGAGGCTGCAATGACCTCACCAACATTGATTGTGAGGCCCCTCATGATTGCATAAACCAGCAGCGATCTGCCTTGGTTGATGGTGGTCTCGTGGGTCACTGGGGACAGCCTCCTCCGCACGAAGGAGAACCAGACCGCTGCCTTGGCTGTGAGGGTAGCACTCATCAGAGTGTGCTTCCCATTGCGTGAAACTGTCCACGTTGCCTCAGGTTGGCCAATGATCCGAATTGCTTCCTCCAAGACAGCCTCTGTTGGCGCATCAATGATCCTTGCATAATCCGTGTGTTTTTGCCCCTTGAGGCCATAGGCTTCATTGATTGCCTTAGCTAAGAAATCCACCTCGATTCCTCTGACCACAGATAGGCCATCTTCAGGGTTCATCAAGTTGGCGTAGAAATCATACACCATGCTGGAGTAGGCTGGGACGGGTGGTCTGCACAGTTCTTCCCAGCCGTGATAAGTGATCCCTGCGCGCAAGAATTGCGGCAGGTCTGCTAGCGCGTCGAGGAACCCCTTCTCATGCAGCAGGTCCCTCTTCCTTAATTCAGCGCCTCTGGACTCAGCATCAGAGGACACATACCTCACATATTGAGGCTCATCTTCGGGGTACAGCTTGGCTTTCCCCTTGTCTTTTGCTTTGGCTGATTCAGCAGCCTCGATCTTGAGCTTCTTCAGAGAGGGCTCTCCACTAACCTTCTTTGATGAAGGCTCACCCCTGGCTTTCTTTTTCTTGGATTTCTTCGAAGCCTTTGGCCGTTTGGCCTTGACAACCTTGGTGGCTTTCTTTCTCAATCTCGCCTTGGTTGTGATCTGTTGGAGGCAATTGTTAAGTCTCTGAAAGTGACTTATTTAGGACCCATTTAGCTTAAGAAGATGTACACTTTTAGGTGTTTTTGATAGCATTTAGCCTAAACCTATGCTTAAATATGAGAATGAGAAGAAGGTAGCTAAATTAGGACTTTTGTACAATAGGAAAGAAAAGGGTTGAAAACCGAAGGAAAAGAATGAAAAAAAGCTGCATTGCGACAGCATTGCGAAAACATTGCTGAAGCCGCAATTATTCAAGTGAAAACCGTAAGTTGACTGATCTGTTTCTGTTAATTTCCGTAATTTCAGGGATTCGTTCTTTCTCCTCCATCCATTCTGATATATGACGTTGAAGATTGATGGTTCTCCTTGGCCCAAACGCACCTGCAAACTACTATAAAAGGGGGTCAAAGTCGGAGGTTCAGTCATCATCCGAAAGCGTAGAGTCTTCTCGCAGTCCATCTTTTCGCCCTGTTTTCCTTTGCCGTCTGTTGGAGTGAGAGTCTCAGCTGTTGGAATCGATAATCTGATAGGAAGGAGAGGAGATTCTTCTTCTCTCTCGATTGGATTCATCCAAGCAAGGCTGGCCTTTCATCCCCTTCATTCGAGGCGACTGCAACGAGGCTTCCAAGCACCATTTACTGCTTTTTGTCTTTCCTTTCTCATTTCCAGCATTGTTTAGTTATCGCTTCTGGTTTAGTGATTAGTTTACTTCATTTCGTTGCTTTCTGTCTATGGATTATTTACTTTAAGTTTCCCTTTGTTCGTTCAACATTCAAAGTAATCAAATTACAAGTCTTCAGTTTACAGTTTCCATCTTCTGCTGCTCCGGTTTTGTCTTACTGTTTTGAGTACATTTCCCTTCTAAGTATGTCTGTTTTTTCTTATACTTCTGCTCTCTATATATCCATGAGTAGCTAAGTCACTTAGGGGCATGCTAATGACAGAACTATAGGCTAAAAAACGTGAACCAAGCATGTAGGATAGCTTCGAAGCATTGATTGTATGTAAGCTTCATTCCACGGGCAATTTCGATTGGCCATCCATTTTGTCCAAAGAACTCCTAACCTCTGGAAGGAGTAAGAGTTCAGAGTCGTATAATCATGCTAGCCTTTCATGGTAACCAGGAAACGGCCTAGGAATAGGCGTTTCCCTAGTACAAACTAAACACTTCTGTTTTAACAAGATGCTTAAGACCTTACTTTGAGTTGAGTAAACTAAAGAATCTAATGCATGGAATCGGACGATACATGAGATAGAGTGAGTTTGATGCATAGAGAGTTGATCCAATGCTTGGGAATCGTATTAAAATGCCTATAGGATAGTCGTTAGTAGCCTTTAATTCTCCATTTTACACACGTTTGCTGTTTTTACAATTGCGATAACATTGCGGTGTCCGCAATTCTGCTAAGTTACCATTCTGTTTAGCTGTTTTCTTCTTCGTTTATTAATTCCATCTCTTGTCTTTTGAGTCTAATTTCAACTTGCATTTGTTTATGTTGCATTCCTTTACACATTCAGAAAAAATTAGATAATTAAAAACCAATTGTACCCCATCAAATCCACCCCTTCTTTCTTAACAAATACACTTCGTGAATAGCTAAACATAAGTCTCTGTGGAAAAAACGAATGAAATATACTTACTACTTGCTGTGAGACCATGTATGCTTGCATGTCCTGAGTGCTCTCTCTACCTTCTTGCTTATTCTTATTAACACATTGAGCACGCAACAAGTTTTTGGCGCCGCTGCCGGGGACTTATTTTAAGTGAAAACGAAGTTTGTTAAGTCTGAAACACCAAGTTATTTTCCATTGAATTTGATCCATCTTCATTTCTTCTTCAGGTACCATTTAGGATAGTTTATGAATGAGACTCCAAGTAGTGATCTAGAGTTCAACCCTGAGCCTGAGAGATTATTTAAAGCTAGAAATAGAGCCAAGAAACGTCTCTTTAAACAACCCCTTTTACCTCAAATAATTGCTGAAACCGCAGAGTCTCCACAATCCACTCGAGAAGAAATGGCTGGAATAGATCAAAACCTGGTGCCTGTCACTCGCAATCCCATTGAAATAGCGAATGACAAGGATAGCGCCATCCTTTCGTACCTAGTACCTATGCCTGGGGAGCTGAACCCCAGCATAATCCGTCCTGAAATCACTGCCAACTCCTTCGAGTTAAAACCAGTGATGTTCCAAATGTTGTCCACTGTGGGGCAATTCTTTGGAATAGAAAATGAGGACCCCCATAACCACCTTAGGAACTTCCTAGGAGTCAGTGATACCTTCCTCATTCCTGGAGTTTCCCAAGAAGCCCTGAGGCTATATCTTTTCCCTTACTCTTTGAGGGACAAAGCCAAAACGTGGTTAAATTCATTACCCTCAGGATCTGTCCTCAATTGGACAGACTTAGCAGAAAAATTCCTAGTCAAATATTTCCCACCAGATAGGAATTCGACCTTTCGTGATGATATCATCAAATTTAAACAAGCTCCGAGTGAGTCTCTTCACGAAGCTTGGACAAGATTCAAAGACCTTCTCATTAAATGTCCACACCATGGCATTCCATGGTGTATCCAAATAGAAGTCTTCTTTAAAGGATGTAACCCCAGCACCAGACAAGTTCTAAACTCATCTGCTGGAGGTTCCATGTTGTCCAAGAGTTACAACGAAGCTTATGAGATCTTGGAGAAGATCTCAACATCTCACTGTAGGTGGTCAGATGATCCAGTAGAGCCAACTAGAGCTCAAGACAAGGATGCTCTAAGCGCCATGAGCACCCAAATAAACACCCTGACCAACCTAGTTAAGCAAATGGCTCAGGCCAATCTCCAAACCAGTGCCAATACCGCCACAGCCATGTCAATGGGCACCCAGCCAAGTCAAGGCGAGGCACTTATCTGTGGATTCTGTGGGGAAGGGTGTTAAGTCTCTGAAAGTGACTTATTTAGAACCCACTTAGCTTAGGAAGATGTACACTTTTAGGTGTTTTTGTTAGCATTTAGCCTAAACCTAGGCTTTAATATGAGAATTAGAAGAAGGTAGCTAATATAGGACTTATGTACAATAGGTAGAAAAAGGGTTGAAAACCGAAGGAAAAGAATGAAAAAATGAGCATTGCGAATGAATTGCGAAAACATTGCTGAGGCCGCAATTATTCAAGTGAAAACCGTAAGTTGACTGATCTTTTTCTGTTAATTTCCGTAATTTCAGGGATTCGTTCTTTCTCCTCCATCCATTCTGATATACGACGTTGAAGATTGATGGTTCTCCTTGGCCCAAACGCACCTGCAAACTACTATAAAAGGGGGCCAAAGTCGGAGGTTTGATCATCATTCGAAGCGCAGAAGTCTTCTCGCAGTCCATCATTTCTCTCTGTTTTCCTTTGCCGTTTGTTGGAGTGAGAGTCTCAGCTTTTGGAGTCGATAATCTGATAGGAAGGAGAGGAGATTCTTCTTCTCTCTCGATTGGATTCATCCAAGCAAGGCTGACTTTTCATCACCTTCATTCGAGGCGACTGCCACGAAGCTTTCCAGCAATCCTTTACTGCTTTTCTGTCTTGTTCTTCTTACTTCCATTTCTGATCACTGTTGTTCTTAGTTTAGAGTTTGAGTTACTGCATTTCGTTGTTGTCTGTCTTTTAATCATTTCTTTTAAAGCTTTCCTTTGTCGTCAAACAATCAAAGCAATCAAAGTACACTTCTGCATTTCACAGTTTCTACTTTCTGCTGCTACGGTTTTGTATTACTGTTTTAAGCACATTTTCCTTCTAAGCATGTCTATCTTATCTGCCATTTCTGTTCTCTATATATACATGAGTAGCTAAGTCACTTCGGGGCATGCTAATGACAGAACTATAGGCTAAAAAAAAACGTGAATCAAGTAGGCAGATTAACACTCGAACATTGATTGTATGTAAGCTTCATCCCACGGGCAATTTCGATTGGCCATCCATTTTGTCCAAAGAACTCCTAACCTCTGGAAGGAGTAAGAGTTCAGAGTCATATAATCATGCTAGCCTTTCATGGTAATCAGGAAACGGCCTAGGAATAGGCGTTTCCCTAGTACAAACTAAACACTCCTGCTTAAACAAGATGCTTAAGTCCTTACTTTGAAGTCGAGTAAACTTAAGACTCTAATGCATGGAATCGGACGATACTTGAGATAGAGTGAGTTTGATGTATAGAGAGTTGATCCAATGCTTGAGAATCGTAAGAAAATGCCTATAGGATAGTCATTAGTAGCCCTTAATCCACCCATTTACACACGTTCGTTGCTGTTTAATTGCGGAAACATTGCGGTCCTCGCAATTCTGCCAGATTTTCATTCTGTTTAGCTGTTTTCTTTCTCGTTTATTAATTCCATCTCTTGCCTTTTAAGTCTAGTTTTAACTTGCATTTGTTTATGTTATATCCCTTTATACATTCAGCAAAAAGTAGATAATTAAAAACCAATTTTACCCCATCAAATTCATCCCATCTTTCTTAACAAACACACTTCGCGAATAGCTAAAAATGAGTCTCTGTGGAAAAAACGAATGAAATATACTTACTACTTGCTGTGAGACCATGTATGCTTGCATGTTCTAAGTGCTCTCTCTACACTTTTGCATAATTATCTTTACACATTGAGCACGCAACAAGTTTTTGGCGCCGCTGCCGGGGACTTATTTTAAGTGAAAACGAAGTTTGTTAAGTCTGCAACATCAAATTATTTTCCATCGAATTTGATCCATCTTCATTTCTTTTTCAGGTACCATTTAGGGTAGTTTATGAATGAGACTCCAAGTAGTGATCTAGAGTTCAACCCTGAGCCCGAGAGATTACTTAGAGCTAGGAATAGAGCCAAGAAACGTCTCTTTAAACAAACCCTTTTACCTCCAATCATTGCAGAGACTACAATTCCTCCGCAATTACCTCAAGAAGAAATGGCTGGAGTAAATCAAAACCTGGTGCCTGTCACTCGCAATCCCATTGAAATAGCGAATGACAAGGATAGCGCCATCCTTTCATATTTAGTACCTATGCCTGGGGAGCTGAACCCCAGCATAATCCGTCCTGAAATCACTGCCAACTCATTCGAGTTAAAGCCAGTGATGTTCCAAATGTTGTCCACTGTGGGGCAATTCTTTGGAATAGAAAATGAGGACCCCCATAACCACCTTAGGAACTTCTTAGGAGTTAGTGACACCTTCCTAATCCCTGGAGTTTCCCAAGAAGCCCTGAGGCTATATCTTTTCCCTTACTCTTTGAGGGACAAAGCCAAAACATGGTTAAATTCTTTACCCTCAGGATCTGTCCGCAATTGGACAGATTTAGCAGAAAAATTCCTAGTCAAATACTTCCCACCTGATAGGAATTCTACCTTTCGTGATGATATCATAAAGTTCAAACAAGCTCCAAGTGAGTCTCTTCACGAAGCTTGGACAAGATTCAAAGACCTTCTCATTAAATGTCCACACCATGGCATTCCATGGTGTATCCAAATAGAAGTGTTCTTTAAAGGATGCAACCCCAGCACCAGACAAGTTTTAAATTCATCTGCTGGAGGTTCCATGTTGTCCAAGAGTTACAACGAAGCTTATGAGATCTTGGAGAAGATCTCAACATCTCACTGTAGGTGGTCAGACGATCCAGTAGAGCCAACTAGGGCTCAAGATAAGGATGCTCTAAGCACCATGAGCACCCAAATAAATGCCCTGACCAACCTAGTTAAGCAAATGGCTCAGGCCAATCTCCAAACCAGTGCCAATACCGCCACAGCTATGTCAATGGGCACCCAACCAAATCAAGGCGAGGCACCTATCTGTGGATTCTGTGGGGAAGGGCACCCATATGAATACTGCCCTGGGAATCCATCTTCAGTCTGCTATGTTGGAAGCCAGCAGCAGCCTAGGAATAACCCCTACTCCAACACCTATAACCCTGGTTGGAGAAACCACCCTAACCTGTCATGGGGTGGCCAACAGAACACTAACCAAAATCCTAACCAACCAAGGCCGAGTGGAACACCTGGTTTCACTCCCCAACATAACCAATCAATGTACCAAAAACCATACAATCAACCTGTAGGATCTTCTGTAGAAAACCTACTCAAGGAATATATAGCTAAGAATGATGCTACTCTTCAGAGCCAGCAAGCTACTCTTAGGAGCCTAGAGAACCAAATAGGCCAATTAGCCAATGAACTTAAAAGTAGGCCCCAAGGTAGACTCCCTGCTGATACCGAGGTACCAAGGAGAGATGGCAAAGAACAAGTTCAAGCAATTGAACTTAGAAGTGGTAGACCCTTGGTGAACAACACAAAGGACACACCAAAGAGAGTAGAGAACACTGAGTCTAGTGCTCCACTGGAGTCTCTGCCAAGCCAAGGTCCACCACCAACTAGCACACCAGGAGCCAGGCTAGAGCCAATTGTTGAGGACGTAGAAGAAATTCCAAGGCCTCCACCTATCTTAAGGCGTCCTGACGTGCCTGCATATGTGCCACCACCTCCATACCCCCGAAGGCTTAAGAAGAAGCAGGAACAGGAAGTTCATTTTAATAAATTTTTAGAAATACTTAAGCAAGTACATGTTAACATTCCTTCTGTAGAGGTTTTACAGTCTATGCCTTCATATGTAAAGTTTTTGAAGGACATTATTACTAACAAGAAAATAATTGGTGAGTTTGAAACAGTGAACCTCACCCAGGAGTGCAGTGCCATCCTCCAGAACAAACTGCCCAAGAAGGAGAAGGATCCTGGTTCCTTCACCTTACCTGTAGAACTTGGAGGCAAGCACGTGGGCAGAGCGCTTTGTGACCTGGGCGCCAGCATAAACCTCATGCCCCTGTCCCTATTCCGCCAGTTGGGAATGGGAGAAGCACGTCCAACCACAGTCACTTTACAACTAGCAGACAGATCCATCGCATATCCAGAAGGTAAGATCGAGGATATTCTAGTTAAAGTTGACAAATTCATTTTCCTTGCAGATTTCATTGTCCTGGACTATGAGGCAGACAAGGAGGTCCCCATCCTGCTAGGTAGACCATTTCTAGCCACAGGTAGGGCACTAATAGATGTTCAAAAAGGTGAGTTAACTATGAGGGTTCATGATGAAGAGGTAAAATTTAGTGTTTATAAAGCTTTAAGGTATCCCTCTGACCTTGAATCCTGTGCTAGCATGGATGTTGTTGACTCATTAATGGAAGAACAATTAGAGCATGTATTGTTAACCAAGCATGCTAGTGAATATGTACAAGTAGATGTAGCTGACTTAAATGTATCTGACATAATGAATATGCCTGTAGATAAACCTCAACATGTATGTATGAATATAGATTTAACTGATAGAACTATAAATCCGTTAAAACCCTCCATTGAGCATCCACCTGTGTTAGAACTGAAACCACTACCTACTCACCTCAAATATGCATATTTAGGAGATAATGATACGCTGCCTGTAATTATTTCTTCTAAACTAAGTGAACAGCATGAGGTTGATTTAATTTTACTGCTTAAGCAACATAGGAAGGCTATAGCATGGACGATTGCTGATATTCGAGGCATTAGCCCTTCTTATTGCATGCACAAAATTATACTAGAGGAAGAGCACACACCTAGGGTAGATCACCAGCGTAGGTTGAACCCCTCTATGAAAGAGGTAGTGAAGAAGGAAATAATCAAGTGGTTAGATGCAGGAGTAATTTTCCCCATAGCTAGTAGCCAGTGGGTGAGCCCCATCCAATGTGTACCTAAAAAGGGGGGAATAACTGTGGTAGTCAATGAGAATAACGAACTAATTCCAACAAGGACTGTCACAGGTTGGAGGGTATGTATGGATTACAGAAAATTAAATAAAGAAACTAAAAAAGACCATTTCCCTATACCGTTTATTGACCAGATGCTAGACAGAATAGCTGGTAGAGCCTACTATTGTTTTTTAGATGGGTACTCTGGCTATAATCAAATTACTATAGACCCTAAGGATCAAGAGAAGACCACCTTCACTTGCCCTTTTGGAACGTTTGCCTTCCGCAGAATGCCTTTTGGCTTATGCAATGCACCGGCAACTTTCCAAAGGTGCATGATGGCAATCTTCTCTGAGTTGGATGAGTCCATGATAGAAATATTCATGGATGACTTCTCAGTCTTTGGGGATTCATTTAAAACCTGTCTAGAAAACTTAGGACAAGTCCTGGCTAGGTGTGAAGAGACCAACCTAGTCCTAAATTGGGAAAAGTGCCATTTTATGGTAGATGAAGGGATTGTCTTAGGACATAGAGTGTCAAGGGCCGGTGTAGAAGTGGATAGGGCAAAAATAGAGATCATAGAGAAATTGGTAGAGCCCCAGAATGTCAAAGCCATTAGAAGCTTCTTAGGGCACGCTGGCTTCTACAGAAGGTTCATTAAGGACTTTTCTAAGATAGCCAAGCCTCTGTGCGAGCTTCTAGAGCTAAATAGACCATTTATCTTCTCTAAAGAATGTGTAGTAGCTTGGAAAACCCTTAAGGAAGCACTAGTCACAGCACCTATCATAGTCGGACCAAATTGGGATCTCCCATTTGAGATGCTATGTGATGCCAGTGACTATGCTGTAGGAGTCATGTTAGGACAAAAGATTGACAAGCTGACACACCCTGTCTATTATGCTAGTAAGACCTTGAATGAGGCTCAATGTAATTATACAACTACAGAGAAAGAAATGCTTGCTGTAGTATTTGCTTGTGAAAAATTCAGAAACTATATTGTAGGCACTAGGACCATTGTATACACTGACCATTCTGCTTTAAAATATCTTATGAGGAAGGCTGATGCTAAGCCTAGATTGATTAGATGGGTGTTATTGCTGCAGGAATTTGATTTGGACATTCGGGACAAGAAAGGTTGTGAAAATGTGGTTGCAGATCACCTGTCTCGATTGCAGCACAATTGCGAAAAAATTGCGGAGACCGCAATTTCTGATGCTTTTATAGATGAACATGTCTTTGCTTTGGCTCATCGTGATAACGATGAGGAACCTTGGTTTGCTGACATTGCTAACTTCCGTGCATCACAGGTATTACCAGTGTTCAAGGGAGGACAAGAGAAGAAGAGGTTCCTTCATGAAGCAAGGAAATTCATCTGGGATTACCCCACACTTTACAGAACCTGTGCTGATGGCTTACTAAGGAAGTGTGTTTCAGCTGCTGAAGCGAAGTCTGTGCTACAGCACTGTCACTCATCTCCTTACGGTGGACACTTTGGTGGTCAAAGGACAGCTGCGAAGGTATTTCAGAGTGGCTACTATTGGCCAACAATCTTCAAGGATGCCCACAATTATGCCCACAGCTGTGACGAATGCCAAAGGACAGGTAACCTCAGTCGCAAGGATGAGATGCCCCTCACCTACATCTTAGAGTTGGAGCTCTTTGATGTGTGGGGCATTGATTTCATGGGACCATTCCCTCCATCATCAGGTAACCTTTACATTTTAGTAGCAGTAGACTACGTGTCCAAGTGGGTAGAAGCCAAAGCATGTCCTAATAATGATGCTAAAACAGTCACTAGCTTCTTGCATAGGCACATTTTCACTAGATTTGGGACTCCTCGTGCTATCATTAGTGATGAGGGGTCACATTTCATTAATAAGGCTATGGAGAAAGTATTGGCTAAATATAACATTAGACATAGGGTAGCTACTCCCTATCACCCACACTCGAATGGTCAAGCTGAAATTTCTAATAGGGAGATAAAAAACATCCTAGAAAAGGTAGTCAAACCTAATAGGAAAGACTGGTCATTTAAGCTTGAGGATGCACTTTGGGCTTATAGAACAGCATATAAGACACCCCTAGGCATGTCTCCCTATAGGTTGGTGTATGGCAAGGCTTGCCACTTGCCACTTGAGTTAGAAAACAAAGCATTTTGGGCCATGAAGGAATTGAATTTCTGTGTAAAGGATGCGGGGACATTGAGATCTTTGCAGCTACATGAACTTGATGAGCTTAGGCATATGGCCTATGAGAATGCCAAAATGTATAAAGAAAAGACCAAAATATGGCACGACAGTAGACTTAGGATCAAAGACTTTAGGAAAGGCCAACTTGTCCTATTATTTAACTCACGTTTAAAGATATTTCCAGGCAAACTAAAGTCTAGATGGTCAGGTCCATTTGTTATTACTAATGTCTTTATTCATGGTGCAATAGAGATAAAGAACTTGCAGCAAGGCCAGCCATTTATGGTCAATGGTGCTAGGTTGAAGCACTACTATGAGGAAGGAGATGTGAAGACTCTCTCGGCCTTTCTCTTGACTGAAGCATAACAAAGAGAACGAGAGAGAACGAGTGGTTACTGTGCTCGTTTAGTCAAGGCCAAATGCCTTAGTTTATTTTTACTGTTTTTCCGATTATCGTTTGTATGTTTTGTGGTGTGTTTTTAATTGCGTATTTAATGTTTGTTTTATTTGTTTTTGTAGGGAATCGAAAGAGGGAATCAAGGAGAGTAAATCAAGCTTTAAAAATCAAGAAACGGTTGAGCCAAATAAAAGATATGGACGAGCAAAGTTGGAGATTTTTTATGAAATAATATCCCTACAATTGCGCTAAAATTGCTGGATCCGCAAAAAAGAGCCGTTGGGATTTTTTTTCCGTTGCATTTATAGCCGTTAGAACGCGCTTGTTCGATACGAATCTCTCATTCTCTGATTTCAAGAAATCTGCGATTCTCTCCATCTCTGATCCATCTCTCCAAACCTCCAAGATTCGACAATGGTGGCCACACGTGCTGAAAGATCCGCAGCCAAGAAGAAGGCTGATGACGCAGCTGAAGCGGCTGCGAGGGAATTGAGTGCTGGTTTGAAGTGCACTAAAGGGAGTATTGCTGTTCCCTTAGAAAAAAAAAACAATTTTTCTGCTTTCTGATAGGATCATGTGCATTATGCTGTTTTGTGTTCAACTTTTGATCTGTTTTTAATGTTTAGTTTTATGTTTTTTCTTTTGCTTAGTCTAGTCTGATGTTAGCTGAATAGGTAGGATAGTTTAGCTTTATTTTTAGGATGCGTGAGTAACAGGAAAAAGCATGCTGAGGGGCCCTAATCAATGTTATATCTGCCCGGATTGAATTGCGAAATAATTGCGGTTCCCGCAAATTTTGTGACTGATTGCATGTTTTGGACTGTCTGTTTAGTTAGGCTGTGATCTGTTATATTCTATCTGTTGCTGCTAGCATGACTACCTTATATAGCTGATCTTAAAGCATGCTGGATGAGTGTCATAGGACACGCTTTGATAGTTTAAATTCGCCTCTGAATAGTGCTCAGCATGCATAAACCGTAAGTCCTTAAAACTGTCTGTTATGTTCAAATTTTCTGCTGTTGGAATAATTGCTTTTAGAATGTTTTGCCTATGCCTAGGATTTTTAGATTCTCTTTGTTTTACTGTAGACTAGATGCTTCTAGGATAAGTTTGGGGGTGTGCCACCTCAAACACTCATTGGGGACAATGAGTAGTTGAAGTTTGGGGGAGGCCACCCTAGGCCTAGGAACATTCCTCTCTTCCTTAGGACATAAGCATTCCTCTTCTCCTTTAAGAAAAAATTTTTGTGATAAATAGAAAAAAGTGAAAAATAGAATAAAGAGGGGAGTCTCTCTCAAGTGCTGAGTAATCAGTGCCAAGTGTGTAAACCACAAGTGGCATTGCATCAAAAGGCAACCCAAGGAGAGACTCCACCTAAGTAAAAAAGGAAAAAGGGAGAAATAGGGGAAGAAGAATGTATGCTTAGGAGTTATAATCTTGTGGCTTAGATGTCCTAGTTAAAAAAAAAAAAGATAACTCTGATCCTTAATGAGCTAAGCACAAGGTTGTAGCTTTTAGGTTTGTCTAGGGAGATGAATGTATATCCAATGTAGTGATGCCAGGGCTTAGGTTGTTCTCTAAAAGTACCACTGTCACTGTTAATACTAAGACTGGCATGACTCTAAGGAATCCTAGGCACATTAAAAGTTAAGCTAGAAGCATGTACTGAGTCTGGAGTAAAGCTTGGTAGAATTTGAAACCTTAGGGATAGTAGCATGATATCATAGAAGTAGTTAGATCAGTAGTAAGGGGTTAACAGAAACAGCAGGTATAGTAGGCAGGTGAAGTCAGAAGAAGCTTGATAAGAGGTTAATTCTAAACTTAGAAGTGTGTCACAGGACAGCACTGCTAGAGATAGGGATATAGGGGAGTCGGTAAGTAGTTAAAGAAGATAAAACAGCAGCCTAAGTAAGTCCTTAGTATGCTTGAGGACAAGCAAAGCCTTAAGTTTGGGGGTGTGTTAAGTCTCTGAAAGTGACTTATTTAGAACCCACTTAGCTTAGGAAGATGAACACTTTTAGGTGTTTTTGTTAGCATTTAGCCTAAACCTAGGCTTTAATATGAGAATTAGAAGAAGGTAGCTAATATAGGACTTATGTACAATAGGTAGAAAAAGGGTTGAAAACCGAAGGAAAAGAATGAAAAAATGAGCATTGCGAATGAATTGCGAAAACATTGCTGAGGCCGCAATTATTCAAGTGAAAACCGTAAGTTGACTGATCTTTTTCTGTTAATTTCCGTAATTTCAGGGATTCGTTCTTTCTCCTCCATCCATTCTGATATACGACGTTGAAGATTGATGGTTCTCCTTGGCCCAAACGCACCTGCAAACTACTATAAAAGGGGGCCAAAGTCGGAGGTTTGATCATCATTCGAAGCGCAGAAGTCTTCTCGCAGTCCATCATTTCTCTCTGTTTTCCTTTGCCGTTTGTTGGAGTGAGAGTCTCAGCTTTTGGAGTCGATAATCTGATAGGAAGGAGAGGAGATTCTTCTTCTCTCTCGATTGGATTCATCCAAGCAAGGCTGACTTTTCATCACCTTCATTCGAGGCGACTGCCACGAAGCTTTCCAGCAATCCTTTACTGCTTTTCTGTCTTGTTCTTCTTACTTCCATTTCTGATCACTGTTGTTCTTAGTTTAGAGTTTGAGTTACTGCATTTCGTTGTTGTCTGTCTTTTAATCATTTCTTTTAAAGCTTTCCTTTGTCGTCAAACAATCAAAGCAATCAAAGTACACTTCTGCATTTCACAGTTTCTACCTTCTGCTGCTACGGTTTTGTATTACTGTTTTAAGCACATTTTCCTTCTAAGCATGTCTATCTTATCTGCCATTTCTGTTCTCTATATATACATGAGTAGCTAAGTCACTTCGGGGCATGCTAATGACAGAACTATAGGCTAAAAAAAAACGTGAATCAAGTAGGCAGATTAACACTCGAACATTGATTGTATGTAAGCTTCATCCCACGGGCAATTTCGATTGGCCATCCATTTTGTCCAAAGAACTCCTAACCTCTGGAAGGAGTAAGAGTTCAGAGTCATATAATCATGCTAGCCTTTCATGGTAATCAGGAAACGGCCTAGGAATAGGCGTTTCCCTAGTACAAACTAAACACTCCTGCTTAAACAAGATGCTTAAGTCCTTACTTTGAAGTCGAGTAAACTTAAGACTCTAATGCATGGAATCGGACGATACTTGAGATAGAGTGAGTTTGATGTATAGAGAGTTGATCCAATGCTTGAGAATCGTAAGAAAATGCCTATAGGATAGTCATTAGTAGCCCTTAATCCACCCATTTACACACGTTCGTTGCTGTTTAATTGCGGAAACATTGCGGTCCTCGCAATTCTGCCAGATTTTCATTCTGTTTAGCTGTTTTCTTTCTCGTTTATTAATTCCATCTCTTGCCTTTTAAGTCTAGTTTTAACTTGCATTTGTTTATGTTATATCCCTTTATACATTCAGCAAAAAGTAGATAATTAAAAACCAATTTTACCCCATCAAATTCATCCCATCTTTCTTAACAAACACACTTCGCGAATAGCTAAAAATGAATCTCTGTGGAAAAAACGAATGAAATATACTTACTACTTGCTGTGAGACCATGTATGCTTGCATGTTCTAAGTGCTCTCTCTACACTTTTGCATAATTATCTTTACACATTGAGCACGCAACAAAGGGCACCCATATGAATACTGCCCTGGGAATCCATCCTCAGTCTGCTATGTTGGGAGCCAGCAGCAGCCTAGGAATAACCCCTACTCCAACACCTATAACCCTGGTTGGAGAAACCACCCAAACCTGTCATGGGGTGGCCAACAAAACACTAACCAAAATCCTAACCAACCTAGACCGAGTGGAACACCTGGTTTCACTCCCCAACATAACCAGTCAATGTACCAAAAACCATACAATCAACCTGTAGGATCTTCTGTAGAAAACTTACCCAAGGAATACATAGCTAAGAATGATGCTACGCTTCAAAGCCAGCAAGCTACTCTTAGGAGCCTAGAAAACCAAATAGGCCAATTAGCCAATGAACTCAAGAGTAGGCCCCAAGGTAGACTCCCTGCTGACACCGAGGTACCAAGGCGAGATGGCAAAGAACAAGTTCAAGCAATTGAACTTAGGAGTGGAAGACCATTGGTGAGCAACACAAAGGACACACCAAAGAGAGTAGAGAACACTGAGTCTAGTGCTCCACTGGAGTCTTTGCCAAACCAACGTCCACCACCAACTAGCACATCAGGAGCCAGGCTAGAGCCAAGTGTTGAGGAGATAGAAGAAATTCCGAGGCCTCCACCTATCCTAAGGCGCCCTGACGTGCCTGCATATGTGCCACCACCTCCATACCCTCGAAGGCTTAAGAAGAAGCAGGAACAGGAAGTTCATTTTAATAAATTCTTAGAAATTCTTAAGCAAGTGCATGTTAACATTCCTTTTGTAGAAGTTTTGCAGTCTATGCCTTCTTATGTAAAGTTTTTGAAGGACATTATTACTAACAAAAACATCATTGGTGAGTTTGAAACAGTAAACCTCACTGAGGAGTGCAGTGCCATCCTCCAGAACAAGCTGCCCAAGAAGGAGAAGGATCCTGGTTCCTTCACCTTACCTGTAGAACTTGGAGGCAAGCACGTGGGCAGAGCGCTTTGTGACCTGGGCGCCAGCATAAATCTCATGCCCCTGTCCCTATTCCGCCAGTTGGGAATAGGAGAAGCACGTCCAACCACTGTCACTTTACAACTAGCAGACAGATCCATCGCATACCCTGAAGGTAAGATTGAGGATATTCTAGTGAAAGTTGACAAATTTATTTTCCTTGCAGATTTCATTGTCCTGGACTATGAGGCAGACAAGGAGGTCCCCATCCTGCTAGGTAGACCATTTCTAGCCACAGGTAGGGCACTAATAGATGTTCAAAAAGGTGAGCTCACTATGAGGGTTCATGATGAAGAGGTGAAATTTAGTGTGTATAACGCCTTGAGGTACCCCTCTGATTCTGAGTCTTGTGCTAGCATGGATATTGTTGACTCACTGATGGAAGAACAATTAGAGCATGTACTATTAACCAAGCATGCTAATGAATATGTACAATTAGATATAGCTGACTTGAATGTATCTGACATAATGGATATGCCTGTAGATAAACCACAACATGTATGTATGAATATAGATTTAACTGATAGATCTGTGAATCCTTTAAAGCCCTCCATTGAGCATCCACCTGTTTTAGAACTGAAACCACTACCCACTCACCTCAAATATGCGTATTTAGGAAGTAATGATACACTGCCTGTAATTATTTCTTCTAAGCTAAGTGAAAAGCATGAGGTTGAATTAATTTTACTGCTTAAGCAACATAGGAAGGCTATAGCATGGACTATTGCTGATATTCGAGGCATTAGCCCTTCTTATTGCATGCACAAAATTATACTAGAGGAAGAGCACACACCTAGGGTAGATCACCAACGTAGGCTAAACCCCTCTATGAAAGAGGTAGTAAAGAAGGAAATAATAAAATGGTTAGATGCAGGAGTGATCTTTCCAATAGCTAGTAGCCAGTGGGTGAGCCCCATCCAATGTGTACCTAAAAAGGGGGAATAACTGTGGTAGTCAATGAGAACAACGAACTAATTCCAACAAGGACTGTCACAGGGTGGAGAGTGTGTATGGATTACAGGAAATTAAATAAAGAAACTAAAAAAGATCACTTCCCTCTACCGATCATTGACCAGATGCTAGACAGAATAGCTGGTAGGGCCTACTATTTATTCTTAGACGGGTATTCAGGCTATAATCAAATAACTATAGACCCTAAGGATCAAGAGAAGACCACCTTCACTTGCCCTTTTGGAACTTTTGCCTTTCGCAGAATGCCTTTTGGCTTATGCAATGCACCGGCAACTTTCCAAAGGTGGATGATGGCAATCTTCTCTGAGTTGGATGAGTCCATGATAGAAATATTCATGGATGACTTCTCAGTCTTTGGGGACTCATTTTCAAACTGTCTAGAAAACATAGGACAAGTCCTGGCTAGGTGTGAGGAGACCAACCTAGTCCTAAACTGGGAAAAATGCCATTTTATGGTGGATGAGGGAATTGTCTTAGGACATAGAGTGTCAAGGGCAGGAGTAGAAGTTGATAGGGCAAAGATTGAGGTCATAGAGAAGTTGGTAGAGCCCCAGAATGTCAAAGCCATTAGAAGCTTCTTAGGGCATGCTGGCTTCTACAGAAGGTTCATTAAGGACTTTTCTAAGATAGCCAAGCCTCTGTGTGAGCTTTTAGAGCTAAATAGACCATTCATCTTCTCTCAGGAATGCTTAATAGCTTGGACTACCCTTAAGAAAGCACTAGTCACCGCACCTATAATAGTAGGACCAAATTGGGATCTCCCATTTGAAATGCTATGTGATGCCAGTGACTATGCTGTAGGAGTCATGTTAGGACAAAGGATTGACAAGCTAACACACCCTGTATATTATGCTAGTAAAACCTTGAATGAGGCTCAATGTAATTATACAACTACTGAGAAAGAAATGCTTGCTGTAGTATTTGCTTGTGAAAAATTTAGAAACTATATTGTAGGCACCAGGACAATTGTGTACACTGACCATTCTGCCTTGAAGTATCTTATGAGGATGGCTGATGCGAAGCCTAGGTTGATTAGGTGGGTACTGCTGCTGCAAGAGTTTGATTTGGACATTCGAGACAAGAAAGGATGTGAAAACGTGGTTGCAGATCACCTGTCTCGATTGCAGCACAATTGCGAAAAAATTGCGGACCCCGCAATTTCTGATGCTTTTATTGATGAACATGTCTTTGCTTTGACTCATTGTGATAACGATGAGGAACCTTGGTTTGCTGACATTGCGAACTTCTGTGCATCACAGGTTTTACCAGTTTTCAAGGGAGGACAAGAGAAGAAGAGGTTCCTTCATGAAGCAAGGAAATTTATCTGGGATGACCCCACACTTTACAGAACATGTGCTGACGGCTTGCTAAGGAAGTGTGTTTCAGCTGCTGAAGCGAAGTCTGTGCTGCAGCACTGCCACACATCTCCTTATGGTGGACACTTTGGTGGCCAAAGAACAGCTGCAAAGGTATTTCAAAGTGGCTATTATTGGCCAACGATCTTCAAAGATGCCCACAACTATGCCCACAGCTGTGATGAATGCCAAAGAACAGGTAACCTCAGTCGAAAGGATGAGATGCCCCTCACCTACATCTTAGAGTTAGAGCTCTTTGATGTGTGGGGCATTGACTTCATGGGACCATTCCCTCCATCATCAGGTAACCTTTACATATTAGTAGCAGTGGACTATGTGTCCAAATGGGTAGAAGCCAAAGCATGTCCTAATAATGATGCTAAAACAGTCACGAACTTCTTGCATAGGCACATTTTTACTAGGTTTGGGACACCTCGTGCCATCATTAGTGATGAGGGGTCACATTTCATTAACAAGGCTATGGAGAGAGTGTTGGCTAAGTATAACATTAGACATAGAGTAGCCACTCCCTATCACCCACACTCAAATGGACAAGCTGAAATCTCAAATAGGGAAATTAAGAACATCCTAGAAAAAGTGGTCAAACCTAATAGGAAAGACTGGTCCTTCAAGCTTGAGGATGCACTTTGGGCTTATAGGACAGCATATAAGACACCCCTAGGTATGTCCCCTTATAGGCTGGTATATGGCAAGGCTTGTCACTTACCACTTGAGTTAGAAAACAAGGCATTTTGGGCCATGAAGGAATTGAATTTTTGTGTAAAGGATGCGGGGACACTGAGGTCTTTGCAATTACATGAGCTTGATGAGCTTAGGCATATGGCCTATGAAAATGCTAAGATGTACAAGGAAAAAACCAAGATTTGGCACGATAGTAGACTTAGAGTTAAGGACTTTAAGAAGGGTCAACTTGTTTTGTTGTTTAACTCACGGTTGAAACTATTTCCAGGGAAACTTAAGTCTTGATGGTCGGGTCCATTTGTCATTACTAATGTGTTTGTTCATGGTGCAATAGAGATAAAGAACTTGCAGCAAGGCCAACCATTCATGGTTAATGGTGCAAGATTAAAGCACTACTATGAGGAAGGAGATGTGAAGACTCTCTCGGCCTTCCTCTTGACTGAAGCATAACAATGAGAACGAGAGAGGACGAGTGATTGCTGTGCTCGTCAACATAAGGCTCATGCCTTAGTTTATTTTTTTGCGATTTTCCGGTTATCATTTGTGTGTTTTGTTGTGTGATTTTAATTACGAATTTGATATTGTTTTTATTTCTTTTTGTAGGGAATCGAAAGAGGGAATCAAGGAGAGTAATCCCAGCTTTAAAAATCAAGAAACGATCGAGCCAAATAAAAGATACGGACGAACAAAGTTTGCCATTTAGATGAAAAAAAATCCCTAAAATTGCGCTGGAATTGCAGGATTCGCAAAATATAGCCGTTGGGATTTAGCCATTTCCTTTATATCCGTTAGAAGGCGCTCGATCGATACGATTCTCTCATTCTCTGATTTCCAAGAAAACTGAGATTCTCTTCATCTTTGATCCTTCTCTCCAAACCTCCAAGACTCAACAATGGTGTTCACACGGGCTGAAAGATCTGCAGCCAAGAAGAGGGCTGATGACGCAGCTGAAGCGGCTGCGAGGGAAGCACTTCTTACCCTTGCAGATGCTGGTGCTGTACGCACCGGACCTCTTCCCAAACTTCCGATCCGTAGGAAGAAGTGGAGGGTTGTCACAGAAATCCCTGCTGGCCCTTCTGAACCAGCGAGCACGCCCAAGAAACGCCGGTGGAGTGTCGAGACGGCCGCCGAACCAAGCAAAGCAAAGACTCCCTCTGTGGAGAGTCAAGAAACGGATCGTGCGTCCCACGAGTCGACCAAGAAGGGTTCGTCGCCATCTGCATCGCCTGCGCACAACCCTTCACCATCTGGACCAGTGCACAGCCCAGAGCTTTCATCATCACCGCCGGCACAGAGCCCTGAGACGCCGTCTTCACCACTGAATTCCGTGCAGACGCCTTCAGCAGAGCAGAGTGCCACACCTTCGCACACGCCTCCACGGCCTGACCCTGAATTCCCATATGGGGAGTACCAGGAATCCACTCAGGGCAGTGGGGAAGGTGGTGAAGACGAGGTCTTCTCGCCTGCAAGGGAAGCTAGCCCAGAGAGTCCTGCACAGCAGGATGATTCCATGGAAGAGACGCTGGGGGCATGCCTGCAGCAGATCAACATTGAGGCAAAGCTCAAGAAGAAGAAGGCCAAGATTGTCAAGGCCAGGCGATCCAAGAAGCTGAAAAAGAAGAAGGCTAAAAGGGCGCCTTCAGCAGACAAAGAGAGCACTGAGCCTTCGCTCAAACGACTCAAGGTTGAGGCTGCCGAGTCAGCCAAACCATCAGATAAAGGGAAGGCAAAGCTCTACCCTGAAGACGAGCCTCAGTCAGTGAGGTATGTTTCCTCTGATGCTGAGTCCAGGGGTGCTGAGCTGAGGAAGAGGGAGTTGCTGCACGAGAAAGGCTTCCTCGACCGACCTGCTGACCTGCCGCAGTTCTTGCGCGCAGGAGTGATAAACCACGGCTGGGAGGAATTTTGCAGACCGCCCAATCCAGCCTACACGAGCATGGTGTATGATTTCTACGCCAATGTGCTCAGCCCTGAGGATGGCCTGTCTGTGGTCAGAGGGGTAGAAGTGGATTTCTCAGCCAAGGCCATCAACGAAGCCTATGGTCTCAAGGGCCAAACACATACAGATTATGCACGGATCGTTGATGAGCCTACTGAGGCAGTGCTGGAGGAGGCCATTCGAACCATTGGCCAGCCTGAAGCAGCGTGGACTGTATCACGCAATGGGAGGCACACTCTCATGAGTGCCAACCTCACGGCTAAGGCGGCTGTTTGGTTTTCGTTCGTGAGAAGGAGATTGTCCCCAGTGACTCACGAGACTACAATCAACCAGAGCCGATCGCTGCTGGTGTATGCGATAATGAGAGGTCTCACGATCAACGTGGGAGAAGTCATCACTGCTGCTATTGCTGAGTGCGCCAAGAAAGGTAAGGGACCACTGTTTTTCCCTAACACCATAACCAAACTATGTTTGCTTGCAGGAGTCCCCACCTAGCTAAATATAATGTTAGACATAGAGTAGCAACTCCTTATCACCCACACTCAAATGGACAAGCTGAAATATCTAATAGGGAGATTAAGAGCATACTTGAAAAAGTGGTTAAACCTAATAGAAATGACTGGTCTTTTAAGTTAGACGATGCACTTTGGGCATATATGACTGCATATAAAATACCCTTAGGTATGTCTCCTTATAGGCTAGTGTATGGAAAAGCATGTCATCTTCCCTTCGAATTAGAAATCAAAGCCTTTTGGGCCTTAAAGGAGTTGAATTATTGCGTAACCGATACGGGGACATTGCGGTCTCTGCAATTACATGAGTTAGATGAACTAAGACATATGTCCTATGAAAATGCTAAAATGTATAAAGAAAAAACTAAGATTTGGCATGATAGTAGACTTAGGGTCAAGGACTTTAAGAAGGGGCAGCATGTTTTATTATTCAACTCGCGATTAAGGTTATTTCCAGGCAAACTTAAGTCTAGGTGGTCAGGTCCTTTTGTGATTACTAACGTCTTTGTTCATGGTGCTATTGAAATTCGAAACCTACACCAAGGGCAACCGTTCATGGTAAATGGTGCGAGGTTGAAGCACTATTACGAGGAAGGAGATGTGAAGACACTCTCGGCCTTCCTTCTATCTGAAGCCTAAGAGGCGAAACGAGAGAGGATGAGTGATCATTGTGCTCATCCATCAGAGGGCTATGCCTTAGATTTTTTCTTTAGTATTTTAGATTGCGTATCGTATGTTTGTTTCTTGTTTTAATTAAGTGTTTTTATTTTGATTAGGAGTATAATAATGGGAGATTTTAAACGACAATGAGGGAGGTGAATCAAGAGGAGAAGATCCACGAAAAGATCTGGAGAAATCAGAGATTCGGTTGCTAAAATCTTGCAACACAAATCAAGAAAACCCTAACGGTTATGCTGAATAATTGCTGAAGAATTGCGGAGTCCGCAACAAAAAGAGCCGTTGGAAGAACACTTGAGTATAAATAGCCGTCGTTGGGGATCTCTGTCCTCTACGATTTCTCAAACCATTGGAACTCCAAAACTCAGACTTCTCCTTCTTCTGCAACTCCCACACTCAGATCTTCAAAGAAGCAGCAATGGTAACCACAAAAGCAGACCGATCCACGCCCAAAAAAGCGTCCCCTGACGCAGAAGAGACTGTGAGGGAGGCGTTGCTTTCTTTGGCAGACGCCGATGCTGCGCAACCCTCAAGGCCTCCTAAGCTTCCTGTGAGAAGGAAGAAATGGAAGGTGGCGACAGAGGTAGCTGCTGACCCCTCTGATCCGGTCGGAACCCCTAAGAAGAGGAAGTGGAAGATCGCGGTGTCTGATTCACCGATCAGAGAGAAGAAGACCCCAAGCGAGGAAAGCCTCGATAGTGGCCGCCCATCATTTGAGACGGCCATGCAGAGCCCCGAATCTTCTCAGCACGCGCCGGAGCCTGAAGTTCCATCTGAAGAGCACCAAGATGCGGTGCCAATTGACGATCCGGCTGAGGAAGACGAGGTGTTTTCCCCCTTAAGGGATGTCAATCTTGACAGCCCAGTGGAGGGGGAAAGCAGGGACTCAATGGAGGAGACGGTGGGGGAATGTCTCCAACACCTGGCCACAAAGGCACGGCTCAAGAAGAAGGCCCCCGTGATTGTAAAGGGCAAGCGGCCAGAGGCCTCCAAACGGGCCAAAAGGAAGAAGGTTGAAGCTGAACACCTGGGATGCACACTCCCCACCTTCCCTGCTGGTCTGTTGAAGCCTTGGGTGCCTCCAAGAGAAAAGAGAGAAGAAGATGAAGATGTGTGAATGCCTGGCTGACGGCATTCAAGGGAGTATTTATGTTCCCTCTAAAAAAAAAAACACAATAAACCTGCTTTTTTGTGACTTGTTACCCCCCTGATAATCAATTATGTGATCTGTTTTGATTTGTTAATTTCTTTGTTTGAGTAGTTTAGTTTTGTTTGACTGTCATCTGAGTAGTTAGCTTAGGTAGTTTAGTTGTTTGCCGTAGTTATTGAGATCTGAATATCGCATGCTAGGAGCCTTGGTCACAACTAAATTTGCTCTGTTGGATATATTCCGAATTCCTTGCGGTGTCCGCAATATTTTTGTTAGTTTTCGCATGCTGTTAGATGACTTTTTGATGGGCTGTCTGTGTTTAAATCTCAATATTTTGCTGCTTTACTGACTTCACTAGGTAATCCATCTATTGAGCATGCTGGATGAGTGTCATAGGACACTCTTGTTCGTTTAATTTAGCTTCATTTATTGCTCAGCATGCACCTCTGTAAGCCCTTACCATGTTGTTTTTTTTAAAACATTCTGCCTCTAAGTTATCTGTTCTACGAAGGTCGTTCTATACCTAGGAGTTTTAAGTTCTACTTGTTTTTCCTTAGACTAGATGCTTCTAGGACAAGTTTGGGGGTGTGCCACCTCCGATTCTCATTGGGGACAATGAGAAGATAAGTTTGGGGGAGGCAGCCTCTAGGCCTAGGAACATTCCTCTCTCCAGCTTGAAAAACATAAGCATTCTTCTTCTTTGAAAAAAAAAATGATGAAAAAGAAAGAAACAGAAAAATAAAGGGTAGAGTCTCTCTAAAGGATGCTGAGTAATCAAGGCCATTTGTGTAACCCACAAGTGGCACTGCATCAAAAGGCAAACCAAAAGAAGACTCTACCAAAAGAAAAAGAAAACAAATAAAACCAAGAAAGAAGAATGTATGCCAGCAAGCTATGGCCTAGGTGTTTAGGTGTCCTGTGTAAATGAACTCTGATCTTTAGTTTGCTAAGCACAGGGCTGTAGCTTGAAGGTTTGTCAAGGGAGATGAGTGTTGATCCAACACAGTGATGCCAAGGCTTAGTTGTTCTATGGACTGTACTCTGATTCTCGTGTGTGCTAAGCTTGGTATGACTGTAAGGATTCCTAGGTAGCTCAATAATAAATACTTTAGAAGCATGTACTGAGTCTGGGTTAAAACTAGGGAGAATTTGAAAACTTAGGGATAGTTGCACAATAAACCTAATGACATAGGCAGATAAACCAGTTGTTAGGAAATTTGTAAAAGACAAAAGGTTTTAAAGGCAAGGGAAACCAGAATAAGCAGAATGTGAAGTTAGTTTGAACTTAGGAGAGTGTCACAGGACAGCCATGCCTTGGATAGTAAGCTTAGGGAAGTCAACAAGTTAGTCAGATAGAGGTTAAGAGTCAAGAACTAGCAGCCCAAGTAAGCCCTTATATTGCTCGAGGACGAGCAAAAACTTAAGTTTGGGGGTGTGTTACCACTCCAAAAGTACATAATTTAGAGACTTATTTACCATGGAATCGTGTAATCTCTTAAGCATTTTTGTTAGAATTTAGTTTAATACGTGCTTAAATATGAGAATTCAAGGAATGTAGCTAAAATAGGACTTATTTGTAAAAGGAACAAAAACGAATAGAAAATGATGCTAAAAGAGTTAAAATGTACATTGCAGGAGAATTGCTGAAACATTGCTGTCTCCGCAATGGTTATTGCGGTCACAACGAGGAATCCGCAATGCCAAGCTGCTGCTGCTAAGTTTTTTCCAACCGTCCGCCGTCACAGTTGCGATCTTTCAGCCGCCTAAGCTTTCCCCTACTGCCACGTGGAAGATTACTGTTCAGAATGGATGGTTCTCCATGACTGAAGGTACCTGCAAAAAGCTATAAAAGGAGGTGAAGGGTGAAGGAGAAACACAGCTCGGAAGCGTAGAGTTCTTGGTCACAGCGCATTCCAAATCCACATTTCCTTATCCCGTTTGTTGGAGTGAAGAAATCAGCCTTTGGCGCCGATAATTCAAGAGGAAGAAGAGAAGATCCTTCTTCTCTTCTGATTGAATTCATCCCCAAGAAACGCTAATCTTCCCCTTCATACGAGGCGCTTGCGACGAGGAGATCAGCGCACACCTTTATAAGCTTTGTTACTGCTTTCTGTTTTCCATTTCCATTTGTTACACTGTTATTCAGTTCGTCTTCATTTGTTCAGTTCTTTACTGTTTTACATACTTTTGCACGTTGAGCTTTGAATCTTACTTTATAGAGGAATCGTTTAAGTCTTTGCAAGTCTTCATTTCGTATTTGTTTTTCCATTGCTTTCTTTCAGTACTTTAAATCATGCTTCATCAATCTAGTCTTTCCAATCCTCCATCAACCATGCGTAACTAATCACACAAGGGTCTGCTAAGGATGAATCTATAGGTTAGAAATACGAGAGTTCAGCATGTAGGATAGCTTCGAATGCATTGAATGTATGTGTACTTCATCCCACGGGCAATTTCGATCGGCAGTCCATTTTGTCTAAAGAACTCCTAACCTCCGGAAGGAGTAAGAGTTCAGAGTCGTCCATTCATGCTAGCCTTTCATGGTAGCCAGAAAATGACCTAGGAATAGGCGTTTTCCTAGCACAATTCATTAGCTTGCTTGTATAAATAGATGCTTAAGTCTTACTTGGATATGAGTGAACTAAAGGATCTAATGCATGTAATCGAGAGATGCATGAGACTGAGTTAAATTGATGCATGATAAGTTAAGCTACTGTTGAATAATCGTATGTAAAACCCTATAGAGGAGTCTTAAGTCGACCTTGTTTCCTCATCTCACCTTCAAATCGTTGCTAGATTAATTGCTAGAAAATTGCGGGAACCGCAATTCTATAGTTCTGTTTTTGCCTTAGCCATTTTTCCAGTTTTTTACTTTTGCGAATTTATTGCTAGAACATTGCTAAGTCCGCAATTCTTTCTTCTCTACATTGAAGTTAATCTCTTTACTTGCTTTCGTTTATGCTTGCATACTTCGTACTTTCTTTGTTAGTTTGGCACATCAACCTCAAATCTACCTCATTTAAGTGACCCTCTCTAATTTAACACCTCACTTCATTAGTAACTAAACTCAATCTCTGTGGGAAAAACGAATGAAAAAATACTTATCACTTGCTGCAGACCATGTATGCTTGCATGTTCTGATTGCTCCCGCATTACATTTTATTTACACACTGAGCACGCAACATTTGGCCATGATGACACTTAATGCTTACGATATAAGCAAGTCTACAGAACCCATAACCTTGGGCTCTGATACCAACTGTAACGACCCGACTTTTCCTAACCTAGACTACTAAGGGACGTTACTTAATGCATGCTGATAACATTTGAAAAAAAACTCTTGAGAAAAGATATAGAAATAAATACTTCCATTTAAATAAACTAAAATATAATTATTTGGGATCCCATTTAAAATATTGAAAATCATCAAATAAAACAATACGATAAATTGCTTTAAAATTGTTTCCTAGCATAACCTAGACTAAAACATTAAAACTTAAATATCAAATATGCGGAAGCCATGCTAACAATGACCCCATAGCACAAACAGCAAACGATCTCGTCACTCGCCTTGTACGTTTTTGCCATTTCCTGAAAAATAATAATTGGAAAAGGATGAGTATAAAATTACTCAGTAAGTAACCCCAAATGGGTTAGACATGCATACACAAGCAAAACATGCACTAAATAGTTTAATCATGTGGGGCCTTTATTTTCTGTCAAAACTTTCAAATCGACCTGTGGACAATTAACCAATCAAAACTATACCAACTAACTGGTGGCGCTTAAGCGGGCAACTTGAGAGACTCTACCTCAGCTGATGGTAGTTGGCTCCCAATCAGCGGAGCCAAGCCTCACCCGTCAGAGCGCCTCATTCTGAGATGTACACAAAATGCATTAAGTTTGTCAGCTCACTGGTGGAGCATAGGTGGATTTTTTTTAAAAACGTGGACCTTTACCTCAACAGATGGTAACTGACCCCCAGTCTGTGGAGCCGAGATCCACCCACCTAGCTCCTCATTCATAGTACATCAACATACATGGATGGATAATTGCCACAATTTCTACATTAAAACATGAATCATTCACCATTATGCATGAGGCCCCTAGCTGAATATTCTATAATGACATGACACTCAATTCAGATAAGGTCGTTGACCCAATCAATAGTAAAAAAACCAACTACACCGTATCCTGAAGCATTCACCAATAAAAAATATGGACACTTTCAACTTATAAATTAATTCCAAGAATGAGAAACAATACACATGTTAATTTCCACAACATTACTCATCTAGAACAACCAGAAACAAACATGCATATAATTACAGTAACAAACAACCAAACTTTCCCACCAAGCCAAAGGCTTTCCATCACTAAGGAAGCTTACCTTGAGTTGAACCCCAAACGATCACTAAATTGCTTACGGAAGGTCTTGGTTCCATCCTAAACAATTTCCAACAATCAAAACCCATTCCTGAGATCAAACAGTACTGTAAAAAATGTCTAAACAAAAAAAACCCTAGGTTACCTACGTGGTCCTGCCCGTCACTCTTACGCTAAATTCAATTCTAATCCCAGACCGTTTTCGACACTGAAACAGAGATGGCCATTATAAGTTATGACAAATCTGAAATCTTGAAAAAGAATCCAAAGGTTTCAAAACGAATTGTTACCTATTGAGCGTTGTCAAATCGATTGACGGTGAGGGTTGGGCGTGGATCGAACGACGATGGTCAATGACCAATTATTTTTTATTCAGCGGCAAAGTGCAGATGAAAGTAAAGAAAAAGAAGAAAGGGCAATGCAAAGTGGAGATGCCCTAAACTCATACTTTAAAAAAATATATATATTATTAATATTAATATTAAAAGAAAGATTTTAATAATATTAATATTATTATTAATTTTTTTTCCTTTTCCTTTTTCCTTTTTTTTTCATTTTAATAAATTTTATTTCCTTTTCTTCCCATTTCCCACTAAACCAAAATCCATAACATTTCTAATCCAACTCTTTCCAAATAAGCATTTTTCTCCTAAAAAAAAATAAAACTAAATTGATCAATCTCCTTACTCACGAACAAGAAATTTTCCCCAAGCAATTTAAAGCACTAAAAGAAAAATTAAGGGTACGGGGTATTACACTACAAGTTACCAGTATTATAAATATTATTTTGGCAGGACTCGACACCCTGAAAAGTGGATATACCAAAAATCCACCACCAATAGCCCAACTCGGTAGCTTGGGATAAACAAAGAAGAAACTGGATAAACGAAGAAGAAACTCCAACACAAAGATGATAACAAACATTATTCTCAACTTTTACACAGTGTCGCCCAAAAAAAAAACAACTGAACAAAATACTTTATAAATTATGTTCAGCCGCAAAGATGTCATCCACTGTCTGACAAAAGACAAAAATTAGCATATATATATATATATATATATATATATATATATATGTGTGTGTGTATGTGTGTCAGAGTGAATAACCTAAAAGCCCAAAATGGGCTTAAGCCCAACAAGCTTTATTATGAAACTCAATGTGTGCGCGCGTGCTCCGTAAATTTGGGCAATAGTGTGGTAGAGTTATTTTTGGCTCCACACCAAAATCCTAACAATCTCTCACTTGGAGACAAAAGAACGATCTTGCCAACCACTACAACAAAACTGATAATTTTGGAAAACTCCAAGGATTTACTCCCAGCACAACTATTATGAATGATCTTCTTCGCAAGCTACAAGACTCAACAAAAAATTAACAAACATGCAACCATCAGAAAAATAATTGTAGCTCATATGTGCTCGCCCTGAGGTATGGGCTCGCTACGTGGAACTGTCCCCCAGACATAAAGAACAGTCACGTACTCTCACTTCAGCTAAGTGGTAACAACTGACATCTTCTTCGATCCTAAACACCTATTCCTGAAGAAGATATATTATGCAAGTGACTTGACTCCTTCATTCAAGTTTGCTGCCAAGTTAGAGACTAAACCTTTGACCATAGGAACTGTCTTGGCCTTACACTTTGATGCTCTTACTCGCCTAGGCGACTTCATCAATTCATTCGAACGTCTGACAATTGGGGATTGACGATAGCCATCATCTTTTTTCTCTTGGACTTCCCAATTGTTTCTGAACTGATGGATCTTGATCTAACTGATCGAAATTTTCTATCCTTGCTGCTGGCTCAACTGTACCTCTACACCTACCATCTACAGCTTTAGCTGGCATCCACTGTCTCTTTGATCTTTTGACAACACTAAACTGACATTAGTACAATATGGAATTTTGTGGCAAACTGCCACTACCAGGGATGTTGACTTGAGTTTACACTGGAAACTGTCAAACTCACAATTGTAACCTGATAACTCCATTTTGGAGCTATTATTCACTTCCTAAGTATAGCTAAAGTCCGCATTTAAATGTTTAATTTATCTCGTTTGTAGGAGAAATGCGGCAAAGAGCTCGTGCGTCCATTGGACCCGTTTCGGAGCTAAAAGCGGAGTTTTAACGCCCCGGGAGTGCATCGGGAAAGGGCAAGTCGATCCAAGAAGAAACGGACCAAAATTGCCTAGGAGAGGCAATTTTTCCAGCCCCAAACCCGAGAGCTAGCGTCGAGCAATAGCGTTGAGACACTAGCTCGACGCTGCCGAAGCGTCGAGACCCTGCTGCGGCGTCGAGACGCTCCGGAGGAGGCGCGCGCAAGAAGTTATCGGGCCAGCGTCGAGACGCTGCCCTAGCGTCTCGACGCCATCGCGAGGCGCGCGCGGATCACTTAGGGCGTAGCGTCGCGACGTTGCCCTAGCGTCTCGACGCTACGACGATTTAAAGAAGCTGTAGGACGATTTTTGCAGCAACTTCTTCATCCAATTTTTAGAACTCCATCTTCTTCCTCTCGGCTTTTCTTCGTTTTTCATCATAGCTCCGCCATTTGTGGCTTGCTTATGAGCTTGTAAGTTGTATTAGTTTAATGACGACTTCCATGGCTTCCCTTGGAGCGGTAATGACAACCCGTTCCATGGACGGCTAAGGTAAGGGTGAACGGTTTGGGATACATTTGAGGAATTTTTGTTAGACTCTTTTAGCTTTGATAATCCATGCTTAGTTTACAAATTGGTGGCGGTTTTGTATGCATTTATCTTTCTTGCTTATCCCTATGCATATGCTAGATTTCGCCGATTGACACTCGTGTTTTCTAGTATTTTGTGAATGTTAAAGAGTAGCGATGTCGTGCCTCTCACTATTTGACTAAGTAACACAGATTGATAAAACCAAACCGGAGTATCGAGTCATGCATGATAGTTGTTGGTTGCATACAGCGTTGGCGGGCAACCAATTAGCAATTAGATTACGTGATCGAATGTCTGTCGCGGTTCGCTAGTGACTATCTAGAATAAATTTAGGGCTGATCACCTTAATGCAATTTTAGATAATGTTTAATTAGAATTGTGTGGTCTGATTAATTTCTATGGAGCCGGTTACCTTGGGGCTTCTCGGGTAACCGACCGTGTGTACTACAAACTGCTTGCCTTGAATTTGTGTTAATTGATTAGCTGAAGATGTCTAACGAATCAATCCCGAAAATCCCCAAACCGTGCACGCGTCTCTCTCTCTTTTTATTCTTCCGTTAGCGTTTAATTGCTTACTTTGCATGCTTAAAAATCCCCCAGTTACAAAAACTCAATCAATTAACTAATTCAATTTTAATTTAATTTCGGTCATAACTTCTCCTTGGATCGACCCTGTTACCACTGGCTGCAAAGCTATTGATAATAGGCTTATAAATTGTATTTTGGCGAGTCTCGACAACTCGAATTTGGAGTACACATTAAAGTGAGATCTACCAAAATTGGCGCCGTTGCCGGGGAGAAGGCAAAAATTTGATTGAAATCATGATTGACTTTGAATTTGGATGATTGATTGGTTGCTGACATTTTTATCTGTTTGTAGTTGTATGTTTAAATTTTTGTTTGTGTATGACCCGTTCTTCTGAGCTTAGTGGATTGCAGTTTATTCCTGAAATCGAAAGAGAAGAGCGGCGGTTGAGAAGAGAGGCCCGGGAGGGGCAGAGACTGTTTGAGGAAGAAGGCAATCCCTTCTTGTTTGACGAGATGGCGCAAGGAGAAGCGCCGAGGACGCTGAAACAGCTGGCAGCGCCAGATTTGAACTTGCAACCCCTGTGTATCAACTACCCCGTGGTAGCAGGTAACTTCGAATTAAAGTCGGGTTCAATTCACCAGTTGCCTTCTTTTCATGGTAATGCAGGGGAGGACGCGAACAAGCACTTAATGGAGTTTCACTGCGTCTGCGTGGGGATGAAGCCCGCGGGAGTCACGGAGGAGCAACTGAATATGAGGGCATTCCCCTTCACGCTCAAGGACAAAGCCAAGGATTGGCTGTACTATCTGCCCTCCGACTCGATCACGACGTGGCAGGACATGAAGAGGGTTTTTCTCGAGAAATACTTCCCTGCGTCCTTGGCCACGACATTGAGAAAGAGAATTTATGGGATCACTCAGGAAGTGGGTGAGTCCTTGCACGAGTACTGGGAACGTTTTGGGCGCCTGTGCGCAAGCCTCCTGTTATGTCTCCAAAAGTGACTTATTTAGGACTTATTTAGCTTAGAAAGATGCACACTCTTAGGTGTTTTTGATAGGATTTAGCTTAAACCTATGCTTATTTGTGAGAATTAAAAGAAGGTAGCTAAATTAGGACTTGTGTGCAAAAGGAAAGAAAACAGAAGTAAAAGAATGAAAAAACTACATTGCGACAGCATTGCGGAAACATTGCTGAAACCGCAATGTTTCAAGTGAAAACCGTAAGTTGACTGATATTTTTCTGTTAATTTCCGTTATTTCAGGGATTCGTTCTTTCTCCTCCATCCATTTTGTAGTACGACGTTGAAGATTGATGGTTCTCCTTGGCCCAAACGCACCTGCAGATTACTATAAAAGGGGGTCAAAGTCGAGGGTTCAATCATCATCCGAAAGCGTAGAAGTCTTCTCGCAGCTCCATCTTTTCTCCTGTTTTTCTTTGCCGTCTGTTGGTTTGCGGAGTTTAGCTGCTTGGAGTCGATAATCTGATAGGAAGGAGAGAAGATTCGTCTTCTCTCTCGATTGGATTCATCCAAACAAGGCTGATCTTTCTCATCCTTCAGCCGAGGCGGTTGCGACGAGGCGTCCAAGCTCATTTACATGTTTTCTGTCTTTCATTTCTAATTTCCAGTTCTGTTTTGTTGTTGTTTCCCTTCTAGTAGCTAGGTTATTGCATTTCGTTGCTTTCTACCTTTATGTTCTTTACTTTAAACGTCCCTTTGTTCATTCAAACATTCAAGTAATCAAAGCACAATTCTTCATTTCACAGTTTCTTCTCTTTACTGCTACGGTTTTTCCCTTGCTGTTTGTCTTTAAATTACTTCTAAGCATGTCTACTTCTTCTCTTACTTCTGTTCTGTCTATATCCATGAGTAGCTAAGTCACATAGGGGCATGCTAATGACAAGTCTATAGGCTAAAAAACGTGAACCAAACATGTAGGATAGCCCTCGAAGCATTGATTGTATGTAAGCTTCACCCCACGGGCAATTTCGATTGGCCATCCATTTTGTCCAAAGAACTCCTAACCTCTGGAAGGAGTAAGAGTTCAGAGTCATACACTCATGCTAGCCTTCCAAGGTAGCCAGAAAATGACCTAGGAATAGGCGTTTTCCTAGTACAAACCGTAACTTTCTGCTTTAACAAGATGCTTAAGACCTTACTTGGATATGAGTAAACTAAAGAATCTAATGCATGGAATCGGAAGATACATGAGATTGAGTGAGTTTGATGCATAGTGAGTTGATCCAATGCTTGAGAATCGTATGAAAAAGCCTATAGAGGAGTCGTTAGTAGCCCTTGTTTCTCCATTTTACACACTTTCGCTGTTAACAACATTGCGGTAAAATTGCTGTTTCCGCAATTCTGCTAAATTTACAATTCTGTTTAGCTGTTTTTGTCTTCATTTATTAATCTCGTCTCTTTTCATTTGAGTTTAACTTTGACTTGCACTTGTTTATGTTGCTACCCTCTACGTATTCAGTAGGAAATAGACAATTTAAAACCAATTCTACCCCATCAAATCCACCCCTTCTTTCTTAACTTTACACTTCACGAGTAGCTTAAAATAAATCTCTGTGGGAAAACGAATGAAAAAATACTTACTACTTGCTATAAGATCATGTATGCTTGCATGTTCTGAGTGCTCTCGCTATCTTATTGCTTATTTCTTTTAACACATTGAGCACGCAACAAGTTTTTGGCGCCGCTGCCGGGGATTTATTTAAGTGAAAACGAAGTTTGTTAAGTTTGAAATACCAAGTTTATTGTCTAGTGTAACTAATCTAGTTTCATTTCTTTTACAGGTACCATTGGGTTAGTTTATGAGTGAACCTTCAAGTAGTGATCTAGAGTTCAATCCTGAGCCTGAGAGATTACTTAGGGCCAGAAATAGAGCCAAGAAACGTCTCTTTAACCAACCCCCGTTACCTCAAGTAATTGCGGGAACCGCAATTCCTCCGCAATTGTCTCAAGAAGAAATGGATGGAATAGTTCCAAATCCGGTGCCTGTCACTCGCAACCCCATCGAAATAGCGAATGACAAGGATAGCGCCATACTTTCTTACCTAGTACCTATGCCTGGGGAGCTGAACCCCAGCATAATCCGTCCTGAAATCACTGCCAACTCATTCGAGTTAAAGCCAGTGATGTTCCAAATGTTGTCCACTGTGGGACAATTCTTTGGAGTAGAAAATGAGGACCCCCACAACCATCTTAGAAACTTCTTAGGAGTCAGTGATACCTTTATCATCCCTGGAGTTTCCCAAGAAGCCTTGAGGCTATACCTTTTCCCTTACTCTTTGAGGGACAAAGCCAAAACGTGGTTAAACTCATTACCCTCAGGATCAGTCCGTAATTGGACAGACTTAGCAGAGAAATTCCTAGTCAAATATTTTCCACCTGATAGGAATTCTACCTTTCGTGATGACATAATCAAGTTCAAACAAGCTGACACTGAGTCTCTTCACGAAGCTTGGACAAGGTTTAAAGATCTTCTGCTTAAATGTCCACACCATGGCATCCCATGGTGTATCCAAATAGAGGTCTTTTTCAAAGGATGCAACCCCAGCACTAGACAAGTCTTAAATTCATCTGCTGGAGGTTCCATGTTGTCCAAGAGTTACAACGAAGCCTATGAGATCTTGGAGAAGATCTCAGCATCTCACTGTAGGTGGTCAGATGATCCAGTTGAGCCAACTAGAGCTCAAGACAAGGATGCTCTAAGTGCAATGAGCAGCCAAATAAATGCCCTGACCAACCTAGTTAAGCAAATGGCTCAAGCCAATCTCCAAACAAGTGTCAACACCGCCACAGCCATGTCAATGGGCAGCCAACCAAGTCAAGGTGAGACACTTATCTGTGGATTCTGTGGGGAAGGGCACCTGTATGAATACTGCCCTGGGAATCCAGCCTCAGTCTGCTATATTGGAAGCCAGCAGCAGCCTAGGAACAACCCCTATTCCAACACTTACAACCCTGGTTGGAGGAACCACCCAAACCTGTCATGGGGTGGCCAACAAAATGCTAATCAAAATCCTAACCAACCAAGACCGAGTGGAACACCTGGTTTCACTCCCCAACATAACCAATCCATGTACCAAAAACCATACAACCAACCTGTAGGGTCTTCTGTAGAAAACTTACTCAAGGAATACATAGCCAAGAATGATGCCACTTTACAAAGTCAGCAAGCTACTCTTAGGAGCCTAGAGAACCAAATAGGGCAACTAGCCAATGAACTCAAGAGTAGGCCCCAAGGTAGACTACCTGCTGACACTGAAGTACCGAGGAGTGATGGTAAAGAGCAAGTTCAAGCAATTGAACTTAGAAGTGGTAGACCATTGGTAAGCAACACCAAGGACACACCAAAGAGAGTAGAGAACACTGAGTCTAGTGCTCCACTGGAGTCTCTGCCAAACCAAGGTCCACCACCAACAAACACATCAGGATCAAGGCTGGAGCCAATCATAGAAGAGATAGAAGAAATTCCAAGGCCTCCACCTATCCTAAGGCGACCTGAAGTGCCTGCATATGTGCCACCACCTCCATTTCCTAGAAGGCTAAAGAAAAAACAAGAACAGGAAGTGCACTTTAACAAATTTTTAGAAATTCTTAAGCAAGTGCATGTTAATATTCCTTTTGTAGAGGTTTTACAGTCTATGCCTTCTTATGTAAAGTTTTTGAAGGATATTATAACTAACAAGAAAATAATTGGTGAGTTTGAAACAGTAAATCTCACTGAGGAGTGCAGTGCCATACTCCAGAACAAGCTACCCAAGAAGGAGAAGGATCCTGGTTCCTTCACCTTACCAGTAGAGCTAGGAGGCAAGCACGTGGGCAGAGCTCTTTGTGACCTGGGAGCCAGCATAAACCTCATGCCCCTATCACTATTCCGCCAGCTAGGAATAGGAGAAGCACGTCCAACCACTGTCACTTTACAACTAGCAGACAGATCCATTGCATACCCTGAAGGTAAGATTGAGGATATTCTTGTAAAGGTTGACAAGTTTATTTTCCTTGCAGATTTCATTATCCTGGATTATGAAGCAGACAAGGAGGTCCCCATCCTGTTAGGCAGACCATTTCTAGCCACAGGTAGGACACTGATAGATGTCCAAAAAGGTGAGCTCACTATGAGGGTTCATGATGAAGAGGTGAAGTTTAGTGTGTATAAAGCCTTAAGGTACCCCTCTGACTCTGAATCTTGTGCTAGTATGGACATTATAGATTCATTAATGGAAGAACAATTGGAGCATGAATTGTTGACTAAGCATGCTAATGAATATGTAGGTTTATAATTAACTGACTTAAACATAGCTGAGATAATGGACATACCTGTAAATAACCCTCAGCATGTTTGTATGAATATTGACTTAACTGAAAAATCTGTGAATCCATTAAAACCATCCATTGAGCATCCACCTGTTTTAGAATTGAAACCTCTCCCCACTCACCTCAAGTATGCATATCTAGGAAGTAATGATACTTTGCCTGTGATTATTTCTTCTAAATTAAGTGAAAAACATGAGGTTGAACTGATAATACTACTTAAGCAACATAGGAAGGCTATTGCATGGACTATTGCTGACATTAGAGGCATTAGCCCTTCTTATTGCATGCATAAGATTATATTAGAGGAAGAGCATACCCCTAGAGTAGATCACCGACGTAGGTTGAACCCCTCTATGAAAGAGGTAGTTAAAAAGAAAATAATAAAATGGTTAGATGCTGGTGTGATCTTCCCCATAGCTAGTAGCCAGTGGGTGAGCCCTATACAATGTGTACCTAAGAAGCGGGGGATGACTGTGGTAGTCAATGAGAACAATGAACTGATTCCAACAAGGACTGTCACAGGATGGAGAGTTTGCATGGATTATAGGAAACTAAATAAAGAAACCAAAAAAGACCATTTCCCTCTACCATTCATTGACCAAATGCTAGATAGGATAGCTGGTAGAGCCTACTACTGTTTCTTAGACGGTTATTCAGGATATAACCAGATTACTATAGACCCTAAGGACCAAGAGAAGACTACCTTCACTTGCCCTTTTGGAACTTTTGCCTTTCGCAGAATGCCTTTTGGCTTATGCAATGCACCGGCAACTTTCCAAAGGTGCATGTTGGCAATCTTCTCTGATTTGGATGAGTCCATGATAGAGATATTCATGGATGTTTTCTCCGTCTTTGGGGATTCATTTACAAACTGTCTAGAGAACCTAGGACAAGTCCTGGCTAGGTGTGAGGAGACCAACCTAGTCCTAAATTGGGAAAAGTGCCACTTCATGGTGGATGAAGGGATTGTCTTAGGTCATAGAGTGTCAAGGGCGGGTGTAGAAGTTGACAGGGCAAAAATTGAAATAATAGAGAAATTGGTAGAACCCCAAAATGTCAAGGCCATTAGAAGTTTCTTAGGGCATGCTGGTTTCTATAGAAGGTTCATTAAGGACTTTTCTAAGATCTCCAAGCCTCTATGTGAGCTTCTAGAGCTAAACAAACCGTTCATTTTCTCTAAAGAGTGTTTCCTAGCATGGAAGACCCTTAAGGAAGCACTAATCACAGCCCCTATTATAGTAGGACCAAATTGGGATCTCCCATTTGAGATGTTATGTGATGCTAGTGACTATGCTGTAGGGGTTATGTTAGGACAGAAGATTGACAAGTTAACACACCCTGTATACTATGCTAGTAAAACACTTAATGAGGCACAATGCAACTACACAACCACTGAGAAGGAGATGCTAGCTGTAGTGTTTGCTTGTGAGAAATTTAGGAACTATATTGTAGGCACCAGAACGATTGTGTACACTGACCATTCTGCTTTAAAGTACCTTATGAGGAAGGCTGATGCTAAGCCTAGGTTGATTAGGTGGGTACTGCTGCTGCAAGAGTTTGATCTAGACATTAGAGATAAGAAAGGATGTGAAAATGTGGTTGCGGATCATCTTTCTAGATTGCAGCATAATTGCGAAAAAATTGCGGAAACCGCAATTTCTGATGCTTTTATTGATGAACATGTCTTTGTATTGACTCATCGTGATAACGATGAGGAACCTTGGTTTGCTGACATTGCTAACTTCCTTGCATCGCAGGTACTACCAACTTTCAAGGGAGGACAAGAGAAGAGGTTCCTTCATGAAGCAAGGAAATTCATATGGGATGACCCCACACTTTACAAAACATGTGCTGGCGGCCTGCTAAGGAAGTGTGTTTCAGCTGCTGAGGCGAAGTCTGTGCTGCAGCACTGCCACACAGCTCCTTATGGTGGACACTTTGGTGGCCAAAGAACAGCTGCAAAGGTATTTCAGAGTGGCTACTATTGGCCAACGATCTTCAAGGATGCCCACAACTATGCCCACAGCTGTGATGAATGCCAAAGAACAGGTAACCTCAGTCGCAAGGATGAAATGCCTCTCACCTACATCTTAGAGTTGGAGCTCTTTGATGTGTGGGGCATTGACTTCATGGGACCATTTCCCCCATCATCAGGTAACCTTTACATATTAGTGGCAGTAGACTATGTATCCAAGTGGGTAGAGGCCATAGCATGTCCCAATAATGATGCCAAAACAGTCATAAAATTCTTGCATAGGCACATTTTTACTAGGTTTGGAACACCTCGTGCTATCATTAGTGATGAGGGGACACATTTCATTAATAAAGCTATGGAGAGAGTGTTGGCTAAATATAACATCAGACATAGAGTAGCCACTCCTTATCACCCACACTCGAATGGACAGGCTGAAATTTCAAATAGGGAGATTAAGAACATCCTAGAAAAAGTGGTCAAACCCAACAGAAAGGATTGGGCGTTTAAACTCGAGGATGCACTTTGGGCGTATAGAACTGCGTATAAGACACCCTTAGGTATGTCTCCTTACAGACTTGTGTATGGTAAAGCTTGTCATCTTCCATTCGAGTTAGAAATTAAGGCATTTTGGGCACTAAAAGAGTTGAATTATTGCGTGACCGATGCGGGAACGTTGCGGTCTTTGCAATTACATGAGCTTGATGAGCTTAGGCATATGTCTTATGAAAATGCCAAAATGTATAAGGAAAAGACCAAGATTTGGCACGACAGTAGACTTAGGATTAAGGACTTTAAGAAAGGCCAACTTGTTTTATTATTTAACTCACGATTGAAATTATTTCCAGGCAAACTTAAGTCTAGATGGTCAGGTCCATTTGTAATTACTAATGTGTTTGTTCATGGTGCCATCGAGATAAAGAACCTACAGCAAGGACAACCATTCATGGTTAATGGTGCAAGGTTGAAGCACTACTATGAGGAAGGAGATGTGAAGACTCTCTCGGCCTTCCTCTTGACTGAAGCGTGAAATTAAGAACGAGAGAGGACGAGTGATTGCTGTGCTCGTCCAGACGGGGCTCATGCCTTAGTTTATTTTTTCCATTTTTCCGGTTATCGTTTGTGTATATGTTTGTATGATTTTAGTTACGAATTTGATGTTGATTTTATTTCTTTTTGTAGGGAATCAATAGAGGGAATCAAGGAGATTAAATCCAGCTAAAAAGATCAAAAAGATATTGGGCCAAATCAAAGATACGGTTGAGCAAAGATTGACATTTAAATGCAAAAAATCTCCAACGGTCACTAAGATTGCGCTGGATTTGCAGAATCCGCAAAAATATAGCCGTTGGGATTTTTTGTGTTTTCTTTATATCCGTTAGAGGCGCGTTGATCCGTACGATTCTCCCATTATCTGAACTCCAAGAAAGCTGCTTTTCTCTTCATCTGTGATTCCTCTCTCCAAATCTCCACAATTCAACGATGGTGCTAACAAGAGCCGAACGATCTGCGTCCAAGAAAAGGGCTGATGACGCTGAAACTGCTGCGAGGGAAGCACTGCTTGCCTTGGCTGATGCTGAGGCTGCGCGCACTGAACGCTTGCCCAAACTGCCTGTCCGCAAGAAGAAGTGGAAGGTAGTTACGGAGATACCTGCTGGACCCTCTGAACCAGCAGGCACACCCAAGAAGCGCAAATGGAGTATGGCTATGGCCGAAGAAGAAATCAAGAAAAAGACTCCCTCTGTGGAGAGTCAAGAACTTGGCCAGCCATCCCACGAGACAGCCGAGCGCAGCCCTTCACCATCTCCACCGGTTCGAAGCCCTGAGCTCTCCTCATCGCCACCAGCGCAGAGCCCTGAGTTGCCTTCATCACCGCAGAGTTCTGCACAGTCCCCTACAGCAGCACAAAGCACCACTCCTTCGCCCACTTCTCCACGGCCTGACCCTGAATTCCCATATGGGGAGTACCAAGAATCGACGCAGGGCAGTGGGGAAGCTGAGGAAGACGAGGTTTTCTCTCCTTTGAGGGAAGCCAGCCCTGAGAGCCCTGCACAGAAGGATGACTCGATGGACGAGACACTGGGGGATTGCCTCCAGCAGATGGCAACGAAGGCACGGTTGAGGAAGAAGGAAGCCAAGGTTGTCAAGGCCAAACGGCCAAGAACAAAAAAGAAGTCCAAGAAGAAGAAGAAATCCAGGGCTGCGCCTTCGTCCAAGAAGGGGAGTGACGAGCCTTCCCCAAAGAAGCTCAAGATTGAGGCTGTCGAGTCAGCCAAACTGAAAGACAAGGGGAAGGCCAAGCTGTACCCTGAAGATGAGCCTCAGTCCGTGAGGTACGTGTCTTCTGACGCTGAGTCTAGAGGCATTGAGCTGAGGAAAAGGGAGCTGCTGCACGAGAAGGGCTTCCTCGACAGACCTGCTGACCTGCCGCAATTCTTGCGCGCAGGAATTACGAATCACGGCTGGGAGGAGTTGTGCAGACCACCCAATCCAGCTTACACAAGCATGGTGTATGACTTCTACGCCAATTTGAGGAATTCTGAGGAGGGATTGTCTGTGGTCAGGGGAGTTGAAGTAGACTTCTCAGCAAAGGCAATCAACGAAGCCTATGGCCTAAAGGGCCAAAAACATACTGACTATGCAAGGATTGTTGATGAGCCTACTGAAGCTGTCTTGGAGGAGGCCATTCGGATGATTGGCCAGCCTGAAGCATCATGGACCGTGTCGCGCAATGGGAGGCACACTCTCATGAGTGCCAACCTCACAGCTAAGGTGGCTGTCTGGTTTTCCTTCGTGAGAAGGAAGCTGTCCCCCGTGACCCATGAGACCACAATCAACCAGAGCAGATCGTTGCTGGTCTACGCAATCATGCGAGGTCTCACGATCAACGTGGGCGAAGTCATTGCAGCTGTCATTGCTGACTGCGCCAAGAAGGGTAAGGGTCCATTGTTCTTCCCTAATACTATTACTAAACTATGCTTGCGTGCAGGAGTCCCCATTGAGCGGATGGAACAGCAGATGGCTTACACAGGCCACTTGGAGCTGCCTACAGGCTTGAGGCTGAGAAGGAAGGGAAACATGGAGTTCGAGCTGGATAGATTGGCTGCTGCTCAGTCACTGTCCATGGCGTGCCTGATAGATCTACAGAAGAGGATGGCTCAATGGGCCACATACGCACAGGCAAGGGACAAGGAAGTTGCTGACCAACTGGGATGCATCTTCCCTGACTTTCCCACGAACCTACTGTCTCCATGGGTGCCTCCACGACCACGAGGGACTGATGATGAGGATGAAGACATCTGAGTGCTAGTTTGAATTGCACTCAAGGGAGTATTGTTGTTCCCTTACAATAACAAAAAAAAAAAAAAAAAAAAAAAATCAAACTGCTTTTTGTGAACCGTGTGAATTATGCTGTTTTTAGTTAATATTTTGATCTGTTTTAGTTGCTTAGTTTTCGGTTTTTAAATTGTTTAGTGTAGTCTGATGCTAGCTGATTAGGTAGATTAGTTTAGTTTCATTTTTAGAGAGCTTGAATGACTAGAAAAAGCATGCATAGGGGCCTTAGTCAATGATATATCTGCCCTGTCTTTATTGCGAAATAATTGCGGAAACCGCAATTTTTATTACTGCATGCCTGTTTTTGACTGTCTGTTTAGTTAGGCTGGTTCTGTTTAACTTCTTTCTTTTGCTGCTATCATGACTACCTTATATAGCGTATCTCAAAGCATGCTGGATGAGTGTCATAGGACACCCTTTGATAGTTTAAATTAACCTCTAAACAGTGCTCAGCATGCATAGCTTTAAGTCCTTACCTGTCTGTTTTTTTTCAAATTTCTGCTGCTGTGATATTTACTTTTAGAATGTTCTGCCTATGCCTAGGGTTTTTAGATTCTCTTTGTTTTACCTTAGACTAGATGCTTCTAGGACAAGTTTGGGGGTGTGCCACCTCAGACACTCATTAGGGACAATGAGTAGTTTAAGTTTGGGGGAGGCCACCCTAGGCCTAGGAACATTCCTCTCTCCTTTGAAAGCATAAGCATTCTTCTTCTCCTTTACAAAAATTGATGAACTGAAAAAAAAAAAATGAAAAATAGAATAAAGAGGGGTGTCTCTGATAGCTCCAAAATAGAGCTATCTTAATGTCCCTAATTCTAGCTAAAACCATGATATATATTGATTAAAATGCTTCCTTGTAGGTGATTTCATGGTGAAGAGCTCGGGAAGTCCATTGATGATTTTCGGGGCTAAAAAGGTCATTTAACATGTTTCGGGAAGTGTTCGGGTCAAAACGATAGGCCAAACGGAGCTCGGGAGCAAAAACGACCCAAAAGTGGGCTAAGAGCCGAGAGGGCAGCGCCCAAGCGCCGGCGCCCAGCGCCCAGGCGCCCAACGAACGCAGCACGCGCGCGCGCCCGCGCGCGCCGCTCGCCAGCACCGCACGCCCGCGCCCAGACGGCCAGACGCGCGCGCGCCCGCGCGCGCCGCCTCGCCTCGCACCCGCGCGCTCCGCCTCGCCCATGTCTGCGCGCGCCCGCGCGCGCCCTTGCCCGTGTCCGCCTCGCCCGCGCGCCCGTCATTGAAGATCTGCGTGCGCCCCAGCGTCTAGACGCTAGCTCGACGCTGCCCCGACAATTCCCCACCATAGACGTGCATCAGCGTCGAGCGCGCGTCGCAACGCTCGCTCAACGCCGACAGCGTCGAGACGCTGGCCGAGCGTCTCGACGCCCCGAAGTCTGAAGCGTGATTTTGAAGATCCACCCGAGAGCAAGCGTCGCAACGCTCGCTCGACGCCGCGCAGCGTCTCGACGCCGCCCCGCGCGCGCGCAGCAGCCAACTTAGGGCACAGCGTCGAGACGCTGGCCTAGCGTCGAGACGCTGGCCTAGCGTCGAGACGCTCCGAGCTTAAAAGGCGTGAAACCTTCAGTTTTGCAGCCACTTTTCGATTCTCCATCTTCTCCAAGCTTGTCCTCTCGGGTCTACCTCCATTTTCCGCCATTTTTGTACTTCTTCTCCTTCTTTGTGCATGATTCCAAGCTCTTCCATGGTGGATTGGAGTAATCCAACCTCCATGGAAGGCTAAACCAAGGTATGTGCTTGATTTAGAGTTTTGGTTTGTAAGTTTTGGATGTTTGGGGAGATTTTTCCCCTTTGTAAATGTTGAGACATTAGCTTGATTATGCATTCTCTTGCTTGTTCTTCATCAAATTCTAGCATGTGTAGCTAAATTAGATTGACGCTCTAATTCTTATGCATGATAGAGGGCTAAAGGTTGGGACGTATAATTGCCTATACCGCTAGGTAGCACGGGTCTAAGCATGGCTAATTAGTTCGGCCCAAAGTGACATTGGTAAACTGAGTTAATTAACGTTTTCATGTTAGGCTTAAGGCAAGAGAGAAACCGGTTTAGTCTTAGGATTAGGCCGTCGCAATGTTCCCGTCACTAGCACGTAATCGATTTAGGGGTCTCTACCTTAGATAGATTATTGGCTAAGTTTAATTAGAATTGCACGCTTCTAATTAATTCTTTGGGTCATTTGAGTTAGAGATGACTAGATGAATTGTGTGCATGAACATGGCTAACGCATAAACCGTATCAATGATCCGAACATCCATAACGAGCAATTCCATTTCTCGAAGTTGAGCGCAACCGTTTACTTTTTGCACGTTGTTAATTTTCCGTTAGCATAATTAGGAGCTCCCTTCCCCCAAAACCAAATTACTATTCTTTAATTTGTGCATTCTTTTATTTCTAGCAAATTAGACTTAGTTAGATTGAATTTCTTATTTCACTGTGGATCGACCCCGTTGCCACTTAGCTACAAATAGCTCGGTGTATCGGGTTTATAAATTGTATTTTGGCAAGCCTCGACAGCTTGAATTTGGAGTACCCCAAAAGTACATCTACCAAAATTGGCGCCGTTGCCGGGGAATTAATTAATTTAGTTTAGTTAAGTTAGGTTTGTTAGTTTTAAAAATTTCCTTTATTTCTTTTTGTACAGTTTAATTCTTTTGTATTATTTTACGCGTTTTGTTTGAGTTTTTGGAGCGCAGTAATTCTTTGAAAATTCAAGAGAAGCGCCAAGATGGAGGTCGTGGGTAATCTTGAGCGTCAAAGAACCATGAGGGAGCTTGCAACATCTGAGCTAGGCTGGAACACATCGAGTATCTTGTATCCGGTAGCTGCAGGTAATTTTGAACTTAAAGCTGGTCTGATTAACTTATTACCTTCTTTTTGTGGTAATACAGATGAGGATCCCGTCAGACACCTCAAGGCATTCCAGACGGTGTGTTCGGCATTCAGGACCGACAGCATCACTGCAGATCAACTCCATCTCAAGGCTTTCCCTTTCACTCTGAAAGAGAAGGCGAGGGATTGGATGCATTACCTACCGACTGGGTCCATCACTTCTTGGGAAGAACTGCAGGGAGCGTTTTATGCGAAGTATTTTCCGCCTCCCAAGGTTGCCTCTCTCAGGAAGCAAATATGCGGTATTTTGCAAGCGGAAGGAGAGAACCTTTATGACTGTTGGGAAAGGTTTAATCGTTTGTGCGAGAGTTGTCCTAACCATCAAATAACAGATCAACTCCTCATTCAGTATTTTTGTGATGGCTTGCTCCCACGTGTTCGGCAGTTTATCGATGCCGCCAGTGGAGGTTCACTCATGGATAAAACACCTGAAGAAGCAAGACAGCTGATCTCAAATATGGCTGAGAATTCGCACCATTACGCAGGTAAAGGGGGTGAGCAAGACCGTTTCTCAGTTGAGTTAAACGCGCTTAATGCTCGAGTGTCAGAATTAGGCAATGCGATGATCCGGTTAGCGGAAAATGTTTCTCAAGCTTCTGTGCAAGCTCGGACATCATTTTCAGGTAATTCTATTGAAAATATTTTGCAAGATTTTGTTTCAGCTAACCGGAAATTTCAGGAGGACACTCGGGAAAGAATGGACGGTTTTGGAATGTTAGTGCAAGATCTGGGCAAGGAAGTGTCTCAGATGGCTACAAAGGTGACGGTGATGGAGCATCAGAACGCGGAGAGCGCTAGTGCCATCACTCTGAGAAGTGGGAAGCATCTTCCCACGAGTACCCCGCCGGTGGAAGTCGATCATGGCCACGCAGAGCCACAGACAGAAAATCCCGAACCACGGTGGCATGGGGTAAATTTCGATCCTACGTGCACTAGAGTTTATGTGCCTAAGGCTCCTTTTCCTAGCAGGTTAGCGAGACCGCCCAAGGAAAACTACGAGGAGGAGTTCTTAAACACATTTAAGAAGGTAGAGATCAACATCCCTCTGTTGGATGTCATCAAGCAAATCCCAAGGTACGCTAAGTTCCTGAAGGAGTTGTGCACCAACAAGAGGAAGACAAAAGAGAAAGAACGCGTCGTGGTAAGTAAAAATGTCTCCGCTTTAATCACGAAGAACTTACCAGAAAAATGCGACGATCCAGGTATGTTTTCTCTCCCTTGCGCTATTGGAGGTAAGAAAATTAGAAGAGCCATGCTAGATCTAGGAGCCTCCATTAGTGTTATGCCTCACTCTGTTTATCAGGATTTGAACTTAAAAGAAATACAGGAAACCGGTGTTGTTATACAACTTGCTGATAGGTCTTGCGTGCATCCTTTAGGAGTAGTGGAAGATGTATTAGTTAACGTTAATGGGCTGATTTTTCCTGTGGATTTTTATATTCTGAAAATGGATGGAAATTCTGATTCTTCGTCTGCGTCGATCTTATTAGGTAGGCCCTTTATGAAAACTGCTAAAACTAAGATAAATGTAGATAAGGGCACTTTATCTGTTGAGTATCGTGGACAAGTTGTTGAGGTTGATGTGTCTAATGAGTTGGAGCATGATGAGAGCGTCCACTCTCTTTGTCAAGTAGATACAATTGAATCGTTAGTTCAGGAAGAATGCATGTCTGATAGAGATGGGGATGACCCATTATTTTTTACTGATCTTTTTGATGAATCTGATATGCATGAACCTTCCATGTCTGAACTTTGTGATTCAACTGTATCTTCTTTGGCAACTGTTCAGAATCATGCTAAAATGCTCCCCTCTACTTTGCAGGCACCCAAATTGGAGTTGAAAGACTTACCTGATCATCTCAAATACGCGTATTTGGGGGATGATGAGATGTTGCCGGTCATCATAGCGAAAAACCTTATGCCGGCTCAGGAAGGGAAGTTAATGGAAGTTCTTAAAGAGCACAAGCTGGCGATTGGATGGACATTAGCAGATTTACATGGGCTAAGTCCAGCTACGTGCATGCACAGAATCCTGCTCGAGGATGGAGCGAAACCTTCACGAGAGCCCCAAAGGAGGCTCAATCCCGCGATGAAGGAAATAGTAGTTTCTGAGATTCTCAAACTCCTCGAGGCAGGTATCATCTATCCTATCTCAGATAGTAAATGGGTTAGTCCTATCCATGTTGTTCCTAAGAAAACTGGCATGACTGTGGTTAGGAATGAGAAAAATGAATTAGTGCCTAAGAGGATTCAAAATGGATGGAGAATGTGCATAGACTTTAGGAAGCTTAATGAGGTCACTAGGAAGGACCATTTTCCCATTCCTTTTATTGATCAGATGGTGGAGCGTTTAGCTGGGAAGCCATTCTTTTGTTTTCTCGATGGTTTCTCTGGCTTTTACCAAATCCCCATAGCCATAGAAGACCAAGAGAAAACAACGTTCACGTGCCCCTTTGGCACATTTGCATTTAGGAGGATGCCTTTTGGGCTTTGTAACGCTCCTGGTACATTTCAGAGATGCATGATGAGTATATTTTCTGAGTTTGTAGAAAAATGCATTGAAGTGTTCATGGATGATTTTACAGTTTATGGCAATTCCTTCGATGACTGTTTAGATAATTTATCGCATGTCCTGAAAAGATGTATTGAGATGAACCTTGTTCTAAATTTTGAAAAATGTCATTTTATGGCGAGTCAAGGTATCGTTTTAGGGCATGTGGTTTCTGCTAAGGGTATAGAGGTAGATAAGGCTAAAATCGATGTTATCTCTAATCTGCCATACCCAACGAATGTTAGGGAGATTCGATCTTTTCTTGGCCATGCAGGGTTTTATCGCAGGTTTATTCAGGACTTCTCCAAGGTTGCCATGCCTATGACGTACCTCCTTCAGAAGGATGTAACGTTCGATTTTGGGGAGGAGTGCCGAAAGGCCTTCGATTTACTCAAGTATAGTTTGACGAGCGCGCCCATCATACACCCACCCCAGTGGGACTTGCCGTTCGAAATTATGTGCGACGCCAGCAACTATGCCTTGGGAGTCGTGCTCGGTCAGAGGATCGAGAACAAGAGCCGTGTCATTTACTATGCCTCTAGGACGCTTAATCCAGCGCAGTGCAATTACACGACAACGGAAAAAGAACTTTTTTCTATTGTATTTGCGCTTGATAAGTTTCGTCCTTACATTATTGGCTCTCAAGTAACTGTTTTCTCTGACCATGCAGCTGTTCGGTACCTGATGACCAAGAAGGACGCAAAACCGAGGCTACTTCGGTGGATTTTGCTTCTCCAGGACTTCGATGTGAAGATCAAAGATAGGAGAGGAGCAGAAAACCCGGTAGCCGACCATCTGAGCCGCTTGGTCAGAAAGGAAGATCTCCTGCCTCTGAATGAAGATTTCCCCGATGAGACACTCTTCAGACTCGATACAGTCCTTCCCTGGTATGCTGATATGGTAAATTACTTGGCCACAGGTAATTTTCCTTCTGGTTTCTCTCATAGTAGGAAAGCGAAGCTGAAAAGCGACGCTAAGTACTATGTTTGGGAGGATCCCAATTTATGGAAGTTCTGTTCTGATCAAATAATTAGGAGATGTGTCCCTGAGAATGAGCATGCGTCTATTCTTACTTTCTGTCATGATTATGCATGTGGGGGACATTTTGGGCCTAGGAGGACAGCTAGGAAAGTTTTAGATAGTTGGTTTTACTGGACTTCTCTGTTTAAAGATGCGCATGAATTTTGTAAAACCTGCGATAGATGTCAAAGAATAGGGTCGATATCTGGTAGAAATGAAATGCCTCAAACTCCTGTCTTGGTATGTGAAATCTTTGACGTTTGGGGCATGGATTTTATGGGACCCTTCCCGCCTTCTTGTGGTTTTTCTTATATATTGCTGGCTGTTGATTATGTCTCCAAGTGGGTTGAGGCGAAAGCCACGAAGACTAACGATGCTAATTCTGTTGTTAGGTTCGTTCAGTCTCGTATTTTTACCAGGTTTGGAATCCCACGAGCCATAATCAGTGACCAGGGGACTCATTTTTGCAACCGATCTGTGGAGGCTTTGCTGAGGAAGTATGGTGTGCATCATCGCGTGTCCACCGCCTACCATCCCCAAGCCAATGGGCAAGCCGAGGTCTCCAACAGAGAGGTAAAGTCAATTCTGGAGAAAACCGTGAGACCGAGTAGGAAGGATTGGAGCGATCGTTTGCAGGATGCTTTGTGGGCCTACCGCACCGCCTACAAAACCCCTATCGGTATGTCCCCATACCGGTTGGTGTTTGGTAAGGCATGCCACTTACCCGTGGAGATTGAGCACAAAGCATTCTGGGAGATCAAGAAGTGTAACATGAGCCCTGACGAAGCTTACGAGGCACGATTGCTTCAGTTACAGGAATTGGAGGAACTGCGTTTGGACTCCTATGAGAACTCCAGGATCTATAAAGAGAAGTCCAAACAGTTTCATGACCGAAGGATCTTAAAGAAAGACTTCGAAGTCGGTCAGAAAGTTCTGCTCTTCGATTCCCGTCTGAAGTTCATGCCAGGTAAGCTTCGTTCCCGTTGGAAAGGACCCTATACCATAACTAAAATTTCTCCTTATGGCAGTGTAGAGATTCAGAGCTTGGACTCCGATGAGGTGCAGAAAGTGAATGGGCACCGGTTGAAGATTTTCCACGAGGGGGACGCTGAGTGCTATGACGCCACATTACTTCTAGCGCCACCCCCGATCGATTATGGATGAGTGGTCAAGAGAATACAGTCGAGCAATCGACTCTAAAAATTTGCGCTTCTCGGAGGCACCCGAGTTTGAACTGTATTTCCGTTGTTTATCGCTTTGTTTTTGTTTTTATTTTTGCTTTTGAGTTGTTGTTTGTTTTCTTGTTTTCCTAGGAGAAAAGGTGGAACGATCGACGATTCGAGAGCCCATTGGAGGACGTTGGTGCACATCTCCGCCCGTCGGCTCCATAAAATTCAGGGGAGGTTTTCTGTTCCCTTAGAATTTTATTGTTTTTATAGTTGAATGCATTGGGGACAATGCATATCTTAAGGTGGGGGGTGGAGTTTGTTGATACATAGAGATGAGACTTCTTAGTAGTTGTCGAGCATATGTGTACTCTGGCTGTTAGATTAGAATCTGAATGCATGTGTCCGATGAGGACGGTCTGTGATTTGCTTGTGAACACTCCGTATTTGCATGGTTCGAAAATTTGACGATGTATGCACATTTTGAGCCTATTTTAAAAAAATTTCTGTTATTTCCCTACATTCACTGAGCACATAGCACTCTTATCCTCAGTTCTGTAGGTCTAGACTGATCTTATTTTGTCTGAAACCTTGTTGTCACCCCGAAAGGTACCATTAGGGAGGCTTGATGTGTGGAAGTAGTAATTACTCATTTGTGTATAGCAAAGCTATTGCCTAAAAAAAAGGTATGCATGAAAAATAAAACCTCTAGAGTTGCTCCTCCTTCTTGTGTTGCCCGTGTAACCAGGGGCGATCGTGTAACCCACGGTTGTCACTGCATGAAAGGGGAACTAATGGAAGTGAGCAATGGTCCTTAAAAACGTGAAGCTAAATTTGGCTTGACGTGTTAGGCTCTCTAGGAGAAAAATAAAAAAAAAAGTTGTTCAAAAGAAAAGAAAATGGGTACAAAGTACTCAAAGAAAAGAATAAAAATTAGGCCTTATGTTTTGTTGCTATTCCTGTCACTAAAAGCCGTTAGACTGTTCTTATCGCCATAAGTAGGGGGAAAACGAGTCATAGGACTGTATAAGGTTGTTCCGGGCTTGCATGAGCTAGGTTGAGAGGTGCTAGACACACACACACGTAAGGGAATAGGAGTTTAAATTTTGAAATGATTTCAACGTTTGCATGCTTTTGATGGTTTTTGAATTTACTACAAGTACCTTGTTTCACAAGCATTGAGATTAGAGTCCAAGCATGCATTTGATTCTTTGGAGATTATTTAGAGTATACCTTGCTCGAGGACTAGCAAGATTTAGGTCGGGGGTATTTTGATAGCTCCAAAATAGAGCTATCTTAATGTCCCTAATTCTAGCTAAAACCATGATATATATTGATTAAAATGCTTCCTTGTAGGTGATTTCATGGTGAAGAGCTCGGGAAGTCCATTGATGATTTTCGGGGCTAAAAAGGTCATTTAACATGTTTCGGGAAGTGTTCGGGTCAAAACGATAGGCCAAACGGAGCTCGGGAGCAAAAACGACCCAAAAGTGGGCTAAGAGCCGAGAGGGCAGCGCCCAAGCGCCGGCGCCCAGCGCCCAGGCGCCCAACGAACGCAGCACGCGCGCGCCGCTCGCCAGCACCGCACGCCCGCGCCCAGACGGCCAGACGCGCGCGCGCCCGCGCGCGCCGCCTCGCCTCGCACCCGCGCGCTCCGCCTCGCCCATGTCTGCGCGCGCCCGCGCGCGCCCTTGCCCGTGTCCGCCTCGCCCGCGCGCCCGTCATTGAAGATCTGCGTGCGCCCCAGCGTCTAGACGCTAGCTCGACGCTGCCCCGACAATTCCCCACCATAGACGTGCATCAGCGTCGAGCGCGCGTCGCAACGCTCGCTCAACGCCGACAGCGTCGAGACGCTGGCCGAGCGTCTCGACGCCCCGAAGTCTGAAGCGTGATTTTGAAGATCCACCCGAGAGCAAGCGTCGCAACGCTCGCTCGACGCCGCGCGCGCGTCTCGACGCCGCCCCGCGCGCGCGCAGCAGCCAACTTAGGGCACAGCGTCGAGACGCTGGCCTAGCGTCTCGACGCTCCGAGCTTAAAAGGCGTGAAACCTTCAGTTTTGCAGCCACTTTTCGATTCTCCATCTTCTCCAAGCTTGTCCTCTCGGGTCTACCTCCATTTTCCGCCATTTTTGTACTTCTTCTCCTTCTTTGTGCATGATTCCAAGCTCTTCCATGGTGGATTGGAGTAATCCAACCTCCATGGAAGGCTAAACCAAGGTATGTGCTTGATTTAGAGTTTTGGTTTGTAAGTTTTGGATGTTTGGGGAGATTTTTCCCCTTTGTAAATGTTGAGACATTAGCTTGATTATGCATTCTCTTGCTTGTTCTTCATCAAATTCTAGCATGTGTAGCTAAATTAGATTGACGCTCTAATTCTTATGCATGATAGAGGGCTAAAGGTTGGGACGTATAATTGCCTATACCGCTAGGTAGCACGGGTCTAAGCATGGCTAATTAGTTCGGCCCAAAGTGACATTGGTAAACTGAGTTAATTAACGTTTTCATGTTAGGCTTAAGGCAAGAGAGAAACCGGTTTAGTCTTAGGATTAGGCCGTCGCAATGTTCCCGTCACTAGCACGTAATCGATTTAGGGGTCGCTACCTTAGATAGATTATTGGCTAAGTTTAATTAGAATTGCACGCTTCTAATTAATTCTTTGGGTCATTTGAGTTAGAGATGACTAGATGAATTGTGTGCATGAACATGGCTAACGCATAAACCGTATCAATGATCCGAACATCCATAACGAGCAATTCCATTTCTCGAAGTTGAGCGCAACCGTTTACTTTTTGCACGTTGTTAATTTTCCGTTAGCATAATTAGGAGCTCCCTTCCCCCAAAACCAAATTACTATTCTTTAATTTGTGCATTCTTTTATTTCTAGCAAATTAGACTTAGTTAGATTGAATTTCTTATTTCCCACTTAGCTACAAATAGCTCGGTGTATCGGGTTTATAAATTGTATTTTGGCAAGCCTCGACAGCTTGAATTTGGAGTACCCCAAAAGTACATCTACCAGTCTCTCTTAGGTTGCTGAGTAATCAGTGCCAAGTGTGTAACCCACAAGTGGCATTGCATCAAAAGGCAACCAAAGGAGAGGCTCCACCTAAAAAAAGAAAAAAGGAAAAGTAGGGAAGAAGAATGTATACCTAGGAGTTACAACTTTGTGGCTTAGATGTCCTGATAAAAAGAACTCTGATCCTCAATTAGCTGAGCACAAAGTTGTAACTTGTAGGGTTGTTTAGGGAGATGAATGTATGTCCAATGTAGTGATGCCAGGGCTTAGGTTGTTCTCTTAAAGTACTACTGTCACTGTTAATACTAAGACTGGCATGACTCTAAGGAATCCTAGGTAGCTCAAAAGTAAAAACTAGAAGCATGTACTGAGTCTGGGGTAAAGCTAGGTAGAATTTGAAACCTTAGGGATAGTGGCATGATATGACAAAAGCAAGTAGATCAGTTGTAGGGAGTTAATGAAAACAGAAGGAGTATTAGGCATGCGAAGTCAGAAGAAGCTAGATAAGAGGGTAGTTTTAAGCTTAGAAGTGTGTCACAGGACAGCACTGCTATAGATAGGGATATAGGGGAGTCAGTAAGTGGTTAAAGAAGATGAAACAGCAGCCTAAGTAAGTCCTTAGTTTGCTCGAGGACGAGCAAAACCTTAAGTTTGGGGGTGTGTTATGTCTCCAAAAGTGACTTATTTAGGACTTATTTAGCTTAGAAAGATGCACACTCTTAGGTGTTTTTGATAGGATTTAGCTTAAACCTATGCTTATTTGTGAGAATTAAAAGAAGGTAGCTAAATTAGGACTTGTGTGCAAAAGGAAAGAAAACCGAAGTAAAAGAATGAAAAAACTACATTGCGACAGCATTGCGGAAACATTGCTGAAACCGCAATGTTTCAAGTGAAAACCGTAAGTTGACTGATATTTTTCTGTTAATTTCCGTTATTTCAGGGATTCGTTCTTTCTCCTCCATCCATTTTGAAGTACGACGTTGAAGATTGATGGTTCTCCTTGGCCCAAACGCACCTGCAGATTACTATAAAAGGGGGTCAAAGTCGAGGGTTCAATCATCATCCGAAAGCGTAGAAGTCTTCTCGCAGCTCCATCTTTTCTCCTGTTTTTCTTTGCCGTCTGTTGGTTTGCGGAGTTTAGCTGCTTGGAGTCGATAATCTGATAGGAAGGAGAGAAGATTCGTCTTCTCTCTCGATTGGATTCATCCAAACAAGGCTGATCTTTCTCATCCTTCAGCCGAGGCGGTTGCGACGAGGCGTCCAAGCTCATTTACATGTTTTCTGTCTTTCATTTCTAATTTCCAGTTCTGTTTTGTTGTTGTTTCCCTTCTAGTAGCTAGGTTATTGCATTTCGTTGCTTTCTACCTTTATGTTCTTTACTTTAAACGTCCCTTTGTTCATTCAAACATTCAAGTAATCAAAGCACAATTCTTCATTTCACAGTTTCTTCTCTTTACTGCTACGGTTTTTCCCTTGCTGTTTGTCTTTAAATTACTTCTAAGCATGTCTACTTCTTCTCTTACTTCTGTTCTGTCTATATCCATGAGTAGCTAAGTCACATAGGGGCATGCTAATGACAAGTCTATAGGCTAAAAAACGTGAACCAAACATGTAGGATAGCCCTCGAAGCATTGATTGTATGTAAGCTTCACCCCACGGGCAATTTCGATTGGCCATCCATTTTGTCCAAAGAACTCCTAACCTCTGGAAGGAGTAAGAGTTCAGAGTCATACACTCATGCTAGCCTTCCAAGGTAGCCAGAAAACGACCTAGGAATAGGCGTTTTCCTAGTACAAACCGTAACTTTCTGCTTTAACAAGATGCTTAAGACCTTACTTGGATATGAGTAAACTAAAGAATCTAATGCATGGAATCGGAAGATACATGAGATTGAGTGAGTTTGATGCATAGTGAGTTGATCCAATGCTTGAGAATCGTATGAAAAAGCCTATAGAGGAGTCGTTAGTAGCCCTTGTTTCTCCATTTTACACACTTTCGCTGTTAACAACATTGCGGTAAAATTGCTGTTTCCGCAATTCTGCTAAATTTACAATTCTGTTTAGCTGTTTTTGTCTTCATTTATTAATCTCGTCTCTTTTCATTTGAGTTTAACTTTGACTTGCACTTGTTTATGTTGCTACCCTCTACGTATTCAGTAGGAAATAGACAATTTAAAACCAATTCTACCCCATCAAATCCACCCCTTCTTTCTTAACTTTACACTTCACGAGTAGCTTAAAATAAATCTCTGTGGGAAAACGAATGAAAAAATACTTACTACTTGCTATAAGATCATGTATGCTTGCATGTTCTGAGTGCTCTCTCTATCTTATTGCTTATTTCTTTTAACACATTGAGCACGCAACACTTCCCACATCATCAGATCGCCGATCAGCTTCTGATACAGTATTTCTATGAGGGGATGACGCCCCACGATCGGCAGATGATAGACGCAGCGAGCGGTGGGGCTTTGATTGATAAGACCCCGGTTGAGGCCAAGCAACTAATTGCGAACATGGCAACCAACTCGCAGCAGTTTGGTATTCGAGGGCAGGGGCAAGTCCATAGTGTGACCCAGAGCCATGAAATGACAGAAATGAGGGCCCAGGTGGCCGAAATCGGAAATATGTTGAAAAAGATTGTTGGAGGAAACCGCGAGGCGGAGGAGGTGAACGCAATCGGGGGGTATGCTTCCAACCCGAGGAAGTATGATCCATATTCAAATACTTACAACCCCGGTTGGCGCGATCACCCCAACTTCAGCTATGGGAACAGGGAAGGACAACCACGCTTCCAGGGCCAGTCTCACGATAGGCCTAACACTTCCACCCAAGCTCAAGCTTCGAGCTCCTCCAGCTCGTTAGAAGAAATGGTCAGGACCATTGTCACGACGACCAGCCAGTTTCAGAAAGAAGCTCGAGAAGAGCTAAACTCCCACAAGGCTGAGCTACAAAACTTGAACAAGCAGCTGACGCAAATGGCTGTGTCAATTAGCAAAATCGAGAGCAAGAGCTCTGGGAAGCTTCCTTCCCAAACCACGGTCAACTCATGCGCGAACGTGAGTGCTATTCAGCTAAGGAGTGGAAAGTCACTTTCCCCCAGAGCCGTGAAGGAAGTCAAGGACAGCCTGAATGAGTCCGCCCCGACTGCTCCCGAGAATCTGAATGTTGAGAAGAAAAAAGAAATGCATGTGCAAAATGATGTTGCCAGAGCACCCTTCCCTAGTAGGCTTGCGAAGCCTACTTTGGAGACCGAAGATGAGGAGGTCCTTCGTACCTTCCAAAAGGTGGTGGTCAACATACCGCTTCTCGAGGCAGTAAGCCAAGTGCCGAATTATGCCAAGTTCCTCAAGAAGTGGTGCACAAGCAAGAGAATGTCGAGAAAGAGTGATGAGACGAAGAAAGAAACTGTCTCCGCAATTTTCCAAGGTACTCTTCCATCGAAGTGCATCGATCCTGGTATGTTTACTATCCCATGCACTATCGGTACTAAACTTATTGAAAATGCCATGTTAGATCTCGGAGCCTCAATTAATGTCATGTCTTTTGATGTGTTTAAAGAGCTTGAATTGTGTGATTTAATTGAGTCTAATATAGTTGTCCAACTAGCCGATCGATCCTATGTGCATCCATTAGGGAAGATTGAGGACATTTTAGTCAAAGTGAAGGACTTATTGTTTCCATGCGACTTTTATGTGCTGAACATGAATGAAAATTCTTCGCATGTTTCCTCTTCTATTTTACTTGGACGCCCATTTATGAAGACCGCCAAGGTCAAAATTGATGTTGATAGGGGTGCCTTGTCGGTAGAATTTGATGGAATGGTGAATGAGTTTCTTATAAATGCATCGAAATCGCTTGTGAATGTGGAGAGTATTGCTTGTGTTGAGTATGTCGAGAATGGGAGTCCTACCTCGCGCTTGAGGGATGATTCTCATATCTCCGTTAAAAATTCTGATTTAAATTTGTTAAAAATGAATGCTGTTTTTTGCACTAACAAAAATGATATTCACGTGCTTGAGGCACGAAGAGTGCAAAAAGTTTTGAATGTTGATCGCAGGTGTAGTGTGGAGGAGGACAAGACTGGAACGTCCCCCGCACTATCAGAATACGGATGAGTCTTTGGAGAGAATTCAGTCGAGCAAACGACTTTAAAAATTCTGCGCTTCTCGGAGGCACCCGAGCAATGAACTGTTATTTCTGTTTTTAGTTTAGTTGTTGTTTTTTTTGTTGTTAATTAGTTTAATTTAGACTTACGTAGGTTGCTGTTTTTTTTTTTAGGAATCGAGGAAGAAGGGAATTTTTGGGCTTCGATGATGAGCGCGCCGCTTCCTTTCCCTCGCCAGCTTGACAAAGAGTCAGGGAAGTGTAGTTTCTCTTCCCCTTTTACTTTATGTATCTGACTGAGTGGCATTGAGGACAATGCCAACTTTTGAAGTTGGGGGTGGAGTTGGAGTTATGGACTTGCATGTGTAGTCGGTTGAGCAGTGTTATTTTGAATATTGAAGTGCTTGGGACTCTGTTTACTGTTTTCTAACTATGATAATCTAGGAAATGCATGTTGGGAATCTGAGCACGTACATAATCTAGTTTTTGCATGAGTTTTGCATTTATTAGGTTCATGTCAAAAAATTTAAATTTTTTCCTGTTGCTCCCTTGCATCTATCGAGCACTTAGCAACCTCATCCTAGATTCCGTAGGCTTTGTAAATTGCATGTAGCGTTAATTCTCGTTGTCACCCCGAAAGGCACTCTTAGGTAGCTTGTTGCATAAGAGTTAGCGGTCGATTAATCGAGATAGCTTACGCTAAGCCTAAAGTAAAAAAAAAATAGAAAAGCATGTTTGTTGGAAAATCCTCTCGAGGCGCTCCTCCTTCTTATTAGTGCACTTAAGAAGTGAGCGTTAGTCCTTAAAAACGTGAAGTTTATGCATGAATTTGACGTGTTAGGCAGCTCGAGGTTGGAAAGAAAAAGAGAATAAATTGTTTGGTTCAAAGAACCTCAATAAAAGGGTACAAAGTACTCGTGAAAAGAAAAAGAAAGAGAAAATTTTAGGTCTCTTAATTTGCTTCTCTCTCTCGTGTAAGTCAAGTGTAGACTGTTCTTAAACCCTAGAAGTAGGGGGAAAACGGGATGATGTGTTGCATGTGGTTTTTCCGAGTTTATGCGAGTTTAGGATAGGTTGTCTAGCACACACACACGTTAGGGGGCAATAGTTAATTTTTGATATATTCGTAGTAAATGCATGCACGAATTGCTTCCATGACTATGTTGTGTTTAAATTTTCAAAATGCATGGAGGTTGGAGTTAGTAGCATGTAGGCGTGTCCTTAGAGTCAATTTCTTTGTAGCCTTGCTCGAGGACTAGCAAGATTCAAGTTGGGGGTGTTTGATAACTCTATTTTGGAGCTATTATTCACTTCCTAAGTATAGCTAAAGTCCGCATTTAAATGTTTAATTTATCTCGTTTGTAGAAGAAATGCGGCAAAGAGCTCGTGCGTCCATTGGACCCGTTTCGGAGCTAAAAGCGGAGTTTTAACGCCCCGGGAGTGCATCAGGAAAGGGCAAGTCGATCCAAGAAGAAACGGACCAAAATTGCCTAGGAGAGGCAATTTTCCAGCCCCAAACCCGAGAGCTAGCGTCGAGCAATAGCGTCGAGACGCTAGCTCGACGCTGCCTAAGCGTCGAGACCCTGCTGCGGCGTCGAGACGCTCTGGAGGAGGCGCGCGCAAGAAGTTATCGGGCCAGCGTCGAGACGCTGCCCTAGCGTCTCGACGCCATCGCGAGGCGCGCACGGATCACTTAGGGCGTAGCGTCGCGACGTTTCCCTAGCGTCTCGACGCTACGACGATTTAAAGAAGTTGTAGGACGATTTTTGCAGCAACTTCTTCATCCAATTTTTAGAACTTCATCTTCTTCCTCTCGGCTTTTCTTCGTTTTTCATCATAGCTCCGCCATTTGTGGCTTGCTTATGAGCTTGTAATTTGTATTAGTTTAATGACGACTTCCATGGCTTCCCTTGAAGCGGTAATGACAACCCGTTCCATGGACGGCTAAGGTAAGGGTGAACGGTTTGGGATACATTTGAGGGATTTTTGTTAGACTCTTTTTGCTTTGATAATCCATGCTTAGTTTACAAATTGGTGGCTGTTTTGTATGCATTTATCTTTCTTGCTTATCCCTATGCATATGCAAGATTTCGCCGATTGACACTTGTGTTTTCTAGTATTTTGAGAATGTTAAACAGTAGCGATGTCGTGCCTCTCACTATTCGACTAAGTAACACAGATTGATAAAACCAAACCGGAGTATCGAGTCATGCATGATAGTTGTTGGTTGCATACAGCGTTGGCGGGCAACCAATTAGCAATTAGATTACGTGATCGAATGTCTGTCGCGGTTCGCTAGTGACTATCTAGAATAAATTTGGGGCTGATCACCTTAATGCAATTTTAGATAATGTTTAATTAGAACTGTGTGGTCTGATTAATTTCTATGGAGCCGGTTACCTTGGGGCTTCTCGGGTAACCGACCGTGTGTACTACAAACTGCTTGCCTTGAATTTGTGTTAAATGATTAGCTGAAGATGTCTAATGAATCAATCCCGAAAATCCCCAAACCGTGCACGCGTCTCTCTCTCTTTTTATTCTTCCGTTAGCGTTTAATTGCTTACTTTGCATGCTTAAAAATCCCCCAGTTACAAAAAACCCAATCAATTAACTAATTTCAATTTTAATTTAATTTCGGTCATAACTTCTCCTTGGATCGACCCTGTTACCACTGGCTGCAAAGCTATTGATAATAGGCTTATAAATTGTATTTTGGAAAGTCTCGACAACTCGAATTTGGAGTACACATTAAAGTGAGCTCTACCATAACCCTCATCTTCTACTGTCTCTTTGATCTTTTGACAACACTAAACTGACATCGGTACAGTGTGAAATTTTTGTGGCCAACTGCCACTACCTGGGATCCTAACTTGAGTTTACCTTGGCGACTGCCAAACTCAAAATTGTAACTCCATCCTCCAACTTGCCAATAGAGATGAGATTCATCTTCATCCTAGGCACAAACCTGACATTGCGCAACACCAGAACATTGCCACATAATAACTTCAGACTAACATCCCCAATCCCACATGTTTTGGAGACTCTACCATCACCCATTCTCACTAGACCATGATGTCCACCTGTGAATGATGTGAACAAAATTATATCTGAAGCTATGTGAACTGACGCTGCACTATCTACAACCCATTCAGATGAGTCTTTACTACTCTCTTTGCTACTCTCAACATAGACACATGCATAATCAACTATGTTTACCTCGTGATCCTCTCTTAATTTCCTTCACTGACTTTTGTAGTGACCTTTCTTGTAGCAGTAAAAACACTCTACCTCCTTATTCCTATGACTCCACTTTTTCCTACTGCTATTCAATTTATTATCTTCATAATCAATTTTGTCTTTACCCTTAGTTAAAGCTAAAGATGATCCTACAGTAGATTCTTTACTACTACCCTTCCTACGAATTTCTTCAGCTATAGCTAAATCACAAACCACTGAAAATTTCAGAGTGGTATCTTCAGTCGAATTAGACACTACTGTCTTCATCGTTTCCCAACTATCTGGTAAAGACATTAATAATGGAATAACATACACTTCATCAGTAAAATCTATCTTAACAGACTTCAACTAATTATTTAAAGTGGTAACTTCATTAATATAGGAATTAAATGATGCATTTTCAACCATTTGCATGTTGAAAAATTTCTTAAGGAGATATGCTTTATTAATGGCAGACTGTTTCTCATACCTATTTGTAAGCGCTTCCATTAGCTTGATTGCACTAGTCTCGTTGGCTACAAGAGTAGTCACTTCCATCGATAGACACATCCTTATGTTTGCAACTGCCTGTTCATCCATATCCACCCAATCTCCATCTGACATCTCTTTCGGTCTCTCCTTCAGTGCCTTGCGCACTTTCTTGCAGGTTAGGAAATCTTTGATTTGCATCTTCCAATAACCAAAATTTTCCCCATCAAATTTTGTGACTCCTTCAAAACTTTTTGGATTTGTCGCTCCCATGATTTTTGAACCAAAACCTCTGATACAACTTGTTGGGATGTAAAACAATACGAGATATAACTAAACTGCGGAATAACAAACTAAATATATCTCAACCTCCCACTTCACATGTTAGAACCCAAAAGGTAATCGATCACAAAATACAATAATAAAAAGATAAGGGAAAGAGATAACGACACCGAGAGATATATTGGTTCACCCCGATCTCGGGACTACGTCCAGTCTTCTGCAACTACAGGTTCTACTATAATGGAGATTAAAAGATCCCTCAAGCTCGCGCTACAAAACTCTCTCAAATAGCCCAACTCAAACTATTTGCTTCCAAGTACCACAACTCGGTAGCTTGGGATAAACAAAGAAGAAACTACAACACAAAGAGGAGAACAAACACTATTCTCAACTTTTACACACTCGCGCCCAAAAAAAAAAAACAACTGAACAAAATACTCTATAATTATGTTCAGCGGCAAAGATGTCATCCACTGTATGACAAAAGATAAAAATTAGCATATATATATGCGTGCCGCAATGAATAACCTAAAAGCCGAAAATAGGTCTAAGCCCAACAATCTTTATTATGAAACTCAATGTGTGCGCTCCTAAATTTGGACAATAGTGTTGTAGAGTTATTTTTGGCTCCACACCAAAGTCCTAACATATATATATATATTGTTTGAATCTAAGAATTGAGATCGTTACATTTTTATCCCTAATACCTTTTTCTCACACTCAACTTCTCAATGGGTAAGGAGGTATATGATTAACCGATGAGTTTGTCATCCACGCGAATCAACATCTTACAACCCACACTAAAATTCCTAAAATCATGTAAACATGGTGATACTCTGATCAGCCAACTTAGGGAGTAGTGCAATCTTCAGTCCACATTCAGATTCAAGTTTGAGTTCACTTATTACTTGTACACTTATTTCTCTGAGTTTTCCTTTGTTTTTTCTATTTCAATAACATATACAATGTTTGGATCTCTTGGTCAGAACATATACCTAAATTAGTTAAACTATATTTAGGTGGACGGATTTATCTCATTTTTCTAATCTTCAAAGATAAGAATCAAATTCTGATAATAGTTTTTGAGTGTGTACACACAAGTTAAATATTTGTTTCAAAAGAAAAAACAAAAACAAATAAATAAAGTTATCTTAAAAATATATATAAAAAAGGAGGTGGGGGCATCTAGAGGGAAATTGCTGGCCTAGAAAAGAGGACTCTTCTATCCATTATTTATTGTAGCCTTAATTATCCTCTAGTCCACCAATGTTGACGAAAGGAATCGTAGCTCCTTTAAAATGTAGTTATATCTCATTATCCTTCATCTTTGGCATTACAAAAATATAACTTCTTACTTCCCACAAACTCTGCTGCTTGCTTCCTAATATTCCATCAAAAAACCAAAAATGAATGCAAATTTTGCAAAGGGGGAGCTCATAACAATACTAAGCATCGACGGTGGCGGCATCAAAGGCATCATCCCTGGAACCGTCCTCGCTTTTCTCGAATCCAAACTTCAGGTTTTGAATTTTTTTGGTTTTTGTTTTTGTAAAATATTTAATTAATGCAGGGTGGAGATTTATGTTTTATGCTCGGTTTGACTTTTGAATTTTTTTGGATTGATTTGGTAGGAATTGGATGGCCCAGAGGCAAGATTGGCCGATTACTTCGACGTAATGGCCGGGACGAGCACCGGAGGGTTAGTCACGGCTATGCTTACAGCTCCGGACAAGAACAACAACAATCGACCGTTGTTTACGGCGAAGAAGGTTACGGAGTTTTACTTGCAAGAGACTCCAAAGATTTTTCCTCAAAGAAGGTTGTGTTTTTTTTTTCTTTTATGAAACTGAGATTTTGGTTGGTTTTGTTAGTAAATTTATATATGTTTTCTTTATTGGAGATTATAGCCATTTTCTTGCTACGGTTTTCAATTTGTTTGGACAAGTCATGGGGCCCAAGTACGATGGGAAGTATCTGAGAACAATAGTGAATGAGTTGGTCGGAGATTTGACTCTGAAACAGACGCTAACTAATGTGGTGATTCCGGCTTTCGACATCAAGATTCTCCAACCAGTCATCTTCACCACCCATGATGTAATTAATATTCAATTTTAACTCTACTTTTCATTTGTTGTTATGGTTTTCTCCTATAGTAAAAAATTTAGTTTCAATAGTTTGACAAAAAATCTAAATTTTACTTCAATGGTTTTAAAAGTTTGAATTTAGTTTTCGTGATTTCAATTTGGTTTTAATTTATGATCAAAATAGTTGAGTCAAACTTCATATTGTCCATACGATTAGATATTAATATTTTTTTTAACTTAATTTTGACCTTACCTTATGTTTTTTTTATGGATAAAAGATGATTTATAAACGATTTGTGAAGTTAAACTAAGCTATAAAGAATTAAATAAGTCTAATGGGTAAAGTGAATGAAATCAGAGTAATTTTTTTTTTTTTTTTTTTGATTGACCTTCTCTATTCTTATTTTATTATGTCATTTAACTTAATTTTCGTGCCATATCATTATCCTGTCACATAAATATTTAAATAATAAAAAAATTCTATAAAAATCAAAATTTAAAGATCATATCATGTTGATGCCAAGAATCTGGTCATGTAAAATTTTATCCGATCTTCACATGCTCAAACAGTAAAATTGGTAGATTAAGAGAATTATAACTTGCAAAATACTAGTACAATGCTTGTCACACGAGATAAGAAAAAAAAAATGTTTAAGAGAGAAGACTTTAGACAAAGGTCGATGAAATCAAAAGACATGTTGATAACCCACCCTGCAGATTATTATAACCTATCCTGCGTCCCAAACGCTCCCTTAGACTTACTTTTTTTAAGTCGTCGTGATGTATTTATACGAGGTGAGTTTATAGTGGTGTTGTTTTGAATTATTTGATGAATTGTATGTGGGTGTGATTATGCAGGCGAAAGTAAATGCATTGAAGAATCCAAGGCTGGCGGATGTGTGTCTGGGCACGTCCGCGGCGCCGACATTCTTACCGGCCCACTTCTTCGAGACGAAGGACGATGTAGCAAACACCACTCGCACATACGACGTCGTTGATGGTGCCGTTGCCGTTAATAATCCGGTCAGTTTCCTTTCTTCATACATTTGCTTTTTATATTCTATATATCTTTTTCAGAATTTCCTATCCACAAAAATAATATTCTTAAAACTTTATTATTGGGACCTTTCTTTTTTACCCCAGATTCTCCCAATACTTTTTAACTATTTTAATAATTAAGCTAAATATATATTTTAGGTTCTATTATATTTTTGGTATTTTTTCAATTTAGCCTCTTTTATTTTATTTTTTAAATATTTTTTGTTTTTATTGATAAATGTTAAAACGGGTTGATGATGCTGCGGAAGCGATTTTGAATTGTTGATACTCTAATTTCATCAATTTAACAAAATAGAAACATGTTCGAAACAACGGAAAAAAATTAAGAAATTCATACCCTTGTAGTTCGAATTCTTCAGTTCTGCCGCTCGTTTCTCCTCACAAACTCTTCGTTTCTTCTTACGAAAGCTTCGAAGACCACCTCCGGTAGTCTCGCTATCCTCGAGGTCGAGCAACGGAGTTGTGAGACTCTGTTAATAAGAGAAAAGAAATAGAGAAGAAAGAGATGAAGAAGGATGAAATTTTGGTCTTGGACTTGAGTTATTTAAGAAGTCAGAAGAATATGAACTTGAAAGTTCATATAAGAACTTAAAAAACTCAAAATTTTCAGTTTTTGCATAACATAAAATTTAGTGAGTTGCAAGAAATTTAGAAATTTAGGGAAGAAATTAGTTCATCTAAAACTTTATACAAGTTTCTTTAAAGTTTATACGAAAAATTAACAGTTTTCATTTTTTTGTCCTCCATAAATTGGTTTTTGAAATACTTGTTTGAAAAGATTCAAAATTATAATATAAAAAAAATCATTAATAGTTTGACCATTTTGTGAATTACCTAAACATTTTTAAACATTTCTTACTTATTCTCTTTTTGGAAATCAACAGTAACAAGAAATTGGATTTTTTTTTTTTTTTTTTTTTTGAAAAGGTAAGAAATTGGATACTAATAAATATGACATCAAATGCATAAATGAATCCATAAGGCCATAACTATATAATTTTTTCGCACATGATTCTTGGCACTAAAAACTAAAATAGGCTTTAATAAAAATATGTATGCATTGCCAAACCGAGCATAGCTCAATTGGCATAAGGTTGTGTCCATGACTAAGAAGTCATGAGTTCAATTCTCACATTAATTAAAATACCTATACATTGTTTTGGAAAAAAAATATATATATATATATATATATGTATGCAAAAAGACATTATTTCTTTAAGATAATAATAATAATATGCAAAAATATTCAACTTATATTCCGTTTGAAAAGACTTATAATTACGGCCAACAAGAGCATAGTTCAACGGCATATCGTATCATTGACCCCAACATGTTGTCAAAAAAAAAAAAAAAAAAAAAAAAAAAAAAAAAAAAAAAAAAAAAAAACTTATAATTAGGAGGAACCCATAAAAGGAGAGAGAAAAGATATACTTTTTTATTTTTCTCATAAAAGCCAAATAGTTCTCAAATTTTTTTTAAATGCACGTTGTTCAAAAAATTATGTGTTGTCCTCTCATTGTTTTTTAGAAGACAATGTGTCTTGGATTTAGTGGACATAATCTTTTAAAAACACTACATGTGATGAAGACATAAAACAATTATATTTTTATAAATAGTTTTTTTTTTTTTTTTACTATGTTTTTAAATAATTTCAAAAATTACAATATTAGAAAGAAAAAAAAAACGTCAACTTTTGTTCTACATAAAATGTTTATACACAAATTTGTTTGAATAATTTACTTGGTTCTCGTGGGTGCTCTGTAGTTTGGAAAGACTGGTTTCCATAGATTATCTCATGAAGGGGAATTATGTTTGTAGTTGAGGCAGTTGTGCCTTTAATGTCATTTATGCTTCAAAAACAAATTTAACTTTTTTTTTTTTTTTTTTACAATAAGTAAGTGAAACTGGGAGATTCGTATCTTTGATCTCTTATGGCTTAACATTATGCAAGTTGAGGTGTTTAACCTTCTGCTAGTTAAACTAGGTTCATGGCAAAAATAATAATAAAAATAATATTAAAATAAAATAATTTCTTGCTTCCAAATTGAGGTTGATAGTGTATCTATCTTTTGAGTAAAGACGAGGGGATTGCATATAAATTCAAAATTGAAATTGGCCCGTAATCCCAATTAAAAAAACATAGGAAGCTTCAATTTCCAAACCAATCACGTTTGTCATCAACATCACATAAAATATAAGAATATATATATTCGCTAAAAACAATCGAGTTCATCATTTTGTTTTTTATTCCAACAAAACGTCAAACGAAGAAAACTTGAGTTTTTTTTTTTATTGTCTTGTGCTTTTCTTATCTCTTTTTTAGGATGATGATGTTTTAGTTTTTCTTCTCATCACAAAAGAGGTGGAGGTGGAAGGATATTTATTATTATTATTATATGGGTTGGTGGCGTAGACCCAAAATAATGATAAATATAGCAAAATTTAAAACATTTTGTAAATATAACAAAAAAAAAATTTAGTGGTTATCACGGATAGACTACTATCGCTCATATATGACGATCACAACTGGCAAAATTCTATAAAAAAAAATATTGAGGTGATAGACTACTATCCGAGATAGAAATTGTCATATTTGTAATTTTTTTTATAAAAAAAATGCTATATTTTTAATTATTTTACTCTAAATTGACATTCGTTACAATTTTTCTTCTTATATTTGGGCCAATTTTTTTCTTTTAATTATGATGGTATAACAATTTTATGTTAGTTTTATATTTTTATTTTTTTTTTTCAGTATAAATTCTGTTATTTTTTTTTTTTTTTTTTTAAGAAATTTTTAAATTCTTACCAAAGTTTTAAAAACAAAAGCAAATTTACTTATGGACTGATTGCATAAATAGAAATCAGATCTAAAATAATGACAAATTTAGCAAAATATAAAATATTTTATAAATATGACAAAAAAATGAGTGACATAGACTGATTGATAAAATGACTATTACGAATAGACTACTATCAGTGATAGTCACAGACAAAAGTTTATAAAAAACAGATGTGATAGACTACTACCAGAAATAAAAAAAAAATGTCATATTTGTAAATTTGTTTTAAAAAATACTATATTTTTAGATATTTTAATCTAAATTGACCTCGGATATAATTTTCCTTTATTTATTTATTTTAGTTTTTTTTTAATAAAAAAAAAACTCAAAGGTACAAGTCGGATATAATTTTTCTTTATTTATTTATTTTAGTTTTTTTTTAATAAAAAAAAAAACTCAAAGGTACAAGTAGTATAAGCTAGATTTTTAAAAATAAAAAATAAAAAACAAAAAATAAATATTTATTAAACGGACTTAAATTAGTTAATTTTGTTTTATTAGTATTACTAATAACATAAACTTAATTGAAAAATATAATATCATCAACATCATCATAACTCAATTGACATAATTGTGTCTAATATTTGATCAGATTAAGGTTGGAACTTCCCACCGGAAAAATACAATGTCATCTTTTTTGCTCCAGAAATGATGGAAAAATAATCTTAAGAACGAATGTATAGAGCATTTTTCAAACACAGATTTGAATTGTTCGGAAATATTTTCTCAATTATTGATAAGAAAGATATAGGGAAATTGCATTAAATAATTAAAAATAAGAGAAATTATAATTAAAAATAAGGAAAATGGTAACCGGTGTCAATTTAGAGTAAAATAATTAAAAACATAGCACTCATTTAAAAAAAAATTGCGGATATGTCAATTTCTATCACTGATAGTATGGTCTATCGCTGATAGTAGTCTTTTCTATAGAATTTTGTCAGTGATAATAGTCTATCAATTGATAGAAGTCTATCAGTAATAATCATAAAGTCTATTAGTGATAGCTACTGATTTTTTGCCATATTTACAAAAAAATTTAAACTTTGTTAAATTTGCAATTATTTTGGGTCTGATTTTTATTTGTGCAACTAGCCCTAAAAATAAAGTAACTTTTTAAAATATTTATAAATATGTCAATTTTTATCATTAATAGTCTTCCATTAGTGATAGTCATTGATATGATAACTATTGATATACTTCTGTTCTTTTTTTTTTTTTTATAGAATTTTGTCATCATTCTATTAGTGATAATCATTTTATCAATGGTTATCGGTGATAGCAGTCTATTAGTGACTATCACTGATTTTTTATCATATTTGCAAAATGTTTTATATTTTGCTATATTTTCCATTATTTTGAGAATGATGGCTATTTATGCACAACCAATCCAAAAATATATTTTTCTTTTAATTAATTTATTTTTTATTTCTACAAGAGGTTAAACGGGTGTCAAATCGAGCATAACTCAATTGACATAAAATTGTATTTTTTGACTAAGAGTTAAACGGGGATTTTTTTTTCCAATAAGAAAATACAGTTATCTTTTAGCTTTCCTCAATGACATAGATAATTTAATCTCCAATGTTTTGGTTATTTTAAATATTTTTTTTTAGTTAAATGGAGAGTATGAGAATTTGAACCCCTAAATCCATGAAATGAGTACCTGTGTCGATTACTGCTGCTGACTTTTAAATAAAGTTTTTATTGTTATAAAGTATTTATGGTTTTCCTAAACGTGGTAAGAAAGTGAAAGTGAGCTTAATTTTGACAGACGTTGGCAGCAATATCCCACATGAACAAGGAGATTGCAGTGCATCACATAGAAAACTCAAGGATCAAAGTAAATGATCCAAGAAGGATGCTTGTTCTATCTTTGGGGACTGGGTTGCCTAAACATGAAGAAAAGTATAATGCAGCAGAAGCCTCAAAATGGGGAACTCTTAGTTGGATTTATCAAAGTGGTTCCACCCCAATTATTGACTTCTTTTCCGATGCTAGTTCTGATATGGTTGATTTCCACGTTTCCACCCTTTTCCAATCTTCAAAGGTTCCGCAAAACTATCTTCGCATTCAGGTAAACCCTAAAACAACAACATTATTTTCTGTATGAACAGGATGACTCATTAAGTGGGGAAGCTGCATCAGTCGATATAGCGACTCAACATAATTTACTAAGGCTTGTCAAGATTGGAGAGGAGCTACTAAAGAAACCAGTCTCAAGGGTCAATTTAGAAACAGGAAAATATGAGATTGTTGATGGAGAAGGTACCAATCAGGAAGCTCTCACCAACTTTGCCAAATTGCTCCATCAAGAACGAAACTTAAGACTAACTTAATTATCTTCCCTTTCTTGGGATGTTCTTCTATTCATTCTGAACAACAATTTCGGAGATTTCGGTTGCCCCTTCTATTTATTCTTAATAATTTCTACCAATAAAAAGGGTGTTCTATTTGGCTTTTCAAGCATATCTTGGGTTGATTTTGCTCATTAAACTTTCATGTTTGTGCGTGATCCAATTTTTTATTTTAACAAGATTTTTTTTTATCATATACTGATAGAATTAGACTATTTCTCCATAAACTTGGTCTTGTCAATCAAGCATGTAGTTACCATAACTTAAGCCTAAAGATCTAGTATAATTGTTGTCATTATTATAGCCTAGTCTTAGTATATAGTTAGGCTAATTATGGACTTGTAACTAGTATATAAATGATGTTCTCTCGAATGAACAAATCCTCAAAAGTCATATTATTTCATGGTATCAGAGCCTTAGAGCAAAATCCTTCTTTCTTTTCTTCTCCTTCCTTTTTCGGTAGCCATTCATGTCTACCTCAACGGCAGCCAACAAATCCCCTTTCCACCCGGCTCTTGTTGTATCTAACATCAAGAACCATGTCTCTATCACTCTTGAGATAGAAAATGTCCAATATGCGACATGGGGTGGAACTCTTCAAAATTCACGCACAGTTTCATCGGGTCATCAATCACATCATTCTACCAAAAGATGGCGTCGTTGAGCCTACAACCGACGAGGAGAAAGAACTGTGGAAAACCCTCGATGCTACAGTTCTACAATGGATTTATGCAACTATTTCGAATGACTTGTTGCATACAATTCTCAAACCTGAATCAACGACAATGGAAGCTTGGAATCGATTGCGTGATATATTCCAAGATAACAAAAATTCTCGTGCGGTAACATTTGAGCAAGAATTCTCTCACACAAACATGAAGGATTTTCCTAACGCCTCCGCGTATTGTCAACGGCTCAAGATTCTATCAGATCAACTCAAGAACGTTGGGGCTCCGGTTTCGAACAACCGTCTTGTTCTTCAATTGGTCGTCCGTCTCACCGAAGCTTATAGAGGAGTGGGCACACTCATTCGTCAAATTGATCCCCTTCCACTATTCTATAAAGCTCGTTCTATGCTCACTCTTGAAGAGGCGGGCTTAGCAAAACAGAACGCCACGAATTCTCATGTCGCCATGATCGCTCGGACAACCGATGATAATTCTTCATCGAATTCTTCCCCACCAAACTGCACCGACCGTCATGAAAATAGAGGTCAAAATCACCACAACGGAGGTAAGAACCGTGGGGGTGGTCGGGGTGGAGTCAAGGCTGGCGGCGGTCGAAATCGCAGTAGCTGCGGCGGCAAACAACAGCGTTCCGGTCAGGAACAATGGCTGTCGGGGAGGAACAGTGGGCAGTCGTGGACGGGTATGTTGGGTTTTATGTCCTAACACTCGTGGTTTGTAAACGTTGTAAATGTAATATGTTTATTAATGGAATAAAGAGTTATTGAGGTTTATTTAGTAAATGTGTTTATTGAATATAGTGAAACGTGTTTGCATTAACCTGTACCAATAAACAACACTCATGGCGAAGGATGAGTACTTGAGCTTCATGTATGAGATGAATGTGGATCAGGCTCAAGTAGACAGTCAAAACGGTCTATAGTACATGGATAAGGCTGGGTACCTTATCCTGGTAACACTATTGGATGCGGCTCGCTTTGTATTGTACAAAATGATGTGATCCGAATCGTTTCACATGGAGATGTGCGAGCGGAGGCGTCATGTACAATGAGTTTGCATAAGACTGAACCACGAAAAAGTCGCTATTTCTTTATAACGTCGTTTACTGTTGAGACCGACTATTTCACTTTTGATGACCTAAGGTAACTCGTTCTTAATCCTGAGCTTGCTATGAACTTCTGCTTATTTGAGAGTATCCTTAGACTTGTATGGGTGAGAGTGGCGGAACGCCCACTCAATAAGCCTACCAACTTGGGGATAAACTCGAATAGGTAGTTGGGGACATAGTGTGGCAAGATGGAATTCACTCCTACCCTCATTAGGGTCTAGTAGAGAGGTGTTCCCTTAATAGTTGACTCCGGGGCTTGAACATGAGGCATCATCCTCTTCTGTGTGAAGATGATTCTGATATGATGATTGGATCACAGATCAAATGTTCATTAGAGGTGTCAATGGTACTTAAAGAACAAGAGGTATCACAGGGGTTAAACGGTTTAAAAGACCTTGCTGTGATAACGGACACCTGTGAAGGATCGACTTACCCATAATGGTTATATCAAGAGGACATAATATATCTACAGTGAGGAGAGTGCAACCCTCGGACTATAGTGGAGTCTCTGGGGGTTAACGAATGTTGATTAGTTCGATTAAAAGAGTTTTGACCGGATAATCTTGTATCGTTGGAGCTCATGATCTGTAGGTCCTTTAGGTTCTCCTGGTTAGCTCGGATAACGTCGCGCAAAATGTAAGAGAAAAGAAAAAGAAAAAGAATTTGAATTGTTCAAATTTGGTTTTTGGGAGGATGATGAACATATTTAAATATGATTTAAATATGGAGATTTCGGTTTTCGAAAAACCGGGTTTAGCCATATTATTTAATTAATATTTGATATTGAATTAAATAATATTAATTAATTAAAAAAGTTTAATTAATTAATATATATTTTTTATTATTAAAATGTTTAATAATAAAATATTTATTATTTTTTGTATAATAATAATAAAATATATATTTATATATATAATATATATATAAATATATGTGTCTTCATGCTTTTGCATGTAAGACACATATTAATTATTATATATATATATATATATATATATATATATTTATTTATTGTATATAGTTTTGGCCCAACACAAATTAGAAGATAGTGGGATTGGGTATTCAAAATGTGGATTCATTTTGAAAATCTAAAAAATGTCTTCTTCTTCAAAAAAAAAACTCTCTGCCTACGGATTTTAGAAAGAAAAAAAAAATTATCTCTGAATTGTTTTTTCTTGCTCAGACCATATTTTTTTCCATCCCTTTCTTCCTTTAGTTTTCTTTCTTTTCTATTTGCTTCGGAGTCCCACAATTCCGTTGCACGGCGCCGAGGATAGCGGGACTACCGGAGGTGGTCCTCGGCGTGTTCGTGAGAAGAATCTCGAAGCGTTTGTGAGAAGAAACCATCGGTAGAACACAAAGAAATTTGGAACTACGAGGGTATGTATTCTAAATTTCTTATTTTCCGTCGTTTGAGCATGTTTCTAGTTTATTAAATTGATGAAATTAGAGTTTTTACGATCCAAAATCGCTTCCGCAGCGTTATACGCTCCATCAATTGGTATCAGAGCGTATTTTGATCAACTAAATTTGCATCAATTTAATGTGGTAGGTATTTTACCTATAGAAATTGTTTCTGATGGATGTCTAAAGTGAATATCGGTTTTGACATCGTTTCTTTTTTAATTTTTATTATTTATAATTGTCCGAGAATGTATGGGCTTTAATGTGTGCTGAAGAGTCTGTATTCTTTTAGAGTCCATATAGGTTTCTTTGTGAAAGAAGCTCGAGTTTTGAGCTGACCGAAGTGTTCGGTGGAAGTTCAAACTCGTTCTGGGCAGTTCGATGAGAAGTTCGAAGAGAAATTGGCCGAAGTGTTCGGGGGAGCAAGCTTTTCTAAGACGGTGCGAAGCGTTCGAAGTCCGCACAAGACTTAGCTTGTTGTTCAAGCTTGTAATAAAATAGTTATTGCGTGCTTGATGCCAAAATCGGTCCACTTTAGTGTGTTTAATTAATTATGCATTGCGAATGTATGTTTTAATTAAATTCCATAATTGTATGTGCATAACGTATGCCATATAGATTTAAAATCTCACCGTAGGAAGCATGCTCCATGCATTGAAAATACGTTATAAGTGTTATAATATATAATATGCATGTTTAGAAATTCATGAAAATTAATATAAGAGTTATATTAATACATGAATTAGTTGTTGTTTGCTTAATAGAATAATTGATATAATGGTTATATTAATTATGAAATTAAAACATCCAACATTAGTTGCATATTGTATGTTATAAGTGTTATAATGTATAGGATGCATGCTTAATTCATGAGAATTGATATAAGTGTTATATTAATTTATGAATTATGGGTTGTATGCTTATAGTATAATTGATATAAGTGTTATATTGATTATAAAGTTAAACATTCAACTTTTTATGCCTTAGTATTTGCGTGTTTGAGAAGCATGTAGATGTTTGTTGTAGTAAGTCTAAGTTTTTGCAAAGAGTTGTAAAAATTGATATAGACTTTTAAAATCTATAACAAAGATAAAAGCATGTTCATTTAGGGTTAAATGAATCGATCTTTCATTAGATGAATAGATCGATATCTTGTAAATGCTAAGGTTACAAGAAATTCACCCGATGAAATCCTGTTCGAGGTTGGAGGTATTTAAGTTGACGGTTTACGGAACACCTCCTACCTGGGGACTATCCGGTACTTGAGTAAAGTTAACCCGGCTTTATGAGCATGCGTGAGAGGTGTGAGGCTTATAAAGAGTTTATAAGCTAGACATCTTAGGTAAAACGTTTACCTAGACTTTAATGTTTTATTTACTTAGTCGGATAAAGCCTGAAGCAATTTACCCTGAATGGAGTAAGTATTTATAGTAAGTGGAAAAAGGAAGTACGTCAGTACATCCTACGGTCTCTTCCATTGGATTGAACTGTGAGATTCCCATGTTCCGCCTGCAGGTTGCTTTTAGTGGCACCATCCCTTTGGAGGGTCGTTTCATGGGAGTCGGAACATCTCAATCACCATTTATGGATAAAGAAACATAGGGTCATTCCCACCACTGACATTCCCTTCGGTTGCACTGTTGGGGCCGTCCTGTGCATTCTAAAAATGGAGGGTCACACTTACGGGATTTGCTAAGGAGTTAGTAAATCTTGACCAAAAACGATAACTAAGATGCTATAGGAATAAGAGTTATTCTGGTATTAACATTTAGTCAAGAACGTCTTGGTTTAGTGAAGGAGTGCTCGACTGCCCTTCGGTAGCGATCATTCTGACTCACTAAAGTATCGTTGCAAGTGAATAAAGAGTTTGGGTACTTTATTTGCTGCTAAATTTACTTGATTGGTTTAAATAGATTAAAACCGTTTCACTAATAGATTTACATTTCTTTTTCAGCATGTCTAGCTCGTTCAATAACGTATTAGCTTCCGTTAAGTTTACCAGCGACAATTACGAGACTTGGAAAACGGACTCGAATATGTTTCATGTTCGTGATGATCTAAGGTCTGTCTTCACAGAGGATTGTCCTCTTCCCAAATCAGTGATGAGCCGTGCTGAGAAGAAACAACTTAGTAAATGTGATTTGCTTGTTGTTGAAACGTGTTTAGTGGAAAATGATAGTCATGCCTGGATCCTCGATTCAGGAGCCACTAATCACGTTTGTTCTTCGTTTCAGGAAACTAGTTCCTGGCAGCCGCTAGCTAAAGGTGAGATAACTCTCAGAGTTGGTACTGGAGAGGTTGTCTCAGCTAAAGCAGTGGGAGCTGTTGAGTCGTCTTATAGAGATAGTTACATTTTACTAGAAAATGTGCTATTGGTTCCTAATTTCAAGAGGAACCTCGTCTCTATAGCTTGTTTATTAGAACAAATGTATAAAGTATCTTTTGCTGATAATGAAGCTATCATTAGCAAAAGAGGTGTACAAATTTGTTCTGCTAAACTTGAAAACAACTTATATGTGCTAAGACCGACTGAGGCTGAAGCTATTTTGAACACCGAGATGTTTAAAACAGCTGAAACTCAAACTTAAAGGCAGAAGTTTTTTCCTAGTACCTATCTTTGGCATTTGAGACTAGGCCTCATTAATCTCAATAGGATTGGGAGGTTGGTTAAGAGTGGTCTCCTAAATCGTTTAGGGGACAAATCTTTACCGTCATGTGAGTCATGTCTTGAGGGCAAGATGACTAAACGACCTTTTACTGGAAAAGGTTATAGGTTCAAAGAACCTCTAGAAATCGTGCATTCGAATCTCTGCGGTCCTTTGAATGTCAAAGCACGAGGAGGGTATGAATATTTCGTCAGCTTCATTGATGATTATTCTAGGTACGACTATCTTTACCTAATACAACGTAAGTCCGAAACTCTTGAAAAGTTCATTGAGTATAAGGCAGAGGTTGAGAACATATTAGGTAAATCGATAAAAACACTTCGATGTGATCGATGTGGAGAGTATATGGATACTAGATTCCAGGACTATATGATAGAACATGAAATCGTATCTCAACTCTCAGCGCCCGGAACACCGCAGCCGAACGGTGTATCCGAAAGGAGAAATAGAACCCTGTTAGACATGGTTCGTTCTTTGATGAGCTATGCTCAGCTGCCTAGCTCGTTTTGGGGATACGCAGTAGAGACTGTTGTATACATTTTGAACAATGTTCCCTCTAAGAGTGTTTCTGAAACACCTTATGAGCTCTTGAGTGGGCGTAAAGGTAGTTTACGTCACTTCAGAATTTGGGGATGTCTGGCACACGTGTTGTCATCTAATCCAAAGAAACTGGAACATCGTTCGAAATTATGTTTATTTGTAGGCTATCCCAAAGAAACGAGAGGTAGTCTCTTTTACGATCCTAAAGAGGACAAAATGTTAGTATCGACTAATGCCACGTTCTTAGAGGAAGACCACATGAGAGATCATAAGCCTTCGAGCAAAATAGTTTTGTCCGAGTTTTCCAGGAAAGCTACAAAAGGATCAACAAGAGTTGTTGATCAGACTGGTCCTTCTCAAGAGTTGAGAAAGCCTCGACGTAGTGGGAGGGATGTGAGACAACCCGACCGTTACATCGGCTTGTCTGAGACTCAAGTCGTCATACCTGATGATGGCATTGAGGATCCATTGACCTTTAAACAGGCAATGACTGATGTAGACAAAGATCAGTGGCTCAAAGCCATGGACCTCGAAATGGAGTCTATGTACTTCAATTCGGTCTGGGATCTTGTAGAGCAACCAGATGGTGAAAGACCCATCGGTTGCAAGTGGATCTACAAGAGAAAACGAGACCAGGCTGGTAAGGTGCAAACCTTTAAAGCCCGACTTGTGGCAAATGGTTATACCCAGCGAGAAGGGGTGGACTATGAAGAAACCTTTTCTCCGGTTGCCATGTTAAAGTCGATTAGAATACTCTTGTCCATTACCGCATTTTATGATTATGAAATCTGGCAAATGGATGTCAAGACTGCCTTTGTGAATGGTAATCTTGAAGAGAGTATCTATATGGTCCAACCAGAGGGGTTCATAGTTCAGGGTTAAGAGCAAAAAGTTTGCAAGCTGAATCGATCCATTTATGGGTTGAAACAGGCATCTAGATCTTGGAATATAAGGTTTGATACGACGATCAAATCTTATGGCTTTGAACAGAATATTGACGAGTCTTGTGTATACAAGAAGATTGTCAATAAGGTTGTAGCTTTCTTAGTCTTGTATGTAGACGATATACTACTCATTGGGAATGATGTAGGGGTTCTTACTGACGTAAAATTGTGGCTAGCAACCCAATTCCAAATGAAAGATTTGGGAAAGGCTCAGTTTGTTCTTGGGATTCAGATCGTAAGGAATCGCAAGAACAGAACGCTAGCACTGTCTCAGGCATCTTATATAGATAAAGTGTTATCTAGATATTCGATGCATAATTCGAAGAAAGGTTCGCTGCCGTTTAGGCATGGAATTCATTTGTCTAAAGAACAGTCTCCTAAGACACCTAAAGAAGTTGAGGACATGAGACGTATTCTGTATGCATTTGCAGTTGGCAGTCTGATGTATTCTATGTTATGCACTAGACCTGACATCTGCTTTGCACTCGGAATTGTCAGTAGGTACCAGTCTAATCCAGGATATGATCACTGGACCGCCGTTAAACATATCCTCAAGTATCTTAGGAGAACGATGAACTATATGCTTGTGTATGGCGCTAAGGATATGATCCTAGCAAGATACGCTGACTCTGATTTCCAGACTGATATAGATTCTAGGAAATCTACATCAGAATAAGTATTCACTATTAACGGAGGAGCGATAGTATGAAGGAGTATCAAGCAAGGTTGTATTGCTGACTCCACCATAGAGGTTGAGTACGTCGCAACTTGTGAAGCAGCGAAGGAAGCAGTATGGCTAAGGAAGTTCTTGACTGATTTGGAAGTTGTTTCAAATATGAGTTTGCCCTTCACACTTTATTGTGATAACAGTGGTGCTGTGGCAAATTCTAGAGAACCTCGTAGCCATAAGCGCGGGAAGCACATCGAGCGCAAGTATCACCTTATCAGGGAGATAGTGCAACGAGGAGATGCCATCGTCACACAAATCGCCTCGGAGCACAACGTTGCTGATCCGTTTACAAAGTCTCTCACGGCTAAATTGTTTGAGGGACACCTAGAGAGTCTGGGGCTGCGAGCTGCACAGTAAGGCAGTGGGAGATACTTTGTACATATATGTATATATTTATATTCCCGACCAGCATACTCACAACATACGTTTTAGTCCAAGTGGGAGTTAATGTTGGGTTTTATGTCCTAACAGTCGTGGTTTGTAAACGTTGTAAATGTAATATGTTTATTAATGCAATAAACAGTTATTGAGGTTTATTCAGTAAATTTGTTTATTGAATATAGTGAAACGTGTTTACATTAACATGTACCAATAAACAACACCCATGGCGAAGGATGAGTACTTGAGCTTCATGAATGACATGAATGTGGATCAGGCTCAAGTAGACAGCCAAAACGGTCTATAGTACATGGATAAGGCTGGGTACCTTATCCTGGTAACACTATTGGATGCGGCTCGCTTTGTATTGTACAAAATGATGTGATCCGAATCGTTTCACATGGAGATGTGCGAGCGGGGGCATCCTGTGCAATGAGTTTGCATAAGACTGAACCACGAAAAACTCGCTATTTCTTTATAACGTCGTTTACTGTTGAGACCGACTATTTCACTTTTGATGACCTAAGGTAACTCGTTCTTAATCCTGAGCTTGCTATGAACTCCTGCTTATTCGAGAGTATCCTTAGACTTGTATGGGTGAGAGTGGCGGAACGCCCACTCAATAAGCCTACCAACTTGGGGATAAACTCGAATAGGTAGCTGGGGACATAGTGTGGCAAGATGAAATTCACTCCTACCCTCGTTAGGGTCTAGTAGAGAGGTGTTCCCTTAATAGCCGACTCTGGGGCTTGAACATGAGGTCTCATCCTCTTCTGTTTGAAGAGGATTCTAATATGATGATTGGATCACAGATCAAATGTTCACACTACAAGAATTTACACTTTACCCGACGCCATCAAGCGTCGGAATAGGACCCTTTTGGGTCGGGTAAACTCTGTCCCGACGCACTCATGCGTCGGGATAGAGGGTCGCAATAGACCAGTCGGAAGATCAACATCCGACGCAACGCGTCGGGTTTTTTAGTCTAACCCGACGCCTAGTCAAAGCGTCGGGTTAGATATCTTTATCCGACGCGTGGACTATACGTCGGATAAAGATTTCTAACCCGACGCTTTGACTAGGCGTCGGGTTAGACTTACCCGACGCGTTAGGTATGCGTCGGGTAGTCTATCTAATCCGACGCGTCATTAACGCGTCGGGTTAGGTGTAATATTTTGGCAAATGTGAGCTCAAAGAGAGTGATGAGAGAGTACAAAACCCAATAAGTGAGCCATTGCTGGTCGTCCACAATTGACTTCGTCTCTATAGCCTTGATTGAAGCATAACTATTTTCAAAACAAAAACCAACCCCATTACTTAAAACTTCAACTTCATATATGCAGACCCAAAAAGCACTTCTTTTTTTTTGTTTAGAAGAAAAGCACTTCTTTATATAAACGTGAATGCATAGTTACAATCATATTTCTCACTTACAGTGGATACACCAGAGACACCACAGGCCTGCAAAAATTAGAAATAGTAAATAATAATGTTCATATTATAAAGCAATGGATCAAGGAAATGGAACTAATTTAAAGTGATTACAGAGCAAGCACATCGAAGTTGTTTGCAAGCACTTGAAGAAAATTCCCCGAACCCATAAGCAATCGAAACACTCTTTCCATTTCAAAATTAAAGCAATCGAAACAAACAACACTCTGAATTAAAACCACAGAAAATAAACAAAAACAGCCTAACAAGAAGAAGAAGAAGAACCCATATATTATATCGGACCAACAGGCTTGATTCCCCAAGATAAGCAAACAAAGAAGAAGAAGAAAAGTGGTACTTGTTATTTTGTGTTTCGAGTGTTATTTTGTGCTTCTTTCCTTTTAAAAATTTGACTTTAATAAAACTATTATAAAGAAATAGTTAGAAAACAAGAACAATAATATTCATGGCAAGCCTATTCTTATCCGAATCTGGAGAAAGAGATTATTGTACAAAGAAATTAAATAAATTTATGGCTAAAGAAACAAGCACATCAACTTTGAGTTTGAGTAAGCTTAATATCTAAAGAATAATAATGTAAAAGGGCTAAAACTACTGCAAGTTTTAGCTTGTAAGGATAAGAGACTCCATTTGAGTTTGAGTAAGCTTAATATATCTAAAGATGGTTTGGACTTCACTTTTTTCCTTTGAAAATTGCATACCCTTCTAGTGTCAATTGTTGAACGGAAATTTTCCAGGCAAAACAGAGATATGGAGTCACAGACAAGAGACAATGCAGCCAGTTAAACTTAAACATGCATTATTTATCAAAACTTTGAAAGATAGAGAAAGAGAACTCAATGAGATTGTCTTGTTTAGCAAATGTAAAGCCTCGATAAGATTTTTTAGCACAACACTAGAGATGAGAAACTTTCCTCTTTCAATTACAAAAGGAATCAAAGAAAGAAAGAAAGAAAAAATTTCTCAATTACGACAAAATCGCAATCTATTCTAACCAAAAGCATTTCCAGAATTTCAATTTCAACAATCAATAGAAAAATAGCAATCAATTCACTCAAGAATTTCTGAAATCAAACTCGAGAGAGCAAGGGAGAGATTTCTCACCTACGAACTGAAGCTTCCAACTCCTCTCCTCCACTGCACAACAAATCAACCAAGAAAATGCTAGCGGAAATCCAAACTAACTTCGATCTGTTGAGGAATTCAATCGACCACGACGGGTGAGAGGAATGGCCGGAGACTGACAGCAAACTCGCCGGCCGTCAGATCGCCGGAGAGTTTCAAAATCGGCACTGATCGACGGCGAGTGAAGGTAAATAAAGGAAATTAATCAAAAAACAAAATTGATGGAATTTATGTTGTAAACCTACTCAAATTCATGTTCAAAGCAAGCCAAGAAAAAGGAAAAATGAATCATACTTTGGAGTTAGAACATACCTTGGGGATGCTAGTTGCGACGAAGTTGAAGAGGAGAGTTGCGACGGAGGGCGAAGGGCGAAAGGCGAGCGGCTTAGGGCGAAGGGCGAGCGGCGGAGGGCGAAGGGCGAAAGGCGAGCGGCGGAGGGCGAACGGCGAAAGGCGAGCGGCGGAGGGCGAACAGCAGCAGAGGACGAACGGCGAACGACGAAGGGGTCTGATCGATTTGAGAAAAATGTGAAAATTAGTCTTTAGGGTTTAATATGACGAACTCTAACCCGACGCCAGGTCCAGGCGTCGGGTAAGATATATCTAACCCGACGCCAGGTCCAGGCGTCGGGTAAAATATGTCTAACCCGACGCCTGGACCATGCGTCGGGTTAGATATATCTTACCCGACGCCAGGTCTAGGCGTCGGGTTAGATATATCTTACCCGACGCAAGGTCTAGGCGTCGGGTTAGATATATCTTACCCGACGCCCGGTCCAGGCGTCGGGTTAGAGTTCGTCTGGAAAACAATAAATTCTTGTAGTGTCATTAGAGGTATCAGTGGTACTTAAGGAACAAGAGGTATCATAGGGGTTAAATGGTTTAAAAGACCTTGCTGTGATAACGGACACCTGTGAAGGATCGACTTACTCATAATGGTTATATCAAGAGAACATAATATATCTACAGTGAGGAGAGTGCAACCCTCGGACTATAGTGGAGTCTCCGGGGGGGTTAACAAATGTTGATTAGTTCGGTTAAAAGAGTTTTGACCGGATAATCTTGTATCGTTGGAGCTCATGATCTGTAGGTCATTTAGGTTCTCCTGGTTAGCTCGGATAACGTCGTGCAACAATGTAAGAGAAAAGAAAAAGAAAAAGAATTTGAATTGTTCAAATTCGGTTTTTGGGAGGATGATGGACATATTTAAATATGATTTAAATATGAGAATGGTCTAAAACATGAATATGATTCATGTGCAAAAGGTCGGTTTTCGAAAAACCGGGTTTAGCCATATTATTTAATTAATATTTGATATTGAATAAAATAATATTAATTAATTAAAAAAGTTTAATTAATTAATATATATTTTTTATTATTAAAATGTTTAATAATAAAATATTTATTATTATTTTTATAATAATAATAAAATATATATTTATATATATAATATATAGGGTTGGTTGCACAAATAGCAATCAGGCCCAAACTAATTGTAAATTTAGCAAACTTTAAAATATTTTGCAAATATGGCAAAAAAATCTGTTTCTATCACTGATAGACTTTATCATATCACTGATAGACTTCTATCTGTGATAGACTATCATCACTGATAGACTATTATCACTGACAAAAATCTATAAGAAGCTGAGGTGATCAACGATAGACTTCTATCAGCCATAAGATATCAGCGATAGAAATTGTCATATCCGCAAAAAAATTTAAAAACATGTTATATTTTTAATTATCTTATTCTAAATTGACATCTGTTACAATTTTCCTAATATACATATAGATATAAATATATGTGTCTTCATGCTTTTTGCATGTAAGACACATATTAGTTTTATATATATATATATATATATATATATATATATATATATATATATTTTGTATATAGTTTTGGCCAAACACAAATTAGAAGATAGTGGGATTGGGTATTCAAAATGTGGATTCATTTTGAAAATCTAAAAAATATCTTCTTCTTAAAAAAAAAAAAAAACTCTCTCAATTTTTTTTTCTTGCTCAGACCATATTTTTTTCCTTCCCTTTCTTCTTTTAGTTTCCTTTCTTTTCTCTTTACTTCGGAGTCCCACAATTTCGTTGCACGACGCCGAGGATAGCGGGACTATCGGAGGTGGTCCTCGGCGTGTTCGTGAGAAGAATCTCGAAGAATTTGTGAGAAGAAACGACCGGTGGAACACGAAGAAATTTGGAACTACGAGGGTATGTATTCTAAATTTCTTATTTTCCGTCGTTTGAGAATGTTTCTAGTTTATTAAATTGATGAAATTAGAGTTTTTACGATCCAAAATCGCTTCCGCAGCGTTATACGCTCTATTAGGGTAGTGGGCACCAATAGTGGTCGTGGTCTTTCCCCCTTGGGTGGTTCCTCCTTGCCCTTACCCAACGACTTCTTGGACCTGACCCAACAATTCACAACGAAAAAATGGGGTCATAGACCCACGCCCACAACAGGCATATTCTGCCACCGACCAACCCACTCCAACCGACATCGAGGCCGCAATGCACACTCTTGGAATTAATCCTCCAAATGCACAATGGTACATGGATACTGGCGCTACCTCTCATACGACATCCACGCAAGGTAATCTCTCGTCTTATTTTAATTTTAGCAAAAAAACGTGGTATAATTGTTGGAAATGGTCATTCAATTCCAATTCATGGTTATGGTCATATACACTTGTCTCCTCCAAATCCACCATTATCTTTAAATAATGTTCTTTGTGCCCCTCAACTCATTAAAAACTTAGTTTCGGTTAGAAAATTTACTACTGATAACTCTGTTTCCATTGAATGTGATCCTTTTGGGTTTTATGTGAAGGACTTTCAGACGGGGATACGTCTAATAAGATGTAATAGTCAGGGAGAACTTTATTCTCATCATCCCGACCACCACAAATCAACCCATATCACCTTCCAATTTTTCCGCTTTAGCACCATCCCTATGGCATGAGCGTTTGAGTCATCCAGGAGCAGCTTTTTTTTATTCCCTCAGGCTAAATAACTTTATTGAATGTACTAGAACTCATAGTTCTCATATATGTCATTCTTTCCCACTTGGAAAGCATGTTAAATTGTCGTTTGTTGCATCCTCTTCTCGCACTTTTATGCCTTTTGATATTATCCATACTGATCTTTGGACATCTCCCATTTTGAATACTTCAAGCCACAAATATTATATTCTCTTGCTAGATGATTACTCTAATTTTTTTGTGGACTTTTTCCTTATCTAAAAAGTCACAAGTTTTTTCCACTTTCTTGTCTTTCAGAGCTTTCATTCACACTCAATTTCAAAGAGAAATTAAAAACATTCAATGTGATAATGGCAGAGAATTTGATAATGGGTCATTCTGAAATTTTTGTAAAACTCATGGTTTGTCTTTTCGTCTCTCTTGTCCTCACACATTTCATCAGAAAATGGAAAGGCCGAAAAAAAAATTCGTACCATTAACAACATTGTTCGCACTTTACTTGCTCATGCTTCTTTACCAAATTTTTTGGCATCATGCATTACAAATGGCAACCTACCTTCTCAACATCTTTCCAAATAAACAATTAGCCTATCAATCTCCTCTAAAAATTCTCTATCACAAAGACCCATCCTACTCTCTTCTTAGAGTGTTTGGTTGCTTATGTTACCCTCTTTTTTCATCTACTACCATTCACAAATTACAACCTCGTTCCACACCATGTGTATTTTTGGGATATCCGTCTCATCATCGTGGCTACAAATGCTATGATTTATCTTCAAATAAGATCATACTTAGTCGCCACGTTATTTTTTATGAAACTCAATTCCTTTTTGCTAAAAGTGCATAATCCATCACCTCAAACATACGATTTTTTGGATGATGGTGTATCTCCTCATATACTACACCATTTGACCTCTTCAAATAACCATAGTTCACCAACACCCACTTATCCTCCCTCTCTCAATCCTCGTGATGATCCTACTAACGACCCAACATCGTCTGAGCCAAACACATAAAGCCCACCAGTTGTGACCCACTCTCTCGTCTAACCCCCTTCTTTTTCAGGCCACAGACCAGTTACTCGAAGTCAACAGGAGATTTTTAAACCAAACACCAAATATAGTCTCCTAACCCATGTTACCAAATCACCCTTACCTCGTAACCCCGCGTCTGCCCTAAATGACCCGAATTGGAAATTGGCTATGGACGATGAATACGATGCTCTTATTAAAAATAAGACGTGGGATTTAGTACCTCGTCCACCAAACGTTAATGTAATTCGATCTTTGTGGATTTTTCAACATAAAGAAAATTATGATGGTTCTTTTGAGAGGCATAAAACCCGTCTTGTAGGTGATGACAAAACTCAACAGGTTGGAGTGGATTGTGGCGACACTTTTAGCCTGGTGGTTAAACCAGCAACCATTCGCACTGTTCTTAGTTTGGCTTTCTCTAAAGCATGGTTTATTCACCAACTTGATGTAAAGAATGCGTTTTTACATGGTGAACTCAAAGAAACTGTATACATTGCATCAACCCCTAGGTTTTCGAGACACATCACATCCGGACTATGTTTGTTTGCTGCAGAAATCTTTGTATGGGCTTAAGCAAGCTCCTCGCGCTTGGTATAAACGATTTGAAGACTATGTTTCCACTATTGGATTCTCTAACAGCAAGTCTGATCACTCTCTCTTCATTTATCGTAAAGGTACGCACATGGCCTACATCCTTCTGTATGTGGATAATATTATATTGATTGCTCCATCTGATGATCTTCGCAAGTCAATTATATGGCCCTTCTCAGTTCTGAATTTGTCATGAAAGACTTGGGTTAATTGAGTTATTTCTTGAGGATCGCTGTAACTCGTCATGTATATGGTTTATTTTTGTCACAAAGGAAATATGATGAAGATATCATTGAACGAGCTGACATGTCATCATGCAAGTCCAGTTCCACACCAGTTGACACTAAACCAAAGTTACGTGCAACTTCTAGCACACCATATGATGATCCCTCAGGATATCGCAGACTGGCAGGCGCCCTGCAATATCTAACCTTTACACGACCCGACATATCATAAGTTGTACAACAAATTTGTTTTTTCATGCATAAGCCATTGCAGGAACACATTTAGGCTCTCAAGCGCATTGTGCGTTACATTCAGGGCACTAAGGAATATGACTTACACTTATACCCTTCAATGACGAACACTTTCACCTCTTACACTGACTCTGATTGGGGTGGTTGTCCAAATACTCAACGCTCCACATCTGGTTATTGTGTATTCCTTGGAAACAATTTGATCTCATGGTCTTCGAAACGACAAGCTACTCTCTCTCTCGATCTAGTGCCGAAGCTAAATACCGTGGGGTTGCCAACGTGGTTTCTGAGTCTTGTTGGCTTCAAAACCTACTTCTGGAACTTCATTGTCCTATTCAAAAGACCACATTGGTCTATTGTGATAATATTAGTGTCATATATATCTCGAGAAATCCAGTTCAACATCAGCGCACCAAACATATCGAAATGGATATTCATTTTGTCCGTGAATAAGTTGCTCGTGGCCACGTACGTGTCTTACATGTCCCATCTCGACATCAGATTGCAGACAACAAAATGTCTTTCATTGATCTTGTTCAACGAATTCTGGGACAGTCTCAGCGTCCGCTAACTTCCCGTTTCGACTGCGGGGTGTGATAGAATTAAACTATTTATCTATAAAGTTGGTCTTGTCAACCAAGCATATAGTTACCATAACTTAAGCCTAAAGACTTAGTATGATTGTTGTCATTATTATAGCCTAGTCTTAGTATATAGTTAGGCTAATTATGGACTTGTAACTAGTATATAAATGATGTTCTCTCAAATGAATAAATTATCAAAAGTCATATTATTTCATATACATTAAATGATTATAAGTTTAGTCCGATAACTTTGACAGTTGCATTTAATAGGTCATTGAAGTTTTAAAATGTATCAAATAAGAATGAGTGTGGCCATTTCAATGATTTTTAATTTTGAACATTGAATTTTTTATTTTGTATCTATAATAGGTCCATAAACTTTAAAAAATGAAAAAATGAATGAATGTTACCTGACTGTTACAAACTTCCTAGAGCTTAGGTGAGCTTCGTATAAAGGGTCCATGAGCTTAAGTGTGCTTCGTATGACGACATCCTTATACAAAGCTCACCTAAGCTCTAGGAGTTTGTAACAGTAAGTAACACTTATTTTCTTTTTAATTTTTTTTTTTTTTAATTTTTTAGGGGGAGATGAGGGAATCCTTGGGAGAAATATGAGTGTTCTATAGCCACGAAATTAGGTGTCAATAGAGATATCAATGGAGAAGGCTTAAAATCTAGGAAGTTTGAAAAATACGTGAGATTTATTGTGCAACGGAAGGAACTAATGTTGTTGCGGTTGCAGACGAAACTAGACTTTTTAGAAAATATAGCATTAGGCAAAGAAAAAAAGCATAATAGACCAACATTTCTACTAAATAAATATCATATCAGAATAATTTATTCACATGAAGGAAGAATCCAACTAGTTCCTTCATAGTCTTTCTTTTGTTGAGCTCGGGGCTTATTGATAGCACATTGTGTGCGAACTATTTTTAAGATTTATTTATTGTTAGTTTCGACCATAAATTGGCTATTGCTACCCACATGTCTATTAATTTTGTAGAAATCGAGCAATTTAAGCAAAACAAAGAGTTTGAAAGACTTATCTAAAGAGAAAAATTATCAACCCAAACAGAGGGAGAAATAGGGAAATGGGCTTTTAACATCTAGAAAGTGACCTAAGTAATTACATGATCTATTAACATGAACAATAGAGAAAGAGGTGAAATTTATTTTACTATATGTCCAAATTTAAAGGGAGGTTTTGAAAAATAGCCCAAATTTGCCTTCTTTGGAGAGTGAAATTCAACTTTTGTTGATACAATCATCTCAAAATAGCGTAGTGGAAATGGTGCAAGGCTTCCTCCTTACTAACCGAAAAAGAAATTCATCAACAAATAACTAGTGTGTCATGCATGAATATCCAAACATCGAGAAATCTGGATTGAAGACCACTCATCCTAAGGACATTCAAAACGGTTTAATATTTCTATTTTTTGCATTGTTTTTGTCCTATATAATAGGGGTGGCCATCGGTCGGTCGGAATCGGTTTTGGGTGAAAACCGCCGCCGACCACCGATAGGTCGGTTTCCGTCCGTCGGTTTCCGACGGTTTAAGAAAGGTTAGTGACGCCGGCCGCCAACCACACGGTCGGACGGTCGGTTTTGGTCGATTTTCGAATTTCCGGCGAACTGAAAAACGATGATGTTGAAGAAAACTTAAAAAAAGAGGATGTTGGAAGAAAAGAGAAAAGAAAGAAAAAAAATGGAGAATAACGAAAGAGGAAGATGAAGAGTTAAGAGAGAAAGATTGTTGGAAATTGGAATGAGAGGAAGAGAGAGAATGATAATTAAAGTGGAGAGAGAGTAAATGGCATGGGGAAGGTAAAAAGAGAGAAAAAAGAGGAGATGTGAGTTGTGATTTGATAGATTAATAAAAATATTAATAAACATATATATAAATTTTAGCCATTTACGTGAATCAAGGCATAGAAAACTTCAATATTTTTAAACAAAACGAAAATTTCGGTCGGTCGGTCGGAATTCTGATTTTGGCCACTCCGACCGACCGAACGTCGGTTTTTTTAATACAGAAAACCGACCCCGACCGAACAGCTCTCTAAACCGACCAAATGATGTCGGTTCGGTCGGTTTCGGTCGGTTGGTCGGTTTTTCGGTTTCATTTGTCCACCCCTACTATATAATATGTACTTTATGAATAAAATTATTAGGGAAATTGTGCACCATAAGCTACTTTAAAATCGTATTTTAAAAAATGTTCAAATGTAATATCATTTTCAGAAATAGGTTTTCACCTGTATGACTATTATGTCATTTTCAATTTTCTCTCTCCCTATTAATTAATTATATTTTTCATTTATTTTGAATTATTTATAAATTTCATACTCCCACGATTTTAGCAGTTTAATTATTTCTCTCACATCAATTAATTACACGTATTTATGCAAGGTATTTATGCAAGTATTTATCCCTCCATTTAGCCTTTTTAGTCGATTTGTTTTATCTCCTACTAAAATCTCACCGATTTTAGTCAATTTATTTATATGAAAATATTCTATGTACAAAAAAATCATTAGTTAGGAATATATTCATAATGTACAGTATATATGAAGATATTCAATACATAACTTAATCTTATGTTTAAAATAGTTGAAATTTTCATTTATATAAAAATATACCATTTATAACGAATTGCATAATAATGATTACATATCGTAGTATATTAATTTATATTCGATTATCCATTTAAAACAAATATATACTTGATTATATCATGTATATATATGGGTAGACAAATTAGAAATTGAATATAACATTGTCTATTTAATAAGAAGCCAATTATAAATATATATTGTATTATAAATCATATATAATTATACATATATACTCGATCATATATTATTACATTCAACTGTTTAGGTAGTTCTATTATTCTAGTGAATATATATATTCATAACATAAGGTCATATATTCCTTTCATATTCAAATATACCACGTCTGAATCCTATGTTCATATTTATTCACCTTCAAATAGTTATCATTTGCACTTATATGAAAATATTTCATGTATAAATGAAGGTATAAATATATATTATCAATATACGATATATATCAAAATATTTCATGTCTAACTCAATCTTATGTTGGTGACATTTTTATTTACACGAACATATACACCATGTATAACTAAATACATATTTTTAACATATGACAGTATTTGATTATACCATGTATATATGTCTTTGGAGAGAGAGTTTTGCATAATAATGTATGTATGCAAAAAAAAAAAAAAAAAAAAATGTATATATGTGATATGTCGCTTTTGGAGAGAGAGTTTTGCTTGAGAAGGAAAGTAAATGATGTTAGAATTGATTAATATCATTAATGTCTTAATTTTTGGATTTACAATTGTATTAAATTATTGATTTATACCTTAATGGTTAAAATTTACTATTTTATTTCATAAAAAACTCAATAGGTATATGAGGGGTTTTAATGTAATTAAACACCAACTTTTATGAAACACTCTTAATGAATTTGGCCATTTGTGAAATAAATTGGACTTTTGTACATATTTGTAAAATCATAGTGATTTTAAGGCTAAGTACGTACAAAGCCCAAATTATTATAACCAATACAGAGTTGGAGTAAGTTTACTCCCCATTTGGCTCACAGAGTTGTTGAACTCGGGTAAAAAAATATCAACTCTCCAGGCTTCAATGGTAACTATTGTTGAGGCCGGTCTCATTTTTCAAGGCAACACATTTCTCTCTTTTCCTCTCTCTCCCTCTCTCCCACGATATTTTTAATTATTTTAAAAAATGCAATTTAAACAAAATATGTAAAAGAACTAAAAATGCAATTCAACCTATTTTTATTATTTTAAATATAAATTAGGTTGTTCAATCAAAATTGTTACTTAAATCAAAGGGATAATCTCTCAAATGACCATATGGTAGTATTTTCAAATATGTCTTAAAATCTTGAAATTTTCATTTCTATTTTTTATTAATTTCAAATACTATTATGTCACTCATTAATGTGTCTATTTTCATTCAAATAAAATTATTGGTGTATTAAATTTTATTTTCGTAATAAATTTTGATTTTCTCTCTCATTTAGTGTATTAATGTGTTCATTTCATGATTCAATTTTATCTCTCTATTTCCATTAAAAAAAAAAAAAAAAAAAAAAAAAAAAAAAAAAAAAAATCTCCCTCCTATCAAATTTAGGGTATTAAATTTCGATTTTAGTGTATTAAATTTCATTAGTGTATTAAATTTAATCTAAAAAAAAATTTATCTCCTAGTAAACGCAAATTGAGTGTATTAAATTTCATTTTTTTAAATAAGTTTCAATTTTATCTCTCATTTACTCTTCCCACTTGTTTCTTCACTATTTAATTTTTTATATATAACCACCATATATACTTATATATACCTCATATATGAGTATATACTCATATATACTACATATATACTTATAACATATGCATTTTTTTTTAATATATATACCCACCATATATACTTTATCTATGACTATATATTCATACATATTGTATATATACTTATAGTTAATATGTATTTATTTCTTTTATAAAATATGTAATTTATATATGTATACCCATCATATATACTGATATATATTTCATATATACTTATAAATATTGTGTATTTTTTTAAAGAAAATATATGTATTTCTTTATATATACCCACATTATATATTTCATATATGAAAATATATATTGCGGAGAGAAAATTGTTTAAGTCTGGATGAAGGAGAGAGAAGACAATTTAAACTAGGAGAGAGAATATGGTTTTAATGAGGAGAGATAAACATGATTAATGCAAATTTTATGATTTCAATTTTTTTTTCTTAAATGTTCTTGTTTTACTTTTTTATTTTATTTTAATAAAATATTAGAGAAAATTCAATATAAAATGATAGAGAGATTGAAGGGTATTAAAGTAATTTCAACCCAATTTTTATGAATTTTTTTAAAGTTGGTAGACATTTTTTATAAAAATAGAAAGTGAGGACATTAATATAATATCATAGGCATAAGGTGACTAGTTGTATAGTTATCCCTAAACAAAATTCAAAATGTAGTATTCCTACAAACGAAAGAAATAAAAACATCATCTTATTTAAATTAATGGATCAGTTTAAATTAATGGATTAAAAATCTTTCAAATTCATTTGTTGTATTTAACACACTATTGTACGTCTCTCCTTTATTCCAAAACTATCCAAATAAAATGAATAATTAATGTGAGTGATATTGAAAAAATAATGTGAAGTATTCGGATGTAGTGGATTCAGATGAAATGACGAGTTTAAGTGGGTGGAGGCGGAAAAAGATGTGTTTGACACTTGGGTCAGAGTAAGATTATACTTATGTGTTGTTCTTTTTTTTCTTTAAAAAGTTTTTAAAATATACATACATTAATAAAAACAAAAAAACCACAATCTTAGAATTCATAAATCAAATATGAGTCCTAACAAAGATGAGAGATATTGAAAAAATGATGTGAGGTATCGTGCTCAAAATTATTTTTGTTGTCTTCAAATAAATTTGTAAAAGATAGATTAAAAAATAATAATTCTTAAAATTTATTAGAAAAAGTCCTTAACAATAAATTTTTGAAAATTTGTAGAAAAAAATGTGCATCAAAAAACAGCTAAAATAAATTCATATTTAGAACTTCATGTTCAACAACTTTCTGCCTTAAACACACGGACTTCAGAACTCACAAGACTAAACAACTTCAACTGTCGGACCAAAAGCCCCCTTAAGATTCATTTTATAACATTCTCATTTATTGTTTCTTTATTTTATTTTCTAGTTTCTTTTCTTTTATTTGAGAAAAACATATTCGTATTTCATAACTTATTTTATATATATATATATATTTACTATGTATTTTATAAGTAAATACAATGATATCATATATGTATTCACGTGTTTGAAAAAGTGGAAACATGGAAAACAGATAAATAAACTATTTTCCGTTTTCTGAAATTCATACAATTTTTGAGAACTAACATAGCTTATAAAACTATTTTTTATACTTTTCAAAACTTGGCTAATTCAGATTGTATATCAAATATATATTTATAATTTTTTCACTTTGAAATTTTAACTTTTAGACACTATTTTTATTTTTTTAGTTTCTTTACTTATCTACTTCCTTAAAAATGTTTTTAGCTATAAAAAGTAGTTTTAAAAATATTGGTTTTATTTTGAAATTTTCTTAAGAATTCAAATATATATTTTTTTTTTTTTGTAAGAAAGATGAAAAACATGGTAAAAAATGATGATGAAAAAACAAGCAAAAATCTTTCTACAAAATCGTTAATTTTCAAAAACCTTATCGCCTGTTTTTTTGGTAATATAGAAATTTAAAAACAAAAGTTTTCATGAAAACAAAATTGTATTTCATGTTTTTATATATGTGTTTGATAACAAAGTTAGAAGTTGGATCTCAATTTAACTAATTCTTCCAAATGTGTTTAAATTTATTTTTATAAAGCATAAAACTAGTTTTTTTGCAAAGATATTTTAATTAATGCGTGAATTGAGCTCATGACCTCTTAGTTGAAGGCACAATTAATTGAGTTATGCTCGGTTTGGAAACCATAAAACTAGATGTAGTCCCCAACTAAATATTAGATTGAATATAAATTATTATTAATTAATTTATAAACATATTTTATGTTATAAATTTTGTATAATTATTATTTGGAAAATTGCAACCAATGTCAATTTAGAGTAAAATAATTAAAAATATAGCATTTTTTTTAAAAAAATTGCAAATATGACAATTTTTATCACTGATAGTAGTCTATCGCGTTGATAGTAATCTATCACCTTAGTTTTTTATAAAATTTTGTCAGTGACAGTCATATATCAAAGACAGCAGTTTATCAATGATAGTCACTGATATTTTGTCAAAATGTTTTAAATTTTGTTAAATTTACCATTATTTTGGGCATGATTGTTGTTTATGCAACCAACTCTTATTATTTTATCATATAATTTATGTAGCCACGTATTTTTTCTCGGATCTTTTTAAATTAATTATTTTTGCCCGGAACTTTTTAAATTAATTTGCTAAATTAATAATGTATGTTGTAATTTATGTTTTATGTTTGTTCTAATTTGATTATCTTAATCTACCATGATTCTTTTATTTGCTAGTTTGATTTATCATTTGTTTTTGTTGGTAGAAAAAAAAAGAAGATAAGATAAAGGAAAAAGCCCTAAAAAAATAAAAAAAAAAGGAGGTTTTTTTAATTTTTGATTTGGTGGTTAAAAAGTATTTTTTTTTTTTTTTTTTGTAGAGAGAATAATTTTTTATTCTCAAAATCGAAAGATGTCCCTATTTTTAAAAGTTTTTAGTTTAATTTTTTTCCCTATCTTTTTCATTCCTTATTTATCCTTCCTGATTTTTTTCATTCTTTATTTTACCCTTCCTAATCTTTTTCATTCCTTATTTAACCTATGATCTCAATCTCTTCCTTCATTTCTAAGATTTAGTAATAAAAAAACAACTAACTCTGCCTTCCAAGATTTTCTCTCTTCCCTCTCTCACATCTTACCCGTAATCTCCCAACAGAAAGAAAAAAAGAAAATATATATATATATATATATATATATATATATATCATCTCTCCCTAAAATGTAATTTAAATTTAAAAATAAAATAACAATTGACATTTAAAAATCATCACGTACTTAGTATAATTTAAATTAAAAAAAAAAAAAAAAAATGGAGTGATTTTTGTAGGATTTTAGTTTACGCATTCTTTTTTATAATTAGAAAATTACATAAATAAAATGAGGGATAAAATAAACATAGAATTACAAATACAATGTATTTATATTTGCAAATGACGATAAGTGTAAAAATATTGTTTTTGCAATTTACTGTATTTGCAGTCTTGCAAAATTGCAATTACAATATATTTGTAATATTTGCAATTTTGCAACTTGAAATTATAGTGTATTTCCAATTTTACAACTTGGAATTAACTTACAATTGTGCAATTTTACAAATTTGCAATTAAAAAAAATAACATATAGTATCTAAGAAAGATGTACAGTGCTCGCGGAGCGCACTTGCGAAGGACCAACGACGAGCTATATAGAGGATAAGAGAAAGAATCCCAAACATGCTTGCATAATATACAGGATAAACGTACACTTGCAATTAAAATGTAAAGTTGCAACTTACAATTACAATGTAAATTTGCAACTTGTAATTACAGTATAAACTAGTATAAACTTGCAATTATGATGTAAACTTGCAACCTGCAATTACAATGTAAACTTTTAATTATAGTATAAACTTGCAACTTGCAAATTACAGTTAAATGATTATAGAGATCCTTGATCATTACTTTTATTTGAGAATGAAGTTTGGTTTTGAAGATAGAATTGTGAGAATGAAATTTGGGGATTATGGATTTGGGGGTGGGCCCAAAGAAATAGAAGTAGTAGAATTTGGATCTGGTTTTCGTCACCGGAGGCGTTTGAGCTGAATCAGAATCTGGCAGCGTCGCATACGGAGGCAGAGGCGACTGATTCAGGTTCGGCGGCAAGTCCAGGCCAGTGTTGACCTTAATCTTGAAGGTCATACCTCATTTGCATTGAACTCCATCATCGGCATCAGAGAAAAATAGTTTGGTCATTTGATGGTCAAAGCACTAGAATGATCAATGGCTTGTCGAAGTCGGAATCGCTGTCATTGTACAGGACCGTATCGTTATCGGAGGCGTCGTTGAAGGAGAAACTATTGAATGTCGTTAACTTGTAGGTCTGGATCACGAATGATTCAAAATTATTATGAATCTCCAATAGATTTATATAAAATTGTTAGAGTAAAATAAGGAAAGACAAAATTGGGGGATTTTGGGAAGAGAAAATTGAAGAATTTTGAAAGTATATTATTCACATGGTGGGAAAATAGGGTAAGGGTAAATACTAAAGAAAAAGAGAGAGAAAGGGAAAACAAAAAAGAACACATAATCTAACTTTTAAAAGAATGGGCATTTGTTGAAACGTTCTCCTAAAAATGACCATTTACTATTATTTTCCGTTTTTTTATGAGTCATTATTGGCAACAGTAATTTATGCCCAAAAAAAAGTTTGAATCTGGTATTTTCTAGTTTGGAGGGGATAGTTTGAGATGCACATTTACACTTTGTTCCCCTACAAAGATCCAAATCTCCGAACACAACAAAAAAAATTCTAACTTAGTTGGAGGATGCATTCGGTAAGGCTTTTGTCTCAATAGTCCTCGCCTCATACAACGAGTAGATTTTTGGTGTTTTTGGGTTCTTGGTGTTCTTGATTCTTTTCATTCTCAAACGCCTGAGAAAAAAAAATACAAAGTGAGGCATTAGAAGACTGATTTTTTTGGCTTAAAGTTTGCTACTACTATTTTATTGATCATCTCTCTACATATTTACATTTTAATTTCTCTTTTTTTTTTTACCTTCGAGCATTTTATTTACCAAAAAAAAAAAAAAATAAGTCATATAAAAAGTAAAAAAATAGGAGTTGAGAAGAATGTAGTGTACCTCAGTAGTTGAGAAGTTTCTTGATTCTGTTCTTCGAAAAAAATAATAGTGAATAAGTGATAGCACACAAAGTGTGCTATCTTTGCATATTTATTGCTAGTTTTGTTGCTTAAACGATTACTTTCATGTTGATTTTTCTTTGTTTTGTAGAGATTGAACAAATTGAGCAAATTGGAGTTTTATGAGGATTACTAATGAAAATATGAGTTTGATAGCTCCCCAAATGAGCTATTATCTACTCTCTAATTATGGCTAATTATCGTGCTCAATGATATTAATTGTACCTTGTTGTAGGTGTTTCACGGTTGGGAGCTCGAAAAGTTCAAGGACGTGTTTTGGTGCTAAGAAGATTTTTTTAAGGCATCAGGGATGAACCAGGCAAAGAAGAGAAGCAAAAGATCACTTTGACACTGGAGGTCCCGCGTATCGACGTTGCTCAAATCAGATTTCTAAATTGAAGACTCGAGAGCAAAATTTATCACAGCGTCTCGACGCTCCGAGAGTGCGCGCGCGAGGAAGTTTCGTCTGTAGCGTCGCGACGCTGCCTGTAGCATTTCGACCCTACGTCGATTATAAATAGCATCTTCTCCGATTTTTAGGTCATTCACTGTTCAATTTTTCCCTCGCGATTGTCGTTTTCTTCCTCTTTTTTTCTGGTTTTCTTCTTCCTTTGGCTTGTATGAACTCAAAGACCTCCATGGATTCTTGGAGATTCACATTCTCCATGGAAGGTGATAGCTCTAATTTAGAGCTATGTTTTACTCCATAATTATAGCTAAAAGTCGTGCTGAATGTTGTTTATTTGCCTTCGTTGTCGGTGTTTCGCGGTTAAGAGCTCGTAGAGTCCAAATGACGCTTTTCCGGGCTAAGAAGACCATTTTAGAGCTTCGGGAATGCATCGGGCAAAGAAGAGGAGCAAAAGGGAAAAAATTCACCAAGGGTCCAGCGTCGAGACGCCACTCCAAGGTAAAATCTAATTTCAGACCCGAGAGCTGCTTGAACCGAAGGCCGCAGAGGAAGTGATTTAGGGATCTTCGGCGCTCCAAATGAATCAAACAAGAGCCTATGTGATTGCACTACTATCACATAGCTAAATTATGCAATCATTTAGCTTGAAGGAAACACCACCGGTAAAAGCCACAGAAAAAGGGCCACCGGTAAAGTGGCACCGGTAAGCCTTCACTTGTAAGCTTGCACCGGTAAGCTTACACCGGTATGCTTACACCGGTAAAGATTACACCGGTAAAGCTTACACCGGTAAGCTTACACCGGCAAAACTTACATCGGTAAGCTTACAGACGCACAACTCTCGCGAAACTCACCGGTAAATGGCACCGGTAAAAGGCATCGGTAAACCATACCGATAAGCTCACAAAGCGTTATCACATAACGCTCACCAGTGCACCCGTAAACTACACCAGTAAAATGAACCGGTAAACTTCACCGGTAAATTTTACCGAGCAGCCGGAAAAGCAGAAGGAAAAACGTACCTTTGATTATATTTGTCTTCTTGTCTCCGCAGCAACCTCCTCTGCAAAAACATGGAAGCTATCTGCACTCAAACGATTCGAGGACCACCCATAGAGCAATCCCGCTATCCTCGGGCCTAGTAACGGAGTAGTGAGACTCCTCTATGAGAGAGGTTTTGGAGAAGAGATGGAGGGAGAAGAACTTGAAGCTTCTATCATATAGAAGACAATCTTCTCATCCCATCTTCAAACTGGAGGTAGCTGAAGAAGATCATTGCTCAACCTTTGAGCAAGTTCATCAAATGAACAACAACTTCATTTGATTGAAAGAAATGGCTTCACCCTTCATCAACATGAAGATTTTCATTTTCTCCAAAATGAAACCGACAAACCAATTCTTTGAAGAACACCTGTCTCTTCCAATTGAAGTCAAATGAAGAATTTCATAGCTAACCTTTGAGCAAGTTCATCAAAATGAACAATTCTTCATCAAGATCAACCAAGATTTCATCCTCTTCATCATCAACATGAAGAATTTCCCTTTTCTTCAAAAAAAAAAAAAATTGAAGAGAGAGAGAATTTTTACAAGAAAAGAACTTCAAAACCAAAAGCTCTTAACTATTTTTCTTAAACTCATCAAAATGAGTTAATGGAAAGTTAAAGATAAACCTCCACATGTCACACATGCAACAAAAGTTATGTATTAATTTAATATTTATTTAAAAATTAATTCAAAATTAATTTCAAATAAATATAAATATGTTATATTAATTAAAAAATTTAATTAATAAAACATAAAACATAAAACATAACTTAATTAATTAAAGAATTTAATTAATTAAAATTATTTAATTCAATATCAAATATTGATTAAATAATAAGGCCAATCCCGATTTTTCGAAAATCGACTTTTGGCACATGAATTCCTATTCATGTTTTAGACTGCTCCCATATTGAAATCATATTTAAATATGTCTTCCTTCGTTTCCAAAATCGAATTTGAACCAATTAAAATTCTTTTTCTCTCACATTGTTGCACGACTTTATCCGAGCTAGCCAGGAGAACCTAAAGGACCTACAAATCATGAGCTCCAACGATACGAGATTAACTAGCTAAACCCTTTAGCCTAGCTAATCAACATTCGTTAACCCCCAGAGACTCCACTAAAGTTCAAGAGTTGTACTCTCCTCACTGTAGACATGTTATGTCCTCTTGATATAACTATCATCGACAAGTCGATCATTCACAGGTCGTTCATAATCATAGCGGGTCATTTAAACCGTTTAACCCCTGCATTACATCTTGTTCCTTAAGTACCACTGACACCTCTAATGAACAAATGATTTATGGTCCAACCAACAAAGCAAATCCCTCTCTGATCATGAGAGGAAGGGCCCTTGTTCAAGACCTGGTATCGGTCCTTAAGGAAACAACCTCTCTACTAACCCTAAAGCCGGGTAGGAGTGAATTTCATCTCGCAGAATTATGTCCCCAGCTACCTATTTGATCTTATCCTCAAAATGGTAGGCTTATTGAGTCGGCGATCTGGCCACTCTCACCCGTACAAGTCAAAGGATAAGGTCGAATAAACAGAAGTTCATAGCAAGCTCAGGATTAAGATCGAGTTACCTAAGCCATCATATGAAAAAGTCGGTCTTTACAGTAAACGGTATTATAAAGAAAGAGAGACTTGATACTTGGTTCAGTCTTATGCAAACTCATTGCACATGACGCCCTCACTCGCGCATCTCCATGTGAAACGATTCGAATCACATCGTTTTGTACAATACAAAGTGAGCCGCATCCAATAATGTTACCAGGATAAGGTACCCAACCTTATCCATATACTATAAACCGTTTTGGTTGTCTAGCTACTTGAACTTGATCCACATTCATGTCATACATGAAACTCAAGTACTCATACTATCGCCATGGGTGTTTGTTATTGGCATAAGTTAATATAAACACAAAACACTAAAATCAATAACAACTTTATTGAAGATTGAATATATGTATTCAAACAATTTACAAATTACGAGTTTTAGGACATAAAACCCAACAAACTCTCACTTGGACTAAAACGTATGTGGTGTACATGCTGGTTGTGAAAACTAGAATATCGTATATCCAAAATTTCTCTCATTGTCCTACTGTACAGCTCGCAGCCCTAGTCTCACTAGGTGTCCCTCAAACACTTTAGGCGTGAGAGACTTAGTAAACATAACAACATGATGTGCTTTGAGGCATTCTATGTGACGATCACATCTCCTCGTAGCACTATCTCTGTTAAGAGATAATAACTAAGCTCTACAAAAAATCCTTTGCTACTTCGCAAGCTACAACATGTTTACTCTGATAGGAAAAAAAACACAAGTTCCTAGAAATCAAGGTGTCAATCATGCTTACACTTGGAATTATTGTTAGTATGTAAAAAACGGTATAAATCTATGTAAGCACAGTGAGACTCTTCATTTAAAATTGAGGGATCTCGATTATCGGACTATAATTTCCAATTAAACGATTTTGGTTAGACCTATTGAGAACTGATGAGTAGCAAACATATACAGAATCGTGTGGGGAAACAACAAATACGAAAATAAACCAAAGATAACGAGCCCTAAAAATGGGGGGAACGCGGAATTAAACACATACAGTGCGATGATTAATGTGAGAACCGAACACATAACAGGCATCCGGGAGAATGATAAAAAGGATTCAACCTCGACAAACAAGCAATTGAAAAAGAAGTGATAGAGAGATACAGAAAAATGAGATCGGAAAAGAGAATTGGAATGAAGCGTACCTAGATTTGTTAGTGATTTTCGGGAATTGAAGGGGTCGTCCACAAGAGAGAGAAGTGAAATTGAAATCTGAAGAATAAAGAGTAAATTGTGAAGTGAGAGGAAGAAGAAGAAGAAGAGTGGTGGATCAACTAGTAGATGGAAAATTCGAGGAGATGATCTTTTGGAATGAAATGGCTGAAGATGAGTAGAGGAAATTAGGGATTAGAGACGATGGTGACTGAGATGGCCAGAGAGAGAGGGAAATGAAAAATGGAGAATACCAAATTTCGTTGGTCGGGTGTGAGGTCTAATCGATTTTCGTTGGTCGAAGATTTGAAGAAGATGGAAGTAAAAGATGTGTGAGGGAATTGTTTTACAAGAGAAAAACCCAAAGGTTTTCGTTAGTCTATGAGGGCTAATCGGTTTTAGGTTTTTTTTTTAATCTTGTAATTTTTTTACAAAAAAAAAAGAAATACATCTTTCAAAGAGCTGAACACAAACGTTTGAAATAAGTTGAGCTGCTAAGAAATGAATTTTTTATGACAAATTTTATTAAGAAATGATTTTTTTTAATCATGTAATTTCTTACACAAAAAAAAAAAAAAATGAGAGTTGGGCTGTTTTTGTTTCATTTTTTGGGTTTATATTTTAGGGGAAACCAGAAAAATGTCTAAAACAAAAGAAAACAACATGAAAAATGTCTAACCACTTTTTTCTTTTGAATTATGTCTAAACCCTATATTTAGTAAGGCAATTTACAACTCAATGGACAAGTCTACCCTTCCACAATTTCTCCTAATTTTGAGAATGAAAAAAATAAGACTTAAAAATATAAAATGTTGGGAGGAGAGAGAAAGAAGTTTTGGACGTAGATTTAACCGAGACGTTAAAAATGATAAAACTGAATTGACACTTATCCCATGAGAGTTACATGGTTATACCTCCCGCCCTAAATAATTAAGAAATGAGTCTATATACTTGAGGAAGTAATACAACCACAATAAATTCATCAGTGGCGATGTGTGCATGCCTGCACACAGGGTAAAAAATGGAAGGCACATGCATTCACACAAAGTAATAAAGGGAAGGTAAATGGTCGGTCAACCATTTATAGTGAGCATTCCCAATGAATTTGCAATAATTACATTTAGCAGCTGAATGGGGGAAAGCCTGAAACACGAACCTGGTATGTGACTTATTCTAAACCCTCACCAATAAATATAAACGCACAAATCTGGGGGACATACAAAAATCTGGGGGACCGGGTATGTATACCTCTAGACAGTGTATAGGTATACCTGATGAACACACACGGAACTGGGGGACAAAATATGTATACCCTGAGGAAGTGATACAACCAATGAAGAATCCATCACTGCAGGTGTGTGCATGACTGCACACAGAGTAATAAAGAGGCATGCAGATGGTCGACTAACAACTTAAAAGAGGGAATGCTTGTTTTTTAAATTCTTGAACGATTCCCCAATAATTCGAAATAATTTCATTTATGGCTTCGAGAGGGAAAACCTGCAACACACCACCGAAAATGAATTGCTCCTCAGAATTTGTGTGTTGAGTAGGCGATTCGGTGAGGCTTCAAGGCATTCGATTCGACAGACATACCGTGAATACGGTGGCATCGAGGGACAGCCGTGAAATCGTGTGGTGGGAATCAAGCTCTAGAGCCTTGGAGATTGAATTGGTGAATTCCGCAAGTGTTGAATTCGGGGGGACAACAACTGTGCACGTTTTGAAATTAGTGTAACGGTTCATCTCGTCCCAAATCCCATCATATTTCACCGTAATAGAAAGGTACGACATGGGTTGGTCTTGTGTGGTGGAACGTTGGAATAAGGATCTTTTGGTCTTGTAGAAGAACTGGAAAAGGATAAGGAAAAAAAAATCGCGATAGAAAAGGAAAAGGGGAAAAAATCGCCCTAGATGAAGTTTGAAGATTCACGGGGAAGAATCTGAAAAATGGTAGACAATGCATAATTGTAGGGGGATTGTTGTTTAACGATATCGTTTTGACCGATATCTCCTCATTTGTAGGGTGGGGTGTGTATTTGTTGTTTCTTATTTTTAGGGGAAGATTTAGAATTAAAATAGTGCTAGTAATTACCCACGGCAGTGTCCAACTGTATACCCTTACCGAATGTATGTGCGACGTAGTCGCTGTATATCTCCACGGGTGTGCCCAAGCATATACCCTGACAGATGGTGTGTGCGGCGGCTCTACTCACCGGAACACATAGAGATACAGAATGCCAGAAATTAGTTAACGAAAAAAACAAATCTGGTTTCTTTTAACGGGAAATGATCCACCTCACCAAATAACCTCTTAAAATTAATTGAATTTTAAAATAAAATCAACTAATTTCAAAACTAATAATTTTTCAAATAGAAAATCATAAAAGGGTATAATGGGAACCAACTCAAACAGATTTCTTCCTAAAAATTTCTCTAGACATGGACTGCAAAGAAAACTCTTAGACATTTTCCATTAAACGTAATTAATTGTAGACATTCTTCTGATTTCTCCTATATTTTAAATTATTTAGGCTCATTGGGTTTGGACTTCAAATTTTTGAAGCAATAAACTTTATTTGGGATTGGCGAATTATACCAAAAAAAAAAAAAATGGGTTACATATTGCAACACATTATTAAACCGCTGCAATACATACATTTAGTAACAATTAGCTTTTTGTTACGAAAAAATGTTGCGAGTTTATTAAATCTTGCAGCACTTTCTAAATCGCGGTAAAAAAACCGCTGCAATAACCCTGTTTTCTTGTAGTGTCTTCTCTCTTCTCTATTCTCGGTTTGCAGGTTGAGGTAAGCGTTCATCTTCTTCTCCATTGTTAGTCTTCTTCGATTTGCATGATGATCTGAAGAAGAGAGAAAACATTAAGGGGTGTTTGGCCCACAAACTTGTTGGAGAAGGAGTTGGGAGGAGAAGTTAACTCCCCGTTTGGCCCATAGACTTGTTGAACTCGAATAAAAAATATCATCTCTCTAGACTTCAACAACAATTAATATTCAACTCACAGACTTCTACACTAATTACTATTTAATTTTGTCTCATTTTTCAAGGCAACACATTTCTCTCTCTCTCTCCCTCCCATATTATTTTTAATTATTTAAAAAAAACGTACTTTAAATAGGTAAAAGTACTAAAAATGCAATTCAACCTATTTTTTATTATTTTAAATATAAATTAGGTTGTTCAATCAAAATTGGTACTTAAACCAAATTCAAAATGTAGTATTCTTACAATGGGAGAGAAATAAAAAAACATCAGCTTATTTGGATTCATTTAAATTAATGAACTAAAATCTTTAAAATTCACATGTAATATTTAACATATTATTGTACGACTCTCTTTTATTTCAAAATTATCCAAATAAAATGAATAATTAATGTGATTGATATTGAAAACAGAATGTGAAGTATTGTGGACAAAATTATTTTTGTTATCTTAAAAAAAAAAAAAAAAATTGTGAATGACACATAAAATAAAAAGTAAAAATTGCACTCTTAAAATTTATTAAAATTTATTGGAAGAAAAGTCCTTTTTTTTTTTTTTTGAGTACATTGGGGGTGGGGGGATTCGAACCACAGACCTTAACAATGAAAAGTACATTGGGGGTGGAAGAAAAGTCCATTTATTGGAAGAAAAGTCTTTAACAATGAAAAATACTTATGTGTTTTTTTTTTTTTTTCTTTAAAGAAGTAGGTAAAATATACCTACATTAATAAAAATAAAAATAAAATCTCAATCTTAGAATTTAAAGAAGTTTGTAAAATATACCTACATTATTAAAAACAAAAAAAATCTCAATCTTAAATTCATAAAATTAAATATGAGTCCTAACAAAAATGAATATATATATATATATATAATAAAAATAATGTGAGGTATTGTATTAAAAAAAAAATTGTTATCTTAAAAACATTTATAAATAATAAATAAAATAAAAATAAAAAATTCATTTTTAGAATTTATTGGAATTGAAAGAAGTCCTCAATAATAAAACTTTGAAAGTTTGTAGAAAAAAAAATGTGGAGAAAAAAACAGCTGAGATAAACTGAAACTTCAGAACTTTAAGTTCAACAACTCTCTAGCTCAAATACACCACAGACTTCAGAACTCCAGACTAAACAACTCTCTGCCCCGAACACACACTTCAGAATTTCCCAAACTAAACAACTCTCCAGACTAAATAACTTCAACTCTCCCAACTCCTTGGGCCAAACGCCCCGTAAAAGAGAACTTGCTTTTTCTTGTACTTGTGAAAAAATTAAAGTAAGAAAGAGAAAGTTCGGTGTAAGAGAAATGTTTTGTCTATTAAAGAGTGATAGTACCTATAGAAGAGGACTGGGGTACTTTTTCTTGTCTAAATACATGTGAAACCCCTCAATAAATTATAAGATCTACCTCACAACTAAATTCTTTATTTTGAAAATTGTTGAAGGTTTATTTATTACTGTCCAATATAAATAAGTTTGAAACGCGGTTGAATTGGAATTTACTGATAAAGTTAGTGTTATTTCGTTGAGATCTTTACTTCATAGTTAGGAGTATGAATATTTAAAATTCATGTGGAGAAGATGTTTTATGTTTTTTTGGTTTGAAAATGTGGGGAAGATTCAAATGTTAAAGATGTAGCTGGAATCGAAGAGATTCACAGAGGTGTCCAGGCCCCAAAACAAACTAGGGAATTTGTCATCCACGCAAAGAGGACTCTTCTAAACCCTAAACATCTTTTTTATAGGAAAATTATAACAGAAGTCAAGGAAAATTATAACAGAAGTGAATTTAAAGTAAAATAATTAAAAATATAACACTTTTTTAAAAAAATTGTGGATATAACAATTTCTATCACTGATAGTATGGTTTATCGCTCTGATAGACTCAGATTTTTATAAAATTTGTCAGTGATAGTAGTCTATCAGTGATAGTCATATATCAACGATGGAGTCTATCGATAATAGCCACTAATTTTTTGCCATATTTACAAAATATTTTAAACTTTGTTAAATTTGTAATTATTTTGAGTCTGATTGTTGTTCCCGTCTTTTATATATATATATATATATATATATATATATATATTAAATAATAAAAAAAAAAGGGGGCATCTAGAGGGAAATTGCTTGGCTGGCATTATTTATTATGGTCACCAATCTTGACAAATCGTTTAAAATGTGTTATATTTCATTATCCTTCATCTTTGTCATTACATAAATATCACTTCTTACTTCCCTGAAAACCTTCCTAATATTCCATCAAAAAAACCAAAAATGAATGCAAATTTTGTAAAGGCGGAGCTCATGACAATACTAAGCATCGATGGTGGCGGCATCAAAGGCGTCATCCCTGGAATCCTCCTCGCTTTTCTCGAATCCAAACTTCAGGTATATTCATATCTTTCATATTTTCAACCTACAAAATTAACAACTTACAGGTTTTAAATTTTTTTGTTTTTTATTTAGGTAAAGTATTTAATTAATGCAGGGTGAGGATTTATGCTTTATGCTCGGTCTGACTTTTGAATTATTTTTGGGTTAATTTGGTAGGAATTGGACGGTCCAAAGGCAAGATTGGCGGATTACTTCGACGTAATGGCCGGGACGAGCACCGGAGGGTTAGTCACAGCCATGCTTACAACTCCGGACAAAAACAACAACAGTCGACCATTATTTACGGCGAAGAAGATTACGGAGTTTTACTTGCAAGAGACTTCAAAGATTTTTCCTCAAAGAAGGTTGTTGTTTTTATTTTATTTTTTGAAACTGAGATTTTGGCTGGTTTTGTTAGTGAATTTATATATGTTTTTTTTTATTGGAGATTATAGGCATTTTGATTGGTTTTGTTAGTGAATTTATATATGTTTTTTTTATTGGAGATTATAGGCATTTTCTTGATACGGTGTTCAATTTGTTTGGGCAAGCGATGGGCCCAAGTACGATGGGAAGTATTTGAGAACAGTGGTGAATGAGTTGGTCGGAGATTTGACTCTGAAACAGACGCTAACTAATGTGGTGATTCCTGCTTTCGACATCAAGATTCTCCAACCAGTCATCTTCACCACACATGATGTAATAATCAAAATTCAATTTTAACTCTACTTTTCATTTGTCGCCATGGTTTTCACCTAGTTTGAAAAAAGTCTAAATTTTGCTAAAATAGCTTTAAAAGTTTGAATTTAATTTTCGTGATTTCAACTCAGTTTCAATTTGATCACCCTAGGTAATTGAGTCAAAGTTCGTATTATTCACGTCCTTTGATGTTAATATTTTTTTTTACCTAATTTTGCCCTTACGTTTTATTTTTATGGATGAAAGACATTTGTAAAATTCAACCAACCTTCTCTACTCTTTTTTATTATTATTTTGAAAGTTCTACCTCTTTATGAGAGTTAACCTAATTTCTGTGCCATATCATTATCATGTCACATAAATATTTAAATAATAACAGAATCCTATAAAAATCAAAATTTAAAGATTATGTTGATTCCAAAAATCTGACGAGCTAAAATCTTATCTGATCTTTACATGTTCCGACGATAAATTTATAGATTGAGAGAAGTTGTGACTTGTAACAATAGTACTATATATTGGTGTGGTGTTTGTCACACTCGCTCGGATGTCAAAGTTAGAACTAGAAGAAAAAATTGTATTTATATGAGGAGAATTTTGTAGAGGTGTTGTTTTGAATTGTTTGATAAATTGATATATGGGTGTGATTATGCAGGCGAAAGTAAATGCATTGAAGAATCCAAGGTTGGCGGATGTGTGCCTGGGCACGTCGGCGGCGCCGACATTCTTACCGGCCCACTTCTTCGAGACGAAGGACGATGTAGCAAACACCACTCGCACATACGACGTCGTTGATGGTGCCGTTGCCGCTAATAATCCCGTCAGTTTCCTTTCCTCATACATTTCATTTTTATATTCTATCTTTTTCAGAATTTCCTATCCACAAAAATAATATTCTTAATGTTAGGATACAAACAATATCCCACATTGGTTAGAAAAGGGAAAGATCAGGGCTATATAAGGGGGACAATTATCTTAAAGGGTATAATGGCCTTTTCTCTAAGGGTATGAGTCATTTTGGATGAAACCAAAACTCAAAGTCATGAGGGTTTAGGCCCAAAGTCCCAAAACTCAAAGTCATGAGGGTATTGTGGAGATGTTCCGTTGTCTTTAATACTTAAAACTTTATTGTTGGGGACGTTTCTTTTTTACCCCCACATTCTCCCAATACTATTTTAATAATTAAGCTAAATATATATTTTAGGTTCTATTTTTTTTTTTTTTTTTTTTGGTATTTTTTTTCAATTTAGTCTTTGATATTTAATTTTTTTTTTTGGTGAATTATCATTAATAATTGGACCATTTTGTGAATTTTCTAAACGAAGCAGCTTTTCAGTCATACTTATTTCGAAATTTTTGCATATCTAAGTAAAAAATTATGGATTTTGAAATGTGAAATGTACGCGGCTCAAACGACGATGTGTTGCCTTTTTCGTGGATGTACATCATCTTTTGAGAAGATAATGTGTGTTGACGTAGATACACCATCTTTTCAAAAGACGATGTGTGTTGGTCTTGATAGATATAATCTTTTGAAAAGAGGATATGTGCTCGTGTGGTGGACACATAAAACAACTATGTTTTTATAAGTAAAAAAAAAAAAAACACTAACTTATGTTCTACGCAAATGTGTTTGAATAACTTACTTGGTTCAGCTATCAAAAAAAAAAAAAACTTACTTGGTTCTCGTAGGTGCTATGTGGTTTGGAAAGACTGATTTCCATAAATGAAGGGGAATTACGTTTGTAGTTGAGGCAGTTGTGCCTTTAATGCCATTTATGCTTCAAAAATAAATTTAACTTTTTTTTTCTTTCTTTATTTACAACAACAGAAGGTGCATAGAGGAGAGGTTGGAGGAAAAATTTAAAATTATTTTAAAATTAAATGCTTTATTAATGATGAAGTGATTCATGTGAAGACAAAGTGACTAGCTTGACTTGTGAAAATGAAGACACTTCCAAGTCCCCACTTAAAAAACGTGGTTTTCAAACTTTAGAAATTAAAAAAAAAAAAAAAAAAAAAAAAATCGAAGTGACTGCCTTGACTTGAAGATGAAGAGACTTCCAAGTCCCCCCTTAAAAAACGTGGTTTTCAAACTAGAAATAAAAAAATTTAAAAAAAAAAAAAAAAAAAAAATTAAATAACTAGATCTGGGTCGGTGGATCGGTTTTCTACAAGCTAGTTAAAATCTGATCGAAAATCAATTTTAAAATTAATAAAACCGACTTCGACCGATGATGGTAAAATATCGACCGGCTGTTGTCGGTCCGGTCGGATCGATTTTCGATTTGATGTTGGTCACCCTAAAATATATGGAGGTGGAGGTGGAGGTGGAGGTGGAGGTGGGGGTGGAAGAATATTTACTATTATTTATTTTTTTGGTAATTTTTTTTAATTTTAATTGAGATGTTGATAACTATTTTATTTTTAATTTTCTTTTTCTCAGGATTTTTATACTTTGATTTTTATCTTTTTTTCAAGAAAATTTTAAATTCTTACCCAAGTTTTAAAAATAAAAAAAAAATATATATATTTATTTTAGTTTTTAGTTTTTTTTTTCAAAAAATTTACTTGAATTAAAAAAAAAAAAAAAAAAAAAAGAAGAAAAAAAAAAGAAAGTAGAAGTTGCATTTACAAGTTAGATTTTTAAAAACCAAAAATAAATATTTATCAAACGAGCTTAAATTAATTAATTTTTGTTTTATAAGCATTACTAATAACATAAACTTAATTGAAAAATATAATATCGTCAACATGATCATAGCTCAATTGACATAAGTGTTAGCTAATGTTTGATTGGATTAAGAGTCGAACCTCCCACCCGAAAAATACAATGTCATATTTTTTTGCAAAATAAGTGATGAAAAATTAATCTTAAAAACAAATGTATAAACTTTTTTCAAACTTGAGAGATTTTGAATTGTTCGGAAATATTTTCATTGCACCTCAATTTAGAGTAAAATAATTAAAAGTATAGCATTTTAAAAAAAAAAAAAATACAAATATGTCAATTTTCATTACTATAGCCTTTTATTAGTTAGGGTCATGAATAACAGATTCATGACTATCAGTAATACAATTTTGTAATACTTCTATTTTTTTTCATAGAATTTTGTAATACTTATGTCTTTTTTATAGAATTTTGTAAATGATTATATTGATGATAGTCTATATATAAGTAATAATCATTTTATCAATGACTATTAATAATAGTAGTCTATATGTGACTATCACTTATCTTTTTGTCATATTTGCAAAATGTTTTATATTTTGCTATATTTTTCATTATTTTGAGAATGATGGCTATTTATGTAGAACTAGCCCAAAAATATATTTCTCTTTTAATTTATTTATTTTTTATTCCTACAAATGTTAAATGGGTGCCAAATCGAGCATGACTCAATTGTCATAGAGTTGTGCGTTTGATTAATAGGTTTTGGATTCAATACTCACCCGCATCAATTAAATACATTTTGAAAAGAAAATGTTAAATGGGGATTTTTTTTTTCTTTTGGCATTCTTTGATGACATAGACTATTTATTGTTATAAAGTATTTATGATTTTTCTAAAGGTGGTACGAAAGTGAAAGTGAGCTTAATTTTGACAGACGTTGGCAGCAATATCCCACATGAACAAGGAGATTGCAGTGCATCACATAGAAAACTCAAGGATCAAAGTAAATGATCCAAGAAGGATGCTTGTTCTATCTTTGGGGACTGGGTTGCCTAAACATGAAGAAAAGTATAATGCAGCAGAAGCCTCAAAATGGGGAACTCTTAGTTGGATTTATCAAAGTGGTTCCACCCCAATTATTGACTTCTTTTCCGATGCTAGTTCTGATATGGTTGATTTCCACGTTTCCACCCTTTTCCAATCTTCAAAGGTTCCGCAAAACTATCTTCGCATTCAGGTAAACCCTAAAACAACAACATTATTTTCTGTATGAACAGGATGACTCATTAAGTGGGGAAGCTGCATCAGTCGATATAGCGACTCAACATAATTTACTAAGGCTTGTCAAGATTGGAGAGGAGCTACTAAAGAAACCAGTCTCAAGGGTCAATTTAGAAACAGGAAAATATGAGATTGTTGATGGAGAAGGTACCAATCAGGAAGCTCTCACCAACTTTGCCAAATTGCTCCATCAAGAACGAAACTTAAGACTAACTTAATTATCTTCCCTTTCTAGCTTGGGATGTTCTTCTATTCATTCTGAACAACAATTTCGGAGATTTCGGTTGTCCCTTCTCTGTTTATTAACTTTTAAAAAGTATCAAATAGGTTTCTAAATTTTAAATTTGTGTCTATAGATATAATAGATTCATGAACTTTAATGAATGTTGCTTGATTGTTACAAACTTCCTAAACTTAGGTGAACTTCGTATAAAAGGTCCATGAGCTTAGGTGAGTTTCGTTTGACGACATCTTTATACAAAGCTCACCTAAGCTCTAGGAAGTTTGTAATAGTGAAGCAATACTTATTCTTTTTTCATTTTTTTTAATTATTTTTTTTTGGGAGATGAGTGAATCTTTTGGAAAAATGTGAGTGTTCTATGAGGCACACTCATTGTTTCTGATGAGTAAAGTTGAACGGCAAGAAAGGGCCTAAATTTTATAATTAAAGGAGAGGACTTTCCTAAAATAAGCAGTTTGTCAAGACTTAAAATTTTGGAACCTTGCAAAACACCTTGGATTTATTGTCCAAAAGAAGGAACTAAGTTGCAGTTGCAGGCGAAACTGACTTTTTATAAAATAAAGCATTAGCGAAGAAAAAGCATAGAATGGTTTAATATGGTATTAGAGTTTACGAAGCCCAAACGAGTATTGGATCCAAAAATGAGATCCGACCCAAAAATGGTCAACTGAAAACGGCACCATCTTGAAGGACATGTTGAGGATCCCACTATGAATGGATCTCTCTCACAATAAGATATATAGGTTACTTCTCTCATTGTGTATTGATTTTAAAATAGAACTCAATTATATCTAATATGTATCGGAGTCCACGAAGTCAAAACCGGTATTAGGTATAACAGACCTACATTTCTACTAAATAAATATCATAACATGATAATTTATTTAGAAAGAATCCAACTAGTTCCTTTAGGGGGCGTTTGCCCCCGTTTTAGGTTGGGGTGATTTTGGATTTAGAATTCAAAACCATGTTTGGGGCCAGGGGTTGGGAACCTCACGTTTCAGAAGAGTAACCCCTCCACACAAACTCATCGTTTTTCTTAAAATTACAATATATTGGTGGGTCCATCATTTCTCTCTCTACATTTCTCATAATTATGGTAAGTCCAACCATTTTTCTATCAATTTTTCTCATTATTATGGTGGGCCCCACCATTTTTCTTCCAATTTCACGATCTCTAATTATAATTATATAGTTTTCTAATTATATTTATCTAAATAAAATTATTCTTTTAATTCATCTATATTTAATCTAATTAACAATAGTTCAAAATATGTTAATTTCACCCTATCTAATTATAATTATATAGTTTTCTAATTATATTTAAGAAAATTGTAACCGATATCAATTTAGAGTTAAATAATTAAAATTGTAGCACTTTTTTAATTTTTTTTTTTTGCAGATATGACAATTTCTATCACGGACAGTATGGTCTATCGCCGTTAGAAGTCTATTGCTGATAGAAGTCTATCGCTGATAGTAGTCTATCACCTTAGTTTTTTTTTATAGAATTTTAGTTTATCACTAATAGTAGTCTATCAATGATAGTCATATATCAACGATAGCTTCTATCACTGGTAACCACGGTTCTTTTTGTTATTTGCAAAATGTTTTAATTTTTGCTAAATTTGCAATTATTTTGGGCCTCATTACTATTTGTGCAACCAACCCTTATATTTATCTAAATAAAATTATCTTTTAATTCATTTATATTTAATCTAATTAACAATATTTCAAATTATGTTTAATTTTCTAGTGGTAAGATAAAAAAAAAAAATTGAGGTGATCACGTTAATATTTTAAAAAATAATATTTAATTTTTAAGTTAACAAATTAAAATTAAAAAATAATAATGATTAACAATATTCAATTTATTTTAAAATAGAATGTGATTTTTCTCCAATTACAAAATTATGACTTTTTTTTTTTGTTCCTAATTTTTTAAATCTTTTTTTCGTTTTATAATTTATATGAAGCGTAACTTTATGAAATGTTTGAAATTATAAATTTCAGTTTGTAGGGGACAAGAACATTATTAAAATATAATAGTAGGTTGTCGTTTCATTTTCTCTTTGGATTTTTCAGTTTTTATTTTTATTTTTAAATTTTTTATCTAAATATGTACTTTTTAAAAAAAAAAAAAATCAAACCGATTGACATGACATGTTATGTTTTTGGAGACGTTTAAATGAAACATTTAATTTTTTAATTCCTTATCCAAATATATATTTGATTCTTGTAAGCAATGTTTTGATTGTTGGAAATAATTTTTTTATTCTTAGACTATAGCATAATTTAAATGTTTCATTCAAACGTTTAAAAAAAAGTCACATGTTGCATAAAACATTCTACAATTCACAAAACATCCACTAAAAAATAAGAAGTAGAAAAGAAAAAAAAAAATAGTGAAAGGAAAAAAAGGAAAAAAAAAATTGTCCAAACTCGAGTTTCAAAACACTGCACCCCAAACACTGACTTCGGATTCTCAAGCTTCCCAACACTGCTGCACCCCAAACATTGTTTTCTAATTCCCAGACTTTTCAACACTGCACCCCAAACACCGTTTTCTGATTCTCATAGTTAAGAACCCTCTCAAACAAACCCTATGATTCCCATAGTTCATAACCCTCCCAAACAAACCCTCTGATTCCCATAGTTCAGAACTCTCCCAAACAAACCCACAGAGTTTTGATTCCTAGAGTTCTGAATCCAAAACGGGACTAAATGCCCCCTTATAGTCTTACTTTTCTTTAGCTTGGAGCGTGTATTGATAACACATTGTGTGTGAGCTATTCTATGATTTATTTATTGTGAGTTTTGACGAGAAATTGGCTATTGCTACAAACATGTATGTTAATTTTTGTAGTGATCGAGTCATTGAGCAAAACGAAAGAGTTTGAAGGACTTATCAAAGGGTTAAAATTATCAACCCAAAGAGAGGGGAGAGATAGGGGAATGGGCGTTAGCATCTAGAAAGTGGGTTAGGAGGCCGTTTGGTTGGATGTCATTGGGATGGACATAAAAGTAGAAATAACTTTCTAATGGTCATGTCCATGTTTGATACATGGGCTTCAACGGATTGCCCGTAAATAACTTATTCCAGACATCATTTTTTTGTCCATTTCTATGCTTTTTCATTTCATGATTTTCTTCAAATGTCCATGAGCTTTCAATTTTTTTTTCTTCTCCTTTCTTTTTCTTTTTAAATGCATTGGATTCATCTTTTTTGTTTTATTTATTTTATATCCAGCCTAATTTATTAAATTTAAAAATCACAACTATTTTATTTTTACACTTTCCATTAAATGTTTGTACCAATTTTATTTTTTGTTTATATATAAAATTTATATTATTTAAGTATATAATCATGTTGATTGGAACTAAATAACACTTATTATTAATTATTCAATTTCTTATCGTGCTAAAATGCTAAAGTATAACTCGAATTTAATTTTATGTGATTTATAGTTAATTAATTAACTATAATTTATTTTGATATAAATTAATCCATAAAAATTGACTATTAACTAAAATCAATTCAATGTATTAATTAATAAAAAATAACTTAGATCAGGTGGTTTAAATTTATTATTATTTTTTTTAGGAGGGTTTAGAATCAATTTACAGAATTAAACTTAAATGTTAATTTTTTTTTTATTATTAATATGACATTTAATTATATAGAAATAATTTAATAATTAGACGTAGCTAATATAAAATGTATTTTTAAAATATTAATATAAAATAAATAATAATTTATATTATTTATTTGAATTAATTTTATTTAACTATTAATTCATATTTATAATGTAATAAAATTCACATTCTATAAATAAAATATTTGATGTCATTTCCATAAATATTTGATGTCACACCAAACACAAATATCTTTTATTTTCAGCAATCTTATTCTTAGACATATAATTTTTAAACATCTTTTATTCTCAGACAAAATCCTCAAACCAAACAGTCCAAGTGATTACGTGATCTATTACCATGCACAATAGAGAAAGAGGTGAAATTTGAAATTTTTATATATTATGTCAAAATTTAAATGGAGGTTTTGAAAAATAGCCCAAATTTTCTTAAATTTTAAATATGACTAATGGAATAATTTTACAGATTTTATCTACTTGTTTTTCCATATAGCCCTTGAAATTGGCTTTAGAAAATTCCTTAGATTTTTTTCTCCATATTTTTCTAGAATTTTCCAAAAACGAATTTCCTAGATTTTTTATTTCCACAACTTAAACATATTTTTTTTAATTTTATTTTACCACCATCTTTTGAATTTGTACATAATGTTATACAAAATATATTTTCTAATCATTTTGCACAACTCTTTCATTTAGAAGAATCTTTTATAACAAAAATGAGATTAAAAGGTCATGGAGAAACGATGTTAAAGAAGCTAGAAACATTTGAATATAAATTTTTGAATATGACATCTTCGTTTGTATCATGGTTTAAACTAAGAGAATGAGAAGACGACTTGAGTTTCGGAGAAATATGGGAAATATGGTCGAGATTTGAGAGATGGTGTGAAGATTTTGGAGATGAACTTTGGAAAAGAGAATTTGGATATTTTGACATGAAAGGTGTGTGTTAAGTTAAAAGAATGATGAGACAACTTGAATTTGTAAGATATAAGGTCAAGATTTGAGAAATGAGGACAAACTTTGAGAAGAGAGAATTTGAAAGACTTGTTTGTGTAGGCTATTTTACATCTTCCATTAACATTTTTCTGGTTTTTCTATTTTACATCATGTTTCGTTTGTAAGACCCGGTAAATAACCAAATATGGTTATACTTTAAAAACAAAAATATTGTTCTAGATCACTAGTCCATATAAATACATCATAGAGATAGTCTTAATGGTTAGACAAAAATACAAAGAATAGAGAACTTATTTGTTTAAGGTTCCTAAAATGAAACTCTCTGTTAAACTAGTTTTTTGAGCTCCATTCAAAGACTTGAATGAAAAAAAGGATAGACTATGTTGATGATCTCCATGGCATGAATATCTTCTTCTTCTTCTTCATCGAAGGTCTTCACTGATGAGCCATTTCGCCTGAGCTTCGTCTCTCTGTCTCTCTCTTTTCCCCCTTCATTTCGATAAATCTGAGATAGAAGTTAGGGTTGGAGATTTTTTTATGTGAGAACGACGTGGCGCTATTTGCTTCATACTCCCATTCAACTCAGGTGTTTGGTTGTCGAATCTTTGGGTCTTATTCTTCGAAGCCCAAAAGTCAGCCCAACAAATTGGTATTAGAGCCTACTAGAAAAAGAAAGAATTAGTTTCTTGAAAACCAAGAAAGTCAAGAAAGTCAAGATTCAACAAGAAATGTTAATAGCAAGATATGATATGGAAAAATTTGATGGAAAATCATATTTTGAACTTTGGAACGCAAAGATCAAGGTTGTCCTTGGACAACAAAAGACATTAAAGGCTATTCAAGGCCCCATTAAACTTCCTAAATCAATCACAGAAGGAGATATGAATACAATGAAAGTTACAACCCATGAAACTCTTGTTCTAAACCTACATGACTGTGTTTTAAGGCAAGTTATTGATCAAGAAACAACCTATTGATCAAGACCTATGTAAGAGAAAAAGGTTTTTTACATACAAGATGGATGCAAACAAGTCTATGAGGGATAATCTAAATGAGTTTAAAAGAATAACTTTAGAATTCAAGCACATGGGAGATAAAGTGGAGATGAGAATGAAGTCTTTATACTCTTAAATTCTCTACCATAAAGTTATAAAGAGGTAAAAACAACACTAAAATATGGTAGAGACAAGCTAACAACTGATATTATTATTTCTGCAATTAGATTAAAAGAAATGGAACTACAATCATAAAGAAAGGAGTCATCTCAAATGCATAATGTTTATTCTCAAAAGGAAAAACCATGAAAAGTTGGAAAAACAACAAGAACCGAGGAGACAATCAAGGTAAGTCTAAATTGAAATGCAATTTGCCAATTTCTGTCATAAACGAGGACATTTAGCAAGAGATTGTTATGCCTTAAAGAAACAACAAAGCCAAAATAAGCAAAAGGGAAAGACATGAGCTGAAGCCTTAGTTGGAGATAGTTCTTTTACTTATTCAGATGCAATAGCAACCTCAGATCACTCCTCCAAACATAATGAAAACACTTCAAATACAAGATATGGTTCTTGATAGTGAATGCTCATTTCATATGACCCCTTCAAAAGGTTGGTTTACAACCTATAGAGAATGGGATGGAGGAGCATTGTACATGGGAGATAACCATGTTTGCAAGGTGACTGGAATTAGTTCTGTTTCTATGAAGTTCCAAGATGGTTCAGTGAAGTGATAGTTTATTTTAGGCATAGTAAAATAGGTTGTTTTTTAGTTGTTTTGTTGGTTTACTTGGACATTTTATCGACTAATTTAATTGTTTCATGTTTCTTTTAATTATAGAAGCAAATTAGAAGAAAGTTGGAGAAAAATGTTTCAAGCAAAAGTCCAACAGCCCAGCGATTTAAAAAATAAAATAAAATTACAAAGCCTAGGCGCCACAAACCGCAGGATTGGAAGAATGCACAGCGCCTAGGCGCTACGACAACTGAGGCAAAGTTTTTTTTAACGATTTTACATCGCCTAGGCGCTGCGACGACTTTGCCCTAAGTATAAAAGCATTTTGTTACATTTTAAAAGAGGATCTGGAGGAAGATTGAGGGGAAGACATAGAGAAACGGTTGTGCACTGATTTTGAAGATCCGAGCACCCAAACGGAGCAAGAGTAACGCTAGAAAACTCATGGAATCGCTGAGATTTGCTTCTCTTCCTCTTTTCATCCTCTTTTCTTATTTATTATGAACTTACTGAATATTGATATTGTTGTTGAGTTTTTCATAATGAACTAATTCTCTTATCTTAAGCATGGATGTAATCGTTATTGAATCTTATTCTTCATTGTTAATTTATAGAACTTTGATTTCATATTAGATTGTGAAAACTTTTATGAGTTTAATGCATGTTAGGATATGACCAATCTTACCTTGAATTGATGTCAATGCTTTGAGGTCGAGAGATAATTGTCATTGATGATCCTTAATTTTTTTTTTTTCCAATTTATACAAGAGATAGACATATCTTTGTAGGTTTTGTGGCAATTGTAGTTTTACAGTCTTCATAATTGGACTGTTTGAATTGTCATAGAATTTGTCAACAATCAATTTAGAGAATTGTTATAGAATTTGTCAACAATCAATTTAGAAATCAAATAATTATAATTTTTAATTATTGAAGAATGGTAGGAGATATGAAGTATTTGCTCTAGAGTCTAAACCATCTAAATTATCATAAATCTTGTTAGTCTCAGATAAAATTAAAAATTTTGGTAATTAGTAGCTTCCATTCACTGTGGATAGTGGTATTTTAATTAATGTGAGGATTGAAATCATCACGGGCTCAACTTATGTCAATTGAGCTATGCTCGGTTTGGCGATAAATAGTACTTACACCAGTATATTAACTCTTTTTGACATTTTTAAGTTAGAAAAAAAAAGATTATTTGTTGTGTCATTGAGGGGTTAATTAAAAGAAGAAGAAAAAAAAAACAAAAGAAAAGAAAAGGAAGCCCTAAACAATTCTCTCCCTTCTCTTCACTTCAGTCGCAACCCCTCCCCTCGTGAAAACTAGTTCCGGCCAACCTCTAAATCGACAACAAACGACAGCAAAATTCCATCTCCGACAAGCGACGCCCTCCGGTCAGCTTTCTTCATTAACGATCTTTGGCAAGCGGCGACGTGTTCAGGCAGCGATGTGACGGATTTCAACGACGATGCGCGAGCAGCGTGCGTCCTTTCTCTTCTACGGTGCACGACGCAGCAGCAACGAGCGTTCTCCTTTGGTAGACCCGCAGAGACGCGATTCTGGCTCCTATCGGTGTATGACTTCCTTTATGCGACTTCGGCGACAAGCTTTTGCGTGATGACGGTCCAAATCTGCGACGGTAGTGGCCGAGTCCGCAAGTCTCGGCATTGTCCACTTGAAATTGGATTTTAATATTTCTCTAGTTCGTGACCCACAGCCTGCGTATCCCCAAATTTGTTTACCCTTTTGCTGTGAAGTTCGGATCGGCGAGTTTGGACGTCTTTGAGCACCGACCAGCAAGTTGGTGAGCCGTTTTGGTAAGATTCACCAATGACCCAAGCTTAATCAATGCTAGATTTGAATTACCCATTCTCTAACGACTTCAAATTTGCAGTTTATGCTTCGTCGGACACCAACCACTACGCATTCAGAAACTTTCGAGGTAAAACAATAGGTAGCGACACATTCTAATCCCTTTCGTTTATTCTATAGGTGTTGTAAGTTAAATGCGTAGAAATCTTTTGTTTTCAGCTGCACACCTTTCTGAACACCCCTGATTACCCATCAGCTAGGATTTGGGTCATTTTGGGTGTATCTCAAAGGGTAAGAATACAATTAGAGTCTTTTAAGCTTGGTTTAGGTTGCTGGAAAACATCGTCTAATTGGTGGAAATGGTTGTGTGTAGCGTAGGCTCGATTTGGAGCATCCGAAGTAAGAGCTCAAATTGTTTGGGAATCATTAGGTTGTTTTAGGAGTTCTTAGGTAAGTGACTTCTACTGTTGAGTCCGTTTGTTTGTATGTTGGCATGTTGTGTGGTTAATAATTGTTTATGTATTGACTTGCGTTGTGGCATCGTTGCAGTTTTGATAAGACTAAGCACATTTGAGTGCTTAGCAATCTATAATATGTCGTTTATAAATGCTCTGATAAGATTAAGCACATCTGAGTGCTTAACAAACTATATTTTTTCGTTTATGAATTCTCCGATAAGACTAAGCACATCTGAGTGCTTAGCGTGATGTGTTTGAGTTGTATTCTGAATAGATTTATCTGGTAGTGTGATTATAGATGTGTGTGTTGTGTTGCAATGATGTTCTTTTAGTATAGTGTGTTAATTGGATAACATGATATTTGTGTTGTGAGCGTGTTGTGCATATTCATGTTGATTGATTATTGCTTGACTTGTCTACCATGTTGGATCATTCTATGTTTGCATGTTGTCTTGATTTATGTATAGTTAAGCTTAAGTTTCTTATTTTAGTCGGTCAGCTAGTTGTGTGTATGCTTCTTGTTTGCTAGTAGGCATAGGATGGTCACATAGTTGGCTAGATAGCTCGCGATTTAGTTTTGTGTTTGCTTTGTGTTAGTCGGTGTAGGTTGTTGCCTTAGAGCTAAGGTTAGGATCTTCTGCTCCTTGGAAGTTAGTAAGTTGGCTTTAGGTTCCTAGTAAGTGAAACCAAGACCCTAAGGAAAGAGTTTCTTATAAAAGGAAAGAAGGAACCAAGGCCAAGTGTTCAAAGTTGTTAGACTTGGTTGGAAGTTGTTAGACTTGGTTGGAAGTGGGGTTGTTCTTGGAAGCATGTTAAAGTAGTTTTCCTTCATTCATAAGAGAGTTTAGTGTGTTATAAGTGGTTTTTAGTAGAGCTGTTGTAACGTCTTCCTTGTTGGATTTGAAAATTTTGGAATGGTCTCATTATCAAAGACACTTTTTAGAATGTCACCAACCTAACTGGAGGAGCTTAAGATGTAAATGAGACCACTTTTGGACAATGGGTTTATTCGCCTACCTCGGTGTGTGCCCTTGGGGTCCTTAGTTTTGTTTGGTAAAAAACAAGAAAAAAAGGATGGTTATTCTGAAAGAAAATTATTGTGGGTTTATTGTGTGGACGTGGGGATTAAAGTCAAAGAAAATTATTGTGGGTTTATTCCAGCCGAGATTATTCTGAAAGATGGAAAGGAAGAGTTTAAAGTGCAGGTGGTCTCTTATCAGGACGGAAATCTCCTCGTTGACAGAGTCGCCGGAATCCATGGAAGCTTCTCTCCGGCGGCCGCGCACGCTTTTCACAGAGGGCCGACAGATCCAACTTTTAGTCCGATGGATAGATGGAGAATTGAAGATGCCGCCCATTATCCAGAGGTTAATGCACAATATCTTCTTTCGCAAGTACAATCGTCAGGTACTTTCAATCCTAAAATCCTGGTTGATATTAATGAATCCCACCTTTCTGGGGATTTGATTTTAGGTGTGGATGCTGGGGCAAAGCGAAACACAAAGGCCCAGACTTTTAAAGAAGCCCACGAGAGGAAAGGTTTTGAGCAGTTAAAAGACCCTTCAGCCAAAAATCAGGCCGGCCCATCCAAACCCACAAAGAAAAGAAAAGAAATTTCTTTTGCAAAGGAAGCCCAGTTTAGAACGTTCTTTACTAAGGGTATGACCCAGTCCACGAAAAAGATTGATGGCATAAGGTCGAGAGTCAACGTTATTAATACGGAAAAAGAGGGAGACCTAGGCTCGGATTTTTCTTTCTCAAGTCCAGATAGTAGGGCAACGAACGAAGCTTTTGAATTTGACGTCCGGTTGGAGGAGGATTTCATAGAGGGAATTGCGAATTGCTTTCAGAGGGCAGATTCTTTAGAAAGGAATAGTGAGGAGATAGTGGGGAAAGAATTGTCCTTGGTTGAAGAGGAGCAAATGGATAGCCCGCCGGTGATAGCCATGGTTTCTCCTACACCAAGCACGGTGGACGGCAATAGGAAGGAGAAGGAGTTAAATATTCCTGAAGGTTTTGCGATTAGTAAGGAGGTGGTTCAAACGTTAAAAAAGAATAAGCTATGTATTAGGCCGTTAGGGGGAGTTTCGACAAAAAAAGGAAGCACAGCTCAAAAGAAATTGGCCAGAGAAGTGACCAGCCTTATTCGAACTTGGGAAAATGAAGGAATTGAAGGGGAAGAAACGGAGGAAGAAACTGAATTAGAAGTAGTGGATGAAGGTTGTGAGATAGCTGTTAAAGTAGTGGATGAAGGTTGTGAGATAACTGTTAAAGTAGTGGATGAAGGTTGTGAGATAGCTGTTGGTAGTGAAATCAGGGACCCCGAGGTGTCTTTATGAAGATTCTCTCCTGGAATGTGAGGGGTTTGGGAGCTCTCCCGGAAAGAGCTCTTGTTAAAGACTTAATTAGCAAAGCCAATCCAGATATAGTCATTCTTCAGGAAACTAAACTTGATTCCATTGATAGAAGGGTGATCAAGTCGGTGTGGAGTTCTAGAGATGTAGGTTGGGTGAACCTCAACGCAGTGGGCTCGTCAGCAGGAATTCTCATGATGTGGAAAGAGAATAGTATTGAGGTTAAGAACACATTTGTAGGCAAGTTTTCTATCTCAATTGAATGCATTTTTACCGAGAATTTAGAGGGTTGGATCTCAGGGATTTATGGTCCTTGTTCCATGAGTGGCAGGGATACCTTCTGGCAGGAGCTTTATGAGCTTGCAGATCGCTGTGATGGTATTTGGTGTGTAGCTGGGGATTTCAATGTTGTGAGATGGGTTACTGAAAGACAGAATGCTACTAGATTAAGTAGAAGTATGAGGAGTTTCAATCAGTTTATCTCAGAGTCGGAGTTATTTGACCCTCCTCTGTTAAATGGCATTTTTACGTGGACTAGAATGGGTGTGAGCTCGGCAGCCTCAAGAATTGACAGATTCCTTCTCACTAAGGGTTGGGTGGAAGCCTTTAGAGATTTCAGAACTGAGAGACTTCACCGCCCAACCTCGGATCATTTCCGTATAATTCTGAAATTGGGGGCGCTCAAGTGGGGTCCTTCCCCCTTTAGATTTGAAAATATGTGGCTGAAGGCTCCGAATTTTAAAAAACAAGTGGAGGATTGGTGGCGTGCTCAGCAACCGACGGGGTGGGCAGGATATAAATTCATGGAGAAACTCAAAGGGCTGAAACATTGTCTTCTGACATGGAATAAAGACCAGTTTGGGAATGTGATGGATAACAAGGCTGACATCCTCCAAAAGATTGCTCAAATAGATTCCTTGGAAGAACAAGGGACTTTGACGACACAAAAGAATGATGAAAGAGCTAGTTTGAAGAACTCCTTGCTTGAAATAGTTATAAATGAGCAGCGCCTCCTGAGACAAAAATGTAAAATTCAATGGCTGAATGAGGGTGATGAAAACACAGCTTTCTACCACAGATGGGCTTCGGTTAGAAAAAACAGAGCCTTGATTTCCACCCTTGAAAGCGAGTGTGGAAGACTTTTATCTACTGAGAGAGAGGTCGAAGAAGAGATAATTGGCTTCTATCAGAATTTGTATAAGGAGGATAAAGGTCCCCGTTTTACAGTGGAAGGAATTGATTGGGTCCCTATTGATAGGCAAAAAAATGCGAGGCTTGAACGCCCGTTTCAAGAAGAAGAAATTTTCAAGGCTATCAAAGATCTTGGCAGCCTCAAGTCTCCAGGTCCGGACGGGATGACAGGAGAGTTTTTTAAAAACTCTTGGAACATCTTGAAGACAGATTTAGTAGAAGTGTTCCAAGAGTTTTTTGAAAATGGCATCATTAATAGACGTACTAATGAGACCTATGTTTGTTTGATCCCAAAGAAGAAAAAAGCTACCAGAATAAAAGAGTTTCGGCCGATTAGTCTGGTGACCTCTTTATACAAAATTTTTGCCAAGGTTTTAGCGGAAAGATTGAAGGAGGTTCTTCCGTACACGATAAGTGACAGTCAGGCGGCTTTCATCCAAGGGAGACAAATCATGGATGCTATTTTAGTGGCTTCCGAGACAGTGGAGGATTGGAGGACTTCAAGGAAAAAAGGCTACATCCTAAAGCTTGACCTTGAAAAAGCTTACGATAAGGTGAATTGGGAGTTCCTGGACACGATTCTTGAGTTGAAAGGCTTTGGTATTACCTGGAGGAAGTGGATTAGAGGTTGCCTGAGGACTACGAATTTTTCCATTATGATAAATGGAAGACCGAGGGGGAAGTTTAATGCTTCTAGAGGTCTTAGACAAGAAGATCCTCTGTCCCCCTTCCTTTTTACTATCGTGGGGGATGCACTCAGTAGAACGGTGCACTTTTGTCTTGAAAGGAGAATTCTAAAAGGTTTTATCGTGGGAAAAGAAGCAGTGGAGGTTTCTCTCCTTCAGTATGCAGACGACACCATAATTTTTTGTCCTGATGACGACTCGGCTTTAAGAAGTTGGTGGGAGATTTTGAACTTATTTTGGGTCAGCTCGGGAATGTCTCTGAATGCTTCAAAGACTTCGATAGTTGGGATTAATGTGAGTCATGAGGAGGTTGATGTTTGGGCTGAGGAGTTTCAGTGTCAGAAAGAGTCTTTGCCGATAAATTACCTGGGTTTCCCCCTTGGTGGAAATCACCGTAGAATCAAGTTTTGGGAGCCGTTGATTGAGAAACTCAGGGCCAAGTTGGATGTCTGGAGATGCTTGCTCCTCTCCAAAGGTGGTAGGGTAACCCTTGCTCAATCAGTTCTAAATAGTATGCCCATCTATCATTTTTCATTATTAAGGGCCCCAAAGAGGGCCATTAATTCGATGGAGAAGATCATCCGAGACTTTATATGGAGTGGTGGGTCCTATAAGCATGGTAGGAATCTAGTGAAGTGGGAGTGGACTGCCTTACCAACCTCTCTTGGATTTTTGGGGGTGGGTTCTCTAGCGCATCGAAATACTTCTTTACTTACTAAATGGTTGTGGAAGTTCACGCAAGATGATAACTCTCTTTGGAAGAAGGTTATTTCTAGCATTTATGGGATATCCCCTGGTGGATGGACGACAACTGAGCTTAAAACTAAGAAAGGAAATAGACCTTGGGTGGATATCGCAAAGAATTACCCTTTCTTTGAGAAATTTTCCAAGTTTCAAGCAAATTGCGGGAAAAATATTCGCTTGTGGGAAGACATATGGGTGGATCAAATCCCTTTGAAAGACAGATTCCCTGATCTATACGTGGTTTCAGATAAAAAAGGTGCCTCCATCTATGATTGTTGGAACAATGACAATCAGACTTGGAGTTTGGGTCTTAGAAGAGGTTTATTCGACAGAGAGATGGACAGCTGGATTGCTCTTGTGGAGAATTTGAATTCTGTTCAGTTGGGGGATGGAGAGGACAAAATTCAATGGTTACTTGAAAGCTCGGGAAGTTATTCCAGTAAGTCGGCTTTCAAATCTTTGTCTCATAGAAACACCAAGATTCACAAGACCTTGACTAACTTGATTTGGAAAACCAAATGTCCCAAGAAAGTGAAAGTTTTCCTATGGTCGGTGGCGTATAGAAGCCTAAACACGGATGATAAATTACAAAGAAAGTTCAGAGGGTGGTGTCTATCACCTTCAGGATGTAAACTTTGCTTAAAAGAGGGTGAATCGTTGGATTATCTGTTTCTCCACTGTGATTATGCTTCTCGAGCATGGAATTTTGTCGCTAGAATGTTGGGGATATGCTTTTGCCTCCCCAAAAAGGTGGATGATTGGCTTATGGAAGGGGTGAGCGCTTGGAATTTGAAAGATAAAGCGCAGGTGGTTGGCAGTTGTGCGTTTAGAGCTCTCTTGTGGCAATTGTGGAGTGAAAGGAATGCCAGAACCTTCGAAGATAAGCCTTTATGCTTTGATTTTTTTTGTAACTCTGTACAAAATACGGCCTCCTGGTGGATCTCCTTACACACAAAGTTTTTTTGTAACTACAGCCTCCTCATGATTATGAATGATTGGAAGGCTCTTTTGACTTAGCGTCTCTTGGGGGGTGATCTCCACCCCGACCCTTGCTTGTAATTGGCTCTTTCTTAATATATTTCCTTGATGTTTCTTATCAAAAAAAAAAGAAAAAAAGGATGGTTCGTTAAGTTATTGCTTTGACTATTGGGAGTTAAATAAAGTGTAAATGAAGAATAAGTACCCCTTTTCTTGCTTTAGTGAACTTAGTGACCAGCCTTAGAGCCACGTATTCTCAAAGTTAGTTTGTGTTAAGAACGCCATCAATTAATGATTAAGAAAGTTGTCAGTCCAGCCTTCAAGACCAAGTAAGGACACTATTGAGTTTACAACGTTGTCTTTTGGACTCACTAATATTTTGGGTAACTTTCATGGACCCTGTGAGTCGAGTATCAAAAGTTTTCTTGACTCGTTCATGATGATTAATTATGGACAAAATATTGGTTCATTCCAAGATTAAGAACCATCATGAGGATCACCTTGAGTAGTTTTTGACAACTTTGAGAAAAGTAGTGAGCGGTACGCCAAGATTTCTAAGTCAGTTATGGTTTGAAGTTGCATTCATGTTAAAAATGGCTTATACAAACTTTGTTGCATTTCTTTCTTCATTTGTACTCAGGTTCACTTTAGACACTTCTTAACTTGGTTTGAGATTGGAAATGACATTTAGACACTTTTTGGGCACTTTGTTGGTTACTTGGTCCACTTAGGTTTACTTTGAGAACTTGTTTGAAGTTGCATTCATGTTAAAAAATGACATACACATTTTGTTGCAGTTTCTTCTTCCTTTGTACTCTTAGGTACACTTTAGGCACTTTTTAACTTGGTTTGAGATTGAAAATGACATTTAGATACTTTTGGGGCATTTTGTTGGTTACTTGGTTCAAACCTCTTATTGTTTTAATTAATATTTGTGCCTTCTTAAATAGGAACTACAAAGGGAAGTCAAGATATATACTGAAGCTAGAAATAAAATTGCAACAAATGATGGGTCTTTTGGTTGGGTTAGATATATATTTCATCATGTTATGCAACGTTTTAATGTCAATATTGCAACAATGGTTGGAAATTGTACTTATGATACATACAAATTAGTTTGTGTAAAAGTGAATGATGTTTAAATGATATATACGACTGTCGCAACGTCACCGCGACGCAGAGCGATCGACGTCCTCTTTCAAGGGCTTTGTTTTAAAAATAAAAGAGATGGATTCACCACCAATCATTTTGGGTGTGATTCCTTAAAACGAAAATTGGTCTAAGAAAGCAGAAATCAAGTTTGGGGGTCGGTTGAGTGTAGGGAAGGTGTTAGCACCCTACAACACCCGGTCAAAACGGTAGCCATATTTTTCTTATATTATTCAATTAATTTTAAAACGTCCTTAATTTGAGAAAATAAATAATAGTTTATTAAGAAAACAATGTCTCATTTAATCAATTCTAACTTTAAAAATAAAGTAAGAGTTTGAAGTATTGAGGGAAAATTATCCTTAGTTAATTATCATATTAAATATCATTTTATTTAAAGGAAATTGTTTACTTCAAGAATTTGAGAAAATATCTCAACTCTGTCATAAGATTTTATATGATAACATTTAATTTTTAAAATATGTTGATTTATTAGTTTTTTAGAATTATGAGGATTTTTGTGTGCTTGCACGAGAGTCGGAACTCTACGAAAGTCACATAATAAAGTTTTAAAATAAAATTAATCTAAGTTGGAAACAAAAAAAAATCAATTAAAAGTGGTAGATTTTTAAAGCAAATTAGGATTAAGTAGAAAGTTTGAATTTTTATAATGAAATTTATTTAGAATGATAATTTTAGGATGTTTCGACCAAAATTATGAATTTATTTGTAAAATAAAGCCTTAACTTAAAATATAGAAAGTATTAAATTGAAAGTAACTGTTACGGGCAACTTCAGCCTCACGTCATCCGCTGACGTCATGCCCGCTCCCCAAGGAGTGGGGGGCCATCACACCCAAGCCCAGAAGATTTACTCACCGAAGGTCGACCCTAGAACTTTGGTGGATGATGTACCAAAACGTGTGTGTAATTTGGTTCAACGACCTGCAATGATAGATATGGTCTAGTGCAAGTATACACTGTCGATCAAGTAATAATATGAAAAAGTATTCCGAGTATCGAATTCCAAGAGACTGTCGTGGATTTTAGATTTAGAAAGACTTTGTTTTTCGAAAGAAAGGTAACACAAATAAATTGATAATATGTTGGGTTGGTTTTGGTTGGAAAAGAATAATAAAAACAGGGATCCAATCATGTTTTAGCCCTAAGTTGAGTTTACTTGACAGCCTGTAACCACAGAGTCACCACATAGTACCTTATGTTTTTGGATCAGATTCATCTCCTATTCAGCCTCTTTGCAAGTACCTTTAGGAGTCTAAGCCATTATAGTCACGATCCAGTGGATAATGTGATCTTAAATGGTTAAGAATGCAATCATATTGATTCTATAGTCTTTTGCCCCAATCATCAAGGACAATCGACGAAATCCTATTCCTAGGTTTTTCTGCTATATCATCTTTGCGAGAGCCGTTAATTGCCCGACATTTCCAGTATCGACATTAACATTTCATGCTGATTAAGTGATCAAGTTAATCTAACATTTTTGCATATATTCAGTAAAGGACGAACCACACAAGGCATAAGGGTAAAACCGTAATTTACAATTATCAAGCTTGCTCATTTCTTAATGGAAATTCACATAATTGAATTCCTTAGGAAAACTTAGCTCATAATGATAAATAAACTAGAATATTTCATTGATAAATAATGCATAAGTACAAAAATTGCTAAAAAGGGTAAAATGGTAATTTTACTCAAAAATTAAGAATATAACGAAAATAGAATAAAAACAGAATGTAAATTATAAATAAAGGACAAAATTGAAATAACGAAAGTTCTAAACTGAAAACTAAATTATAAATGCGAAAACTAGCTAAAGGGTAAAATGATAATTTTGCGTGAAAATTAAGAATCAGAACGAAATGTGAAATAGAAACAGAATGTAAATAGAAATATTTCAAAATAAAGCAGAAAATAAATCTATAATTTTTTCCAACTTTCTCTCTCTCGAACTCGTGGACAATGGATGAAAGGTCTCTACTCGCTCTATTCACGTCGTCAGTGCGAATCGAATCCTCGCAGCACCTTCCTTTCGGAGCTGGCTGAAGTAGAACTTTTACAGAGAGGAGTGGTCCGCTCTTGTTTGGAATTTCGGGAATTTGGGTGAGTTCTTCGAGAGAGAAAGGAGGTTGCTCGACTATGTGGAGATTGATTGTTGTAAAGAATGATCGATGATTTAAATGAAGGCTTGAGGTGCCTTTTATAGGCCTTAGGGTTTGTTTGGAGGTTGCTAAAATGAGGGAGAGATCTTTGGGAAGGGTTGTTAGGTCAAATGGGGATTTGGTTTGCTGAATATCTTTGACAAAATATTTCAACAAATTCGTTTGACCAGTCAACTTCACTTTGTGGCCACAAGCTGGATTCTGCACTCTGTGATTTCTATGTGGCCACAACTGGATTCTATGATTTTGTGACTTCTCTGTGGCCACAAGATGAAGCTCTGTGGCCACAAGCTGAAGCAGAATACAGTTTTCTTGAAAATAATTAAAACAACATTAATTCTTATAAAAAATGACTCTTTTACCCTCCTAATTGCTTCATAATGACAAAACAACCTTGAACATGTGACTTTCCTATTTTTATTCTTTTCTTATCAATTACATGCACAATTATCTTTAATTTAACTCAAAAAGTCAATTAATGAGTAGGCTTTAAAGGGTAAAAGCACGACATAAATGGGGCGACGCTGATCACAGCTGACTTAAGCTGACCGACGTCATTCCTCGGTTGCCACGAGATTAGACAGACGTGACAGCTTGCCACGACTGACAAAGAGGCGACACCGCAGACGCCCCCAAACCTCTCGGGAATCAGGGAATGACGGGTACTGCAATCATCATCAGGCGCGTGGGCCCAACTCTGGTCGGCCCCACGTTGCCCACTCCGGTCCGGGCGTTCAGCTGAAGGCCAACGAACCGGACAGACACGAGGAATTCCCCTCCGCTATAAATACCCCTCCTATTCATTAGGAGAGGGGGACGGGTAACTCTACTTGAACACCCTCTAACCACTCCTACCTACGCTCAGACCTCTCTGACTTAACATTGGAGGCCCGTGGGCCTAGCCCACCGGTGCAAGATGATGCTCTCTCTCCTCTTGCAGGTACACCATCGTCCATCCGGCAGCCGTTGGCGACGGAAGCAAGGGAGGAGAAAGGCGGTCCAAAATCTTGCATCAACATTTAGCGTCGTCTGTGGGAAAACGCGTCATAGTCGTGACGCTCTCCCAACAAGCTAAGACATGCCTCTGCCCTCGAGCGACGAAGGAAGAACGCGTCCCCGAGCGAAGACGGGGGGGCGCTGTCTCGATGGATCGCGACCGGGAACGCAGAACGGATGAACGACTGTCCAAACTACAAAACATACACTGCGGTTCCCTAGCTTCACACCTTCTCTCACATCCTTCGCCGGAAAACCCAAAAAAGAAGCTCAAAAACGAGAAAAAAGGAGACGAGAGACAGAAAGCAATCAAAAGTGATCCAAGGAAAACCATTTTATTAAAGAATTCAACGACGCTACCCCCGACAGGCCGGGGGTGGTGGTAAACAAAGATAGGCAAGCAAAGCTGAAAATTACACTTGAGGACGCCAGCGGCTGCAAAGTCTCCCGTCAGCAGCGTTCCTGTCTCGTACGTCTCGAGTGAGCCTTCGGACGACGGTCAGGTCCACGTTCTCTTCTTGGTTCGGGGTTGCAAACCCAAGCAGGCAGAAGCCTTGGGGAAAGCACGTTTTGCAGCAGCAAATCCTCGGGAGACCTGGGTCTACACACTACAACAAATATCACTTACAATGACAGTTCAAAAATGAACTAAACCCTAAGATGGCGTTTTTTAAAAAAATGCGCTCATTTAGACGGGATTTTTTTTTTCGGAAATCAAACATATAATGGCGGTTTTAAACCGCCATTATAAGGCTCCTTTGATGACGGGTATAAACCGTCATCTAAACCATGAAAACGACAAAATTTAAATGAACCCTAAGAAAACGACAACGTTTTAACATATAATGGCGGTTTTACACCGTCATCTAGTTGCTGAAAACGACAAACCGAAGACTTTGAGACGACGTCGTTTAATTAACTAAACAAAACGACGTGGTTTTGATTCGAACCACCATCTTAAGTCTGAATCAAAACGACGTGGTTTTGATTCAACCCTAAATTTTTTAAGTTCAATCTGCATAAAAACTACGCGACCTTGCTGAAGATTCTCTCCTCTGTCCAATGGCGTCACGAGACGAGAAGCCCTCGAGCAGTCGGACCGGTGGCATTCAAACCCTTTTCGATCTGAACCGACGGTCACCTGATTCCCTCGCCGACCCCGATGCTCCTCAAGAGTATTACACTCGTGGTGAGAAGTGGTCACTTTTCAACCCTAATTTCCCCATCTCTTTGTTCTTCATTTTGGTTTCATTCATCTATTTTTCATTCCTTTTCATTTGGACTCTGTTTGTAAGTAAGTGATTGTGGGATTGAATTTATCCTTTCATTTTTTTCACTTTCTAATATTAATTTAAGTTCAATTTGCGTGCATATGGTTTTCCTGGGGTGAAGGGGCATTTCCCATCACTCAATTCATTACTGCAACGTGTAGTTGAGGTCCTGAAGATGTGTGGTTGATTAAAGATGAAATGGAGGAGAAGAAACCTGAAGATGTGTGGTGGATTAAAGATGAAATGGAGGAGAAGAAATTCAGTCAATTTTCGTTTGCTATTTTAGGATAAGTGATTTGCAATGTTGATTCTGAAGATTGAGTTGAAAATAAAGAAGTACAAAAGTAACAATATAATGAATAAAGATTAGGTCATCCTTAGTTTTGAGGGTTAATGGTTAAAAACTACAAAGAAAATGTAATGTTCAAATTTATATTTTTGTTTTTGGAAAAACCTTCATAAACAAGTTTTTTTTTTCCAACAAAGTCATTGTAAAATGGAGCCCATAAATAAATTATATTCAATAGTTTATCTCATCAGTTTGATATATATAAATATTATAATTTTTTTGCTTCTCTAACTGTTTTGTGTTCTTTTGGGACCTTGCAATACAAGGAGAGAAAAAAATAAATAACAATAAAGTGTAGGAAATCATCGTATTTGTTAATACGATGAATGAGATTTATAATATGCGAATCACTTTTTCTGTGTATGTTTTTGTTTCCTTTTTTGTGGCTATTAATACGTGTGCTTGAGAATCTCAAATATTATCTCGGTAGTTTGCACAAAGATATATTCATGTTTAGGGTTTCTGTTAACACATGATATCGATTTATTTTGTTGACTTCAACACATGTGGAGAAGAGGGAATGAATCTTGATGTCAAAGGAACGTAATAAGTGTTTATCTACTCAATTATGTCAGGATTGACCATTGATTGATATACATCTTACAAACTTAGGGATGATAGTTTTTTTTTCATTTAATATATCGTTTGGTTCAAAATGTTTTTAAAAGTTTCAAATTTTCATTATTTCATAGAAGATTAAAACCATTACATAGATGAATAATGTTCATTCCCATATTGGCTCTACTTGTTAGACAAAGTTGTGGTAGGTCTTCTATTTTTTTCTTAATGGCTCAACAACCAAAGATGTTACTTCATGTATCTCCTATTTTCTCATTCCCATCCTCTCTCCTAATGTAAGAGCCTAATCTTTGATTTAATTGGCTCAATTGTACTTTTTGTTATAGTGGACACATGTGATTCACTTATATGATGCTAGTTAGTTAATGTGTTTTATGGACTTGGTTGTGTATATTTTTGATATGTTTTTATTTAATTATCATTATTTTATCTCATCCCAAGGTTTGGTTATGATTATGGTGGGTGGAGATATGAGCGTGAAATGCATTGCCGACTTAGATATGTTGATGAAAGATCTCTAGGCCGGTACAACATTGGACGTTCATCTTGTGGCTATCAACATTGGTCGCTCATTTTGGATATTTGGAGTGTGCATGACCTTTTGCTCGCTCACCTTCTCTACTTCATCATTTCTATTTGCAAATTGCAAACGAATATGCAGGTACGAACTTGTAGATAAAATCTCTTTTTTTTTTTTTTTTTTACTCTACTTTTTCATTACCAATTTTGCGTTGCGTTTCACTTTACTAGAGTAGCAAGCAGAAAAGCCTGCAACTAATTGTAATTTGTTTCATTCTTTTCAATTTCTGATGATTCAACTCTAAGGACATGAGTTTATAAATTCACTTTTCTTATTGCTCAACCATTTTCGATTGGTTGATCGAAGGCTTTGTGATTTTCGTGACTTCTGAAATTGTGAGAGTTATGGGATTTGGTATCTTTTTTCATTGGGATTATCTTTTCAAATTCCACTTAGCTCACGAAGGTAAAAAGATGTACTCATTTATTTAGGGTCTGTGTGTGACCGTTTGGATCATTCCCTATTCTGATTGTCATCTGAGGGTTCTACTACAATGACAAAGTATTTGGGGATTGATGGATATTTTAATCTCTTTTGTGAGCACCTCTCTTCGTATTCTTCTTCTTTTAAATATGCAATATTTTATCAATCAAACTTGATTTCTTCATGTTCTCCTAAGCTCATAAACATATATTTAAATCATTAAATCATTAAATCATATATTTCCTTTTAATCATTTAGTAATTTTATTTAAATTATTAAATCATCCATTAAGTCAATCATTATGATGTTTTTCTCCTTTGTTATTGAGATTTACTTATAATATGGAGACTCAGCATGCCAATTTGTTGTCAGGTTCTTGTTCTTGTATTCATCTAAATATGATTGTAATTTGTTCATCGATACAAGTGCATTTGCTAGCTTGTTTTCTCTTAAATTTCTTCTTTGTTTTGACAATGTGGAATCTGAATGTTTCTAAGAAAATGCATTATCTACTTAGTCTAAAGTTAATTGATTGAACAATTTTCGTAACAGGTTGTTAGATGTCTATTGATTGAACTATTTCCAGAATTAGCTTTGAATGAACAAGCTCGCAAGATGGTGCGGGAACTACACTAGGGCGTGTGTACAAGGGGAAGAAGATGCTCAGAAGGATGGGAGGAACTACACTAGGGCGTGTAATTAAATATATTCTCCTAACGTATGTGAACAAACTAGCTAGTTATATTTTTACATATACATTGTATTTTTTTTCATTTAGTCATAATATTTATCTTTTGTTTTCGTGTAGTTTAATAGTAAGAAGTCATTTACACGAGAAGAACTCGACGCAATACAATAGAATGGGTATATCATGTTGCAAGCTTCACATTTGGGTAAAGTAGTGTACTTTGTAACTTTTGTGCCAATTTTGGATGTAAATATGAAATATGGGTACTGTACTTTGTATTTAGACTCTTTTCAGGAACTATGATAGTTTTTGTAGCAATTTTGGATGTAATATGAAATATTTTGTTGTTTTGAATGAAATGACTAGAATTCTAGTTTATTCCACATTTAACATTGTATTCATCGAATTAGCAGAATGTCAGTTATGCAACGTCACTGAAACAACACGGCATTATATTGTTTGCATATGGTGGCCAAACAATGATTTTTTGTCTGTCATCAAAAGTACTTTCAGTGACGGTTTTAGCCCGTCATTAAAAGAACTTACAATGGCGGTTTAAAACTGTCATCGTATCCTTACAATGGCGGTTTGTCACCGCCATCTTAACCCTAAGATGACGGTTTGTAGCCGTCATCTTATCCCTAAGATGGCGGATTGTAACCGCCATCTTATCCCTACGATGGCGGTTTGTAACCGCCATCTTAGGGATAAGATGGCAGTTACCTAAGATGGCGGTTTGTAACCTCCATTAAAAGATAACCGCCATCATACCCCTAAGATGACACCACTTTAGAGGGCGGTCGTAAAACCGCCATCATATACCTAAGATGGCAGTTCAGAACTGCCATCGTAGGTCAAATTTGTTGTACAGATCCAAACAAGTCCGCACCAAGGCGAAAGCGCGGTCGGCAGCGGCACGACCCGAAGACAAGCCCGCACCAATCCGCTGTCGGGCGATCCCGCCAGGTCTCCATGAGCTCAAACCTAAGCGACCCTTCATCCAAAGGAGCGTAGATTTGAGGCATTCGGGATATCGCCTTAGGCGGATCACCTCCCCGACGATGGAAAAATCGCGAACACGGATCCGTCGAGGAGCCGACTCATTCATCTCGGACACTAGGATCATCGTCGGGCGACACAGCCGACATAGGCGGCAAGGAGACATAAAAGCACGAACCGCACACGGTACTCCTATAAAGTCGTGTGCGGCCATGCCTCCAAGCGACCTTGCCAAATGGTACTCGTATGGAGCCATTAGAGAAACCGGGAGGAAGCCATCACCCGGATCCCATGACAGAAAAGTCAGCCAACGACATTCGAAACTGATCGATTTTCCGACGGCGAAGCACATGGGGGCCGGCGGAAGGAGAGGTGTGGAGATCACAACAGGGGCCATCTCCTCTTATAGAAACCCTGGGGCCATCCTGGCCGTCCAGCGCACCACGCATCCAACGGACGGGGGATAGCCTGAGAACTCAACACTACCTCGAAACAAGACGCGACGTTACTCCGCCCGTCTTGTCTTCTCAAGGCACAGGGAATCGACGTGAATGCTCACATGTCGCGTCGATTCGCATCTCTACCTCCTCGATTCGCCTTCCCGGTAAGCAGGGATTTGTTGCGATGGATCACCCGCAGAGTTGGGGGCCCACGGGCCTCCGACTGTTAAGACCTCGACCTGACCAAGGAAAATACCCATCAAGCCTTCCACCAGGCACCAAGTCCTCACGCTCCGACGCAACTTCTCTCGTCTAAGCCACTCGTCGGTCGTGCACAAGCTTTTAGCACACCTGAGTCCCGACCGATCGACGAAGAAGTACATGGCCTCAGACATGCAGGCATCAAGCCCTCCAGCAAGCATCAAGTCCTCACGCTCCGACGCAGCTGTTGTGCAATATTAGTGCAATAAAATACCGTAAGTGTACGAGTCAATTTTTAATATAGTGTATAAAAATACGGGTATCGTCCTCAGGATTGGTTTTCTAGTTCACCTAATTACCATGAATACTATCACTCAATTTTATTTAGAGAATGAAAATCAAAGGATATGATTAAAACAAAATTAAACTAAAACATAAAATAAAATTTTGAGAACAATAAGAAGAGATATATCCTAGGGAATTGACTTGAGCAATGACTTCACCGTTATCTCATCAAATTCTTCATTCATTAAAAGATGGAATTAATCAATTTCTAGATTGTTGACAAGTTTTACCCTAAAGACTTGCTATTCTCTCTCGAGCAATAACAATATTCTTTGAAAAGTAAATTAACTATATTTCTATGGCAATTAAGACAATCCAAATATGAAGAACGTAAAATTATAATTGTCACAAAACCTACAAGGATATGTCTATCTCAGGTATAAATCAGGAAAAAAAATTCAGGATCATCAACAATAATTGTCTCTCGACCTCAAATCATTGTTATAAAAATCATGCAACGAATGGTGAAATCCTAGCATGCATTGAGCTCAGAAAAATTCTCACAACCAATATGAAATTAAAATACCAACTATTAATTAAGAAGAATGGGATTAAAAAAAACGATTACATCAAGCTCTAAGTCAAAAGAGTTTAGTTCATCAGGTTCAATAATTCAAAATATAAACTCAATAATAAACCCATAAAAAAAAAACAAAAAATTAAGAGGGAAAGAAGAAATAAAACTCGTGTCGATTCCACGTTTCCGCTGCAATCTCCACGATCCCGAGCATGTAAATCTGTACTTTTTTCTCCCAAAAATCTATTCTAACTCTAAAAAGAATGTAATTTTGAAATTGGGATTGACTCTTCAAATCGGCTCTCTAAAAATGACTAAATAATATGTATTTATATGGAAATTTAGGTAAAAATCGTGCATAACAGATCGGGGCAGGCGACGAATAGGTGCGGCGCATGTCCATTGAGTTTGATGCAGGTGTGGAGGTTGAAGTCGTGAGATCGGCGCAACGCTAATATTAAAAATAGTGGGTAAGAGGATAAAATATTGTAGCTGGCGCGGTGGTCAAGTGGTTATTTGGGTTGTGTTGTATGTGTGCGGCTGCTTGAGTTTGAGCCCAGACGATGTTTTATTTATTTATTTTATAATTTCCAGCGCCTAGGCGCTATGCTCTCGGATTTTAGACCCAATTTCCTTCTTTTTGTCACATGAGAACTTCAAATTGCATCCAAATAGCTTAGTTTTCACCACAAAGCTTCTAAATTCTCCGGTTTGCTCCAAAATGCTCGATATTTATAAAATAATCAAATATAATCGTGAAAGTACACATTTAATCCTCTAAACTAGCATAAAATAAGTCATAAAGATAACTCATTTTGTGTGCTATCAGCAGCTTCTCCCGTCTAAGTTGTTCGTCGGTCGTGCACAAGCTTTTAGCACCCCCAAGTCTCGGCCGATCGACGGAGAAGTACGTGGCCTCGAACACGCAGGCATCAAGCCCTCCAACAGGCACCAAGTCCTCACGCTCCGACGTAGCTTCTCTCGTCTAAGCCACTCGTCGGTCGTGCACAAGCTTTTAGCACACCCGAGTCTCGGTCGATCGATGAAGAAGTACATGGCCTCGGACACGCAGACATTAAGCCTTCCGACAGGCACCAAGTCCTCATGCTCCGACGCAACTTCTCCCGTCTAAGTCACTCGTCGGTCGTGCACAAGCTTTTAGCACACCCGAGTCCCGGCCGATCGACGGAGAAGTACGTGGCCTCGGACACGCAGGCATTAAGCCCTCCAACAGGCACCAAGTACTCACACTCTGACACAACTTCTCCCGTCTAAGCCACTCTTTGGTCGTGCACAAACTTTTAGCACACCCGAGTCTCGGCCGATCGACGGAGAAGTACATGGCCTCGGACACGGAGGCATAAAGCCCTCCAGCAGGCACCAAGTCCTCACGCTCCGACGCAGCTTCTACCGTCTAAGCCACTCGTCGGTCATGCACAAGCTTTTAGCAAACCCGAGTCCCGACCAATCGACGGAGAAGTACGTGGCCTCGGACACGCAGGCATTAAGCCCTCCAGCAGGTACCAAGTCCTCACGCTCTGACGCAGCTTCTCCCGTCTAAGCCACTCGTCGGTCGTGCACAAGCTTTCAGCACACCCGAGTCTCGACCGATCGACGGAGAAGTACATGGCCTCGGACACGCAGGCATTAAGCTCTCCAGCAGGCACCAAGTCCTCACACTCCGACGTAGCTTCTCTCGTCTAAGCCACTCGTCGGTCGTGCACAAGATTTTAGCACACTCGAGTCTCGGCCGATCGACGAAGAAGTACGTGGCCTCGGACACGTAGGCACCAAGCCCTCCGGCAGGCACCAAAAAATGTACGAGCTTAAGGAAGGAAACCTCGCTTGGCACACTCAAGGAAGTTCGTCGATAATCAACCCTTCGGACGCGAAGGAGTGTTTACCCGCAAACTTTAATGACGGATACAAGCGCGATCCATCCGCACAACCCTAATAAATCGTCGCGCGACGTCACTCCCGACCTAGGCCGATATGCTAGACGTCGGATGACCCCAGAGGCACCCAACCTCAAGTAGGGGCCAGAAGGGACTAGGCTCGCGGACAAGCCGCAAAACGACGAGGAAAGAAAAAAAGAAGGAAAAGAAAAGTCAACAGGATGTCAAGAAAACCTTCCTCTACTTCTCAAAATCGGGGCCAGACCCCAGAATCGTTACAAGGGGAAAAGGACCCCCGAACAGCAAAAAAAAACAACAAGAAAGGGAAAGAGCCTCAAAGAGTAGCGTTCCCTAAAGACGATGACGCAGAGCCCCAGAAGTTGTCTAGAACACCTTCTAGCGCTTTCACCTGGGCAACCGTCAATAGTCTGGGCCTACTGACAAAGAGCTCCAAAGCCTTCCGCATCGTCTCCTTCTCCAAGGCAACATAAGTCGCAGAGCCAGCAAAGGCACACTCGAGCTTTAAAGGGTCAGACCGTTGCTCAACAATCCGTGTCCTCAAAAGGGACCGAACACAACGAGCATCTCTCGGAATCAGCATCTCAACAACAAGAGCACCCTCGCGGAGCGCCACCTCCTTGGAGAGCTTTCTTTCCATCTCCCGATGGTCCTGTCGCTCACGTTTAAATCTCTTCTCCAAGAGAACCAGCGCCTCATTTGCTTCCACTATGGATGACTTGATGATAGCACTCTAAATGTGCTAATATTTAGCTCCTAAGTCTTGTAAATTAGAATAATTATTTGGGCTTAATTGATATATTTTTTATAATTTAATTGTTAAGGGGTAAATCGGGCATTTGCGATAATTAACAGCTTAAATGAATATTTTAGAATATTTTATTAATTAGTCGTTTTGAGTGATTAAGCTTCATTAATTACATAATCTAAAAAAAATTCAACATTGATTAATGGTTTAATGGTGCAGGCCTTGCCAAAACAATGAGGGTGCCCAGGTTCAAATCTTGGTGGATGCAAGATTTTCCTTCATTTTGTAAAAGTCAACAGCACCGGTCAACACCTCATGCCCACGCCTCGCCCCCGCGAGCGCGCTTGGCCCGTCATCAAAAGTCTCGCGCGCCCTCGCCATCGCTCAGCCCCCGCGCGCCCTAACCGTGACTGTAAATGCCCGTCATTAAAACTCAGCAGAAGCCTGTCATTAAAAGTCAACAAAAATGCCCGATTTTGTAAATTTTCCAGAGAGCTCAGCGCCTAGGCGCTGACTTATGGCACCTAGGCGCTGGCCCGACGGAAAAATTTGTATAAATACTCATTTTTCTTAATTTAGGGCATTCTCTTTTGGCTCTTCTTCTCCCTCTTTCGAAATTTGGGCATTCTTAGCCATTTGTGGCTTTTTTCTTCACCTCCATGGATAGCTAAATAAGTAAGTGTTTGATTTCTAGTTTGGGATTGTAATCAATTTGGATTAAGGGGAGATTTGCCCTAATTTGTGTATGAATTAGATTGTCTTCCTTATGCATCTTCTTCCTTGTTCTTCATCTAAATGGCTTGTGTAACTGATTAGGAGTGACGCCCGAGTCCTTATGCATGCTTTACCGTTAGAGATTAGGACGTATAATTGCCTCAATCGCTAGGTAACACAAATCTGAATATGGGTATTTAGTTTGATCCCAAGTGACAGTTGGGGGTAGAAATTAGATAACCTTCATGTTAGATTTCGGGTAAAGAGGAAAAATCAATTTAGTCTCCGGGTTAATTCGTCGCAATGTTCCCGTCTCTGTCCGTTAATCATTTTAGGATTGATCACCTTATTTTGAGTAACTGTCAAGAACAATTAGAATTGCACTTTTCTAATTGTATCTTTGGGTCGTTTGAGTTAGAAATAACCAAACGAATTGCGTGCTTTAAGCGTTGTGTCTATGTATTTAGTTATCGATGATCCGAACACAAATTGTGATCAATCCCATTCTCTGAAGTCAAACATGCCATTTAAATTTGTTACTTCACAGTTTTTATTGTTTTAATTTTCCGTTAGCTACAATAGTGTAGAGCTCCCTTTTAAAATCCAATTTTTCATATTTTTACCGTTAGCAATTTAGAATTAATTAAGTTAGAATTAAGCTAATTCCATGTGGTTCGACCCGGACATCACTAACTACAAGTTAGTCGGTATAATCGGCATATAAATATTATTTTGGCAAGCCTCGACAGCTTGAAATTTGTGAACGTACAAAAGTTCACTACCACTTGACCCTCAGAAGCTCTGCATCGGTGGAAGAAAGATGACCCTATTGTCTCTCCAAGTCACAAATCAGGACATACCGACTGCAAGAAAGCTGAACCGCGGCCTGAAGCAAAAACACGAGAATGAGCACTATAAGAAGAAAAAAGAAGAAGCAAAGAGGCAAAGAACACCGACGACCCACCTATGCGAGTGTGCAAACCATTGATCGGAGACCCTCTGCGGCCTCCCCCAGCACAAGAGGAGGCTCGACCACGTCACCTCGAACAAATTGTTCAAAGGAGTGAACAACTTCATTTCACACTTCTCTTCCTACCGAAGAGGAAGCTGCACCTTCCACCTGCTATGGAACGACTAAAGACGAAGGACGCGGGCTCCCGACCTCTCCCTGAGTCAAAAGAAGAGGAGGTGCACGGCTGAGCTCCTCCCCATGAGGCCCAAAATCGTCCCCTTCCACGGCAGGAGAATCTGACACCGCCCCTGCAGTAGCAGAGGTCGTCGATGTCCCCGTCCCAACCTCAGAGTCTGGGGTAGGCTCTTCCTCCGACGGATCAAGGACCGCTGCGCCACTCGAACCGGCCACCAACCCCAAATTCAGCTCCGTCGCGGATCCAACAGGGGGCCTCGCCCTAAGTGATTCATCTGTGGGGCCCAATGAAGGGAATGAACTTTTCAATCCCCGCAGCGGAAGCGTTGGAAACGATATTTTAGTTTATTTAGAATTAAATTAAATAATACAAGGTTAAACATATTTTACCTTTGATGAACAATAACCTTCTTGTGTTCCTTTTTCCACGAGATCTTCCTCGCTATGACTCGAACGCGAGATCAAGGCTTGTGGAAACTCTTTGAAAGAATGAGAGAACAATTCTCTCTGCAGAGGGTGAGTAGTGTGTTTGGCCAACCCTTTGGCTAAACCTAAATGTCCTATTTATAGGGACTTTAGGAATTCATTTTATTTTATAAAATACATTTTAATATCTAATATATTAAAATATGTATTTTATATTTATTTGAATCTTCTTAAAATATTATAAAATTAATCTTTTATAATATACTTTAAACCAATTTGAATCTCATTCAAATAACATATGTATATAGTTTTTAATATTAATGTATCATATACATAAACTATTTCCTCTAATATTTAATGTATCAAATACAATAAATATATTTTACACTTATACATTTAATATATAAAATATTAATTTGAATATTTCAAATTTTTCTTTCAACTAAATCGATCATTTTAGTGTTATTATGAGCTAGCAAGGGGACCTTATGGACCTACAGATTTATAAGCTCCAATGATACACAATTAATTAATTAAACTCATTAATTAATTAACTTTCATTCATTAACTCTAGGTCACTCCACTATAGGTCTAGAGTGGCACTCTTATGCACTGTAGGACAAGTTGTGTCCATGGATATAACCATTACATGCAAGTCGTTCCTTCACGAGTTGTTCGTAATTACAGCTGGGTCAAAAGTCCAACCATTACATGCAAGTCGTTCCTTCACGAGTTGTTCGTAATTACAGCTGGGTCAAAAGTCCGTTTTACTGTAATTACATCTTACACCTTAAGTACCACTGATTCTCTAATGAACAACCTATTTATGATCCAACCATAAACCAAGGCCAGTGAGAGGGTGGGGCCCCATTGTTCAAGTCCTGAAATCAGCACTTAAGGGAACTACTATCTACTTTCCCTATATGAGAAAGAGTGAATTCCATATTGTGAAACTTATGTTCCCACCTCCCTGTTTGGTCAAGTCCCCAAAATTAGGGGTGTACATGGGTTGGGTTGGGTTGGGTTTGAGCAGTTTTCAACCCAACCCGAAAATTTCGGGTTGGTGAATTCTCAACCCAACCCAACCCAACATTTCAGTCAACCCAACCCAACCCAACCCTCCAATTTCGGGTTGGGTTGGGTTGGGTTTTCGGGTTGACCTTTTTTTTAATTATTTAAAACTGTATGCTCATTCACATCCCAAAAATACAATAATTAAAATTTGATTTAACTACCATATCAAATATTAAAAAGTTCTTTAGCCATTCAAACAAAATCAGAGAACAAAAAACATTAATAGCCTCAAAATTTCAACTTGATCATTGTTGTTAAGAGTGCTGATTTTCATAAGAATGTAAATATCCAATAATGATGGACCATATGGAATTGTTTGGCAGTATATCTTCTGATCTGAAGTGGCAGCATCTTCAACTTTTGTTATGCTCAGAAAATTGACTTTACACAAAGGGCAAGTTGAGATCTTTCTACTCGATGCCTACAAGACCAAGACAAATAGATTAGGACTTTGAAACTGATTCCGAACTTCAAAGTACATATACAACATTGACAGCATTTGGAAGATGGTTAAATAAATTTAGACAGACAAAACTCACTCTACAAGATCAAAGAACAAAAACCATTAATAGCCTCAAAATTTCAAAGTAGAAGTTGGCACCAGAGGAAAAGAAATACAGTTGGAGATCTAAATTATCTTAGTTATAATCTTATGATTAAAGGATTTTCCATCAAGTTGATTTGTTGTTGCTACAATACAACTATAAAGCCACAAACCACAAATTTCAGCCTAATGGTTCAAGAATCCCAATACAAATATACATCGACAAACAGTTAAAATATATTGTGTTTAAAATAAACTAGGGCTTAAGATTTATAACTCTAATTTTGGTTTTTATTACATTTTTTCAAGAAAATGTTAATCCAGAAGTTATAAAGTTAAACGAGGAATAGGGTGTCAAAGATTAACATTCATGGAATCCCTGCTCAAGCCATCCTCACCCTAAACTTCTGCAATATATTACCATCCCTAAAACACATTTCATTTATGTTGTAATCTTTATAGTTAAATCAATTTAGATTGACAGACTCACTCTACAAGATCAAAGAACAAAAATCTTTAATAGCCTCAAAGTTATTTCAAAGTAGAAGTTGGCAGGGTCGGAATACCTCGGCGAGTGATGGCTAGTTGAGAGTCGGAGAGCGACGGCGTCGGCTAGCGGCGATGTGGATACTGAGATCGGCGACGGAGGGAGACTGTGAGCGAGGTAGAAAGCGACGACGATTACGAGCGAACACGACGTTAAATTGAGAGGCAAACTCCGAGCGAAGACGGCCACTGCAAGCGAAGTCGGCAACGAGAAAGAGACGAGAGAGGTAGAAGAGGGAGGCGTAGGGCGACGGAGGTGGAGGAGGTTGAAATCATCTTGCGAGAGAGAGAAAGAGAGAGGCGGCAGAAATTGAGGGAGAGTGAGACGCAGACGAAACTTAACCTAAAAAATATATATATATATATATATATATATATAATTTTTTTTTTTTAAAATGTAATTCGGTTCGGTTCGGGTTGAACCGAGCCAAAATTGGTTCAACCCGCGAACCGACCCGAAAATTCGGTTTTTTAAAATTGCAACCCAACCCAACCCATATTAAAAAAAAACCCAACCCAACCCGAAAAGTTTGGTTGGGTTGGGTTGGGTTTCGCGGGTTGCGGGTTTTTTGTACACCCCTACCCAAAATGGTAGGCTTATTGAATCGGCTATAAAGGCCATTCTCACCCATACAAATCAAAGGACGAGCCCTCACAGGCAGGAGTTCATAACTCACTCAGGATTAAGATCGAGTCACATATGATCATCCTGTGAAATATTAATCTTCTCAAATAACGGATTTATAAAGAGAGATTATATATTTCGTGGTCCAGTCTTATACAAACTCATTGTATATGATACCCCCACTCACATGTCTCTACATGAATGATTTGGATCAAATCATTTGTAACAATTACAAAGTGGACCGTATCAATAGTGTTACCAGGATAAGGCACCCAACCTTATCCATATACTATAGACTATTTAGGTTATTCCTTGAACATGATCCTCCCGTATGTCAATTACATACTGTTCAAGATTACATTAATAATCTTGGATTTTTATAAATAATGAATATTATAAATTGCAAAACTAATAATAAAATAATTATCAAATAATTATTAATTAATTAGGAGGCTTTAGGGCATAAATCTCAACAATCTCCCACTTGCACTAAAGTCGGTCAGACATGTATCTTAGGACATACTCTACACCCAACATGTGTTTTCCTCCTCATCCAGATGAATTGTTCGCCGAATCTTCAAAGGGCAAACGGGAGACAGGGATTCTTCATCACCAGCTGACCTGCGTCCCCCGACCAGCGAAGGGGCGGCAACAAATGACTCTACCCCAGCAACTAGAGCCGCCCTGGCAGGCGGATAAGTGTCTCCCCCGAACCGCGAGAACACGCGACTTGAAGAAGGCTTCAAATGCACGGGTGGACCACTGACCCCCGATGCTCGTAGTACCTCGTCATCAGAACCATAGCTCGCGGACTCGAAGTCCCCCCTCTCGGCACGCATGATGGCCTCGCGGTCTAGAGCGAATTCGGGGTTAGGCCCTCCGGAGGCGTAAGAAGGACGCACCTCTGCTCACCTTCAGGCAACTCGAGCGAGCAACGGTACCTCAACCCTTCACTGATGAGATTGTCCTCGCTGCAAACAAGAGCAAATCCCTGTCTAAACTTAGGGATCCTCGAGATTTGCTGGCAGACCGAAGCCAACAATTCTGGGCCTGAAACCTCCAGGTTCGGCACCACTGCCACACAGACGAAGACTATAAAAATTGATACTCAGAAAAGAAATCAATTGAAAGGAATTAAAGGAAAGAAGACTTACCCAAATTCTTGAACTCTGTCGGGACCTCGCAAATGGGAATGTCCTCCGGAGCAGTTACTAACCACTGCTCAGTCGCATAGAACCACTACTTTCGCCATCCCTTCACCGACGAAAGGTTCTTCGCAATTTTCCTACACAACTTCGACGAAAGAAAGTAGCGAGACGAATTTGGTAACGATATTATTGAAATATCGCCAATCATCGGGTTGTCGAGACCCGCCAAAATGAATTTATAAGTGCCCGAATTCACTAAACTATTTGTAGAGTAGCGGCAACGGGGTCGATCCACAGGGAATTAAGGTAGCTTGACTTAATCTTAATTAAATTTGCAAACTAATAAAATAAATGAAATATGGGGGATTTGTTGGTTTTTAAGTAACTAAGAAGGAACAATGCAAACGGTAAGAATTTAACTAACAGAGTTTTCGACTCGGGACGATCGGGAGTAAATTTAGTATGCCTCTTGGATCATAGGTTGACGAGTATTATGGCTAAATAATTTAACGAATGCACAGCTCGTCTAAAATTAATAAATAACTCAGACATGCTCCATGGAATTAATTAGACATAATTAATCATGCTAATCAAGCATATCGTTCGGACATTGGCGGCCAACGCTCTCCCAAGACCGAACGATAGCAACAAGCTAACTGTGACAACTATCTAATTTGGACGCGAAATTAGTATGTCGATTTGGAATTCTAGTTCGGGAAGAACGAACACCAAGAGCGCAAGGACGCCAATACGCTCAAGGTGTCGTAATTCCTTGTTACTCGGCGGATCAGAGAGGCACGGCATCAAATCCTTTAACGAATGAACATGCTCAAAATCAAGGGTGCCTAGTCCTAAATCATTCAAACATGCTCATAGATTAAGCTAAGAAATAGAACTCAATTCAATAAAATATCCAATCAATTCAGAATTTCAATTCCACAACCTCACCAAGAGTTCAAACTACATTTTTCCTTTACAATCCCGAGCCAAAAACGGTAAATCTACTCACTCATGACTTGTGTGGTGTGGGACGGCTTCAAATCGAGCTTCCTAGCCCCTCCCATGGTGAAAACAGCTGCTGGAACGTCAAATCAGGCGCGGAGCTCGAGGTGGAAGATGATGATGGCGGCTAAAATCGGAGAGAAACTTAAGTAATCCGTCGTAGCGTCGAGACGCTAGGGCAGCGTCGAGACGCTGCGCCCTAAATAACGCGCGCGAGCAGTCGGGGTGGCGTCGAGACGCTCGCACAGCGTCGAGACGCTTGTGCGGCGTCGAGCGAGCGTCGAGACGCTGTCGCTCGACGCTTGCTCTCGGGTTTTTTCTTCAAATCAACGCTTCAGACTTCGGAGCGTCGAGACGCTCTGGCAGCGTCTCGACGCTGGGCAGCGTCGAGCTAGCGTCGCGACGCTGTCGCTCGACGCTAGCTCTCGGGTTTTTGCATGGATTTCTGCCTTCAATTTCCCCAAAATGCTCAACCTTCATGCCTTTGCATGGATCTTCCCCGGAAGTGTTCTTAGGCCTTTAAATTGCGATATTAGGCTCCGAAAAGCGCCGAAACGCTCTCGAGAGCGAATCACCGAGAACACTTGCAATAATCACATAAAAGCAAGATTAAGCCAATAATAAACGTGAATTAGGGACATAATTATAGCTCCAAAATGGAGCTATCAAACACCCCCAACTTAATTCTTGCTAGTCCTCGAGCAAGGTGGAATTCTGATTAATAAAATACAACGAGAATGCATGCTAGGAACTCGATTCTCAGTACTGAAAACGACAGGGCATTTGTATTTGAAGGAAACAACTGCATGCATACATTGGTTAAGAACAATTTGAAAAATTTAAAGATGCTTCCCTATTTATGCTTCGGACCTAGCTCCTCGATCTTAGATTTCAACAGGCTTAGAACAACTCTATCTATCCTAAAACTTCGCTTTCCCCCTACTTATGGCTAAACAGAACAATCTAAGGGCAATTCATCGTCTATGCAAGTAATATATCGCAAGGCATCTTTTCTCTCTTTTTCTTCGATCTCCATGAGCGCCTAACATGTCAATTTTACTTTCGTTTCAGCTTGCCTGCAATTTCATTGCACAGTGCATCTGACTACGGGCAAAATTCACATTTTTAAGGACTAGCGTTCACTTCTTTGTGCTTCCTTTTCATGCAGTGGCGACCGTGGGTTTCACGACCGCACCTGGCTACTAAGGCAACTCAAGAAGGAGGAACGCCTCAGGAGATTATTTTCTTTTTATAAACTTGGATTCATTTTTCTTTTTGGCCTAAAAATCATGTTAAAAATTTTGAGCGCATGGGTTACAAACAAGAGCGAATCTTGGCCCATCCTAAGGTTGCCTTTCGAAGTGACAACGAATTTCAAAACAAACAGAACTACCCTAAACCCACAGATCCAAGATAGAGTGCTAACATGCGAAGCTTAAACAGGGAAATAACTTGAAATTTTTTTCAAAATGGCCTTAACATATGCAATTATGCTGAATTTCTCGACAAATACACATACGAAGACTTTAGCAGTACATCACAGAATTTCATAATCGGACTAGCATGCTTTCACCATAACTCAACAAGTTAATCAGGATTCCACAACAAAGCTCGACAATCACTATAAGGCACAACCCACCACCCCCAACTTAGAAATTGACAATGTCCTCATTGGACCAAATACGCACAGTCAAAATGAAGGAAAAGAAAACCTTCCCTGAATTGTGACTTAGAGGGTTGGAGAGTGCGCTTTAACCTGAGCAAAAACACCGCAAGGACGAGCCATTGATTCACCTGAAAACACACAACATCAGAGTAAGAATCTAAACTAATCCTAAAGACAGTAAGTAAACAAAAAAGCATGTACAGATCAAGCTCGGTTGCCTCCGAGTAGCGCAAATTTTTAGAGTCGATTGCTCGACTTTACCAAAACTCATGTCATCCTTTCTCATAATCAGGCTCTTTCAAGTAGGCATGGTCGTCGAAATCCTCTGACATTCCCTCATGAAAGATCTTCAGTCGTTGGCCATTCACTGTGTATTCCTTCTCCGTATCCAGGCTCTGAATCTTGACTGCACCATAGTGATGGACATCAGTTATAATGAAAGGACCAAGCCACCTGGAACGAAGTTTACCTGGCATGAACTTCAGGCGGGAGTTGAACAAGAGGACTTTCTGACCAACTTCAAAGTGTTTCCTGACGACTCGCCTGTCGTGGAACATTTTGGTCTTTTCCTTGTAGGTCTTTGAGTTCTCATATGCATCCAGGCGAAGCTCCTCTAGTTCTTGCAATTTGAGGAGTATTTCTTCGCCAGCCTTGTCAAAGTCCATGTTACACTTCTTCACGACCCAGTAAGCTTTGTGCTCGATCTCCGCTAGGAGATGACAGGCTTTACCATAAACCATCCGATAAGGAGACATCCCTATGGGGGTTTTGTAAGCCGTGCGGTAGGCCCACAAAGCATCGTCCAGCCTCAGACTCCAATCCTTCCTTCCTGGACTTACTGTTTTCTCGAGGATGCTCTTCACCTCTCGATTGGAAACTTCTGCTTGGCCCTTGGTTTGAGGATGGTACGGGGTAGAGATTTTATGATTTACCCCATACTTCCTCATCAAGGCCTGGATCGTCTTGTTGCAGAAGTGGCTCCCCTGGTCGCTTATGATGGCTCGTGGAACTCCATACCTGCTAAAAATGTTGGACTTGACAAAACTTGAAACAACATTAGCAGTATCAACTTTTGTGGCTGTTACGTCTCCAAAAGTGACCTTTTTAGGACTTATTTATCTTAGAAAGATGTACACTCTTAGGTGTTTTTGATAGGATTTAGCTTAAACCTATGCTTATATATGAGAATTAGAAGAAGGTAGCTAAATTAGGACTTGTGTGCAAAAGGAAAGAAAAGGAATGAAAACCGAAGTTAAAAGAAGGAAAAATGCGCATTGCGGCAGCATTGCGGAAACATTGCTAAAACCGCAATGTTTCAAGTGAAATCCGTAAGTTGACTGATCTTGTTCTGTTATTTTCTGTTATTTCAGGGATTCGTTCTTTCTCCTCCATCCATTTTGAAGTACGACGTTGAGGATGGATGGTTCTCCTTGGCCCAAACGCACCTGCAGATTACTATAAAAGGGGGTCAAAGTAGAGGGTTTGAGAATCATCCGAAAGCGTAGAAGTCTCTTCGCAGCTCCATCTTTTCTCCTGTTTTTCTCTTCCGTCTGTTGGGTTGGAAAGCTTAGCTGTTGGAGTCGACAATCTGATAGGAAGGAGAGAAGATTCATCTTCTCTCCTGATTGGATTCATCCAAGCAAGGCTACTCTTTTCTCCTCTCAGCCGAGGCAACTGCGACGAAGCGAGCACGCTCAACTTACTGCTTTCTGTCTTTTATTTCTCATTTCCAGCACTGTTTAGTTGTTGTTTCTTTGTTGTTAGCTAGTTCATTTCATTTCGTTGCTTTCTGTCTTTAAGTTATTCACTTAAAGTTTCCCTTTGTTCATTCCAACAATCGATTAATCAAAGCACAATTCATTATTTCACAGTTACTTGTCTTTGCGATTTACTGTTTTGCTTTGCTGTTTTAAGTTCATTTCTCTTCTGAGCATGCCTACTTTATTTAATATTTCTGTTCTCTCTATATCCATGAGTAACTAAGTCACATAGGGGCATGCTAATGACAATACTATAGGCTAAAAAACGTGAACCAAGCATGTAGGATAGCTCTCGAAGCATTGATTGTATGTAAGCTTCATCCCACGGGCAATTTCGATTGGCCATCCATTTTGTCCAAAGAACTCCTAACCTCTGGAAGGAGTAAGAGTTCAGAGTCATACACTCATACTAGCCTTTCAAGGTAATCAGAAAACGACCTAGGAATAGGAGTTTTCCTAGTACAAACCATAACTTTCTGCTTTAACAAGATGCTTAAGACCTTACTTGGACATGAGTAAACTAAAGAATCTAATGCATGAAATCGGAAGATACATGAGATTGAGTTAGTTTGATGCATAGTGAGTTGATCCAATGCTTGAGAATCGTATGAAAATGCCTATAGAGGAGTCGTTAGTAGCCCTTGTTTCTCCATTTTATACACTTTCGCTGTTAGTAACATTGCGGTAGAATTGCTGTTCTCGCAATTCTGCTAAGTTAAAAATTCTGCTTGACTACTTTTCTCTTCGTTTATTAATTCTTTCTCTTTACATTTTGCGTTTACCATTAACTTGCACTTGTTTATGTTGCTACCTTTTATATATTCAGCAATAAATAGGAATTTTAAAACCAAGTTTAACCCTTCAAATCCACCCATTCTTTCTTAACATTACACTTCACGAGTAGCTAATAATAAATCTCTGTGGGAAAACGAATGAAAAAATACTTACTACTTGCTATAAGACCATGTATGCTTGCATGTTCTGAGTGCTCTCTCTCTCTTATTGCTTATTTATCTTACACATTGAGCACGCAACAAGTTTTTGGCGCCGCTGTCGGGGATTTAGTTTAGTGAAAACGAAGTTTGTTAAGTTTGAAACACCAAGTTTATTATATATTGAAGCTGATCTATTTTCATTTCTTTTGCAGGTACCATTGGGTTAGTTTATGAATGAGTCTTCAAGTAGTGACCTAGAGTTCAATCCTGAGCCCGAGAGACTATTTAGAGCCAGAAACAGAGCCAAGAAACGTCTCTTTGACCAACCCTCCATACCTCCAATAATTGCGGGAACCGCAATTCCTCCGCAATTCTATCAAGAAGAAATGGATAGGTTAGTTCCAAATCCGGTGCCTGTCACTCGCAATCCCATCGAAATAGCGAATGATAAGGATAGTGCCATTCTCTCATACCTAGTATCTATGCCTGGGGAGCTGAACCCCAGCATAATCCGCCCGGAAATCACTGCCAACTCATTCGAGTTAAAGCCAGTGATGTTCCAAATGTTGTCCACTGTGGGACAATTCTTTGGAGTGGAAAATGAGGATCCCCACAACCATCTTAGAAACTTCCTAGGAGTCAGTGATACATTCATCATCCCTGGAGTTTCCCAAGAAGCCTTGAGGCTCTACCTCTTCCCTTACTCATTGAGGGACAAAGCAAAGACGTGGTTAAACTCATTACCCTCTGGATCAGTCCTCAATTGGACAGACTTGGCAGAGAAATTCCTAGTCAAATACTTCCCACCTGATAGGAATTCTACCTTTCGTGATGATATAATCAAGTTCAAACAAGCTGAGAATGAGTCTCTTCACGAAGCTTGGACAAGGTTCAAGGACCTTCTTCTCAAATGTCCACACCATGGCATCCCATGGTGTATCCAAATAGAGGTCTTTTTCAAAGGATGCAACCCCAGCACTAGACAAGTCTTAAATTCATCTGCTGGTGGTTCCATGCTGTCCAAGAGTTATAATGAAGCCTATGAGATCTTGGAGAAGATCTCAGCATCTCACTGTAGGTGGTCAGATGATCCAGTTGAGCCAACTAGAGCTCAAGACAAGGACGCACTCAATGCCATGAGTAGCCAAATAAGCGCCCTGACCAACCTAGTCAAGCAAATGGCTCAAGCCAATCTCCAGCCTAGTGTCAACACCGCCACAGCCATGTCAATGGGCACCCAACCAAGTCAAGGTGAGACACTTATCTGTGGATTCTGTGGGGAAGGGCACCTGTATGAATACTGCCCAGGGAATCCAACCTAAGTCTGCTATATTGGAAGCCAGCAGCAGCCTAGGAACAACCCCTATTCCAATACTTACAACCCTGGTTGGAGGAACCACCCAAACCTTTCATGGGGTGGCCAACAGAATGCTAACCAAGCTCCTAACCAACCAAGACCGAGTGGAACACCTGGTTTCACTCCCCAACATAACCAATCAATGTATCAAAAACCATACAACCAACCTGTAGGATCTTCTGTAGAAAACTTACTTAAGGAGTACATAGCCAAGAATGATGCCACTCTACAGAGTCAGCAAGCTACTCTTAGGAGCCTAGAGAACCAAATAGGGCAACTAGCCAATGAACTCAAAAGTAGGCCCCAAGGTAGACTACCTGCTGACACTGAAGTGCCAAGGAGAGATGGAAAAGAGCAAGTTCAAGCAATTGAACTCAGAAGTGGTAGACCATTGGTGAGCAACACTAAAGAAACACCAAAGAGAGTAGAGAACAATGAGTCTAGTGCTCCACTGGAGTCTCTGCCAAACCACGGTCAACCATCACCAAGCACATCAGGACCAAGGCTGGAGCCAATCATAGAAGAGATAGAAGAGATTCCAAGGCCTCCACCTATCCTGAGGCGACCTGAAGTGCCTGCATATGTGCCACCACCTCCATTTCCTCGAAGACTTAAGAAAAAACAAGAACAGGAAGTGCACTTTAACAAATTTTTAGAAATTCTTAAGCAAGTGCATGTTAATATTCCTTTTGTAGAAGTTTTACAGTCTATGCCCTCTTATGTAAAGTTTTTGAAGGATATTATCACTAACAAGAAAATAATTGGTGAGTTTGAAACAGTAAATCTCACTGAGGAGTGCAGTGCCATACTCCAGAACAAGCTACCCAAGAAGGAGAAGGATCCTGGTTCCTTCACCTTACCAGTAGAGCTAGGAGGCAAGCACGTGGGCAGAGCTCTTTGTGACCTGGGAGCCAGCATAAATGTTAAGTCTCTGAAAGTGACTTATTTAGGACCCATTTAGCTTAAGAAGATGTACACATTTAGGTGTTTTTGTTAGCATTTAGCTTAAACCTATGCTTTAATATGAGAATTAGAAGAAGGTAGCTAATATAGGACTTGTGTACAATAGGTAGAAAAAGGGTTGAAAACCGAAGAAAAGAATGAAAAAATAACCATTGCAAATGAATTGCGGAATAATTGCGGTGACCGCAATTATTCAAGTTAAAACCGTAAGTTGGCTGATCTTTTTCTGTTTAGATCCGACTTTTCAGGGATTCATTCTTTCTCCTCCATCCATTCTGATATATGACGTTGAAGATTGATGGTTCTCCTTGGCCCAAACGCACCTGCAAACTACTATAAAAGGGGGTCAAAGTCGGAGGTTCAGGGATCATTCGAAGCGCAGAAGTCTTCTCGCAGTCCACCATTTCCATCTGTTTTCCTTTGCCGTCTGTTGGAGTGAGAGTCTAAGCTTTTGGAACCGATAATCTGATAGGAAGGAGAGGAGATTCTTCTTCTCTCTCGATTGGATTCATCCAAGCACGGCTGACTTTTCATCACCATCGTTCGAGGCGACTGCCACGGAGTTTTCTAGCAAACCTTTACTGTTTTTCTGCTCTGTTCTTCTCATTTCCATTTCTGATCACTGCTGTTCTTAGTTTAGCATTTCAATTACTGCATTTCGTTGTCGTCTGTCTTGAATTCAGTTCTTTTAGAGCTTCTCTTTGTCATTCAAACACTTAAAGTAATCGAAGTGTACTTCTGCATTTTACAGTTTCCATCTGTTTCTGCTACGGCTTTGGCTTGCTGTTTTAAGTATATTTATCTTCTAAGCATGTCTGTTTTATCTACCTTTTCTATTCTCCACATATCCATGAGTAACTAAAATCACTTAGGGGCATGCTAATGACAGAACTATAGGCTAAAAAACGTGAGTCAAGTAGGCAGATTAACACTCGAACATTGATTGTATGTAAGCTTCATCCCACGGGCAATTTCGATTGGCCATCCATTTTGTCCAAAGAACTCCTAACCTCTGGAAGGAGTAAGAGTTCAGAGTCATATAATCATGCTAGCCTTTCATGGTAATCAGGAAACGGCCTAGGAATAGGCGTTTCCCTAGTACAAACTAAACACTCCTGCTTTAACAAGATGCTTAAGACCTTACTTTGAAGTCGAGTAAACTTGAGTCTCTCATGCATGGAATCGGACGATACTTGAGATAGAGTGAGTTTGATGTATAGAGAGTTGATCCACAGCTTGATAATCGTAATAAACTGCCTATAGGATAGTCATTAGTAGCCCTTAATTCACCCTTTTAATCAGTTTCGCTGCCATTTAATTGCGGATTAATTGCGGTTCTCGCAATTCTGCTAAAACGCATTCTGTGTAGCTGTTTTCTTCTTCGTTTATTGATTCCATCTCTTGTCCTTTGCATCTAATTTCAACTTGCATTTGTTTATGTTATATCCCTTTATACATTCAGCAAAAATTAGATAATTAAAAACCAATTTTACCCCATCAAATTCATCCCATCTTTCTTAACAATCACACTTCGCGAATAGCTAAAAATGAGTCTCTGTGGAAAAAACGAATTAAATATACTTACTACTTGCTGTGAGACCATGTATGCTTGCATGTTCTAAGTGCTCTCTCTCTCTTATTTATCATTTTTATTAACACATTGAGCACGCAACAAGTTTTTGGCGCCGCTGCCGGGGACTTATTTTAAGTGAAAACGAAGTTTGTTAAGTTTGAAACATCAAAGTATTTTTCATTGAATTTGATCCATTTTCATTTCTTTTTTCAGGTACCATTTAGGGTAGTTTATGAATGAGACTCCAAGTAGTGATCTAGAGTTCAACCCTGAGCCCGAGAGATTACTTAGAGCTAGGAATAGAGCCAAGAAACGTCTCTTTAAACAAACCCTTTTACCTCCAATCATTGCAGAGACTACAATTCCTCCGCAATTACCTCAAGAAGAAATGGCTGGAGTAAATCAAAACCTGGTGCCTGTCACTCGCAACCCCATTGAAATAGCGAATGACAAGGATAGCGCCATCCTTTCATATTTAGTACCTATGCCTGGGGAGCTGAACCCCAGCATAATCCGTCCTGAAATCACTGCCAACTAATTCGAGTTAAAGCCAGTGATGTTCCAAATGTTGTCCACTGTGGGACAATTCTTTGGAATAGAAAATGAGGACCCCCATAACCACCTTAGGAACTTCCTAGGAGTTAGTGACACATTCCTAATCCCTGGAGTTTCCCAAGAAGCCCTGAGGCTATATCTTTTCCCTTACTCTTTGAGGGACAAGGCCAAAACATGGTTAAATTCTTTACCCTCAGGATCTGTCCGCAATTGGACAGATTTAGCAGAAAAATTCCTAGTCAAATATTTCCCACCTGATAGGAATTCAACCTTTCGTGATGATATCATAAAATTCAAACAAGCTCCAAGTGAGTCTCTTCACGAAGCTTGGACAAGATTCAAAGACCTTCTCATTAAATGTCCACACCATGGCATTCCATGGTGTATCCAAATAGAAGTCTTCTTTAAAGGATGCAACCCCAGCACCAGACAAGTTCTAAATTCATCTGCTGGAGGTTCCATGTTGTCCAAGAGTTACAACGAAGCTTACGAGATCTTGGAGAAGATCTCAACATCTCATTGTAGGTGGTCAGACGATCCAGTAGAGCCAACTAGGGCTCAAGACAAGGATGCTCTAAGCGCCATGAGCACCCAAATAAACGCCCTGACCAACCTAGTTAAGCAAATGGCTCAGGCCAATCTCCAAACCAGTGCCAATACCGCCACAGCCATGTCAATGGGCACCCAACCAAGTCAAGGCGAGGCACCAATCTGTGGATTCTGTGGGGAAGGGCACCCTTATGAATATTGCCCTGGGAATCCATCCTCGGTCTGCTATGTAGGAAGCCAGCAGCAGCCTAGGAATAACCCCTACTCCAACACCTATAACCCTGGTTGGAGAAACCACCCTAACCTGTCATGGGGTGGCCAACAAAACACTAATCCAAATTCTAACCAACCTAGACCGAGTGGAACACCTGGTTTCACTCCTCAACATAACCAGTCAATGTACCAAAAACCTTATAATCAATCTGTAGGATCTTCTGTAGAAAACCTACTCAAGGAATATATAGCTAAGAATGATGCTACTCTTCAGAGCCAGCAAGCTACTCTTAGGAGCCTGGAAAACCAAGTAGGCCAATTAGCCAATGAACTTAAAAGTAGGCCCCAAGGTAGACTCCCTGCTGATACCGAGGTACCAAGGAGAGATGGCAAGGAACAAGTTCAAGCAATTGAACTCAGGAGTGGAAGACCATTGGTGAGCAACACAAAGGACACACCAAAGAGAGTAGAGAACACTGAGTCTAGTGCTCCACTGGAGTCTCTGCCGAGCCAAGGTCCACCACCAACTAGCACATCAGGAGCCAGGCTAGAGCCAATTGTAGAGGACGTAGAAGAAATTCCAAGGCCTCCACCTATCCTAAGGCGTCCTGACGTGCCTGCATATGTGCCACCACCTCCATATCCTCGAAGGCTGAAGAAGAAGCAAGAACAGGAAGTTCATTTTAATAAATTCTTAGAAATACTTAAGCAAGTGCATGTGAACATTCCTTTTGTAGAGGTTTTACAGTCTATGCCTTCATATGTAAAGTTTTTGAAAGACATTATTACTAACAAGAAAATAATTGGTGAGTTTGAAACAGTAAACCTCACCGAGGAGTGCAGTGCCATCCTCCAGAACAAGCTGCCCAAGAAGGAGAAGGATCCTGGTTCCTTCACCTTACCTGTAGAACTTGGAGGCAAGCACGTGGGCAGAGCGCTTTGTGACCTGGGCGCCAGCATAAATCTCATGCCCCTGTCCCTATTCCGCCAGTTGGGAATGGGAGAAGCACGTCCCACCACAGTCACTTTACAACTAGCAGACAGATCCATCGCATATCCAGAAGGTAAGATTGAGGATATTCTAGTTAAAGTTGACAAATTTATTTTCCTTGCAGATTTCATTGTCCTGGACTATGAGGCAGACAAGGAGGTTCCCATCCTGCTAGGTAGACCATTTCTAGCTACAGGTAGGGCACTAATAGACGTGCAAAAAGGTGAGTTAACTATGAGGGTTCATGATGAAGAGGTAAAATTTAGTGTTTACAAAGCTTTAAGGTATCCCTCTGATTCTGAGTCTTGTGCTAGCATTGATGTTGTTGACTCACTAATGGAAGAACAATTAGAGCATGTATTATTAACCAAGCATGCTAACGAATATGTAGGATTAGATGTAGATGATCTAAATGTATCTGACATAATGAATATGCCTGTAGATAGACCTCAGCATGTATGTATGACTATAGACTTAACTGATAGAACTGTAAATCCGTTAAAGCCCTCCATTGAGCATCCACCTGTTTTAGAACTGAAACCACTACCTACTCACCTCAAATATGCATATTTAGGAGATAATGACACGCTGCCTGTAATTATTTCTTCTAAGCTAAGTGAACAGCATGAGGTTGATTTAATTTTACTGCTTAAGCAACATAGGAAGGCTATAGCATGGTCTATTGCTGATATTCGAGGCATTAGCCCTTCTTATTGCATGCACAAAATTATACTAGAGGAAGAGCACACACCTAGGGTAGATCACCAGCGTAGGTTAAACCCCTCTATGAAAGAGGTAGTGAAGAAAGAAATAATAAAGTGGTTAGATGCAGGAGTGATTTTCCCCATAGCTAGTAGCCAGTGGGTTAGCCCCATCCAATGTGTACCTAAAAAGGGGGGAATAACTGTGGTAGTCAATGAGAACAACGAACTGATTCCAACAAGGACTGTCACAGGGTGGAGAGTATGTATGGATTACAGAAAGTTAAATAAGGAAACTAAGAAAGACCATTTCCCTCTACCATTCATTGACCAGATGTTAGACAGAATAGCTGGTAGAGCCTACTATTGTTTTTTAGATGGGTACTCTGGCTATAATCAAATCACTATAGACCCTAAGGATCAGGAGAAGACTACCTTCACTTGCCCTTTTGGAACGTTTGCCTTCCGCAGAATGCCTTTTGGCTTATGCAATGCACCGGCAACTTTCCAAAGGTGCATGATGGCGATCTTCTCTGAGTTGGATGAGTCCATAATAGAAATATTCATGGATGACTTCTCAGTCTTTGGGGACTCATTTAAAACCTGTCTAGAGAACCTAGGACAAGTCCTGGCTAGGTGTGAAGAGACCAACCTAGTCCTAAATTGGGAAAAGTGCCATTTTATGGTAGATGAAGGGATTGTCTTAGGACATAGAGTGTCAAGGGCAGGTGTAGAAGTAGATAGGGCAAAAATAGAGGTCATAGAGAAGTTGGTAGAGCCCCAGAATGTCAAAGCTATTAGGAGTTTCCTAGGACATGCTGGCTTCTATAGAAGGTTCATCAAGGACTTTTCTAAGATAGCCAAGCCTCTATGTGAGCTACTGGAGCTAGGTAGGCCATTCATCTTCTCTAAGGAATGTGTATTAGCTTGGAAAACCCTTAAGGAAGCACTGGTCACAGCACCAATCATAGTGGGACCAAATTGGGATCTCCCATTTGAGATGCTATGTGATGCCAGTGACTATGCTGTAGGAGTCATGTTAGGACAGAAGATTGACAAGCTCACACATCCTGTCTATTATGCTAGTAAGACCTTGAATGAGGCTCAATGTAACTATACAACTACAGAGAAGGAGATGCTTGCTGTAGTATTTGCTTGTGAAAAATTTAGGAACTATATTGTAGGAACTAGGACCATTGTATATACTGACCATTCTGCTTTAAAATATCTTATGAGGAAGGCTGATGCTAAGCCTAGATTGATTAGATGGGTGTTATTGCTGCAGGAATTCGATTTGGACATTCGGGACAAGAAGGGATGTGAAAACGTGGTTGCAGATCACCTGTCTCGATTGCAGCACAATTGCGAAAAAATTGCGGACCCCGCAATTTCTGATGCTTTTATAGATGAACATATCTTTGTTTTGACTCATCGTGAAAACGATGAGGAACCTTGGTTTGCTGACATTGCTAACTTCCGTGCATCATAGGTATTACCAGTGTTCAAGGGAGGACAAGAAAAGAAGAGGTTCCTCCATGAAGCAAGGAAATTCATCTGGGATGACCCCATACTTTACAGGACCTGTGCTGATGGGTTGTTGAGGAAGTGTGTTTCAGCTGCTGAAGCGAAGTCTGTGCTGCAGCACTGTCACTCATCTCCTTATGGTGGGCACTTTGGTGGTCAAAGAACAGCTGCTAAGGTATTTCAGAGTGGCTACTACTGGCCAACAATCTTCAAGGACGCCCACAACTATGCCCACAACTGTGACGAATGCCAAAGGACAGGTAACCTCAGTCGTAAGGATGAGATGCCTCTCACCTACATCTTAGAGTTGGAGCTCTTCGATGTGTGGGGCATTGATTTCATGGGACCCTTCCCTCCATCATCAGGTAACCTGTACATCTTAGTAGCAGTAGACTACGTGTCAAAGTGGGTAGAAGCTAAGGCATGTTCTAATAATGATGCTAAAACAGTCACTAACTTCTTGCATAGGCACATTTTCACTAGATTTGGGACTCCTCGTGCTATCATTAGTGATGAGGGGTCACATTTCATTAATAAGGCTATGGAGAAGATATTGGCTAAATATAACATTAGACATAGGGTAGCTACTCCCTACCACCCACACTCAAATGGCCAAGCTGAGATTTCCAATAGGGAGATAAAGAACATCCTAGAAAAGGTAGTCAAACCTAATAGGAAAGACTGGTCTTTCAAGCTTGAGGATGCACTGTGGGCTTACAGAACAGCATATAAGACACCTCTAGGAATGTCTCCCTATAGGTTGGTGTATGGCAAGGCTTGCCACTTGCCACTTGAGTTGGAAAACAAGGCATTTTGGGCCATGAAAGAATTAAATTTTTGTGTGAAGGATGCGGGGACATTAAGATCTTTACAGCTACATGAACTTGACGAGCTTAGGCACATGGCCTATGAGAATGCCAAGATGTACAAAGAAAAGACAAAAATATGGCATGACAGTAGACTCAGGATCAAAGACTTTAAGAAGGGCCAACTTGTATTGTTATTTAACTCACGATTAAAGCTATTTCCAGGCAAATTAAAGTCTAGATGGTCAGGTCCATTTATTATTACTAATGTCTTTGTTCATGGTGCCATAGAGATTAAAAACTTGCAGCAAGGACAGCCATTTCTGGTCAATGGTGCTAGGTTGAAGCACTACTATGAGGAGGGGGATGTGAAGACTCTCTCGGCCTTCCTCCTACATGAAGCATGAAGTTAGAAACGAGAGAGAACGAGTGGTTACTGTGCTCGTTTAGTCAAGGCCAATGCCTTAGTTTATTTTTTCTGTTTTTTTTTCGATGATCGTTTGTATGTTTTGTAGCGTGATTTTAATTGCGTATTTAATGTTTGTTCTATTTGTTTTTGTAGGGAATCGAAAGAGGGGATCAAGGGGAGTAAATCCCACTTTAAAAATCAAGAAACGGTTGAGCCAAATGAAAGATACGGGCGATCAAAGTTTGGAATTTTTATGAAATATTATCCCTAGAATTGCGCAAAAATTGCTGGATCCGCAAAAAGAGCCGTTGGGATTTTTTCCGTTTTATTTATAGCCGTTAGAACGCGCTCGTTGATACGATTCTCTCATTCTTTGATCTCCAAGATTTATGCGATTCTCTCCATCTGTGATTCTTCTCTCAAGATCTTCAAGACTCGACGATGGTTTCCACTAGGGCTGAAAGATCCGCAGCCAAGAAGAAGGCCGACGACGCAGCTGAAGCGGCTGCGAGGGAAGCGCTTCTCGCCCTCGCTGATGAAGGTGCTGTACGCACTGGCCGCCTTTCCAAGCTTCCTATTCGTAGGAAGAAGTGGAGGGTGGTCACTGAGATCCCTGCTGGCCCATCTGAGCCAGTGGGCACGCCAAAGAAGCGCCGGTGGACTGTCAAGACTGCTGCCGAACCAAGCACCGCCAAGACTCCCTCTGTGGAGAGTCAAGAAACTGATCGTGCAGCCCACGAGTCAGCCAGAGAAGGTTCGTCGCCGTCTGTGTCACCTGCGCGCAGTCCCCTCTCGTCTGAACCAGTGCCAAGCGCAGAATCGTCACCACCTGCACAGAGCCCTGAGCTGTCTCCAGCACCTCAGAGTTCTGATCCGACACCTGCAGCAGCGCAGAGCCCTGAGCTGCAGTCTTCGCCACTGAGTTCTGCGCCGACACCATCAGCGGCGCACAATTCTCCACGGCCTGATCCTGAATTCCCTTATGGGGATTATCAGGAGTCCACGCAAGGCAGTGGAGATGCTGGGGAAGAAGAAGTCTTCTCTCCTATGAGGGAAGACAGCCCTGCCGAGCCTGCACAGCAGGATGATTCTATGGAGGAGACGTTGGGGGCATGTTTCCCACAACTCCAAGCAAGGCTCAAAAAGAAGAAGAAGGCCACGACTGGTAAGGCCAAAAAGTTGAAGAAAAAGAAGGCCAAGAAAGTGCCATCGACGGACAAGGAGAGTGCTGAGCCGTCGCTCAAACGCCTCAAGGTGGAGGCTGCTGCATCATCCAAACCGGCAGATAAGGGGAAGGCTAAACTCTACCCTGAAGATGAACCTCCGTCAGTGAGGTATGTCTCATCTGATGCTGAATCCAGGGGTGTTGAGCTGAGGAAAAGGGACCTGTTGCACGAGAAGGGGTTCCTTGATCGACTTGCTGACCTGCCGCAGTTCTTGCGCACAGGGGTGCTCAACCATGGCTGGGAGGAATTCTGCAGACCTCCCAATCCAGCCTACTCGAGCATGGTGTACGATTTCTACGCCAATGTGCTCAGCCCTGAGGATGGCCTATCTGTGGTCAGAGGGGTGGAAGTTGATTTCTCGGCCAAGGCCATCAATGAAGCCTTTGGTCTCAGGGGCCAAGCGCACACAGATTATGCACGGATAGTTGATGAGCCGACCGAGGCTGTGCTAGAAGAGGCCATTCGCACAATTGGCCAGCCTGAAGCCTCTTGGACAGTGTCACGCAACGGGCGGCACACTCTCATGAGTGCCAACCTCACGGCTAAGGCAGCTGTGTGGTTTTCATTCGTCAGAAGAAAACTCTCCCCAGTGACTCATGAGACTACAATTAACCAGAGCCGTTCGCTGCTGGTTTATGCTATAATGAGAGGTCTCACGATCAACGTGGGAGAAGTCATCGCTGCTGCCATAGCTGAGTGTGCTAAAAAGGGTAAGGGGCCATTATTTTTCCCCAACACTATAACAAAATTGTGTTTGCTTGCAGGGGTTCCCACCGAGCGCTTGGAGCAGCAGCTGCCTTACACAGGCCATTTGGAGTTGCCTGCACACCTAAGGCTGAGAAGAAAGGGCAACATGGAATTCGAGTTGGATAGGCTGGCTGCTGAACAGTCCCTATCCATGGCCTGCTTGCTGGACATGCAGAGGAGAATGGCTCAATGGGCCAACTATGCGCAGGCGAGGGACAGAGAAGTTGCAGACCAGTTGGGGTGCATCTTCCCAGACTTCCCCACCAACCTCCTAACTCCATGGGTGCCCCCACGACCAAGGCAACCAGATGAGGATGATGAGAATTGAGTGCTGGTTTGAAGAGCACTAGAGGGAGTATTACTGATCCCTTACGAAACAAAAGACAATTTTCCTGCTTTTTGATAGAATCATGTGTAGTATGCTGTTTTGTATTCAATTTTTGATCTGTTTTTAATGTTTAGTTTTATGCTTTTTCTTTTGCTTAGTCTAGTGTGATGTTAGCTGAATAGGTAGGATAGTTTAGTTTTATTTTTAGGATGCATGAGTAACGGGAAAAAGCATGCTAGGGGCCTGAGTTAATGTTAAATCTGCCCAGATTGAATTGCGAAATAATTGCGGTTCCCGCAATTTTTGTGACTGTTTGCATGTTTTGGACTGTCTGTTTAGTTAGGCTGTGATCTGTTAAATTCTATCTTTTGTTGCTAGCATGACTACCTTATATAGCTGATCTTGAAGCATGCTGGATGAGTGTCATAGGACACCCTTTGATAGTTTAAATTTGCCTCTAAAGAGTGCTCAGTATGCAGAAACCATAAGTCCTTAAAACTTTCTGTTATGTTCAAATTTTCTGCTGCTGGGATAATTGCTTTTAGAATGTTTTGCCTATGCCTAGGATTTTTAGATTCTCTTTGTTTTGCTTTAGACTAGATGCTTCTAGGACAAGTTTGGGGGTGTGCCACCTCACACACTCATTGGGGACAATGAGTAGTTGAAGTTTGGGGGAGGCCACCCTAGGCCTAGGAACATTCCTCTCTTCCTTAAGACATAAGCATTCTTCTTCTCCAAAAAAAATGTTTTGTGATAAATAGAGAAAGTGAAAAAAATAGAATAAAGAGGGGAGTCTTCCACAAGTGGCATTGCATCAAAAGGCAAACCAAGGGGAGACTCCACCTAAGTAAAAAAGGAAAAAGGGAGAAATAGGGAAGAAGAATGTATGCTTGGGAGTTATAATCTTGTGGCTTAGATGTCCTATGTAAAAAGAACTCTGATCCTTAATGAGCTAAGCACAAGGTTGTAGCTTTTAGGTTTGTCTAGGGAGATGAATGTATATCCAATGTAGTGATGCCAGGGCTTAGGTTGTTCTCTAAAAATACCACTGTCACTGTTAATACTAAGACTGGCATGACTCTAAGGAATCCTAGACACATTAAAAATAAGCTAGAAGCATGTACTGAGTCTGGAGTAAAGCTTGGTAGAATTTGAAACCTTAGGGATAGTGGCATGATATCACAAAAGTAGTTAGATCAGTAGTAGGGGGTTAGCAAAAGCAGTGGGTATAGTAGGCAGGTGAAGTCAGAAGAAGCTAGACAAGAGGTTAGTTCTAAAACTTAGAAGTGTGTCACAGGACAGCATTGCTATAGACAAGAATATAAGGGAGTTATTGAGTAGTTAAAGAAGAAGAAACAGCAGCCTAAGTAAGTCCTTAGTATGCTTGAGGACAAGCAAAGCCTTAAGTTTGGGGGTGTGTTAAGTCTCTGAAAGTGACTTATTTAGGACCCATTTAGCTTAAGAAGATGTACACATTTAGGTGTTTTTGTTAGCATTTAGCTTAAACCTATGCTTTAATATGAGAATTAGAAGAAGGTAGCTAATATAGGACTTGTGTACAATAGGTAGAAAAAGGGTTGAAAACCGAAGAAAAGAATGAAAAAATAACCATTGCAAATGAATTGCGGAATAATTGCGGTGACCGCAATTATTCAAGTTAAAACCGTAAGTTGGCTGATCTTTTTCTGTTTAGATCCGACTTTTCAGGGATTCATTCTTTCTCCTCCATCCATTCTGATATATGACGTTGAAGATTGATGGTTCTCCTTGGCCCAAACGCACCTGCAAACTACTATAAAAGGGGGTCAAAGTCGGAGGTTCAGGGATCATTCGAAGCGCAGAAGTCTTCTCGCAGTCCACCATTTCCATCTGTTTTCCTTTGCCGTCTGTTGGAGTGAGAGTCTAAGCTTTTGGAACCGATAATCTGATAGGAAGGAGAGGAGATTCTTCTTCTCTCTCGATTGGATTCATCCAAGCACGGCTGACTTTTCATCACCATCGTTCGAGGCGACTGCCACGGAGTTTTCTAGCAAACCTTTACTGTTTTTCTGCTCTGTTCTTCTCATTTCCATTTCTGATCACTGCTGTTCTTAGTTTAGCATTTCAATTACTGCATTTCGTTGTCGTCTGTCTTGAATTCAGTTCTTTTAGAGCTTCCCTTTGTCATTCAAACACTTAAAGTAATCGAAGTGTACTTCTGCATTTTACAGTTTCCATCTGTTTCTGCTACGGCTTTGGCTTGCTGTTTTAAGTATATTTATCTTCTAAGCATGTCTGTTTTATCTACCTTTTCTATTCTCCACATATCCATGAGTAACTAAAATCACTTAGGGGCATGCTAATGACAGAACTATAGGCTAAAAAACGTGAGTCAAGTAGGCAGATTAACACTCGAACATTGATTGTATGTAAGCTTCATCCCACGGGCAATTTCGATTGGCCATCCATTTTGTCCAAAGAACTCCTAACCTCTGGAAGGAGTAAGAGTTCAGAGTCATATAATCATGCTAGCCTTTCATGGTAATCAGGAAACGGCCTAGGAATAGGCGTTTCCCTAGTACAAACTAAACACTCCTGCTTTAACAAGATGCTTAAGACCTTACTTTGAAGTCGAGTAAACTTGAGTCTCTCATGCATGGAATCGGACGATACTTGAGATAGAGTGAGTTTGATGTATAGAGAGTTGATCCACAGCTTGATAATCGTAATAAACTGCCTATAGGATAGTCATTAGTAGCCCTTAATTCACCCTTTTAATCAGTTTCGCTGCCATTTAATTGCGGATTAATTGCGGTTCTCGCAATTCTGCTAAAACGCATTCTGTGTAGCTGTTTTCTTCTTCGTTTATTGATTCCATCTCTTGTCCTTTGCATCTAATTTCAACTTGCATTTGTTTATGTTATATCCCTTTATACATTCAGCAAAAATTAGATAATTAAAAACCAATTTTACCCCATCAAATTCATCCCATCTTTCTTAACAATCACACTTCGCGAATAGCTAAAAATGAGTCTCTGTGGAAAAAACGAATTAAATATACTTACTACTTGCTGTGAGACCATGTATGCTTGCATGTTCTAAGTGCTCTCTCTCTCTTATTTATCATTTTTATTAACACATTGAGCACGCAACAATAAACCTCATGCCCCTATCACTATTCCGCCAGCTAGGAATAGGAGAAGCACGTCCAACCACTGTCACTTTACAACTAGCAGACAGATCCATAGCCTACCCTGAGCTTCCTCCATCGCCGCAGAGTTCTGAACACACCCCACCAGCAGAGAGCCCTGAAGCATCACCCACTTCCCCACAACCTGACCCTGAATTTCCATATGGAGAGTATCAAGAATCGACGCAGGGTAGTGGGGAAGCTGAGGAAGAAGAGGTCTTCTCTCCTTTGAGGGAAGCCAGCCTTGAGAGCCCTGCGCAAAGGGATGATTCAATGGACGAGACACTGGGGGATTGCCTCCAGCAGATGACAACAAAGGCAAGATTGAAAAAGAAAGCCGCCAAGGTTGTCAAGGCCAAACGGCCAAAAACAAAAAAGAAGTCCAAGAAAAATAAAACCAGGGGTGAGCCTTCATCAAAGAAGGGGAGTGATGAGCCGTCTCTGAAGAAGCTCAAGATTGAGGCTGCTGAGTCAGCCAAACCGAAAGACAAAGGGAAAGCCAAGCTGTACCCTGAAGATGAGCCTCAATCAGTGAGGTATGTGTCCTCTGATGCTGAGTCCAGAGGCACTGAGCTGAGGAAGAGGGAACTGCTGCACGAGAAGGGATTCCTCGACGCACTCGCTGACCTGCCGCAATTCTTGCGCGCAGGGATCACGAATCACGGCTGGGAGGAGCTGTGCAGGCCACCCAATCCCGCCTACTCCAGCATGGTGTATGACTTTTACGCCAATTTGATGAATCCTGAGGATGGCCTGTCTGTGGTCAGAGGGGTCGAGGTGGACTTCTCAGCGAAGGCAATCAATGAAGCCTATGGCCTCAAGGGTCAGAAACACACTGACTATGCAAGGATAGTTGATGAGCCAACAGAAGCTGTCCTGGAGGAAGCAATCCGAGTCATTGGCCAACCTGAGGCATCGTGGACAGTTTCACGTAATGGGAAGCACACCCTGATGAGTGCTACCCTCACAGCCAAGGCGGCTGTCTGGTTTTCATTCGTGCGGAGGAAGCTGTCCCCAGTGACCCATGAGACCACCATCAACCAAGGCAGATCGCTGTTGGTCTACGCGATCATGAGAGGCCTCACAATCAACGTTGGCGAGGTCATTGCAGCTTCAATCGCTGACTGCGCCAAAAAGGGTAAGGGTCCACTTTTCTTTCCTAATACAATTACTAAGCTTTGCTTACGTGCAGGGGTCCCAATCGAGCGAATGGAAAGGCAACTGGCCTACACGGGCTACCTAGAGTTGCCTACTGCCTTGAGGTTGCGAAGGAAGGGAAACATGGAGTTCGAGCTGGATGGTCTGGCTGCTGCTCAGTCTCTGACCATGGCGTGCCTGATGGACCTGCAGAAGAAGATGGCTCAATGGGCCACATATGTGCAGGCAAGAGATAAAGATGTGGCAGACCAATTGGGCTGCATCTTCTCTGAGTTCCCCACGGACCTGCTGACTCCATGGGCGCCTCCACGGCCAAGAAGGAATGATGATGAGGAAGACATCTGAGTGCTAGTTTGAGAAGCACTAAAGGCAGTATTGCTGTTCCCTTAAAATAAGAAGAAAAAAAAAATCAAACTGCTTTTCGTTGAACCATGGGATTTTGGCTGTTTTGAGTTCATATTTTGATCTGTTTTAGTTCTTAGGTTTTAGTGTTTAAACTTGTTTAGTGTAGTCTGATGATAGCTGATTAGGTAGGTTAGTTTAGTTTCCTTTTTGTATAGCTTACATGACTGGAAAAAGCATGCGTAGGGGTCTTGATCACTGATATATCTGCCCTGTATCTATTGCGAAATAATTGCGGAAACCGCAATTTTTAGTAGTAAATGCATGGTTTTGACTGACTGTTTCGCTAGGCTGGTTCTGTTTAAATTCTGTCTTTTGCTGCTATCTTGTCCACCTTATATAGCTTATCTAAAAGCATGCTGGATGAGTGTCATAGGACACCCTTTGATAGTTTAAATTAACCTCTAAAAAGTGCTCAGCATGCATCGCTTTAAGTCCTTACCTGACTGTTTTTACGAATTTCTGCTGCTGTGATATTTACTTTTAGAATGTTCTGTCAATGCCTAGGGCTTTTAGTTTCTCTTTGTTTTACCTTAGACTAGATGCTTCTAGGACAAGTTTGGGGGTGTGCCACCTCAGACACTCATTGAGGACAATGAGTAGTTAGTTTAAGTTTGGGGGAGGCCACCCTAGGCCTAGGAACATTCCTCTCTCCCTTAAAACATAAGCATTCTTCTTCTCCTTTACAAAAAATGATGAGCTGAAAAAAAAAATGAAAAATAGAATAAAGAGGGGTGTCTCTCTTAGGTTGCTGAGTAATCAGTGCCAAGTGTGTAACTCACAAGTGGCATTGCATCAAAAGGCAACCAAAGGAGAGGCTCCACCAAAGTAAGAAAGAAAAAGGAAAAAATAGGGAAGAAGAATGTATACCTAGGAATTGCAACTTTGTGGCTTAGATGTCCTAAATACAAAGAACTCTGATCCTCAATTAGCTGAGCACAAAGTTGTAATTTGTAGGGTTGTTTAGGGAGGTGAATGTATGTCCAATGTAGTGATGCCAGGGTTTAGGTTGTTCTCTTAAAGTACTACTGTCACTGTTAATACTAAGACTGGAATGACTCTAAGGAATCCTAGGTAGCTCAAAAGTAAAAACTAGAAGCATGTACTAAGTCTGGGGTAAAGCTAGGTAGAATTTGAAACCTTAGGGATAGATGCACAATATGACAGAAGCAAGTAGATCAGTCGTAGGGAGTTAATGAAACAGCACGAGTATTAGGCGTGCAAAGTCAGAAGAAGCAATATAAAAGGTTAGTTGTAAACTTAGAAGTGTGTCACAGGACAGCACTGCTATAGATAGGAATGTAGGGGAGTCAGTAAGTGGTTAAAGGGAATGAAACAGCAGCCTAAACAAGTCCTTAGACTGCTCGAGGACGAGCAAAACCTTAAGTTTGGGGGTGTGTTACGTCTCCAAAAGTGACCTTTTTAGGACTTATTTATCTTAGAAAGATGTACACTCTTAGGTGTTTTTGATAGGATTTAGCTTAAACCTATGCTTATATATGAGAATTAGAAGAAGGTAGCTAAATTAGGACTTGTGTGCAAAAGGAAAGAAAAGGAATGAAAACCGAAGTTAAAAGAAGGAAAAATGCGCATTGCGGCAGCATTGCGGAAACATTGCTAAAACCGCAATGTTTCAAGTGAAATCCGTAAGTTGACTGATCTTGTTCTGTTATTTTCCGTTATTTCAGGGATTCGTTCTTTCTCCTCCATCCATTTTGAAGTACGACGTTGAGGATGGATGGTTCTCCTTGGCCCAAACGCACCTGCAGATTACTATAAAAGGGGGTCAAAGTAGAGGGTTTGAGAATCATCCGAAAGCGTAGAAGTCTCTTCGCAGCTCCATCTTTTCTCCTGTTTTTCTCTTCCGTCTGTTGGGTTGGAAAGCTTAGCTGTTGGAGTCGACAATCTGATAGGAAGGAGAGAAGATTCATCTTCTCTCCTGATTGGATTCATCCAAGCAAGGCTACTCTTTTCTCCTCTCAGCCGAGGCAACTGCGACGAAGCGAGCACGCTCAACTTACTGCTTTCTGTCTTTTATTTCTCATTTCCAGCACTGTTTAGTTGTTGTTTCTTTGTTGTTAGCTAGTTCATTTCATTTCGTTGCTTTCTGTCTTTAAGTTATTCACTTAAAGTTTCCCTTTGTTCATTCTAACAATCGATTAATCAAAGCACAATTCATTATTTCACAGTTACTTGTCTTTGCGATTTACTGTTTTGCTTTGTTGTTTTAAGTTCATTTCTCTTCTGAGCATGCCTACTTTATTTAATATTTATGTTCTCTCTATATCCATGAGTAACTAAGTCACATAGGGGCATGCTAATGACAATACTATAGGCTAAAAAACGTGAACCAAGCATGTAGGATAGCTCTCGAAGCATTGATTGTATGTAAGCTTCATCCCACGGGCAATTTCGATTGGCCATCCATTTTGTCCAAAGAACTCCTAACCTCTGGAAGGAGTAAGAGTTCAGAGTCATACACTCATACTAGCCTTTCAAGGTAATCAGAAAACGACCTAGGAATAGGCGTTTTCCTAGTACAAACCATAACTTTCTGCTTTAACAAGATGCTTAAGACCTTACTTGGACATGAGTAAACTAAAGAATCTAATGCATGAAATCGGAAGATACATGAGATTGAGTTAGTTTGATGCATAGTGAGTTGATCCAATCCTTGAGAATCGTATGAAAATGCCTATAGAGGAGTCGTTAGTAGCCCTTGTTTCTCCATTTTATACACTTTCGCTGTTAGTAACATTGCGGTAGAATTGCTGTTCTCGCAATTCTGCTAAGTTAAAAATTCTGCTTGACTACTTTTCTCTTCGTTTATTAATTCTTTCTCTTTACATTTTGCGTTTACCATTAACTTGCACTTGTTTATGTTGCTACCTTTTATATATTCAGCAATAAATAGGAATTTTAAAACCAAGTTTAACCCTTCAAATCCACCCATTCTTTCTTAACATTACACTTCACGAGTAGCTAATAATAAATCTCTGTGGGAAAACGAATGAAAAAATACTTACTACTTGCTATAAGACCATGTATGCTTGCATGTTCTGAGTGCTCTCTCTCTCTTATTGCTTATTTATCTTACACATTGAGCACGCAACAGTGGCCTTAGCCTCCACCCATTTAGACACGTAGTCCACAGCCAACAGAATATAGACATAACCAAATGAAGGGGGAAAGGGTCCCATAAAGTCCATACCCCAAACCTCAAATATTTCACAAGTTAAAATGGGGTTTTGGAGCATTTCATTCCTATTAGTGATGGACCCTTTTCTCTGACACTGATCACAAGATTTAAAAAATTCATAACAATCCTTAAACAGTGATGGCCAGAAAAACCCACAATCTAAAATTTTTCTCGCAGTCCTATTTTGCCCAAAGTGTCCCCCACATGCAAATTCATGGCAAAATGTAAGGATGGACCTATGTTCAGACTTAGGGACGCACTTCCTAATTACTTGGTCAGCGCAAAATTTCCATAAAACGGGCTCTTCCCAAACATACGTCTTGGCTTCGCTTTTCAGCTTAGCTCTTTGGTTATATGAAAAGTCGAATGGGAACGTACCTGTGACCAAGTAGTTGACAATGTCGGCGTACCATGGTGTCTCCACACTTACCTGGAAGAGAACTTCGTCAGGGAACTCATCATTCAGAGGCAAGTCATCCTCATTACGCACAATACGGCTCAAGTGGTCCGCAACGGTATTTTCTGATCCTTTTCTGTCCTGAACAGAGACGTCGAACTCCTGGAGTAGTAGTACCCATCTGAGAAGTCTAGGCTTCGAGTCTTTCTTGTTCATCAAGTATCGAACTGCTGCATGATCAGAAAAAACAATCACCTTAGATCCAAGAATATATGGCCGAAATTTATCAAGAGCGAAAACAATGGAGAGCAGCTCCTTCTCTGTTGTTGTGTAACCGATTTGCGCGGAGTTGAGCGTCCTGGAGGCATAATAGATCACATGGCTCTTCTTGTCTATCCTCTGGCCCAGCACAGCGCCCACGGCATAATTGCTTGCGTCGCACATGATCTCGAAAGGAGTCCCCCACTGCGGTGGATGAATGATGAGTGCGTTGGTCAAGCACTTCTTCAGAACATCGAAGGCAAGCTTGCACTGCTTGTCAAAACAGAATGGAACATCCTTTTTCAGCAAGCTTGTCATCGGAGTCACTATCTTCGAGAAGTCTTTTATGAACTTGCGGTAAAAACCTGCGTGACCAAGAAAAGAACGCACTTCCCGAAGGTTCGTGGGGTAAGGTAAATCAGATATGACATCAATCTTAGCTTTATCAACCTCTATCCCCTTAGCTGAAACAACATGACCTAATACTATGCCCTGACTAGCCATGAAATGACACTTTTCAAAATTTAAAACAAGATTAGTTTCGATGCATCTTTCCATGACTCTAGACAAGTTAAACAGGCAATCCTCAAATGAACTTCCATATACAGTGAAATCATCCATAAAGACTTCGATGCATTTTTCTACAAATTCAAAAAATATGCTCATCATGCATCGCTGAAAAGTCCTTGGAGCATTACAAAGCCCAAAGGGCATTCTCCTATATGCGTAAGTTCCGAATGGACAGGTAAAAGTAGTCTTTTCTTGGTCTCCCTGGGCTATGGGAATTTGATAAAACCCAGAAAAACCATCTAGAAAACAGAAGAATGGCTTCCCAGCTAAACGCTCCACCATTTGATCTATGAAGGGAATCGGAAAATGGTCCTTCTTAGTCACATCATTAAGTTTTCTAAAATCAATACACATCCTCCATCCATTTTGCACTCTCTTAGGTACTAACTCCCCCTTATCATTCCTAATAACAGTTATGCCCGTCTTTTTAGGTACAACATGAATAGGGCTAACCCACTGGCTATCAGAAATGGGAAAGATAATACCTGCATCCAGGAGTTTGTGTATCTCAGACAACACTACCTCTTTCATCGCAGGGTTCAGTCTCCGTTGAGGCTCTCGGGATGGCTTTGCTCCCTCGTCTAGCCGGATCTTGTGCATGCACAACACTGGACTCAACCCGTGCAAATCTGCCAACGTCCATCCAATGGCTCTTTTGTTCTTCTTCAAAACCTCAACCAACTCGCCTTCTTGCTCCGATGTAAGCTCCTTGGAGATAATTACCGGGAGTGTCTCCACCTCACCCAAGTATACGTACTTGAGATGACCCGGCAACTCCTTTAGTTCCAACTTGGGAGCCTGCAAAAGAGATGGTAATATTTTAGTTGGCTTTTCACATGTCTCTAAAGCGAAAGTAGGTTGTTCAGATGAGTCAGACAATATGGGAACACTACTTTCAACCTCGCCAACAATTTCAGTAAAAACGAGTGGGTCATCCCCATCAACAACAGTCATGCATTCTTCTTGTTCTAAAGTATCTATTAGATCAATTTTACAGACATAATGCACATCAGCCTGTTGTTTCATGGCATCAAATACATTAAATTCGAACACATCCCCTTCATACTCAACAGATAAGGTACCATCATGCACATTATTTTTTGTCTTAGCGGTTTTCATGAATGGTCTACCTAGTAACACTGAAGTAGTGGACGTGTTTTCTTCCATTTTTATAACATAAAAATCGGCAGGAAAGATCAAATCCTTAACCTTAACCAACACGTCCTCAATCACTGTTGCGTGCTCAATGTGTTAAAATAAATAAGCAATAAGGTAGAGAGAGCACTCAAAACATGCAAGCATACATGGTCTTATAGCAAGTAGTAAGTATATTTCATTCGTTTTCCCACAGAGATTTATTATAAGCTATTCATGAAGTGTAAAGTTAAGAAAGAAGGGGTGGATTTGATGGGGTAGAATTGGTTTTTAATTATCTATTTCCTACTGAATACGAAGAAGGTAGCAACATAAACAAGTGCAAGTCAAAGCTAAACTCAAATGAGAAGAGACGAGATTAATAAATGAAGACAAAAACAGCTAGTCAGATTTGTAACTTAGCAGAATTGCGGAAACAACAATTCTACCGCAATTTTAGTAACAGCGAAAGTGTGTAAAATGATGAGTTAAGGGCTACTAACGACTATCCTATAGGCTTTTTCTCACGATTCTCAAGCATTGGATCAACTCTCTATGCATCAAACTATCTCATTCTCATGTATCTTCCGATTTCATGCATTAGATTCTTTAGTTTACTCATGTCCAAGTAAGGTCTTAAGCATCTTGTTAAGGCAGAAAAATATGGTTTGTACTAGGGAAACGCCTATTCCTAGGTCGTTTCCTGGTTACCTTGAAAGGCTAGCATGATAGTATGACTCTGAACTCTTACTCCTTCCAGAGGTTAGGAGTTCTTTGGACAAAATGGATGGCCAATCGAAATTGCCCGTGGGATGAAGCTTACATACAATCAATGCTTCGAGAGCTATCCTACATGCTTGGTTCACGTTTTTTAGCCTAAAGTGTTGTCATTAGCATGCCCCTAAGTGATTTAGCTATTCATGGATGTAAACAGAACAGAAGCAAGAGAAGAAGTAGATATGCTTAGACGGAATTTAAAGACAAAACAGTAAGGGAAAGCAGTAGAATGTAAAGGCAAGAAACTGTGGAATGAAGAATTGAGATTTGATTACTTGATTGTTTGATTGACAAAGAAAAGCTTTAAAGCAAATAACAGGAAGACAGAACACAACGAAATAGTCTAATCTAACTACTAGAAAAGAGACAACAACAAGACAAAGCTGGAAAATGGAAATGAAGAGCAAAAAGCAGTAAAACAAGCTCGAATGTCTCGTTGCAGCCGCCTCGAATGAAGGATGAGAAAGGTCAGCCTTGCTTGGATGAATCCAATCGGGAGAGAAGAAGAATCTCCTCTCCTTCCTATCAGATTATCGGTTCCAACAGCTGAGCTTCGCAAACCAGCAGACGGCAAAGGAAAACAGGAGAAAAGATGGACTGCGAGAAGACTTCTACGCTTTCGGATGATGCTTGAACCCTCGACTTTGACCCCTATTTATAGTAATCTGCAGGTGCATTTGGGCCAAGGAGAACCATCAATCTTCAACGTCGTACTTCAGAATGGATGGAGGAGAAAGAACGAATCCCTGAAATAACGGAAATTAACAGAAAAAGATCAGTCAACTTACGGTTTTCACTTGAAACATTGCGGTGTCCGCAATGTTTTCGCAATGCTGTCTCAATGCAGTTTTTTCATTCTTTTCCTTCGGTTTTCAACCCTTTCCTTTCCTATTGTACATAAGTCCTAATTTAGCTACCTTCTTCTAATTCTCATATTTAAGCATAGGTTTAGGCTAAATGCTATCAAAAACACCTAAGAGTGAACATCTTTCTAAGCTAATTAAGTCCTAAAAAGGTCACTTTTGGAGACGTAACACACCCCCAAACTTAAGGTTTTGCTTGTCCTCGAGCAATCTAAGGACTTTCCTAGGCTGCTGTTTCTTCTTCTTTAACCACTTACTGACTCCCCTATATTCTCATCTATAGCAGTGCTGTCCTGTGACACACTTCTAAGCTTAAAACTACCCTCTCATCTAGCTTCTTCTGATTTCGCATGCCTAAAACTCCTACTGCTTTTATTAACTCCCTACAACTGATCTACCTGCTTTTATCATATCATGCCACTATCCCTAAGGTTTCAAATTCTACCTAGCTTTACCCTAGACTCAGTACATGCTTCTAGTTTATATTTATGAGCTACCTAGGATTCCTTAGAGTCATGCCAGTCTTAGTATTAATGGTAACAGTAGTACTTTTAGAGAACAACCTAAACCCTGGCATCACTACATTGGATATACACTCATCTCCCTAAACAACCCTACAAGCTACAACTTTGTGCTTAGCTAATTGAGGATCAGAGTTCTTTTTTAAATAGGACATCTAATCCACAAAGTTGCAACTCCTAGGTATACATTCTTCCTCCCTACTTTTTCCTTTTTTCCTTTCTCAGGTGGAGCCTTTCCTTTGGTTGCCTTTTGATGCAATGCCACTTGTGGGTTACACACTTGGCACTGATTACTCAGCAACCAAGAGAGACTCCCCTCCTTATTCTATTTTTCATTTTTTTTTGTTTTCAGTTCATTATTTTTGTCAAGGAGAAGAAGAATGCTTATGTTTTAAGGGAGAGAGGAATGTTCCTAGGCCTAGGGTGGCCTCCCCCAAACTTCAACTACTCATTGTCCCCAATGAGTGTCTGAGGTGGCACACCCCCAAACTATCTAGAAGCATCTAGTCTAAGGTAAAACAAAGAGAATCTAAAAGCCCTAGGCATAGACAGAACATTCTAAAAGAAAATATCACAGCAGCAGGAATTTGAAAAACAGACAGGCAAGGACTTACAGCTATGCATGCTGAGCTATTTAGAGGTTAATTTAAACTATCAAAGGGTGTCCTATGACACTCATCCAGCATGCATTTAGATAAGCAATATAAGGTAGTCATGATAGCAGCAAAAGATAGAATTTAAACAGATCACAGCCTAGCTAAGCAGACAGTCCAAAACATGCTTTCAGTAATAAAAATTGCAGGTACCGCAATTATTTCGCAATCAAGTCAGGGCAGATATATCAGTTACTAAGGCCCCTAAGCATGCTTTATCCAGTCGTTCAAGCTCAACAAAAAGAAAACTAAACTATCCTACCTAATCAGCTAACAGCAGGCTATACTAAGCAATTTAAAAACATAAAACTAAGCAACTAAAACAGATCAAAATTTGTACTAAAAACAGCATAATTCACATGGTCTATCAGAAAGCAGATTTTGTTTTTTTTTCTAAGGGAACAGCAATACTCCCTTCAGTGCAATTCAAACCAGCACTCAAATGTCTTCATCCTCATCAGGTTGTCGTGGTCGTTGAGGCACCCATGGATTCAGGAGATTCGTGGGGAAGTCAGGGAAGATGCACCCAAGTTGGTCTGCAATTTCCTTGTCCCGTGCCTGCGCGTAAGTGGCCCATTGAGCCATCCTCTTCTGCATATCCATCATGCAAGCCATGGACAGTGACTGATCAGCAGCCAACCTATCCAGTTCGAACTCCATATTCCCCTTCCTCTTCAGCCTTAAGCCAGCAGGCAGCTCCAAGTGGCCCGTGTAAGCCATCTGCTGCTCCATTCGCTCAATGGGAACCCCTGCAAGCAAACAGAGTTTAGTTATGGTATTAGGGAAAAACAATGGTCCCTTACC